>JAEIFR010000598.1:3363750-4797500 GCA_018904105.1 Zaprionus tsacasi | reverse complement strand
CAGAAAAATCGCAGCAGGTATTATATTTGGTAGAATTAAAAGATTGCCATATGCCTGAGAGCGCCGTTGTCTTTCTTAGCCTAATCGCTGCTTGACTTTCTATGCTTAATTAGGCTAAGAAACAATGCAAGAGCAGGGTAGATACACTTAAATGAGAAGGGTATATTCATTGGGCTAAGAAATATGTCGGGTAGTAGCTTCATTAAGTTCTATAAGCTTTAAGTTATACTCATTATGTTTAAAATATATCTTAAATAAATATTCATAATTTATTCTCTGTCTTTTATGTTTTATACTGTTTCACTAAATTAGTTTTCTATATTATATAATATCAAAGCATTAAATAAGTATCTACAAATATTATTAAAATATATGATAATTAAAAGTCAATTATGTTTCTTTGTCTTTTTTATTTTATATACCCTTGATCTCTGTTGTTCCTCTACTGAGAGTCTTTAAATTTAGTTTCTAGGCATTAAATAATTTTATTGTTTTACTTATTATGTTTAAAATACAAACAAATTAAAAATCAATTATATTTTTCCATTTTTTATATTTTCTACACCACAGATCTCTGTAGTTCCCCAAGTGAGAGTCTTTAAATTTGTGTTTTAAGCATTAAATATTTTTACAAGATTACTGAACATGTTAAAAATTAAAGATAATTAAAAATCAATCATGTTTTCCTGTCTTTTATTGTCTCTACACCCTCGATCTCTGTAGTTCCCCTAGTGAGAGTCTTAAAATTTCGTTTTGATCTTGCTGCGTAGTTTACCAGTCTGAAACTCTTTTCCAATTGTATTTTTTGACCCTCTTTCTAGACGGAATGCCTTGACCCACACTGAGCATTTCGGTTCGTCGCTTCGACATTGTCTTAATTCGCAGAACGTGAAAGTTGTTGATTAGAATTCTATTTTCTTAGGCTCGCGTTCTTCTTCTGCTTCTTCCATTATGATTAATAGATCGACTAATGAGTTCTCTATAGGGGGGACTGACTGGGACTGACAGAATATAAATCAGCTAAGCGAAACCGTAGACAATCGCACATACGATGGGGAAGTCAAAGAAGATGCTGCCCATGTGGATGTTGGGTCTGCTCTGGCTCATGGCATGGTCTACACAACCAGCAGCAGGTAGAGCTTACTTTCTCTCTCTATTATCTCCATCTCACTCGCTCCTTCTTTGCAGGTCGCAAACTGCTGCTGCGTCCGCTGAGTGCAGCCCAGGTACGTGATCTGTTGCAGCGTCATCGATTGGAGCATCACGTGCCTGAGGGTCGTTCGGTTTCGAATGGGTTTGCTGCACTTACTGGCTATACCCTGGGATTGGCCAAAGCGCTAACGGGTGTCTTTATCTATGACGTCATAACGGCAAATATAACGGATAGCGAAAGTGATGCGAACAGTGGAACAGCTCAGCATGTTTGCTTCAATACGCGTAGTCTGGATGAGGACGGGGGCAGGGTGGGCTGGAAGGGAAGGAAGGTACGGAGGGGAAGGAGACTAGACTACTTGGATTATAATCCATATGAAGATGTCGATGTCTATGCCAATCTGGGACGACAAACGGAAACAGCTGAGGAGGAAGAAGCAGCAATAGAAGCAGCCGTAGATGAGGAGGTCGAGGAGGCAATCGAAGAGGATATCGATGCAGGTGTAGCTACAGCTACAGATGGAGATGGAGATACAGCTACAGATGCGGATACAGATACGGATACAGATACAGACACCGATACAGATACCGATACAGATACAGATACGGATGCAACTACCACAACAAGTGATGAGAATGGTCAAACTTGTCTGATATTATATGGAAATCGATGAGGGTTTTCAATTATAAAATACTTTGAAATGGTTGGGTTGATTTCTATGAAATATTGTGTATGCATTGGGAGGATTTCAGGAGAAGGGTAATGTATATTTTCGTGTTTCTAAGCTGGCTGGAAAATTTGATAGCGCTTTAATAGTTGTACTCACTATAAATCATAAATAGGTCGTTGGAAAAGGTCGAGGAATGCTAAAGTAATATGAAAATTAGTTTATTTAAATTTATTTTCATCAGGAAACCACCTTATATCTACTATTTTATCATGAGACTACATTATAGCTACATTTTCATCAAGACTTCAGGAACTCGCAGGGAAAACATTGAAAACTTAATTGAATAAACTTTTAATTTATCAGAATTTGTGGAAAATATTTAAAATAAAATATGTATCTGTTTTTACTTCCAGTTTTAAAATAAAATCTTACATATAGGAAAAATGAGAAAAGAACTATCAAAATAAACTGATCTGCTACAGAATCCATAGATAAACATGAAGCTATTTATGCTAATCAGTCTGATGAAGTTGTAGATGCTGCTATAGATATATATGAAGATGAAGACGTAGCTAAAGTTTATGGATAGAGATAAAGATGTAGATATATATAAAATATATAACATAACTTCTTAAAGATTGGACGGTGATACAGATAGATTTGAAGATGAAGACGTAGCAACAGCTATAGATGGAGATGGAGATGAAGATGTAGAGACAGACACGGTAAGAGATGAAGACGTAGATACAAAAAGAGTTGAAGATGAAGACGTAGCTATTAGCTATACATAGACACAGGTTCTGAAAGAGTGGAGGATGAACCCGTAGATACAGATAGAGTTGAAGATGAAGACGTTCTACAGAAAGAGTTGAAAATGAAATAGATTCATCTACAGAAAGAGTTGAAGATGAAGACATAGACACAGCTTGTGAAAGAATTAAAGATGAACACGAAGCTACAGCTAGGCATAGATATGTAGACAGGTCTATAGAGCTGCCTCGCTGAGACAGTCGAGACTTGTATAATACATATATTATATGGAAATAGATGAACTCTGACTGTAGAGAAACCGGTTTGGTATTTGGTTTTTTTTTTTTTTTTTTTGGTATTCGGGCCTCTTGGGGTCAAGCGAGGGGAAACTTGTGTGTGTTTTGCATATGCAAAATATCGGTCAATCGATGGATCTATGGGATGGGTTGATCAACTTTCGCTTTAGTTCTAGGCAGATACTACTATGCCGTTGGGGGCAATAAAAGTCGCTGTGCCGCGTTTTCTGGTTTCAGTTGAGTTTGCGAAGAAGTCTGGAGCAGGAATGGGATTACAAATGGAATGGTTACTCGTGATGATGCTGTGTGCCGCACTGGGCACACCTGTGGCAGGTGAGTTGCCCGATAGATACAACTGGGATTATGGAAACTGGAAATCCTTCGTCTTTCTTCCAGCACGTCGCATTGTTCTGCGTCCGCTGTCGGCGAGCGAATTGCGCGCGGCGCTTGAGGAGATGCAGGCACAGGATGCACCCTATGGTCGCTCTGTATCATCAGCTCTGGCTGGGCTTAAGGGTTTCGCGTTGGGTGTAACCAATGGCATAGGTGGTGCACTGCTCTACGATGTGGCCACCTCGGCACAGGGCAGCGAATACCTGAGTAATCTTTACAGTTCCGTGAGTGACTACATTGGCAATTCAGGAGGAGGAGGAGGAGGCAGCAGCAACAGTGGAGGCACTTCGCAGGAGCTGTGCTTCAATGGTCGCAGCGTGGATGGAGATCTGCTCCTGCAGCAGGCACGCCGCAGCGGAGCACTCTTAGAGCAGGAGGAGGAGCAGGAGGAGGAGGAGCAGCAGCAGCAGCTTGAGGAAGATGAGTACGAGTACGATGATGAGGATGTTCCAGTGGCTCAGCCGGTTCAGTTGCGTCAGGTGGATCTGGATGGCGTACGCCAGAGCATGACCTGCCTGGTCATCAATCGTGGACGCGCTCTGGTGCGGCACAGGCGCAGTTTGCCGGCTGAGCGGGTGTAACCGATGATGGATTCAATTAAATATTTCATAATTTATTTAGATTAAATTTGCATGTTGGCTAAAAGCGGGGGCGTGGCTAATGGGTGTATGGGGGGGGGTAAAATGGTTTGATTGAATTTCCACGCTTGGCTGATTTCATGCCAAACCACAAATAGGTCGCCTGCTCGCTGGGAGGGGGCGTGGCTGAAAGGTTTTCTAGCATTGCATATGTCAACCATTTGCAGTGTCATGTCTAGAAACAGTTTGGCCTGGGCCAGGGCACTCCCTCTGCTCTCCCCCTACTCCCCCCTCCCCCCACACATGTGTGTGTTCTGGCGCCTTATGTAAACATTGAAATGTCATTGCCGCCGAGGGCAGCGACCGAGCCATAAATCCTGCCCAGGGCAATTTATTAACTTTAACGCCAGCCCCCCCTCTGCTCCCTCCTGCCCTCCTCCTCGGAGCTTCTCCAGCTCCTGCTTTGATTTGCCATTGATACGCGCATTGATATTGATATTGATATTGGATTCTGATGAGATATTTATGTGGTTGAAGGACCCCGAAAACTGACTCCGACCATCAACTTGGTGTGTCTGTCCCCTTGGGGTGTCTGGTTTGGCTTGGTCACTAGTATAAGCCTCCCCCTCCCACTCAGCCTTTTAATGACCTGTAAATGTGGGCAGAGAGTGGGTATATATGCTTAGAGGAAGAAGGTGTTGCTAGAGAGATTTGAGCTTAATATGCTCTAGTTGAAATTGGAATGCGTATAACTCATGGGAATTACAATCTTCTTTAGCTAAAGTTTTTTTTTAGAGGATAATATTGTTCCTTAAGAAATCAACAAGTTAAATGAAGAAATACTCTGGATAATCTACAATATATTCTCAAATTGTGTCATTTTTTTAAGGTTTAATATCTATGATAAGCCTAATAAGCTAGTCAAATTTAATTATAATCACAGAAGAGACAAAATAAATATTTAGTATTTTCCTACTCAAATCTTTGGAGAAAGTACAAGTAAGCTTGCATATAATATATTTTATGAATTGTTTGTTATGCAGTAAAAGTTTCATTATAATCGTAGACAAAACAAATAAGATATACGCAATTTTATAGGTTATTTCTTTCGCAAATCTACAGGGTAGTTAAAGAAAAATTTAATTTCCTTACAAAGTTTCTTCTCATGCGCCTTAGGGTCTATTCAAATTTCATTATAATCGTAAAAGAAACAAAAGAGTTAAATAGCCAATTTCATCTAAAATCTCTAGGGTAACTCGGGGTAAAACTGTACCCAATATCATTCCAAGCTGCTCCGCAAAATTTCAGAAATCTGAAATCTTGAGAAATTTATTTAGTAAATAATTTGCTAGGGTATCTGCAAGTCGACTCTCTCTCTTTCTCTGTCTCTATAGAGAACTAGTTTTTTTTTTACCTGTCCAACCGCAGTGCGGCTAGTTAATGTTATTATCTGCTAAAAATCAGAGGGAAATCTGGACTGCATTAGTTGCTCATGCATTATGCATGCAAAAGCGCTTAGTGGGGGAAGGCAACATGGAGAGGGTTTTCCCTGATTTTCCTGATTTAACAAAGCATTAAATCAAACCCAAAAAGGCTTTAAATGTAAACTGCAGTTAAAACTATTAGGGTGCTTGATAAGTTCTATTAAATATGACTTTGTAATGTTTGATATTATCATTATACTATTAGGGAATTAAGGTATACGTACATTTATGTGTTTAATAGATTTTTGTTTTGTTTATACTCAATGTATTATTAGGGAATAAAATAAAAATCCCTCAGTTTTAGAGGTTTAGACTGCTAAGGAATTAATATATAAGTTTCAGTTTTATATTTTTCTTGTTTCGTTATAAGGAAGTGAAATAAATATCCCATTTCTTATTTTCGTTATATTTACTATTAGCAAATTGAAATATATTTATCAATTTTATAGTTCTGTTGGATATTATCATTATAAATATATAATTCTATTCCATAGTTTTCTTAGATATTATATTTTATTATATTTTTAATGTATTGCTTGCTAATAAAAATATATAAATATATGTATATCTCTGCCGTCTGGTTTTGTTTGAGATTATTGTTAATCTGTTAGGGAATTAAAATATACTTATATCAGTTGTATAGTTTTCTTTGATTTTATCGATAATAAAAAACAAATAAATTTCTCTTAGTTTTATTAGGTATTATCATTATAATATGAAGGATTTAAAATATATATCTCACCTTTTTTTTTGGTTTTATCTTTAAACTCTTTGGGAATTGAATAAATAAATCTCTATTCCAAAGTTTTGTTTGATATTATTGTTATATTATTATTAGGAATCAAAATATATATATCTCAAAGAACGACTGAAACAAGGCAAATTGGTCAAAGTTTTTGGGAGGGGGAGGGCGCAAATCAAAAAGCAATTAGAAAGCTGCAAGTTTTGCATGGAAGAGACACACAGAGAGGGTTATACACACACACACCCACACACACACACATAGCCATAAACACACACACACACACACACACTGTAACTTGCATGGCAAATCAGCCTGGACAAGTGTAGTAAGAAATGAGCAGAGGCTGCTGTGGGGTTGGGCAGGGGCAGGAGGGGAAGTGCTAAAGGAATCTCAGTGGCAGCTGGCAAAGCACAGCAGTCCCCCCTCCCGCTTGTTCTCCTGCAGCACTTGATGACCCTGCTGGCCCCTTTACCCCCCTTCCCACCCAACCATTTGGATGAGGCAGGCCAAAGCTGGAAATGGAGCACTAAATGCGCTAAATTACAAACTAAACGCCGCAAGTGCCGCCTCCGGGCATGGCTTAGATTTCACAAATGAACGCCTTGCTGAGCGTTGCAGGGGCAGGAGAAGGGGAGGGGGTGGCAGGGGGTTGCCGAAAATTGTGGCAAGTGGCAAAGCCAAAGCCGAAGCCAAAGCCAAACTGTCGACAGTCGATGACATTTGAGCGATAAGAAAAACTGTTGTGTGGTCTAGCGGGGCGTGGCAGGGGGCGACGGTGGCAAGTGGCAAGTGGCAAAGGGTCGTGGCTTCACAAGGGAGGCAGCAGGGGGCGGGTGGCGTAAGGTCAGAGAGGCAAAGCCAAAGGCAAATGTTGTCAGCTTGTGCGTTGCGCTGCTGCTTCTATTAAGTATGCAGGCGTGTGTTAGAGACACACACACAGGGACACACACACACACACACACACACAGCCAGCAGTGGCAGTGAAATTTTTACAGTTATTTTTACAACATTGAAAATTGTTTTAAATGTTAATGCGGTCGCTGCTTGGTTGGCACAATAAAAAAAGGCAGAGGAGGAGGTTAAAGAGGGTCCTTAGAGAGTGAGAGAGAGAGAGAGAGAGAGAAAAGGTGGGCGTAGGCACAAATAATTGAGACACCTTAGCACACGCACACACACACACACTCGCACACACACACACAGCTGTCAAGTACTTGTGTTAAATTATGCGCGCTTTTTTTTTTTTTTTTTTTTTATAGCATTTTGCCTGCCGCTTGTTTTGATTGTTAGCGCTCCCAGTGGAGCACAGGTGGCAACCCTACAAGTGGCGGCACTTCTTGCCACAGCTGCCCCTATACCTTATCCTACTCCTTGACTCCTCTTCCGCTCTCCTGCTCTGCTGCTTTATCTACCAACTCGTCATATCCCAAATATGAATGCGCCAGTCATTTCTTTCGCTTGGCTAACCCCACAAGCAGCCCCCCTTTACAGCTACGCCTCTGCTGGCTACCCTTGCCTCTCTTCCCCCTCCCTCTGCTTGACATTTCAATTAATGGCACTTTCTCTAAAGCAACCCTCTCCAGCTCAAGGGTCATCACTTTCACTTGGGGCTCGACTGCACTCTAATGAAGCCATCGCCACAGCACATGCCCTAAGCCTGCTCCCCCTCTTCCTTTCTCCCACTCCCACTCCCCCTTCCCCTGCTCCACTCAGCTCATCGCTCTGCTCGACAAATGTCAACAATGTCGCGCGATATCATTGCAATTCGTGCGACACGTGACCGCAAGAAATCCGCCTGAACAGAGTCGCGTCTTTGTGTCGGGGGAGTTTTCGCTGCCCTCGCTTTGCACCCCCTCCCACGCTACGCCTCTGCTCAGCAGGGATGTAGCGCAGGCTGAGTGAGAGAGTGAGAGAGAGAGGGAGGTCGCCGCATGGCAGGGTGAAGTTTGCGTGGTTGCTTAATAGATTTTTGATTTGTTTTGTGCGAAAATCGAATTGGAGCGAGCGCGTGTCACGCTGATTCGAATAATGATTTGGCAAATACGCGAAAATTTATGCAGCCGATGAAATCAATATGTATACGTATATAGCATGATATCGTGTTAAAGCAGCCGCATAATTCGATGAGAAAAGCGTTAAACAAACAGATTCTAGCATGATATATGACTAGAGATCGTATAACTTCGATGTTTTGTCGTTCGAATGTATTGAAATTTGCAGAATTGTTGCTGATTATAGCAAGCTACCTATATGTGAGGGTAGAGGGTAGTAGCTTCAATAGGTAGCTTAAAAAACGTATTGCTAAGCTGTGTTTACTATTTGCGTAGGCAATGGGCGTCTTTTCTAGCAAGTAATGATTTTTGTATACTCCGTTTGATACGTTACAACCTGCATGCCAAATTTGATGAGTGTAATTCTTATAATAGCTGGGATCTGCATGTATAAAAGGTTTATTTCGATTTTCAAATATAGCAGGCGTGGTAGAAAGTTTTTAAAATTCTCTTAATATGCGTTTCAAATACAAAAATCAGTATGCCAAATTTGATGTATATAGCTTTTATAATAGCTGAGATCTGCGTGTTCTGATAGTTCTCTTTCGGTTTCCCATCATTCTAAGCGTGGTAGAAGGTTCTTTAAATATTATATATATATGTTTTATATACAGAAATTGCTATGCCAAATTTGTAGACCATCGTATGCATATTAACTGAGATCTGCATGTTCTAATAGTTATTTTCAATTTTCGGACATAGTAGGCGTCGTAGGAGGTTCTTAAAATATGCTTATTGTGCATTTTATATACAGAAATCGCTATGCCAAATTTGGTGTGTATACCATGCATATATACTGAGATCTCTGTGTTCATACAGACAGTTATGTAATATTTTGTTTATTCGCATAAGCCAAGGGCAACTTGAACAGATTCTTGACTTACTAACCAGCTTAAAAAGAGCCAACAAGTTTTCTCCACATATTTTTTTTCTTATTTGTTTTTTTTTTTCAAACAAATTGTTTCCATTAAAAAGTTTACTTTCTCTAGGTTTAATCGGCTTTACGTAGACGTAGCCGTAGCCGGATTGACACGTGCCTTGTGCGCTGTGGAAAATCATTGGGAAATCGTGGAAAATTGGTGCGCTAATTGCGGCCAAAAGTAGAAGAAAAAGAGAAGGAGGAGGAGGAGGAAGAAGACAAGCTGCGGCTTAAGCGCGTAACTTTTTGTGGCCTTCATCAGGCATTTAGAAGTCATTGCATAATACCAAAAAAAAAAAAAAGAAATAAACAACACACACCCAGGGGCACACAAATAGAGCCAGTGTGCTGTGCGGTCAGTGTGCGGCTAATTGAGAAGCGGGGGCAATTAATTAAAAAACACAATCGAAAGGCGAGAAAAAACTAAATAGAGAGAGAGAGAGAGAGAGAGAGGGAGATAGAGGGAGAGAGAGAGCGCGTTGCAACCTTATCGCTGCATCGCTCGAATATTTCGTGTGTGGCACTAATTAATTTAATTGAAGCACACACAGTAGTTATATATTTATGTGTGCGTGTGTGTGTGCAGTAGACCACGTAAGCTATTGACTTTATTATCTGTTTGTTTGCTGCAAATGAAATTGACTTGTAATTAAAAAGTTTTGCAAATTGATTGAAAATTCGTCCCACTGTACTGATAACTGTACTGCGCGCGAGTGTGTGCCAGTGTGTCCATTTGACAACAATAAAACCGCAGCAAGCTCAAAAAAACCTATGGGCTAATTACGCGCATTAATTAAAAATGCAATTTTATTTTTTTTTTTTTTATTCAAGTCAAAAGTTGCCAAAAGCGACTCAAAGAGCGTCGCAGGCAGTTGACTACGCCAAGCGTGGACATTTTCTCTTAAATTTTGCACACGCGTATAAGAGTCACTCTTATACACGTGACTCTGTGTACTCAGTTACAGCCTCTCTTTGTGTCGCACGCTCTCTTAACTGACCTAGGTCATGGCATAGTTGCTTAGTTTACAGTTTACAACCGTGAGGTAATTGAGGCGGTCAGTTTTTGGACACACTGTTAATACGTATACGTATACGTATACGTGTACGTGTACGTGCACGTGCATGTTCACTGGGTATGGCAAGAGCGGAAAAACTTGCAATTAACACGAGCTGGAAGTAAGAGAAGGGGAAGCGGGGGGGGGAGGGGTATAAGAAGTGCAATTGCTTTTGTTCTTTTGTGCGAAGGAAAAACTTTTTGTTTTTCTCGCAAATGAATTTTGTTATATTTATTTTAGAAGAAAACTAAAGGAGTTTACAATTAAATAAATAAGCAGAAATTTTAGAAAATTCGAAAATGGGTGTTCCATATGGATAAATAAGTTGATGTTATAAGGTTTTTCAGTTAATTGTATTTTTCAATGAATAAGTAAGCAGAAATGTAAGAGAAAGTGTTTTTTTGTATATGCAGTCTATAGGGATAAATATGATGATGTTATTATACTTTTTTCTTATTTTATTTAATTATATGATAATTCATTATCATTTTAAACACTAAAATATAAGCATACTTTTATGCATAATTAATTACAACTTACTTTACATTTCATAATTATAAAACACAATTTTATTTTGAATTTTTTTTTAGTATAAATACATATATTACAGCTTTGAAACCAGCTAGATTTATACTTTACATTAATTAATATAAATTATCTGCAAGTGCTTCTATTTATATGCCCTGCACTGTGCCCTATGCGTCTTAAGCCGCTGCTGCATCCGCTGCTGCTGCTTATCTCATTTCCGCATTTCGGCCGTAGACCTTTCGCGCATTTAATTTAAAAATATGTTATCAGTATAAATATTATTTTATTTTATTTTATAACCAAAACAACAACAATAACAACTGCAGTAAGCTGTAGCATAAACAAATAAAATACCGCGAAAGCAGCCCTGCTCGCGTCGCAGGCAGCGTACTCCAAAGTTCGGCTGCAATTTCGTGCACCAATAATTTCACAGCAGCAGCGGCAGCGGCGGCAGCAGAAAAAACAACAACAAGTGCAAGCATGTCTGGCAACTCTTGACGAAGAGAAACTTTCGCTCTCTTCGCGCGGCACTTCGGCACGTTGTGCCTGCCTGGTCTGCCAGCCGAGCGTGCGGGCGTTCGGCTCGTGACTTCGTGTCATCGCGTTCGTCGTCGTGCAGCGCCAAGCACGAAGCATTCGGGTTCGCCTTGCATAGCGACGCGAGCGCGTTCAGTTCGATCCTGCGACTCGAGTGCGAAGCACGCGTCTTGTTTGATTTATGTGCGTGGGGTGACTGCCCAAGACAACAACAACAACAACAACAACAGCAACAGCAGCAACACACACTGCAGGAGTGAAAGAGAGCGAGCGAGCGAGTTTAAGAAGCTGCTGCAGCTGTAGCCTGTGTGTTTAATGGGCCCGAACCGTGCGTGTTAATGGGCTGTTAATGAGCGCGGCTTGATTAGGCAACACACACGTGTGTAAGCTGTGTGTGTGTGTGTGCGCGTGTGTGCCAGTGCGAGAAATAACTGTAAAATAAATAAAAAGAAAGATAGAAAGAAAGAAAGAGAGAAACAAAAGCAAAGCAAACAAACAAATCGTGTTGATGCCATCAATCTAACAACTGTCAGCGAGACGGAAGCGAATCGACACAACGAAATCCACTTTGCAACTTTGCTGCATGTAATTGCCACGCCCACAGAAACGGAGCACGGAAGGGGGCAGTGAAAGTGCTAAAGCCGCAAATAAATAAGAAGAACAACAAAAACAAACGACAAACAAGAGAAACAAGAGAAATTACTTGACGTATACGTAATCTGAGCATAGCAAGTGTCTCTAGTCGAGTGCGCGCGAGTGTAGCGTATGATTTATGCGCCTGTTGTTGTTGTTTCGTTTTTAAAACAAAACAAGCAAATTGAATTTATCGTTATAAACAAAAAAGAAAGAGAGAGAAAGGAATAACAGCAGATTACACGCGCTGTGTGCAAGTGTTGTATCTATGTGTGTGTGTGTGTTTAGAAACATTTAAAAAGATACGCGCTGTTATTGCTCCCCAGCGAGCAGCATTGCATACTTTCGTGCGGCGTGCGAAAAGTCGCAGAAGGCAGGAAAAAAAACATTGCATACTTTTGAGCGGCCGCTCTTAAAAGGCCAAGCAAGCACAGCGAGTGAAAAAAACATTGCCTACTTTCGCGCGGCGAGCGAAAAGGCCAAGCAAGCACAGCGAACACAAAACCATTGCCTACTTTCGCGCGGCGTTCGAAAAAGGCAAAGGCAGCGACCACAGCGAATTACGCGCTTAAGTGCGGACAAGCAAACATACTACACAGCACAGTAAAGCAATCATAACAATAAAGTTAGCGGATAACAAGCCCAAAAGGAGCAAGCAATAAACTGAGTGCGAGAGAGAGAGACAGCAATACAAAATGTCTGTAGCCAATTTGGGATTACTATTCAGCTGGCTCGTCACTTGGCCGATGCTGCTTAAAGGTGAGTGTGTTCGCGCTCGCGCTCTTTTTAATTAAATAATCCAATTTATTTTCATTTAATTTCTAATTAAATTTAATTTGTGCCACCCCTCCTTACACTCTACGCCCCTGACCGTCTTGGCCCGTCGCCGGCGGCGGCTGTAATTGCTGTCGTGCCTTTTTTTGTTGCTTTGTCGCTTTGTCGCTTTGAATTTCTTGTCTAATTTCCTGCGCTGCCATAAAAAAAAGGATAAAAGTGGGAGGGGGGAGGGAGGTGGGTTGGCGTTGAGGTTTCAGGGGGAGGCCTCAACGCGAATGTTTCACAATTGAAATTCTTTAAATTTGCTGACAGGAATTTCAATTTCGAGACAAAAGTTTTCATTGTCTTGCGCGACTGCTCGCGCTCTCTCTTTCTCTCTCTCTCTCTCTCTCCTTCTTTGTCTGCCTCTTCCGTTGCTTTGATGACTGTGTCAATTCAATCGTGGGCTAATTGCGCTTAAAACGTTTTAATGCTTTAAGCCATGCAGCTGCCTGATATGTGTGGCAAGGTCGTTGCATGCACCCTCCCCCAACCCCTCTAGCTAACCCAGTTCCAGCTGTCCGCACAATGCCAGGCTAAACACTTGTAGTGCTTGCTACGCTCCCACTGTCCCCTCCTACCCCCTTCATCTGCTCTCCTTCGCTCTCTTTCCCTCTCTGTCTCTCTCCCTGCACAGTTACACGCAGAACTGACACAAAATTTCATTTTCAATTCATGCAGCGCATTCAACGCGCGTCTCTATCTAGTAAAAAGTGAAAAATATATAAAAAGTTAGAAAAACACACATGATTCACACACACACATGATTCACACACGCTGACAAACTAACGAGCAGCAGCGGCACTTGTAAATGCAGCAGCAGCAGCAGCAGTTGCCTTGGCTGCTTTAGTTGTTGCTGCTGCTGTTATACCTAGCCCCATGGCAGACCCTGTATAAAGCAGGCTTGCCAAGTCAGTTCAAATATCATACCCGTACCTTTTATAAAGAATATTCCTGGCAGAAACCTAAACAAAAGTTGCACACATTTAACAAGCTGCCGTATCTTATTTAATTATTTAATTCAAACAAGCTGCTGGCCTGGCTGCTGCCTTATGTAATTATTTAATAAATATCAACTTTAATTTAACTGGAATTTTAGCTCAGGTTTTCTTTTTTTTTTTTAGCAAGAAATACTCTGCAACCTAATTTAATTTAATTCCCAAGCAGTTTTAAATTCCCCCGCCTGAAAGTGTGCAATGCTTTTTTGTGCCACTGTAAACTAAACACACAAAAGCTCCCAGAAAGAGCAAAACTTAATTAAAACCTAATTCAAATATATAATTTTTTATATATAATTTGCAACTTTTGCCCACACAGTTGGGTAATTTATTTAAATATTTTTCTCTATACAAAACAAAAAGTTTTACGCAAGTGAGGTAAATTGAGTGTGGCACTTGCTTGCACTCTGTGATTTTACAACTTTCTGCAGCACCTAGCAAATAGTTTAAATATAGTTACGAATACGAAATTAAAGCAAATTAAATAAATTTTATAAATATTTAGACAGCTCAGGCAGCAGGAATTTTTTTTTTTAAGGTGCCGCCTGCAAGTATGCAATGATTTTTTAGGCAGAGTCGCTGCACATGACAAGTTGTTGTATTTTTGACTTTCCATTGGTTTTTTTAATAGTTGTAAATTTTTTAAAATTATTTTTTCTAAACATACGCTTTGTTCAGGCTGTTGGCTTGCATTTTGTTTAAATACTACGGGTATATAGCCGCCGGGTAGACCACAGCAGACCAGAGCGAACCCGTTGCCGTTCTAATTGTTTGCGCAACATACAAATTGTTTTTGTTGGACTTCAGGGTCGTTATACGTGGCTCGTGCAGTTGACAGATGAAATAGTTGCAGTTGCTGTCGGGCTGCTGCTGAAAACCGCAGATGGACTCATTCATTCATGCACTCGCTCTCGCTTACAGTGGCAGCAGAAACTGCAGCTGCAGCTGCAGCTGCCTAAAAGCCAACACTTTATGCAGGCAAACAAACAATCAAGTCACACGCTCACACACACACACACACACACACACACGCTCAGAGAATAGTTACACTCGCTATGGCGTGTAATAAGTTTGCTGCTTGCGAACTTTAATGCCTAAACGCATTTTCATCATCATTTTCCATTTTCATTTCCACTTTCAATTCATTCAGCATTTTCGTTTTCATTTCCCACTTTGTTAGTCTCTTTCTCTTTCACATTTTGTGTCTTTGGCTGCGTGTGAAATTTAGTGTGTGTGTGTGTGTGTGTGTTTTGCCTGCTTTGTAATTTTCAAATGAAATGCAATTTTCTGCTGCAAATTTCTAGCTGCCTCTCTCTCACTCTCTATCATCTATCTATCTATCTATCTGCCAGTCTTCCTCGTTCTATCTTTCTCTCTTTCTCACTCTCTCTCTCTCTCTCTCTCTCTCTCTTTTGTGTGTGCAATTCATTTTGATAAAAGCTACTTGTCGCTGCAAAATAAAAGGCAAATAGAAATTACTTTGCAGCTTAAGTCGCTTCGTAATTGAAAAATAGAAGCGAACTGAGAGCCGCAGGTAGCGAGCAGCAGAAAACATTGAATTATTTCCAGCGGAAAATCTCCCTTAACTTGTATAGTACAGCTATATATAGTACAGCTCTTCTTCTTCATCTTCTTTTACTTGATTTACATTGCATTGTTGTGCCAGTTATGAATTCCGAAAGTTTTTCCCTGTTCATGCCACAAAAAGTTGTAGCAAATAAATTGGATTGCGTTCCGGGGGAAGCAGTTACTGTTTATTAGCATTTTTATTATTATTAAAAATTATAAAAAAAATTACTACTTGTTTTGAATTGTGAAATAAAACGCTATTTCTCCTAGATAAAGTGCAGATGGATGACTAAAAATATATCAGACCTAAATGCTCTTGAAATAAATCTGTTACGTTGTTTACGAAAAAATGTTTTTTTGTTAATTTTTTTTATAATAAATACTTTCTACATTTAATTGCAGCATTATTTTTTTTCCATTTCCACAGCTTTTCAAAACACAAATTATAATCCAATAACAATTTAAGGAACATTTGTTTCCATATTTATTTATTTCAGTTATTTGAGTTTATAGTTTTAAAAAATGTTATAACATTCATCAGCTTGCATCAGCTTGTTAGTATCCTTATTTTTATTTATTTATTTATTTTAACAGATATTATTATTTGTTTTTCATTATTTAATTCAAATAAAACTGCACTTGTTATACCCTTCGACCATTGAAAATGGTCAAAAAAGGGTATACTAACTTTGTGAAATGTATGTAACAGGCATAAGGAGGCGTGGCAGACCCAATAAAGTATATATATTCTTACTCAGGATCACTAGCCGAGTCGATTGAGCCATGTCCGTCTGTCTGTCCGTCTGTCCGGCTGTCCGTCTGTTTGTTTGAGACAACGGATCTCAGCTATTAAAAGAGCTAGAGACTCCAAATTTGGCATGGAGGTTCTTATATTTCCCAAGCAGGTGAAGTTTATTTCAAATGTTTGGTGCCACGCCCACCGCCCCCGCAAATCGGTAATTTGTGATTATTAAGCAAAGTATTGAACATATAAATTTACGATTATTAAGCAAACTATTAAACTTATAAAGTTCTGCTTTGGTATGTATAAAGCTATATATCATACGAACATATTCTCCAAATTACACATCGATCGGACCAATAACACAGAAGTTATTCAAGTCAACGTTTTCAGTACAAATGTACGAGCAGCAGCCTGCGCGCTGCTTTCAGTAGTTGACGCCGACGTCGACGTCACTCTTAACGTGCGTCGCTGTGTGAGTGTGAGCGAGAAAGCTATATGTAGTAGAAGTATTTGTGCAAAATTTCTGTTTGAAATTATGAGTGTGGTTACACGTTTGTAACGGATTTTTAAAATTGGGAGAAGGGTATCCTACTGTCGGGCGTTCGACTGTAGCCCTACCCACTTGTTTTTAAATTAAAAGATATATAATAAAATCCTCTAGGAATATTTCTATGTTTAATAAACTAGAATGAGCTGTAAAAATATTATAAACCTTTCAAAATTGTTTATATAAACCAACAAATAAATAACTTTCGGCACTCGACAATTAGTTAAATCTTTTGCAAATTTTTTCGCTGATTTAACATATAGAAACCTTTTTGAAAACTAAAGTTCTTCCATAGCCAACAGCATACCATACTGTTTCCCTGTAATTAATTATTATTTGTTTAATAAAAAACACTGCACACTCTTGCAAAGTTTGTTTTAGCTACCAAAATTGCAAATATTTTTTTTAATTTAATTTTTGTTGGGGTTTTTTTGGTGGTACTGTGCGGACTGATATAGTTATAGGGCAATGGCTAACGGTGCTGCTGGCCGGCCATGGCAACAAGTCAATTAATGAAAGCACACAGAGAGTGCTCTTAAATAAGAACGAGGGAGGAGAGGAGAGAGGAGAGGAGCTAGGGGCAGAGGCAGAGGTAGAGGCTGAGGCAGCTGAGGGCAAACATGGAAATGTTGCTGCCAACATGGCGTCTGTTGACGCACGCTGAATAAGTCAAAATGGCGTTTCACCACAGGTGCGCGTGTACGTGTGTGTGTGTGGTGCGTGTGTAGTTTGAAAATGATTCGCTACGCGGTGTGAATGTTGCATGTTGCAAGTCAAAGCAATTGCTGCTGCTGCAGCTGGCCCACTGCAAATAGAAATGGCACATAGCACACACAGCACACACACAGGCACACACATACACACCATACACACAGACACACACACACACACTCGCTGTGGCAGCTGGCAAACACGAATTTGCATTGCCGACCATGGAAATAGTGAATAAAAATAGGAAAAATAGAAATAGAAAAAGCAGCAAAATGACATTTAACATCTGCAATTGCTGTCGCTACAAAAATGCACTGCGAGAAATTTTGTTAACAAACCCAAAACACCCTTTTCCTGCCCCCTCCCTGCCCAATATAATTCAATAATGAATGCATAAAAATTGTCGCTATTTTGCTGCTTTTGTTGCTGTTGTTAAACATATTTACGCACTTTGCGGTTTCTGCCTTTTGTATGTGTGTGTGTTGGTGTGTGTGGGTGTGTTGATTTAGTGCAGGGCAGCGGTAAATGTAAATTACCGCTATTTGCGCAGCTGTTCGCCATTTAAAGCAAACAAATTGTTTGTTCTTTTTGTGCCGCTGCTGCTGCCGCTGCTGCTGCCGCTGCCGCTGCTGCTGCTGTTGTTGTCGGTGGCTTTTCGCATATTTATGACAGCTCGTTGTGTGTGTCAGTGTGTGTGTGTGATTTTTAAATATTTTTACAAATATTTTGCACGTAAAAAAAGGCGTAGCACATCCCCCACTTGGTTTTGCAAACTGATCCCCAACAGAAAGTCCCGCTTAATGCACATTCGAAACGATTTTGTTATTGTTTAATAAAATGCACATAAAAAATTGACCGTGACTGTAGCTACGATTGTGAGTGTAACTGTGTGTGCTATTCAGTCAACTGCATCAAAAATGAATACGATTCATGAGTTTATACAAACGAAAAATATATTCAAAATCAAATTAAGTCATGCCTTTTCGAGTACCCCACCGAGAGTGTAGCAGTATTTCTCTCAGTGTAGCAGCAAGTTGATAACAATTTCGCCATTTTTGCAATTTCAATTTTAATTATAATTTATTAAGATTTAATTCAGATTGAATGTAAAACACGCGCACTGCAATTTAAATAAACTTTTTATAACGATTTTCATATCAATTTTTCATTAAGCTGCAGCAATAAACCACTATATAGGGACTCAAATTATTATCATTTATACTTATTTATATATAATATAATATAGTTTACGTATTTTTCATATGGATACAATATGCAGTTCTCTTTTTCGTATTATTTTGCGCAATATTCATTTCCTTAATGAGTTCGCTGCCTCAATCATAATCAAAAAGAAAATCAGTAAATTGCTGTGCAGCGTTGGTGACTGTAAGATACCCTTTACCAAATTCCAACAAAATTGAGTGGCATATTTTCTGTTTATATTATACAATTGAAATGAAACTTATAAATCAGTTTTATATAGCTTTCATCTATACATAACACGAAGTAGAAAGTTGTGTTTCAAATAATTAATTAAATAATTATTAATTATTTATTTTTTTGAGCCAGAGGCATTGTAAATAATTTTTTAAGTAAGTTCAAATATATTTAAATATACCTCAGTATTATTTATTTTTATCTCATGTCTGTAGGTGTTATATTAACTGAGATCTGCGTATTCAAACAGACAAAAAGGCGAAACTGAATCAACTCTTTTATTTTGTACTGTTAATAATTGAAATTAAGATATATAAGCAGGCAAATATGTAATATACATAAGCACATGGCTAGCATACTCCTCTTCAAACATTTTAAAGGGTATTTAAATGATATGAGACTGAGTCTCGATACGCTGCTTCGCTGCCTCCACGCTCACTTGCTCAACTAGGCTTTGCCGCTGACAGGCAGTTAAGCATGTTCAAACATGTACGCAGCGAGGTTAAAGAACCACTCGATGAGGTATTATACATATAGATATATATATATACTATATTTGTATATATGTCTATATAGTCCGGAGGCAATGCAAAGTTGATGAAATACCCAAGGCAAACTTATGCCTCAAGGCGAAGGCAATCAAAGTGCGCCCCCAGGGGAGGAGGCGCCAGGAGGGCAGGAGGAGCGGGGAGGGGTCGGTGACAGACTGATGAATGAAGCGCGACGGAACGCTTTAGACATGGACATGGCACTTGGCACATGGACATGCACACGCATGTCGTGGCACGCACAAATATATCAGACGCGTCAAATCGAGTCGATGAGGCGCCGCAAAGTATGCAAAACGATATTGTAGGTGTGTGTGTGAGTGTGTGTGGAAAACAAACGTGTTGGCAGGCGAATTATGTCCGACGGGCGAAGGTTGTTCACACCAGAGACAGTCTAGGAGGCAGGGGGGGGGCAGGCAAAGAGGGGGCAGACTTGCTTTAAAACATCTTGTCTTGTTGATTTAAGCCCAAAGCGCTGAAAAATGCTTGTGACGTGCTCGTTGAGCATACCCCCTGCACGCACGCCCCTGTCTATAATTTTTCCATGCATATTTATAGACAACCCTATACCCTACCCTATACCCTGCACACACACGCGTCTAATTTATGTGCGCGAATGCAATATCAAGTATTATGGAGCGTGGAAAAAGCCGCAGGCGCTTTAAGTTTTCTCTTCTCTTTCTTTATTTCGACTACTCCGTCTTCTTCTGTCTTTTCTTCTTCTTCTTCTTTTGTCTGCATTTGGCAACACTTTTTGTTTTTTTTTTTTTTGGCTTTGACATTTATGTGACAGTCGGTTGGCGCACAAGACGCCAAGACGAGGCACATACAGGCAGCATATTACGTATACGCAGCGTCTCCCCTTCTTTTTTTTTTTGGGCGGATAGGGAACACTGCTGCAAAACGTGCGCGCTTACGTGGACTTAAACAACTGAAATTGTTTTTTATTTTGAGGCAACACACGCACACACACACACACGCACACACACACACACACGCCTAGCTAGAGATTTATCTATGTGTGACGCAATTTTTGTTATGCTTATCGCATTTCAGTCACGTAGCAGACATTGTTGCTGCTGCTGCTGCTGCTGCTGTTCTAGAAATTTATGCATTTGATTTCAACTAATTTTCAACGGCATATAATATATAATTAAATTCATGCACGTCGTCAGCTACATGCATAAATTGAGAGAGGGAGAGAGAGAGAGAGAGAGACTATTAAAAAACACTCGAGCTAAAGGCGCAGCTGTTTAAGCCTTTTTGTGCGCAAAGTGGCAACACAAACACACACACACAAGCTCGTAAAAGTTGTAGAGTAGTTGAGGGGGGTACTGGGGAGGGGGAGTGTAGAGGAGGGGGGTCTACAAGTGTCATAAACCAGTTGCGCGGCGCTAAATCGAAATCGTGTTGGCCTCAATGATTTTGCCAAGCAATACAAGCTCATTTTGGGTTCTATTAACACACACATGTATAGAGTATACTCTATACTCTGGCTTTGCCTTTCTTTTTATCTCTCTCTCTCACTCATTCACTCACTCTATCACTCTCACTCTCTGTGCCTGTCTGAGCGTCGCTCATGTCGCCGCCTACAAGCGCACGTTTCTGTTGCATACCTTGAGGCGTGCCAGTAACCTACATATACAACAGCCGCAGACACACACACACACACACACACACAGAGATCCTTCTGCCTGCTCCATTTGCTTGTCTTTGCCTGCCTGAGCCGTTTTATTAAAAATTCCACACGGCATCGAGTCGAGTCGAGTCGAGTCGAGTCGAGTCGTTGCTTAAGCGCGTTTAAGGCGCTCCAACTAGCTGGCAACAACACAGCAATTGTTGCTGCTGCTGCTGTGTTGTTGTTGCTGCTGTGTTGTTGTTGCTGCTGCTTGTAGCACTTTTATTGCTTTGTCATTTGCTACATATATCTCAGACAGGCAGCAAAGGCTTCGCTCGCCTCTCGCGCCTTGCGGTGTTTGTTTTCGTGCTCGGGCTGAGCCTGTCAAATTTATAACCAGTGTTGTACAACGGCGCTAGCTTGATTTTTAAATGCATAAATAAGGCAGAGAGAGAGAGAAAGAAAGAGAGAGAGGAAGGGAGCAGCATAATCGCCAAAGGCTTTAAGCGAACTTAAGCGAATTTCAATAGGCTTTTCAAGCGTTTCCTGCTTTCCCTCTCTCTCTCTCTCTAGGGTATCTGCCTGCATTAGTTAACTCTCACTCCAAGCATTTGTTATTGTTGTGCTGCTTTCTTTTGTTGTTTCTCCCTCTGTGTGTGTGTGTGTGTGTGTGTGTGTCTTCCTGCTGTCAACACGCTGCGGCGCCTGAAGGGGCTGCTACACATATTTCTCTCGCTCGCGCGTGTCATATTTATTTATTTCGTCTTGACAGAGAACCTTGTGTGTGAGCCAGTGAGTGTAAGAGTGTGTGTGAAAGTGTTTGCCCGTGTGCGTGTCTGTGTGTGTCCCCGCTTGTAGGCAACACGTTTTTCATTTCCTGTTTTTGTCGCTCGCATTGTGCAAACTTTGTCGGCCTTCGCACCCGCGCGATTTGCTATGCAAAATCAGTCGCCATTGCTGCCGCTGTCACTGCTCGCTTGTAATTCCCAACTAGTTTTGGCCAGCTACTTTTGGCACCTGTTGCACGTCTGCTGCACGCCAGCCTGCTGCAGCCCTGACTAAAACAATTGATTAGCGCCACAGCGAGTCTATTAACATTTATGACGCTTTTTAGGGCTGCAGAGGCGACAGAGGGAGCTGAGCGGGCAGAGAGGCGGCACAGGGGCAGGCTGTACAATTTAATGGCCACATTTAACAATTATGAGCTTCAGTTTCTTTTTTGCTCCACATGCGGTTCAATGAACTCACTTGCAACACACGCAAAAAACGCAGCTGCCGCTGCAACCGACAAAGGCCGCCTGGCATGTGGCCAAAAAAATGTGGCAACAAAAACAGGCAAAGAGAAATGAGAGAGAGAGAGAGAGGAAAAACCTACACAACAATAACAACTGCAACTGCTACGAAAAAACAGCAGAAAGCAATTAAACTTTGGCATTTTGCTAGCACCAAAGCGATTAAAGTTGTCGCCGCGCGGGCAGACAAAAGACGCTGAAGGAGTAATGTGATGCCAAAACCGCTTCCCCTCCCCCTAGTCCTCCTCCCCCTTCGCATTTACATGCGCAAATAGTTAAACAAACGTGGAAACTGTGTCAATGCTGCGTGTAACAAGCGTTGCCCTTCTACAGAAACTCAACGAAAAAATGTTTGCGCTGAAAAGTAGGCAACACAAAATGTGTGTGCGCGCCCGGCCCAATATTCGGCTGCCCTCGAAAGTAGGCAACACAATTTTGTATGTTGGCTGCGCTTGAAAGTAGGCAACACTTTGTTGCCGCCCGCAACTCAATACACGTCGAAATTTGATATCTTTTCTATGTTCTGCCTTTCACTCACATTCTCTCTCTCATGCTTTGCCTACCTCTGTGTCTCACTCTCTCTCTCTATCTCCCTTGCTTTGCCTATATCTCTCTCTCTGTGTGTATTATGTGGTCATTGTGCACGTCCCTGGGTCCAGTTTGCTGTGGCCTTTTGCGACCAGGTCAACGTCATCGCCCATTGACATTCATATTCATGGCTAACGCCAAGCGGCAGCGACATTTATTGAACTTTTTATGCCTTCGCAAATTTACTTTTATGTTTTGTCGCTGCTAATATTGTTGTCGCTTCCCCAGGCAGGCAGCCAGGCAGCCAGGCAGGCAAAAGGGCAGCCTATCCTGCCTCTTTTACGGGTTTTTGTATGGAGTAATTAAGCCGCCTCAATGGCTGATCAAAATGGCAACGCAACCAACGCAAAATTCTGCTCACTTTAGCCAAGAGTTTTCTCAATTTGCAGTGGCAGCAGCGGCATGAGAATGTTTGTTTTGGACGCGCACAGAAACTTGTCGACTTTTAGCCATGAATATTAAGCGCCAGTTGGTTATTTTATTTTATTTTTTTTTGTGTGTGTGTGTGTGTGGGTTAGCTAACGGTTTTGGTGTCTGTGTGCGGGTTTCTGTGCGTTATCTGCACGCGCTGTGTGTTTTGACAGCGCTTTGAATTATCAAAAAAGTAAGGCCTACGCAGAGACAGAGAGAGCAGGGTGTCTGCGGCTTAATTAAGCCAAAATGTTTGTATTTTATTACTGTATATAGCGCGTAATTAAAATCGACGCAAGAGCAGGCACAAACCAAGTTTCACATGGCCGGATGGAAGCTCCTCTGCTGCTGCCTCTGCTGCCAGACAAATATCGGTCAAGTTATTGAAAGTGTCTGCGGCTTTGCTCGCCTCGCCTCGACTCGACTCGACTCGACTCGAGTTTGCTTTTTATAGCCCCTGCAGCAACAGCTGCGAGTTGTTATACTTATTTAAGTGGATATTGAGACAAGGCAGGGATAGAGAGAGATGGGGAGAGCGAGAGACAGACTGTAGGAAGGGGCGCAGGTGCTGGGCAATCCACTTTGCTTTGAATAGATTTTTCGGCAACTGTGTGTGTGTGTGTGTGTCTTTTCCACGGTTTTGATGTTAATTGCGGTAGAGCTTATGCCAGACCACTTAGAGGGCTTTTTATGCATCGCCAAGTGCGATCTATATGTACTACGTAATATCTCTAGCAGGGAGCAGTGGCTACACAATCGTTGCCAGCGGCGTTTCGATTTGATTGGCCCACAAATTGCTTTATTTTTGCTTGTTGGCATCAAAACCAGCGCAACAAGCCGCCGGCAGCGTCGGCAGAGATGCCAAAATCGATGACTAAAAGGAGTAAGTGGGAGAGGGTGTTGTCTACAGAGGGAAATTTAGAAAATATTCTATAAAAAAAAATGTCTCTGTGTGTGTGTGGGAACTCATTGAGCAGCTTACGGAATTTTTGCAGACATAAAGCGAAAAAAGTGAGCAAATTACAGGGTATTTGTCGCGTAAGAGTGATTCAATTGGGCTCTATATAAATGGGAGAGTAGGAGTGTTGTATGCAGAGAAAGGGAGAGAGAGAGAGAGAGGAAGAGAGACAAATATGGAGTGCGTAGCTTATAAAAATTGCATAGCATACTTTTCTGCTGAAATCTCTTTGCAAGCTGGCAGCGCATTTACAGGGCATTTTCTCATTTATATATACAAATATATTATATATTATGTATAAATATAGCATTAAGAGCATGCAGCACTACAGGGTATATGCCCGTATAAATACTTTCTTTTTGCCCCCACTTCAAATAGAAAATCAACCTGTGCAGCTGCCAAAGCATGTGCTGCTCTATCTTTTACAGGATATCTGCCTGTCTGGCCGCCGTAGTGTCTCGCTCACAATTTTTCTCTATAGTTAAGAGTAAAGTGGGAGTAAATTCAATTTTGAAATCGTCGACCATTCGACGAGACTCAAATGGAATTACGCGCCGTGCCCAGAACCCAGAGCAGACGATGACGATGACGATGGCCGGCAAGGACGTCTTGGCAAGGATGTCTTGGTCCAAATAAATTACGGCATTAAATAAAGTTTTGTCATTTAAATTGAAAAATAGGCGCAGCGAGGAGGACCGAGAGTGACCCTGCATGCCGCCAGGCCAACCCAGGCCAACCCAGGCCAGGCCAACCCAGGCCAGGCTGCTGTGTCTAGTTATCCCTTGGGGCCAAAGGACACAGCGAACCAATTGGTGTCTCTGTCGATCTCTCTCTATCTTTCTCGTGTGCGTGTGTGTGTGTGTGTGGGCGTGTCGCTGAAAAATTACGCAATTTTCGAACATGCATAGCCAAGACACACACACACACCCGCACACACACACACACACTTACAAATTGCGCACATATGTTAAATTTCACAGCAAGCATGAATTGTGTTTTATTTCGTTTGCTCCGCCGCCTACGTGTGGACATTAGGCTCGAGGTTCGCCCGACTGGTCACCATCTCCCCCAGGATGTTGCTCCTCCGGGAGCGACGCAATAAGCAAAGCTTAGCCAAAGCCGGCAGGGGTCTGGGAATGGAACGCTGGACTCAGGCCAGAGAGCCGTATGGGCCTGGTGCCTTTGCCGGCCAGTTTGAGCGACAATCTAAAATAATTTGAGCTACGTTTATGGAGGAGTGGAAAGGGGAGTGGGAGGGGAAAAAGCTAGGCAGGCAGATAGTTGGAGTTTGTGTGCGTGTGCGTGTCTTACATAAGGCTTACACGTAATACTTAAGCATTTCTGGGGCCAAGGGTCGACAAAGCCAGAGCCCAGTTGAGCACGTGCACGTCGGGTGGTGCCCCATCCCAATCCCAGAGCCAATCTCGTGCTCCACTCATAACTCTTATTATTATTAATTTATAGTACGATTTGCTCTTGCCTAATTAAAAATTCCACTTGTCTCTCTCTCTCTCTCTCTCATGCTTTCTCTCTCGGCCTAAGCCCACTTTAGCCACGTTTTCAACGTTTCAACATTGTCCAACAAAATTCATAAGCTAATTGGCTAATTTGGGCAACGACAAACGAGCAGAGAGGGGAAAGGTAAAGAGGGGAAAGGGAAAACAAAGAGTTGAAAAACCTGCAGGGAAAAGCACTGTATGTGTGTGTGTGTGTGTGTGCGGATCGTTAAGGGGATTAAATTGTGAAATGAGCAAGAAAATTGGCGAAAAGTTGCAAATTTTCTAGCAGTGGAAAAGTGCCGGAAAACACACACACAAAATGCTTGTGTTGTGAAAAATGCTTGTTGTTGTTGTTGTTGTTTTGCCTGGTTGCTCTGCTTGTTGTTTGTTGGCCATTTTGGACTGACCCATTTTGCTGCTTAAGGTGCACAGTGCAGCGTGCACGCTGCGTATACGTAATGCGGCGACAAAACTTCGCACTAAAACTGCTGCAATTGCTGTAATTACACGGCTGCCTGACTGCACATGCTAGTGTGTGTGTGTGTGTGTGTGTGTGTGTGGGTGCTAAAAGTAGCTGCCATGTTTACGCATAGAGAGAGAGAGAGAGAGAGATTGAGAGAGAGAGGGAGAGAGACTGTCTCCTGCATTTAAATGTGATGAATTGTGTGCATTTATTTGGCTGAAGTTGCAGCTCTACCTCCTTCTCTCTCTCTCTCTCTTTCACTCTACCTCTCTCTGTCTTTTCTTCCCTTTTCCTCTACCCTTTTCTCCCTCTTCCCTCCCTCTCTCTCCCACTACTCTGCACTCCTACTTCAGCTTATTAATTTTACTCTGCAACGCCATCATGGAAATGACAACTGGCAAAAATCATGCGACATGTTGCAGCTTTGCCTCCCTCTCTCTCTCTCTCTTCTCTCTCTTCTCTCTCTCCCAGCTTCGTCACTGTGTGGTTGTAATTATTTTTAATTATTTCTCTCTGGCAGCCGCAGGTTTGCTGCAGTTACAGCCAGTGCTGCATGCAAAGCTTGTAAGCAGTTAATAAGCCGACTCTTTGCCTTGGCTTCTCTCTCTCTCTGTGGCCATTGCGGTTGCTGCAGCTGCAGCTCTCTCTCTCACTCACTCTTTCCCTCCTTCTCACTCTTTCTTTCTCTGCCTGCCTGCAGCTTGCAACAAGCCTTAAAGGCAGCAACTGGGCAACTTTCATGCAGCAAGAATTATGTCGATTGTTGGCAACTTCATTTGTCTAACATACGTTCTGCTGAGAGGGAGAAAAGGAGAGAGTATAGAGAGAGAGGGTGAGAAAGAGAGAGAGAAATATAGAGGAGTCTCTAAGGCTGCGTTTGGGCCAGAGCTCTGGCCAAAATTAAAGTGCAGCTTTTAGCATAATAAAATAAGGAATAAAGAAAAAAATAGAGACAGAACAGAGAGCTTAAAGAGCTAATGAGTGAGATAGAGAGATAGTGAGAGAGAGAGAGCTAGATATGTGGTGCATTAGCTGCAGTTGTACTGATATATATTTTAACTACTACTGCCATCTAAAATTCTTTTATATTTTCACATCTTTCATTTTATGGTATAGCAAAATTTATGATTTTTCAGATCTTTAGACGAAAACACATCATAAAAGGCGCTCGTAAAATACAACAGACATACATATAAGTATATTCCATAGAAAGGGAGGGAGAATAGAGAGAGAGAAAGAGAGGGAGTAAGTGAACAAGAGAGAGAGTCTACATTAACTGTAGCAACTCATAAATGCACAGACTTCTCAGTATCATATCCCATATATATATATAAATATATCTTTCATTACAATCTGCAGCATTGTCTATTAATCTAATCGCGACTCGACTTTAATATGCCATACCATCCCGATTAGTTGAATAATTTATCATACGCTGACATAATTTAATTTCAATTTCATGCAAAAAGTTGAGCATGAAAAGCAAAAAAACGAGCAAGAAAAAATAAATAACGGTATGAGGTGGTTAACCGAAGTGGAAATACTCTTTAAAAGTTTTCGCTGTAGAGAAAAGATGGAAAACATTTTGGTAACATAATATGATTTAAGTTTTGCTATCTAATTCCCTATAAAAAAAACTTTCGAGCTTATAATTTGAGATATTTATCAAGATAACTAAAGAAAGTAAGGAGGTATTTTATTTGCAAATTTAAATTTTCTTCTAAAGAATAATGTTAAGTACTCAAGTGGAGTATAGTAGAAAATGAAGTGTTATTGGATGATATAATAAAAATTATGTTGATGTAGGTTGATACAGGCTGATTTTATAAGGACTTGCATGTATTAGAACGTTGAAGAATGGGAAAGTATGGTATAGTTAGGCTATAGAAAGTATTGTTAGGTATAGTAAGGTATAGTAAGGTATAGTAAGGTATAGTAAGGTATAGTAAGGTATAGTAAGGTATAGTAAGGTATAGTAAGGTATAGTAAGGTATAGTAAGGTATAGTAAGGTATAGTAAGGTATAGTAAGGTATAGTAAGGTATAGTAAGGTATAGTAAGGTATAGTAAGGTATAGTAAGGTATAGTAAGGTATAATAAGGTATAGTAAGGTATAGTAAGGTATATTAAGGTATAGTGAGGTATACTGAGGCATGGTAAGACACGGAATGGTGCAAGTTGGTTTAGTTAGGTTCCTTTAATCAGACTTTAGCTACTACCCCAGCAACATCTCACCTAGTTAGCCTGAGAGCACGTATACTCCTCTTCAGAAAGGGCATCAAACGTAAGCAGAGATACAACCGACAATGTGAAACCGCCAGGCTAATCCCCCGATGGCTTTTAACTGCCACAACTCACTTAATACATGCCGCGTTGCCCATCCGAGTGACTCCTGCGCTGCCTGAACTGTTGACAGGCGGCATAAAGGAGCAGGCAAAGTGAAAAAATGAGTGCGACAACAACTTTTGCATACTTTTTTCTCTCACTCTCTGTCACACTCTTTCTCTCACACACACACACACACACACACTCTCTCAGCGCATTATATATTAATGATACATTTGCCAACAGTGTCGCAAAAGTTTATGTGTTTATGGGTTTGTCTCTGTCCTGTCGCTCTCCTTCTCTCCTTCTCCTCTGCACTCTCCTTCTCTATCTCTTTCTCTCTATTCTCCTTCCCTTGCTGGCTTTCTCAGCTCGTTTGGTGTCCAATTTTGCTTTGGTTTTTTTTTGGGGCCTGCAGTGCCACATTTTATAATCCACAATGATTGATATACGCGCTGGCTACAAAGAACTCAATGCACTCACTTCAGAGTGTGTGTGTGTGTGTGTGTGTGTGTGAAACAGGAAATGGAGTGAGCTTTGAGCTGACAAAGGCAGCGCCTAAAAGTATGCAATGCAAAATATCGTGCACAGTTAAAATGTCACAGTAAATTCATATTCATTCATTATGTTAAAATCCCTCGGGGAGGCAGCTGGCGAGGTGGCATAAAAAAGAGACAGCAACACAGAGTGAGAGAGGGAAAGAGAGAGGGAGAGAATGAGAGAGTGAAACTTACACACACTGCACAGAGACTGGCAAAGTAACGAGTCGAGCCGCGTGTCGAGTTGGCGCATTCATTTTCATTAACCCGTTTTTAGGCACAGTTTGCCAGAGTTGCCACACAGCTGCAGCTACCTGCCCCCACTTGCCACTTCCTGCTATGCCTCTCTCTCTCTCTCTCTCTCTCTCTCTTTCTCTCTCTTTCTTCCTGCTGCTGCTGATGTATCACTTGCCCAAATCTCTGATGCTGTGGCAGCATTTTGTAGCCTTTGTTTGTTTTATTTACCGCTTCATGCAAATGCACATATATATCACACACACACACATATTTACACTAGACATGTGTGTGTGTGTGTGTGTGGGCTGAGCTAACGGCAAGTGTGTCATGTTACAATTAATTGTTTCGTGTTTAATTTTGTATGAATGTGGGACGCGGCTTATGGCTTCGCCACTTCTAATTAACAAAAGCCAGACAGAGCGAGAGGGGTCTGAAAGAAAAGGACAGAGAGAGAGAGGGCGGATAGAGGGAGAGAGAGAGTAACAGAGATGGCAACTGAAATTTCTGCATATTTTTTTGTTGCTTGCATCATTGAAATGCAATGGGGCGCAGCTGCTTGGCTAAGGCAACGCAATCAGGGCACTCTCTCTCTCCCTCTCCTTGTCTCACTCTCTTTCTATCTCTCTCTCTTGCACGCACATTTATGCAAGTTGTGGGCCAAACAAATGGCAAAATCAAAGCCAATCAAGGCGTCAACGAGAACAAAAAGCGAAAATAAATTAAATAAAATGCAGGGTAGAGCAGAGCAGGGCGGGCAGGCCAAAATGCCTCACAGAGTCTCGATTACAGGGTATTGATTGGGCATGCACATCAAACATTTTAAAGGACAGCTCCCCCTCCCTGCGTATCCGTGATGCGTGTGCTGCGCTTGCTGCTTGTTGTTGTTGTTGCCTTTGCTTTTAGTATATGCTAATAAACATATGGCATTTCATAAAATACATTATCATAAAAAGAAACAATATAGAGAAGAGCATGTCAGAGGAAAAACCGCAGCGCACACACGCTCCACACTCGCCTCAAACACGCTCTACACACACGCTTCCTTCGCACACATACGCTGCCATAAACTGCTCACACACACACCCACACACACACACACACACACAGCTACATAATTTCATTAGCACTTTTGAGTGTTTTCGGAAAAACTTTTTCTCGCTTTTTCGAGTGTGGAAAACGCACAAAGCGAAAGCGAAAGCAAACGAAAAGAAAAAAGAAACGAAAAGAAAACGGAAACGTGCAAGAATTTAATCTGGCTTAATGCTGTTAACAGCGCTCGCTCTCTCTCTCTCTCTCTCCCCTCTTTCTACCTGTCTCCCTCTCGCCATCAAGGCAAGTGCGGAAAACGTAAAGAAAAGCAGCGGGGGGCGGGGGAGAGCGCTCTGAAAAGCGGCCACGCATTATCAAAATTCCCGTTAAGCCGTTGCCCAAAACTCACTTGTTTGTAGCAAAGTTACAGAAATAATGCGGCAATATCTGTAGAACAGTTATGGGATATGCTAGTATTTTTGTGCAGTATGTTTGAGTATTTTTGTAGTATTATTTTTGGTATATTTTTTGCTGCTAGTTTTGCTTTACATTATGCAAAATAATAAGCTTGCAACGGGAACATGAACCGAACAGTGGCGGCAGCTTTAAACAGCATTTACAGTGGCTGCAAAAAGATATTGTAGCAGCAGGCAGGCAAGGGGTAGGGCCAGGGAAGGGTACAGTGGAAGGCAGTGTAGGGAGCTGCAGGAGTAGGGAAGGCAGTGTACTCAAGCTCATCTTTCATGCCATGGTGACTGTCATTGCTTGCCAACCCACACGAGGATGGGGATGCTCCTGCTGCTGCTCCTCCTCCCACTCCTTCCTCCTCTGCCACTGAGCATGCTGCGGGCGCTTTGTGTTGATAATCTGCTGTAGCTGGAACGCACTTGTTACGCTGCCAAAGAGGATGAAGAGAGAAGATTGAAAGAGAAGCAGGAGAAGCGGCAGAGGCAGCTGAAGAAAAGGATTTATTCGGCTGCTTAACTTGGCTTAGTCGAAGGTTTTTAAATGTAATTAGTATGCATGTTTGCATTTCGTTAGCTCAGACACGCACACACACACACACACGTGCCTTGCCCAACAAAAAAAAAATAAATAAATAAAAAAAAAATTGTTTAATTTAAATAAAATTTTAATTAAAGCTTGTAAGCAGCAGTGCGTAGCAGCAAGAAAATAAAATGAAATAAAAAATATAAAATAAAACAAAGTTGGCAGATGGAACACCCTGTGTGTGCGTGTGTGTGTGTGTGTGTGTGCGCTGCGGTCGCCGCTTACTTTGACTGATGAAGAAGACTTATGGGAGTCGCGGTTATTGCTGCGGTTGCCAAGGTGCATGACAGGCAGAGATGGGTATAAAGAGAGAGAGAGAGAGAGAGACGGAGCAGGAGATGGAGCCGGAGCTGGATCCAGAGATGCTACTGATGCTGCTGCCGCGCACTTGCGGCAATTTGTTTTGAAGTGCCAGCTAAACACACGCTCATCCTGCCCGCCCGTCCGTGTGTTGTCATTGGCAGCCGGCAACATTGGCGGAGGCCGGAGACCAGAAGGTGAAGGCATCGCTACCATCTCGCAGCGCAGCCACTTAGCGGCGCAACCGCGACACTGACAAATTTCAAATAATTTAATTTTGTCTTTATTTGCACTCGATTATTCATGGCAAGCCGCGCCGCGCTTTAATTAAACGCACAAAGTGAGTACAGACTGTACTCGGAGTCGAACTGAGAGTTATGATGCGCAGGCGGGGATGGGAACGCTGCAGCTCCAACTCCAGTATCTGCCCGGGTAAACTGCCTATCCTGCTCGAAAAGCTGTAAAGCTGTTAGACAACTCTTGGCTGTGAAACCCGATGCCTGCTTCACACAATTAGCTGGTAATAAACCTTTTTTTGGAGTGACTGTAAGATACCCAATACTCTGGCCAGACCAGAGTCGCTTGACCCTCCTCCCCAAAAAAAAGGACTCAAAGTGGGCACCCTAAAGGGCAATTTTATTGCATACCTTTGCATTCTCAACTGCTTTGAGTAAGCGAAAAATTACGCCAAAGCAAAAGTGTAGAGGAAATTTGAGTGCCAGACTAGGCAAATACTCTGGAAAGCAGCTTAGGCTCCTGCTGTGTGCTAATTTAGACAATACTGACTGTAGCAGAGCAACAGGAGCGCTCTCTTTAGAGCGACCGCGAGTTTTGCTGCTCACAAACATATATATTCTTGTTCAGTGCAGACAACTGGGCCGATTTGCGCATTTAACTGTGCATACTGTTTATTAAGTAGTTTATGATTATATATAAACGTATTTCAAATGCGTTGATGATCATGATTGTAGTTTATATAGATTTATATACAAGTATATTTTAGCTGCTTGCCTGTTAATAATTGTATTGTCCTTTATAAATGCAATTCAAACCCACTGATTAGCTCTAGAAAGTAATATATTTTCTATACATAATTGAAAACCAAAGGAATCGGCGTAAATTACATTTTATTTATATTTCGAACAATTTCTTTAAATACCATAATCACATTTTCTCATTTATTATTCCCCAAAAACATAACCCAACTCACTCTTATTCAAACAGTCTCTCCCACACAATCACTCTGCCCTCTCTGCACAATCACGTTATTTACAGGGTATCAACTTAAGCAGCACAAAACGCACTTTTGGGGCTACACAAAGTGCTGCCTTGGGGGTACCGGCATCTTAGCGTTGTTAACTGTTGTTTGCTGCAATTTGTTTATTCTCTTTGCCTTCAGCTTGTCTCTTCCGACTCTCCCCCTCGTTTTTACCTCTCCTTTCCCCTCTTTATCTGCCTGTTTTGTGTTTTTCTGCTGTTTTTGCTATTTACTTTGCGTCGCATTAATGAATCCAGTTTATTAATGTGCTCTCGTATTTCTTCACTTGATTATACATGTAATTTGCACCCTGTCAGTTCCGGCTTCGTCTTGCTCTTCCTCTTCCTCTCTCGCTCTCTGCTTCCTGCTGTTTTCCTTTTTGGGTTACATTTCATGATTTCGCATTGTGTCTTGTCTGTCCAGCTGCCCTGTCAGACCCATCAGGGGCCATGTTTGTCGTTCATTTGGCCGTTCGTCTTGGCCGGCACTCACTGTAAACAAAAACTCATTTCGAGGCGGCTGCGTTTTGCGGTCGTGTAGCAACAAAGTGGACAACGAAGGTGGGGAGAGAGGTGAAGAGGATGGGCAGGTAAAGGAGGAGAAGTAGTAGGAGCAGGAGGCATCATCATCATAAATTAACGACTGCCTCAATTAATGAATGGGCCGCATTAATGAAATGCCAACAGGCAATGGAAATGTTTTGCCAAGCCGCTCTTTCTCACTCTCTCTGTCTCACTCTTGCTGTGCGCTGTCTCTCTCACGCACAAAGGTATTTCAAGCATTAAATTAGCGAAATTTAAAGTGCATAACTCTAGCCTGAGATTCAGGTAATCAAAGTAACGAAATTGATAAGGATTTAAGAGGTCAGCAAGGCAGAGATGGAAAAAGAGAAACAGAGAAAGAGAGAGAGAGTGGCTAAGTGGCTTAGCAAGCCAACTAGCTAAGTTATTTAATCATTTAAATTGCAAGAAACTGAGTCCGGGCGTGCCAAGCAAACTGTGCCACAGAAATTTCATCCGTTTGCCATAAAAAATGCAGCCCCCTCCACAAAACGATCCCCTCTACACACAGTGCCGGGCACAAAACGAGATAAGTAAATCATGTGGCCACAAAAGGAAATGTATTTATAAGCAAGCACAGTCTGTGCAGTAGATACCCTATAGCAATACAATAGAATTTACTTGTGTATTTTTTGCATTTATGCGCTGCGCTTTAAAGTAGGCAATGTTTTTTTTGCTCCCGCATTTCTTCGCTGCGCTTGAAAGTAGGCAATGGTTTTTTTTTCTACCGAGCCTAAATGCATTTGCCACAGCGCGGCTGGCGTAGTAGTTTATGCAAAAACAAAGTAATTAGTTTTGATGTTGCCACTCCTCCTCCCCTCTCCCCTGCTAACAGCCATTTGCACTCGTATTTCGTGCCCGCTTTGCACTCTTCTTCTCTCCCTCAGTTTTTATGTAATTTCATGCAACATTTTACACGCTCAAAGTATTTTTAGGGCTTCCCGAAAAAGGTTTTTAATGATTTTTTTCGCGCTCGCCCCTTTCCCTCTGTCTGCTTTTACGCCGCGCTAAATGTTTATTTGCATGCAAAGTGCGATACTTAGGAGCAGGAGAAGGAGAGAGAAAGAGAAGGAGCGTGGGAAAGCATGAAAAGGAAATGGAGAAGACTCGACGAACGGTAGCCAAGCGGAAGCAACAAAGTTTCTGCAACCGGGCAGCGCAGTGCTGGGCAGGGTCTAATCGCAGGACTCTGTTCCTAACTTATGTCAATTTGCATAAATGTGCTCATAAAAGTGACAAATGGCTGCCAAACTACCCGCAGTCGTGCGACATTTGGCTTGCTAATGAGTAATTCGATAGCCGAAATGCGAAAATAAAACACTCTCATGACGTGGGCTGTGATTGTTCCCATACATAAGAAAAAAAAACACAAATATATTGAAAGACAATAAAAGGCAAAGACAGAGGGCATAACATTAGCCAGGCAATTTGGAACAATAAATACCCTGTAAATGCAAAGCAAGTAAAGTGTGATGTGTTCTACATGAAAGGCAGAAATTCGCCTTGACTTCGTTTCATTTTTATAATTTATTTAAATTGAATAAAACATTTATTTATAAATAAACTACAATTTTTTGGAAATATCTGGTTTAATTGTTTATAAAATTGTAACATAAATTATTAATATACATTTTGTCATATGTTTTAATTGGCTAAATACATTTTTATCTTAAATGATTCTCAGATATTACCATAAGTTTAATAAATTCTACCAACATTTAAATGCTTTTAAACGTTTACATACATTTTGTTTATGTTTTTTACGGAATTCCCTTTAATACGCAAAAAAGTTGCAGTTTTTAGTAAATTGCATTTTATATTTTTTTAGTAAATATTTACAAATATTTGGAATTTATTGAAAATACAATTTGAAACTTTTAAAGAGCGCAAAGAATATATCAGTGATTTGTTTTACGCTTTGATAACACAACATGTATTTTTTGCGGGCATTTCTGCCACAGGCACTTACTATGTCTGTTAATATATATAGAATATTTTAGATATATTTATATTTTTATAGCTGCACTGTATCATCTGTTTGACCCGCTGTTTTTGGTCAAAGATCAAAGATAAACCCGAATCGCTGCCAGTGCTAATGCACTGGGTATAAAAACAAACATTGTCACTTCACATATCCGCTTGAGTGTGAGGGGGTTGCTTTGAGAGTGTGTGTTTGTGTGGGTGTGCGTGTGTGTGTACGATTGTGCGTGTGTGTCGCATAGATAAACCGTTTGGCGCTGCCTGCAGGCGCTGCTGCTGCTGTCCGTGTGATGCGAATATTTTACACATCCATTAATGGGCAAATGGCCGCAAACGCGCGACACATACACAAACACACACACATATATATATATGCACACCTACGCTTGCACATGTGATACGCGATGCCTGTTAGTCATTGTCTTTGGGGGCATTTAACGGCGCTTTTATGGCGCTGCCTTTGACAAGGCTGCGAAAATGGCGACGCATCGGTTGACAACGTCGGCGGAAGCGGAACAAAATGGAATGGAACGCGATTTGCTGTACTCTTCCTTGTTTTTTTGTCTGTCTCTCTCTCTTTCTCTCTTTTTTGGGCAACTGCGAGCTGCGACAGTCATTAAAATGTTGATGCTGCCTGCCTGCCTGCTGCCTGTGGGCCAGTTGCACCCTCGGCGCATGGCCTAATTGACAGGCGGACCACATTACTTGGCCAAAAAGGGGGAGACTGCCTGCCTGGTGGCCTGCCTGAAGGGGGCGTGTCTGCACAACATAGCGCAATGCGCGTACGCCTTAATTAGGTTATAAAAGTTTAATTATGTCGACGGCAATCAGCGCAAATCATTTGGAATTTATGTCTAGCCAGGGCCATTTAAATGCTTCATACAGGGTCTCCGCTCTTGGCCCAGTTGAGTTGGTTTTACACTGCGCATTAATGAAATATTTAAGCCCAGCCATATGCAGACGGGGGAGAAGGAGAAGCAGGAGGAGGCGGCGGCTCAAGCATGTCAGCGAGTCGCTGAATTGACTGATGAGCTGCCCGAATGCGTTTATTAAAGTCCACTCCCACACACATGTGTGTGCGTGCGTGCCTGTCTAGCCTTATTCCAGAGAGCACAGGCAGCTCATCAAGGCGTAAAATCGATTTCCAGCAGAAGGAAGAGTGTGTGTATAAACTATGCCATAGTCGGACATAAAGCCGTGGGCTGAAATTGCTTGTGCGCCAGCAGCTCATCAAAATGCAAAACAAAATGCGCAAAAGTAATTTGTATCCACATTTTGGGTTATTTATTTTCTATTATTTGCACAAGATGGCGATGACCCCAGCAGAGGCACAAGTCGAGCATATATATTTCTCTATAAATATTACGTATACGCATGCTATATATATCTGTATGTATCGCACACCTGTGCTGCTGCCTTAAATCAATTTGACGCAAAAGTTTGATCAAAAGCGCTGTAAATTGTTAACAATGGGCGTAACAAGCTGTGGCTGGCTGGGGGCGTGGCCACAGCCACAGCAGCAGCGCTTGATATACATAATTAAGTAAACTATTCAAATAATGCGCATACGCCATGTGGTTGCACATCAATTAGTGCGCTGCCTCGCACAAACTCACATAAATCTGTCGTTGCGCATACGCCACGTTGTCACGTTTGATTTGCCGCCTCGCAGCCAGCGCAGCCTCGTAGCCTCGCAGCACGTCGCATTGCATTTCGCGGTCTGACGTTCCAGTTCGTTATTGACAACGCACACACAGTGAGTGTGAGAGAGAGACAGATTTTCCAAAAAAAATGTCAGCCTGCTAAAATTAATTTGCAAGCGCAATTTGATTCATTTTATATGTGCAATATATTTAAAAGTTACGTATACGCATAGTTGCGCTTTAATTAAGCCCGCGCGGCAGCAGCTTAAGCAATGCAAGGCATTGCATGACATGCCTCATATCATTGCCAACGACAACTAATTAATTTGTTGCATTAATCCTCTCCCCCTTTTTACCCTCCCCTCCCCCGCAGATCGCGCGCGTCATGCCAAGCAAAACATGCGTTCAATTAGCCACATTAATCATGCACAAGCACTCAATTTTTGGCCATACATTAAATATGCATTGCACAAACAACCAGAAATATAAATACAAATATAAACGTGCATGTGTGTGTGTGTGTGTGTGCGCGCCATTTTGTGCATTTTAGTTGCGTGCAACTATGCAAATTGATTAACTCACAATTAGCGAAGCAAAATGAATTGCCAACGTTGCCTCTGACTCTGCCTCTGCTTCGTCTCGTTTCGTTTCGTTTGCCATAAATCAATAATTCACAATTTAACTAATTGTTGCGGCTTTTAATTAAATGCCACATAAACACTGCACTCGCTCTCTCTCTCTCTCAAACGTTGTGTGTGTGTGTGTGCTTTGAGCCAAAAAAGTTCTAGGCTAATTGGATTTTTAATTCAGGCGATTGGCCGTTTGATTCTCTCACATTTGTAAAGATTGTATTTTTATTTATTGTTATTATTATTTGTTATATTACAAAATTCTTTGGAGTTTTTTTCCAGTTTTTTTCAGCCTATCTCTGTAATTTAAATCCTTAGCTGCTCTTTTATTTCATGCACATTTTCTGTTTATTTATTTTATAAAATTGATTTCCAACACTTTCTTGGATTTATTTTCAGTTCTTTCTTGGCATCTCCTCTTAGCAAAAATCCTTTGCCTAACTCGACTGAGCTGATTTATTTATTTAAAAATATTTTCAATTTTATTGCCAGTATTTTGATTGTTTTTTTTTTTTAGAAAACAACAATTGGTTTGCTTAATTTGAAAAGATTTCAATTATACTGCTAGAGAATTGGCCAAGAAAATTGGCATTCTCTCTCTACAGTTTCTTAGCATTTTTTCCCATTACTAACTCGTTTTATTTTTGATTGTTTATATTGATTTTGCATGATTTAAAATTGTATTGCAAATCTTTCTTTGCATTTGCTCCACTTTTCTTTCTATGCATTTGCTTATCTTTCTTCTCAGATTTTTCTTTCGTATTTATTTGGTTTTGGCAGCTTTATTTATGTGTTATTTAATTTTTTAAATACGATTAAATTTCCCATTTATTTAATATATTGTTTTGCATTCAGATTAGAGCAGTCGACATTAGAACTAAAAAATAATTTAAAATTTCAGTATAGTTTAAAATATAATCAAGGTTTTTCTTCGCATTTTTTCTCCTTATAAATAATTTCAGAGCATCATATTCAGTTGAAAAACGCAATAATGCTTAACTCTGTATAAAATAAAAACATGAATAAATATATTAGTTAAAATATTTATTGATTCAAGTAGTATTAATCAAATTATAAAATCATTCAAGCAGCTTATTTCAGTGTTTCTCAAGTGAGAATTACAACCGAATAACCGAACAGAGTTTCCTGTACAGAGGGTTCTAAGCAGATTTCTAAGTTTGTTTACTTGAGTAACAAATTATTAAATATACGCAGAGCTATGTATGTTTGGGAAAAACCTGTAAAGTTTTGGAGCGCTTGAAAAAGTTTGCGGCAGTCAAGAAGCAAATTTCAAGTGCGGTTTCAAATGAGGGAAGCAGCTGCTCGAACTGGGGGAAGATGGGAAGGGGGAGCGCAGCTCCTGCTCCTGCTGCTCTTGGGTAACAAGTAGCAAAGTCACGCAGCGCATGTTTGACAGCTACTTGAAAGTTTGTCCGCTTCCCAAATGGCCAAACAAAGATCTGTCAGAGACGAGGTGGGAAGAGGAGAGTCGCAGTGCACCCCAGAGGGTTAAGGAGGCGACAGGTACAAGGCACAACTACAGTGGGCCAAAGGACAAGCTTCTTAGGTGGGCTAATTTACACGAGAGCGAGAGCGGATGAGAGACAGAGAGAGAGAGAGAGAGAGGGATGCAGCTGCGTGGATAATGATGTGGAAAATGAGAGCTACATAGAGACTACGCCTCCACTCATGCAAATTATGATTGCGTTGATTATGACGCATTAAAGCCGCGTCTCTCTGTGCTGCTGCGGCTGCTGCTTCCCAGCCAGGAATTTGCATATTTCTATTTGGGCAACACATCATCAGAGGCAGGGAAGGAGCAGGAGGCGCAGCAGCAGGCTGTATACAGCGTATAAAATTACAAAGCATACTTTTAGGCTGTTTTCGGGGTCCAGCCTGGGTCTGATTCCCTGCTGAAAGTGAAGACATTAGTGCGCTGCCAAAGTAACCCCAACAAAAAAAAAAAAAAAAAACGAGGGAAAGCAAAAATGTGTCGCTGCTTTTGCCCCCCAAAAATAAAAAACCTACGTCGTTGCCTACCTAACGCTCCCCCAGCCCTCTCCCCGCCCTGACAACAAATGCCGTCATTTGCATGCATTGTCAGGCGCAGGCCAAATCCAAGGGGAGCAGCGTGGTGGGTCATGAGACAAAAAAAAAAGTCAAATCTGTAGGGCGCCAAATTGGCACAATACGAGTAGTTGGCTACGCGTAGGTGTTGAATTTGTGACCGGACTATGAATAAGCCAGCACACGAGGGGAAGGAGAAGGCAAAGGGAGAGAGGGGAACGAGGGGGGCCATATCCGCTTGGACACATTTTTGGGCAGGTTTCTCTTCATTCTTTCTTTTTTATGCCCTGCTTGGCAAACATATTTATTTGCCAGACTGTCATTGAGTCGTTTGCTGGGTTCATTGTGTCTGTACCGTGCGTATGTGTGTGTGAGTGTGTGTGTGTGTTAGCCACTCAATGCAAATTGGTAGCGGACACAGGCCAGACATGACCGGAATCCCAGTCTCCCTGGGCGAACTGTTGCTCGTCGTTGACTTTGAAGGAGATGCTCTTCATGAGCATTAGTTTTTCTGGAGTAGATACTCGTTTAAAGTCGGATATTAAAGCTAAAGCAGCAGGCAGCTCTGCCCGGGAATCAATTTCAGTTATGTTGTCATTAAAAAGAGAGTGAAAAGGGGGGGGGTATATCAGCTGGCAAAGCAATCAAAATACATAATCATAAAAAGTAAAAGCGACGACAAAAAGAACGATGAAAAAAAAAACGCGTTGTTAATCTCATTTTCCTTGCAATTTATTTCATTTAACGGCATTCGTGCAGCAAATTATGCTCAAGCAGCAGCAACAACAACAACAACAACAACAGTCGCAACAAACAACACAACAACAACAACATCAAGTAACGCACAAGAAAATGTGGCGCAGTGAAATTTCAATAAATGCCTCTGCCATTCATCATAATTTTGCATATAAAAGCAGGCAGGCAGGCAGGGTGTATGTGTGTGTGCCTGTGTGTGTGTGGGAGGGGTGTGGTTACTGTTGACCTTAATACGTTTCGGTTTGTTTGCGGAACGCTTAAAGTTGCACATCTTTTGCGGTGCAAAAAAGGACCGAGGCAAATATCACTGTAGCATGTAGAACTTTTAATAAAATGCAAAAGAGAGATACCCTGTAGAATATGTGTAACATGCTAGAGGCTAGCTTAAACTATGACATGACGAAGACGTGTTTGTCAGCATTTTGTAGAGAGTAAAAACTAATTTAAAATATTTTTGAATGAATTTAAGTAAAGTCAAATGCATTTAAAATAAAAGGAAAAGAAAGAAATCTACTAAAATATGTTTATAAAAATGTTAAATATATTTTTATGTGATTATGTATATTCTTACTCCTTCTATAGCTGAACATGCAGTATAATTCAAAATATACGATACTGATTTCAAGCAAATTCAAATGCTGAGCAGAATGAGAATAAATCTTCTTCAAAATTTAAAAAATTAATATATATAAATTTTAAGCAGAAAGAAAATGCATTTAAATATTTTTAAAAAAATATATTTAAATTATTTGAAGTCAATAATACATATTAATATGCTTTCTAATGCTTCTATAAAGTTTTCATTACTATTAATACCCTATTTAATCCATGTTTTACAAATATGTATATAGCAAATTGCTTGCATAGCTCGCCAGCTGAAAAATCGTAGCATACTTTTCAGCGCAGCATTTAATGCAAATGACCACACAAGGCAAGGGCCATAGTGCGTGCGTACGACAGAGAGTGCAACAAAGAGAGAAAGAGAGAGAGAGAGGAAAAACTCTATTTATTTTTGTTGTGCTGCTTTTATGCGAAAATAAAGTTGTTCAGCCATGATTGGGTTTTCATTTTGTTGTTATTTGCACGCCAACTTGCAGTCAAAGTCAATTTACAGTCGCCCTCAGTGCAATTGCATGTGGTGCCCTCTCACTCTGCACTCTCCTCTCTCCCACTCTCTCTCTCAGCTGTCACGCATATGTGTAGCAGGCACACACACACACACACACACAGTGGGAGTAAATAAATTTAGCACACAACACGCAGCGTGCGCTGTAAACGGATCTACTTGAGGTGGCAGCAGCTACGTGGCCACAGCTCAGCTCAAAATCTATTGCGGCTTGTCATTCCCTGCTGTCAGGCAGGCAGCCACGCCTTCCCACCTCCCCCCCTCCTAGACACACTGCCCACCCCTTTGCATGTGTCTGCCGCACGCGACATTGTACAACGAGGACGCGCTGCACAGCTGCAGCTGCCTCAGCAAATCCGTTTTAAGGCGCATGTAAAGCAAACTTCAGCTTGACATTAAGTCAGCGCAAACAGTGTAAGGGAAGGGTAGGGCAGGGCAGAGCAGGGGAGGGGGGGAAGATGAACAGCTGCGAAGCACGAAAAGAAAGCACAAACTGGCAAGACAACGTTGAGGGCGACAGCAAAAGAAAAGCACCAATGGCGCCCTCACACTATCTCGCTTTTCCCTACTCCCTCTCGCTCGTCTCTCTCTCTCTCTCTCTCTCTTCGCCTCCCCCTGCCTTTCTGCCATTTGCAGCATAATATTTTACGCACTGATTAAAGCAAACGAAACTTTTCGCTGGCATTTGCACTGAGGGATTTTCCCCGCCGTTTTCCACGCGTTTTTCCTTCATCAGTGGCGCCTCGCTCTCTCTCTCTCTCTCTCTCTCTCTCTGTATGCATATTTAATGAGTTTTAGCTGCTGCATTTGTTGCAATTTGTTTACTTTGGCCTGCAAGTCGCATTTGATTTTTCTACTCTTCCGTAATTTTCCACAAATTTTTCTCACAATTGCTGCTGCTGAGGAAAAACTTTCCAGCGCGTAATGTGCTTAAGAAGTTCGTTTGCGAGGGCGTGGATCAGCAGCCGCAGCTGTTAAGCTCGCGCGAGCCTTATAAATCGCAGCTAATGAGCTGACTTGAGCTGCCTTTCCCGCCCCGCTCCCGCACTGCCCTCGTGGGAGTAACTCGTCTAGACGTGGCTTAGGTCCATGAGATGCTGCTGCTGCTGCAACAACAATGTGCGGCAAATCTCAGTGCAAAATAAAAATGCCATAAAAATCACTCATACGCAATGTGGACAAGCCGCTGGCACAACCTAATTTGATGTGGGCAGGCACAGCTTGCTTTGTCTTGCTGCTTTGGTTTGTTGGGTGTGTTAGTGTGGTCTCTGTCTGTGTGTGAGTGTGCGTCTTGCTTGGCGTCGCGTCTGCTGCATAAGCGCTGCGCGGGAGGCAGGGAGAAAGCGAGGCAGGGAGAGGAGTAAAATGGCATTTGGTGGCGCTTATCGAGCCGCCAGAGCTAATAAAATGTGCTGAATTATGACAGTGCGACAGATAGTTGCTATGTGTGTGTGTGTGAGTGTGTGTCAGTGTGTGTGTGTGTGTGTGGCAGAGCATCTTACACTGGCGTCGCCCGACTTCGTTGACCAATGAAGTCAACTCAATGCGTTGCTTTGGCCCAAGAACGAGGCCAAGTTTGTTGGTTAAATTAAATCAGAGCGAGCTCTCGCTCTGCCTCTCTCCCTCTCTCTCTCTCGCACACACACTCATGAAAACAATAACAGAAGCAAACGGGAAGGGCAGCCATAACAAAAGGGCAACTGGCAGGGCGAGGCTGCCATAAAAGCGACGCCCAAAAGTCTGCAGCAGTTTTTGTTTTGGCTTCAATGTTACGAATATTGTCGCATGCTTTAACTTTTGCCTTGCTATTGGATACGTGTGTGTGTGTGTGTCTGCTGTGTATGTGTGTGCTGTGTGTATGTGTAAGTGGCACTCTCTTGTAGCTGTAACTGTAACTGTGACCCAGCAACTCGCATTGTTTTCTCGTCTTTCACTCTCTCTCTTTCTGCTTCTCTCTGCCTTCCTCTGCCTTTCTCGCTTTGTCTCTGTGCGTTCAAAGTTCAATGTCTGTTTGCCAATTCAACTCGCTCTGCTTAGAGAGAGCGAGAGAGGCAGAGAGAGAGAGAGAGAGAACGAGAGCGACTATCAACAATGGGCTCAGCAAGTCGGAAACAATACAATGGCGAACGCGTTGTGAAAGGTCGACCCACTGCCCCCACCTCCCGGCACGCCCCAACAGTTTGCACATTTTTCAGTCAAAAAGCCCCGAAAATAAAATACACATACACCCTTATCTCTCTCGCCCCTTAAACATACGCTCTTCTCCCCTGCCCCGCCGACTTTGACAAACTTGTGTCTTTTGTGCATGTCAATTTCATTTTTTTTTCTTTGCCTGCTTTGACTGCTTTGAAGTCTCCTCGCTTTGCCGCTCAAAGAGCCACTCGATAGAGCAGGGTCTTAGATTTTACTTTAAGCTACTGTCTGATAGACTACCCCCCTCCCGGATACCCCTTTATAAAGTCTCCCCCCAGTCAGCATTATCAATGGCAATTTCTGTTGCTGATTTGCAGCCTGAAATTCAATCAGCGCACAATTAGCCGCAGTGTAACATGCCACAACAACAGCAACAACAACAACAACAATTACAACAACATTAGTGCGGTTTAGTGGTGCAATATGCGGCGTATACTTGACGAGCTGCTGCGGCTATCACACGCAGACACGCACACACACACACACACAGCACAGAGACATCTATTTGATATGCTCAACATGGCAAGCAAATTAGTCTGTCCAGTTCAAGTCGAGTAAGCGCGCGTACACTGAGCGAAATTTATGTTAACAAAGTTCAAAAGCAAGCTAGATATTTAAGCCGTATTTCACAGTGATTTCTCTCAGTGTAGTGTAGTTAATTATTAATTACTGCAACCCAGTGCATTGGCAGCTCAACATGACGTGGCTCCAAAATGCGCGTGGGCTGCTGCAAGAGTTGTGATAGAGAGATAAATGAGAGAGAGAGAGAGAGAGAGAGAGAAGAAGAGATAGTTAAAGAGAGGTAGAGAAAGAGACTGGCAAAAATATGATAATAAATTAAAGAGCAGCCACAAACTAATTTAGTAACGGGAGAAGAACTTGTGCTTAGTTTCCGCCACACACCAAAGTTTGCCATAAAAATCTTACGCCATTTTTATAGCTAACGCTGCCATTTGCTTTTAGCGCACTTCCGCCCCCTCCCGCTCTCCCTTCTCGCCTCTGGCAAATTGCTGTTTATAAACTTTAAATTGGCGTCGAATAAAATAAATTAGCATTATTCTTGCCAACTGTCAAAGGAAGCTGGCAGCACGTACAGCCCGCTCTATCTCCCCCACCCCCCTCCCCCCCCCCTTGCTGGCCTTGTTATTTTCGCTTGTATACGCACATTTGTCAGGCGACTCTCGTGCCTCTCGTTACGCATACGCCATGTGGTTCCATTATTGTGCCCAAAGTCCCAACGATAATTTATGGCCATGCTGGAAAATTAATTGTCGCGCCTTAGTGCGTTCAAGACTTGCAGATATACTAGCAAATTGCCCAGTCCTATGTCGCTGCTATAGTTTACTATATTACGTATACGCACACAAAACAATTAAATGCAATTTATTTTTAAGTGCACTTTGGTTGACCGACTCTGTGTGGGTTCATCATAAAAAAAAACTATGTTATTCACACAACTCATAAAGCCACACAAAATTGTTTTCATTTTGAGCTGTAGTGATTAAAGCGTTTAAAAATTGTTGCCACACCCCTCCCTCCTTTACCCTCTCTCTCCCTTCCCCTGGTTTGTTAAGTGTTTGCAATGTTTGCCATAGGCAACTCTAGTCGAATCGAGTCGAGTTGAAAGAGGATTTCGAGCTTCGATTAATGTCTGTATTTAAGTGAAGCACACACACTTTTCTGTGTGTGTGTCAAATCATTTAGGGGCACACATACACACACACACACACACAGGCACTTGAAGTACTATACTCCTGCTGCGTTTTGGGGTTAGTTGTGTCTGTGTGTGTGTCTGCTGCGCTCAGCACAAAATGCCTGCTGGAATCTCACTCAAAGCTGCAAACGCCAGCACTTTTCACTGTGTTTGTGTGTGTGAGTATCGTGTGTGTGTGTGTGTGTGTGAACATGGCATTGTCAACACACACTCGGCACGTGGAAACACGTTGGGGGCGGCAGCGGCGAAAAAAAAGAAGAATTTATTGTATACTGACGTTAAATATCACCTTTGGGTATTTATTATTGAAAATACATTGAGCGGGCCAAGCTGATAAGGGAGGGGAGGAGGAGGGAACCTGGGCAAGTGTAGGGATTGAGTGTGTGTTTATGTGCTTGTGTGTGTGTGTGCGTGTGTTTGCTGTTTGTTATCATACTGTAATCTGCTTAAATATTGTAAAATTTTGCAACGCATTTAAAGCGTTTTATTTTTGGAGTTTGATTCCACGTTGGCGAGATTGCAAAGATGATTTCTTTCCAAATTCTCTGTGGTTTCTGCATAATTTAAATCCCTCTATATTGAACTCTATATTCGCTTTATTTAACTTGTCAATTGAAATTTTTTCAGCTTAACGATTATTTTGGCTGCAGTTTGTCAGGATTATTTGAATATTTTGGAGTTGATTTTATAATTATTTTCATTTGATTTATCTTTTATTTAACCACCTTTTTTTTTTGCTTCTCAGTAATCATTGGATTTTTGGAATTTGTGAATTTGCATATTTATCTTTTTAGTTTAAATTTCTTTGTATTTTTCCCCCATTTTCCGTAGATTCATAACACATTCACATTCACATTCATAACACATTTATTTCTTACCAATTTACTTTAACCCAAAATCTACTTGACTTCTCTCTGACTTTTCTTTGATTGAGCCATAATGTCTCGCCGATTTCTCTTCACTTTTCAGTAAATAATTGAATATATCGATAAGTAGTTCGCTTAACCAATATTTCCCACACACTTCTTGATTTTATTGAAATATATTGAGTAATTTTGAGTTTATCTTAAAAAAAGTTTTATTTTTATTTGATTTCTCCACAAATTTATTTTTGGTCTCTAGTTAATCATTTAATTTATTGATAGGTTCTTCGATTTATTGATAAATGTAGCGCATTTCTCGAAAACTTCTTGAAGGATTTTGCGAGCTGACTTCGCTTTGTCTCTTCTCTCGTTGATTACTCCCAGCTGATTTTCTGGTAATTTCAGTTGATTTCTGATGAGTTTAAGACGATTTGTGGATACGCATATGATATAAATGTATAACGATCTTGTCGACATCGCAGCTTGACGCGATTTTCGCGAAAATTTACGAGCCATATCCGTCAGTTGTTGTCGCCATGGGCGCCATTCAGCGGGAGAGTGAGAGAGAGGAGAGAGAGGGACAGAGCGTTTATCTGATTTCGTTTCCGCTTTTTGGCATGCCTGGGCTATGCTGCTTTTTTCGCCATGTTTGGCCCAGTGCCTCCCCCTCCCCCACCCCCTGCTTGCGTTGACATGTGATGTGCATGCAAATGTGGCAGCATATACGTATGTGGCACATATATTATGCGACTGTCACAGGGAGGCTGAGGCTGAGATTTAAATGAGAGCGCGAAGCTTGTCTTTTTTCTTGTTTTATTTTTCTGCTGCTCATTGAAATGCGACAACGACGCGACAGATGGGGGGGGGAGGCTGTAGGCTGGCTGAGGGGGGAAAGGGAGGCAGAGCAAGTGTCAACAGTCGTCGAAGTTTCTTATTCATTCGATTGCCTGCCCAACTGCCGCATAAGCAGTGCCTCTCTCTCGCACTCGCACTCCCACTCTCTCTGCCTTCTGCTTCTTCTATTACCAACTCTGTGAGTCATGCGTGTGAGTGTGTAGATGTATGTGTATTTAAGCATTCATAGCGTACGCAAAAAAATAGATGAAGAAGAAGCAGAAATGATAATAATAAATTCTCAGCGCGACACTAATAACATTAGCTCAACTAGGCAACTCTATGCTGTCTCTCTCTCTCTCTCTCTCTTTCTCTCTGCGTCTTCGGGTAGGCTATAAAAATGGCGACGCATCACAAAAAAACTTTTACATGCGTCACACACACACAGAGAGAGAGAGGGAGAAAGAGAGAGCGCGTCTTTGTACGCACTTGAACTTATCTCATGAATAAGGAAGAGTCTCTTGGCTCGCCCCCCGCCCCGACTCTCCCTTTACGACACTAATGCACAGTTACTGCAAATTAAATGCAGCTCAGCTTGCCATTTAGCAGCTATAAGTAATGTTTCACCCCCGCCTGCCTGCCCCTGCTCCTTCCCAGCCAAAATTGCAGTTGCAGCACAAAACTTTTGCCCTGGCAAAATCCCCGAAAATTGGGGTTCAACTAAGTGCTTACATAATCGCCGCGCAAATCTCTTTTGTATCTCCACAGAGAGAGAGCTCTATAAATGCTATAAGGCATTACAGCGCACAAACAGAGTGGGAGAGAGAGAGAGAGAGGGAGGAGACACATTTGTTTTTGGGGCAATTGAAATGGAATTTGTCAATCAATTTAGTAGCGTAATTAAGTGATTAGCGTGTGTTTTGTGTGTGGCACAACACGTGTAGAAAGAGAATGAAGGGGAGGGGTCTGGGTTAGGAGGGGGAAACCCACACTATATGAATAGCTCAAGTGCTGAGTGATTTTCAAAACGCATTATGGATATATACTATGGTTGAAAGCACTTAAGCACATTCAATGATGGGGACAAAACGAGCGAGCAAAATGTCATTAACTTCGCATTAGCTCTCAATTACTATATACCATGTAGAGTGGAATGGAAATAGTTCAAATTTAATAATGTACTTAATTATTGTTATAGAAGATGGCAATTTCTTCACTATTTGTTGACTAACTTGACAGTGAAGCGTAATAATATGTATATTATTATATTATTCTAGGTCCTTGCAAAGGCACAATATCATCTCAAAACATGACTTTGTGCCAAATCTGCAGAAATAATTTACTCTCTAATATTACTTTGTTTTTCAGAGATTCGTTTAATTTACAACTTTAAAAGGTCTCTGAGTTGTGATATATGCAGTTGCTTCTCTTTTTCATATACATATATTTACATTATAATATAATATTATTATATTTTCTAGCCCCTTGCAGAAGAACTATATAACTTTGTCATAAATCAGTACAAATAATATATTTCTATATATGATTTAGCTTAGAAAAGTTTAAGATTTCCGAATGTCTCTAAAGTGTGATAAATGCAACAAAGTTTGTGATATATTATCCCCATAATATTGTACTATTCAATATCTATAACATTTTCTGAAACCCGAAGAAATCTTTTGTTTTATATATTTTATTTTAGCTTGATAATGTTTAGTTATAGTTTGGGACTTCGTAAAGTCTCTGAAGTGTCAAAGTAGTATCACCTTCACTATTTATAAATTATGATTTTCTTTTATATTTTTGTAATCTCTTGTAGTTGCCTTATATCTTCTAAAACATCCATAACTTTATTTCAAATCAGCAGAAGTTATTTTTTCCTATATGACTAAGCTTCGAAGTGTAATAAATGTATTAGCATCTCTTTGCGATATATTTATAGTATAATATAATATTATACCATTATATTTTTTTAGGCCATACAGACCACTATACTGTCTTTGATCTCTATAATTTCTTCTCAAATCAGTAGTCATTTTTTGTTTTTAAATATGGCACAGTTTTGTTATAATTTTGAGGTTCCTTCAGCTTCTCCTTTGTGATATATTAACACTATAATACCCTATAGTTTCGCTGCCAAAGATTTGCGCATTCTCAAGTTGTTTGCGATGCGAAAAGCTGCTGCATTTAGCATTACAAATATTGATTGCACACACTGGCACAAATCTCAGTTGGCAGTCACGCCTTGTGGCATTGCTTGGCTTGGCTTCCTCCATATGCCAGCTGATTTGTATGCCTGTCTCACTCACTCTCCCTCCTTCTCTTTCTCTCTCTTTCTCTCATGCTCTGCATGGCTAAGAGGAAACACTTTAGCAACATAATCGATAGTTGAACATATTTAAAAGAGCGCTCGTTGCCGCTGAGTGGCAGCATCTCAGCTGAGCTCAGCTACCCGGCTGTCTTCCCCTGCCGCCCCCCTTGAATCCTTGTTCCTTGTCTAGACAATTTGTGGCGTCTTGAGTGCATGCGGCGGCAGCGGCGGAGGCACTGGCTGCCACTCAATGCGTCAATGTGTTGTCAGGCGCAACTTAACCTTAAGTGCAGGGATCATGGAAGAATCCAAACGGTGGCGCCTCCTTGCACCTTGCAACTTGCCACACGCCACTTGCGACGACTCACATGCGCGCTTAGGCAAACAAACAACAAGTCAAGGTGCGAGTGGAGGGAAGTGTAGCTGCTGAACTAACTAGATACCCTGGAATGTGCGAAAGGAAGGCAGCTGGCCAAGCTTTTACTAAGGTATCTTCTAGTTGTGACAGAAAGCAGTGAGGAAATTAAAGTACTGCAGAGTAGAGAAAGAAATGTAATATAGAACATCTAAGCTACAGCTGCTGAACTATAGAATACCCTATAATATATGGCTAAGCCTAAAAAGCAAAAGAAATACGCTTAAAATAAAGTAAATAATAGAAAATGACTAGAGCATTTGCAAACATACAGCTCGCTTGATAGGCTATATGATATCCTAGATATTAAATAAAAATTAAAATGTAACGTAAGAAATATACCATACAAATTTAATATGGTATGCAGCTCAAACAAAGCTGTTAAACTAGACTATACTCTAAAAAAATAAAGTGAGCAGTTTAAAAAATCATTTAACAAAGCTTTCAATTTGATTATACCCTAGAAAATTTATTGAGCACTAGAAAAGAGTGCTTAGAGAAAGTTGTTAAGCTAGCTGATACTCTAGAAAACAAAGCGAGCCGCACAAGAAGACATCAAACATGCTTTCCACTAGACTATACCCTGGAAAATAAAGCGAATGGTTAGAAGGGAGTTTAGACCAAGTTGGTAAGCTAGCTAATACCCTAGAATATGAGCAGCGCAGAGAGACTTAAAAAAAAGTTGCTCAGCTAACTTTTACCCTACAAAAAAAGTGATTTCTATGTAGACCCTGCTCTAGCTATTTTCTAGGGTATAAGTAGGGTTAGTTTGCACAATGCCAGCGTAGAGGGGGGCAAAGCAAAGCAGAAAGGATTGCCATGCCCAGGGGCAACTCTGATTGGTTTTTAAGTATGTTTAGTCCTGTAACTGATTGATGGCAGAGACGGAAAAGCTCTTCAAGGCGTCTTCTGCAAATTTTAAATCCCTTCAAGAGGGTATGCCCCCCCCTCTTCCGCCACTTCAACTACAGCCATGTCTACTGCCTGCTGTCTGCTGTCTCTGTTTACCATACGTGATATCTCGTTCGCTTAGTTTACCCATGTCACACAGCGCGTATCACTAATCATTTTCCCTCTCTCTCTTCCTCTCTCTCTCTCTCTGTGTTTGCCCCGCACAAATGTTTGTCTTCGATTTGCATAAACCGAGTAGAACTGGAGAAGCAATGCATTTAACGCTCAATTAATGCGGATAGGAGGGGGGGGGGGGGGGGTACTAGTCAAATTGTATCTGGTTTTCGCTTGCGATCTATTATAATACTATACATATACGAGACACTGATGACGTTCATAAATTGCGTGCGTTATGTAAACTCGCTACGAATTTTCCACCACATTTGCTAATTTGGTGAAAGCGCCGCTGCCCGCATAAACAGCATATGGCATGGGCAGGGGGAGAAGAGGGGGAGTGGAAGGGTGCCATGCATCATGTCAATTTTGTAGGCCGCGTTTTGGGTTATTTTTGATTAAACGCGCCGAAAGCCAATGCCAAAATCTGACAACAACATCTGTTGTTGCTTTTGTTGTGCGGCTGTGTGTGTGGGTGTGTATCTGTATGTGTGTGTGTGTGTGCTGATCGATAGGAAAGTGGCAGCAGCGGGGGCAGCTCGACAAGTTGTGCCATCGCATTTTCCGGCAGCCGCATCGTTAATTTGCTCAACATGAGCACGCAGCAAATTTTCCATGCATAAACTTAAAATTAGCGCCAGCTCACACACACAAACACACACGCACGCAGAGGGCTTACCACACACACACACACACACAGTCGAATCTTGGCTCTCTCTCTCTCTCTCTTTCGCTCTGCTTCTCTCCCTTTCCGTTGCTGGTCATAAATTTCATGCCCGCTGATAAACAATAAATTAAGTTCAGCTTTAGCTCGTTGCATGGCACGTATTTTGCCTGCCACGCCCCCCGCCTCCCCCTACCATATACAAAAGTATACGCCCTACGAATTTTCCCACGCATTTTCCATGCCTCACGCACACACACACACATACGCATACGCATACGTGCCAAATTCCTAAAGCTAATTTCACTCGCCATGGCTAGGCGAGGCTTCTTGTTATTCCACGTGTATAGGTCGGTTTTCATATACTCTGTAGAAGGTCCCACTTGAGCTCTATCGATATCTATGGGGAAATCTGCCACTGGCATACGTGGTAAATTATGCTGAAACTATTGACTGATTTATGGCGCAATACCTGACTTATTTTCAGAGTTTTCTTTTAACCAGAAATGAGCTAAATAAGCTTTCATTGGTTTTTTATTTTCTTTTTGAATACTTTTCCTGCTCTGCTTTCTTGGCTTAACAGCTTCGATAATATAGCAAAAAGTTCTTGAAGGAAGCTTGATTTAAACTGATATATTTGGGTCAAAATATTCCTGATTATATCTAAATGTTTATCCCAGACTTTTAAGACAATCATCCTATTGAAAATTCATTTTTCGAACTGAAATAGAATTAAATATAAAGAAAATGCTCTTCTGCTTGGACCGAATAATTGTAGGTCTTCATTTCTGAAATTCGCTTGATATAGGTTGCTTTATATGGTCTTAACATTTTCTGAATAATGTGTTTATTTTCATCTCTGATTTCCTAGACCAACATAGCGTTAAAAATATTTGTTTCGATCAGAAACAGAAAAAAAGTTATAGAAAATTCTCTTCTGCTTAAAACAGCTAAATGTAGAAAATAGTTCTTGAAATTAGCTTTCAATCTTTATTCAAATAATAATAAATTGTACTCCAAATATACCCATTTATGTCTCAATTTTTACCTACTATTTCTCTAGCAATCATCATTTAAAAAAAATATATTTTACAACCGAAAATAGAAAAAGAAATCAAAGAAGATTAAAATTAATTTTATGAAACAATAACTGTAGGGATTAGCTCTTGAAATATGCTATAGACTCCCTTATATATATTTAAGATATTCCCTTTTTGTCTTTAAATATTTCTCCGAAATTAATAACTTAACCTTCTCTTAAAAGTGGAATTGTTATGCGGAGACAGATATAAGATAAAAGCAGATTCTTCTTCTCAATCTTCTTTTATTTTTCAACAATAACTACAGCGATAAGCTCTTGAAATTTGTTAGATTACAATCAGCTAAAGTCAGCTCTCTTTTCTGATATAGTTACGCAGTTATCTTTCCCTATATCTCTTTCTCTCTCTTTCTGCTTATATCTCCATTTCAATTGCAACTCAATCATCGCATTTGTAGCTTGTTTTATTTTTGTCTTCTCCTGCTTTTGGAATGCAACTATCGAACTATGCGCTTTTATAACTCATCTTATCTCGCTCTCGAAAATGTAAAAAAAAACAAGGAAACTCCACGCTTGTTTCTACAGTTATCAAACATCGTATTAAATATGCAAATTCAGTTTCAGCGACTTTGTCGTGCAGCGTGTTGAGCGCCGAAAATTGCTTTTCTTTTGCTTGCTGCACTCCTCTCCTTCTCTCTCTTTCATGCTGTTTCTTCTGTTTGTGTTTTGTGTGTGTCTGTGTTTTTGGAATTATCTACACTTTGCGTATACTTTGCATATTGCCACAGCACGAGGGGGAGGAGGGAGGAGGGGGAGGGAGTCACGTACGAGAATGTTGCGGGCGCACATTAAATTTAACTTTGTGTTCGAATTTCGCAGTAAATCGTAAAATTTGTCATGCCCGACCTCGTCACAGTGCCGCGCCTTGTTGCCGCCCGTTGCCGACGCTTGCATCCTGTGCCTGCCCCCATGCCCCATACCCCATGCCGCATGCCGCACGCTGCTTGTGTTTCCTACGCATGTGGCAAAAGTTTTGCGTATGTTTTGTAGCTGTAGCTGTAGCTGCCTTTTTGTGCGTGCTGAGCAAAAAGTTTTGCGTCGATTTCGGCGCGTGCGGAAAAGGAAATGTGCAACAGCAGCTAGAAAGCGAGAGGGAATAGGAGCGAGGGGAGGAGGGAGCGCGTAGGGGAGCGGAACTGTGCCTGTGCGAAAAATCGTAGCATACTTTTCTGCGAATCCGAATGCGCTTTTTGCCTTCACACGCACACGCACACGCACACTTGATTCCTGCCCGCAAATTCAGTTCAAAGTTCGATAAACTGCTTGCCACACGCAGCAGCACTCCTTCCCCTCCCCCCTGCCTACCCCTTTGCTGCCTTACAGTGCCGTCATTCAATTATTCCACTTCCAGTTGGCTGCATGCGATGTACGCTGATTTGTACATCCCGCTTTGATGTGCAAAAACTTTCAGCGTCTTTTTCAGTTCCTCCTGCTCTTTCTCACTCTTTCTCTCTCACCCCCTTTTGATGAACTTATTTTAGCAGTTTCCTATAACAAGACATTCCCACATTCCTTATCTGTCGTGTTCCTTCTGTTGACTTTTGTTGGTTCAGCTCAGCTCGAAGTTTGCACGAGTCAAGTTTTTTCTGGGCAGGGGGAGGAGTAACCATTTTTGGTCAGTTGAATCTGAGGGGAAGAGGAGGCCATATTAATTTTCAATTAAATTGTGAAGCAATATGAATCGCCGCGTGTTCAGGTTGTTCGCAGATTGGCAACGACTTGTTAATACGCTTACCAAATCAGCTTACGTTGAATTTATGTAGTTTGCAGTGCAAACAAATATGCGCGAGCATAAATAAATCTCTCGATTTTAAAATCAACATCATCATACTCATATTCCCCATATATGCAAACCTGATTAAATTCAAGACACCCTAGGGTGATGGGGGGAGGGAGGAGAGGTGGCACAGCGTGTGCGGTAAGCAAACAAATAAAATACCAGGGAAAAAAACTGGAATATAATTGTTTGTTGAAGATTTCTCCCTCTCTCTCTCTCTCTCTCTCTCTCTCACTGTGTGTTTGTTATGCTGAATTTTTATGAGATTTTTATTACATTTCACAGTTTTAGCACACACACACACACATGCAGGCATTGAATGGCCTTTTACCGCTATACAATGGAAATGAAAACGAAAATAAATTTCCATTTGGCGCAAGTTTTTATATATGCTACAGCAATATCACACTCCCTCCCCCCTCTCTTTCTTTCACTTTCTCTTACTCATTCTCTTTTTTTTGCTTTCTCCCCCTCTTCTGATTGCAGGTTATAACGCTGCGCTGGCACCAACGCCCCCAACAACCACAACGAGTACAGTTTCACCATCGAATCTGCTGCCGTATTTCGACTTTGATGTGCCGCGCAACTTGACCGTCACCGTGGGCCAAACGGGATTTCTGCATTGTCGCGTGGAGCGTTTGGGCGATAAGGATGTAAGTAAACAGGGGCAAAGGATGGGGTCTAAAATGAATAGATATTTGTAAGAGCAGAGAAACAGAAGCAGAAGTTACAATGAGCGTGGCCAAGGCGTATACTGCGTTATTCAGAAAATGTTGCCTACTTTTGAGCAGCAGCGATATTTAGTCAAAAGAGAAGGTTGTGCAAAAAGTGTTGCCTACTTTTGAGTGGCAGCGTTATTTAAGCGCAGCAGTTCGATCTACAAAAAGTGTTGCCTACTTTTAAGCTGCAGAAGTATTCAAGCATTTTATTTTCATATATTAGGCTAAGCTGAGAAGAAACTGAAAAATTTCTGGTTATTATAATAAATATAATTTTAAAAAAATATGCACATAATAATAAATAATAATTAATTATTTTCATATAAATATGCGCCACATTTGTCATACTTAAAGCGTTGCCTGCTTTCGGGTTGCAAATTAATTGAGAAAACTAATTTCAAGTGTGTAGTAGAATTTCCTATTAGCTCCATTATGCTCGCTCTCCACAGGAGGGAGGGGGTGGTGGTTATCTTACCCCACTCAGCAGCTTATTAAAATGCATGACTTTCGGGCTGCTGCCCCTCCTGCTGCTTTCCCTCGATCTGCCTTTCAATTTGGGCTTAGTCTATAATACAAACACTTAAAAGGCACACACACACACACACACAGGGCCACACAGCCGCCACAGCACGTGGCCAGCGCGTATGGAAATTGCTGGGGCCAAGACAAATGAAAACGGAACAAGGGGATTTTCGTGACGATTTGGGCTGAAAACGTTCAATCATTTTGGCTTGACATGGTCGCGCTGTGATTGCCTAACCATGGCCAGCAGCAGCAGGAGTGGGAGTGATTGAAGGTCGTTGTGTTGTTAACCCTTCGCAAAATATGCACAGCACACTAGCTGGTCAGCAGAAAGGGGGAGGAGAACTGCGTAATATGTCAACATCAGCAGCAGCAGCAGCAGCAGCCCACGCAGCGGCAGCTTGAAGCGCTTTAGGCGCTCACAAAAGCCAAATACGCCCACGTCAACGCCCACAGAGTGTAGGGGCGGGGATAGAGGAATGTGTCGGGGGGCTGCCAATATTAGATGGGGCAGTGGGTTTGGGCCTGGGCGGGAAAGAGGCTTATGCCAAATTACTGCTTGATTACTGAGGCTGCTGCACTCGTCGTCGTCGCGCTGTGCAAAAATGTAGCCCAGGATTGGGGCAAACAAGACAAGCGACAAGCGACGAGTGCTGCGTGTGCGTGTGTGCCTGTATGTGTGTGTGAGTGTGAGTGTCAGTGTGTGTGTGTGCTGTGCGACGCTAAGGCGAAATGACTAATTTATGAGCCATCAATCACGTGACCGGCTACGGCCATCAGAGTCAGAGTCGACTCGACTTTAATTTGCACCCGCTCATGCCGGAAACGGAAGTTGCGAGCAGGCGAGCAGGCAGGCAGGCAGCGCACAGAAGTGCAGGCACGCGCCAAGCTGAGCAGCAGCAGTGCCGGCAAAAAGTTTTCGCCCATTTAAGACAAGTGGTTCGAGGCGCAAGTTCATTAAAAGCATTGAAACTACATTAAACAAAGGACACACGCAAACGCAGGATGAGGATAAGTAGGAGGGGGAGGAGTAGGAAGGGTGGACACACGCCTTGCCCTTGAGTCTTAATTACAAACTGTCCTGTCATGGCCGCCGCCGTCTCGCCCCAGTTCCAGTCCCAGTCCCACAGGCTGCGTCATGCTTCTGCTTGAACTGCTTTCGCTGGCGCTGCTGCTGCTCCTGCTCCGGCGGCATTGCCCGGCTCAGCATTGCTCCTGGGACCGGCGGAGGCGCTGCTGAGCATTGCCGGCTCCATGGCCTGCGCTGGCTGCGCAGCTGCTGGAGCAGCTAAACGCGGCAGCGAGCTGCCACTGGATGTGGGCGTCAGGTAGAGTCGTTGCGAGGCAGCGCGCACATCCAGTTGATCATGGTGGGTGAACATGGATGCAGTCAGTGAGCCGGTGTCCACAGCGCACGGTGCCTGCACGCGATTTGGATTGGGAAAGGGACGACGATTCTCCAGTATGAGCTTGATATCGCGCGCCGATTGCCACCAGCTGGGGGAAGGTGCAGGAGAGATGGAATAGGGGCAGATGATGTAGGCCAGCTGGCTTACCGATACCAAGGCGTCAGCTGCGACTTGACCAGCATATACACATTGGCTAAGTAAACAGTTATCTGTGGGCGGAAGAAGGAGGAATCGGGATTAGGATTAGGATTGAGCCGCAGCAGCTGCTGCTACGCACCGTCATAATCAAAAAGAATACCATCCATGATCTGGTCCAGAGCTTGCTCAGTCCCCAGGATTGGGTGTGCATTGCATAGTACTGTATGCCCACAAGCAGGGTGCCAATGATTCCAAATGCCACCAAGGTGAGCAGCGAGAACATCTGGCAATCCTCCTGCAGTGCTCGACGGCTCATGGCGCGTGAATACCAAAGACGCAATGATTGCAGGCAGGTGTAGCTGTCGGCGGGAGGGAAGGGGAGGGGGAGGAAAGGGAAACAGACAAGAGGTTAATGATCATCAGGCCACACAATGATGCAGCTGCAGGTGGCAAGAAGTAACTGCAATTAGAGTGGGAGGCACAGGAGGCACAGGATGCTCAGCCTGGCGGCGGCAAGCTAAGCCGCAACGCTTGCCAAGCTCAGCGGGTTGCACTGATTAAAACGAGGGTTGCCTAGCTCGCTGTCTCTCTTCCGCCAGCTCCCTCTCACTCTTCCTGTCTCTCACCCTGAGCTGAGCTTGACTTCTCACGTCCCTGGCTAAGTGCAATTCGCGCTGATGAAGATGAACTGATGCCTCGCCAACACTTTGAACTTTGTTGCCTTGCCACATGATGGGGGCAGGGCCAGGGCTGGGGATGCTATAGGTTACTCTGGTCAGCTCACTTACCGCAGCGTCTGCTCCGTGTTGTAATGAAACTGGCACAGCTCACAGATCGTGCAGCGCGAGGTGCTAATCCAGCGCTCCAGGCAATGCACGTGCACATATGTCAGCGAGCCCTTGCACAAACATGGCGACACCAGTCTGCAAACAGAGGAGGGGAAGGGGGAGAAGGGGAAGAGGGGATGCCATTAAAAGTGGGGATTAAATGTGCGGATAGAGCAAAGAACAACAACAACAACAACAACAACAATAGCGGCAGCTAACACACAAGGCCTGCATGTTTTCCCACCCTCTCTCTCTTTGTGTTTACGTATACTTAATATATTACTGTATACACACACAGACACACCTACACGCATATATCATTAACCATATCTGCATCTATATCTGTGTGTGTGTGTGTGTGTGTGTTGGTAATAACAAATGGCATTACGCTAATTTCATATTGAAATGCGGCATGACAATTAATTTATTCGGTCTCTTTAATGCCAATTGGTATACCCTGTAAACCGCAGCCGAGTGTGGGGTATACTGCGTGGGAGGCAATTGTGGGAATATGGAAATATGGTGGATATATAGATAGATAAACAAGAAGAGAGAATGGTTTAGTTCAGCTTGGATGGGAAGGATGTGCAGGTATTAATGGGTAAAGTTATAGAAATACGATGAAAGCGATCATAATAAAGAGATAAATATGAAATAGATTGCAGCGGAAAGTTTTAACAGATATAGTTGCATTGATATATTTATAGATAAATGTAGTTTTAGATGGAAAGCAGATATAGACATTTTGTAGTTATGAATAGATAGTGTAAAACCATAATAAAGCTATAACAGATGCAGTTAGAGATATATAGAGTAATAAACCTACGAAAGAACTAGTTTATATTTGCTTATAATAATAAATAATTTTAATAGATTAATTAGTAATATATTACAGTGATATCTGTAGTTATTTAAATATAAATTTAGTTTCGAATAGGTCGAAATGCATTTAAACCTATTCATACAGAATATTCATTATAGACATCTATGAATTACGACTTATAGCTAAAGGTTATAAAAATTACATATGTAGTAATAGTGAAAGGAATGTTTGAGATTTGGTTATATTTTGAATAGGTTTAAATGCATTTATTAGCAATTAAACATATTTCTAATAGGTCTAGATACATATATCAGCAATTAAACCTTTATCATACAGCAGAGGAAATATTCTAATATTCGTTAGCTATAAATTATATAATATAGACATAGATGCAGATGCAGTTATAGATGTTATTATTGTGGAAAGGAAGTCTAAAACTAAATTTAGTCACAAATATGTTTAAATGTAAATAAAGTCATTTTAACCTATTCATACAGAATATTTCCTATATATTACTATGAATTCTACCATATAGGCATCTAAGAGATATGGATATTGGATATAGTATAGCACATGTGCAGTTATTAAGTTTATAAATAAATAAAGTATCAAATAGTTTTAAGTTCAAGCAGATATATAGAATATCTTTAGTTAGTAAAACTAATAAGACCTACAGTTATCTACAGTTATAGACAATAATAGGATACAGAAGTTAGTCGTAGCTATAGCTTATTAGAAGCAGAAATCATTACAAACTCATATCGATTTCTAATAGGTTGCTAATGTAGGCAGAGAGATAATTATCGCTGTTGCAATTATATATAGATTAGGGGTGGAAATTGGTCTAGATATATTCGAAATATACTCACTGCTCGGGATTGTCGGCATTGTGGCATATGCGACAGACTAGGGAATCCATCGATGGCATCGAATCACTCGAATTGGACTGTTCGTAGTCCAAATTGAGATTGTTACACTGCGTGGCGCCATCGACACAGCGACGCAGCTTGGAGACGCCCAACTCGTTGCTGGAGGCGAAGGCATCGATGGCACATGATATGTTGGCTGCAGCCAGAGCTGCCTCTGTGCAGGACAGCGGCTCTTCGCAGTTGGCACCGTGTGGCCTTATATTTTTATACTGTACACTGGGCTTTAGGCCCAGGGTTAGCGAGCAACCCGCCTGATCGGCAGCCTCCACAGCAGCAGCAGCAGCGGATGCAGCGCATGCAGTTGTTTCCTTGGGTTCCTCCAGGAGCAGCTGCTGATGCTGCTTTAGGGCAGACTGCCTAGTGGTTGCAGGTTCCTTGGTGCTAATGCAGGTCTCCACAATGATCATGGTGGGTGGCGTATCGTCTGTGCTGCTATGGCAATCATCCAGATCCAGTTGCAACATGGTATCCTGCTTCAGCTGCACATTCTCAGCTGTGGCATCTAACCCAGAGAGAGAGAGAGAGAGAGAGAGTTAGAGAGGGGCGTGGCTGACTGGACTCCAAGCTACCATATCTTTCGCTATCCATGAGGAATATATACGGTTTGATCTCTATCTATGGTTAGCAAAAAAAAAAAAAAATTTTTAACACATTTCTATACTGTTTGTTATACTCAGTTCGAGAGTGAATTGAGAGCGTTCTTGACATTTGGCGACTAATACCTAGCCGCCCCACATGGCAAACTTTTCAAGCAGGGGCGGGGAAGGGGGTTGAAAAAAGGCAAACATTAATTGTAATTGACAGGCTGGAACCGCGCGCTGTCACCCACAGCAGCAGCGCGGCACATAAACTCAAATTGAAAGTGTAACAGTTACGGCAAATAACTTTGTCGCCTGCCCATTATGCCCCCCCTTGCTAGCTACGCCTCTGCTCCTCTCTCTCTCTCAGTTAGTCCTACGCAGGCAGCGTGTGCACTCAAAGTTGTCGTCTACTCTTGGTTAATTTATGCTCGCGCTGTTAGTTCGTTAGCCAAGTGCAGAGTGGGCTAAGAGGGCGTGGTAGGTGACAGGAGAAGGGAGGGGGAGGGGGAGCAGTGGCTGCTTGAGTAGGGGTAGATATCTGCTGCTGTCTGTCTGTCTGTCTGTCTGCCATTACCATACTGTGCCAGATTTTCCCTTTTCACGGCTGAGTTTTCACTCAGTTGCGGCTCAGTCCCCGCATTGTCCCCACGTTGTTTGTGAGTTGTTTTTACCGTTGTTTTTTGTTTTTCCCAGTTTTCCGCAGTTTTTCTTGTTTTTCCAGGGCGCCGGAAGCTGCTTGAATCCGCTTGTTCAACTTGACTTCACAGGATTGTCCGTTCACTGTTGATTTATTACGCCGTAGTCCGTAGCATTTCTACTGCTCATAAGCGCAGGCTTGCAACACGCGCCCGGCCGCAATTTGTGGCAAGAGCCAAAAAAAAGTGCTAAAAAAAAGACGTCAGTGTATTGCCTCGTGTGTGTGTGTGTGTGTGTGAAGATATCAAAGCAGCAGAACTGAACTTCAGTTCGGCGAACCCTTTTTAATGCCATGGCCGTTGTTTCTGACGCGTTTGTCCCCCAAAAATCTGTTAACAACTTTGTTTACTTCGAATAAAACAGAGACAGAAGGAGGGAGAATGAGAGAGAGAGAGAGAGAGAAGGAGATAGGCAGAGGCAGAGAGCATCAAAAACTTTTCGTCCCGAAAGTTGAGAGATCTCTTCATCGAGCATAATTTACTTTTCCCACGCTCTCTCTCTCTCTCTCTCTCTCTCTCTCTCTCTTTGCTATCTCTTTCTAATAATTGTGCGCAAATCGAGAATTAAGTTAAGTTGATGAAATGATGATGGCCTTAAGAGCGTTTGTTGGCCAAGGGGGCGTGGCAAAGTTCATTAGTTTTCCAGGGAGGGGATTGCAGCAATTTGTAAATAGGCAAAACAAATGGACGAAAACACGCAGTGCGCACTGTTTTCTCACTTTTGCTTTTGCCATTTTAATGAAATTTTCACAACATTTCCGAGGTGATGAAAGAAGGGGGGAGAGGCTGCTAGGGATAGCTGAGTGCCCCTGCCCACAGAGAAGGGGGCAAGAAAACGCACACACACACACACACACACACCAAGTGCAACTGTGTAACAATTCTCAAGTTACCCCGAAAAGTCTAAAGTCTCTTTGCTTTGGTTAGAGACGCAGAAAATGCGTCAGCCAAAGTTTTTAATGTATTTTCGCCAAGTTTTTAGATACACACACACAGGCACACACACACACACACACACGTGGGAAACTTGCTTCATTTGGCGCTCAGTGCGCACGACACGCTATAAAGTGACAAGAACAAAACGAGTAAAAAAGAGTAAAAAAAAAACAGAATGAAAACACAAAACTGGCACAAGCTGGCGAAAGTTTCGCACACACACACACAGAGAGAGAGAGAGTGTTAAATAATATAAAACTATGCTTGTGGTATTTATTTAAACCTTAGGACATTACCAAAATTATACCCCGAGCTGAGGCTGAGTTGCCTTTTCCCCCCTTGCACACGCCAGGGAGTTTGGCCTGCCTGCAACCTGTGGCCAAAGTGCCGACTAAATCCCCAAGCTGCGTGAATTGAACTGAGCTGCGCTGTCCAAGTATACTACATATATATAGCTATATATAAAGGGCTACTATATACCTTTATTGTACATATGTTTGCGCCAGGGGAGGCTGCTTAACTTGCCCAAAAAGGGATTTTGCACTGCAAACTTTGCAAACTTTTCACTTTTGCTTTTTGATTTTACTGCGAAATTAAATATTAACGGATTTTGGTGTAGAATTGCAGGCATGGGAAAGCGAAAAGAAAGTAAAGAAGAAAATAAGTTTAATAAAATATGCTTAGTGCAAATAAATAGTTGAAAGTTGGCAAGTGTAGCTTGCCAGCAATTGCTGTGAAAAGCGTAAATAAATAAATAACACGACAGTATTTATGCAGAGTGTAAGGTATTTTATTGTTAAGAGTCATGTTTGTGTGTGGATTGCAAGTTTAAAGCCTTATAAACAGCGTAGAACTGCTTATTTCAAAATACTTTTTGATGCCCTTAAAAGTAGGCAATGCATTTTGTGTCTGTTTAATTGCGCTGCGCTTAAAAGTAGGCAACATATTTTGAGCAGTTGCTTGCTGCAGCTTTTCATTTACATTTGTGGTTGGAAAATAATTACAATAGCCATCAGTAAGGTCTATAAGCAATACATTCCCAGAATAATTTCATTATTTAATGAATTAATTATTTAATGTTTCAATAATTTAATGATTTAATAATTTAATGATTTATTTATGAAATAATTCAATTAAAACCACGTTAAGCCAAAATTAATTTAAATCTTGATTATGCTTATATTTTAAATTTATTTTTTTAATTTCTTAATAGCTTAAAGTCGTTTGTTTTTAATTGACAGTAAATAAATAAATAATTCAATTTGTTATAATTAGTATTATTATAATGATTAAGATTAAAGTATAAAAAAACCTAAAGAAAAGATAAAATGCATAATTTCATTTCGAACATTTATTTCAAATAAATTATTATTTTAACTATATATTAGTTTTCTAATACACTCATTGCCCCCAACCCATCTAATCTCGACTTTACTTCTCGATAATCAAATCTAGTATGCTGATTTTATGCGCTTCTTTAATGCGGGATTTCTATCGAATTCATCGTAGTACAACTTCGTTGAGTAGTTCTTAATCCAGCCAGGTCAAAGGGGCAACTGTTTTTATGGTATTACTCAAATCTATATAGGCGCCATATACGCCATATACGCTATTGGGTGCTAGTTTCATTTCCAGTCGGCAATAACTATCTATTAAAACCCTGACCTCGTCGTCGTGGGGAGAGAGAGCAAGGGTTTAGCTGCAAGTCAATTCGAGGCCGAGTAACTGACCCTTTTTCCCCTCTCCTCTCTCTGTCTCTTCTCTTCTATCTGCTGTTTTTACTGTGTTTCTCAGTGTGCGCTTTGTAGGCGCGTTTATATCGAATTCCCAATGCATTGGCTCATTTCGCGCCAACAGATCCCCGGAATCTAGGACAACAACTGCGAGAAGAGAATCCGAAAAGAAGCCGAAAAGTCTATGATGAAAAGCATAAAAACGAAGCATAAAACTTTTACAAGCAAATGAATTTTATTTTTACGTATTACGTGACCGTTTCCCCCGGCTACTTTTCCACTTTTCCTTCATCTCACATTGTTTTTCTCTCTGTCTTTTTTCGCATTGTATTCCATTCTGTATTGTATTGTGTGTTGACTTTAGCGGCAATCGAATGAATTTATTAGAATCGAGCAGGATCAGAGGCAGCAGCACTGTCTCAGCCTTAGCCAATAGTTGTGGGCCAAGACAGAGAGAAAGAGAGAGAAAGAGAGAGAGTGCAAAAGGATTGTTTATTTGCGCTATTTAAGCCACAACGTAGTCGGTACATTTGGTCTTTTATTGGCCATGTGCCTGCTGCCGTTATGGAATGCCCATTGGCCAAGTCATAACCGTTATTAATGAACTTAGTCCAAGTTTCTGCTGCTGCCCACATATTTTCCAGTTTACGTTGACAGTCGCAAAAATATTTAAAGTTTAATTGGGCAGGGAAGGGGAAGGCAGCGGAAAACTTTTCCGCAGCATTGTAATTAAAATTGAGCATCACAATAAGGCCGACAACGGCAGCAAGGACATTAAATAAATTGGCAACAATGTGCAGAAAAGGGCACAAAGGTTGGTGAGAAAGAAAAAAAAAGCCAAATCTCGCACAAAACCAAAACCAAATGGTTAGCCAGAAGTTTCAGGAAGGCACAACTGGGTAAGAGAGGAGGGGCAGGCAGAGGGCACAATCAAATGAAAATGAAAATGAAAATGTAATTCGAGCTCTATAATAAAAATTGCCCCAAAATCGGAGACCCTCGAACCTTGTCGCACAGTGACAGCGGCATTTTCCAAAATAGCCCGCAGGAAAAGCTACTCTCCCTCCCCCCCTGAAGTTCCCCCTACCCAGCATAGATTAAAGACTTTTACAATTGTCTGAGTAATTTATGTTCGACGCGGGGCAATCACATTTTCCCGTAGGTTTTCCGAGCATCGATAAGCGCAACTCTGCGAGGCTCAACCCTTTTCACGCGGCTTATGTGTTGCTGCTCTTCTCTCTCTCTCTCTCTCTCTCTCTCTCTGTTTGTTGTTGTTTCTCTGTTGTCGTCGTTGATTAAATGCCAAAAACAAAGGCAAGACGTTAAAGATTAACAAACAAACAAAAACACAACGGGAAAAGCAACAACAGAAACAACGAGGCAACAAATTCCCAAAAGAAGTACGAACACTCAAAGAGCAAAAAAAAAAAAAAAAAAAACCATAGCAAACTTTGCGCTCTGTGTGTTTGTGGCAGGAGGCGGAGGCAGAGGCGTGATGTGGCAATAGGTGGGGGGCGTGGCAAACAATATGGTGGCAACAAACGGTGGCAACAAACGGGATACACAAAGCGCTGTTAAACGCACTTGGGCGAAACTTTTAAGTGCGGAATTTGTAATTTTTAAACTTGCCAGACACCGCAGAGAGAGCGAGCGAGAGAGAGAGAAGGAGAGAAAGAGAAAGGGTAACTCTGTGTGTTCTTCTTATCTCATACTTGTTTCTTCTTCTCATTCACCTTGCAGGTCTCGTGGATACGGAAACGTGATCTGCATATACTCACAGCCGGCAGCACCACCTACACCTCTGACCAGCGTTTCCAGGTAAGCAGTGCGATACGTATTCCTCCCAACCCACTCAGCCCACCCTCCACGTGACTTATTGCAGGTACTGCGACCCGATAACTCGGCCAATTGGACACTACAAATCAAATATCCGCAACCACGCGACTCCGGTGTCTACGAGTGCCAAATCAACACGGAGCCAAAGATGTCACTGTCCTACACATTCAACGTTGTGGGTGAGTTTCAACCCAGAATACACCCACTCGATGGGGTGTATCGTATAACCATGTTTACCCTAGATACCTTAGCTTCTTTATTTATTATTAAACTGTGACAGAAATTGAGCTCAACGAATACAATTACGAGTGCAAGTCACTTGAAAGTGATTTCGAAATATTTTGCTTTAGTTTCGATTCTATTGTTTGTTTCTTTTTTTTCGATTCTACTCATACCTCAAATCTTAATTCATTTAAATATTTAGCTTGGGAATATAACGACAAAGGAATGAAACGAATGCAATGAATATACTTGCGAGTGCAAGTCACTTGAGAATACTATCTGATTATGTTCTTTGACTTTTGAAGCCTTAGCTATTATTGTATATAAGATTGGCAGCAACACAAAATAGACAGCAATTCGAACAAACTCAAACGAATACAAGTCACTTGTAAGTGCTACCAGATTATTTTGTTTGTAGGTTGTTTCTGCCACTTTAATTCTTTCAAAGATTAAACCTTAATTCATTATAAATTTATTTATTTTTAACTTGAAAGCAAACTAAACTAGGCGGAATGTCGAGAATAGACAAACAAGTGCCACAAATATACTTCCAAGTGCAAATCACTTGCAAGTGCTGCCTGATTATGTTGTTTGCTTATGAAATCCTTAGTTATTTTTATACATAGATGGCTTGGCAACAAGCTCTACTAGAGAGGATTTCGATGAGACTCAAACGAGTTCAACGAATACACTTGCGAGTGCAAATCACTTGTAAGTGCTAACGGATTATATTCATATCTGTTGCACGCGTTTCTTTTGATACTGTTCGAAGTATTTTTATGTAGAACATTTGTTTAGTTATTACCGAAAGATAAACCCAGCTTACAATGCTCATAGGCATAAAATATCTCTTTGTTTGTCTACACACACACACACACACACACACTCGAATACACACCCAAATCGGCTCTTGTCATTTTCCAAGAAACACCTTGAAGGGTCTCTTTTTGCGATACTTGAGTGTGTCAACACAGGGACCATTAGTTGGCTCAGTCCCGCCCCTCCCCCAAAAAAGAAAATAAAAGAGGGAAACTTTAAACTGTCCGGTACAGTCACCAGGCACAGTGCGTGCCACAAATAAATGGACAGCAGCACCTGCAAATTGCGACGCAGCAAATTCACTTGTCGAACCAACCATCCCCTCCCAGGAACGAACAGGATATATGGACTGAATGTAATACTAGCTGGGCTCTGTTAATAGTCCATGTACAGCATAAAGAACTTTAACCCTTGCGGCAATTATCATAACTCTCCCTCTCACATATCTCTACCCTTCTCTTTCTTTGGCTGGGTAAATAGGCAAATTTCACATGCTGAAAATTGAGAATTTTGTGGAAAAATGCCCTAAACGAAATTCGAGAGAAACAGAGGGAGAGAGAGAGAGAGAGAGGGAGAGTGGAAGAGCCTCTGCTTTTGGCAGGCTGTTAGGCACTTGGCAATAATTTGGTCACAAACCACTGAAGTGATTACTTTTAGCAGTCAGTGTATGTATGTGCCTGAACCCGAAACTACATAAACGACAAGCAAATCCGGCTGCCTGTTTTAGGACTACATGCAGCTTTCATGAGCTTAAGGAAGTCATACAATATGCATGTTATTTACACATCATGTGGGCGGCGAGGATAAGCTGAAGGAAAGACAGAGGCAGAGAGAGAGAGAGAGAGAGGGGAAGTAGAGTAAGTGAGTTGCCTGGTGTGATTATAAAATTGCAAATTCGATTATGCGCAAATTGGCAATCGCCTCTTGCTGCTGTTGTAGTTTGGCTAAATGCTCAGCAGCTTAGCCCAGTTAGCAGCAACACTACAGGCTACAAGCCAGAAGATACAAGATACTTTATCTTTGCCCAAGGCTTACGCATAACCAGGCTAGGGCAAAGGTGTCTGGTTTATACTCAGAGCAGAGTCAGCAGTTTTCAGCTAATTGAAAAATGCTGCTGGCCGAGTGAGCTTGGCAACTGTGTAGCAAAGTAACTTTTTATCTTGGCCAGGCCCAAAGAGAGAGAGAGAGAGGGAGCCCGTTTATGTATGCTCTGCTTATGAATTTTTCGCTCAGTGCATTTTTATCGTATCGCATTAGCAATGCATTTTTGTTAAAAGCTTCTGGTGCGGAAGACTGCCCTCAATGAGCTTATTTGATTTCTGATCTCTCTCTGTCTCGCCTGCACACACACACACTAGCTCTCTCTGTCTAACTGTCTATGTGTGTGTGTGTGTGTTGTTTTAGCCAACTCATCTGAACTTGGCCACATGGCCAGCAACTTTTGTGCAATATAAATGCTTCGGTCAGCTGCCCCACTGTGTGTCATGAATGTTTTAGTGTGGACACTGCCCACACAATCACGCAGACACACACACACACGCACACACACACTGGCACTCTGACATAACCAATATGAAAAGCGGCTGGGAATACAAGTTAACACGCATATGAGAAATGAAGACAGCAGCAACAGCAACTACAACTACAACAGCAACTTGACAGACTGACAGAACAAACGTCAAGGCAGACAGCCATTGCACACACACACACACACACACACACACAGAGAGAGAGAGGGAGAGAGAGGGAAACACTAGCATATATACTCCCTCTCTCTCTGCTTCTCTCATTCTCAATGCTACACACGGTCATAAATATTACATTTGCGGAAATGCAAATGACTGCCAAACGCTTGCATAAGCCACGCCCACAACATGCCACGCCTCCCTCTCTAGCTCACCCTCTTCTACCTAGGGAAGAAAAAACAAATGTAGAATCCCCACGCCCGAATCGCATTCGGTAGCTCATGTTCAACTCATTTGAATGCCCAAAAAGAAATGTGCATATAAAATATTCGACATGCCACTCACGTGGAAAGCAAGCAGTCAATACAGTGGGGCAAAGTATAAAAAACATGACGTTATTTTTTTGCAAATTAGGTGTTAAAAGTGTGTGAAATTATAATACTTTAAGCCCACAGCAGTCAATGTAAAAAAAAATGTAAATATTATATATTTTTTGGCAATGATTTCGAAAAAATGTATATAAATATTATATGTAATTTTAAATAGTTTTTATTTCTTTAATGATTGCTTAAAATTAAATTTCAATCATATTGAAGTGAGTTAAGAAATGAAGCCTTGGTTCTACTTGTGGCCTTTTATAGACAAAGGTTGATTTATTTTTTTTACTCTCATTCATTACGAAATATAGAATAAAATAATTTTAAACTATTTTCTGAAATTCGACATTGTAAGTGAGTTGCCTATTTTGTGCAGATTAAGTATAAAAACTGGAAGAATTTGCAGAGCAAGTACTTCAAACTCGAAGAAGTGACTGTAAGCTAAGAACATTCTAATATTATTTATTTTTAGGCATTGGGTATAAAATTACTCAAATTAAAGAAGTGTTTTTAAAGCTTATTTTACTAAATTCTACTATACAAATGATTGCTTAAATTTTATTGCAATATGGGGATTACTTACGAAATTAATTATGATGGTTAAGGAGAGAAGCTTTGTTTAGACCCACTTCCCTAACAAGGCAAAATTTGACTCGTTTTTACCGTACCGTATTATATAATATTTAATTAAATAATTTTTAAATATTTACTGAAATAATTCCACAATGTTCTGTATACGAACTCAGCTAGTTTAACTTAAATATCGACTATATTTTATATCCAGTGATTTTCCATTTCTTTGCCTGCTCTGCTGTCTCTCTATTTGCATAATTATTTATACATGTATCCGCTGTTTATCTTTTCAATTTTGCTCGCTCTTGCCCCACTGTGCTGCTGCTGTTGTTGTTTTACTCGCAGTTGTTGTTGTTGTTGCTGCACACACAGATCTGATGTTGTGCCAGTATTTTTTATGCGCTTATGCAAATAAAAATTTTGTACTAAAAATTCCATAAATTTGTTTGTGTTTTTGTTGATGCTGCTGCTGCTGTTGGTGCTTCTTCTTTTTGGCACTAGTGAGATTCTATTACACTCACACACACATACACACAGAGTGCGGCACACTCACGTTGCAAAACAAACAGCGCCAAGTTGACCAAAAGCTCCATAAACATCAGTCAAGCAGCAGCAGGAGCAGGCAGGAGGCCCAGGCGAGTAGAGAGAGAGAGAGAGAGAGGGAGAGAGGTGGCACCACCCCCACATACTTTAGACATTTTAATGCAAAGGCAGCCCTGCTTCAATTGCGTAAATTACCAACTTTATTACCGCGTCACCCGACGCGAAGGTGTCAAACTATGCGTCCTGCTCCTCCCTCCCTTTTTAATTTGGAAATTTAAGGCAAATTACCAAAAAAGAAAAAAAGAAAAACACGCCTCGACTGTGCTGATAAAGAAGCAGGCAAATTGTAAATGAAATTATGTACTGTGTGCGAACGAGAGAGAAAAAATACAGAGAGAGAGAGAAAGAAAGCTGAATTTGTTTACCTGCGCGAAAGTAATCAAGCGTAACTATACCAAGTACCAAGTAGAATATCTGCTAAAAAACGTAAATTGCTCAGACTCAGGCGCGCTGCCAAGAAAGTCAGGTGTCAGCAGGGTAAGGGGGAAGAGGGGGAAGTGCGGGGTAGGGGAAGCAGCTCCCGGCCCGACTTCCAGTTGAATTTTAAACAAAATGCTGGCAATTTAAATGCGTAGCTTGGCATAGACTAAAGAAGTTGTCTGGCAGCTACTCAGTTGCGCTGTCTCTCTCTTTTCCCCTCTCTCTCCCTCTCTCTCTCTCTCTCTCTCTGTATACCTTTCTCCCTCTGTTGACATTAGCAGCCGGCAAATTGCATGCAATCAAGCGCAAATAATTTCACTGACTCTCGCAAGCGGCCCAGTTAGACATTCAATTTGTGCGTCCTCCTCCTTTTTTGCTGCTACTTCTCCTCTCTCCTCTTTCCCCCTTCCCCGCGCTTTCTCTTCCACATAGTATTGCACAATATTGTTTATTCGACTCGCAGCCAAATCATCTATGCACAAAGAGAGCACTTCTAGCTTTGGCGGCAAAAAGGCCAAAAGCAAATAGAAGACGAAGACTCCAACAGAGAGCGAAAGAGAGAGAGAGAGAAAGAAAGAGAGTGAGCAATAAGCCAGTCAGTATCTTCGACATCGTTTTTTAAAGCCATTTATTGTCTAGACAAGGATGATACTTTAATCTGTCAGGGATTTATGTGTAATTATGTGTAGAGAGCGCGTGGCAAAATATCAGGGATAATCAGGGACACGCTGAGCTTGGCTCGACTGTGGGGCAATTTTGAAGTGCCTTAAAGACAGTTATATATAATATTACGTATACGTAGTTTATTTTTTATATTTATTATTTTTATTAAATTTAATACATACAGTATTTTACTTAAAAGGCGTGTATACTTACGTTATCTTTATATGTGTGCGTGTACTAAATATAATAAATTTATATTTATACGTAAGCGCAATATTATATTTATATTTATGAATATAATATATATATATACATTTTTATATATGTACGTATGTATTATTATATTTTATATTTATATGCGTACGTATACGTAAATGTAATAATATTTATTTAAATAATACATATACGTGATAATATATATTTTTTTACTTTTTCTTTGCTTCATTACGTTCTTATATGTATATAAAAAATAACACAACATTTATAGCGTATACGCAATATTATAAATGTATATTAATACCGACTCGTTATATTATGTATTTATATTCATACGTATACGCAATATTACATTCATATATTTATTTATTTGCTTCATTGCTCTGCTCTATAAATAATATACATTTGGTCTGTCTTTCATCAGTTTATTAAAAATAATTTCAATGAATTTCTACGTTTTTCATTTCTCTCCGTCTTCCTCACTGCCTTCTTCTCTCGCTCTTTGCTGCCTATTTATTTCTGTGTCGATTCAATGAATCGGAATGGCCAGAATCGCTGTCTCTCTCCCTCCTCCACTTCTCATGAATGATTTAAGTACTATAAACGGATTACAGAAGGTGTAAAGTTCATTGGCCAAACTGAGTTTCGTTACCAACTTGACATTGAGTTGCCCCTAGACGGGAAATTGCTTTTCTCTTCCCGTTTCAGTTTGAAATTGAATTAACAGCAAGTTAAATAATAATGCCAAATTATGTAGATAACGCCGACAATCTAAGACAGATTTAATTACACGCCATTAATCAAAGCGAGAAGTATTTAAAGATCCCCACCGAATCGCAGATATATCTGTGTTCCGCTTTGTATCTGTGTGAAGCGCGTAAAGCAACAATAAGCTCACAATTATTTGCATATTAAAAGCTCAGTTCAGCCCCCACACCCCGCCAGAAGTTATGAGCAGACTCATCCGACTATCCGAGTATTGTACAGACTTTATCGGCATTATAAAGTGCATTAAGCTTTATTTATACGCGACGAGGGCGAAAGCGTTGCATAAGTCAAGGCGCAAATGGAAATTGCGAGCGAATAATAAAACAGAATGTTGAACTATTTCGCGTATTTCTTCCATTTCTCGTATTTCTCGTATTTCTCTCATTGTTTGTGGCAGCCAAAAAAAAAAAGAAGGAAGATGAAATATATATGTATACAAAGAAATTGTACACGATGATAAATTGCTGGTATATTATCAGAGCAAGCGAGCGTGCTCGACTCGTGATTAATGTCTCTCTCGAATTATTAATAATAATAATAATAATCACAAGAAATGAAATTGCCTAGCAAAAGGGACTGAGACAGCCCAGACAAGTAGATGCCTATGATGATGGCGATGATGATGTTCCGGCATTCCCATTTTCCCATTTCCCTACGCATTTCTTTCATTGTGCCTTCTTGCCCCGCAAAATTCTTAAGAATATTTCGATCAAATTTCGACGACGCTGACGGTGACTTTTACAAATTGAATTTATTTATTTGATTTGACAATTAATTCCAAGCAATTTGCGTTTCTCGAGAGAGAGTATCGTGAGTTTTGCCAAGATTAATGGGCAACTGTGAGTCGGGCTCAAAGAGGGAGGAAGAGGGAGGCGTCTTTAAAAGCGGCTGCCCCGCAAAACTGTTAAATTGTATGTTATGTCACTTAGCCGCTTGCCCAAAATGGGCACGAGATGAGAGCCGAAGGGAAGGGGGGAAGCAAGAGTAGGGGAGTAGGTCAGGCAGGCAGGCAGGCAGGGGGGGGGAAGGCAATAAATACTCGTATATGTTGTACATGTGTGCAAACATACATCAACATATGCGGCGCAATAAATTTGGAACAAAAACAGCAGTAGCAATGTTCTGCTGGAAAACTCGCTGCCAAAAAGGGTTGCACTAGCAAATACCCTGTATAAATATTTGAAAAGTGTGCGAAATTGCAAGGCAGCAAAAGGCAGCGAAAGAAAGAGCAGAGAAAGGAGAAAAAGAGAGAAGAGCAGAGTAGGCAATAAGAGGCTGAGGCAACCCCAAATGCAGCTACGACTAGCGTATACCCTGTAAGGCAATAAAAACTGAGGCAGTTCAACTCAATTGTAGTTGCAGGCTTACAATGTTGCCTGCACATCTCTCTCCCCCTCCCCCTCCCTGCTCTTGCAGTGCCCCAAAAAGTATGCTATGGCACAAAGTTCATTGCTCTAAATGTTTATGTTTATGTGCCCATAGGCTTATGCGCATTTTAGTGCGCGAAATCAAGAAAAATGAAAATGCATTTTCATGACTTTTTGCCGAGTTTCCCTGCCCTCCCTGCTGGCTGCATTTACCTCCCCTGCCCACACTGCCTCTGCTTGCTCAACTGTCTGCAACGCTGTCGTAGCCTTTTGGCTTGCCTCTGCCTTCGCCTGTCTCTCTCTCTCCCTCTCTGTCTCTCTCTCTCTCTCTCTCTCTGTCTCGCACTGTGTTGCCCTTTTGTGGCTATGCAGCAACCACAACGACGACGATGGCGATGGCGATGGCGTTTGGCCCCGTCGGCTCTGTGTGTAAACAAGGCTTGAGTCGAGTTCGGCGTGTTGTTTGCCAGCTGCCTTTACCGTTATCGTAACGGTGTTTTTTGCTGCCGCTGCTGCTGCTGCTGGACTTGGCATGTGGCCAGGCGCAACGTAAGCTAACGTGGCTGACCCCCCTCCCCCCGCTCTGCATCTGCATCTGCTGCTTCCGCTTCCGCTTTCTTTCTTTTTTGGGCTCCTCGGGTCAACTAATGAAAACTTCAAGCAGCTTCGCCAGGGAATTCTCGCTGAGCTCGCAAACTTAAGTTGCCGTAGGTCTCGCTCTCTCTCTCCCCACTACCCCTCTCCCTCCCTGCTGCCCCTAAGCAGCCTTTCCTTCATAATGCAGCTGGGGGTATCGCACACGTTGCCAATTGCCCCAAACGTTTAATCTAATTATTGTTAAATAAGCAATTTGACCCGTAGGCATTGGCGACGCCCGTTTCTATTATTGCCCGCCGAGCAGTCGTATAAAGCAGTTACCCCTCCCCTACTTTTTTACCCCTATTTCACGCCTTTCTGTCCCCCTAACTATTTGTGCGCATTGCAAGGCGAGTGCAAAGCAAAGCGGAAGCAGGCAAAATATAGTGGAACCACATGCGGGCACACAGACACACACACACACACAGAGACATATACACACACACACACACACAGGTGTAAATACGCTGGCGTGTCAGCTAGACCGCGGCAGGTGGGCGTGGATTCAGTCGCCTCTCTTCTGTCAGCTGCATGTGCGGCAATAATTTTTCGGCTTTCTTCTGTCTACGTTGGTTGTTCCCCTCCCCCAGCACACTCGCTCACACACACACACACACACAGTGGCAGCCAAAAGTCATAGACGGCCGCAATTGTTTTGCCAGCTACAACAACAACACATCCCCCACTTTCCCCGCCGTAATACCCTCCGCCTGCTCTCACATCTCTCTCACGCTGCGGGTCCATAAAGCAAAGCAGATAATCGCCAAGCCAGGGCAGGTTTTGGGGATTGGTGTGTGTGCTCTCTACCCACTCCTGCCTTTTTTCGCGCAGTGTATTATTATGCCTGCGCGTTTGGCATTTAATTTAGATTAAACATTACGTATATATATCAGATATAGCCGCGTATCGCAGGGTGTATTTATTAAGCGCAAGAAAATTTACAGTTTGACAGGCACAGGGAAGGAGGAGGGCAGAGGGAAGAGAAGAGAGTGGCAGAATGGGGAGAAAGTGGTAGAAAGCAAGAGTGTGCCGCTTCCCTTTTTAGCTGTTTGCCAAACAAAAGTCCTTAACAATATTCGCACAAGCCGAAAAGTATGCAACAAAAAAAGTTATGAACATGTGCAAAAGTTTCTGCAGCTGCGCTGCTTCGCTCCACTTGCTGCTGTTGTTGTTGTTGTTGTTGCTGCTGCTGCTGTTGTTGTTGCTGTTGTTGTTGTTGCTGCTGCTGTTGTTGCTGCTGCTATCGGCTGCAGATATGGCCGCTGCCAAAGTCGATATCTTTCGCACAATGCCCCCAAGCTGCATACAGCAATCGTTTGGCAATTTATGCGCGCTCTCTCTCGCTCTCTTCCTCTCTCGCTCGCACACACGCGTGTATTGGAGCGCATGCAAATCAAGCGCGCCGCCGAAAAGCAGGCAACACTTTTTGTGCGCTTTGCTGTTTGAAGGCAAATCAAGCGCGCCCCGCAAAGCATGCAACACTTTTTGTACTTCGCTCGCTTTGAATGGGGGGCAGCATGATGCGGCAAGCAGTGCCAAAGTATCAGCTGCTACCCCGCACTCTTCCCCCTCTCCCTCTCTCTTCTTTCTCTTCCTCTCTGCTTGCAGTTCCACATTTCGCTTGCAATTTATTTACGCTGGCTTTGCGGTTCTTTAGGGCCGAAGTTGCAAGTTGCAAAAAGCAAGTGCTCAGCTAAGTGTGTGTGTGTGTGTGTGTGTGCTGCGAAAAGTGGAGCAAACAACGTGTGTGTGTGTGTGTGTGCCACTTTCAGCTCTTGCTCTTAAGCGTTTTGCCACTAATGTGGCAATGAGGCAACAAAAAAGCCAAAAAAAAAAGCCAGAAAAAAGAAAAAAACCTGTAGAAATTCTAGTTAAACTTAAAGTCAGTCACAGTCAAAGCACAAGCAGGGCAGGGGGTGCAACTCAGGGCAGAGTAATGGGCAGAGGTAGGGGCAGGGGGAAGGGGGGGCAACTTATTCTATTAGGCCAACTGTCAGAGCAGAGCGCAGCTGTCAGTCATAAGCCAAAAATCGCATTTGCCCTGTCCGAACAAATTCAACATTTTCTTTGCCATTTAACGTGCGTTTCCGTCGCTTTTCCATTTTCCATTTTCGCCAATTGAAAACATTGACAGTTAGCTAAGGGGGAACAACAAAAGACACTCTGTGCGGCAGCAGAAGCAGCAGCAGCAGCAGCAGCGCGTTGACACTTTCATTTTTGCTTCGCTGCAAATGAAAAGGCGGCAAATTTTTAGACAATTCCATTGAGAGAGCGACGGGCTGAGCTTAAAGTGCAGGTACAACGGGGCGTATGAGTGAGCTGCCAGTGTGTGTCAGTGTGTGTGTGTGTGGCTTTTATAAGGCATAACAAAAGCTTATCGCCAGCATAATAGAGACACGCGTCTGTGTAATAAAGTAACAGGCAGGCAGACAGAGGGACAGAGCTCAAGCCGAGCGTTATCATTAACATTATTATTATTATTATTATTATCATTACAAAAAGGCAGCGCTTTGTCAGCGTGTGTGTGTGTGTGTGTTCTGCACTTAAGTGACTTTTTGTTCTGCCTTTCTTTCTTTCTCGGTCTCTTTCTATTCGTCGCTCTCTCTCTCTCTCTCTCTCGCTCGGTTGACGCTGTTAAGCAGAGCTCAAAGCGGAAATCTACGGGCCCAGCGATCTGATGGTTAAAACGGGCAGCGACATTAATCTAACCTGCAAGATAATGCAAGGACCGCACGAGTTGGGCAACATATTCTGGTACAAAGGTGCGTATGCGTAATATCACATACATTTTACATTTCGAAACAATTCAATTTGCTCAAGCACATTCTCTGACATTCTCTCCCATTCTCTTCCTCTCTCTTTCTTTACAGGCAGCGAAATGCTTGATAATAAGCACGAGAATGAAATCGACAGCTCTCTGGCCAGAATACGCGTCGAGGATGATTGGTCGGATGGTCTCACCTCCAGGTAAGTCTGCCTCTGTGTCTGTGTCTGCCTCTCTCTCTCTTCCCTCTGTGTGTGTGTGCAAAGCAAACACACTTATTTCAGGTATTTGCATTAAAATGCCTAAAGCTTAATTAAGTTGTAAGACGCGAGTGTCAGCCGCAATTACAGTTAGACAAAGATGAGAGAAGTGAAGCAAAGAATGACATGAGGGGAAATTCACACAATGTTTTCGAGTGAAAACAATTGCTGCCATATTAGATTTCACACACAGCGCGGAGCAGGTATTAAGAGGAATGGAAATAGAAGAAGAAGAGGGAGAAGAGTTCTCTTCAAAGTGTAAAAGTGAAAGTCGTTTAAAGTCGTCTAGAAATAAAAGTAGAAAAAAGAAAAGAGTGTAATAAGACTTATTATGAGCATGAGAAAAAGCAATGTAAGCCTTAAATTATATAAAATTTGTTGAAATATTATATACAATAGATTGTATATTATATTTAACAAAATGAACTACTAAGTGCTTCAAGTCCATCCTAAATATTAATAAATATAAATATAAAATATATATAAAACAAGTGGATATGGCTACAGTCGAGCGCCGACAGTAGGATACCCTTCTCCCAATTTTTAAAATCCGTTACAAACGTGTAACCACACTCATAATTTCAAACAAAATAAAACTTCACTACATATAGCTTTCTCGCTCACACTCACACAGCGACGCACGTTAAGAGTGACGTCGACGTCGACGTCAACTGCTAAAGCGGCGCGCAGGCTGCTGCTCGTACATTTGTACTGAAAACGTTGACTTGAATAACTTCTGTGTTATTGGTCCGATCGAATTGTTATTTGGAGAATATGTTCGTATGGCATATAGCTTTATACATACCAAAGCAGAACTTTATAAGTTTAATAGTTTGCCTAATAATCACAAATTACCGATTTGCGGGGGCGGTGGGCGTGGCATCAAACATTAAACATAAACTTCATCTGCTTGAAATTTGGGAACCTACATACCAAATTTGGTGTCTCTAGCTTTTTTAATAGCTAAGATCCGTTGTCTCAAACAACAGACGGACACCACAGACGGACAGACGGACAGACGGACAGACGGACAGACAGACGGACATGTCTCAATCGACTCGGCTAGTGATCCTGAGCAAAATATATATACTTTGTGGGGTCTGCCACGCCTCCTTATGCCTGTTACATACATTGCACAAAGTTAGTATACCCTTTTTTGACCATTTTCAATGGTCGAAGGGTATAAAAATATAAATAAATATAAATAAACAGAAATATATATAAATATAAATAAATATAAATAAATGTAAATAAATATAAATAAATATAAATAAATATAAATAAATATAAATAAATATAAATAAATATAAATAAATATAAATAAATATAAATAAATATAAAAAATATAAATAAATATAAATAAATATAAATAAATATAAATAAATATAAATAAATATAAATAAATATAAATAAATATAAATAAATATAAATAAATATAAATAAATATAAATAAATATAAATAAATATAAATAAATATAAATAAATATAAATAAATATAAATAAATATAAATAAATATAAATAAATATAAATAAATATAAATAAATAAAAATAAATATAAATAAATATGAATTAATATAAATAAATATAAATAAATATAAATAAACCAATAAACATAAATATATTTATCTATATATAATTAAATATATAAGATACACATAAATATAAATATCCCGTCTATAAAAGCAAACGGCTTAAAATATTAAGTATACGCACAGTATATCGCTTAAGTAGCGCAAACAAAAGCTTTGGCAGCTGCTCCTTAGACTTAAATAGGGATAATTAAAAGAGTCGTAACTTCTGGTTTTATATGCCATTTAATTCGCACTAACAAACCAGGGTATGCGCTAGTCTATCAACTCAACAGGCAGCACAAACTGCAGTTAGCCGCGTGTGACTTTTAATTTGCCATAGTTTTTTTCGAGTCACAGCTAACTACAGTGGTTACTCCATGAAGCGTACAGTGGGGTGTGTCTTCCTCTCTCTCTCTCTCTGTCTGTGTATACTCTCCCTCTTTCTCTCTCTCCCCTATTTGCTTTTCATTCGCTAACTAACGACACGAGCAACCATAAAATGCAGATGCCATGGCAATAAGCGTAAGAGTCATAGACTTTGTGGGGCAGTGTGCTATCGTACCCCTCTCTAAACTTCCCTAGATGAGCTCTGCCTAACTACCTTTAGTTCTTCTCTCACACTTCCCTCCTCCCCTCCTGCGTATTCCCACATAAAGTAGCAAAGTTTTTAATGTTCACAGAGAGAGAGAGAGAGAGAGAGGTGAGATCTACAAAACGCTTTGCTTTCATTGCACTGCGACTCCAACTTTAGCTCCCCTTCCCTGTCCTGCCCCCCCAACTGGTGTCGAGTGGATTATTCATTTGCTGGCACACTGTACTAACCCCCTCTCTCTACCTTCCCCCTCTCCACAGATTAAAAATCAAGCGCGCCATGCCCGGCGACACTGGCAACTACACCTGTGTGCCAACGGTGGCAAAAACCTCCAGTGTCTATGTGCACGTAATTATTGGTGAGTACAAGCAGCCAGGCATGTGTGTGTGTGTGTGTGTGCAGGTGTGTGTGCTGTGTGAACTGTTGTGTGTGCTTGACAGTTTTGCATGTTTATGACAGGAAGTTGCCTGTTAGCAGCGCGCCATTGCAATTTCAGCAAAGGGAGGCGTGTTGGCAGAGCGTAGTGGATACGGGGGCGTGGCCAACTCTATATGCATGTGTGTATGTGTGTGTGTGACTGAAAGAAGTGCGGAAATTATTTCTTGTGAGCTCAAAATGCCAATAATCAAGACTGACTGCAACTGGAGGCGCCTGCTTCAGCTTTTGCTGCCTTTCTAGTTGCTGCTAAGGGTTGCTGCTGCTGCTGTTGTTGTTGCTGATGTTGCTGTTGCTGCTGCTGCTGTTGTTGTCAGCTTGTTTGACAAACAGGAAATGCGCCACATGCAAAGGTAGCGGCAAAAGAGGCAGCTGCATGTCGATATTATCTGTGGCACACGCTGCCTGCAGCGATTGCAGGTAAGCGGAAAGCAGCAGCAGCAGCAGCAGCAGCAACAAAGCAGACTAATAACAACAGCAACAATAACAGTAAAAACAAAATGGAGTCGGCAAAGAAAACTGCAGTTAATTACATCCGCTGAGGCATGCCACATGCTGCTGCAGCTGCAACAATTACACATGGCTAAAGAACTAATTTTCACTTTTCCTTTTTTCTTTCTTCCACTCTTCCTCCTCCTCCCTCTGCAGGTGAACACCCTGCGGCCATGCAACACAATTCGAGCAGCAACAGCAACAGTTTCTATTGCGGCATTTGTTGCATGCTACTCAGCATCGTCTCGTGTTGCCTGCAACATTGGTATGTGAGCGGAGCGCCGACTGAGACACTGCTTGAGGCACTGTGGCAACTCTGCACGCGCCAGCAGCGCAGGCAGCAACCCAGTCAGTTGGCTGGACAGCTTCAGACAACAGCAACAGCAACAGCAGCAGCAGCAGCAACAGCAGCAACGGCAGCAACATGTGGCAGCAACTGCCAGCAGCGATTGCAGCGACAACGACAACGACGGCCCGTGCTGTGCGAGAGATGAAGGAATGCAGCGGACTTCAAGCAGGAAATCATTATATATTGAGATCATCGTTGGGAACAATACGATGATGAGCAAGAAGAATGAGACAGGATGGGACAGCGGAGCAGGAAGCAGAGAACTAGTTTAATTGGAAGCGAGTCGAACACGTTGCACCTAGTGAATAAAACAAAGAAAACAAGAAGAAGAGGAAGAAGAGAAGATGTCTTTAATCCTAAGTCAAGAATTCAATGTAAGAGAGATGAGAGAACAAAAAACAAGTCGGAAATGCTAAATTAATTTATAAGCAAAACAAAATAATAGAGCATAATCAATAAAAGAGCCAAAAGAACAGAAACAACAGATACAAGAAAAAGATATATCCACATACCATACAAAATGAAACAAAATAATACAGTGTAATCTTCATAGGCACAGTGACTCACGGCAGTCAGTGCACGCAGCATTTCATTTAATTTTAAGCATCTTTTTTTTATTTTTACCACGCCCCCTCTCAGAACACCCCACATAGCAACAGTTGCCCCAGATTATCTCATTACGAATTAAGACTTACTATAAATAAGCTATAAATAAGCTTCATATACAGAATTGCTTCGAAGAACAGTTAAACATGAATTAAAGAAAGTCTTTTAAAAGTCAACCCGCTCTCTCTCTCACTCTCTCTCCGTATGTTCGCATACTTCTGTAGCCAACTGTAACACACACTCACACACACTTAGACACAATTGAATAACACTCAGTGTAATTACTCTAATTCTTAGGAATATTATGTCATAATTCTAGTAATATTTGCTGTAAATAAAAGGCCCACACACACACACACACACACACGCGTATACAGTCTGTTGTGTATGTTTTCGTACTGTTTGCCTTGTGAGTAGTGAGTGTATTCATATAGTAATTGTTTTTCAATCTTAATTGAAGTAAAAAATATCTGTCTTTTGTTTTGTTTAAGGTTTGCGGGGTATAGTTGAGTCCTTCCCTTTGAAATTATTAAATTTCCATAGTATCAAATGCTCTAAAAATTTGTAAAATTATTTCTGCCCTACTTTTATATCGGATTGTATATATATAACAAGCCTGCCTGCAACACTCATTCTCTGCAGAGTTAATTAGTTTATGGCATATGAATATATGTTGATTTCACAATTATGTTTAAAATTAAAAATGAAATTGAATGCGAAAAATTGATGAAAATTGAAAGGGAAAAGAGGGAAGCACTGTAAATAAATTCATTAGTAGCGAGTGTAGTTTTAATTAACTCTCTAAATAATTCTATAACACACACACACACACCCAAGCTAAACGCAATTTAAATGCTGCAAATGATTAATTCGAACAATGAGAACAAATTGGCAAAGCGACAACAACAACAACAACAAATACAGAAACAGAATGAACAACAAGTTAAACATAAACTACTATTTATGGAATATACAAAACATATTTCAAATTTCACAATGAAAATAGACGAAGTTAGTTAAAATTTTATAAATCAACACTGAGCGAGAGAGAGAGATAGAGAGAGAGGGAAACGGGGCAGAAAGTAGATGTGTACACACTGGAAAACATGGCGCATGGATGGGGATGCATGTGTGTCTGTCTGTGTCTGCGTGTGTGCCTGTGTGTGTGTGTGTGTGAGTGTGAGTAAGTAGAAACGTAAGTTAGACAAACACTTTGTAAATATATTTAATTTTGCATTAAATGATCGGACGATAACTAACATTTATATTAATATATATAAATAAATAATAATATATACAGGTACACACACACACACACATACTCTCACACACACACACACTGGTATATCTTAGCTGTATTGACTTTATGTATTAACTTTAAGCGACAGTCTATCAAGAACACAATAAACTAACTGTTTATGTATATGATGATGATGATGAAAGAACATTGTAACTAAGTATTTACGCATACATATATAGGTACATGTGTGTACACATATACACAGCAACACAGACACATTCACACACACAGCAAGAGATCTAAACGCGATAAGTGAAAATAATTATGAGTTAGAAAAATGATTAAAAAAACTTGTCTTTTATTTTGGGAATATCTTTGGGTAGCTTTTTGAATGCGATGGTATCTTGAGAATTGCGGCATATATAAACAGGCATTAGGTTTATATATAAATCTAGAGACATTTTTAAGGGCCACATTAAAATGATTCCCAGTCGAGTGAAGATCAGAAATGTGCTGAAACTTGAAACTAACTCAGGGTTCGCAACAATTTAGAAGAAACAGAGTTATTTGGTAAGAACGAAGCCTATATGCTCTTTCAGGAACAAATGCATAATGTTAAGCAATGATATAATATGGAAAAAGTGAGGGATTATTTCAAAATTAGATATATCAAATAGTATTATATTTAATGGGCAGATATTAATGAAACTGGGAAATAAATTAAATAAGCAGATATATTTATTGAAATTGATAGAAATATTATTATTTTGCATCAAAAATATCTGACAAGTGATGACATAATCGAAATTATAATCCACAGTAGTTCTAGCCGGTATCGATAAATCAAAACTGGCTCTATAAGTAAGTATAATATTAGACCCCACGCTAGTGTATTCAGATTATGCGCATAAATTAAAGTACAGTTATTGTTGTCTTTCTTCTCGCTTGGCTCCCCAATCGTTTAGGCGTGTGATCAAGTTTCTTATTTCTTTGGAATTCTTCGCGGGAATCGATCTGACTAATTCGCTATGCTAATTGGCATTTGTCCCAACAAATTAGCCAAGTTAAACGTCATATATGTATGGTAGTAGGTACGAGTAGAGTGTAGTTTCACGTTTTAACGGGGCGTATTTCGGACGAGAACTATCCCGTCTAGAACCAGTTTCTGCTTGAGATCTTATGGTTTAATGCGTTCGTTGACTTGTCTTGCCTCGCATTTGCCCCAGTTTCGTTGGGTTTAATTTATTGAAATGTGTTTTTTCTCTTCTCTACTCTGGGATGAGTGAACCGAACCCAAGATGAGCTACTAAACTTGGCCATAGCCGATTAATTGCAATATTTGGCTTAAGTTTTTGCCAAATATTTACCGTTTGCCCTGCCCTGCCCTGCTCAGAGTGTATAAATAAAACCGTCTCGACGAAGACGAATCTTAGTATCGTTGATTTTGCACAGGTTTCCACGATGCAATCAACGTTGTTTGGCTACTTGGGCATCCTGTTGGTTCTGGCCACACTGAGTTCGCTTCAGGCGGGTGTGTAGTCCATCTCACTTCCCTCTCCCCAGTTACCCATATCATATCATATCACTCCCCCTTGCAGCACCCTCTGGCTCCGAGAAGACCCAGGACAAGGTGCAGCAGCAGCTGGTGCGTGTGTATCCCATCAATGAGGAGCAATACGAGCGCCTGCAGAAGCTGACCAACGGCAAGAATGTCATCTCGGAGGCGCGTCTGACCAGCGCAGGGTTCACCTCGGTGCGTGACAGTCTCGACTCCGGTTGGAACTCTCTGCTACGCATCATAGGATTGACTTCCACCACACGATCCGATGAGACCAAGATCGATATCGATGGGCAACCGCTGTGTGTGATGAAGCGCAGCCTGTCCGATGCCAAGGAGGAGTCAAAGGCAGCCTCCGAGTCGGATGATGACTCTGTCATCAACTGCATCGTTGTGCTCAAGGATGATCCCGCACTGGAGGCACAGGCTGCAGGCCTCTCGAATCCCAACTTTGCGCCCTATTGGTACACGGAGAGCCCCTTGGAAGCGGCGGAGACAGCCGAGCAGGAGCAAGCTTCCCCGGAGCGTGCCTCCGCTGCTGCGCCTGTGCCTGCCTCCGTGGCGAGTGCAACCTCAGCTCAGGCTACTGCTGTAGCCTCCGCTGCGCCAGTGCCCGCTGTCACCAAGTCGAAGCGCAAGAACAAGCTGCAGAAGAAGAAGCGCAGGACGGCGCTGCGCCAATACCCTGCGGGCTATCCACCACTGCCAGGTCTACCTCCTCCACCTCCGCCACCACCACCACCAGCACCCTATGGCGCTGGTTATCCCTATGACAACTCATATGGCTTTGCCGGCGAAGGCTATGGGCAGGCACCTTACAGTCCCTATGGATCCTACCCAGCTCCAGCCAGCGCAATTCCGCCCAGCTCCTACGCACCCAGCTCCTACCCACCTACTCCCTACCCAGCTAGCTCCTACCCTACTAGTCCCTACCCTACTAGTCCCTACCCAACTAGTCCCTACCCAGCTAATCCCTACCCAGCTAGTCCCTATCCGGCTAGCTCCTACCCGGCTCCTAGCTCCTATCCACCTAGCCCCTATACACCTGGCGCCTATCCTCCTGCCTCCTATCCAGCACCCGCTCCAGCACCCTCACCCTACGGTCAATATCCCTACTACGATAAGGTGCGTGAAGGTACCGTGCAGTACGACGAAGACGATGAGGATGACGAAAGCTACGAGGTCTACGAAGCCGATGGTGACGATAGCTACGAGAGCGAGTACTACGATTAGTCTAAATTATGCAGCATTATAAAGTTACGATAATATACAAAAAAACATGAAAACATAATGAAACTTTTTTGATTTGAATTGAGTCTATTCTAAGGACAGAACAGGGTCAGGGTGAAGGGAAAGCGAGAACTTTCCTTGTCGGGCATAAATAGTGGAGATCCATTTCGAAAATACTTTCTAGAATTGCGAAAAGAAGTTTCACTTATATCAAGACTGTGATATCTTAATTAGTTTCAAAGAGAAACTACAAAAAGTGAAATAGAAATTGAGTATGATCCGCGTGAGATCGGATCGTTAGAGAACAAAGCTCCCTAGAGAGAGTATTGTAGAGACTTCTTTGAGTCTATAGAAAAGAAATCAAAGGAATATTCCATAGCTTGGCTACCCGTCTTGCCATTTCTGTATCTTGACTTTATAAATGTGACGATCGATCGATCTCGTTTCGATCACACACTCATGCCACAAACTGGGGCACATCTCTTCGCCTGTGTGACAATGGATCGTAAATAAACAGTTATGCCATTAAAGAGCATAATCTTTTCATGTTTTGCTCAGATCGAAAGCTGCCAAAATATCCAATTATGGGAATCGAGACAGACAGCCACAGAAGATGATCTTGTCGGGGCGAATTCTACAAGAATTTGGAACAGCGATTAAATTATGCACAACGGAGAATTAGTAACGATCTGTGGGTTTCAGGGCGGGGCACTTTAACCATCTGATTTAAATGATAATACACACAAGTCTTGCCCATCATGTGGTTAAGCGGATCTCGGTATAAATATATCGACTCCAAGCAGTTGCTAGTTATTCCATCGCAGCGATCGCTGAACGAGGCGGTCATGAAGATTCCACAGTTTCTGGCGCTGTTAGCGCTCTGCGTTGTCGCAGGCAATGCCGGTAAGATGAGGATGAGCTGCCTGCTCCTGCTGGGCTCGTTGCTTACCTATTCCTGCTCCTACTTTCAGCTCCCAGACGGACGCAAGTCTTGCGCATTCATCAGGTATCCAGGGAGGAGTACAATGAGCTGCTCAAGCTGACCAACGGCGAGGATAAGATCTCGGTGGCACGTCTGCTGAGCAGTCCCCTCGATGGCATCAAGCATCTGGCCTCCAAGACGGGCATTAGTGGCGGCATTTCGATTCCATCGTTCTTTGACTTCGACAAGAAGCACGGCCAGAACCAGAACCAGAACACCGGTTACCCACTCTGCGTGATTGCCACCAAGGATGATAAGGAGGAGGCTGAAGTTGATGTCGATGGTGAGGAAGAGGAAGAGGGGGCTGATGTCGAGACCACAGCCACCTTCTGTACCCTGGTAGTGCAGGGAGCTGGCAACGATGGCAACGTCATCTATGTGCCCAAGCCCAAGCCCAAGCCAAAGCCCAAGCCCAAGCCCAGCAAGCCTAAGCCACATCATCCCGATCATCCCGATCATTCGCATCATGGCCACCATCACCACACCGAACATCCACATCCACAACCCCTCTACCCAGCCATTCCCAACTACCCACCACCTCCCCCACCTTTCAATCCATGGTGGTGGTACTGGCCGTACGGATACGGAACTCCCTTCGGACCTCCTCCGCCACTACCACCACCACCTCCACACGGTGGCCCACCACACGGTGGTCCTCCACCCCATGGTAGTGGCAAGCCACCAGGTGATAATCCACCACCTAACCCACCAAAACAGACACCACCCACAAATGGAGAAACTCCTCCAAAGCAATAATAAGTATCCAGTGCCAAGAAATGAAATAGTTCTAAATAAAACAAAGTCCCCACGAGGGACACAAAAATGTTAATGAAATGGGAGAGAGTTTTTTATTATTTTATCATTTATAGGAAAGGAAATGCGAGGGGAAAGAAAACATTATTTGGCGTGAAGGTAAGCTACAGTAGATATGATATTTCAAAATTAGATTATACAAATTTCTACACAGTATTTGGTGATATCTTCTTCAGAAGGCTTGTATGGATTAACCTATTTTTGTGATTTTTGAATTTGAAAAGAAAACAACGGTAAAAACAAATAATAAAAGAAACAGACGATAGTTTTAGTCTCTATTTTAAAAACTTCAACTTGATTATACATTTTCTTTTACATCATCAGATTTATATGCGTTATAGCATCGTGTTAATGATTAAGATCGTGGATTCTCTTTCGCCTTTAAAAAAAAAAAAAAAACAATTTTAGAAATTTCTACATTTTAACTTTAAATAAAAAACTTTCTAATGTAATTCGATAGGAAAATCCTAAATTGGTAGTTGAGTTCGTCTTTGAACAACAGCTGGTCTTTTCTCCCTACAATTTAAAAGGAATCATATTATGTTCTCTTAATCTAATCCTAACCCTCTTCTTGCCATATTTTATAATAATTGATAATAATTGATTTATAATAATTAAGCTACAATAATTCAAATTTTGAGCAGAAGTTTTTCAGTTCTAAGGCTTGAAAAAATCATAGCATGAAGGATGAACCTTATCCCAATCTAATTCTTACCTATATGATATCTCTTTTTATAAAATAATTCAGTTATTCAAACTGCACTTCCTGCCTTCCTTAGCTATATCCAACTCTTTCCTTATACAGTTCAGCAAAATTCGAATGTAGCATGGATATTTCAATTTTTTCTATCACAGCAACAACAAAATGGCCGACGCCGTCGCTAATTGCACCTCAAATTGTTTACTAATTGTTGTTAACTCTCTCGAAACTGGAGGCGCGATCGAAAGTGTTACAAGGTCGATGTGAGCAAACAATGGAGGCACAACGGGGGAAATAAAAGCGAAAAAAAAGAAAACAAAAACGTGATCCAGGCAACAAAGGGGGCGTGTAAACAAGTGACATTACACTGTCACTAACTCTCCCTCTCTCTCTCTCTCTCTCTGTCTCAGCAGGCAAGCTCATTGGAGGCACAGCAAGGACAACGAGTGAAAGAGAATAAATTAAAGAACAACTCAAAATATCCGCAGGCAATTTTTGCACTCGCTGGCCCACTGTGCGCCTGCCTGTATGTGTGTGTGTGTGATGGGGGCGTGTGTGTGCCGATTTGCTCGCCCACGCCCATTTGCTGTTAAGTACAAGTGCATCGATGGCACACACACGCACACACACAGAGAGAGACAGAGACACGAGAGACAAGCGCCTTTGGCCTCGCTGCGTTTTAGCTGCCTCTGCCCCTCTCTCTCTCTCCCCCTCTCTCCCTCTCACTCTCACTTGTTGTGTCTATGCACGAGTGTACTGCAAAATAATTACTTTCATATCCAGCGGCAATTAAATTCATTTAGTTTGGCACCAATTTTCAGCCAGCAACAACAACAGAAACAACAACAATGCGAGGCAACTGCCTGACACGCTATTAAGACATTCATTCATGCCACATGCAACGGCCTCTGCGTGTGGCTGTTGAACCCACAGTGGGGCAGGCACACTACCCTCCCTGCACTACCCTAACCCTGCCCAACCCTGAGAGGGGCGTCTGGGCAAGCAACCAACTCTAAACTATGTCAACTGTTAACTTTTTTAGCCGCTGGCATTCCGCTTGTATGGCTTACATAATTTTCAAGGACTTTACATAGTTTATCCTCGCACACAGAGCGATAGAGAGAGAGAGGGATAGTGAGAGGGAGAGGGAGACACACACACATGCCACACGCTGCATGCCACATGCTCTACTGCTGCACATCATCAGGCGTTGAAAGCGAACTTATGGCTAAAGGCGCTGCAAGTCTCAGCTTGAATAAGTCGTCTATAAAATGCACATAAGACAAGAGAGAGAGAGAGAGAGAGATAGAGGGAGATAGAGGGAGAGAGAGTGAGCGAGAGATGAGCATCAAAACTGATTAAAGTTAGAAATCTGTAGTTGTAAAAGTAGTTCAGCTCAGAAATGAAACCAAGTCAGTGTAAAGCTTCGGTAATATGTATAAAGACAGCACAAAGTAAGATGCGCACTCTATATAAGATCAGCATTCAAGTCTACTTAGTTATATCAAATAATCCCAACAGAAAAACTGAGAAATCTTTAAGAAAAACTTTGTAGATGAAAACATAAAAAGAAAGAAAAGAGAAACTTGTGCGTAGTGTTTGTTATTTTAAATAAAAGATAAGCTAATTTTCAGACTACAAATAATTTCTATGTCTATTATCGCATATACTTATTTTTAAATATAGTTTATTTTCTAAAAATTATAGTAAATACCAAAAATTAATATTCTTACTTTCTACATAGACATGATTAATTAGATTTTTGTTGATTTTGGGAGGCGTAGAGAAATTTTTTATTTATTTGTAGTCAATATTATATAGAGGAGTGTTCTTACTGAATTTGATTGGTTTAGCTCTAATAGTCTTTAAGATCTGGGCGTTTTTATAAATTGACGGACAGACATACAGGCAGAGAAACATACAGACAGATTGACAGGCAGATAGACAGACAAACCATAAGATAGACGTGAGTATATCAACTTGACCTGCCCAAGAAGTATTATATTATATAGTCTTTTAGATCTAGACGGTTTTAAAATGAGTAGACAAATAAAGAAGCAAATAGCCAGACAGATAAACAGACAGACAGACAGACTTGGCTATATCAACTTGGCTATTGATGCTGCTTCTGACTTATTCTATTACATTGTTGTATGGAATTGTATACCAAACTAGTGTCTTTTCAGCTCATTCCTATAAAAACATTAATACGATTTAAATTAAATTATGCGTAAAACTGTTTGATAAATAATACAAATTATGAATATAAGGTTAATTAATATATTTCTAACAAATTCGCATCGAAAATGTATTTCAAATGAATTGTTTAGATTGTACTTACAATTAACACTGCCACATTTCAATCAATTTCATGGCCCCCTCCCCAGTTGGAACAACACAAAAATTTAACATGCAATAAATTAACAAATTAACAAGCTGTTGTCGTACTTACCTACCCCACTGTATGTGCCCTACATGCATCGTTAGTTGAGCCGAGATTGCGTCATACGAAAATAACTGCCACTCACACTCAGTAGGGGGAATCAAATCAATTTAACGGTATATTCGTATGGGGAACACTCCTGATAACGGATGTAAGGGTAGAACAACAACGAAGCAGAAGAAGAAAAGAGAAGCAGAAGAAGGAGAAGGAGAATGAAAGAAGAAAGCAAGCAACGCGCCCAGGCCAAGCCGACTGTCATTTGGTTAAGGCGAAAAATTGATAAGTGCCTCTGTGGTTGTGGCGGCCATTAACACGCACACACGCACACACGCACACCCGCACACACACACACACACACGCATAAATACGCACAATAAAATTTATACAATATATCAGCAGGAGTGAGGCAGGGAGAGAGAAGGAGAGAGCGGCAGAGACGCAGACATAACGAGCGCACACAACGCACACGTCAATCAAATATGGCGTCAAATAATCATTAAGAAGCACACACACACACACACAGGCGCAGTTTAAAAGAGTGCAAAGATGGCGTGCGTGTGTGTGTGTGTGTGTGTGTGTGATGCTGTCATGTAGTTGTCATTGATTTGATGGTAAAACTGATTTGTGGCTTAGGGGAGAAGGTTGGAAACAATTGAAAAACATCTTCAGTTGTTTCATTTAATAATTGCCAAATGTGGCTACAAGTGGAACATATGTATGCATGTATATGTGTGTGTGTGAGGCAGGACTGTAACTGTGTGTGTGTGAGCAATTTCGATTGAAAAACTTGTCTAACGAGCTGTGATTTTTTCGCAGCCTCTGCAGGCCAATGCGATTGACATCAATTAAGTGGCATAAGCGACACAACAAGCCTCAATCAGTCAATCAGTCCATCAGTCAGTCCGTCAGTCATTTGAGCAATGCCTCAGTCAGTCGCTCAATCAGTCAGTCAATCAACGAGCCGTGCAGCTGGCAGGCAGGCAGGCAGCATGTTTGGCAGCTGCTTATGGCGCTTAGGCAGTCGCTTTTGACACACTTTTTGCCATTGTGGGCAGGGGGGTAAGTGGGGTGTAGATTGATTGCCGCCACTCGATTGACAACACACACACACACATAGTGAACCTTTGGCCCGATCTCGTCGAGACTTGGTTAACCGTTGACTTCACGTGCTGCACTCGCCTCGTTACACGCATCGTTGCCCCGAGCGAATCGTTGCCTATGGCTGCTGCTGCTGTTGCTTTTTTGCTCGCTTTCTCTCCCTCTCTCACCTCACTTCCCTCCCTCCCTCTCCGTTTTGCTGCCTGACAAGCGATTAGAATAAATTGCAACAAGCTGGCAAAGCGACAGGCAGGCAGCAGGCAGCAGGCTGGAGGCAGGAGGCTTAACGCATGCATTTGACACAAGTGTTGCGGGTTGCCACGCCCCCCGACCCCATCCCCTACTCTGCTGCAGAGCCGTGTTTGTGTCCCCAACAAGCTCTCAATATCTCAATACGTGCCACTACTGCAACTGCAGCAGCTTTTTGAGTGTGTTGCATGTGTGTAATCAATTTTAGTGGCGTCGCAAACTTTTTCAATCCGTTGCCATTCAATTAAAATTTTTGCAAAACTTTGTGCTCTTAAGTGGCATACACACTCTCTCTCTCTCTCTCACTCACACACTCTCCCTCCCTCTCTCTCCCTCAGTCATTCGATGTTGTAAATTTGTGTAACTATAAATTGCTTTCAAGAGGTTTTTATTGGGTTGATTCATGTGCGCACGCCCGTCAAGTCGAGTTGATCAATTGCGTTTCCAAAAAGCCGAGCCAGGGGCTGCCTTTGAGCCCAATGCGATTGCCATCACATTCACGTTCACATTCACTCACATTCACTCTCATTCACTTTGCCATTTGGCACACACACAGACGAGCAGTAAAACGTAGAAAAAAGGAGGAAAAAATGTGATTTTATATAAAAAATTTGATATATCACAATTTATTAGTGGCGCACGTATGCTTTACAGTGCTGCAAAACAATACACCAACGCGTTCTTTAAACCTATATCTATAGTAAATCAAAATAAAGAATACTACTATCGATATATATACCCTATCGCAGAATGAAGTTGTTCAATCGCACAAAATAAGTAGCAAAAGTCAATGTAAATATCGATAGGGTATCCCATGAAAGCAACAGGAGATGTATGCATGCACGCATAAGTACAGCATGCAAAACATCTTAAAAGGCAAATTTAACACTTAATAAAAAATTGATTAGATAAATATTAATAAATGGGAAATAATTCACAAATATATATGCTTTATAAATATAAATGTAAAAAAATATAAAATACAACAAAACATAAAAAAATTAAAAAGGTAAATTTTTTTTTCGCCGTGAGGATTCGAACCCTGACCGTTTGCATAGGAGTCCGTCATTCGAATAACTATAGTAGACCACCGTCGCTGCGCTCCACGCAGGCTAAAATTGCATATACATAGCTCAAATGTATCATATTGTCTTATACAACAATTGCACTTCTACTAAATTGAATGAGATAATTTGTTGAAATATGATAAATGAAACTAAATTTTATAATGATGAAAAAATAACTTCTACTTAGAAGTGAAAAAAAAAAATGAAAAACCGCCGCCGCCTGCCTTTCTCAAGGATTGAACCATTGAACCTCCATCTCTTTTTTGCTTAATGTGGCCCTTGATAGCCCTCTGTTCAACACATTTGACTATCGCCCCAATTACTGACTGTTCGGCTAAGTTTCTATTTCAATCTCATACACACACATAACCATTTTCGCATTAAAAAGATCGAAAACGCACATGGCTGGCAGCAGCTTGCAGGCAATGCATCGCAAATCAATAGAATACGTTAACTTGCGTAACTTCTATGTTTATTATCCGATCGGGTTGCAATTTATAGAATAAGTTTACAACGTATTTATCTAGATGTATGCCAAAGCTGAAAGTTAAGACTTCAATACTTTGCTTAATAATCGCATATGAAATTTAAATTTCTGATTTACGAGGACGGTGGGCGTGGTATCCGAAATTTGAAAATGACGTTTACTGCGTAGGATGTATAGGAGTCTTTGTGCCAATTTGGAGCCTCTAGCTTTCTTAATAGCTTAGAACCGTTGTCTCATACAGACAGACATACGGACATACAGACATAGCTAGATCGACTCGGCTAATGATCCTCAGTAAAAATATATATACTTCATGGGGTCGCAGATGTCTCCTTCTGCCTGTTACGCACATTCCGACAAACCTAATAGACCATATATTTTTTTTAAATCCATGGCCTAAAAATACTGCATTTAGCGTGTTTAAAAATTTTGACCTTTTCACTCGATTTGAGTACCTATTTAGAGCCTCTAGTATGGAAATCTTCGTCAAAAATCATCCGATTTTCTTGAGAGAGGACATTTTATCCATTATTTGGCCTCTAGATTGATTCTACATCAAAAAATAATGCATTTAATGTGTTTAAAAATTTTGACCTTTTCACTCAATTTGAGTACCTATTTAGAGCCTCTAGTATGGAAAACTTCGTCAAAAATCATCCGATTTCCTTGAGAGAGGACATTTTATCCATTATTTGGCCGCTATATTGATTCTACATCAAAAAATAATGCATTTAGTATAACGCTTTTCAAATTTTAGGGTCTTTGGCCATGTCTTCCATACTATCCTTTTTCTCAATTTCAGTACCCCTTTAGAGCCTTTAGTATGGAAAACTTCGTCAAAAATCATCCGATTTCCTTGAAAATCGATTTCCTTGAGAGATGACATTTTATCCATTATTTGGCCTCTAGATTGATTCTACATCAAAAAATAATGCATTTAATGTGTTTAAAAATTTTGACCTTTTCACTCAATTTGAGTACCTATTTAGAGCCTCTAGTATGGAAAACTTCGTCAAAAATTTCCTTGTCAAAGACATTTTATCCATCAATATTATACATTTAAAAATAATAGTTTGCTTAATAATTTACAAATTTTGACATTTTCACTTTAACAATTTGAGTACCTATTTAGAGCCTCTAGTATGGAAAACTTTGTCAAAAATCATCCGATTTTCTTGAGAGAGGACATTTTATCCATTATTTGGCCGCTATATTGATTCTGCATCAAAAAATAATACATTTAATGTGTTTACAAATTTTGACATTTTCACTCGATTTGAGTACCTATTTAGAGCCTCTAGTATGGAAAACTTTGTCAAAAATCATCCGATTTCCTTGAGAGAGGACATTTTATCCATTATTTGGCCTCTAGATTGATTCTACATCAAAAAATAATGCATTTAATGTGTTTAAAAATTTTGACCTTTTCACTCAATTTGAGTACCTATTTAGAGCCTCTAGTATGGAAAACTTCGTCAAAAATCATCCGATTTCCTTGAGAGATGACATTTTATCCATTATTTGGCCGCTATATTGATTCTGCATCAAAAAATAATGAGTATAACGCTTTTCAAATTTTGGGTCTTTCGCATGTCTTCCATACTATCCTTTTTCTCAATTTCAGTACCCCTATAGAGCCTCTAGTATGGAAAACTTCGTCAAAAATCATCCGATTTCCTTGAGAGAGGACATTTTATCCATTATTTGGCCTCTAGATTGATTCTACATCAAAAAATAATGCATTTAATGTGTTTACAAATTTTGACATTTTCACTCGATTTGAGTACCTATTTAGAGCCTCTAGTATGGAAAACTTTGTCAAAAATCATCAATAATACATTTAATGTGTTTACAAATTTTGACATTTTCACTCAATTTGAGTACCTATTTAGAGCCTCTAGTATGGAAAACTTTGTCAAAAATCATCCGATTTTCTTGAGAGAGGACATTTTATCCATTATTTGGCCGCTATATTGATTCTGCATCAAAAAATAATGCATATAATGTGTTTAAAAATTTTGACCTTTTCACTCGATTTGAGTACCTATTTAGAGCCTCTAGTATGGAAAACTTTGTCAAAAATCATCAATAATACATTTAATGTGTTTACAAATTTTGACATTTTCACTCGATTTGAGTACCTATTTAGAGCCTCTAGTATGGAAAACTTCGTCAAAAATCATCCGATTTCCTTGAGAGAGGACATTTTATCCATTATTTGGCCTCTAGATTGATTCTACATCAAAAAATAATGCATATAACGCTTTTAAAAATTTTGGGCTTTCGCATGTCTTCCATACTATCCTTTTTCTCAATTTCAGTACCCCTATAGAGCCTCTAGTATGGAAAACTTCGTCAAAAATCATCCGATTTCCTTGAGAGAGGACATTTTATCCATTATTTGGCCTCTAGATTGATTCTACATCAAAAAATAATGCATTTAATGTGTTTAAAAATTTTGACCTTTTCACTCAATTTGAGTACCTATTTAGAGCCTCTAGTATGGAAAACTTTGTCAAAAATCATCCGATTTCCTTGAGAGATGACATTTTATCCATTATTTGGCCGTTATATTGATTCTGCATCAAAAAATAATGAGTATAACGCTTTTCAAATTTTGGGTCTTTCGCATGTCTTCCATACTATCCTTTTTCTCAATTTCAGTACCCCTATAGAGCCTCTAGTATGGAAAACTTCGTCAAAAATCATCCGATTTCCTTGAGAGAGGACATTTTATCCATTATTTGGCCTCTAGATTGATTCTACATCAAAAAATAATGCATTTCATGTATTTAAAAATGTTGACCTTCTCACTCAATTTGAGTACCTATTTAGAGCCTCTAGTATGGAAAACTTCGTCAAAAATCATCCGATTTCCTTGAGAGAGGACATTTTATCCATTATTTGGCCTCTAGATTGATTCTACATCAAAAAATAATGCATTTAATGTGTTTAAAAATTTTGACCTTTTCACTCAATTTGAGTACCTATTTAGAGCCTCTAGTATGGAAAACTTCGTCAAAAATCATCCGATTTCCTTGAGAGAGGACATTTTATCCATTATTTGGCCTCTAGATTGATTCTACATCAAAAAATAATGCATTTAATGTGTTTAAAAATTTTGACCTTTTCACTCAATTTGAGTACCTATTTAGAGCCTCTAGTATGGAAAACTTCGTCAAAAATCATCCGATTTCCTTGAGAGAGGACATTTTATCCATTATTTGGCCTCTAGATTGATTCTACATCAAAAAATATTGCATTTAATGTGTTTAAAAATGTTGACCTTTTCACTCAATTTGAGTACCTATTTAGAGCCTCTAGTATGGAAAACTTCGTCAAAAATCATCCGATTTCCTTGAGAGAGGACATTTTATCCATTATTTGGCCTCTAGATTGATTCTACATCAAAAAATAATGCATTTAATGTGTTTAAAAATTTTGACCTTTTCACTCAATTTGAGTACCTATTTAGAGCCTCTAGTATGGAAAACTTCGTCAAAAATCATCCGATTTCCTTGAGAGAGGTCATTTTATCCATTATTTGGCCTCTAGATTGATTCTACATCAAAAAATAATGCATTTAATGTGTTTACAAATTTTGACCTTTTCACTCAATTTGAGTACCTATTTAGAGCCTCTAGTATGGAAAACTTTGTCAAAAATCATCCGATTTCCTTGAGAGAGGACATTTTATCCATTATTTGGCCTCTAGATGGATTCTACATCAAAAAATAATGCATTTCATGTATTTAAAAATGTTGACCTTCTCACTCAATTTGAGTACCTATTTAGAGCCTCTAGTATGGAAAACTTTGTCAAAAATCATCCGATTTCCTTGAGAGAGGACATTTTATCCATTATTTGGCCTCTAGATTGATTCTACATCAAAAAATAATGCATTTAATGTGTTTAAAAATTTTGACCTTTTCACTCAATTTGAGTACCTATTTAGAGCCTCTAGTATGGAAAACTTTGTCAAAAATCATCCGATTTCCTTGAGAGAGGACATTTTATCCATTATTTGGCCGCTATATTGATTCTGCATCAAAAAATAATGAGTATAACGCTTTTCAAATTTTGGGTCTTTCGCATGTCTTCCATACTATCTATCCTTTTTCTCAATTTGAGTACCCCTATAGAGCCTCTAGAATGGAAAACTTCGTCAAAAATCATCCGATTTCCTTGAGAGAGGACATTTTATCCATTATTTGGCCTCTAGATTGATTCTACATCAAAAAATAATGCATTTAATGTGTTTAAAAATTTTGACCTTTTCACTCAATTTGAGTACCTATTTAGAGCCTCTAGTATGGAAAACTTCGTCAAAAATCATCCGATTTCCTTGAGAGAGGACATTTTATCCATTATTTGGCCTCTAGATTGATTCTACATCAAAAAATAATGCATTTAATGTGTTTAAAAATTTTGACCTTTTCACTCAATTTGAGTACCTATTTAGAGCCTCTAGTATGGAAAACTTTGTCAAAAATCATCCGATTTTCTTGAGAGAGGACATTTTATCCATTATTTGGCCTCTAGATTGATTCTACATCAAAAAATAATGCATTTAATGTGTTTACAAATTTTGACCTTTTCACTCAATTTGAGTACCTATTTAGAGCCTCTAGTATGGAAAACTTCGTCAAAAATTATCTGATTTCCTTGAGAGATGTCATTTTATCCATTATTTGGCCGCTATATTGATTCTGCATCAAAAAATAATGAGTATAACGCTTTTCAAATTTTGGGTCTTTCGCATGTCTTCCATACTATCCTTTTTCTCAATTTCAGTACCCCTATAGAGCCTCTAGTATGGAAAACTTCGTCAAAAATCATCCGATTTCCTTGAGAGATGACATTTTATCCATTATTTGGCCTCTAGATTGATTCTACATAAAAAAATAATGCATTTAATGTGTTTAAAAATTTTGACCTTTTCACTCAATTTGAGTACCTATTTAGAGCCTCTAGTATGGAAAACTTCGTCAAAAATCATCCGATTTCCTTGAGAGAGGACATTTTATCCATTATTTGGCCTCTAGATTGATTCTACATAAAAAAATAATGCATTTAATGTGTTTAAAAATTTTGACCTTTTCACTCAATTTGAGTACCTATTTAGAGCCTCTAGTATGGAAAACTTTGTCAAAAATCATCCGATTTCCTTGAGAGATGACATTTTATCCATTATTTGGCCTCTAGATTGATTCTACATCAAAAAATAATGCATTTAATGTGTTTAAAAATGTTGACCTTTTCACTCAATTTGAGTACCTATTTAGAGCCTCTAGTATGGAAAACTTCGTCAAAAATCATCCGATTTCCTTGAGAGAGGTCATTTTATCCATTATTTGGCCTCTAGATTGATTCTACATCAAAAAATAAGATAAATTTTTTAATGATTTAATGTGTTTACAAATTTTGACCTTTTCACTCAATTTGAGTACCCTATTTAGAGCCTCTAGTATGGAAAACTTCGTCAAAAATCATCCGATTTCCTTGAGAGAGGACATTTTATCCATTATTTGGCCTCTAGATTGATTCTACATAAAAAAATAATGCATTTAATGTGTTTAAAAATTTTGACCATTTCACTCAATTTGAGTACCTATTTAGAGCCTCTAGTATGGAAAACTTCGTCAAAAATCATCCGATTTCCTTGAGAGAGGACATTTTATCCATTATTTGGCCGCTATATTGATTCTGCATCAAAAAATAATGAGTATAACGCTTTTCAAATTTTGGGTCTTTCGCATGTCTTCCATACTATCCTTTTTCTCAATTTCAGTACCCCTATAGAGCCTCTAGTATGGAAATCTTCGTCAAAAATCATCCGATTTTCTTGAGAGATGACATTTTATCCATTATTTGGCCGCTATATTGATTCTGCATCAAAAAATAATGAGTATAACGTTTTTCAAAATTTTGGGTCTTTCGCATGTCTTCCACCTTTTTCTCAATTTCAGTACCCCTATAGAGCCTCTAGTATGGAAAACTTCGTCAAAAATCATCCGATTTCCTTGAGAGATGACATTTTATCCATTATTTGGCCTCTAGATTGGTTCTACACGCTAAAATTGCTAAATCGACTCGGCTAATGATCCCGAGTAAGAATATATATACTTTATGGTGTCGCAGATGTCTCCTTCTGCCTGTTACTCACATTCCGACAAACCTAATGACTATGTATTTTTTTAAAATCCTTGGCCTAAAAAGGTAAAAATTACAATAGATAAAAATTTAAATTTAACATTTTCTTTGGAATTGATTTTTTAAAAATGCATTTCAAGATAAATATATATCAAAGAAAATAAGAAGCTAACTGAATATAAAAGAAATAATAAGATTCAGATTTTACGGAATTTGGCAACACTGCCTACAATAATTAAACCTAATTTAATTTGTCTTCTTTAAGTTACAATTGTGTCAAGTATTCCCGCTAAAATTAAATCTTAAGTAACCTTAGTGTTAAGTATTCAATTGCAAGCAAATTAGCAAGAATAATTGGGAAAATATTTACCTTTACCACACACCAAAAATGAATGTTTTAGCCTTAAAATTAGGCGTGACCAAGTTCTTAAGCAAATCATACGCTGTATGCAATATAAATACATATTAGTGCCAAATTTAATAGCCTTAGCTCTTATAGTGTCAGAGATCACGCTATTCGTACAGACCTAAGGCTACTGATTGAAGACACAGATGTCTGTTAAATACAATTTCTATTGCTGCACTCTTATAATATCCCTCAATCTTACGCTTAGTGGGTATCCCCAATGTGTTTACTATAAAATTGAACTAAACACTCGAGCGCAATTTAAAGCAATTTTGACTTCTCATTTCCCATTTGACATAACCGAAATCAATCTGTCTCCCGGGGAAATATGAACAGCAGGCAACTGGTTGAGTTCTGCTTGTCATCTGCCTGTCCACACACACACACATACTGTTCTATTGTAATAATTTCATGCTGTGGAAGAGCCAATAGGGTGACAAAGGGGCTCAACAATGTGTGTGTGTGTGATGGAGTTTTTTGCTTTGTGCGGCAAACTAAATTGAAATTCTATGCAAAACTTAATGAAAAATTGTTTAGCAATGCACAAGGAGAATACACGCTGCACTCACACACACACACACATAGAGGCACACACACACTTGAAAAATGACATCAAACTTTAGAAGAAATTGAAAAATAATAACAAAAAGTTACCTTGGCAGCCGCTACGAAGTTGTTGTTGTTGTTCAGCTTGTTATGATTGTTGTTGTTTTTGCTCTAATTTAATGCGATGAGTTTTCTTATATTTTTTTTTGTTTTTTTATTTTTGCTTTTAATTTATCTACAAGCCCGCAGCGTGGCTCGGCACCTGCAAGAAAGTTCGAGGATTGCGGATTGAGCGAGACAGGATGTTTGTGCTGCCCTGGCTGCCATTATTCAATCTGATGGCGTCTCTTTTCCTCCCTCTCACACTCCCTGCTATCATAGGCCGCCATCTTGTGTAGCTGTTGCTGCTGTTTGTGTTTTAATAAAACACACACACACAGAGAGAGAGAGAGAGATAGAGAGAGAGAGAGTGAGGGAGAGTCAAGAGTAAATCTTATTATTTTATCCTTTGTTATTGCATTTCCGAAGCTGGCTTATGCCTCCCACCACCCCCTCCCTCTCTCTCTCTACTTGTTGTTATCATAAATCTGCATGCTGCTCTGTGTAGCTTACGGAATGGCAGCAGGCTGTGATTTTGATTCAGCTTCAGCTTCAGCTTCATCCTCGTCTTCATCTCTCACTCGGCTTCCCTGCCATCTTGGAGGCCGTAGGAACGGTCGAACAACGTCATATGTCAACTGCATCAATATTTGCATTTTGATTGAAACTTGCAGTCTCTCTCTCTCTCTCTCTGATTTGCATATGCCTGCTTGCTCTGCCTTAGTTAATCCCTATGGACTGAGCTCGCTTTAAGATCTTCCGAGAATTAAAGACACACACACACACACACTCGCTCGGAGAACCTTTTTGTCGATTCTACGATTTGCGTGTCAATTGCAAATGCAGTTATGCTGTTAATTTCACTTACATTGCACATTAAATGCAGACGTGCTGCAGCTACAACAGCAGCAGCAGCAACAGCAGCAGCAACTACAACAATCCTGTGCTACCAACTGCCCTTGTTGGCCATAATCAGTGCAAAGTGCAGCAGCAGCAGCTCAGCTCACACGAGCGAATTGGGCGAATTGGCATTGTCATTGATGGGCGGCTCTTATTGCCATTGTCGTTGTTGCTGCTGTTGTTGCTGCTGTTGCTGTTGACCGTTTGAATTAGGTCAAAGTGCGTTAACTATACCCTATAATGATCGACTAAATGCGCTAACAGACAATCTGGCAATAAGTGCAGTCATTTTGGCCAATTTCAAGCTAAATTTGCATGGTTGTTCTCTTGGTAAGTAGAGTGATTTTACTAGCCATTTTAAAGCTAGTTTATTATGGCTACATTTTTGTTTAATTTGTAAGCTAAATTTGCTTGATTGTTCTCTCGGCAAGTAGCTCAGCTATTTTCGAGTAAAGTTGCTTATTATTATCTTGATAAGTATATGTAGTTTAACTACTGTGCTATAGTTCAGTTCCACACTAAATTGTTCACGCTTTTTTTTTTAATTTTCTCGGTTATTCCCGTGGTAAGTAGAATAACTTTACTAGTCTGTGCTATTGTTTCCTGCTAGATTTATTACTGCAATTATAACTAATTCTCTACTTCACTATAGCTACTATCAAGCTAAATTTGCATAAGAATTTATTGTAAAATAATAAAGAGTGAATTTCAGTTATTTTATTTTATTTAAACCACTTTCAAACCACTTTCAAGCTAACTTTAACTGCCATGAAATAAAGCTTAATATCTAGCTCTTTATTAGCCATTTCTGAAACTGCAATCATAGTAAAGACTAAGTTATAAAAGCTATAAAAGTCTCTAGTTTATTTTGACTATTTTTAAGCTACATTTAACAAGTAGCGCTATTTTAATAGCCTATGACTTTCTAACTGAAATTTTTGATTAATTCTACGCCGTATTCTGGCTAAATTCTGGCAAACTTTACTGCGAGTGAAGTTTGATTTCTAGCATTTTTTGAGCAACTTTTCAAGCTAGTATTGTAGCTATATTTTTACTTATAACCTCTACTGTAGAACATAAATTCTGCTGTACTAATTCCACAGTATTTTGCGACTGATTTTCAAGCTGAATTTGAAACAATTTTTATAATGAGTGCAACTATCCAACTCACCCGTGCTGTAAGCGTAATGGAAGCTAGCCAAATACGCTGCAACTATAGCCAAATATCAGGGTGTATGCCAACTGCGCTCTTAACTAATTCCCCAGCTGTGCGCTGCGCTGAGCTGCTTCAAGCTGAGCCTCAACTGAGTTTCCGATAGTTTCCACTTTGCGGGCCAGGCCAATCGCCTGCTGTTAGGTATGAAAATTAATTGCCACTTGTAAGTGACATAGCTTAGCTTGCCACACACACTCGCACACACACGCATACACACACTCAGAGTTGAACAACAGAGAGATAATTTCAGCTAATTAACCTGAGACTCGAGCACTTTGTGCCCATCCAAGGAGGCAGACCTCAGCAAGGTAGAGGAACCGAGCGAGAGAGAGAGAGAGAGAGAGAGATGAATGAAGATATCGATAGTGGGAGAAGGGGAGGGAGGTAGCTGGACAACAGCTGCATTTAATTGTAATTATAAAATTTTTCAATTACGATTAACTCGATGGACTCATCAGTGAGCTGCTCCTCCTGCTGCTCCTCCTCCTTCTCCAGCTGCTCCCTTTGCTTCGCCTGATTCCATCGTAATTAATTTTGCGGCTGTTTTCGCTTGTGACTGGCCAAGCCGCAGCATTTCATTAGAAAGATTGTTTATTAAAAAAAATAAATGGAATAAAACAATAAGCAGGCAGGCAGGCAGGCAGAGAAAGAGAGGATGATAAAAAGCGAGAATAGACGACAAAGAGGCAGCCTGTCGACGCTTTTCCTACTCCGCCGTTGGCAAGTTTGTCTTTGCATATGCGCGCAGAGAATAACCCTCCCGCTAGGAGAAGGAGCAGGATGAGATGGGGGACTCCTCTCCAGACTCGGGGACTATCTCGAGCACAATCATAAAAAGTTATGCGCTTGCTAATTTGATTAATGGCATTTCCTTGGCCGCAATCCAAATTCGTAATGACTCTGGCTAGAAGGAAATTATTATTACTTCTAATTACAACAGACAACAAGAGGCAACTTCATTATCAAGAGGTAGCCTCTTGGCTAGGAGATACGACGGAACTGGCGGGGCATTAAAACAATCGCATCTGGAAATCAAGTGCCGTAAATCATAAAATCTAATTAATGTCTGCTCCAGACTACACACACTGCCAGAGACTATAAAAATAAAAAAAAAATGTTTTTAATCCTACTCGGCTTATCTATCAAAAATCCAGAGAGAGAGAGAAAAAAATCTATTGCATATTTTATTTTCCAGGCACCACAAATCGGTTTAAATTGGAATTTAATAAACATTGCAATTGACAAAATATTGACTGGCCAAATTGTTTATTCAAGCGTTCATTTACTGCTCTTCAAAATCGGGTTTTGTTTTCAAATGCAATACTGTATATACTATATTCGATATGCAGAGTTGGCACATTCGAAATATGCAATTCAGAAATATATCCATGGCAAATGGAAACCCAAAAATGCAACTCCAAAAAGGGAACTAATAAAACGAAGTTTACAAATCGAGAATATATTTTTCATTTTCTAGCGAGCAATAGAAATCAATAGGAACGTTAAGAATTTATTAAGGTAACGATTTGTGTTTTATGTGATTAGTTATAAAATTTGCTTGCAGCAGTAATTAGGTCTCGGCTTTGTCTATCGCATCACTGGAAACTATCGATAAGTTGTTGCTGGTAAGAAAATTATTCATTTTACTGCAGTCACGACTTGTGACTTCTTAAGCGTATTATTGCGCTGGTTTAAAGTACTAATACTGCACACCTTTATTATACTTATTTTCAAAAATTATGCAATATGTCGATAAGTTAACGCATGCTTTGGGAGTAAGCAGCAGTCACGACTCGTTACTCACACATTTTCTCTTACCTGTTCAGTACTATTGATTGTGCTATTAATTATTAAGATTATTATTATTGCATGCATAAAGAATAAAGCTGATAATAATCGTATTATTTTCAAACCTAAGCAGTCACGACTCGTTACTCACATGATTGCTTTCTATTGCAGTTATTTGCATCACTAATTCATCTCTTATTTTGCCTATTCCATTAACTTAGCTCTTAAGTACATTGAACATATCGATATCGAGGTATCGCATGCGAATGGAGTATCGTATAGCTTCCAGCTCTAGTGAGGTGTGAGCAGCAGTCACGACTCGTTACTACTCGTTCGCGTGACATTGCGATCGTTTGGCAACACTAACGGGGTCTTATCTCTGCCCATTTCTATTAGTAGTAAGCAAGCGGATGTTATGTAAGATTTGCCCAGCAAATATTTGCCTTGGCCCCGCACCACAAGTTGTGTGGGCCCCCAACGGCGGCGTGTCCAGAACAGGCAACAGGCGGCTCTGGGCTCTTGCCTGGTGCTGGTGGCAATTTCGGAGGCAATGCTGATGATGCTGATGCTGCCACATTGCTGACCAATTCGCGGCATGCACAAAGCTGATTATCATGGCAATGACAAGCATATTGGTCACGTTAACAGCTCTCGCCCTCGCCCACTGTGCATCCCTCTCTCTTCCTCCCTGGCTTCGTGTATCTTGCCAATCCTCTGTTGCATGCACTTTACAAGCGGCAAGCAGCCCGTTAATAACTGAAACGTGCCTCAAATGGACCATTCGGTATTAACGCGCCGCATGGCTGCCCGCTGCTGCTTTACTATTTGCCTACGACTGTACGACTACGAATCCCCGCCTCACCCTCTCACTCCATCTGTCTCACGTCCTGCAATGTCCGCAATCCGACTCTGGGCAGTTGTCTGTGGCAGCGGCATCGCCATCGCCAGTTTCCCGATGCTGAAGCGTTGTTGCATGCAAAGTGGCAACTCCATTTGCTGTCAGTCTTTGCTACACCATTCTTTCTATTTATGCATACCCTAGCATGGGGTATGTGCGACTAGTAAGCACTGCCTTGAAAGCTCATGGTTCTCTTTTATTTTTTCAAAATTGTGTTTGTTGTTATTTTTAATTTATTGTTATTTAAAAAAGCAAATTTGCTTAGTTTATGAACTCAAATTGAATGGAAATATATAAAGTAAAGATCTTAATAAAGGTATAAAAATACATTTAAATTAAACATTGTCAAGCTGGCTTTTCAAGTTAAACTTATGTGGCAACGCTGTTTTCCTACTGTTAAGCGCAGTTAACATTACAGTGCGCTGTTAATGTGATGTAAGTCCTTTATTACTGCTACTAAGAGTATGCGCTATTCGTTTTAATTCACACGCGGCGTTACTTTTGGTTTTTTCCATTTTAATTTTCCTTTTTTCTGCTGCTTCTGCTGTCGCTGCTGTTTGCGTGCAAATTCGTAGTCCCCAGTCTTGTGGAGCTCTCACGTTTGGCGCTTAGTCACGGCAATCGCATGAGTCGCAGTGATTAAGTTCTGTTAGCATTTTGGTTATGCACGGAATTCTGTTACTCTCCGAGTGTGCGAGTGTGTGTGTGTGTGTGTTGAGTATTCTTGCATTTCCATTCCCACTTGGCCGCATAACTAAAGAGCAGAGTATTAGTATAAATACTGTGTTTAGCTGCCGATTGCTAATTATTCGTTATTCGTTATACGTTGCTCGTGCTGCCAACCCTGATTGCAGCCCTTTTTAATGGCCGCTAATTGTGGAACTTTAACGCCGGCAGTGAAATTTAATGGCGGCACAAGACGCCTGCGGTTGCCTGGTTGCCACTTAAAGCCAGGGTTGAAGCTGATTGATGCGATAGAGACCTTAACGCGGACACGTTGTAGGTGTGGGTGGGGTGGCAACCCTGTTTGGTGGCAACTGTAAAATTGCATAATTAATCATACGCGCATAAAAATGTCAACTGAAATGAAACGAGAAACTGTTGGGTTGCCAACATGTTGCACAGAGAGGAAGAGAGAGAGAGAGGGTGAGTGTGAGTGGGAGTGGGAGGGACACGCACATTTACACCCCTTTGGGCTGCGATCAGCGGCAACAGCTGCAGCGCACTGCACTGCAATTGGTTTGGGCTTTGGGGAAGGTACTCTGACTGGGGGGATTGGGATCTGGTTGGAACTTCTCTCCCTGTTGGCCTGCAACGTCGAACATTTACAAACAAATCAAATTTGCATCAGAATTTCATTTATCTTGTTTTGCACACTATTGTGTGTGGCTGCTCCTCTGTGTGCCAGTGTGTGCCTGTGTGTGTGTGTGCTGCCAAGCTTCTCGGGTTGCCAGCGCGCGTTGTAAAAGTGAAATTGTGTTTGTATTTGTATTTGCCAGTTGCAAAATCAGAAATAACCAGTGAAATGCAAAGCGAGTGTCCTCGACCTTGCTATGACCTGCAAAACGAAGAGATTTGCATGCGGCATATATGTATAAAAAAAATGTTTCCATATTGATTCTTAATTTACAAAAGTGTTAGTTGATTTTGTACCGAGCTGGCAGCGCTGGAGTGCATTAGTTAACAGTCTGTTTACTTACAGCAGCCTTGCGCAAGTGCAACCAACTTAATTACACTACGCCTCCTGATTGCGTCACGCAATTTGCGTGTGATCTGCTCCTAATTGCGTTAGGCAATTTGCGTGTGATCCTGCAGCGAGTTGGCTGCGCTGTTTAATGCAACTATGCTATTTAACAGACTGTTAATAACATGAAATGCAACAAGCTTAGCTTCAGCGCAGCCAACTTAATTAGATTTTAGCTACTTTCGCAGTAAATTTAAATAAAATAAACTAAAATTGCTAGAAAAATAGCAAATGCGTTTCCATTTTGCCTGTGAATCGTAGCGCATTGTCTCTGGTCGTGCTGTGCAAAACCAATATGCCGCTGTTATCAATTTGCCACGCGCTTCGTAGAAGAAACTTCCTCGTGCATCATGTGGCAGCAACGCGCGCTCTAAAGCTAAAGCTGAAGCTGCGAAGTTGAAGCTGTTGCCGTAGTAGCTGAAACTCGCCTCATTTATTAATGTCAAACATAATTTCTTTACATATTTTGTTCGTCGTCGGTGGCACGACACAATGGCACGACCTTCTGCTACCCACTCCTCCTCCCTGCAGACAGAGCAAAAAACTATGCAAAACATAATAAATTGAGGCAGCTCGACGACGCGCTGTGCCCTGACCGGGACGGGGGGAAAGCCCTCAAAATGACTTTAATGAAACACTATATGCGAATATATGTATGTATGTATCGCATACATGTGTAACTGTATCGTATATATCGTAAATATATATGCATGACTTTTTGTGCAGCGGGCAAACAAAGTTAATAACCGTTTTATGAGTCTATTAAAAAAGGATAATCGTTGGGTTGGTTGCTTTCTATTTTACTTTTTTCCCATACCATCCCCCCCTCCCCAGCTTACTCCTCCTTCAGTTTGTGTTATATTCTTTGGCTTTCATTGCGTTTGTTTGCACAGGGGGGAGGGCGAGGGTGATGGGGGGAATTGGGGGTGACGGGTCCCGTCTACGTGTGCGTGTGGCATTTATGTAAACGATGCCACAAAAACTTCAGGCGCACAGTTGCAAAAACACATCATCAACTACAACAACAATAACAACAACAAGAAGAAGAAGAGGAGCAGCAGCAGCTAGGACAGAGGGTTGTAACAACAATAATAAAAGGCAGCAGCAACAGCCTGGCACTCTCTAATCGTTTGCCGGTGCTTTATACAGCTCGTATATTATTAAGCCCCCTTCCCCTTCCCCAGTCGAACCCTTTTCCCAGCACTCCCCCTCCCTCATCATACTATCCTAGAGTGGGTAAATAAATAAATAGGTAAAATAAAATGCAAAAAAAAGAAGAGAAACTAAAAATTGTTTTTTATTTGCTGTTGCCTTTTAATGATTATCCTCTGTGTAAATCAAACCGCTTGTTGTGAAAAGGGAAAAAGGACGTACCAAAAATTATGTAGATTAACTTGAGTCCCGTTAAGCCAGGTCCGCAGAGAGCGAGAGAGAGAGAGAGAGAGGGGGAAAAGGATTCGCAGCCAAATAGTCTATAAATATTATTTATGGTGATATGTGCCCATGCCCGGACAGAATGATAAATTATATAGAATGCCACATTTTCTGCAAAACATTTTGCCAGGTAAAAATGTTGTGGTTTAGGCTTTTAAGGTTAGGTTAGGCAACCCTGCTAAAAAAAAGCACTGGAGAAAGGGTAGCTTAGTTTGGGTTGTGCTGTTAAATGTGATCTATTAACTGTCTTTATATACTTCTAAAGTCTTTTAACCATTAACAGGGTATGTATCAGCTGTACAGCTGCCTTAACCTCACTTTTAGGCTTTTAAGGTTAGGTTTGGCAACTCTGCCTAGAAAATAACTGTAAACAGTGCAGAGAGGGTAGCTTAGACTTGATCTATTAACTGCCTTACACTCCTAGCGTCTCTTTACTGTTTACAGGGTATGCACTGGCTGTCCAGCTACCTTAACCTCACTGTTTTCTAAGCTTGGACTTCCCTACCTTCCCCTCTCCCTTTTCCCCGTGTAGGGAAATCAATAATTGGCGTGGCAAAAGGAAAAGCTTCTCGGGGGCGAGCAGCGTGTTCGCGTTATTTAATTAAATTATGCGGCCGCATCATAAATCAACGGCAAATTGCATAAGCGCCTCGCAAAGTTGGCCAACAGCAGCGGCAGCAGCGGCAGCGGCAGCGGCAACTAGACAAGGCATCCAATTATATGCGCTTTAACTGCACATGTGGCCCAGTGCCCCTAGGGGAGAGGGAGGCAGGGGGGTGCGCTGCTCGCCTGTTGCAATGTGGCAAGTGCCAAAACTTCCGCCTATGCAAGGAAGTCATCTTAAAGCAAACGTTGCGCAGTCAACTTCCCTTTTCCGTTGCATAAATAACAACAAAAGCCACAAGGCAGTCCCGGCTAGAGTTGGGGCTGCTCCTGGTCGTCCTGGCAATGGCCTGGTCGCAACTTAATGCTCATCCTACTTGAGCAGAGTTGCCAACATCGACGCCAGGGCCGGCGGCAATGAAGCAACACGCATACGCAGCGTGCGCCCGGCCCCGAAACTTTGCAACAGCTGCCACTAAATATTATATATGTATATGCTATCTGTACGCCCATATATATATATAATGGGCGTGGCAGGGTGTGGGGTGCGTGTGTGTCTGTTTGCATGTTTTGGCGGCTTTCGACTCTCCGGCCAAGATGAGCATTTAAATTTACCGACTGGGCACTTGCGGACGCTCCAGACGCAGCACACTTCCGCCAAAGCAGCCACAACAACAACAACAACAACAACCGCACAGTGGGATAGAAAGCCAGGCAACTGCCAAGTGCTTATTATTTTGAGAGGTTTCCTTGCCAGTTACCCAAACCCACATCAAGTGAGTCCGCTCGAATTAGGGAGGGGGGCGCAAAAAAAAAAAAAAATATACATATTGAGGTTAAAGGTAGTTAAAGCTGTTAGATGTAAGGTATAAGTATAAGACATAAGTGGGGTATATATAAAGCATTTATCAGGCATATATAAGGCATGTATGAGTCAAATCTAAAGCCGAAACTCGAGTAGCCTTTGGGTTAAGCATGAACACGGGGCGTATGAGTAATCTATGCTGCCAATTATACAACTGAGAGGCTAAAACTATAACATATAGTTAGCTAAGCCTTCAAAACTATCCTTAATTACCCAAAACCCATATATTAATATAGGATCGTTTATGTAATTTGCATTACGTATACGTAATCTATGCTACAATTGAGTAGTCTATAATATATAACAGCACTGTATAGTTCCTCTCCTACTTCTAATAGATTACATAATCAAATAAACTCTCGAACTTTTGTTAAATCACAGTAAAAACTTTCAAGTAGCTGAGAGTTTTTGGGTCGTGTGAGGAATCTACATTACGTATACGTAATCTACACTTCAAATTAATAATAGTTTCTTAATAAAACACTCTACTATTCGTCTACTACTTTTATTAAAATATCTACTAAAATTAATCCTCTAGCATGCTTAAATCTCAGTCAGAACCCACAGCGGCAGCCCTTGCAGCATGGATATCGGGTCGTATGCGCAATATACATTGCGTATACGTAATCTATGCTGCAATTGAAGATTTAAGCACTCTACTACTTCCCTAATACTTCAAAAAGGATAATATAATTTTCAAACTAATATTAAATCTCAGCTCAAACTCTCAAGCAACCCTTGCAGATCTGATACGTAATCTATGCTGCAATCGAGTCTATATTAAATTTGAGCATACTCAACTATTTCTTATGGACTAAATAGTTAGCGTACCCCTCCAACTTGCTGCAAACACAATCACAACTCGCTCGAGCAACCCTCGCAGCAGAAGCAGCAGCAGTTCCGTGTATATTCATGTGTTCGTGCCACAGCCAAAGCGTATGCTGATATGAAAAATATTACTTCCGCCATTTTGTTGGAGAATTTATGCCTGACTGTGGGTGGCTGAAACCACATATGGCTTTCCCCACCCCCCCTACATCTACACTTTCCCCCACACAGACACCTCGCTTGGCTTGGCTCGTTGGTACAGTCGTTTCCCGGAAACTGACGCCCCCAGGCAGCGCTGCTTTTATTAACAGGCAGAGGGAAGGCTTAAGCTGTGCCCCACTGGCATTGCAACGGCAGGTGGCATGCAGCATGTGGAGTGTGGCCTAAGCAGCACATAATACCATACCATATACCGTATACTGTAGGCTTTTCACAGAACTTCACTCTGATCTCTTTGCAAATTCAATTTTTTCATTTCACATAATTAAGAGGTTCCTCTCGAGCGCAAGGTGTAGATCTTCCTCTTGGTCTGCTGCTCCGCGTGGCTAAGTCTGAAGTTTGCCAAAGGCGAAGTCCCAAAAGCAATTTAACTGTAGCTGCAGGCGGCCTGCTGCTGCAGTGCCTCAAATTGTGGCTAGACGGCATAAATCGGGCCAATTGAAGAGGCGGCAACAGCTGCAGCAGCACTTGCAAAAGCGGCCCACAGAATGTTTGTTTTGCCAGTCTTTGCCTCTGTATGTCTGTCTGTCTGTCTCTCTGTCTGTCTGTCTGCCTGTCTGCCTGTCTGCCTGTCTCTCTGTTTGTTTGTTTGCAACTACAGCAGCTTGAGAGAGAGAGAGAGAGAGAGAGAGAGAGGAATGGAGTCAGAGTTTTGGCCAATTTCATAGTGAAGCACAGTACCTGGTCAGCTAGGACCCTAAAGAATTCCTGTTTACATCGTACTTAGTAGGCTTCTCCCCCCTCCCCCTCCCCCTTCCCCCTTGCAGCACAAAAGCAATCGAAAACGTAGCATGCGGTAAACAGAAATCATTACAAGAATTCACATGCGAAACGGTAGAAATATTTTCAAGAGAGGAACTAAACAGAAAACAGGCTGGAACTGACAGAAAACAGTCCTAGCTAGGGAAATGTGATAGGTTTCTGTTGGGAAACTATTCGAAGAGCAAGTCAAAAAAAATAAATTGGAAAACCGCTTCGATAGGCAAGGAACGCACGTTTATTATTGCGAGATCTTTGAGTTTTGTTGGGTAAACTTTAAAAATTTTGGGTTTACTTAGAAAATTATTTAAAAAGTAAGCTTAAAGATATTCCAAAACTAAATTAATATATGACAAGAGTATGAAAAGCTAGAAACAAATTAGCTGAGCCTAAAAGAAGATGAAATGTTTCGCTTGGAAAAGAATTAAAAGTTACGGCTCAGTATTACAAGTATATAAGTTAAAAAGTTGCTGAAAATGAAGAAATATCTAGAAAATGAACTGAAATTATTTTAAAAACTTGTAAATGAAACAAAATGAGATAGAAAACTTCTTAAGACCTTCTTAATTGAGAATAATAATGATAGCTGGAAAGAACATAAAAAAGCATTTAATTGATTAGGGATTCTTGACTTTACTTGAGGTCTTTTAGGAAATATTTTGAAGTAATTCTCTTTAATGAAAGTAGCTAAAGAACAGAATTTTTAGAATAAGTCTTAACCCACGAAATATACAATAATACAAGCTTCAGTTCTCTCTAAACCTTAAATTGTCTCAGGCTAACTCAAGAACGAGCTGAAAATAGATTAAGATGTATTTTTAAATGTCCAAAAATCTGGAAAATCGTGAAACTGTACTGATAGGAAACTGAATTAACGAATGTAATCACTGCCTGACGCTTCACTTTTGGATTAAAGCAATATCCTAAATATATTTCTCTACATGGTAATCAAAACCTTTATGAGGTTGCAAAATAATATGAGCGTGTACTTGCATGATTGACAGATAACAGTCAATCTTGAGGAAATGGAAACCTTTCACAATTTTCTAAACGTATTCAATTACACGCGAGCTCTAATCTAACGCAAACTGTCTATCTATCAATAATTTCCCAATTAACGGGGTGTACATTACATTCATTTGCGCATCACGAATGCATTCAATTGCAAACGAATGAGTGGCGAATGTTTGCGAATATTATATGTTATATGTATTTTGATTCAATCAACGTTTTTCGATTATCTATTTAGGGTATGCTGGGAGTGTGTTGCCATTTGCGGTTATCGTTTTGGCCTGTCAGTTTCGAGTTGTTGTGAATATGCAGAGTGAGTGTGCAGTGAATATATTGCGGTGTGGTAATTAAATATTCACTTTTTGCCAATTGCGCGGGGGGGGGGGGATAAAGCGAGCAAAATGGCATGCATAAATTGCTAATTGACATGTAAACGCATCGTTCGGCCTCGTTCGACTGTCTGTCTGTCTGTCTGTCTGTCAGTTAAGCTGTCTGTTTCATATCGCAACAACAACAACAACAACAACAACAACAGTTGAGACAAACACTCGCAATAACAAATGGCACTCAAAAATGGGGAAAATTCAATTGTCGTGCAAATTGATTTCAAATGTCACATAAATGTCAAACTTGCGCTAGATGATGGGGATAGCTCGTTGCACGTATCTCAATGCAGCTACAGCAGCAGCAGCTGCTGTTGTCTCCACACACTGCTGATAATAATGGCCACAATGCGCTTACACACACGCACACAGACACACACACACGGGCGAGGAGACATCGCATATCGATTGGCAACACGCACACACACTCGCAGCAAGAGCGAGGGGCAATCTCTTGACTTTTGGCCATGGTTAGATAGATGATTCGTCAGCGTTCAAGCCAGCCATGAATTTAGGTGAACACCAATCAATAATCACATTCGTCCCATGCTTCCTGCCCCCTGTACACTCCCCCTGTCTACCCGCCCTGTACCTGTCCCTGCTACCAACATGAAAAATGACCGATGGCAACGAGAGTTCTTCGCCTTCTCTCTCGCTCTCTCGCTTCAGGTGGTTGCAGGTAGAGCTCCGCCGGCTTCTGCTGTAGGTGTGTATTTGAAACTGTTTTTTTTTTCTCCCTCCCTCCCCTTCCACACATCCCTTCCCTCTCCACTACGACGCTGCTTTGTTGCCGCCACTTTGATTTACTTGACTGTGCCCTGTTTCGACATTTTGACACAAATCACAGCTGACCAGGCCCAGGCCCAGTCTAGGCACTTTAAATGACCCAAGCCTATTGGAAATCACCCCACCTCCTCCCCCTGGAAGTTACGAGCACTACACTATGCTACCCACAACTGGGGAAATCAAGCGAGAGCGAGAGCAGCCTCGTGTACTTGTTCATATTCAAATGGCCAAAGAGCACAATAAACAGCTCCGTTTGGGGATTTGAAACTGAGCTATCGAATTTATACGAATTGAGATTTCAATTTGCGATGAGAAAGTATTCTTTGAAGTCCCTCAAGAGTTGCAAAGAAATAAATGTGAAGCACTAGAAGTAACTAAAAGTCCAGAGAGTTTCTATGAAAGACTATTTTGGAAGGCTTTCTCTTTGGAAGTTCCTAAGTGGATTCTTCTTTTTTGAGATCTCGAATTTGTTAAGGAAATGTTGAGTTTTAAAATATTTATATTATTGGGCTAGTTTTCAATCGATTATTGCAATAATTTCTTTAGGATTCCTCAATTAATTCAGCCGAATTTTTCCATCTATTGAACCCCTTCATACAATTTTGTTTTAAGATAGATTCTAAAGTCTTTGAGCACTTGAAGTAATACAAATTCGATATATTCAATGGGAGACTGCTTTTGGATATCTTAAAACTAGATCCTCATGATTTAATTGAATGTAAAGAATTAGTTCCATACTTGATGTACTAAAATTATCTTTATTCTTTATTAGACTGTTTTCCAAAGAGATTCTTTTTCATAATTCTAGAGTTTTTTCTAGCAATTTTAACTTAAATAAGTGAATTTCTATTTAAAAACAAAATTCTAGTTCTCAGTCAATTAATTAGATTAATAATTAAGTTTAAAACAGATAAATTTGTTATGGACTAAAACTCTTGATTAAATTTAATGCTACGAATGGTTTTTATAGTTGAGTTAGAGGAAAGTGAAAGATAAGGTATTTTGAATAAGGGCGATTCGAAAAGTTTTCTACAGAGTTTATTTTCCCTTATTTTTAAATAGACAGATATAAGAATATTTATATATACATAATAATAAAGACTCGATTATACCCTTAATTTCTCCTCTTTGATATTTTTAAAACTTGTTGAAACTTATCTGAACAGTTGCTTTATTATATAATTTATTTATTTCTCAAATTAAAACAGAAAATTAATTAAACTGCAATTTATTTATAGTGTTTTGAAACTCAAGGTATTTTTATCACACTTTAAAACTTGAGTCCCTTTAAACAATTATATCTTTAATATAATTTCCTATAGCTTTTTCCTTGCCCCATGTTCATTCATTGGAGTGTTTCCCCACAAAGTGCAGCCTCGTCTAGTTTATGTCTCGTTTTACCTGTTGGGAATAACAACAAGTTAACACGGGGCTGCCATGGTCAGGCATGTGTGAACAAATTATGATGTGAAAACTGAAAAAAAAAAAGAAAACAGCAACAACAACTTATAATAATCATAAATAACAACAAATGTGATGAAACGTTGGCGGAAGCACGTGTCAAAGATTCTGTCCGGGCAACGAGGGATGAGTGTTTTTTTTTTTTGTTTCTAGGGATGGCAATTGGCTTTCATTAGCCCGAATGAAAGTCTCGACAGGATTTGTCAGACATTTGTCAAATTCGAGCATATCAGACGAGGCACAGCAGCAGGAACTAAGCGAGAACAGCAGGAACAGTAACAGGAGTAGGGGCAGGAGCAGGACCTGGACCCTGTCGGGGACCTACTCCCTCCACACTGCCTGCACGTGCTTTGTTTATCGCGTTACGTATACGTATTGACGATAAATCAACGAGGGCAGCGAATTTCGATAGCTCTGACTGTACTACAAACACAGGTGTGGCAAACAGACATGCACAGACATGTCCGCATCTGCATTTTTGGAAGGGGTGGGAGGTGGTAAGGGCTGCCAACTCGTTGTGACTGTTTGCTTTGCTCACTGGCTGCGGCGACAACTTCATCACTCAATGCGACAGGGACAGTTACAAATTATGATTGATTGATTGATGCGATGACTACGCCCCCGTCCAGTTCTCCCCCAGACTCCCCCACACCCCACTTATTGTTCAATCATTGAATTTGAGCCACACGCGCCATAAATACGCATTAGATACACAGTACACCCAAAAAAACTACTGACAAGACAAGTGCATAAATTCATATAGAGAGAGAGAAAGAGAGCGAGAGAGAGAGAGAGAGAGAGGGGAAGGGGGAGAGCGCGCGATTCCTTGAGATTTATGAGCAGCGTTTGCCTCACACAATTGAAGCCACTTCATAAATTTATACAGCATATTTTGCATTGTGGTAGCAGGGAGGGGAAGGGGGCGTACTCCACACTTCAGCTACAGTTTCAGCCAGAAAAAGGCTATTAAAATTTAATGCTGGACCGCGCCATTATTGAAAAGCAGCTAAAGGCAGCTGAGGCAGCGGCATCGCCCCCAAATCATAAATCATTTGGTCAATTTTAATGCAGAACAAGACAGCGAAACGAGGAAACTACCGAAAATGGACAAAGGAAAAAAACGAGGAGAGAGAAAGAGTGAGGAAAAGTAGAGAAAAGTTGGGGAACGCGCATGGGAAAAAGACAAACCAGACGATGTCGGCTTCGAGCCATTACACGCTCACTTGCCTAGATAATTGGCTGCCCAGAGGAGTAGGCGGAGGGGGGTGTCTGGGAAGAGGTGCAGCTTGTTGGCGCGTGTCGGCGATTTAGCTCGTAGACAGAGAAAGGGTGGAGAGGGGGAGAGAGAGGAGGAGACACTGCTTCTGATCCAGTCCGATTGTCCAGTTGGCTGTAAAACCAAAAAATATTTAATTAAAATCAACATGAATTCATTAAAGTCCATTTCATATTTATTTGGAATTAGTTTGAGCAGCCCAAGGGCTTAAGTGAGGCATACCCTGTAAAAAGAGCAAGGTTATAAAGGGTTGTTGCTTGAAAACTAAATTTGAGAATGTCAAGGAACTGAGAAAATTAAAAAAAAGGTAGGAAATAACTATTTAAAAGTTGCATTTCATTAATAAAGACTTGAGTATCTTTGAGATACATTTTAAAAAATTCAGATTATTATAGAAAAAATACTAAAAGTGGACAAAAGTTACGGATAAAGTACTTTAAATATACATTAGGGCAACTAAAATTGAATAAATGTTGAGTATCTTCAAGATGCATTTTGGCGGACGCAGATATATATTGAAATTAAACTAAAAGTGGACAAAAGATACGAGTTAATTATTTTAAAGATACTTTTTAACAAATACAAATAAATAAATGTTGAGTATCTGCGAGATATATTTTATTATTTGCAAAACTAATTTAAAAGAAAAAAAAAACTACAGCAATATCTTAAAGATACTTTAAACAAAATTCAATAAAATTAAGATTTAGATACATTTTTTAAACGGCACATGGGAAATGTAAACTAACTAAACGTAGGGGCATTAAATACAATACAAATATGTATAAGCTACAGTAGGCAACATAGACAACAAATGTATCTGTCAGATACATTTATGCACTGCAGCAGAACAAGTTTAATAAAGCTAAAAGAGGCGGAACATCATTTAGTATCTTCAAGATACATTCAACAACTACACATAATGCCTGACTATATAACAAAAGCATCTTAGAGATTATTATTAAAACAAATGCAATAGATACAATATTCAGAAGATACATTTACACACAGCAAGGGAAATATTCTAGTTTATCCGATAATTACAAAACTTCTGCTACCATAAACCAATACGCAGCTCAGACTGATTGATTCGAGCAGGTGAAGTACGTCGGATGAAATTGAAAACTATCTGTAAGTTGAAGGGAAAACTTGCTACGTCAATTACAGAGCATCTGCGCATCGAACATGCTTGGCTCGAACTGAACTTGAGCAAACTCTCGTTGTTAATAAATCATAAATTGCTGTAGCCTGAAATACAGATACATGGATGGGATCAGGAAGCTACTCCTCCTGGCCCTGCCTGCCTGGCTGTCAGTTTTGGCAGCTCTGTCTGTCTGTCTGTCGTGTCTGCCTGCCGTGTCTCTCTTGCCTCTCCTGCTGCCTGATTGCCAAAGTTAAATGAACTTTAAGTTTTAAAGCAGCTTAGCGTAGCGTTTTAGCCAGCTTCTTTAGCCAAAATTGGTTGGCTTTGCATATTGATGCGGCATTAGGTGCAAAACTTTTACCAACAGTCCCAATGGCGGCAACAAGTTAGTCCCCGGTAATCGTCATCGTCATCGTCATCGTCATCGTCATCTACAACTATCAAATTTGTGGCGCACTCATAAATTGCGTTGCGTTGCGTTGCGTTGCGCATACGCACTGTTGTCGTAGCAGAAGTTTCGCTCTTTGGCTTTGGCTTTTGTCTTTGTCTTTGGCTTTGGCCTGGCTTACATCTGCCTCCTTCTACTCCCCCTACCCCCCCTGTAGACATTGGCATTCCGACTGCGTGCCACAGAATGCGGGGATAAAACGACAGCGTGACAAAGCAACGGATTTTTATGTTGGCCATAAAGTTGCTGCCGCCTGCATTTGGATTTGCCACTGCTGCTGCTGCTGCTGCCGCCTCTGCTGGCGCTGGTATTAGCCTTTGTTTTATTTTATTATATCCCTATTTGGCCTTTGGGGCCGGGGAAGCCTTGTCTACTGCCTACTCTACAGCGTATTTGCCTACTGTTATTATCCTTGTTGTTGCACTAAATCAAAGTGTCGTTGCAAAGCGACCGAAGGCGGCCAAGTTTATTGCCATTGATTGTTATGGCCTCGTTTCGGTTTTGCATAATAATTATTTAGCCAGGCCAATTTGATTAGCGACCGCGCATTAAGTTATGCACCCCGTTTGCCAACTGCCTCCTGCCTCCTTCCTATATTTTAGACTGAAATTTAAGAGTGACCCGACGTGGGAGGAAGTATAGATAGTATCTGTATAATTAAGGGAGACTTGTGGTTTTTATTGGCTGCCTAATTAATGTAATGTCATCATTTCCATTCTTAATTTCTGCTGTACGATTTAATTTCGCATCTTTAGGAAATTTATCAAGCTATATTTGCGCCTAATAAAAACCTCTTTAATCAATAAAATATAATACATTTTTGATAAGAATTATAGCTTCAAGTCACTTGACACTTCTTTCTTTCCAGTTGTATTTGAAATACTTTCATCTCAAAGAAACTAGAGTATCCTATAAAGTATACTTTATAATTTTTCGTATACATAATTAATACAGTATTAGCCGTATCGAATAAACTTGGATTGTATACCAACAATTCATTCACTAATCCCGTATTGGTTGGGAAATTTCATTTATTTTCTTTACGAAACCGAAACAGAGTGAAACTCTAAAAAGAGATATACTTATCTAGCTATCTTTGCGCCTACTTTAACTATCCTTGCACTGTCCCCTCTTTACCCTACAAATGGAATCAATTTTCTATAACTAGTTTAAGATTAACCCATACCATCGTCAATGCAACCCTTCCCACAGTCCCAACAAGCTTTGACGCCACCTCATTCCCTCTGGTTATATCTGAAATAAATTGTATAATTTACTTCGCATAAACGAGATCAGGAAATATATACAAAGCGACACTATTTCTTGCTGTTCTCACTCCCACTCCCACTTTTGCTCTCTCTCTCTCCCTTAACCCTTGTGGCCATTTCCTTTCGGGTTTTTTTGGGTTTTCCTTCCTTTGCGCAAACATTGATGGATACTTTGCAAATATTCGCTCGATTTCTTTTCAATTTGCCACTGTGCCACAGCATGTGGCAAGCTTTATGACCAAATCATCAAATGCTGCTTTGGCCAGAGAGATACAGATCGGATAAGCCCGAGAAACGTTTGGATGGAACGAGGGTATTGGGAACAGCAGCAGGCGCAATGAACCGCGAGTTGTGAACGCGTTGCAAGCTGCAAAAATGCAGAAGAGACACAAAGAAAATTGCAATAACAATTTGGCAGAGTCCAAAAAAAAAAACGAAAAAAAAAACCTTCAAATTTGTTGAAACATTTTGGGATTTTTTGTTTTTCTACATTGCAAAAATTCAAATTAAGCGCGCAAAATGTGCAAACTGCTGTGAATGGATTTCAATGAGAGTTGGAGCGAGCTACGACTCGACATACCCTGTGAAAGGCAGGCAGTGTATGCCAACTGCTGCCAGGGTATCTCTAGGTTGAGCTCATTGGTTTAGCATGGCAACAATTGAATGTGCACACAAAGTACTCTGCATTTTGTGAGCTCAAATGAGCAGCAGGACATGCAATTGACAAAGGATAACAAAGGCAAAGGGATAGAGAGAGACGGATATAGAGAAAGAGAGGGAAGCATTCGTCTAATGACAGTGTAAATTGTTTGCATTTGCACTTCTCCTCCTTCGCATTGAAGTTTAAAGTTGCCAATTGAATAAATAATGAAATAAGCCTGAGGCAACCGCAAACCACAAGTGCATGTCCAGCTGGCCCATAGTCCTTCCCTCAGTCGTCCTGGTCAGGTCCCAGTTAAGTCAACTTCCATTTGAGTTGCTGCTGCTGTTGTTGTTGTTAATTAAGACGCTGATGACAATGTGCTTAATTGCCACACACATCCCCCCCACCCCCTCCCCAACCACGCCTCCTTCTCCATTTATCCGCTTAACTTTTGCCGCTCGTCGAGCCATGACTTATTTTTATTTGCATAGGCACCTTGCCTGCTCCGCGCCCCGAAAGGATCCATCCTTCCTTGACAGCAGCTCCCTCTGATTGCAGCCAGCCCTGCCCTCCACACTTTCCAAGTGGACGAATAGTTGCCACTTATGCCCCACTGTCAAGTGGGTGGGGCGGGGGTCAAAGTTTTTATTGCCACAATGCAGTAAACTTTGGCACAAAACTCTGGAATACCCTTTCAAGATGCCAATAAAAGATGGAGAATCTCTGCAAATAGGGGGAAAATATTTAGCTGAACAAATGTGCATTCAAATTGAACGATAACACTGGCACAAGCATCGATTAACTTGATCAAGAATTAATTGCCTTGACTTCTTATCGATTGAGCTGAAAGGTTGTAAAAGCTGCAAATCGTCGGATAGTTTGTGATTTTAAGGAAATTAAATTATATGATTTATTGGCAAGTATAATTTTAAATAAATAAATAAATAAAATGTCTTCAGATCAACTCTAGTGTTGTAAAAACAGCAAATAAATGTTTACTTATCGATTTAGCTTTTTGGTATACGTAAGGGAATTATTTATTGGGCATTTATTATTTATTTATTGAATTTTTTAATAATAGAGAGAGTCCAGAGATCGATAATTAAATCCAGTGTTGTAAAGGCTGCAATTAATTACTTATCTATCGATTTAGCTTGTATTTTTTTGGGAAAATTAATTATTTAATGCATTATCAACTATTGAGAGCAGCTTCCATTTTTAAAACGACCAAAAACACTTAAAAAATCGATCAATTCAATAAAGATCAATTCCAGTGTTGAAAAAGGCTGCAAATAAATATTTATTTATCGATTTAGACCTATGCAATGCGTAGGAAAACTATTTATTTGGTTTATTTAAATTTATTGACAACAGATTGTGTTTTAAAAGAAATTGTAAAGGCAACAAAGCAGCAGTTATTTATCGCTTTAGCTTATTGTGATTCACATTATTGTGATTTGATTTATTATATTTAAAGCAATTTGCAATTGAATGCGCTCCAAAAGTCGAAATACTTTGTTCGAAGAGAAGGGAATATTAAAAAAAGAAACTGTTTCATTTATGCCTTTTGTTTTCGCTTGCCTTACTTCCCTCTTTCTCTCTCTCTCTCTTTTCACTTTCTTTCTCCCTCACATGCAGCAATTGCCTTTTGTGTGCCTGCCTGCCTGCCTGTCTCTCACTCTCTCTGTCTGTCTGCCTGTCTCTCCCTCTGTCTGTCAGGTCTTCTGCACTTTTCATTCTGCCTTTTTTGTGTGCATTCCTTGCATTCTTTGCTGCCTTTTCTTCTGCATTATGTCTCCGCATTCGTTTGGGCCGAATCGTCGCAATTTTCGCAATGGGGCGCGGCCATTGTCCGCCATGCAAAATTCCGTTGCCTTGGCCCGCTGTTTACGGTTCGAAGCGCAAACTGTCAACAGTTTTCATAAATCTCGCACAGTGGACACCATCATCATCATCGGGTGATGCTCCTCCCTGACTGCACTTGTCTCAAGACGACTCACATAGTTATCTCTAAGTGCTGCTCTAAGTGCAAACTGTCAGTTCTCCATTTAGTTTCGGTTTCTCATCTCTCTCTGTCCGTCTCTGTCTCTCTCTGTCTCGCTCAACTGCTCTTGACATGCTCCCCAAAGATAAATAAATTCCCCGAATGCAGCAAATTGAATTGCTCTCGCCTTTCTCCCAGTCTCCCTCCCTGTCTCTCTCTCTCTCTCTCTCTTCATCTCTTTCAGCGGAATTTTACTTTCCTTTTTGGCCAAATGCGAATGCGAATCTTAAATTAATTATCTCACATTGATATGCTAATCTCAACTTTCACCTTTCGCCAGAGGGGGAGGGGTGGGGAATTGCAAGCGGGTCCGCTTTATGAGTCTCTTTGGGGCACTGTTTTTTTTTTTTTTTTTTCGTTCCACGCATAAAAATGAAATTGGTCAAGGCCCCCCATGCCAAAGCGGACAGGTCAGCGTGTCAAAGCTGCATGAATGACATTCTACGGGGGGCCATCTGTTTCGGGTCATAACAATCAGATTTTATGCGTACGGCTTAAACAACAATACGAAAGAAAGAACCGACAGATAGACGGACGGACGGGGCAGAGACCTCGCATTATTAGCCGAGACAAAAGAGCGCCGTTGTTTGAGCCATTTGTTTGGTTTCGCCTGTTGAACCTGTTTGGGAGAAATAGCGAGAGAGAGGGAGACACATTCTTCGAGAACATCATGCATGCAAATTAGGCAACACCTTGATAGATCGATCGCTGTTGACCCAAATCCGAAAGCAATAAAATTGTGCGAGTATTCCGAAATCGGTTTAGTCGCAGACGAAACGGAATCCCCTTCGAAAATTATGCTTAAATCATCATGAGGCAGCTGTCGTTCAACGTCGTAACTGCCCGTCTCCTGCTCGTGCTTATCAGCATCATCGGAGCAGGTAACCCCAACAATCCCACTTGCTTCCATGTCATCTAATCTCGTCTTGCTTCGTTTCCTCTTCCAGCTACCTTGGTCCATGGCAAACACTGGAGACGTGCCCCGGTTCATGGTACCTTCGATGTGGATGCGTATGCGTATAACAAGCCTGTGGGCAAGCTGCTTGCAGGCCAGGAGCAGGCCATGCCAGCGCTGCCCGTGGGTAAACTATTGCAGCAGCTCTCGCAGAGCAGTCGAGCCAGCGAGCTAGCCAAGCCGCAGTACAGGCAGCTCGATGAAGTTCAGGAGGAGGAGGAGGAGGAGGAGGAGAATCTAGTCATAGCTAAGCGATTGGCTGAGCTAGCTCGAGAGAATCTTTATTCGCACGAGTTCCTGGTGCAGACAAAGGGCAAGAAGAAGTTCGTGCAGCTGAACACGCTCAACGGGCCAGAAGCTGGCGAGGCACATAGAGCCGAGTCGCCACAAGTTATGGCCGAGAAACAAGCGCAGCCATTGAATGTGAAACTGGTATTGCCGGCATTGCAGGAAGAAGAGGAGAAGGAAGAGGAGGTGAAGGAGGAGGAACAGCAGGAGAAACAGGAGAAGGAACACGAGAAGGAACAGGAGGAGGAACAGGAGGAGGAGGAACAGGAGGAGCAGGAAGAGCAACAAAAGCAGAAAAAGCAGGAGGAGGAACATGAGCAGGAACAGGTAGAGCAGGAGCAGACAATGTCAGAGAAGCAAGAATCGAACTACACTGAGGCAATTAGCACAATGCTGCAAATGGAGGCCAAATGGACAAGTGGACAGAAGCAGCAGCATCAGCAGCTGAATGCAAATGCTGACAGACGGCTGGGTGGAGGAGTCAAGGATGTGCAAAATATGGCAACAATTGAGGAACCTAATGCAGCTAATGCAGCAGGCAAGACCAAGGGGCAGCAGCAGCAGGAACCCGAGAAGGAGCAGCAGCAGCAGCAGGAGGAATACGAGAAGCAGGGACAGCAGCAGGAGGAACACATGAAGGAGCAGCAGCAGCAGGAACAAGAGAGGCAGGAACAGAAGCCATCACATCAGATCTCCGCTGCTGCTGATGATGATGATGCTGCTCATGCTGCTGATGCTGATGCCAAGCAGAGCGACAGTCGGCCTGACAATGATGGACAAGTAAATGGCATGAATGTGGCGCCAGCAGAAGCAGTTGAACTACAACCAGTCGGAGCATCAGTCGGAGCAGCTGTCGGAGCAGCATCATCAGATAAGCCTCTCCCAGCAAAGTCGAGGCGAAAGCAAACACAGAGACAAACAAAGCTGAAGACAAAGACGAAGACGATGACGGGGATGGGGACGGGGACGGGGATGGGGACGGGAACGAGGCCAGCAAATGAAATTGATACAAAGCCGACAAGTGCGAGCAGTGTTGGACAACGCAGGGTACAGGGTATGCCTGTTGCCAGCCATGCCGCATCGATAACAAACGTCAAGGCGCCGGCAAAGGAATCACCGGAAATCAGTCAACAGGACATACGCAGGCCAGTGCAAAAGGTCAAAGGCAATGGCATGGATATGATGGGAATGACCAAGGGGAAGATGAAGAGCAAACGCAAGGGTACTAGGGGGCAGCAGGAAATCGAAACTACGACAAATTGGTGGCACATACTACCCTATGCGGAAATTAGAAAATTTTTGAATACGATTTACGATAGCATCACCGACGAAGATGACGACGAACGTGCACAGCGGATATGAGTGTGTGTGTGTGTGTGTGGGGTTGGGGTAGGTGTGGGTGGTAATCGGGTTAGACCAAGTTGGGTCCGGCGAGCGTTGAATTGAATTTCCGCTCCAGGGATAAGTTTTAGTGTTGATTACGCAGCAAGTACTAAGTCATTCACTGTAAGGGGGATTGGCTTGGGTAACGGTTAGCTGGTAGTCGTAGTCGTAGTAGTAGTTTGGTAGGTTCGTAACTATGTAGAACTTTTATGGGCTGCAATAAAATATAATCGTAAAAAACTACACTGAGTTCTCTGAGAACCATTTCGCAGTTTGTATCGTTTTGATGGTTAGCGCGTGGGCTGAGAGGAATTTCTGAAGATTCGCGATTTATTTGTTGCCTAATCATGGTTGAATTTTCACTTTTTATTCGAATCTCTGATTAATAAGCCAGCTCCATCTCCGGTAGTCCGGTATTGGGTTCTACATAGCACCTGCTGAATTCATTGAGTAGATCGATGACTTAATTAAATCCGTTCTGGCATTTAAGCAACAATTTATTAATATTTAAATAAACAAATAGATGAAAAACGTGCTGAATGAATGGCTTAGTTCACGCCAAGTTGGCTTCAGGTGAGACAGGTTTATGGAGTCCGGGACTACCCAGCTGGGGGGTCATTAGCGGCGCCATGGCGCCGGTCACAGGTTAAAGTTGAAAGTGGTCAGACTGCTTCCAGGTTGCGGGTTGCTTCTTCGTTGCTTCGCACATTAATGAGCTAATGAGGCATATTTGGGTAGGTTAAACATTGATCTATGGGTTACCACTATATCATGAATCTTGGGCTCTTTAGTTGTCTTCTCGCTGCTGCTTCCGTCTCCAAGTTTTGATCTCACCTTAGTTTACGTAAGCTTCTCTAAGCCGGGTCACATCTGACACTTTCTTTTCCGGCCTCCGTCTGCGCGATCTGCCCCGCTTTGGCCGCGGGGTCTCTGGCTCTACCTGCGCATAGATGAGCAGCTGCTGCGGGTTGTTCAAGCCGGGTATGGCAAAGATCAATGACTCTGGCAACTGTGGTGCCACGGTTGTGCTTGTTGTGCTGCTTGTACCGCCCGTACTCGTTGGTAACTCTACCCGGAATCCATGACCCTCATAGAGATGCAACTGCCAGTTGCACAACTGCGGCATGAGACTACAACGTGCTGTGGTATTACTGGCCAGAAGACTCAATTGAGCGTAACTCAATTGAGGTATTTTCTGTAGTGGTTCCAGGTGAGACCCCTCTGCAGAACCCTCTACAAGTAGGCAGCTGGCCAGCAGCAACAACAGCTCTATACACATTCCGTAGGCCAGACCAAGTACCAATCACCTTTACGACTCGTTTGCGACTGCCAAAGCAGCCTCACCCCAGCCGAACCCAACCAAACCCAAAACCCGTTTCTGTTGACATGTCAAAAACTCAATTTATTGTGTCACCCAAAGTGTTGCTCTATAAAGAGTATAAGGTATTTGGGTACTTGCTGGAAGAACTCATTGATATTCATCTTTTACTTTTTAGAAATATCTTCAAAGAGATAGAGAACTTTACGCTTTCTTCGAGCAACCTTTAAACTCTTTCTGAGGAGGGTAAACAAACTCATTATTTTACTAATGATCATGCTAATCATATCATCAAGTTATTCGCCCATTATCTTTCTTCTTGATGGTTTGTTCAAACAAAAGCTTTTATCACCTTATGAATAAACATATATTTTAAATATTTTTATTGTTTTGTTTTTGCCCGAATTCTTAGTAATACTTATATCGCTTTCCACTAGCTCTGCCCTGATTCCTATGGACATTGATGACTTTACGTATGCGTTGATTGAAGGGTCTTCGTGTTGGTATATAGTTGGGTTGTTGTGCTTGCTTGAAGGTAGATCTGGGTGATATCAATATCAATGGGTTGCCATTACCATCGGCTAATTCCATATACTGTGCCTCATCGGGTTCCATGCAAAGCCTGGGATAATTGTGGCACAGAGAATTCACTGATTTTGGGTACGATTTGATCGATAATTGTTGTTCGGGTCTTAGGTTCAGCTGAGGCAGTTCCACATGTTGATGGTATTTATTTAAAACATATTTTTTCAATGGGCTGGGATCCGTTACAAAATCAGAGGAAACTACTACTGTTGAGCTCGGGGAGCTGCTAGTGCTAGGACTATTGGATGAGCTGGGGGTAGAACTCGTACTGGGACTAACACTGGAGCTTGGACTAACACTGGAGCTTGGACTAACACTGGAGCTGGGGGTAGAACTCGTACTGGGACTAACACTGGAGCTTGGACTAACACTGGAACTTGGACTAGAGCTTGTACTGGGAGTAACACTTGTACTGGGAGTAACACTTGTACTGGGACTATCTGTGGAGCTGGGACTAACGGTGGTGCTTGGGCTATCGCTGGTGCTAGGACTGGACGTGGAGTTAGTTGGACTGGCAGTTGTGGTATCTGGGCTTGCAGTCGTAGAGGAAGATGTCACTGAAGAATCTATCACGGAGGAGTTGGATTGTGTTGAGCTTGTTGTAGAGGCAGCTGTTGTTGTAGAAGTCGCTTTGGTGGTAGTAGTTCTTCGGGGTCTTCTTGTCGTTGTTGTGGGCCGAGGCCTATGCGATGGCCTAGGACGTGGCGGAGGACGAGGTACATATTCCACAACGGGTGGGTTATTGTAATAATAGTTCTCCCAATAATTGTTGTAGTATTCGTCCAGGGCAGCGACATTTACGTTGTTTTGCACCACCTTCTTTTTCTTGTGTTTCCCGTGAAATGCATCCGAAATGCGTGAGTATATCCCGGTTAGATCCCAGACTGGTATGTGCAGCCTCGTTTGCGAAGGAACGATCTGTGATTGACTCCAAGTTGGCACTGCCAGGACTAACCAGAGATACAAGCGACCGATAAACATCTTGATGAAATCCGCAATTGGAATATTGTTGACACTTTTCAGATAGGCACATTGAACAGAACTCAGCAAAGCGGCGCTTGGCGTAAGGTCTTTTATATGGGCGATAGGAAACTAATCTTCCCATGAAGTGACTAATCTCTGCATTCTAAAGGTGTTGACTAAGATTATGATTAATGATTGATGGTCGCCTGAAGCGTTACCCAGTTTATTGAATCAAACTTTTTGGGAGGCAAAGAGATTAGACAAAGAATACTTGATTAAGCTAAATTTAAAGAACTTTTCCACTAAGTAAATAATCCCAAAATGCCAAATTCGCCATGGAATATCTGTTTACTTTAAGGTAGTGTTCTAATGCCTTACTTTATAGAATAGTTTTGTATAGAAACTTATACCTACTATCTACATACGACGAACTGAAATCTGCACTAAGCCGTAAATAACCATATAATGCCATCTTATCTTAAATAATCAGTAGAATTGAAGTTACCCCGAAATCTTTTGAGTATTATATGTTTTTTTTTTTAATTATAATTTTATTTATTGTCTCTCGAAATCACATGGATAGCTTAAAGTCTGTTTTTGTGAGGTTCAAAAAGTAAGTCCTATTCAAACCAATGAGATCGGTTTGGATGGGAGATAAGCATAAGTTGGACGGGCGACAACTGGTATAGGATGCACGGGGGCTCGTTTAGACCCATTCGCTGCCAGCCTCCATCTGTTTCTGGGCGCAAGCAATATCAAAGGTCTACCTTTTTTGTCGGTTAGTCTAACCAACTGTGGACCAGATGGACGATTTTCATGAAGTTGCTTCTCGTCGTCGTGGTTAGATATCAGTTCGTCTTCGCTGTGGGAGGCAGCGGTTCGTAGCCCAAACCTTCCCAGTTTGTTGAACCTTACTGGCACGGTTTCAGTTGTGGTTGTTGTTCCTTCTGTTGGCAAAGCTGTTGATGTGTTCGGATCGATAGTTGAAGAAGAACTAGATGTATCTGGCAATGCAGTTGAGGTGGATAGATCAGCTGTTGTTGATGAAGATGACGAAGGTGGTATAGCCGGTGATGTAGTTGGGACCTCAGTTGTGGTAGTAGTCGATGTTGTGGTTGTACTAGTCGATGATGTGGTAGTTGGGGCCTCAGTTGTGGTAGTAGTCGATGTTGTGGTAGTTGGGGCGTCAGTTGTGGTAGTAGTAGATGATGTGGTGGTTGGGGCTTCAGTTGTGGTGGTAGTCGATGTTGTGGTGGTTGGGGCCTCCGTTGTGGTGGTAGTCGATGTTGTGGTGGTTGGGGCTTCAGTTGTGGTAGTAGTCGATGATGTGGTGGTTGGGGCCTCTGTTGTGGTAGTAGTCGATGATGTGGTGGTTGGGGCCTCTGTTGTGGTAGTAGTCGATGATGTGGTCGATGTTGTGGTGGTTGGGGCCTCAGTTGTGGTGGTAGTCGATGATGTGGTAGTAGTCGATGTTGTGGTGGTTGGTGCTTCTGTTGTAGTGGAAGACGACGAATCTGGAACCGCAGTTGAAGTGGATGGGCCTCCAGTAGAAGTTGGGATAGCTGTTGAGGTCGATGGATCAGTTGTTGTTGTGGATGTCGTTGTTGTTGGGTCTTCAGTTGTGGTTGTACTCGATGATGTGGTGGTTGGAGGCCTTCAGTTGTGGTAGTAGTCGATGTTGTGGTGGTTGGGGCCTCTGTTGTGGTAGTAGTCGATGATGTGGTCGATGTTGTGGTGGTAGGGGCCTCAGTTGTGGTAGTAGTCGATGTTGTGGTGGTTGGGGCCTCAGTTGTGGTAGTAGTCGATGTTGTGGTGGTTGGGGCCTCAGTTGTGGTAGTAGTCGATGTTGTGGTGGTTGGGGCTTCAGTTGTGGTAGTAGTCGATGATGTGGTGGTTGGGGCCTCAGTTGTGGTGGTAGTCGATGTTGTGGTGGTTGGGGCCTCAGTTGTGGTGGTAGTCGATGTTGTGGTGGTTGGGGCTTCAGTTGTGGTAGTAGTCGATGATGTGGTAGTAGTCGATGTTGTAGTGGTTGGGGCTTCTGTTGTAGAGGAAGACGACGAATCTGGAACCGCAGTTGAAGTGGATGGGCCTCCAGTAGAAGTTGGGATAGCTGTTGAGGTCGATGGATCAGTTGTTGTTGTGGATGTCGTTGTTGTTGGGTCTTCAGTTGTGGTGGTAGTCGACGTTGTGGTGGTTGGGGCCTCAGTAGTGGTGGTAGTCGACGTTGTGGTGGTTGGGGCCTCAGTTGTGGTAGTAGTAGATGATGTGGTAGTAGTCGACGTTGTTGTGGTTGGGGCCTCAGTTGTAGAGGAAGACGACGAATCTGGAACCGCAGTTGAAGTGGATGGGCCTCCAGTAGAAGTTGGGATAGCTGTTGAGGTCGATGGATCAGTTGTTGTTGTGGATGTCGTTGTTGTTGGGTCTTCAGTTGTGGTTGTACTCGATGATGTGGTGGTTGGAGCCTCAGTTGTGGTAGTAGTCGATGTTGTGGTAGTTGGGGCCTCAGTTGTGGTAGTAGTCGATGTTGTGGTGGTTGGGGCCTCAGTTGTGGTGGTAGTCGATGATGTGGTAGTAGTCGATGTTGTGGTGGTTGGGGCCTCAGTTGTGGTAGTAGTCGATGTTGTGGTAGTTGGGGCTTCAGTTGTGGTAGTAGTCGATGATGTGGTGGTTGGGGCCTCAGTTGTGGTGGTAGTCGATGTTGTGGTGGTTGGGGCCTCTGTTGTGGTAGTAGTCGATGATGTGGTCGATGTTGTGGTGGTTGGGGCCTCAGTTGTGGTGGTAGTCGATGTTGTGGTGGTTGTGGCTTCTGTTGTAGAGGAAGACGACGAATCTGGAACCGCAGTTGAAGTGGATGGGCCTCCAGTAGAAGTTGGGATAGCTGTTGAGGTCGATGGATCAGTTGTTGTTGTGGATGTCGTTGTTGTTGGGTCTTCAGTTGTGGTAGTAGTCGATGATGTGGTAGTTGGGGCCTCTGTTGTGGTAGTAGTCGATGATGTGGTCGATGTTGTGGTGGTAGGGGCCTCAGTTGTGGTAGTAGTCGATGTTGTGGTGGTTGGGGCCTCAGTTGTGGTAGTAGTCGATGTTGTGGTGGTTGGGGCCTCAGTTGTGGTAGTAGTCGATGTTGTGGTAGTTGGGGCCTCAGTTGTGGTAGTAGTCGATGATGTGGTGGTTGGGGCCTCAGTTGTGGTGGTAGTCGATGTTGTGGTGGTTGGGGCCTCAGTTGTGGTGGTAGTCGATGTTGTGGTGGTTGGGGCTTCAGTTGTGGTAGTAGTCGATGATGTGGTGGTTGGGGCCTCTGTTGTGGTAGTAGTCGATGATGTGGTCGATGTTGTGGTGGTTGGGGCCTCAGTTGTGGTGGTAGTCGATGTTGTGGTGGTTGGGGCTTCAGTTGTGGTAGTAGTCGATGATGTGGTGGTTGGGGCCTCTGTTGTGGTAGTAGTCGATGATGTGGTAGTTGGAGCCTCAGTTGTGGTGGTAGTCGATGATGTGGTACTTGGGGCCCCTGTTGTGGTAGTAGTCGATGATGTGGTGGTTGGGGCCTCTGTTGTGGTAGTAGTCGATGATGTGGTCGATGTTGTGGTGGTAGGGGCCTCAGTTGTGGTGGTAGTCGATGATGTGGTAGTTGGAGCCTCAGTTGTGGTGGTAGTCGATGATGTGGTAGTTGGAGCCTCAGTTGTGGTGGTAGTCGATGTTGTGGTAGTTGGGGCCTCACTTGTGGTAGTAGTAGATGATGTGGTAGTAGTCGATGTTGTAGTGGTTGGGGCTTCTGTTGTAGAGGAAGACGACGAATCTGGAACCGCAGTTGAAGTGGATGGGCTTCCAGTAGAAGTTGGGATAGCTGTTGAGGTCGATGGATCCGTTGTTGTTGTGGATGTCGTTGTTGTTGGGTCCTCAGTTGTGGTGGTAGTCGACGTTGTGGTGGTTGGGGCCTCAGTTGTGGTAGTAGTCGATGTTGTGGTGGTTGGGGCCTCAGTTGTGGTAGTAGTCGATGATGTGGTAGTTGGGGCCTCTGTTGTGGTAGTAGTCGATGATGTGGTCGATGTTGTGGTGGTAGGGGCCTCAGTTGTGGTGGTAGTCGATGATGTGGTAGTTGGAGCCTCAGTTGTGGTGGTAGTCGATGTTGTGGTAGTTGGGGCCTCACTTGTGGTAGTAGTAGATGATGTGGTAGTAGTCGATGTTGTAGTGGTTGGGGCTTCTGTTGTAGAGGAAGACGACGAATCTGGAACCGCAGTTGAAGTGGATGGGCTTCCAGTAGAAGTTGGGATAGCTGTTGAGGTCGATGGATCAGTTGTTGTTGTGGATGTCGTTGTTGTTGGGTCTTCAGTTGTGGTGGTAGTCGACGTTGTGGTGGTTGGGGCCTCAGTAGTGGTGGTAGTCGACGTTGTGGTGGTTGGGGCCTCAGTTGTGGTAGTAGTAGATGATGTGGTGGTTGGGGCTTCTGTTGTAGAGGAAGACGACGAATCTGGAACCGCAGTTGAAGTGGATGGGCTTCCAGTAGAAGTTGGGATAGCTGTTGAGGTCGATGGATCAGTTGTTGTTGTGGATGTCGTTGTTGTTGGGTCTTCAGTTGTGGTGGTAGTCGACGTTGTGGTGGTTGGGGCCTCAGTTGTGGTAGTAGTAGATGATGTGGTAGTAGTCGACGTTGTTGTGGTTGGGGCCTCAGTTGTGGTAGTAGTCGATGTTGTGGTGGTTGGGGCTTCTGTTGTAGAGGAAGACGACGAATCTGGAACCGCAGTTGAAGTGGATGGGCTTCCAGTAGAAGTTGGGATAGCTGTTGAGGTCGATGGATCAGTTGTTGTTGTGGATGTCGTTGTTGTTGGGTCTTCAGTAGTGGTGGTAGTCGACGTTGTGGTGGTTGGGGCCTCAGTTGTGGTAGTAGTAGATGATGTGGTGGTTGGGGCCTCTGTTGTGGTAGTAGTCGATGTTGTGGTGGTTGGGGCTTCTGTTGTAGAGGAAGACGACGAATCTGGAACCGCAGTTGAAGTGGATGGGCTTCCAGTAGAAGTTGGGATAGCTGTTGAGGTCGATGGATCAGTTGTTGTTGTAGACGTCGTTGTTGTTGGGTCTTCAGTTGTGGAAGATGTCGATGTTGGGTCTTCAGTTGTCGAAGAGGAAGACGTATCTGGTAGCGCGGTTGAAGTGGTTTGGCTTCCAGTAGATGTTGGGATGGCTGTTGAGGTCGATGGATCTGCTGTTGTTGTGGACGTCGTTGTTGTTGGGTCTTCAGTTGTGGAAGATGTCGATGTTGGGTCTTCAGTTGTCGAAGAGGAAGACGTATCTGGTAGCGCGGTTGAAGTGGTTTGGCTTCCAGTAGAAGTTGGGATGGCTGTTGAGGTCGATGGATCTGCTGTTGTTGTGGACGTCGTTGTTGTTGGGTCTTCAGTTGTGGAAGAGGAAGACGTATCTGGTAGCGCGGTTGAAGTGGTTTGGCTTCCAGTAGATGTTGGAATGGCTGTTGAGGTCGATGGATCTGCTGTTGTTGTGGACGTCGTTGTTGTTGGGTCTTCAGTTGTGGAAGATGTCGATGTTGGGTCTTCAGTTGTGGAAGAGGAAGACGTATCTGGTAGCGCGGTTGAAGTGGTTTGGCTTCCAGTAGAAGTCGGGATGGCTGTTGAGGTCGATGGATCTGCTGTTGTTGTGGACGTCGTTGTTGTTGGGTCTTCAGTTGTCGAAGAGGAAGATGTATCTGGTAGCGCGGTTGAAGTGGTTTGGCTTCCAGTAGAAGTCGGGATGGCTGTTGAGGTCGATGGATCTGCTGTTGTTGTAGACGTCGTTGTTGTTGGGTCTTCAGTTGTCGAAGAGGAAGACGTATCTGGTAGCGCGGTTGAAGTGGTTTGGCTTCCAGTAGAAGTCGGGATGGCTGTTGAGGTCGATGGATCTGCTGTTGTTGTGGACGTCGTTGTTGTTGGGTCTTCAGTTGTCGAAGAGGAAGACGTATCTGGTAGCGCGGTTGAAGTGGTTTGGCTTCCAGTAGAAGTCGGGATGGCTGTTGAGGTCGATGGATCTGCTGTTGTTGTAGACGTCGTTGTTGTTGGGTCTTCGGTTGTGGAAGAGGAAGATGTATCTGGTAGCGCGGTTGAAGTGGTTTGGCTTCCAGTAGATGTTGGAATGGCTGTTGAGGTCGATGGATCTGCTGTTGTTGTGGACGTCGTTGTTGTTGGATCTTCAGTTGTGGAAGATGTCGATGTTGGGTCTTCAGTTGTGGAAGACGAAGACGTATCTGGTAGCGCGGTTGAAGTGGTTTGGCTTCCAGTAGAAGTCGGGATGGCTGTTGAGGTCGATGGATCTGCTGTTGTTGTGGAGGTCGTTGTTGTTGGGTCTTCAGTTGTGGAAGATGTCGATGTTGTGGTTGTTGTAGACGTCGTTGTTGTTGGGTCTTCAGTTGTGGAAGATGTCGATGTTGTGGTTGTCGGGTCTTCAGTTGTAGAAGGAGATGTCGTTGATGTTAGATCTTCTGTTGAAGTCGTCTCAGTCGTTGTAGTCGTCGTCGTGTCGGGTGCTGGTGTCGTTAGAGAGTTTTCATATTCTGCCAGTTGTTGCAGATATTCGGCATATTCAGCTTCATATAGCTCTTGATAATATTGTTGCAATAATTGGTTGTAGTATTCCTGATTGGAATACTGCTGGTAATATATCTGCTGGTCGTACAATTGGTTTGCAAGATTGCTATAATACGATTGTAGATACGCTTGGTATTGACTATCACTCTGACTCTGACTTTGTGGCGATGGACGACTTGCCGCTGCTGTTTGACCCGAATTGGCTCCTGTGATTGTGCCAAGAAGGCTGTTAATATTATATACAGGAACCCTGAAAGGTCCCAGGGAAACAGTGGATTGTTGAGCCCATGTGGGCAAAACCAACACCAGAAGCAGCCACACGCGAGTAATTAACATTTTATTTTATTGAAATAGAATCTAATCGACGACCGCGCGTCGTAGAAACTCGTCCAGAACTGAGCTGCTCTGTGCGGCATACAAATGCTTATATATATAATCCCATTTGGCTAAGCAAGATGTGAATGGCCTTATTTACCTTCTTGGACTTGGGCCAAATGCAATAAAAGTCGAATACATTTCATCTTTATTGTTCTAGGCAAATACGAAGAAAGATCATTTGAATAAAACCTCTTCTAATGAGCTGACGGTCAAGCACTCAAGCTACTCGCCTTTCATCTTACATCTATCCATTCCTTATCTAGATAAGACTAGATAAGGGGAGAGCACCTGTAGAGCAGTAGCTGCTGCTGCTTCTTCTGCTGTTGCTTCTTCTGGTGCCAGCTGCAAAATCTTGTTAGGGTACTGTGAGTTGTTTATCGGATCATTGTTATCCAGATCGTATTTGATGCGTGAACCGTTTTTGAAGTCAATATAATCGTAATCTGCGTCGTGTTCATTGTTCACCAGCTGCGCATCCTTCTCAACCGTAGGTGGTGGTGGTGTAATGCTAGGCGCCACTGTAGTTCGTGCTGCTGCATTAACCTGTGCTATAAGATCGGCCAGCACAGCAGGCTGCACTGTGGGTCCTCCTTGGGCTGCCATCGATTGCAGACCCTGCAGTATACCCTGTATAAACTGTTCGCGTATCACAGCATTAGCATCCGCCGCAGGCTCATCGCTTTGCACCTTCGTGGGCTTAGCTGTCTCATCGGCCTGGGTGGATAGTTCATCTTGGGGTCTCCTTATGGGTATGCCCGGCACCAGGGCACCTCCACCTCCCACCTGTTGCACTGCACTCGGATAGGCGAGCAGCAGAAGTAGGGGTAAGCCAGCGGTGCGTTCCTGGGTGGGTCGACTCTGGATGACCAGCGGAAAGAGTCCCACCTGGGCCAGGAGAACCAGACGAAGCGTTGCTGTTTGCTTCATTGCGCTGCGAGTTCGCTGACCAACTAAATGTCGTTGCCAGAAGTTTTGCATATTTAGCAGTGCGAGAAAAGGTGAAATTTCTGGTTTGTTTACAAAGTTTCTCCCGATCTATGGATTGAACAATGGAAACAGCCAAAGCGCTGTCTGTCTGTCTGTCAGTCATTTATTTATTTATTTATTTATACGCTAATCTAATTAATAACTAACTCGCTTCGATCGTTGCTTTGTCTGTTGTCGCTTCTTGTTTTGACTATTTTTTATTTTCTTGTCGGATTTGTTACGGTTCGCTTTAGTCGTGGTCTTCGTATCCGTCTCCGCCTTGCGCCACAATTCTTCATCATAGCCGTAGTCACCTTCGCCATCGTAGTTATCATAGTCATCGCCGTAAGCTTCACCATCTTCGGCATAGTCTAGACCCTCCTCCTGGGCAAGTGCCTGCTGTGCCAGCTGAGCCTGCAGCAATTGTTGTTGGATTCCCAGGCGAGAGTTGAATTGGGAACCGAATCTGTTAGGACCATAGAACTGATTCGTTCTTCTGCGATAGTTTAGATAACTGGGATTCGTGATTTGCGCATTGCCAGTTGTAGTTTGTACTGTTACACCGGGCAGATCCCTATTCAAATTCTGGATGAAGTCGGCCGTGAGAGGTAGAACAGATTCGGGAATATAGAAGCCACCTGGTCCAGCCGGACCAGCTGGACGATATCCAAAGCCTGAAGGGAATCCTTGCGAGTAACCTGGTACATAGCCAGCACCATAGCCCGAGCCGTAGTCCAGACCGTAAGGGTAGCCAGAATTGTATAAAGACTGTACCAGTCCCTGTCCAATATGGTAGGCAGAGTTGATCAACTCCTGTGGGCCAGTAGAACTGGGAATTTTCACATCAAAAATTTGTTTCCCAGTACCCACATTACTGCTGCTCGGCGTGCGCTGCTGGGTGGCAAAGGTGGCCAGGACAGGATTAGCGTAGTATCCGTTGAGTTGAGGTTGAGGTTGAGGTTGGGCCAGCTGCAAATACGGATAGGGACTAAGATTGCGATGCTTTTGTGGCCTTATGGGTTCGGGTTCGGGTTCCAGTGGTATCTGCTCCACTGGCTTCTCCCTGGTTGAGTTGAAGAGTCTGCTGTAGAGTCGACTCAGATTGACTTCATTGTAGAGTCGGGTGAAGTTGATTGTGGGCAATTCGAGTACTACACGATTGTTGTTGGTCAGACCCGCCGCCTGTCGCAACTCTTGCTGTGCCAAGACCTTCTCAGCCCCCAAGCACAGTCCAATGATCACCACGAGGGTCGATAACTTAATATTTTGCAGACTTGTTAGCATCTTCGTTCCGTTATGTCTGTTGACTGACTGACCCGAGTTAAGAGAAGGGCTTGGCTTTTATAATATTTCGTAGATTCCAATTAACCCTATTTTCTGCATTGGTTTTTGTTTTTGTTTTTGCTTTTGTTTTTGACTTTTCCCACTTAAAATTCGAATCGAGTTTCTATAACTAATGGTGATACACATGTTTGCATAAATAATTGATATGGGACTAACTTAATACTTAAATTAATTTGCTTACGTAGTAGGCGTTTCCTTTCTAGTATACTACAAATGAAAGTATGCTATGACTCCATATTAGGTATATATCATTCGATTTTCAGGTCATGTCATGTCATGTGGGATTAATTTGCATAATGGCACGTGCTAACTATAAAGTGAAATTTCACTTTGTATCCTTAGAAAGTACAATAAGGATGATTCAGGATAGTTGTGGGACAATTGGGAGAAATAATAAAGGATATTTTTAGTGTCTTGTTTTGTTAGAGAATCCCAATTTATTTCGTCCTTTTGTGCCACTGAATGAATGAATGAATAAACGAATAAAAAAAGTCCTATTAAAATCGAAAAACAATTTATCTGACCATTTCTAAGCAATTCAATTGAACAAAACCCAATCGGGCATAAATCTTAAATTCTAATAAAAACTGACCGAATAAAAAAAGGCAATTTGATTTATTGTCACAGAATTTCCATAGAATTTTATCGGTTTTATTTTATTTCTGCACAAGTGTAAAATAAAATTGTAATTAAACCTAAACTCTTTTGGCAGCATTTAATTATTTTTGTATTATGTAAAATGCGGTTCCCCAGACCATTGATTTCCCACGGGTGCATTCATAATACCAAACGAATGAATGAATGTGGATAGCCCGAAAAAAAGAGAAATTATGAAAAACTTGTTTTTTGGGTTTTATAATTTATATTTTAATTGTAGTATTTTTTATAGTATTGTTTTAAACAGCTTTACTGCAATAGTTCGCCTTGAGCCTTGGCCTGAGCCTGCGCCTCAGCCACTGCTTCCGCGGAGTCGAGAGCCAAGAAGATCACCTGCTTGGCCTGACCCTTGTTCTTCTTCGATTTCTTCGACTTCTTCTTGGGCTTGGAACGACGCATCACATAGTCATCATCGTTTTGTGGCCTAAACTTGCGTCTATCAGCGCCAGCTTCTGCTAGCTGCTGCTGCAGTGCCTCCAGATCGAAGTTGGCCAATTGATCCGTTGGCAGCTGCTGCTGCTGCTGTGCCGCCAGAGCCCAGAGCAGGCTGCTGGGTACAGTCACGGTTTGTGTCGATTGTTGGGCCTGGTTAACGAACTGCGGCTGTGACTGGAGCAATTGTTGCAGCTGGGAGACTTGCTGCAGTTGTCCCAGCTGAGGCTGGGAAGTGTACAGAGCCGGATTGATGAAGGGTTGAACCTGCTGCTGCTGCTGGAGCTGGACCTGGGACAGCAATTGAGCCAACTGGCTGATGTCACTGAATTCATGGAAGCGTGTTCTGGTTCCTACTGATGTTGTTGATGACGGTGTCGAAGATGTAGATGAGCTCAGAACGGGTGAGTAGGTAAAGTTGAAGAAGGGCTCAGCGCCGGCAAAGAGAGAGCCCAGGTTACCAAGGCCAAAGGGGGAGTATATGGGACGGATTGGACGAGGACGATGATGATGGTGATCATGATGATCATCGTGATGATGATGATGTGGATACGAGATGATGGGCTTGATGATAGTCGTCGGTGGTGGTGGTGGGGGCAGAGCCAAGGGCACTGGCACCGGCACAGGCTGTGGGAATGGCTGTGGGAACGGTTGCGGATACGGCTGTGGATAGACAACTTGTGGTGGTGGTGGTGGTGGCGGCGGTTGTGGCGCCGGTGATGGTTGAGCATAGATGGGTGGGCTGTACACTGGTCCAGGTGCGGTAATCACAATGGGTTTGCCATCAAATGAATATCTGGGTGGTTCCTGTTCGCGAAAGAATGATATAATACGTCCCTCGGGCTCAGGATCTTCAGCCTCATCGACTTCTTCGACATCCTCTGCAGCGGGCAACTCCGCGGATTGAGCGTAAATCTTCACCGCCTGCGTCTGCACGATGGCACAGACGAGGATCAAGAGACAACCAAACCGTAACATTCTTCTCTGACCTATTGTCGCAACAAAAAGAACTGATGTCGAGAAATGCCAAAGTGTCTTTATATAGATTATAGATCGACATCGTTTCGCTCTTTTGACATTTATTTCGAGAGATGCGCGTGTTCGCTCTCTCTCTCTCTCTCTTGCTCTCTCCTCCTTTCTCTCCCTCTCTGTTCGGGTTCATTCGGCTCATTAAAGATAACCTATTAGTTATGTAAATATATGTGCCAGAATAGTTATCGACCGATGTCGGCCAGTTGAGAAATGTATGTATATTAATGCGACATATTAATTCGAATATATGTGCATATTTTTACGACTTTTTGCCCACCATCACCCTCACCTGACGTCACATGTCCAAAAGGTCTCAACGGTTCCCGCCTATGTCAAAGTTGATATTTCCTATTAGTATATTTTAATTCTGCATTTTAGTATAATGACAGAGCTGAATTTACATTAAAATATCTGCAGTATTATAGGCCTTTTGCGTCATTTGACGTGTGAATTAAGAAAGTTTCATTAATTTACTTAATTGGGTTTTATTTCGTACACGTGAGGATCGTTTAGACAAAAGGAGTGAATATATTTAATGATGATTTCTATGCGAACATACGATAATTTTCTCTACGTTGTCCCTGAGATCTAGCCAGGGGTAGTTCCAAATAGACTGGCTGAAGTTCAGGTTCAACCAACACCAGCTCGGGTGTCTCAATTAGTTCTAGACCATCATCGGTTGAGGCACGACTGAATCCCGTCAGGGTGATAATTTCAGGTTCGTTTCGGAAAAACTTTTTCACTTGATTCCATAAATTTCGCACTGGAGTTGCCCCAACTTCGGCAGATCCGGCAGTTGTTCCCGTCACATTGCCGTTCATAATATCCACAATCCAAGAGGGAGCACCTTCCGAATGATTTGGACTAAGAATCACCTGTCCATCTCCCACATACTGAATGCTGGGATCGCTCCACGAGGTTCTATAGAAGCCGAGTATTCGAGCATCCGTCATGGAGCACAGAACCAAACTAAAGAAGATGATCCACATGTCGTTGGCTTAATTTGGAAATGAACACGTATCGAAGATATCGCATGGTTCTGCAGCTTTTATAGTAGTCCACTTACCTGAAGTTCAACTTGATTAATTACTTACTCTCTATCTGTGTACCAGATATGATGGGAGAGGAATTGAGGTTATGATATCTTTAATTTAATTAATGTAATCTCATATTTTCAGTAAATAGTACAACTGATCATAGGTGAGAGATGAGAGACTTACCTTAATAATTTATCATTTTGATTTTTAATTGTTCTTTTTTTTATAATATTTTAGCAATTACAACTGATCTTATTACATTTACAGAGACTTAAAATTTACTAAACGTTAATTTTCAATTTTCATAGGTTTTAAAATTTCGAAGACTGGAAACTCAAAATTTGTATGATGGGACGAGAATTGAGGTTATCATATCATCAGATATATAAATGTCATTTCATATTTTGTAGTAAATAATATAACTGATCGTAGGAGATGAACAGATTTATATAAAATAATATTTTGATTTTAATTTAAATTGATCTCTTACAATATTTTAGGAATAACAACTGATCTTAGTAGATTATTATTTATAAAATTATTTTTTTTAATTTTAGTTGTAATTTTATACCCTTCGACCATTGAAAATGGTCAAAAAATTGTATACTGTGCAATGTATGTAACAGGCATAAGGAGGCGTGGCAGACCCCATAAAGTATATATATTCTTGCTCAGGATCACTAGCCGAGTCGATTGAGACATGTCCGTCTGTCTGTCCGTCTGTCCGTCTGTCCGTCCGTCCGTCTTTCTGCTGCAACGCAAACTAATCTCTCAGTTTTTTTAGAAATCTTCATGAAACGTGGCACACAAGCTTCTTATTGAGCCAGATCGGAGCGATACATCGTATAGCTGCCATAGAAGCTATCGGCCGATTTTTGTTGTTTTTAAGATTTGGCAAATTTTATTCTTATTACGTTCTTAATGTACTGTCAAAATAGGTACAATCGGCTGATATCAGGGTTTTTGTATGCAAACAGAAACCAGCAGCAATCCAAATGTATTTTATATTTAGTATAACTGCAAGGGTATAAAATCTTCGGCAATCTTCTTGTTATCTTTTTAGGCCATAGATATAAAAAAAATACATGGTCTATTAAGTTTGTCGGAATGTGCGTAACAGGCAGAAGGTGACATCTGTGGCCCTATTAAAAATATATATTCATGCTCCGGATCACAGGCCGAGTCGATCTAGCCATGTCTGTCTGTCCGTCTATATACCCGTCTGTCTGTCTGAAAGCTAGAAAATTTGGCATGTAGATTCTTGTATATCCCTAGGCAGTAAGCTTTATTTTCAAGTTTTTGGTACCATGGCCACCGCCCCCGTAAATCAGTAATTTGCAAAGTACTTAAGTTTTTTAAGCAAAGTACTTAAGTTTTCCAGTTTTTTTTTCAGGATAAATTAATATAACAAAAATAATATAAGCCTACTCCTTAAAATCCAGCCTGATCGTATAATAAACATGCTCTGTGAAGCGTTGCTTGTGTTCTGATCGCAAAACTTTCAAATTGTTATTTGTGTATATGTGATTGAGATAGCAAATTTGCCGACCAGCTTACAGTTGGTACGGTAGCCCAGCTATAATTAAAAGGCTCAACACCTAGGTTGGGCAGCTTGATAACCATGTATTTTTCTCGTTCGTTATTTTAATGTTTTTCAGTATATTGTATTAAAAATTTTACGCAATATTAATTTTTTTTATGGTATATACAAATAAACTGAAAGTCTGTGGCCTCTTACAGTCACCGCGTGACTGTAGAATTTCTCAATAGTTTTCTAATATTTATCAATTACAGCTGATCGCAGTAGATTTACAGATTTACCAAACTAATGTTTTATTTTTAATATTTAATTGGTTTATCTCTTTTTCCTCTTTGAACTTCGTACGTTCATCTTGCATATTAATTACAATATCCATAGGTTTTAAAGTTTCTGAAAGTGGGCGCGGAATTCTGAATTCCAACTCAGATCTGATTGTATTAGTTCCACTGATTTGCATACGCTTCGAAATAAAATAGAACTTGTTCTTGTTGGAAGCGGCGGTGGCAGTTGCCAAATTTGGCAAATGAAATTAGGTCGACTGACGAGGCAAAATGTTTTGTATAAATTGATGTGGGGGACTTATGATTATTTTTTTTTTTCTATCTTATGCATATATGCATTTTATATTCCCCCACAAAGTCTATAAAAGCCTTGGTGTGAAAGGAGATTTACACATTTTGGTAGAAACGCTCACAATATGAGCTTAAAATTGGCTTTGTGTCTATGCCTGAGCTTGGTGCTCTGCAGCGGCATCGCTTCTGCGGGAAAGTATGATGATCTTGGACGTTACGAAGATATCATAATCGATGAGGATGGCGATGATATTTACGATATTGATGAATATGATGCTGATGTTGAGCCGTATTTCGTAGTGGATGTGGAAACAGATGATGATGACGACAGGCCTGGACATGGACACGGTCACAGACCTGGACATGGACATGGACACCATCATCATGGACATAGGCCATCACGCCCGCATTCTTACAAACCTGGATATTATGTACTCTTCCCATACCCCTATTCAGGCTATCCAGGCTACACAGGCTATCCAGGCTATACAGGCTATCCAGGTTATCCTGGCTATCCAGGATATCCAGGATATTCCGGCTATCCCGGCTATCCAGGCTTCCCAGGCATTTCAGGCTATCCAGGCTATCCGGGATTCCCCTTCCGCAAGGAGCAAGAGAACTACAGACTCTGCAAGAACGTGTTGGGCGTGGCCAATATCTGCACAAGCGAACAGCGACACCAACGGAAACTTGCCTAAACCATCGAACTGACTAATCGAATAAATAAAATACTATATATAAAGAAAGTCATTGGGTTTTATTTATTACACAAGTCGAACTCGTTCGAAATTCTACTTTATAGGCTCTAATGCTAATGCAAATAGTTGTTGTAGAGTCTCTAACCATATGATATATGATCATTCCCCACTCTCGAGATAGTTTTAGTTCCAGCTGAAAATAGCTAATATATGTATGTAAGCTGTCAGATCTGATAGTTACAAAAATATGAATAATTTGACTAATGAGCTCGCGCCACGGGGCAAAGATCAAAGAAGGTTAATTATAAGGCGGGGTCGCTTTTGAGGGACTTAAGCTAACTTAATAGCTCATCTGATTTGCATCTTAATAGTGCTGTAGTGTGATAGATGACTGAAGGTATTAGATCGTTTCATATAGAACAAAATGTCATTGTAACTAGGGAAAGATTTATTATGAGTAAATCTGGTCAGGTAGAAGTATATAAACTTCTACCCGGAGACAGTTCAATCAGTTTCAAGTGGTAACTTGCAAAAAAATGAACTGGAAATTTTTACTCTGCATATCTTTGGCACTCTGCTGTGGCCTGACTGTGGCCCAGGATGAGCTCAGGCCGGAAGACGAGAATGCGGATGAGGAGTATCCCATTGCGGACTTCCTTGGTATCGCTAGAAGCGCCGACGCAGAAAGCAGCACGGAATCATCGCGTCAGGCACAGAATTCTTACTTTTGGAACTTACCATCGCCCATTAACCTTATGAGGATGCCCTCTTTTTCCGGCTATCCCGTAACAAGAGCGGATGAAAACGATGCCAATGCGAATGAGGGCACTAATACGGATATTGATGAAGAAAAGGAAACGGATCCAAGCGATACAGATGAAAATGCGAACACGCAACCAGATCCAAATAATTCACAACATCCAGAGCATCCAGAACATCCCCATCATCCACATCATCCACACCATCCACATCATCCACACCATAAGCCTGGACCGTATTACCCGCCGTATCCGCCATATCCACCTTTCCCATATCCACCATATTTCTATTCAGGATACCCTTACCCTTATTATCCAGGATACCCTTACGGACCATACCCGCCATATCCCAAGTATCCATCCTATCCGAAGTACGAGTATGACTATTCCGTTTATAACTATTCAGCACCTTCAAAGAAGAAAACAAAGAGCAGTACGAAGTGTCGTCGTATTCATCCATTTAGTAAATTTTGCATTTGAAAACTCTTGAAAATGTAACTGCAAAAAATATGATAATAAACCAGATACGGAACGCAAACATTTTGCTTTTATTGATAAAAAATTCAAATTTCTGCAACAAATCGCGTGTAGATCGTATAAAAAAAACTGGTCTTTTCTCCCGCTTTCATTGAGCAAATGGTCTCGTGTTTTGTTTTGGGGATAGTCAACATGACAATCCATTTCTTTGATACGATCAGAATTCAAAGTTTGTTATAAATTCGCAAAGAAAATTCGTTTATGTCAATTTAATGTTGGGTCCAAAGACGAACCGCATAATGAAAGCAGATCAACTCGTCCGAATCTCAAATGATTTTAATGGTTCAACTGATTTGCATGTTTTGGCTTTGTTCGAGATCTTCGCATTCTAATTGATGTTAGAAATTATTGCAGGTGAAACTATTCAAATGTGGATTGGATACAGAAAACTGATCTTGAGATTTGCCTATAAATACAAAGTCAAGTCTGTCCATCAATCAGTTCGACATGAAAGCTCAAAACATGAGCCCCAAATTTGTACTTTGTCTGCTGTTGGCACTCTGGTGTGGCCTGGCGATCGCCGAGGATGACATCGAGGTCTTTAAAATCGAGGATCAGCCTCAGCTCGATACTCCTCGGATCTACTACCCATCTGCTCTCATCAAGGACGACGAAGGAGCCCTTTCTCTCGAAGAGCCTGAACCTGAGTTGAGCACAGCGGGACGCCAGTTCGACGCATCCTCCTACTACTACCCATCCTCGTACTATCAATCTGAGTACTCTCCGTATCTGAGGGCTGACAAAACTGAACCCGCAGCTGATAACACCAAACCAGCTGATCCTAAGCCTTCTGATCCCAAGCCAAAACCACCAGTAAAACCTCATCCCCCTCCTCCACCACCACCACCGCCACCACCACCACCATCATGGTACCCTGGATACCCTTCTCAGTACCCTGGATGGCCATACCCAGGCTACTCACCATACCCGTACCCTCCCTACCCATACCCTCCTCCACCACCACCACCACCACCAACTCACAAGCCAAAACCATCGCCGAAGCCAACATCCAGTCCAAACCATAACCAGAACGCCAAGTTCTGCAAGAAGGTGCCCCACATTGGCTTGGTGTGCCTCAACTAGAGTTCGATACGAGCTTACGAAATGAAATCTATTTATTGAAAGAAAAAAACAAGCAAAAATAAAGCAATATTTATTATATTTCTTTAAAACATATTTGGTTTTATTTATACAAAGAGCTGAAAATTGGTTGATTGTTTTGGGGAGAAACCCATGATAATGCAAAACAGATTTATGAGTGTATTTTTATTTGGAAAAGGTGAAATTTACATACTTCAAACAATACTCAAATTATACAATTGGCCATAAAAGAGATCTTAAATACTAAATCTAGTTTTATTGGTTCAAATTGGTATCTGATATATGAAATCTAAATAGAAATATAAATGCTTAAATTAGAAAAATATTATACTATCCGTAATTGGTATGAATAAAAACAACAAGACATCTGAAAGAAGACAACAGAATCTAAAAAATTCTTTTATTTATTTATTATATTTATTAATTTTAAGTTCTGTAAAAAATTTCCTGTACTCCCTAACACAAATTTTTTCTCTACAAAATTTGATTATTGCCCATGAAAGAGAATGTCTTGAATAAATAAAACTTCATGTAAAGGAGTATAATATTAAATGAAATATGATTGATAAAAAACAATTAACAAAACAAACTTATTTTTATTTTGGGTAACTGAAGCTTTCTCCCGTTATTAAAAAGAAAAGAAGAGTTATAATGAATATAAATGCAAATACATATATACCTACATAAGACAATAATCATATTTTACTTTAGTTAAGTTTTATTTAAGTTTCCAAAATTTCCAGAATCATCTCTCTGCCAATTTGCAGTGAAAGGTGAATATGATCATAGAACGTAATCAAATCAATTTTTCTGCACGAAAATGTTTAGTTTATCGCAAAAAAAATCCCATTAACCGGTTAATGTCGTCTATACGGTAGTCAGTCAACGGTATTTTGATAGTTTCTAACTGATTTCGTCATTGTTCGACTAATTTGCATGCGCTTTCTGCGTAAATTTCGCATAGAAATCGAGTTTGATTTTATGAGATCAACTTTGGGTGTTGCCTTAGATAGAAGACATGAGGTAGAATTGGGACATGTCTATAACATATTTATAAGATACTTAGCGGAACAGTTATCTGATGTAGTTATTCCGTTCTGGCGAGCCACAAAGTCAGGGTATAAATACAAAGGCATCAAGTGACATTAATCAGTTCGAAACAAACGCTCTCACAATGAGCTTGAAGTTAGCTTTGTGCCTGGTGCTGGCACTGTGGTGCTCCCTGGCTGTGGCCAGGCCCAAACAGGATGTGGCTCTCTACAGGGTGGAGTCTCGTAGCCTGGGACATGGTGTCAATCTCTTGGATGATCCTCGCTTCATCAAGGAGGTGATCGTCAACGAAAATGTGGACAACGAAGAGGATGAAGATGAGGATGAGGAGTACGATCCCTATCCCTATGATCCATACTACTATCCAGGCTACCCAGGCTATTCTGGCTATCCCGGATACCCAGGCTATCCAGGTTACCCCTACTCGGGCTATCCCTATCCCCAGCCTTATCCACAACCAGGACCTCCACCACATCACGGACACCATGGACATCATGGCCATCATGGACATCATGGACACCACGGACATCACGGTCATCACGGACATTATCCTGCACCACCTCCACCACCACCACCGCCACCACCACCACCGCCACCACCACCACCCGCCACCACCACCACCGCCACCACCTCCACCACCACCACCACCGCCGCCACCACCACCACCGGCACCACCCGGCTGGAATCATCAGCCTGGCTGGCCCTACCAACCCGGATATCCCTACCCACCCGGCTATCCTCGTCCAGGCTATCCCTACCCATGGTTCCCTCCCCACCACCATCATAAGCCCACTCCCAAGCCAACACCCAAGCCTGAGAAGCAACAGATCTGCAAGAAAATCTTGCCCCTCGGCTTTGTGATGTGCTTCGATAGCGAAACCAATTAAACTGCTGGCAAAAGACAAAATAAAACTAAAGAAAATATTTGAAAAAACAAAAACAAAATACAAATTCGAATTGATTTATCTTAAGAACTTGAAAAAACATTCGAAAATTGAAGAGGAAATTCGAATTCGAAAACAGCTGGAGGGCTGCCAGACTGGCAGGATGTAATCGAACTGCAATTAGGCAACTCTACAGAGCAGAGCAACCCACAGCACCCACCCCACTTTGGCTGTTAAGTTTCTAAAGAGCAGCAGGGGGGAGGGGCGTGTTGTATAAAGTTTCAGGTGAGAATTGACGTTTACGAGAGCTCATTAACACATTCAGTCAGTTGCAGACTTGGCCAATATACGAAGATAATTGGCCAAAAGATACTTTTTGTGAAACTTTTTTTAGCTTTGACATATATTTGACAGGCATTTAGCAATTTATAGTGATGATAAAAAAAGAAATATTTAAATGAGAATTTGAGATAAACGAAATAAAGTTCGTTGACTTGCAGCGAGAGAGAGAGAGAGAAGAGAGCAGCGAATTGGCAGCACTTTGAAGGCTTGTCACAAGTTGGGCAAGGCCAAGTTCGACTGTCTGGCTGCCCCACTGTCTGGTTGTCCCACTGTACTACTGTCCCACTGTTCTACTGCCTAACTAATGTTCGACTTATTTATCGAGTTGTGCTCCCGACTTGCTGGCGACACTAATTAAATGTCCACCAGGCCGCACTAAATCAAAACAACAAGCTCAAGATATCCCGAAGAACACAGTTAGTTAACCAAGCACAGTCTCTGCTTATGTGTGTGTGTGTGTGTGTGTGTGGGCTCGTAAATTCCAGATATTGTTAAAAAACTTTGGGAAGCGCATAAATCTGCCGGCACAACAACAGAACGTGGCAAGAGCTGGATAGGAACTGGGCAAGAACTGTCCGCTAACGAGCCAAAGACGCTGCTGCTGCTGCTTGAAATCATTGAAAAATAATGCCTATAAATATGCTAAAGAAATTGTCTGTGCCGCGTGTGTGTGTGTGTGTGTGTGTGTGTGGCCTTTGTGCCTCAATTGAGGCAGCAGGCACAGGCAGCAGTTTCCCCCATTCAAAAGGGAAAACTTTTACCAGCCCAAGTGCCGAAGGTCAACAGCGTAATTTGTTTACTTTATGCTGCCACTTTGCCTAGTTATGACTGTGTGTGTGTGTGTGTGTGTGTGTCAGTCTGCTAGGTGGCAACGCTTGAGCAAACTTTGGAGTGGCAGCTCCAGCCCAGCTTGTATGGCAGCCAGGCAGGCACTACAATTATCTGTGTTTACTCTACCATAACCGGCAGCTAATGAAACGAACCCAACCACGAACGAAGCAACCAGATCGAACCTTGAGGCTGCCTTGGCTCATCCATCAGATAAATCGAAGATATATCGAGTGCCATCAGGCTTATTGTTTAAACAAAAGACTTAATTACGCCCTGCAGATTGTACAACAATTTATGGGCATAAAACACTTAACCATCTCTCTCTCTGCATATACTATATATAATATTAGCCTATATATAGTACAGAGTTCTATGGGGCACGCTATAAAATACGATGCATGCCATAAATATGCCAGAGAGAAGCTTTATAGCATGGCCAACCATAAACTATACATTTTGCACGTCTAAGCAGCCACAGCGTGTTCCCTCTGATTTTCCAATGTAAATATTCCGGATGGAGTTCCAGTTCCTGCTGCTGCCCCTCTGTGGCCCAACTGGACCATTTTACCCGCCATTTTCATTCACACACACACACAGCGAGCGCGCGCTTCTTTTTCGGTTCGAGCTGCTTTTCCTTTATAGTCTGAGCCTGAGCCTGGCAACCGACGCAGCGAGCGACGTCGACGGAGACGGAAGTACTTGAAGGCACCGGAAATACAAAATGAAGTTAGCATATCAGTTCAGTTACTTAGCAAGCATTTTTATGGCCTGCAATATACGAGCGAAATTATGAGCGACTTTGCAGTCTACCAAATTTTTTTTTTCTTTCTTTTATGTCAAACTTTATAATACTTTATGACGGCAATTGTTGAGCAACAACGAAAGAAAATTAACAAGTGCCAAAGGCTGTAGTCGTAGAAGGGTGACTAGTTAGATACCCAGTGTTGAAATGAACTAAATAGAAAATATTTTATAAATTAGAGAATGATTAAATACATATTTTGAGTATTTATTCAACCCTTTAGGGACTATACACCAGTCACTTTGAGTTAAAGAATTGTTTAAATATTTTTTCTGCTTATGTTATAATGTTTTATAATCTAAAGAGAAAATTTACTTTTAATATATATTAGCAGCAGCATTTCATAAAAATTAATTTCTAGCTCACATGTATTTAAGAAATCTGTATAAAATAGTTTTTAAACTAAATATCAGGGTATTAAATGGTATATATGTACGTATAACAATTTCTAAGTGCAACGCTTTCGTCGAGTTTCTTCTCTAAGTCGCAATGTTGACCTTTTAAAATTTGGAAAAAAAAACCCACTTTAAATAATAATCTATTCTTTTATTAATTTTCTTTTATAAAATTTCCACAAATGTTCAGCAATTTGCACACAATTTAATAAGAATTTCATGTTTTTATATGTCAGAATTATTCATAATTCTCTTCTTTTTATTTTTACCATACAAACTGTTTATTATAACGAAGAATATACACAAATTTTACTTTAAACATATATAAGCACCAGCAATCGAATTACATTTCAAGCTCATATATATTTAGGAAAAAGCAGGGTATTAAGAAATATATACAATAATTTCTTACTGTAGCAACGCTTTCAATAACTTTCTTCTCTAAGTCGCAATGTTGACCTTTTGAATTTTTGAAAAAAAAAACCTACTCTAAATAAAAATCGATTATTTTATTAATGTTCTTTTATAAATTGTTCCACTTTCACAGAACTTCCACAAATGTTCAACAATTTGCACACAATTTAATAATAATTTCTCATATTTAAATAATTCACAAACTGCACTCAATCACAATATTTGGACACATTCAAACGGATGGCATGACAATATTATTTTTGTTAACTTTATTTCATACTGTCATTTGGTGAAATTGTTTTATTGCCGGCATTTTTGTGTCAACTGCGAAAACGTGTCAGCAGTTTTGTGGGCGTAACCACGCCCCCATCTGGGGCTATTGATGCGTTTCATGTTGTTGAAGTGGCAGCCTCATTAGTTAAATAAAAATTGAATTTTTAATAAGCCAAATAGACAACGAATCGTAATATCGAGAGTATCGAGACCCGAAAGTGTGCTTGAACTTTTAATTAGAAAAAGTCGCGATGCCAAAGAGCGGCAAACAGTAATTAACGATGAATGATAAGAGAGACAGAGAGAGAGAGAGAGAGAGAGAGAGAGAGCAAAACAGACAGAGAGAACGAGAGGAAGAGAAAAAATGAAAATACTTGATACAATAAAACGGAATTGTGACACACAGAATACACTGAGCGGAAAGTCACTTGAACAGCGAGATGAGCTCTCAAATCTGCTTTATAAAGTTGTATGACATAAGCTGCTTAGAATGTTCCATAGATTTAGTATGGATTAAATTCAATGAAAGATTTTGAATTAACGTAAATAGAAACAGCGCTTGAGTACTTGAAACTTATAAATGAATTTGTAATTCCACTAAGTTGATAATGAGATAGCTGTATTTTATTTATTTCACTTAAAGAGGTCTATCTTGGTTTTAGACTGTTTTCTCAGAGCTAAGACTTACATATTCTATATAATATATTTATTTAAACTCTACTTAGTGTATTCACACTTCGTTTAGAACATTCTTTGATTCTATTATATTTTCAACTATTTAATATTTCAATATTTTATGTGCTTTTCATTTCGTTAATGGTCATTAGGCGCTCTCTCTCTCTCTCTCTCTCTCTCTTTGTGGCTGTCTCTTTCTTTCATCTGGACTGCCCGCACTTACGTCAGAAGTGACTGTAATGAGTTTTTGATATCTGCCACCAGTGGACAGGCTGGACAAGATGCTGGAGCGTTGCCTCTGGTGGCCAGTTCAGCTGTCAATATCGAAATGTTTTCTCTTTCTCTCTCTCTCTATCTCTCTCTGTGTGCGTGTGCCTGTCACAATGTCACAGTGTCTGCCAAAGACAGTTGTACGAGCTGATGTTGAAATAATCAAAATACCTCAAGTGACAATGGAAAAAGACACATGATATACGTATACGATATGTGTCTGACTCCATATATTTAATATGAAAATAAGCCTCGTCTGCATTTAAATTGCAAATTCAATGCTTAAATCTCCTATCTATATTATAAGTATCTGTCTGAGTATGTGTGCGTGTTTGTGTGTGTGCACAGTATGTTTCTTTATTGTGTTTAAATTTCGCCATTGACAATGGCCACAAAAGGGCGAAATCGGGGCGAAAAGGGGGTGAAACGAGGCGCGTGAAAGCGTTTAACAAAAACAAGGCAAAGTTTTCGCTTTGCATTTAGAACACACGCCATGGGCTGTTTTCCCACAGTCCAGCAACAATAACAACAACAACAACAAAAACTCGAGAGCAAAAACAACAACAACAAACATGAACTCTGGAACGGCGCCAAGGCGAAAGGCGCAGACACGCCCAGTCGCCATTGCCTTTGCCTTTGCCTTCGTTTTTCGGTTCGTTTTTTTTTTTTAATTTCTTTAAGAGCTAAACAGAAAATGGCGAAATAAGCATAATTCCAGGCGCCATAAAAATAAAAACAAAACAAAATAAATTCACACAATTTGAAAAACGCAAACACTCAGCCGCAGCCGCAGCGGGCAGAGAGGCCAAGAAAATGGCGGCGCCCAAGTACAGCTGCAGCTGTTTAATGGCCTAGCATGTGTACGTGTGTGCGAGCTCTATGTGTGTGTGTGTGTGTGTGTACAGCTGGTGTGCGTGTGAGTGTATTTTCCGTGGCGCGGTGGAAAATGAATTAAAAAATGTTTACGACTCGACCGCTTGATTTTCAGCACATTGCAAAGCGGGTGAGAATCCCTGGCCAAAGGAATTCGGAACATGCCCCCGAAATGCCTTAGCATCGATGATGCCCCCATTCTCCATTCTTCGTTCTTCGTTCTCCGTTCTCCTGCCCACACCCCTTACTGTGGAAGTGTTTGCGGTGACGTTTTTACAATTCCACAATGTGCCCTGCAACAAATTGATTTTTTTTTCATTCTTTCTTTTTGGTTAACGTCTGCAGCAGAGATCCCAAAAGCAAATAGAGAACTCTGGCAGAAAACTATGCACCATCATTGGAATTCGAATATCGAGAAAAAATGTGTGAGAAAAAACTAAAGGGTCAGTATCAAGCAGAAATGTCTCAAGAGTATATAGACAGAGCTTGCATAGAGAATGTTTGATATTTATATTTTTTAAGCTAAGATATGCGTGGAAAATTTTTAAATATATTATCGAAAAGTGTCCAATGGTTTTTTTATTGAGTTATTTAGTTACGGTTTTTTTATAAATATTTAAAATAGCCAAAAACATTTTTAAACAATTTTATGATTTTTTCTAGACTTAAATATAATATATTAATTTGAATTATATTATAAACGTGGTAAAAATTGAGAGATTTTAGTTATTGATTTTAAAATATTTGGAAATAATTATAATTATTATTTTATAAATATTTATAGTAATTATTTATAAATATTTAAACCAATCTAAAACATTTTTTATTAATTATTTTTATTATTTTGAATAGATATTTTGAATATTTTAGGCCTAATTAAATGTATATTAACACTCAAAAGTATGCTACAGTTTTTTCTTATGGACCGCTCTCTGCACTAAATTAACTTGGACACTCGAAAGTATACTACATTTTTTTGTTTCGCAGCAATAAGTGCAGGTAGCGTATTCCAAGTTCCCCTGCAGTTCACAAAACCGTAGCAATTTGTTTTTTGACCATTTTTGGGCCTTGGCTATAAAAAAAACTGTAATTGTCATGCAGCAAATGAGGCTGAACCACAGAGCCAGAGCCAGTCGGTGAACCAGAACCAGCATCACATTCCGTCACTTATTTTCAGGCCCCCACACCACAAAATGAAAAGCAATGCGATAATTGAATTGAAAAGACGAGAAACTGTGAAATGCCTTTAGGCTAATTAGTTTTCAAATGTCGAAAGCGGCATTTCGGCATTCATGAATCGCATGAATTGATTCGTTTTTGATGCATCCATTCGTTGCATAAATTGTTGCAGTGGCAGCAACATTTTAAGGCGCGTACTTAACGAAAGCGCCGCAACCAATTAACGGTCGCATAAGCTGGGCTGCCATTAAGGCAGCAGACACACACACACACACACACATACATAGACATGGTGTAGAGTTGCCAGCCAATGCAATTGCTGTTTAATTGAGCGCACGGTTGCCACAACCATTTATGTGGACGTTGCAGCTGCCACGCCCAAGGGCAAGTGTGGGGAAGGGAGGGAGGGAGGGCTGGTGGAAGGAAACTCTGCCCTACCCCAAAGCCAACAAAATGAGACAAAATGTTTCAAAGGCATAAGCGCCTCTATAAATTGCATGCACTGCAAATCGTCGCCATGTGGTTGGGGGGTGCCCCTGCCCATTTGACAAATTATTATCGAGTTGGCATCGCTGCGCTGCCATTTGCCCGGCTCGTGGTTTTGGCTTAAATTTATGCGTCGAGTCTGTTACAGGTAGAACGATGCGATGCGACGCCTCTCCTCACGTGCCACATCCGGTGTAGCTGCCACTGCTGCTGCTGCTGCTGAGTCTATTAAATCAGTAGCTTGGCAAAAAAAAAATGAAAGAATTATTTATGGTACGCGTTTAGGCCGTGATAAAATATGACAAATGCCTAAAAATATGCCAAGATGTTGGGCCGCCCCCTTGGTAGTTCCCTTAGTTCGCTCTCTCCTCTCTTCCTTATCTGGCACATGCATAATTTAAGTCAAATTGACAATAAATCAAAAATACCAAAAATATACCAAAAATACGGTCTGCTTTAAGCGGAGCTACCCAGCTGGACACAGGTGGCACCTGCACATTGGCAATGCCCGTTTTGATTGCCGGAAACGAAAGCGGCGACAACAAGTGCTCGACCGGGCTAACAATTCATTTGGAAATGCTTTTATAATTGCTGTGCCCTACACTGAGTGCGGCATATGGACTGTGGCAGGCAGCTGGTTAGGGAAAATGCGATAAAGAAAGGAAATTAGATAAGCAATTATATCTTGGGAATTTCAATCAAATAAAAAGAATAGTTAGTTGAAGCAACTTGATGATTGTAGGGGCTGAAAGACTGTGCCGAAAACACTCTGTTAGTTGAGAGCATTCAGATACTCACTATACATTTTGGGTATAAATTATATATATTATTATAGTCTGTATTTATAACTGATACGTAGTATGAATTATCTTCAAAATTTCTCTACTCTTATTAAATTTTGTGCTCTGGAATCTAGAAATACTAGTAAAAAGTCGCCTCTGCTCTACCCTAGTCTATACTCCCCACTATACTATTTTATATACCCTTCATTATAATCTAATTTATACATAATACTTACTCTACTTTATACCCTACTTTATATCGTATCTTATTTTCTTCTGCCATAGACTTTTTTCTTTACTCTTCCCTATACCCTACTCTATACTCTAATTAATTGCCCAAGATCTTCCTCATAATCTTTTACAATTCACACATATGTATTTCCTACTTTCTTGTGACTTTCTTTCAACAACTTTTTCTATCCTTTAGTTAAATCTAAAGCTCTCCAGCTTCTCTTTCCCTTACTGCCGTAGAGCATGCCCTATGTCTACCATGCCGAACATCTAATTGTGACTTTTATGTGTGTTTGTTCTATATAGGAAATGCGCAACGCATAAAAACCAATACAAACCAATACACTCACAATATGCCAAAAGCGAAGCGCAACACAAAAGCAAATTTAGATTTATTTTAGACAATTTGATTGCCAATGGTTTGCTTTTTTCCCCCATTTTAGCCATTGTTGTCGTTGTTTTTTTACTATTGTTGTTGTTGCTTTTTTCATATAAATCTGCTGCAAAACGCTTGAAAAATGCACAAAAATGTGTGCGTACGTGCAGGCAAACAATTTTTCAGTTGTCGTTGTCCAAAGCGTGTGAAGAGTTGGTCAGCGCATGAGTCACCCCTTTTGCTGTTACCCCCTATTGCCTGCACCCCGCCAAATGACCCTCAGCAGCAGCTGCTGCACGCAATTAATCACACTGAGTACGCGTCGAAAAGAGAGAGAAAAGACGCGTCGATGGTTATGACAACAAAAAAAAAGAGAAAAAAAACCGACGGGGACAGGTGAATTGAATTTTGGCCAGGTAAACAGGTTAACTGCCAGCCTGGCTGGAGAGCCATTCAGTCAGCTGAGAGAGCAGGCAGGGGGAGTGGCAAGAGGGGCGTGTGAAAGCCGTTAAATATGAAGCGTGTGCAGCAGCAGGAGCAGCAGAGGCAGCTTCAAGCAGGCACCTCAAGCACCTTTCAGACAGCAGCTGCCACTTCATTTTGCGCACTTTTTAGCTGCCTAAGATGTTTGCCAGCTGCAGAGAAGGGGTGCGGGATGGGGAGGCAGCAGCTGTGAGGGGGGCGTGGCACATCAGTCAAAGTGCAAGTGGCACTTGCCGTGGCACTCCACAACGACGACGACGACGACGACGACGTTGAGAAAAACGGAAACTACAGTCAGAATGGCCGCAATGACGACTCACACTGCCTCACAGAAAGACCTTGACAGCGCAGACAGTGCTGCACAGCAGTTTACATACGCTTAAATCGCATTAATTGCATCAGATGCCTTTGGGGGAGTGCAACTTTTTTGGCCACAATGTGCTAAACCCAAAAAGGAATTGTATCTCATGTCATATATCTTGTACATCTCCATCTGCTCTCTGCTCTCTGCTTTACTGCCTGCTTCGTGCCAAGCAATTATTTGCACAAAATATGTGCAGGTTTCTACTCTCTTCTTTTTATTTCTTTTTCCTTTTTTTTTCTTTTGTTTGGGCAACTTCCACAGGCAAATGGGAGTGCAAAATGCCAGCAAACATAACTGCAAATTGTTAAATGAATCTGGCAACTTGTGTGTGCTTGCGGCATAGTTATTGTTTGCCTCATGAAGCAGGGAAACCCTACGAAAGCTTCTGCATTAGGTGATGATAATTTCAAAGTTATAACTGCAGCTAAATTGAACAGAAATGTTGAGGGAAGAGCTAAAATGATGTATAATTTCTATGCTATCATGTCATATGAAAATAATAAAAATCATGTATGATATACATATATGAGATATATAGAGTTAAATCAATTCCGCTATATGACTTCAGCAACGATCAGCAACGTTCAGTTTCGAGCTGCGCTGCACTTTAGGTTTGCAAAAAAATGCAGCATACATTTCTGCGCCCAATACAATTTCACACAATGCATTTAATATTGCATGAAGAGAGACCGCACGGGGAGGGGAAGGAGACAGAGAATGTGCACAATTGACAGTTTTATATAAATTTCAGATACTGGGCAATAATACAGGGTATATATAGGGTATACGAAGCCCAGGCCATGGCACGCAACTTTCAGTACTGGCACACAAGTGCAACATAAGCGGCTCAGTGTGCGTGTGTGTATGTGAGTCCCCTCTCTACACCCCCTCCCCCCTCTTAAAGCTCCACCATGGCATTGTGCATAAGGATGTGTGCTTGCAATTTCCCCTGGGAAATTTATGCAAATAAAATAACAAATAAATTTTACAATTTCATGTGCAAACCATGCAGGCGGCACACACACACGCGTCAGTCAGTCATGCGCTCAATCAGTCATTGAGTCATTCACTCATTGAGTCATTCTAGCATTCAGTCGCTCATTCATTCATTCGTTTCGTTTCAGCTTGAGTCTTTGCTTTGTCAGTTTGTCGCGCTGTCTCTGGCTGTTTGTTTGCATTGCAATGGCTACACTCATTGTGTGCGTGCATATATGTGTGTGTGTGTTGGAGTGTGTGTGTGCGTGTGGCTGCCGAAGGTCGTCATAAGTCGTAGCATAAATTGCGATTCCCATGAGAGGGCTTGGGTAAAAGGGATCGCAGCCAGAGCGCGCATTTTGTGGGTCTGTCTAGACGTGGCGACCTTGCCGCATAATGGCATACAGCGCATTTATATGACTACACACAGTCATTACAATTGGATCGAATAGGTGTCTATTTGTGTACAAATATGTGTCTCTCTCTGTGTGTGTGTGTGTGTGTGTGCGTGGGTGTTACGAATATAAAACTTTAATTGCTTCAAGCGCCTTGAGCACCGAAACTTTTTTAATCATGAATGTGCGCATTTAACAGCTGCTCGACTTAGCACACACACACACACATAGACAACACATACACACCCAATACACCCACGCATACTGGCATATAAAAATCTACACACCCAACACACACACAGATTGCTTTAAGCTACGCGTTTTTCACACTCAACTAAATTCAAAACAAGCGCGAAAATAGTGTCAGCTGAACGACTATCGAGTACTCTATAAGGGCAGGTAGGAAAAATAAAAATAATACTCAGATGAGAAAAAAAAAATACTTTTTAAATTTATTATAAAAGTGAAAAAAAATGAACGAGAAAAATAAACTTATAATATAATTAATTAAAACGTATCAGAGCTAAAAAAAATAAACGACTGTTAAATATTATATGAAGGCAGCTAAGAAAAAGTAATATTACACTGAGAAAGGAGTATAGAAAAACTCTATGATAATAACATATATATATAATAAATACACAAATAAAAGATTAAAAAAAAAACAAACAAAAAATTTCAATAAAACAAACGTAAGAGAGCTTTAAAATTGTTTAAAATAGAAACACAAACGATACAACAAAATTTGGCAACAATACAAAACAATATGATTTAATACCATAATCTTTAATTCTGTTAAGTTTAAATTATATTTGAAACAATTTGAAACAATTGTTTGCCAGTTTAATGTATTTGAGCTCTCAATTAACGTTAAATAAATACATAAATAAAAAACTAAATATATAAATAAAATTATTAAGAAAGAAATCAATCAATAAATAATTAAATAAAGAACTAAATATATAAATAAATACAAATTAAATAAGTAATTAAATAAAGGAATAAATAAATTAAAAAGTAAATAAATAATAGAAAGAAGCAGGAGAAAAGTAATATAAATAAAATAATTATTTAAATTCCTTAAAATCCTCTAGGCTTATATACATTTTTTACAGGGTATTTGCTGTGGGTGCAAAACGCAAATTCCCACAGCGCACACCGTGGAAAACTTTGCGGTTATCTTTGCCCTTGTTTTTGTAGCTTTGTCTGCCAATTGTTGTTGTTGTTGTTGTTGCTGCTGCTTCTAGTCAACTAGTCCAAATGGATTAGAAGCAACTTTGTCTGCAACGCGTTCGCTGCGCACAAAAGTATGCAAAATTATTGAAATTGAGCATTCAATTTATTTGCAAATGGCCTGCCATATATTTCGAACAGCTTTTGCCTTGTTTTCCGTTTATTTTTCTCAACTCGCACATACACACATATTTATATGGAAAATTACACACAGCAGGAAGTATGTAGAAAGAGGTGGATAGGGAGGGGGGGCTGGAAAAGTTTAAGGATAACTGAAATGTACGCACGAAGGCGCCAACATCTATTAAGCTTCACTGGATAATACAATACGATCTGTGTGTGTGTGTGAGTGTGTGTGTGTGGCACAACTTTCGCATATGTATTTATAGCAATCTGTGCCGGGAAGTGTGCGTAAGGGGTAGGGGGTGCGTAGGGCGTGGGGCAACTCAAATATGTATAAATTGAAATCAATAATTATTTCCATATCATTAGATGGCAAAGCAGAGCGAAATGAAAAGCAAATTATATGCTAAACAAAAAGTCGTTGGGATCCCTAGATTGTTTGATTGCGATATTCAATAATGTAGGCATTTCCCCCCCCCCCGCTCAACTCCTCCCAATCTCTCCTCCACTCTTTGTGAAAAACCTTGCGCCAGCTGTCCTTGTGCAAAACAAAAGCAGGCAACATTTTTTGTTTACCTCCATTGATTTGCCTCGTTGGCCAAGTTAAATTGAAGCACACGCCCCGCTCCCTTCCCTGCCCCACTCCACTGTAGTTAATTTTCAATTATACGAGGGTCGTTTGATAAGTCCGTGACTTTTTGAATAAAATATATTTTTTTCGTCAAAGAAGCGTTTTATTTCTCAACATAATCTCCTTTTAGCTATATACATTTAGTCCAGCGTTTTTCCAATTTTTTTATTCCTTCCAAATAATAGGTTTTCTCAAGGCCCTCAAAATAGTCGTTTGTTTCTGTGATGACCTCTTCATTTGACCCGAATCTCTTACCGCCGAGCCATTTCTTCATGTTTGGAAACAAAAAATAGTCACAGGGGCTAAATCTGGAGAATATGCTGGATGGGGTAGCAGTTCGTAGCCCAATTTATGAAATTTTGCCATGCTGACTACACAGTGTGCACCGTGCATTGTCCTGATGGAACAGCACTTTTTTTCGCCAAATGCGGTCGTTTCTGCTTCAAATCAATATCGAATCTGTCCAAAAGCTCTGAATAATATTCGCCGGTGATCGTTTTACCCTTTTCAAGGTAATCGATGTGAATGATACCTTGTGCATCCCAAAAAACTGTGGCCATGACCTTGTTGGCCGACAGACCCACCTTGGCCTTCTTTGGTGCACGTTCACCCGGAGAAACCCACTGTCTTGATTGTTCTTTGGTCTCTGGTGTGGTGTGGTGGATCCATGTTTCGTCTACGGTAACGAAACGGCGCAAAAATTCGTTTGGATTGCGGTTGAACATCGCCAAACACTCCTTTGAAATGGTCACACGGTTGCGCTTATGGTCGTGTGTGAGCAATCGCGGCACCCATCGCGCGGAAAGCTTTTTCATGTCCAAATATTCATGTAAAATGTGATGTACCCGTTCAGTTGAGATGCCTACAGCCTCAGCTACCTCACGCACTTTCATTCTCCGATCATCCAATATCATTCCATGGATTTTGTCGACGATTTCTGGCATGACGACCTCTTTTGGGCGACCTGAACGTTCGGCATCACTTGTACTGGTACGACCACAACGGAACTCAGTAAACCATTTCTTAACCATTGAAATTGATGGTGCAGAGTCCCCATAATATTTATCAAGTCTTTCCTTGGTTTCGGTGATGGATTTTTTACGCAAAAAATAATGCTTAATTAGCACACGAAATTCACTTTTTTCCATTTTCGTTAAAATTCACGAGATCGTCTGCTTTCAATGCCTATAAAACGCAAACCAAAAAACGCAGCTTTCTCAAAATTTTACAGTCAGCTGTTAATCGATAACTGCTGACAGGAGCAGTGTTGTATTTAGAGCAGGTGCGCGGCAAATACAAAAAGTCACGGACTTATCGAACGACCCTCGTACGTTAACACATATGCAGGCATAACAAAAGTCGATGAGATACTCTGCAAAATCATCGCATAACTCGGGTATGCCTCATGCAATAATTATGAAATTCGGCACATAGCTAGCCGACATCTCTGCAAATTGTTGTGCATGTCAAGAGTTAAGATTAATGTAGTACAAAATGAAATATGCGCTTAGTAAGCTGAAGAGATTGCTACAGCACACACTAGAGAATTGAAATGCCAAGATACCCTGCCAGCTGTGTGGGGAAAACAACTCACAGCGGGAAATGCGCGAAAAAGCGTAAGCTACGAAAACAAATTTCTGTGTTTTTTTTTTTTAGCGTTTTTGTTTTGTCAAAGAGCCTTGAAACGACTCCGCATGCCACGTGCGCAAAAGGTGGCAAAAATTGCTGTGCATGAAAGTGGAAACTCGCGAAAGAAAAAAATCACAACGTGACCGAGTCACGGCATGAACAAAAACAAAACAAACAAAAAAAAAATCGCAACTTTCTATTCATATTGTGGCTGATTTGATGCTTCAGCTGATTAAAATTGAATATGGAATGTGTATGTGTGTGTGTGCGAAAAGGAAAACAAAGCAATTTGGGGGGAAAAGCAAAATAACACAGTTAGCGGGAAAAGCGTTGCATGATAATATCAAGCAGATTTTCCACAACGAAGCGAAATGGCAACGTGGCGTATGCGCAATATGCGAAACGCTGCAGGATTTAATTGGCAAGGTAAAGAGAGAAAGAGAGGGAGAGAGAGGGCAGCAATGGCGACTATTACAATTCCATTAAACAAACTAACAAGCAACAGTCAACAATTCCATAATTAATATGCGACTTGTGCCAATCGACGGCGACGTGCGACGTGCGACGTTCGTGCACTTTGACCCCAATTTATCAAGTTTGATTTATTGTGGAGTTGTAAACTGCAGGTCTCGCTCTCTCTCTCTCTCTCTCTCTCTCCCTCAGCTTGCCACAAAGCGGTGGCAACAATTTGGCTCACAGCCAGCCAGGCAGGCAGGCACACATAATTGGCCCGGCCAGAGCCAGAGCCAGCGCATTTGTTTGGCTTCGCTTCGTTCACCTGGCAACAACACAAGCAATTGCACTCCACTCGAACCCGATTAAGGATCATTGCTGCTGGCAGTGAGTGTAAGGTGGCTGGTGGAGAGCGGGAGAGCGGGAGAGAAGAGCAGAGCGGAGGAAAAGAAAGCAAACGCCGCCGCGTACGAGGAGAAAGAATAATTGTATGTATAAATAATTGATGGCAATAAACGAATCGAATGAAGGCGATTTCGGGCAGCGGCAGCGGCAGCGAGCTGCAAGACCGCAAATGAGTCTCAACGTTGAGTGTCGGTTTGCCCCGCCCCCCACTGTGTGTGTGTGTGTGTGCATGTAAATCACTGTATAGAGCAAGAAAGAGAATAAGCCCGAGCTGTTCTCAAATTCGCTTTCGCAGCGAAACTTTGGCCAAAACTTTAGTCAAAAAGAAAATAATTGCACAAGTCGATTTGCAATGCCCGCAGCAAGGTAAAATAATTACTGATAAATTGATGAAAAGTTTTTTAGGGTATTCAGATTCCTAATAAAAATAAAATGCACAGCAACAACAATGAGCTGCAACGATCGACGAGCAATCAGAGCAGTTCAACCAAAAATACAAAAAGTGTTGCCTACTCTCAGGCGGCAGCTCAAAATTCAATGCAGGTTCTTCACTCTCAAGGTCTACATACACAAATATGTGCCCATTATGTGAGGAACAAATTTTCGAACTTGTTAAATATTTTCCATAATATTTAAAAAATGTTAAGTTGGATTTGAAATCTCATTTTATTATTAATAGACCAACTAAATAGGCTTAGTTATGGCAATTTTCGTTAATTTTTAATAACAAAAAAAATCATCTTATGTTCATGAATTTTTTTGTGTCAATTATCCGCCTAAGGCTGTACGTCCTTAGCCCAAATTGAATACGATTTGAACTAATTGACAAAATCATTTGTAGTTCGTTACGTTTCACTCCATTCTCTTTTATTTTCTACGTGCTGCGCTGCTTGAGGCAGAGGCAAAACTTAATTTAAAGAAACAAACAAACAACTGTAAATAATTCCTTAATTAATATGCCAAAAATGTATAGGGTATTTAAATTTGTTCAGGAAATAGATTCATAAAAATAAAGCGCTACAATGAGCTCAGCTTCAGGCTGTAAGAAAAAAATGTTGCCTACTTTCAGGCGGCAGCTCGAAATTCACCGCAGGTTGCAGAGCCACAGCTTCTCTCTCTCCCTTCTGCATCCTTGCCACAAATTCGATACGATTTGGGCTAATTGACAACATCATTTGCAGTTCATTCTGTTCCATTCCGTTCCGTTTCATTCCGTTTTGTTTCGTTCTTTATACCACGTTCTGCAATCACTTAAGCGTGTGCTTGCTTTTTGCGATAATTACATTGTTAGCTTGTAGCTACACATGCCCAAAACACTCCCCCCCCTTCCCCCCTTGCTTGTCCTACTTGCCTCTCCCCTTCCCTGCTTGCTGACATTGTAAACATGCCGGCAACAAGCAGCAGCGCGCGTTTCTAGTAGAAGCTGCTGGCGACAAGCTTGCAGAACTGTAAACATGCCGAGCAATAACAAAGACGCTTCCCCCAAGATTGTCTAGACCCTCGCACGCTCTCCCTCTCTCCCGCTCTCTAGCATAGCATGTGCTGGCTTGTACAGCCAGAGCAGAGAGGGGGAGTGGCAGTGGGGGAGTGCGTAGACCATTAGAGCCGCCAGCCAAGCCGCTTCAATCTTTGTCGTCTGTTAGTCAAACAACACTTGCGTTCAATTTGCCACACACACACACACACACAACCGAAGCGACGGCGGAAACAACATGCAACATGCAACAGCAACATTTGCAGTTGCCACTACCCCACCTCCCCCTCTCCCACGCCATTTTCCTGCCGCTCCACAAAACTTTCCTCGTCGGCAGTTTAGGAACATGCAAATTCGTGCATCATTCGAGTTCAACTCGTAATTCCATATGTGACCATTTAATTCAATGTTTTTCCCTCCCCCCACCACAACAAAATAACAACAATGCGTGGCAAAAGTTTTCGTGCCGTCGTCGCGTTGAATTGCAACAGTTTTGGCTCACTCATTAATTACGTGTAAAACCGTGGAATGGACTATGATTTTAGAGCTGGCTCTATGAATGTGGCCCTGAGTAATAAGCGAGGAAATTGAATATGGAACTAGAGGAATACTAAATGAACTAGTTCTGCGAGCTAGTAAAGAAGCTGAAATAATTTGTAGTTCAAATTCAACTTGTTTCAGCTGCATTTTGGAAATGATTTAACAGCTTAAAGAGAACTAGTTCAATTTTATAAAAGAATTATACTGGTTTCATTTTCAATCTTGCAATTAGCATAAACTTTCTTTATCAGTTTACTCTGGTACAACACTCTCCCAATCCACCTTTTGCTCTATCTAATCTATCTCTTTCCTAATGCTATATCTCTCTATTTTGCCTATCTATCAGCTTATATGAAACTAGTTCGATTATTACGATTATTCAACCTGTTACATCTTCAAACTTTCAATCAGTATAAGTTTCTTTATTAATTAAGTCAGCTACGTATAACTCGCCCTCTTTTGCTCTATCTATATCTTTCTCTATACTCCGTATCTTAAATTTTTATACTTAAATGGAACTACTTTATTTGAAGAAAATCCACTAGTTATATCTTCAATCTTTCAAGCAGAAAAGCCTTCTTTATCACTTAAGTCAGATACACTCTCGCTTCCTTTCTGGATTAATTTAATCTATCTATCTCTATCTCTATTCTCTCTCTCTGTCTATTGTCTACCTATTAATTAAAATAATTACTTATTCTATTGTACTTTTCTTTCTTTACAGCTCTCTTTTTTTCCTTTGCCCTGCTATATAAGTTCTGATATAAATATATCGATCTGTTTTTATACAATTATATAGAAAACCATAATTATATTCTGTAAAGTAAGTATAAAGATAGTTATTATTGTATTCTTTCTTCATCAATCTTTATATATTTCCTTATTCTCCTATTCACATTTCTTTCTTTTGCTTTTTCTAGCTAGCTCGGTTTCTCTCACTTACTCTACATCTATGTAGATCTATTACTCTTTCCAGCTCTCTCTTTCTTTCTCTATCTATCTCTTTCTAGTATATCTCTCTCGTTGCCACTGCCACCTCGTACCTCTTTAACTGGACAAGTTCACCTCGGGTTTACCTCGCCGAGGGGGCTTTACGTAGTATTTCAGGACGCTGCCTATCAGCCGTTGGTTCCATGTTTATTCCATGACAATATTACAACCCCCCCCCCCCTCGACTATCCCGGAATCGACCCATGTAATTACGTTGCAAATTCAGCGCTTTATTTGCTTAATGCGCCGCACGGCGCTGTTCATTATCGCCGTCGCTAATGTCAAATGCCACTCGTCTATTCTTATTTCGCCCAGGCGGGAAAGAGAGCCCCCTAGGGGGTGGGGGAAGAGGAGAACCTGGGGGATGCAAGGGTGCCCTACAAAATGCGTCCCAGTTGTTTGGCGCATAATGAACCAAGCGCGGCGACTTTGACATGGTTCGCCCAGTCGACACTGCCACAACCAATGCCAATGGCAACGACTGCGTGCCTCATGCCCCATGCCTCCATGCCTCATGCCACATGCCTCATGCCTCATGCCAGCTGCCTGCTGCAGCCAGCGACCACACATACGCATCCACATTCGCAATGGAGAAAAATGGCCGCAAAATGGCGAACCCGTTAGCCGTTTTGTCGCCATTGTTTTGTTGGTATTTACATTTTCATTATAATTGCGTGATAAATAGGACAGAGAGAGAGACAGCGACAGCGGCAGCAGGCAAATTTCATTGTAATCGCGTGCAGCAGTTGTTACATTACTTCAGCTCCCCTGTACGCCTCTCTTCTCCCTCTCTTTTCCCCCTCTTTTCCCCCCTATTTTCCCCCTTTTTTCCCCCTCTTCAGCTCTTGTTGAATTTCAATTAAGTTTGGTTAACAATAAATGGAATTAAGCGCACGCATAATTGATGAAATAGCCGGCGAGGTAGCCTAGTTCAGCCTACCCCTGCCACATGCCACATGCCACAAGTATTTGCATAACACTCCAAAAGCCTCCCCCCCCCCCCCCCTGTAACCGTAATCAATTAGCCAACGCGCAACATGCACAAAACTCACATGTAAGTGGGGACCATATCCAAAGTTATCGATGTCGTTGACGTCTGCTTATTATTATTACTATGGTTATTAGAGCATAAGCAGCACGCACACAATCACACACACACACAACACACACACACACACACTGTCAATTGACCATCTGCTTGGCGATTGGCAACAAGATTGAGATTACGAAAAAAAAAGGGACAAACCTGAGAGCTGCGTCTTGGCCAGGGCCTGGAATCGAGCGTATTCAATATTTGAATTTAGTAACTGATACACATAACAATGTCCATTTGGAGAAGCTGGAAGCTGGAGCAGATCCTATGCAGGAGCAGGAGTAGGGGCAGGGGCAGGAGAAGCATATCAAAGAAGCCATTAGATGCGAAATCGTTTGGCCAAATTGCCACAATAAATGCTAAAATGTGATTGTGCTTTAATAGTGCCGCTTGACTTTCTCTCTCTCTCTCCCTCTCTCTTTTCTTCTGTTTCACATGTGGGTGTATGCATGGCTAGACACACACACACACACACACATAGATAGTAATGCCTGCAGTAGACAGCACGTGGCAGGCAGGCAGCAAAAAAAATTGCTTTCCATTTCTTTCTCTCTTTCTGCGCCTGTCTCTCTCTGCCTGTCTGTCTTTTAGCCGAAGCCTTTTTTGTCTGCTCGCTTTAAGGCGCACTTTCGCTTCTTCTTTAAACACACATATCTCTGCAATTTCATCTCGCACTTGTCATATATTTCGTTTGTTTTTTGACTGTGCATTTTAATCATATCAGGCACGTCTCTATTAGCTAACAATTTACTCTCTCTTTCTCTCTCTCTATATTTTTCCCGCTCCGATATGCATAATTTATGTGTACATCAACTAATAGCTGACACTGTTACGATGCTTCAATATATACCCATTATATATAGGCTGTCATGGGGTATTATGACTTTTGTAACTAAGGGAAATGTGTGAAAAAGAAAAAAGCAGGCAGTTCTCTGTCTGCCTTAGAGCTTATATATCTCTATCATCTCTATCGGTCTGTCTATCAATATATTTACCTAGATCTCAGATGAATAACTAAGGCTATATAAAATCCATTTCTGTCTGTCTATGCCTCTGTCTGTCTGTCTATCGGTCTGTCTTCCTGTCTGTCCATCAATATAACTACATAGATCTCAGATATGATAACAACTAAAGCTATAAATTTTGCTGAGAATATATCGTAATATTGCTTGCAGTTAAATCTGTTTATGAAACTAACCAACACCCCCTGTGAAGTGAAAAAAAATATTTAAATCCAGAGATTTAAAACCAGCATATTTAATTTTGGTGTATACAATATTAAAAACCCAACAAATTATTTTAGAAAATTTAATAAAGATTAAATAATGAATACAGTTGTTGTTGAGGAAATAAAATCTTGTGGGCTTCGCAGGAAAGTAAACATTATAAAGTATTATAGCTATTGTAGCGGGTATTTAGCAGTCGTTCACTCTACACACTTCCATTTTTTTCCGATTTTTGTTTTCTCTTTTTTACTGCTCTCTCTCCCTCTAACTGTCGCCTGTCAATAACCATTGTGGCACTGCTCATACATAGTATCTGGCTTGTCCGGCAAATTGCTTCACTGGATTAGTGTATGCATGTCTCTAGCTATCTCTTTCTCCCCCTCTGTGTGTGTGTGTGTGTGTGTGCTGGGCTGTCATTGTGTTGGCCATTGAGTTTGACAGCCAAAACGAAGCCGTTGCTGCCGTCGAGTTCCATTTGAGCGCCGTCAAGTCATTCTGTCTGATAAGTAACTACGCGCTGCCTCAAACTCTAATTGTTTTGCACTCCCCTTTCTCTCTCTCTCCCCTCTCCATCCCTCTTTCTCTCTTTCTGTGTGTGTGTGTGTGTGTCGGCCATTTATTTGGCCGAAGCCTTAAAGTAAAAAATAATTGGGCATTTTGTTTGGGCCATCTATCAAAATGTATCAAAATCTCGCTCGTGCGCACAATGCGCTGACAAACGAGGCTCACTGAGTTTGGCTTTTAAAGGTTTTTCAGGCGCACAAAAGCCACACTAACATACACACAGACGCACACACACACATGCAGCACACACACACACACAGTATGATAGAGCAAAGAGGGAGCTGCCAATCTAAGCGAAAGCAAATTGAAGCAGGATAACCGCAGTTTGGTTTGTTTCTCCCCTCGTCTTTTCTTCTCTCTCTCTCTTGCCTTTCCCTTTCTTCTCTCTTTTGGCTTGCCTTGACTTCTCCCTTACCCATTCACACACAGCCGTGTTAATCCACACTAATTTGCTGGCCATAATTCACTGCGGCCTAAGCTGTTTCGAGTTGGCTGCGCTTACACTCAGACTTTGTAATACGCTGCACAAAGGCATTTTATAGGGTATAAGTGAGGGTAGGAGGAAGCACAAATGATGTGTAAAAATTCTAGGGAATATAGTGGTTTTAATTTCATATTCTTAACAGAGTATACAGCAGTCGATCTAGTCTTTACTTCACTCTGCTTTTGGCATATACATTTTCATTTGCATTGTGATGAATATCCGGCAAATTATCCTCTTTTTATAGGGTATAAGTGAAGGCACAAATGAAGTGTAAAATTTAAGAGGTTGTAGCATATAAAATGTAATTTAATTTACAGAGTATTTGCTAGTCAGTCATCGGGTTTTTCTTTACTTATTCATTTTCATTTGCCTTGTGTTGAATATCCGGCAAATTATCCTCTTTTTATAGGGTATAAGTGGGGAAAAGTGAGGGCACAAATGAAGTGTAAAATTTAAGAGATTGCAGCATAGTAAAATGCCATTTAATTTACAGAGTATTTGCTAGTCAGTCATCGTGTTCTTTTTACTCATTCATTTTCATTTTCCTTGTGTTGAATATCCGGCAAATTATCCTCTTTTTATAGGGTATAAGTACGGGTATGAGAAAGTCCAAATGCAGTTTAAATGTTTTGAAGATTGTAGCAAATAATTAAATTAATTTACAGAGTATACACTAGTCAATCATTGCATTATTTCCCACTGCTTTTGGCATTTTCATTTTCATTTGCATTGTGATGAATATCAGGCAAATTATCCTTTTTAATTGACAGCTGTTATGTGGATTTCAGCTACAAACCACTGCCGCACAGTGGGACAACACACACACACACACACACACACGCACAGTGGCATTAAAGCCTGATTATGCGCTAAATTTATTTTGCGCCCAAGCAAAAAGCAAATAAAATATGAGCAAACGCACAAGGACTAACAAATGAGGAAATAAGAAAACTGTGGCCATCCCCTCCCCCTCTCCCTCCCTACAGCTCGTAATTCCTTGTTGCCAGCATAAATATGTACAGCAATAAAGGCAGTTAAGGGGGGAGGGGGCAGAAGGGGGTGCTGACTCGCCCCGTGGAGACGCCGTCGATATTATCCTTCGCAGCGCATTAGGCTCGGCCATAGCTCGCCCGTTTTTGAGAAGCGATTGCCTTGGCATAATGAAGCCGATGGCGATGGCGATGGCAATGGCTGCTGGTCATGCCGTGCATAAATCAAGTAACTGTAAACGGGACCCAGTGTCCTACCGAAAAAAAGACAAGGAGAGAGGGAGAGAAGGGAGAGACAGACCGAGCGAGACAGCGCGACAACTAAGCCGTAGCTGGCCGGCCTTACGTGCGTAGGATTTAATCGATGTACTTAGTTTATTGTTTTCAAATTGAAATTGCAAATTCAGCAAGCGCTGCCGAGCCACTCCCCCGCCCTCTTAGACACCCCCTCTATAAGGCGGGCAAATTAATGTCTGTCAGGGTAAATTTAATTTCATAAATATTTCAGATTTCTGCAAGGTTATTAAATTGATGAAAACCCCCCGAGAAGAAAGTTAAGGAAATACTTGAAATTTAAGCTCTTGATGAAGTACGCGAATTCAAATTGCAAACATGTGTGTGTGTGTATGTGTGAGTCTTTGTTTGTATTGTGCTGTTATGGCGGCCATTTTACGCCCTCATGGCGCACACCTTTTCGCGCGTTTGGGTGCGCCAAAACGCTTTCTTGGTTTTTTTTTTATCGCAAAAGTCAAAGATGTTTGATCGAAAAAAAAAACAAAGCCAAAAGTTTATAAAAAATGCTAAAAAAAAAATCTGGGCAGAAAAAAAACGCAGCTAACTTTAGCTATTAAATGAAAATAGAAATTGCTTTGGCCCTTTCGGAACTTTTGGAATTTATTCAGTAGCAACATATTGTAACTTGAAGCACGACGAAGCCAACGGCAGCAGCAACTGCAGAGGCACCAAAAATCAGTTTGTTTTTCCGGCGTAGCAACATATTGCCGGAATTCACTCTGCTCTGGTCTGGTCTGGTCTCTCTCTTTCTCTCTCTCTGGCTTAATGGTTTATTTATAAAGCTACCGCGGGAAATTTTAACGAGTTTGTGTTTTTTTTCTCGCTTTTTTTCGCCTTGAGTTCTTGATTTTTTATGCACATTCCGTTAATTGCTCGGGCCAATTATGTTTGACTTGTGCTCGTTCATTCAAATGTGTGCAGGTAGCGCCGGCAGCGGCAGCTTAATGGAGCAGCACCTGGAGCTAAATATATGCAATGTTAATTAAATGGAAGGTAAAACAACAACAACAACAGCAAGGGGAATAACTGTGTAACTGAGACTGGATTGATTAGCAAAACGGACTGCATTGGTATTTCATTTTGCTCGATTAGCTGAATTCAGCTGAAAAGCAAAAACAAATGCATACTTTTGAGCTGCAGCTGAAAATTAAACCGATTGCATTGCATACTTACAGGCTGCTGCTTAAATTTCCGAGCTCACAATTGATTAAACTGCAGGCAGCTCGACAGTGTGCTATGCATTTTAATCAGCACACATTCCAGCATGCTGCAAACTTTAATTATTCATTAGAGAGTTTAGGCCAGAGACAGAGAGCGAGAGATAAATATTTATGCTGTAATAATTATTTAATTGCAAACTGAGAAGGCTGTGGTTTAATTTACAAGCTAACATAAATTGCCTCCAACTAATACCTTGCTCTGCTCCCCCCCTAGAGGTTGACACAATGTCCTTGAGGTTTATAGCAACGTTTGTTCGCATTATTGCAAAATCCAATAATAAATGTGGATCTTTTGTCATTTGTCTAACTATTGTCAGCAATCGTTGCACAGATTGTGTGACAATTAACAATTTATGGTTTTGTTATATTTCAATCTATGCAATAAATATGTGCACATTAATTGCCCTGGCTCTTTGTTGCATGCCTCATGCAACAGTTGAGCAAATGTCGCATTTGTATTCCGAGTTATGTCAGAGCACGAAATTAAACACATAAATTAATCGCTGCTGCTGGCTGAAGAGAAAATTTCCTCGTAACTTTGCTCTTAAATCGACTTGCTCTCTCTCTCTCTCTCTCCCGGCTGGCGACTGCGCAGCAAGTACGGTCACACTCTTAGCCAAAGTAAGAATTTTTTTCAAACTAATTTCAATGCACATTTATTACCTGCCCTCGGGGTAATTAGAAATCTCCAGCGTGTCGTTCGACTCTGTAGCCTTGTAAGCCCCTTTCAGGAAGACCCTCAACACGCACCTCACCAAAAAAAAAAAAACAGAAAATGAAAGGAAAGCTGCCGAAAGAGGCGTAAAAGTTATGCGGAAAAACTTTCACCTGAACTTTTTCACATGTGCGGTGGCATGGCAAGTGGCCTCAGGCGACGCACGGGACGAACAGGACGACAGTTTCCAATAACCGTAGCATACATTTGTGCGCCATTAGATTTCACTGCCTGCGGGGACTCAAGGCCAACGCCGACGCTGTCGCCGTCAAACTTAACGCCACGCCTCCACTGCGACCGCCCCTTTTTTGGTACGTTGCCTACGTGGGCAAAATTAAAAGCTTAGCCCAATATGACCTCAAGTGTCAATTCATTGAAAATTTATAATTCACCAGGCCGAAGAGACGCGCTGACCCTGATCGCCAGCCTCACCACACGCGTGTATGTATGTGTGTGTGTGTGTGTGTGTGTGTGTGTGTGTGTGTGTGTTTTTTTTTTTTTTTTTTTTTTTATATATTAGAGCGTTCACGGGAAAAATCATAAAAAGACACCGTCCTAGTGACGGTAGTGTGGGACATGCACCCACTAAAAACCCGCTCACGAAACGCTCTTCCTACGGCTCGTTTTGTGTTACCCCTTGCGGCACCACTCCTAAAGTATAAATCTTCGCAAGGGATCGAGCTAGCCCTGTGGTGGCTCTACCTGGTTATTGGCTGCTGCGAAGGAGAGTTTCGCAGTCTTTCTAGCCTACGCTGCTCTACCATAATGCACACACACATTTGCTTCATGCATTCCCAGTTTTCTGGGGTCTCTAGCATAAGCCCTATAATATTTGCTGGACTAATATTAGCTCCTAAGCGTCTATTGACGATTTCCCGTTCGTTTGTATAATAAGGGCAGTGGAAGAAAATGTGTTCCACAGTCTCATCGTCTCCATTGCAAAGATAGCACACAGTTTCAGGATCATGGCCGTACTTGTTCAGATAGCGCCTGAAACAACCATGTCCTGTAAGAAACTGGGTCATATAGTAGTCCACTTGTCCGTGTCTTCTTCTGACCCACACTTCTATATTCCGCACCAGTCGGTGTGTCCACCTCCCGCTGTTTGTTGCATCCCATCTTTGCTGCCAATCCCTGATGAACTTACCTTCATCGTAAGCAGTAGGAGTTTGGCTGTGCCTCTTATTATATTGCGCTTGGTACTCTAGCGCGATCAAGTCAGCCGGCATTATGCCTGCTAGAACTTGGATGGCATCACCGGATACCGTCCGGAAAGCGCTGCAGACTCTTTGGCCGCTACGCCTCACTACAGCATTGTAGTGTCGGGCGTAAGTTGTCCTGCCAAGCGCTGATGCCCATATAGGGGCTGCATACATTAACACCGATAGGGTGACACGTGATACGAGTGACCGTATCACTTGCCTTGGGCCCCCGATGTTTGGCATTACTCTTGCGAGTGCCATTTGTACCCTGGCTGCTTTTTCGCTCATTGCGATAATATTCGCCTTAAAGCTCAGCCTGGCGTCTATGAGTATGCCTAGGTACTTTATTGTAGCGCCCGTTCGGATATTGAATCCGTCAATACTGAGCGTCACATCCTCAAGTTTCTTTCTACTTGAGATGAGAACCGCCTCAGTTTTTTCCCCGGCTAATCTTAAGTCGTGCTCGGTCAGCCACTGCTTTATCCTTTGCGTGGCATCGGTGCTGTTGTCTTTCACCTCCGCCAGGTGCTTTCCAACTATGTGTGTGTGTGTGTGTGTGTGTGTGTGTGTGTCTGTGTCTGTGTGCAGGTGCTGAGTTTGCCAGTTTGGTTTATGGCTTAGTGCTTTGTGCTCGCTTCCGCTTCGACTGCTGCGTGCGTGTGTGTCGTCCCCTGGCGATTGTCTCCTTTCTTTTTTTTTTATTTATTTTCTCACTCGAACACCTTGAGAATTCGTACAGCTTACGCAGGTGAGAGAAGTCGCAGCAGTGTTGATTTTTCGTTCATTTTCTTACGTTTATTTTGTGATTAAGTCGGGCAGAGATTGTGTATCAATCAGGCAGGCAGGAAGGATAATTTAATTCGAACAGCTGAAAAGTATGCTTTAAAATTTGGCAACTTGGCTGGCAGCATGGCCGTTCGCTTAAGCAAATTATATATAAATTGCTGCATACTTTCGAGCGCAGTGGTAAATAGTTGTGCAACATACCCGAAATGGTTGTGAAATTAGCTAAGCAGACTGCGTGCAATTTTATTTTATAAATGCGTGCAATGGATTTTTATGACCCGACCCTTAAGCTGTTTTCTTCCTCTTCCTCTTGAGGCTCGACTTGCCTTGTCCGATCATGCGGCTCCTAGACTTTGCTCTCTGCGGCCTGTGCATGTTGCGTCCTGTGCAAAATAAGGTGGCCCTACTCTTTTCATGGAATTTAAGTACAGTTAACTTTCTGCATTTGATGTGGAATCAAGATCCTTTACTCATTTCTCCTACCGAGATTCTTTGTATTTGCACCTCGACTCGGATTTGGTGTATGATTTTGTTTGGCATACTTAAAAATTGAGAGCTGTTCTACATATTTCGTAAATGACCAACTTATATTATGACGTATAACTATATGATCGTAACTATAATTGTATATTGTACTTATGTTACATACGTTAAACCTATGGTTCTCATAGCTGTGAAATCTTTGGAAATCCCTTAACCTTCTATATTATCGCTATACCAATAACGTGTCAAGAAAGATCAAACCTTATCAGGAATAAGTATAATGGGGTGTCAGATGAATAGCTTTTAAAAAAAATCTCTTTGCGGCTTGTCTTAAATTTTATAAGACAAACCGCAAAGAGATTTTTTATATAAATTATATATACTCATACATATTTATATATGGTTGCATATTCTTAAAACGATTTATTGATTGCACAAATAAATTTGTTGAGATTTTGCTAATTTTGTTTTTCAGTTTAGGTTTGTTAGTGTGGAACGAATGTTCTTATCAATAACTTTCTACAAAGAAAACTTTAGGTTATTTTCTTATATTCTCTTTAAATAAAATGCCCAAGATCAGCTTATGTATAAGCCTGAACATGACCGGTTATTTAATTGCCGTTCTGCAATTGATGGATACGTTAACGTGTTGTTTTAAGCTAATTTCCAATTTTACCGATATGATCTTGGACGATGACTGGGACTATGAGGGGGAAAAGGAGGGTAGGTATTTTAACAGAATCATTGGCATTCATGTTATTTATGATCATTATCTTGCTGAGTTTTGCGGTATGCGGTTTGCTTGTGTTGGGTATACGTAGGGTGAGTATTCCATTCATAAGAAGCGAAAAGAATTTCTTAAAAAACCCTAATCATATTTCCTTTTTTATTATATATGTAGAAACGATCCGTTTTGCTGTTGCCATGGCTGATATTTGTTATCGTTTTGCTCATTCTTTTAACGATTTCAACAGCAGTAACTGAATTTAATTTATTTAAATATTGGCATCTAAAGTTATTTTCTATATCCTTTAAAACATTGGGACTTTTTGGCATTTTTTTAAGTTTTGTTGTCATCATTTACTTGCTATACCGCAAAATTAAGATTTCCTCCGAAATTAAACGTGTGTGAAATAAAGAATTCTTATGTTTGTTTACCTCGTACCAAATAATAAACAAATACATTCGATGTATTGTTCGTTCTGTTGTTGATCTAGATGATGATTTTTGATGTATGTATGTAGTACATGGAATCTGCGAAGATTGGCACTTTTTTGATTCCAATAGCTGTGAAATTTCTGCATATGTATGCTTTTTATTCCATAATCTCGCTGTAATGTCATCGGGGATCAGACCTTATCAAGCACGATTGTAATTGAGAATCGTATACTTAAATTAAATACTTTTAATCAATAAATTCCAATCGTATATGTATATTTATTTAGTATATATATATATATTCCCTATTGTACAAAATTGTAGCAAACCTCGTTCTCAGTGAATTTTTGTTGATAAATGTTGCCGCCCTCACGTGGAGAGTATAGCCGCACTTCCGACAGTCGATAAATGTACATATAAATGTATAAAATCTATATATGTATGTATGGATAAATGTATTTTTTTAATACATATACATACAGATTCTTCTCTCTGTACTAAAAAACGTGGATATCAATGTGGGCTTCAGCGAGAAGAGAGTATAATTAACAAGTAACGAGTGGTAGGTTTGGTAAACTATGTATATAAATTCAAATTCTCTATTTCACAAACACTAACATAGAAATTCGATGACTTCAGAGCAGAGCGTCTCGAATACAAAAGACTCTTACGCATGTATAAAAGATGCTTTGGTTAACGGTGACCGACTGTGAAATACCCACAAAACCCACTAAAATTGTATATTGAATAACTTCCGTTTTGTTATGATAATTAATTTACTACAATTTAAAAAAATTAACTTACAAATTTGGGGTTCTAATTATGAAATCCGCATAAGCAAATATACTCAGCTATTGGGATCTGATACATATTTGCACAAAAGTTGGTATACCCTATTGAAGTCGTCAAGTTTTTTTTTACACAGTGTGGAAACACAAACACATTGGCATTCTCTCTTATACATGATCTCGTCGAGCAATTTTCTTTCTGGATATTTTGTCTGTTCAGTTTCAGTGTGTCTTCAGCTGTAGAAAGCGACGGTTCGTTATAATCGTATTCTAAACTTTTGTGATTTCACGCGTTTTGTCAATTGATTGAAAAAATGGCCAAAGCCTGTTTTTGCCTAAGCCTGCCGACTTTCGGCTATGTTATTGGTATCATAAATTTGGTGTTAACGGTTATCACATTTTTTGTGGTTCTTGCTGGAGGATACCCTGGTATGGATCAACTGATTGCTAAAGAAAAAAACTTGTGTAAGTATTATTTTATATAAATCAGAGTGTAGATGAACAATTATATAATATATATATATTTATATGGTTTACATATTTATCCGCAGTTATCGTTATAATGGTGATCGCCTGTGCAATAAGTTGTACCCTAAGCGGTTTATTTATCTATGGTATAAACAAGGTGGGTACTGAAAAGAAATATGTACGCATACATATGTACATATTTGTCTGAATTTTACTAAAATCTCAATTGTTTTCTTTTTATTGCGATGTAGAAACGAGCTGGTTTTCTGTTGCCTTACCTGATCATCTTTGTTATAGCTTTAGCTAGACATTTGATTGGAGCTGTACAACTATTAGTGTTGGGTGCTGGGGAGCTATTCATAGTTCAACTAATTGGTGGTTTCGTTGGAATCTATATCCTTTATGCTATCTATATGCTGTACAACGAAATTAAGGAGTCATCGAAGGCCAGACCTTATCACGCAGCTGTATAATTTGTTCACAAGTGGAGCTTTTTCATTCTCAACAAATATGTAGAAATACAGATCAAATATTTGCATTTTTTCATTAAACATGTACATAGATGTAAAAGTATATATTTTTATATTATATTGATTTGAGATCACAACACTTGCGACTTCTGACTTGGCCAGGGAGAGTGAACAGGAAGGTACGTATTTTTACCGATTGGCCAGGATTATAATCATTATGTTATGTTTTCAAATACCCCCTGAGAATTTATTTTATTTATTTAATTGACTGGGAAAATATTCGCTGGCATATGAATATTTGTAGATTTGAAAATTTAAATAATTTTGTAATAAATTCAATTACACCCACATATTTTATTTATATTTTTAAAATATTTCAGACGCAAATAAATACACAAGTTGCTGGCAGTTTGTCTCTTTGTGTGTCGCTTTCTCGATGATAATGCTCAATATAAGCCAGCCAATGTAAGCCAGCACTGTGTCAGGGCGAAACTAAGTAGGAAGCAAGCAACAACAGCAGCAACTACAACTACAACAACAACTTACAGTCAGGCGAAACACGATCGACAATGCCTTGTGCCTTGTGCCAGGCAGGACAAAGTTCGCATCCGCGACGCTGCCGTTAGCCAAGTTACCTACCTGCTGCGCCCACAAGTATGCAGCACAAAGGCATAAAAAAAACTACTACTACCATGCTGAAAGAGGAGAAAGCAGAGCGGAGAAAAAAGCGTGGCATAAAATACAAAATGGAGGCTGCAGGCGACGACGGAGACGACAACGAAGCGGACACACAGACTCACACATACACACACACAGACACGACGAACGACGTTTGCGGCAATGCAACTTATGCAAATTTATTGGAAAATGCTTGGCAATATTTTTGCGTTTTTTAGCGCGGCATTTTCTTTTGTGCCCATAACTTTTTTTTCGTCTTCTTCTTTTTGCATTTTATTCGTACATATCTGGCGTCTTTTGCAGTTCATCTTCAATTTTATTGTGTGTTGCAAGCAAAGGGGCAGTGGGTAAGAGGGGGAGAGGAGAGGAAAAATAAGAGGAAAAGAAATACTCAAGCATGGAAATAATAGAAATGTCTATGGACGGGGGCGGGTGTGATGGGTGTGATGCTAGGGTAGGCGTAACGTCGTCTCTTTGATATGCAAGTTATTTTAGCGCAATTTTCAGCGTGGGGGCGTGTACCTGCGAAGGGGGGTCGGCGCAGGCGGTTGGCGGCAAAAGACAAAGCACAAAAGTGCAAAAGAAAATTCCAGCGGAAAATCCACTTGTGGTTTGAATGGAGCGTGAGTGTAAGCAGGCACGAGTGAGTGCAGGTAGAGAGCGAGTCCTCCAACAGTTTGACATGCGCTGCGTGGCTGCATCTGCATATGCCACACCCCTCAACCCTCTCACCCCATTTTGCCCCTCTAACCTGCAAAAGGCAATTAATCAAGTCGGTTCATTGTGCTTGGCTTCTTGTTCATCTTGTTGTTGTTAGTTTCTCTTACAGTTGCTCAGGGCATCATTAATTTGTTGGCCAATTGTTTGCTGCCACTACCGTTGCCTCTGCCTCTGCCTCTGCTGCTGCCTCTGCTGCTGATTCTGCCGTCGTCCAATGTTTACAATGTTCACAGCATTTGCCTTTGTCATTTGCCCATTTTCTGCACGACAGCACAAACATTTGTGCGGCATTTTCACTTGTATTTCCACTCGCTGATATGATTTGTTTTTCCCCACTAACCCCTGCCCCCGCACCGCCCCGCCCATGTTTCCCTTGCCACTACTCCTCCACTTAAGCCGCTTAAGCGACTTTTTGTGCAGGCAGCAGAAGCTGAGAGTGCGCTGCGTAATTAATTATAGTAAAATCATTTATTTTTCCTTTATACATGCGCAAATCTATGCAGTCAGTTAACAGACCCCTCTCCCCTCTGCCAGCTCCCTGCTCTTTTTGCTATTTCCTTAACAACTTAGCCGTGTGCGGCTGCAGAGAGAGAGTCAGCTGAATTATTGCAGAGCAATTGCCTTGTTTAATTTAGTTTCCTCCTTCAACTTTTACTAATATATTTTTTGTATTTAATCTAAAGATTCCAACAAGGATTAAATTTTGAAATATTTTTTGTATTTTTAAAACTTACTTTTGCACTTTTAAAACGTTTAAATATATTTTGTTTTAAATATTCAAAACCATCAGCAGCTTCGAGAAACATTCAACAAATTATTAACATAACTTGATAAAATAAATTGAATTAAAAAGTTTTTTAATTAGTTTTAAAATATTTACAAATTAATTGACAGCTTCAAAAAATATACTTTATATTTATTTTAATAATTCGACTTTCAATTTGAAGATTTTTAAATTAACAATAAATATTTAATATAATTACAAAAATATTTATATATAAGTTATATAAATAAATAAATAAATAAATATAATTTGTTTTGCATAGACACAGTTTAAAAGATTATTTATAATTCTAAACTTTGTCAAGCCATTTTGCCTATCACTTTGCACATTTTAAAACAAAAAAAAAATATATATATATAAACAGTTATTATACAAATAAAAATATAAACAATTCTTAATACTGCCTTTTAATAGTTTTAAAAAATAAACCATATTTCTTAGGTCAACTAAATTTCCTCATTCCATTAGAAAATATCAAGTTAGCTTGCGCTATCTCAAACGGATCTTTGCACACGTTCTCAAGCAGGCACTCGCCCACACTCTTCTCCCTCCCCCTCGTTTACTCCTCTCTTTGTTCGCCATGCTGGCTATGACCGGCTATGCAATTTAAGTTCGTCTAATGTTCTTTTCGCAGGGCCCATGCTCGGGCACGTCAATATGAAAACTCATTAATATGGGAAACTTTTATGAGCATGCCCGCCGGTCGTGCCAGTACCAGAGCCAGTAATAACCCACTTTTCCCTCTTGTTCCCCTATCTCCACTGTCTATTTGCTGTTCATGGCTTTGCTTGTAATTTCGCTTTTAGCCAGGTATAATTTTAATAGCATATCGCACTTTTCAGCGTGCTCGCTGGCTCGTTCCACCAAGGTGCTGCATCAATTTTCAAGTTTCAGCGCATTTTAATGGACACGCTGCAGCCATTTGGGCTCTCTCTCTCGCTCTCTCTCTCTCTCTCTTTGCTGTGTGCGCTAACAAGCGCATAAATTTCCCAAAAAAAAAAATAAAGTTATGTTTTGTCTTTATAGAGGGGGAGAGATCTTTTCAATGGCATTGCATACTTTTTGGTCATTAAGCATTTAGTGTAATGTAAATTTAATGCGCGCTAAAATCTTAATAACGTTATCAAAAAAGGCTCCAAAGTTGATCGATTGCGAGAGACTGGAATTTTTATGATGGTTATTAAAAAAATTGTCCATTTGAGGCGGCAAGGTGTCGCATTATAATTGAATTTCTAATGGAACTCGCTGTATATATACACTCAAGGAAAAAATAATAGAAACAAAGATGTAATTCATCAAGTTAAACAATAGTTTGCACTTCCATTATTGCTTATTTTAATGGTATTCTTGGGATCGTAGGTAGTATTTTTAGGAGGTTCACTTATATTCCATCATATCCATTTGCAAGAGATTTCAAGAGAGAATAAGCGTGTGCCCTTAAATCCTTCTTAAAACAGCCTTTTTATATATCAGGATTTTATTTAATATCGGTTTCACCCATATACTTTAGTATAAAATAAAAAAAATTGCATTTTACTTGCTGCTGTAAATCTTGCTTCTAATTTTTTATCCCTGAGTGTATATATACGAATTTAAGAGCACATTTTGGAGCGCAAAAGCTTAGCTAATTGGCGAGAAATTTAAAAATGTTTTCCGGCTTTTCTTTTCCAGGTTTTCCCAGTTTCCTGTCTGTCTATCTGTACTTACATTTTTCTTGTTTTCATTGCTAACTGTAACTGTGTGTGTGTGTGTGTGTGTGCATGCAGCAAACATGATTGTTCCTGTTTGCGTGCTGACCTTGTGCACGGCAAACTCGTGCGTATACGTGATTTATACGCTACTCAGCCTGCCAATTTCACTCGAAATGCTCCCCCTCTCGCACTGCACAATTGACTGTCTGATTGATTTACTCACAAAGCATTTGATTGATTTGCCAACAAGAGAAAGAGAGAGAGAGAGAGAGATTGGGGAAGAGTGAGAGAGATAGGAGGAAGGAGCTCGGAATGGACACAGCACACTGACTGCAAACTCGTGCGTACAGTTTTGCAATCAGGCTCAAAACGAAATAAACGAGAATGGCAATGGCTTTTCGCATTCTCGTTTTTGGCTTAATCGAAAATTTGCATCGCAAAATTGCTCATTCGCCGCGTGGGCCGCGTTAGACAGACTAACAAATATTCAAGCACATTTGTGCACGCTTATTAGCGCCCGTAATTTTAATTAGTTTGCAGCTGCTGATGGATCTTAGGGGAGACTGGGAGGGACGCACACCTGGCTGCAGCAGTCCGACTGGATGCCCAAGCTGGAGTGGCAGCTAATTAAATTAGAACCAGCTCGACATTTCGAAGCAGTTGCTGCTGCTACCTCGTACATGCTAATTGATGTGTCTGTTTAACTACATTGTTGCACGTGGCACAGGTTGCATATAGGCACGGAGCATCGTCTCGATTAAGTCTCTCTGCCTCAGCTGCAGCTGCCACACATACACAAAGTGCCCTAATTTAGTTTATTCATTACGACATCGATAAGCAGGGGCTGCTCTTCTGACAGCTGCATTTCAAACTGCAGCACACACACACACCCAGAATATTGCATCTCTCACTCTCTACAATATTTGCATTATAGAACAATAAACTAGAGCCAAAAAAAAATCAAATAAACAGTCGAGTCTGCTCCATATCAAGCTTTTTTTGCTTGCAGAAAACAAATTTCGATTGAGCAATAAACAGTTTTACATGCAGTGTGCTAATATTGCGCTGCGCGCAAAAGTATGCTGCAAAAAAAATTAAAGCACATCCGCTGCTGCTGCAATTCGATCTTCAATTATATTCGCTGCGCACAAAAGCAGACAATGGTATTGATGAATTTGCTTAAATTATTTTTTTTTATTTATATGTATTTTTTCTATTAGTATTTATTATTTGTGTAATTTATATTATTTTATTACTAGGTGCCATCCACTGCGCTTCGGGACGCTCGCTTTGCTCCCTCACCTAAAATATAAAATTTTCACAGCTTCAACAGTATCTCAGAAATCGAGGGGGTCTTTAAATTTGACCTATTGTTTTGGTTCTGCTTGCATAAAATAATTTTCAATTAGCAAAAAACAGTTTTACATGCAGTGTGCTAATATTGCGCTGCGCGCAAAAGTATGCTGCAAAAAAAATTAAAGCACATCCGCTGCTGCTGCAATTCGATCTTCAATTATATTCGCTGCGCACAAAAGCAGACAATGGTATTAATGAATTTGCTTAAATTATTTTTTTATCGTTTGTATTTTTTTTATTTGTATAATTTGCATTATTATATTTCTAGGTGCCATCCACTGCGCTTCGGGACGCTCGCTTTGCTCGCTCACCTAAAATATAACATTTTCACAGCTTCAACAGTATCTCAGAAATCGAGGGGGTCTTTAAATTTGTCCTATTGTTTTGGTTCTGCTTGCATAAAATAATTTTCAATTAGCAAAAAACAGTTTTACATGCAGTGTGCTGATATTGTGCTGCACGAAAAAATGAAAAGCAATTCTGCAATTCGATCTTCAATTATATTCGCTGCGCACAAAAGCAGGCAATGGTATTAATGAATTTGCTTAAACAAAGCATGCTGCATACTTTTGCGCTGGACTGCAAATTAAGCAGCCACGACTGCTTTAATAAATATTTGTGAAATGAACTCGAATTGCGAAAATCATTGCAACAATTTGCGTTATTAGAGTTTCATTCAAGCATTTTTACTACTACTCGTAGTACTACTGGCTGCGTTTTCCACTTCAGCGTGCACTGCTGGCAAACAAATTAAGGCATATGTAACGATTTTTCAATATATATAGTAGTAAAATGCCAACAAGGTCGACGCTGCCTGATGGTTTATGCTGCTGACGCAGGGTAGGCGAGCAGCGGGTGTGTGCAGTGTGTGTGTGTGTGTGTGCTGACTGTACAAACTTGTGCGCTGGCTGCCATTTAAGCAACGTAACTTGAAATAATCGAACTCATATATAATCTCGGGCATGCAACTTTCGATGGCCCCAAAATCACCCGCAGCTGCCAGCCGCATGCATGGGAATTTTCACACACACTCACACAGAGGCAAGACAGACATGTGTGTGTGTGTGTGTGTGTGTGTGTGCGACTGGCTGCTCCTTAGCATAAGTAATAAATGTACTACGCCGCATGAGAGAAATCGCTTGGAATGGCAGGAAAATAAATTATCAAGCTTCGATTTCACAGACCTACCCAAAACTACCCTACTCCAGCTCCAGCTCCAGTTTCATTTTCTATTTTATGATATTCCACGTTGTTATTTTTTCACTTTCGGGTCTAAGGTTATAAAATTGATAGTATAATATGTAAGGGGAAAACGTCAGCTATGTAACTTTCAACTAGATTTAACTTAAATTACACACAAATTAAAGTTTAACGACAGACATTCTCTCAGTCTCTCTGTCTGTCTGTGTGTGTGTCTGTCCATCTATCTGTCTGTCTGTCTGTCCGTCTGTTCATGTGAGGTAATACGAGCTGAGGCCTTGTTTAGCAATTTGCTTGCTTGTCTGTTTGTTCGTCCCCGCCTTTCATCCCAGTGCCTTTTCAAACATCGGGGTTAGTATAATATTTGTCAGGGTCTCGAATTTCCTAGTTGAATTCGAGCATGCTACATAGAGTGCTGGTCAGCAAGGTCAGAGCTAAGCGCATATTTCATAAATTTCAATTATTGAACAATTGACAAGGCACTCCCGCTCTCACTCACTCTTTCCATCCTCTCTCCCTACTTGATTCAAGGCTAAAATTGCCAAATCTAAAACGACAATAAAATTTAAAAAGTTAGCATACTTTTTGGGGCCCACAGCTGTGACTGGGTGTTTTTGTGTGTGTGTGTGTGTGTGTGTGTGTGTGCCTGGCCAGGTCATGTCAAGCAAATGTTGAACACTGTCTCATTAATCATGCCTCTCCCGCTCTCCCCCTCTCTCTCTCTCTCCCTCGCACACACACATGCTGCTTGTGTGGGGTCAGTTTTCTTTGCGCTTTTTTTTTTTTTTTGATTAAAATTCAACTTTTGACTCGTGCATTGTAATGGCTGACATCATTTGCTTGCCACCACCATCGCTGCTGACCAACGACCACCTGTGCCCGCACACACACACACACAGCCAAGGTATTAGTGTGTGTTTGTGTGTATGCACGTAGACAGCCTAACACCCTGGGGCCAGTAATCTTTTGCCTATGAAAAACAAGACACAGCAAAGAAAAATACAAAAATTTACATGAAAATAATAAGTAGTTGTGTTTGTAATACCCTATAAATGGGTGGGCTAACAGATACAGCTACTGATTGATTTAATAAATAAATCTCTTAAGCTTATTCAAAAAATATTTTAATATTTTGCAAACTTGAATTTTTTTAATCACTGTTGGTGAAAATGTTTAGTTCTTAACAAGAAAAAACTTTTTAAATATTTTAAAAAATTATTTACTATTATATTATTATTGAAAAAGTGTTGCCATTTCAAGTCCCTTTCATAAGTAGCATAAGTACATGTGTTTTTAACACCCTGTACAAAAACGAATAAATACAGTAACTGGTTGATTATAAAATTAAAGCTCCAAATTATTTTAATAAATGACAAGCTTGTTCATATATTAAATCCCAGATCTTTTTTAAAATATATTTTTTAAATATTTTATGAAATTGTTTAAAATATTATACTCATATTATATATTATTTTATATCAAGTCACTTTCACATAATTCGCTCCGCAGCGCTTGTACACAACTTTCTGTCTTTCAAAAAATTATGCCTTTTTAAATACAGGGTATTTTTCAATCACCACATGCATTCTTTATACACACATTCATTCTTCATTCGTTTTTTTTTTCTCTTTATTATTTGACCAACAAACTAAGAATAATTTGAACTTTTAGTGGAGAATTTGTTTTTTTATTCGTTTGTCTACAATTTTTCGTTCTCTCTTCGCTTTTTCATATATATTTTTTTTCGTGTCGAGCGGACACAACGAAACGAATTCATTTATTTCAAAATACGGTATTCATTTTTGTTGCCTACTTTTTGGCTGTGTGTGTGGGCCGTCAGGGCGTCAGCCGCTGCTGGCTCGTTTTCGGGTCGCTTTTCCATTGTGCAGCTGTCACGTCCGTCATCAGCATCAGCTGTCAGACTCGGAAGCCGACTACGTGCTGTGTGCGGTGGATTTCCCCAAAAATGTGTGTGAGGGAGAGCAGCCGAAGGGGAAGGGAAGGCAACCAAATGTTTGTTAGTTTTCATTACATGTTCACTTTTGTTTGGGGGCCTCGCCGCTCACTCAAATTGCCATCAAGCGCCCGAAAATTGTTTGCCTCGGACAAATGAAACTGGCCACGTAGCCAGTTGGGACCCTCCCCCTCTCTGCCCCTCTCACTGCTGTCCGCATCCTTTGCCTTGCTGGCTGCTGCTGCTAATTATGTAATTAATTTAGCACTTTATCGATTTAAATTAAATGAATTTCAACCAAAGCTAAAAGCGAGCAAATATTTGTGCAGCACTTAAAAAAGCCAAAAAAAAAAAAAAAACTAAGAGAGAAGCTGAACGATTCGCAGTGCAAATACTCGATGAGCTGCTGAAGAGCCTTGGCTAATGACACTCTTTGGCTTTGGCTAATTGAGATAGAATACAATTTAATGTGCATTTCGTTGCGATGTGCTCTTCCAATGTGGTTCTGGCAGCGAAAAACGCAAATAAAGCAGGAAATAACAAAGAATATAAAAATACGTAGCATACTTTCGAGCGGCAGCTAAGATGGATTCGCTCATAGCACAGACACAAACCATTTCGAGCGGCAGATAAATTGTTGTCTTGCCAAAAAGCATAGCATACTTTTAAGAGCATGCTATGGAATCACAGACAAATCGACTTTAGACTACTTTTACCACACAGAATTACAGTTTTCAAATGGAAAAAGATTTCCGGAATGTTCGTACAGCAATATTCTAATGCACTTCAGTGCAATTATGTAAGTTTGCTCTTTGTACGACGCGCTGCAGCCACATTAACCAGAGCTCATCGCTCAATGTGTCAATTCCGGGCATGAAGTGACTGTCCGCCCGCCCGCCTGCCCCCCCCTGCCCCCTGCCTACCCGCCTGCCTGTTGCCAGATGTGGCAAACAAAAGAAGCTGCAACATCAGCAGCAGCCACAACAAGTTTTCCATTCCTGCTGTACTCAGGCAGCCCACATTGCCAATGACAAGTGATAGAGAGCGTACTGAAAGCAGACAAGCTCGCCTCGACTCGATTCGACTCGACTCGACAATTTATATGTAGCTACAGTTGCAACTATGTAGCTTTATGTGTATTTCTGTATTTCTGTGTTCGAGTTTGTGTTCGAGTGTGTGTTTGTGTGTGTGTTGCATTTTCAATACTTTACAACTTCTGTAGTTGGATCTGTTGTTCGGCTGCCTGCCTGCAAAACTGTCTTGTTTCATATATAACTCAACTGTGCCAGCAACACAAAGACAACCGCACTAACAAGCGGCAAATCGACTGGCACCTACCCCCACTATGCCCCCCTCCCTTTCCCTTACCTACTCCTTCCCCTTCCCTTGGCTAAAACCGCAGCCCAAGCTGTGTTATAACTGTAGCTGAAGCGAATGCCGAATTGGGGTAACCAATCGCAGCGCATTGCGGTCAACAATTTTGATTGTTTTGTGGCCAAGTTAAAGTTAGCTTGGCAATATCAAACTGCGGATGCCCAGTAGGCCAGGCCTAGTCGTAGTAGATGCCACACTTGCCACAGTTGCCACACTTGTTCGGTTTGTTGATTGTTTGTGGGCACGCCAATCAACGGTAAACAAGCATAAACGACGAAGGGGACGAAAGAAAGAATGTTCCGCTCAATTGGGCACATCGAAAAAAATGGCGACTGATAAAACAAAATGGCGAGAAAAATATGATGAAGACAATGGGAAAGGCGCAGGATGATTCTTTAGCCGCAGCAGCAGAGCAGGCATTGTGATTGATCTCCATACCCATTTGCATTGGGTTGAGATCACAATGGAAACTAGTTTGTATTATCCACAATATCTTCCTGTTTTTATCTTGATTTATTGAGGCTCTTAACGTGGCTATAAAACAGCTTAAAGTCGTTTAAAACAAGCGAAAAGTATGCTCAACTACCTATAAAATTCTTTAAGTAGGTATTTAAACAAAATATACTCAAGTATATATATACTTTCTAATATTATTCTATTAACGGCATTATTTCTAAGCTAATTTTATTATTTTACTATATAAACAAATCATATTTAATCTATTAAAAATATTTTATTTCAACTTTCAGTTAACTATCAAAATTAATTATTATCAATATATTTTAATAAAATTATATTTTAATATCCTCAGTTCAATTTAATATTTATACTATCTTTTCAGCTTAGTTCAAAAGGGATTTTTACCTAGCTCAAATATGCATAAGATTCTATAAGGCATTACTTAAATATATGCATTTAAAAAAGTGCATGAATCTCTTTAAAGTGTCTAAAATTTATTGAAAAACAGCCAAGTTTCAGCTTTAAATAGCCATTAATTTTCTTTTAACATTTTTCTGGTAGAACTCAAGCCCAAAAATATCCGAATTCACTGCTCTTAATTCCTGCCAAATTATAGCTTTAAAATGGCTACTATTTTATAAAATTATTTTCTGCCATTTTTTTTAAGTTCTAAAGAAATGTCTTTATTTTCCAGCTAAAATATTTTAAATTTCCCTGCAATTAATTTCTTTGCGCCATTCCACAGAGTTTTCTAACTATTTCGAGAGTTTTGGGGAAGCATCTGTGTCTGTCTGCATTAATATGCGATAGGCTTATCTGGTAGCTAATATCCATTAAGATGCTAAGCTTCATCGCATTGTCGCAAATGGCATGATGAATGTGTAATACTCTTCCCCCTCCCAAAGGGCATTTTTGCAGTGTTTGCCCCGTTAAAAGCCTTTTGGCAGATTTTTATGTTTATGCGTCGTACTCCCCCTCAAATAAAACTTTGAACTTCCAACTTTGGCCACATGACTCCACACACTCCCCGACTAGACTGTAGAGGCAACTCCCAGCTACACTCCCTTTGTCCCCTCCCTGCTTCCTACCCCCAATCCGAGCCCGCATCCAACTCCAACTGGCATACATTTTATGCACTTGCAATCAATTTGCGCCCATAAATTCCATGGGCGCACACTTTTGGGGCCCCCCGCCTTCTGGACCACCCCCTTGTCAGTCTGTTTGAGTCGCCCCGTGGCGCATCTTGTGCACGTCTGCGACATGGCCAAATAAAAGGCTAAAAGCAAGCATAATGGCGCTGCTTACAACCCTTTGCTGCAGCAAATAAAAATTTATTACACCGCCCAGGCAAACGTCACAGAAGGCGGGAAAATGTGTGGGAAAAGCGAGAGGAAAAGCAGGAACAAACTGGGGAAAAGCGAGAGGGAAAAACTGGAGAGGGCGCAAATAAAATATTGGCTAATAATCGCATAATAATACCGAAAGGATTCACATTTGGCCAAAGGGGCCAGCGAGGGCAGCCAGTTGGGGGGCAGCGTTATGTGGCAGGGGTCTCTCTGGGGAGGGCATAGGCTACCAGGGGGGGAGAGAGGTGTGAGTTAGTGTCTGTCTGTGTGTGTGCTTGTGTGTGTATACGCTGCGTATACGCAATCCACTTGCCACTACGCATTGCGTAGCCATTTTGCTGCTACTTTGTGGCAGTTAATAATGCGCTACTTTATTTGCCAAGTGTAGAGGCGTGGCAGGGGAGAGGAGGAGAAGCGGAGAGGTGGAGAGAGTGAAGAGGGGAAGGGTGGGTAATAATGACAACTCGTTTACTGCCCCGGACATCAAATGTAGCTCAATGTCTGACTTACTGCTGCTGCTGTTGCTGCTGCTGCTGTTGCTGCTGCTGCTGTTGCCACTAACTCTGCTGCTGCTGCTGCTGCTTATCCTAATTGTTGTTGTTGCTGTTGCTATTGCTGCTGCTGCCACATGCCGCAAGTGTGTATAAAATAAAACGCTACCCTTGTGGCAGCTGATAAGCTGCTGCTGTCTTCTCTCTCTCTCTCTCTCTCTCTCTCTCTTGCCCTTTTGCCAAACTGCACAGCGGAGCCGCGTTTAAGTGCAGTTACTCGCCTGCACAGCTCCCCTGCCCCTGTGGCACACTCCCTTCCCTCCCTCCACAAGCAGCAGCACAAGGCAAGTGCCTATGGTTAAGTTGTTGCACGTTGAGCGACCGTAAAAGTTATCCCTGCTATTATTATATGCAGCTACAGAGACAACGCAGAGAGAGAGAGAGAGAGAGAGAGTGAGCGAGAGAGACAGACAGGTGCAAAGCCAGCTATATAGCCGACTTTGTCTTACGCTAAGCAATTCGTTTTAGATTTTACACTATTTAAGCGGATTATTGGGTGTCTTTGCTGGAAGAGCTTGTTCTAGCTGATAGTATATACTTTATAGAGTATAGTATAGAGGATATCATAGTGTATTATGTATAGCAAAAGCTGAGTTTAAGCGGAGAACTTAAGTGCAACTGCAGCAGCTTTGGTTTTCTATGCATTTTTATAGCTAAACTAAAACATATAAAATATAATTTAAATAGTATATTAATAATAAAATATATTTCATTTTTATAGGCAAATTTTTGGCTTATTAAATTAATTTTCATTTTAAAATTTTACATTTTTTTTTATGTTTTTGTTTTATTTATCCTAAACACGTCTAGATTTTTTATTTATGTTATGCATTTACTTTTAATTTCTTAGATCCCTTTTAACTCCCATAATTTTTCTTCATTTTGTCAATTTATTCTTTGTATATAAACTATTTTTGTGGCATTTTACAACACTTAAATGCTGAGCTCGAGTAGAAAACTAAGGAGATTTAAGCAACTGCTACTGCAACAGTTTCTTGCTTTGCTTTTCTATGTTTTTCTTATATCTACTGTAGCACACTTTAACTAGTTAACTATATTAAAAAATATAATTTAATTCTTATAGAATATTTAATTATTAAATAGTAATAATTTCTGTTATTTTCCACATAATATTTTTATTTATTTCACACTCTTTTACTCTCGAGCAATCTCTTTTAAGTGTGAGTAAACTTTAGCTTTTTTTATATTATTTTCCAACTCCTGCAGCTTCTACACTTTTTTTAATATTCTTCAATTTTTTTCATTGTGTTATTAAACTATTTTTCTTTGCATTTTACAACACTTAAATGGTTTATGGCTTCCGCTTTCGTGCTCAATTTGTGATGTGGCAATAAATAAAATTGTTGAAAATTAATAAAAGCAACACCCTGTTGATGTTGTTGTTGTTGTTGATGATGATGATGTTGAGTAGTTTAACGATTTCCGTGTAATAAATGTAAATATTGTCGCTGTCGCTGTCGCTGCTGCTGCTTGCAACGTGCCACATGCCACATGCAGCTAGACTTGGGGCACAACAAGTGTAAAGTGAGTTCGTGGTGCAGTTCTCAAGTAGTTTACACACCCTCCGCCTTCCCCCCGCCCGCTGTCATTGTTGCACCTGCGGGCTGCGCTTGTTGCAACTTGCGGGAAACTTACACGGTTTTTTTTTTAGCTTTTTTAAGCGCTTTTTTTAGCTTGTTGATAGTCGAAAAGTTGCAGTAATCGCCAGGCTGCTTGTCTGCTTGCTCTGGCAGTCAGTCTAATTATGAGGCTGGGCTGCACACACACACACACTGACACACACACACACACACTCACACACACTCACACATCGCTGCCCCAAAGCGCTTTTTCCTCATGCATTTTTAAACGCGCTGCGGCTCAAGCTTTGCCACTTTACAAAAAAAGAAAACGTAGTGAAAAGCGGAAAATACACAGAGAGAGAGAGAGAGAGAGAGAGAGAGAGACAGCGAGTCACTGGTCATGTGGCAGCCACAATATGCTGGCTGTGCGTGCGTGTGCGTGTGTGTGTGTGTGTGTGTTAACGGTGCCAGCCCGTCGGAAATCACTAAAGGCATTTCCTGTCCTCTTGTGCTGTAAAAATCATGAAAGCAACACGCAGGCTGACGCTGTTGTTGTTGTTTTTTTGTTGTTGATGTTGCTGCTGCTGTTGCTGTTGTTGCTGCTGCTGCTGTTGTCGTGTTGTTGCTGCTGCTGCTGTACACCTATACGAGCCATAGATAAGCCCGCAACGATAAACGATTCTCACTGACTGAGCCGAGGTCAATGGGTCGACGCAGCGAGAGCAGAAGACAGAGACAGGGGGGGGAGGAAAGGCGGCAGCAGCAGAGAGTGGGGGGAGGGGCGGGCAGCCATAGCAAATGTCAGCCATACTTGTCATAACATCCGCACACACACACACACACACGCACACATGTTAAGCCGTCAAATGCCGCAACACTTTGGCTCTCTCTCTCTCCTGCTCTCCCTCTCTCTCTCTCTCTCTCTCTCCCTCTCTCTCTCTGTCTTGCTGCTGGCATGCCAAATGACGCAAACAAACCGCAGCAGCTCAAGACGCGTGTGTGAGCTGCTGCTGCTGCATGTGTGTGTGAGCTGCTGCGAGTGTGTGTGAGCTTTGTACCTGTGTGTGTGTGTGTGTGTGTGTGTTTCTATATCACACACGCAGCCCGCTTCAGCCATGCAAAATATGCCGACATTAAATAACTTCAATCTACTCTAAAGAACTTGTTTATGCTGCCGCTCGCTCTCTCACCTCGTCCCCCCTCTATAGCTGCCTCTGCTCTCTAGCCTGCCCCCTCTTCACCCCCGCCTCTGCTATGTATAGACTGCATATAGCAGGCGTTTTTGACATCTCAGCTAGCTTGGAATTTGTGCGAGAATCTGCTTTGCCAGGCGAGTGTGTGTGTGTGTGTGGAGGGAGTGTGTGTGTGTCTGTCTCGCTCTAACTCCCTTCGAAGGCCTTCCTCTGGCACATTAAAAAAATGTAGCATACTTTGCAGCGCTTCAGTTCGCCTCAACTTGTAGCTGCCTTTAAGCACTTGCTGCATGTCAATACTTTGGCTTTTCCACTGTCATCTTTGGCCAGCTTCATCTCTATATCTATATCTTATTCTCTTTCTCTCTCTCTGCCACTCGCATCCTGCTGCTATCTTGCTCTCTCTATCAGCTTATGCATTTCTTAGCTCAGATTTGCATTGTCCGATAATGCGCACTGGATGGGGATTTGCATGGCATACAAACACACACACACACACACACACACACACACACACACTGCCTGCTCCTTGCCAGATGCGATCAGTGCAATCTCTTAGCAGCGCCTCTGCCAATGGCATTGAGTGCTCTCTCTCTCTCTCTTTCTCTCTCTCTCTTCCTCTCTGACCAGCAGCATCGCCTCTGCTTGTCACTTTTAGCATGTTGAAATAATTTGACAGAATCAATATTGATTATAGAGCAGAGCTGGAAGAGTGCGAGAGAGAGGGAGAGTGTGCGGGGACTATATGTGTTAGATAGAGACAGTGTTAGCACATCGCCGTTGGCTTTTAGATGCTCCACAAAGCCGAATTGAATTCATATCATTGCAATGCATTTTCATATTGAGTTATCAAATCGCACAAATAGAGAAATATCTTTAAACTGTCCCTCACTACGTATTTTAGTTAATATTTTTTAATGTATTTATTTTTATTTTTATGCATTTACTGCAAACATACTATCAATATATTTTATAATTTAAGTTCTTATATTTTATTTAAGAATCTGCTTTGTCTCATGTGTTTGTGATATCCTCAATCTGTCTTGGGAGTTGGTATTTTCTTTAAAAAAAAAAACCTTTTAGGCTTGCCATACTACACCCTTGCTGCATTTTGAGTACCCTTAATTGCCTTAATAATTCAGAACTTCGTAGAAAACTCAGTTTTTCAGAGCAAACGACATATTCTTAAATAATTTAGGCCTAGATTAATTTTCTATTAACATCTTGAAGTCGGTAATTTTTACTCAAAAATCGTTCCTCTTGCATGATTTTAAGTGCCTTAAACCATCTGAGACCCCCCTTATTTAATTGCATTTTATTTCCAACTCTATATCAATATATCGATAAGTTCCACATACCATTTTCCCCCAAAAAGATAATAATAATTCAATTCACATAGAATTTTGTTATTGATTTTCATAGATTTTTATATTTTATATAATCTATTTCAATATATATATGTATATATATAATCGCTGCATACTATCAATATATTAAACTTTAATTTAAATTAGCTGCTTGTTATTCCCAAAATATAAGCCTTCAATGGTAATACATTTCACATAAATTGTTATAATATATTTTATAGATTTTTACTTTTATATTTATACGAGGGTCGTTTGATAAGTCCGTGACTTTTTGAATAAAATATATTTTTTTCGTCAAAGAAGCGTTTTATTTCTCAACATAATCTCCTTTTAGCTCTATACATTTAGTCCAGCGTTTTTCCAATTTTTTTATTCCTTCCAAATAATAGGTTTTCTCAAGGCCCTCAAAATAGTGCGTTTTTTTCTGTGATGACCTCTTCATTTGACCCGAATCTCTTACCGCCGAGCCATTTCTTCATGTTTGGAAACAAAAAATAGTCACAGGGGGCTAAATCTGGAGAATATGCTGGATGGGGTAGCAGTTCGTAGCCCAATTTATGAAATTTTGCCATGCTGACTACACACGTGTGCACCCGTGCATTGTCCTGATGGAACAGCACTTTTTTTTCGCCAAATGCGGTCGTTTCTGCTTCAAATCAATATCGAATCTGTCAAAAGCTCTAATAAAAAGCTTCCGTGATATTTTATGTTTTACCCTTTTCAAGGTAATCGATGTGAATGATACCTTGTGCATCCCAAAAAACCGTGGCCATGACCTTGGACATGACCCACCTTGGCCTTCTTTGGTGCACGTTCACCCGGAGAAACCCACTGTCTTGATTGTTCTTTGGTCTCTGGTGTGGTGTGGTGGATCCATGTTTCGTCTACGGTAACGAAACGGCAAATTTTTTTTTTTTTTTTTTTTTTTTTTATAAACACACCTTTTTTTTTATTTTATTTTTGGTGTTTTTTTTGTTGTGTGGGGGCAATCGCGGCACCCATCGCGCGGAAAGCTTTTTCATGTCCAAATATTCATGTAAAATGTGATGTACCCGTTCAGTTGAGATGCCTACAGCCTCAGCTACCTCACGCACTTTCATTCTCCGATCATCCAATATCATTCCATGGATTTTGTCGACGATTTCTGGCATGACGACCTCTTTTGGGCGACCTGAACGTTCGGCATCACTTGTACTGGTACGACCACAACGGAACTCAGTAAACCATTTCTTAACCATTGAAATTGATGGTGCAGAGTCCCCATAATATTTATCAAGTCTTTCCTTGGTTTCGGTGATGGATTTTTTACGCAAAAAATAATGCTTAATTAGCACACGAAATTCACTTTTTTCCATTTTCGTTAAAATTCACGAGATCGTCTGCTTTCAATGCCTATAAAACGCAAACCAAAAAGCTTTCTCAAAATTTTACAGTCAGCTGTTAATCGATAACTGCTGACAGGAGCAGTGTTGTATTTAGAGCAGGTGCGCGGCAAATACAAAAAGTCACGGACTTATCAAACGACCCTCGTATTAATCATTTAATGTTTTAAACGATACGTCTTTCGCTTTATACTATCGATATATTTAACTTTAATTTTCCTTGACGCAGCATACTGTTTTTTTCCCAAAAGTAAACCTTTTATAGTAATACAAATTTTTAAATTATTTTTAATATATTTTTATTTCTCAATATCAAACGAAAAAAAACTTAAAAAATAAACGCAAAATCATTGATTCGAAATGCAAGCTTGCTCGCCTTATAATAGTATACTTGTATATACCATGATGTTATGATATGCTTACAGCTAGATAATATTATATACAAACGTATATATATGTATAGATAGAATACTCATACGGAACAGGGACTTAACTGTACACAAACTTGTCTATAATTTACAAAAAACAAAACTTGAATATACTTTTTCATTTTCTCTGCTCTCTCTTTTTTTTTGGCACAAATTTGACTATAAATACAAATTTTGGTTTAGCCGTATGAAAATATTTACAATAGGGAGAGGGAAATATGGGGAGTGGGGAGGAGGGAAGCCTGCACTTTTGTAGCATATTTTTGCAGTGTAAACAAAAATGAATGCAAAAGTTGCAGAAGCTTATGACGGGGATGACCTTCTCTATGATGCTGGTGGGGAAATATAAAAATTGCTACGTTTACATTCGCCAGCAGAGAAGGGAGACGTGGGTTAGGGGGGAGAGTTAAGAGGTATAGGTAACTGCCTGGGGGGCTACAACAAAACGGGTCACGCAGTGACCAGAGACAAGTAATAACACTTGACGCACGTGCTCCTCCGACAAGTTGTTCCAGGTGAAACTAGACGAAACTCTCCTGACGTGTCAAATTGAATTTCAATGCCGACGCCGGTTGTGCTCGACTGCGACTCCGACTGGCCTGTGCCTCGGGGGTTTGGTGTCCACTGCGAAAGGAAGTAGCCGGCACTTCCGCTGCTCCTGCTGCTGCTGCTGCTTCTGCTCCTCCTCCACCCACGCCCAGCAGCAGCTGCTCCTGCTGATGCGCTTGCAGCAATTGTCGCGCCAGCTGCGATATGTCGCCACAGTAGCCACCGCCACCGCCTCCATTGCTGTGATCCAACTGGGCATGGGGTCTGCCTGCCGTGACCAGAGATTGACGCAGCAGATCAGGCAGTTGCCATTGCTCGAGCAGCTCTGCACCCAGGGCGGGGGAGTCCTGCACCAGGCGTGTCAACGTGTGTAGAATCGCCTTTACACTGCGCCGCTGGGCATCGCATTCGGCACGTGAATCGTAGGTTCTGTAGAATTCCGTTTGGTAAACGGACGTGATGAAATTTATGATGATGCCGTTGGCCAAGTGGCTGTGGCACTTCTTGTTCAGCGACATGTTGTGCAGCATCCCAACGATTTGCTCCTGCGATGATATAAAAAGAAAAACAGAGCAGAGAAAATGTTGATGAGCAAAAAAATACTTGCAGGCAGGGGCGGCAGTCAATGCCAGAGGGGGGAGGACTGAGAGGGGTGTAGGGAAAAGCAGGGAAAGCCAGGGAAAACCCAGAGTGTATATGTGTGCTGGGCAAATGAAAAATCGTGGCCAAGATTGTGAAAAAATTGCTTTGCAAATGCACAAATAAATTTTACGAGCTGCTTGCGAAGCTTTCAATAAAATTGCCCACAGTTCCAGCCAGGGTTGCCAGGGTGTGTGGGTAGTGTAAAAAAATATTAGGTTCATGCTAAAGTTTAAAAGAAAACACACTCTCAAAGCGAGAATCCGAACAGGCAGCAGGCTTGGAAATTTAAAGTAAGTTAAGAGGGCTGGAAAAGCCAAGAAAATGTTTTCGATTTTTTTTTCTTGCCATATATTTTTAAAGTTATAAGGCAGTACAGTTCAGAGAAAAAGGCCTATATATGTAGCAAAGCAAGTAGCAACAAGTAGGTAGAGCTTTTTTACAGTTTCAGCTTTTAAAAGCCAAAAATTAACAATCTAACCATAAAATTAAGCTTGTTAATTGATTTTTAATGATAAAAAGGGGCGTTATGTGGGCGTGGCTGAATTTTAAAATAAACTACAGTATGCTAGGAGCATTCTCAAAAAGTTTGCTGACTCTAGCTCTTATAATCTCTGAGTTATAGCGGTTCATACAGACAAAGAAGCCTAGAGATGAGTTCTTGAACTAGTTTCACTTATTTTTAAGTTTCACACACTAGTTCCAACTGGAACCTTTCCCTTTACCCATTTTGGACATACCCAATCCTACTAATCTCTGAGCTAGGGATGAGTTCCTGTACAAGTTCCACTTGCTAGCCTTTGTTCTCTCGTCTTTACAAGTTCCACTAAGTTCCAATCCCTAGCTCCATGAGGAACAGCCCCCTTAACCCCTTCAGACCTTCCCAACCCTACTCCCAGACCGTTTCAGTCTACTTACATAGAGAAAGATGCTGATGCCATCGCTCTGATGCTCCAGGGTTGCGATCAACTTGAAGATGGCCTCATTGGACATGATGGAATAATGCGAAGTGATCTCCATGCGGCTGAGATTATTCAAGGCGGCGGCACAGAGCAACAATGTCTGAGCACAGCAATCGGGCTGGAGGAGAGCAGCCAATCCTGCGACCAGGGTCTCGGCACAGTCACGCAATCCGGCGACACGATGATCCGCACCATGCCAGCTGGCCGTGATCTGTGCCAGCAGCGAGACCGCTTCACGTCTCTCGATGGCACCACGCTCCACGGATCCACCTCCAACCTGCAGGATATCGCGTACAATTTCAATGCCACCGCAAGAACCCAACTGGGCGATGGCTTGCGGGGCACAGCAGAGTGTGGCCAGAGCACGCAGCGCCAGGGCACGCACCGAGCTGAGCTTGTGATCCAACACAATCACGAGCAGAGCACGCACTGCCTCATTCTGCACAAAGGCATCGCTCAACGATCCAAATCCCTCGTAGTCGATGTTCATCAATGTGGCCAACATATTGATATTGGCGCGCAGCAAGAGATCACAGCGACTGCCCTCGATGCTCTGCACCAGTATCCTGGCCAGACGCTCGAAGATCAGCCGGAGTGTGATCAGTGTATGCCGCTTCAGCAGCTGCACATCATCCAGCAGGGACTCCAGATTGATATAATGCTGTCGCTCCAACGAGTAGCGTGTATCACGACTCACAGTCCTAATCTGCTCCAGATGCTGCTCATATCGTCTACGCTCCACCCGTGCATCATTGAAGAAGATGCCACGTCGCTCCAGCACCGTCGTGAACTCATCCAGCTGCACCAGCAGCCGCGTTGCTCCAGCCAGTGCCTCCGGCAAGGTGGTGGCCTGCATCCCGCCCAGCACACGCTCACAACGCTCGAAATGCTGCTGCAAATCCAAAGCCTGCTGCTGCAGTTGCCTCATCAGCTTGGCCACTGCACTTGTGGTGATCGTGTAGTTCTTATATGCCTCCTGTGCTATCGACTTATGCTGCAGCATACACATCACCTCCGTCTCGCAGCTCCAGCGTTCTGCCTCCAGCCAACTCTGCACGGGCTTCGCGGGCTGCTCCTGTGCCTGTCGTGCTGCCTTCCTGCCTGGCTGCCTGGCACGTGCCTTGGGTGTGCTGGTGCTGGCCGTGTAGCGACTACGTAGCGGGGAGAGTGGCAGCTTGAGCAGCTCCTCCTCATCTTCCTCCTGCTCCTGCTCCTGCTCCACGTGGCCACCAAAGGTAACGGTTTCATTGTTATAAGGCGGTGGTGCTTCACCCAGGTAGACCGTCTCATTGTTGTAGGGCGGTGGTGGAGTAATCACCAAGGATTGCTGCTCCTCACTGTCACTGTGCGAATCCTTTTCCTGCTTGGCGCGTCGTCGGGTGCGTCGTCGCACGGCAGGACGTGGCGGTGTTCCAGGACTCAGGGTACGATCCATGGCTTCCTTCTCATCCAGCTCCCCATCCAGCTGCAGGCTATCTAATTGCCCAAAGAGGCGACTACGACTGGCGGTCAGCTCGTCATCCTCCTCCGCCGATGCCTCTTCCTGCTCCTGCTCCTTCTTATCTTGCTCCTTCTCCTCCTCCTGCTGCTTGGGACTGCTGCTGCCATTGAAGGAGATGCGACGCGTCACGCTGACCAGCGGCGAGTAAAACGATGATTTGCCCACACGCCTTATAACCGTGGGGGGCGTGGCAATCGAACGTAATGATGTGGGCGATGCTGTGGGCGTGGCAATGGCCGAATTGCCAGCAGTAGCAGCAACTGTTGTTGCCGTTTGGCTGCTGTGCTGCTCCTCGTTGTCGGAGAAGCCAGAGTCCTGTCAGAGAGAGAGAGAGAGAGAGAGAAAATATTAGAGCAGCACAAAATGAAATGAAATGGAATGGAGAGAAAAAACAGCAGACTTGCAATTTGCAGCTTGGGGAACAAGTGGAAATGGAACAGAATATTTCTTGGCAATAAAATGTGCGAATATGAAACGGAATAAATGGGAAAGTAACATGATAAGAGTGTTATAATTTAAAAGCAGGGTATATTTCATATATTCAGCATGAAACAAATGGAAACAAAACGCAAAATAATATGTAAATGTGGTAAAAATAAAGAAAAAGTTATGATCTCTTGAAATTTTAATAAAAAAATCTTATTTGGCAAAAATTAACAAATGAAATTGAAACAAAATATAATAATCGAAGAAAGTTGTTAAATTTTCTAAATATATATATTTTTATATCAAAAATGAAGGCAACAAGTGGAATGAAACAATTTAAAAATTGATAAAAGTTGACAATGAACAAGATGTTAAAAAAAACAATACCAAATAAGCATTAAAAAACAAATGGAATTGAAACATTTTTTTGAATATTGTAATCAAAAATTGGAATTATTCTAATAAAAAATGATAAAAGTAGTAGTAAAAAATATTAAATTGAAACAATATGTTAAGATAAAAAAATAAGTTGAATGAAACAAAATAAATAAATCAAAATAAATAAATTAGTCGAAATATGTTAAACAGATTAAGAAAGATTAAAAAAAAATAAAAGAATTATAAATGATGATATGTTATTTTAAAACAAAGTCGTATCTCCTTTGTCCATCTAGTTTCGACTATTGTTCCACTTTCCACTGTTCCAGTTGGGCATAGCCACAGCCAACTTAATGCTAAACTAATTAAAATTGTTCACAGAATGTTGGATAGATAACACACCTGACTGCGCAAACTACCAGGGCTGTCGTGCTTGTGCCAGGACAACTTGGAGCTGTTCTGCTCATCCTCGACCTCCTGTATGCTGGACAAGTTGCCAGCCTGTTGATGATGCTGCTGTCGCTGCAGTGCGCTGTCCAGAGATGCGGGTTGATCCAGCTGCTGCTGCTGCTGCTGTAGTTGGTAGCCCAAATTGTATTGGGAGTAGAAGCCACCGCTGGTGAAGCTGCTGCCATTTTGCTGGTTATCTGAGCCCCACCAGACTTTGCTGTAACTGCGCTGGAAGGACATGTCTATAGATAGAGAAAGAAAGAGAAAGAGAGAGAGAGGCACGATTATTACTGGGCGCAGGCGAATCAATTGTGTCAATCATTTAATAAATTGCCTCATTTGTTCGACCGCTTTAAATTCATTAAATTTAATGCAATTGACGCCTGCTTAATTTATTTCCAACACGCCCTCGAGGCATCACTCGATACCCAGAACTGACCCATCCACCCACCGCCATTCCCTCGTCTGACCCCAATGAATGTCAACAACTTTTGCCCAAGTAAGTTTAAAGTATTTTCTGAAACACAGACAGGCAGGCAGAAAGAGAGAGGGAGAGAGAGAGAGAGGTGTATAAACAAACAAGCCAGGTCTATACATGAAGACCCTCACATACACACACACACGTACATATACGTATATTACATTAATATCCGTTACACAAAAAATTAAATTTCCGCCCAACGACACAAATCATTATTTTAATCTATATAAATAAATAAAAAAAAGTATTTATAGCCACATATAACTGATAGATATATTAATACAGCACCAGGCCAGCCTAAAGTCGTACAGATATGAATTTTGTTAAATTTATATAGACTAATTCCGCTAGATCTCTGCATTAACGCAAGTGAGTGTTTTCAAATTTTCTATACTTATTTATCTAATATAAAAGCACATCAAACACTTTAGCACACGTCGCTAAGTGTTCTAATAAGTGAGCTAGCTAGATAGTAATATTAAAATACGCATTATACCTAAACTATGCTAGCTATGCTGCTTAAGATCTATACGCAGCAGGCATGTAATATTAGCTATAATTAAACATCACTAGACAACCCTAAGATCATACAGTTTTGCATATTGTTCAATTTAGGTAGACTAATTCCGCAAGATCTCTGCATCTACTCAAACAAGAGCTATCAAATTTTGTATACTTATTTATTTAATATTTAATCACATCAAACAATTTAGCACACGTCGCTAAGTGTTCTAATAAGTGAGCTAGCTAGATAGTAAATATTAAAATACGCATTATACCTAAACTATGCTAGCTATGCTGCTTAAGCTCTGCCCTCAGCAGGCATATAATACTGCCTATCATTATACAAAATTTCATGCAAATCACTGCAAAAATACACGAATTACAGCCCAATCAAGTAACTCACAGTTTGCACTCTCAGCTTGCTGTCTTGTTCCAACTAAGTGACCCCAAAACGAGAGATGTCACAGGGATAGTGGTAGAGAAAGAGGGAGATAGATAGAGAGAGCTAGAGAGGGACAGATACATTTTGATTTTCGAGTTGGAGCTTAATGCAAAGTTGCTGTTATCAAAATGACATTTGACATATGGCAGACATAATTAGACTATGTAGAGGGGGACACAGCATGGAATATAGTAATAGCTGCAGCTGCTGTCTCTCTTCCTCCCCCTCTCTCTTCCCCCCCCTACTTTCTGCCTGCCTGTCTGCGCACTTACATATATAATTGTGTTATAATTTCAAAGTAATTGATGTGATGCCAAATTGTGGCCAGGTATTTATGCAGATTTCACTTGGCCATAGAAATCTGTGCACCTGTTTTCGGTACAGTTCTGTATAGAGAGAGGGGAGGTATGAAGGGAAACCGCCCTCTGCTACGGTTAGCAAATGCAAATGTTGGCCAAAAGCATTTACGCTATATTATGCAAATGAAATAAAGTAATTATGCCGCACATTTCTCTCTCTCTCTCTCTACCTCTCCCTCTCTGTTTTGGGATTTTACAACTCCCCCAAAAATATATATATAGTGTATATCGTATATATCGTGCGACAGCAAATATATATATTTTGCTTCATTTTGCGGCTTTCACTTGTAGCTTCATATTTATTACTGCCTTTTGTTTTGTTGTTGTTTTGTGGGGCATAATTATGCGAGAGCACAGGGTGTTCTCAGTTGCCTTTAAGCTAAAAAAATAATTATGGAATTCAAATTAAATAAAATACCATCTATTCATAGTTTATCCGATCTCTATTCGAAAAAAATATAAAATAAATAAATAATTATAATCTTTCAAGCCTTTCAGCGTTTTCCAGGCGTTTCTATTCCATGGAACTTCCCTCCAAAACCAGCTAACCGTAGCGTAATTGCTGTGGAAATGCATTTGGCGCCGCAAAAGTATGCAAATATTTGCAAGTTTGTGCTTGTATTTTTTTGGTTTGTATGCAGCAACAATTGTACAAATATTTACTGAGTATATTTCACAACCATATTCTATACATATATTAATATCAGGCTATAATAATGCCATACATATAAAAAAACACGTTGAGATTTCAATAAAAATTCGCACAAAGTGCAATTAAACATATGTAAACATTTATGAATAAAAGTCAATTTTACACTGCAAAAAAAAAAAAAGAAAAAGTGAGAAATACTGAATGCAAATATCGAATACAAAAGCACAGAAAGAGTTGACAAAGCGTCGCAGTTTTTTGTGTTATGCAACACTGCCCATTCAAACTGTTTCTTTTCCACATTCCGCTTTTGTTATAAAATCAGAGAAAAACATTTTAAATTGCAACCGGTTTTTTCTTACTGTTTCCTTTTGCATAAAATATATATTTATTCAATTCATTAAATCAGCAGTTTTTCTATTTTAGGGCATAATATTTCCATTACTATATATACCATATCAATGGAATTTATGAGATTTATTTTAGTTTAACTGTAAATAGGGCTGCATTTTAATTGGTGAAAATTATAAATTAAAATCCTCAAAGTAGAGAAAGGGTTGAACTTGATTAAAGTATACCCTGTAGCTAAGGAAAATTGTGAAATATGATATTTAAATTAAAATAATCATGAAAATAATAATTTATTTAAGAATTATAAATTTATTTAACTTACTTAATATTTATACTGTTTTATTTATTAAATTTATTTTTATTTTAGCCTCTCCTTTTTTGTGCAACTTATATACCCTTTTTTATACTATGCTTATTGCTTTTACCTATATAAATATACAGGAAAGTTCGAATGCTGCTTCATCTCCATATATATTTGTTGTTTATTAATTTTTATTTATTAAACTTATGGGCAATTATTAAAAGAAAAACAACCATAAAAACAAAAACAATCCATGTTGACATTTTGACTTTAAGTTCGTCGTCGCTTTTGCTTTCGGATTTCGCGCGCAAAAAAAAACAAATTTATTTTGATTTTCGCACAGCGCTTAAAAGTATGCAATGCAAATTTTCATTTAACGACGTGACGTAAAAAAGTCGCTACGTCGCGACGCCTGCGTCAACGTCGACGTCTGCGTTGCCAGCTAATTAATGAAGAGCTTTACGAGCGAGGCCCGCAGCAGCGCAGCTCGACTTGGCTCGACTGAGGGTTTTGATGGGATTTTGCTTAAATGCGCTTGCACAATAAATATGCCGGAATGCCTGCGTCGCGTCGCTGTCGACGTCGCTGCCGCTGGCGAGGGTATCAGACCTGCCGCAACGTTTGCTGCAAGGCGATAAAAATTAACGGTACTTAATACCAATATGGAAAATCATTAAGTGATTTATGGGCAGCAACAACGACAGAGAGAGAGAGAGAGAGAGAGAGCGTGCTGAATACAAATGTGCAAGCGGGAACAATATATAATCAAGGCGATTAATGTTTGTCAGCGCTCTTAAAGCACTTCACAGACAATGTAGTGAAGATTAAAGCATGCACGACTGTTAGATACCCTGCAATGAGTGCACACACCAAATTTAGTCAATCTAGCTGTAATATTAGCAGAGATCCGCAAGGTATTCCAAGTGTATCTCTGTTAATATACGAAATAACTCGACTGTTAGATAATCCATAATTAGCTAGTGCCTTAATAAGCTCATACACCAAATTTAGTTCAACTAGCTGTGATATAAGCAGAGATCTGCAAGGTATTCCAAGTGTATCTCTGTTAAGATACGAAATAACTCGACTGTTAAATATCCCATAATTAGCTAGTGCTTTATTAGGCTCATATACCAAATTTAGTTCAACTAGCTGTGATATTAGCAGAGATCTGCAAGTTTATCAATGTGTAAAAAGAGCCAGAGTATAGAGCACACAACCATATAATATTCTACACTTAGATATGCTACTTGGCAACGCACAAACCAAATTTCAACAGAGTAGCCCTGTCAGATCCAGAGACCTAGCCACTAATAAAAATGACACTTTTTAGAAATATGAAAAAACTAATCTTTCTGAGGACTTTCCCCATTATCCATTATCCATTACTTGGGATCTACAGCCTTGCATATCGCTGACTATATAGTTATGCAGGTGTAATAGAAAGACCACAAGCTCTATATAGCGCTGATTCAGATATGAATTACTTAGAATTAATTACAATATATGTCTTATTCACAAAACCTAAATGAATCGAGTGTATTGTTTTTTTTTTAATTCGTTATTTTTATTTTTCATTTCTCATTAAGTATATACAATATCTCTCTGAATATCTCGCAATTATCATCCTAGTATACAGATAAACGCATTTTTATATAATACAAATACACATAGTATAAACAATGTCAAAGTTCGAAGTAAGTTTTTGCAGTTACGTATCAATTTCGCACTGTCATAATACATTGATAGATCGTTTAGATAGATAGATATACATATTGATAGGGTAGATAGATAATATCATTATCATCATCATATAAAGAAATAATCGCAGTTCGGGGGACGCAAACAACAAAACACAATTTCCAATTTTAAATTTAAGAACAGCGAAAAACGACAAAAAAAACATTAAAAATTAAAAAGAAAAATAATTATAAATTTTATGGGGGAAGGTGCGCGTGGGAGGGGGCGTGGCAAAAGCAAAGTAGAAGAAGAAATGAAAAACGCGCCACGCGACGAAGGCAGCAGATGGAAGTGAATTTTGCTGTGATTTCTTTTGCTAACATGTTCGAGGGAGAGGGGTGTGTGTGTGTGTGTTCGAGAAGGTGTGTGTGTGTGCGAGTGGAGTGTGTACTCGCGTGTGTGTGTGTGTGGTGTGTGTGTGTGTGTGTGTGGGCCAGTCAATTAACAAACGCGGCACATAAATTTTAATATCGAATACGTATTCGTTTTTGTTATTTGTTTAATCAAGATAAACGAGCCGTGCCCAAGCTGCTGCTGCTGCCACATCGAGTGGCACACACACACACACACACACACACACACACACACACCTGGTTGGGTTGTATGTGGGTTCGGGATTGGGTGAAGTGAAAGCCAGCACCAAACTGTTGGTATACAGAATATTTATTACACAGCAGCAGCAGCAGCTCCTCCTCCTGTGCCTCCTCCTACAGCAGCAGTGGCTCCTGCTCCTGCTCCTCCTCCTCTAGTAGCAGCAGCAGCTGTACCTGCTCCTCCTCCTCTTGCCACAACATCTCCTTCTACTCCTGCAGCAGCAGCTCCTGCTTCTCTTCCAGCAACAGCAGCTCCTGCAGCAGCTTCTCCTGTTCCTCCTCCGGAGCTACTCAGCAACTCCTGCCTCTGCCTGCTTCCTAGCCTATTCAGGCCTACTCGCTCCTCCTGCTCCTCCCACTCATCGCGGCACATCGTTCTGCACCAGCAAAGTCGATCTAAAACTGGGACCCTGTATATGCGTTGTCCTGGTGGTTGCATGCAACACAGCGGGTTTCCCATTGACCTCCGCTTGGCTAACCACATGCGTAGGTTCCGTCTCCTCCACATACTCCACTGTGGTCACTTTCAGACTACGCTTGGAGTGCTCCAAATCCATCACATCCCCATTGGTGGCATTGGCCAATGTGATCATATTGCGACCCGTTGATCGACTTGTTCGCGATTCCAAATCATCATCATCATCGTCATAGTCATCACTAAGCTCGCTGGTGGAATAGGAATACGGTGAGGACAATTGCCGTCCATTGAGACCTTGACGTGGTTGTCTATCACGTGGATGCAGATTCAGTTGCTCCCGCTGTTCCCCCTGATGCGGCTGGTACGAATGTTGCTGCAGTGTTGTGCTTGATACCGTCGCTGTGATATCCTCCTCGGAGATATCATCGAATGCTGGCGGTGGTGTGGATGTGGGTGCACCTGCTCGTGCTGCCATGCTGGTACTGGCCACAGGAGTAACTGCACCCACGGCAGCAGCGGCACGCATATTCGGTATACGCAACTGGGTGGTCGATGTCTTCCGCTTGGAGGGGGAATGTTTTAATGGAAACGTTGGTGTCTTCTTGAACACCTGCTTGGCCATGGCATCCTGGAAGCGTTTCGCATAGAACGAGGGACGACAAACCGAGACAGTGTCGCCATTATACAGGATGCTCTTGAACGTGTGCTCCAGCTTCTTTTCCAATCGATACGATTGCAGTATATCGATAATACCAATATAGAGTATCAAACGTTCATCGTTCTCGGAACGTGCTGGGATGCCACCCATGGGCATATCATCTGTATCCTCCATGGTGGCATCCAAATCCGCTGTGATCGATTCCATTGCCGTGGAGTGGGCCACCAAACGTTGACGATTCATGCTACGTGTACGATTCAATGCTGATGCTGAGGTACCCGGAATGGATGAGTATGAAGCAACACTTTGTAATTGATTGAATTGATCTGCTTCGGGTGCATCATCATCATGGGTGTAGGGCAGAGAAGTAGGAGCAGTTGCAGCAGCAGCAGCAGCAGCTACACTTGTAGTCGCCTCCTTGCCTCCTCCTCCTCGTTCCAGTTTGGTAGATCCAGCTCCTGCTCCTGCTCCCGCCTCCTTGCCACGTTCCAGCTTCGCTCTTGCATTACGTATACGTTCCTCCCGCTTCTCCTTGGCGGCTATATCCAAATTATGTATACCCACAAGCAGCGAGTAATCCATGATCTGAAAACTCTCCAGCACCATACAATCCCTGCGTATGGTATTCATCAGTAATGTATATTTTTCTGACTCCAGAAATATACCATTCGGATGATGTTCAGCAAAATCCAAATCCTTGAATGTGGGACTCGCCTTCTGGCGCTCCGCCTTCGATGCTTTGCGACGAAATGTCGATCCTTTCAGATCATATTTACAATGCATTTTGATATCCGATGGCAGGAGATTATTCATCGCAACCAATCGTACATTCTTCGAGTTATAATGGAAACAATAGAGTCCAAAGAACTTGGGTAGTAGGGTGCGTGGATTCTGTGAGAGATTCATATAGTAACCCGGTAATAGTTTCTGCAAGAATTCACATTCTTTCTTCTGTACTGTCTTCAAGATGAACTCATCGTCTTCGGTCAGATAGAAGATGGATCCCGATGCACCTGGATTCGATAATTCCCGCATGGGTGATTCCGCCATGGACATTAGGAAATCATCGGGTGCAATATTGAATAGATCTCGGAAATAACGAAACGCTATGGGAGCATAAACCTTAAAGCGAAAATCACTATAATGATGTGCGGGCGTGAGGGCTGATCCTTCGGCGGGAAATGTTATGGTTTCCACTTCCCAGAAATCATTCATCAGCAGATCCCGCTTGGGTTTGCTGGCCAGCTTGCCCACTGTATTGTGTATTCCTAGTTGGATCGATCCCATTATCTGTTTCGATTGTATCTTCTTGTACGTCACCTCACCACCCTCTTCCACACGACGATGTCCTAGTCTCTGTCCATGTTTACCTCCACTCGTTGAGGGATTACGTGACACGGATGCCTCTAGGGTGCCGGTACCATCTTCCAGTTGGGTCCATCTTGGTCCCAGTCGTGTCTTTTCTGTGTGCAGCATCTCCTGCTGCTGCAGGGACATCGACTCGAGGCCGCCATGTGCCAAGGCTGCATCATGCAACAGTTGCCGTGAGCTCTGTGGGGCATAGGGCGTAAGGGGCGTGGTTGTTGTCGGAGTGGGCGTTGTCGGTGTGGGCGTGGTGGGTCTGCTGCTGCTTGCAGGCAGTGCCAGCTGCAATTGTTGCTGCTGCTGCTGCTCTGTGTTGTTGTTGTTGCTGGACTGTTGCTGCTGCTGCTGCTGCTCCGACTCCGTCGTGTCGCTGATGCTCAGCTGCTCCTGCTCCTTCTTCTCCTTCTCCTTCAGCGTTTGCAGCTCCAGTTGTTCCTGCAGTTGCTCCATTGTGGGCGCTGAGAGAAGATACTTGTGAGAAAGAGAGAAACACTGAAGGTTTGACAGGCAGCAGTGGCTCGCAAACTGTAGCAAAAACGCGCCTCAATTGCAGCTCAATTTGGGTGTGTGCGCGAGTGTGTGTGTGTGTGCGTGTGTGTGGATGATTAAGCGCGCGTCTTGGCATAAAATTGTCACGTTTGCACAATTGCACAATTACAGTGTGCACACGCTATGAGAAACAACACGCTGCGTCATAGGCCAATCAAAAATCACATTCTTTTTTTTTTACTTTTTTATTTATCGTATTTCTCTAGGAATTTCCTTTCCAGCAGTCGGATTAGTCAGTCAGTTGGTCAAGCAGCTGTGCGAGCACACAACACACACACACACACACACTTTGCTAATCATTGTTTATGCAGCAACAACAAGAAAAACAAACAAATATTTATCGCACGCAGCAGTGCGACTCAAACTGTAGTACACACGCTGTTAAATGTATGTTAAGTTTGTCAGCCATGTTATGTTAACAGCGCGCTGGTAATTGAACTTTGCAATGTATGGAATTTTCGTTGAAAAACAATAAAAAAGCAAGTGGAAAGAGAATGGAAGAAGTGTATAGAGAGCCAGAGAGAGAGAAAAGGGAATACAATTGTTTGGCCACTCAAAACAATTAAATTAAAACGAAAATTGTAGTCAAAATCGTTTAATATTTTTGATTTTGAAATGGAAAGTAAACACACACACACACACACACATGTATGTGTGTTTATTTTTGTGCCGCTGTCACACACGAAATGAAATATATATAAAAATATATATATTTTATATATATAAATATAGTATTGCTTAATGGAAAATTTTCCACATATTTTGCTGAATGAAAAATCGCGTGTGTCTGCGCCTGTGTGTGTGTGTGTGTGAATGCCAAACTGTGGGCGTTCCACTTGGTATTTTATCTTATCAAGAGCAACGTCACATATGACGATAAAACACAAAAAAGGCTTATGAAATTGTGCGCTAATTGATTATTGTGGAAAAACAATTGCACACACACTGTGTGTAGTTAGAGAAGTATTAGGCAATAATACCTAGTTTGTTAACAGGCGCTTAACAGTGCCCTGTTATCTCATCTGCTGCTAATCTATGCAAATTAATGCTGCTTAACACCAATTTAACAGCTGCTTAACAGACGCTCAAGATCAAATCTCACAGAGAGTTACTTATGTTAATACATTTTGTAACTAATACAAAGGTTGCTAATGTTATTGTTGTTGTTGTTGTTGTTGCTGCCGCTGCCATTGAGGTATTTGCACATTTATGAGCTTTGCAATTAAACGCGTTGCCTTTTGTTGCGGCCATTTGCTGCCATTTGAATAAATTTATTAGCGTACTTACACAGAGAGAAACGCCGCCGACAAAGGTCACACGCACACACGCAGCGTTAGTTTATGTGTGCTCTGCGTGTGTGTGAACGCAACAAGTCGTTCTCTGCTGCTGCTGCTGCTGTTGTTCTTGTTGTTGTTGTTGTTGTCCTCCAGCCGTGCAAATTTTTATTATACGCTCTCGCTCTCCCTCTCTGCCGCGCTCTCACAGCTATTCCTGCGCCTGCTGCGCTGCCACTCCACTCTACGTATGTTGTTTTGCTGCGCTGCTGCTGACTCTGCCTGTACGATCCCAGAGAGCGTAATTTTATTCTTCTGCCGCTTCTTGCCTTCGCGTTGCTGTTTGCTCTCTCTTCGTGTGTTGTGTTCTTACTTGTTTTTCTTTTATATTTTTCTCGATTTCCAGTTGATAAATTGCTTTCATAATTTACAAATCCAACAACAAAATCAATGAGTGTTTTTTTTCTTCTTCTTTTCTGTCTGTCGATCACGCTCACTCGCATGTGTGTCTGTGTGTGTGTGCGAGCTGCGATGACGTCGGCGACGACTACGGGCGCCGCAAACAGCGAAAAATTTTCTTTTATGTTTTGCGCTGCGACGACGACGACGACGAAGAGAATTAAATAAATATATATGTAACACTCACACACTCTCACAACAAGAACAATAAGAACGCGGGCACGACGCAAACGAATTTGTTGAAAAAACCTCAACTAATATTAAACTGCATTTAAAACAAAGTGAAATTTTTTCGCGTTCGCCTTTTTTTTTTCTCTTCTTCCTTCCTCAAATATTCGTGCGTGTGTGTGTGTGTGTGTCGGTGTGTGCGTGTTCATGCGCGCAGCACAGCTGAGCCCAAGTCGTACGCGCAGTGTGAGTCAACTTTATAGAATGAGAGTATGATTCGAAAACCAAACAGCATGAGGCAGTCAATTGGTGTGTGAGAGCAGTGCAGCTAGTGTGTATGCCAGTGGTACCGTGCGCGCTCTCACCGCAAGTGCTGTTAAGTGCCAGCTAGCTAACAGTGCTGTAAAGCAGCGCACACTGGCACAGCGCCATCTAGGCAGCCAAAGATCGCACTGTAATCGATAGGAGGTATCGCAAATGTTCAAGTTTGAGCGCGAAGAAAATCTAATTAGAATATATAAATACAGGGAGTTTTTCTTTGTCGCCCGCCTGCCGGCTTAGTCTAATTAGATTATGCGACCACAAAGTGTGACCCGAAGCCGGCTAAGCAAATGCCCCTCGGGCGGCGGCGGCAGCAACAATTTAATGCGCCTCATTAGCAGCGACGCTGGCGGCAACGTTGTAATTTTCAATTGATTAAAAGAAAACGACAAAGAAACAGGAATGGAAAAAATAAAAATAATGGGTGTGGGGAGTTGTTTGCCAATTGAAAAATAATCGATATTTATTTAGCTGGCGATGAGTAATTTTAATAGATGCGGCGCTCATTATAAAACGCGCTCATTACAAATGCCCAGCAGCCTCTCAATAACAACAACAAAAAAAAGAAAAAAGAAAAAACAACAATATCACGACTACAACAACAAATTGACATTCCAAACGTATATAATCATTTTGTACAATAATAAAATTACATTAAACAAGTGACTGCGCCTCGAGCTGAGCTGGGGAGCGTGTTAAATAGTGTAAAAATTAATGTATATTTAAAAAAGAAAACAATTAAAAGAGGAGAGAGAGAGAGAGAGAGAGAGAAAAAAAAAACATTATTTACAAAATGTTGTGGCTTCTTCTTCTTCTTCTCTTTGCTTTGTCTAATTAACAGATCGCTGAGCAAAATTGTCAACAAATCGGAATATTCATATGTAAATAAAAAACAAAAAAATATAATAATAAAGTTGTCTATAAGGAAAGTTATGGATAGAGGGGGACAGGTTAGAGAAAGAGCAGGTAGGGACGTAAACAGGTTTGAGGTTATGCCTAGAAAGGCAGTGCAAATAAAATATAGACTTAAATATACCCTGTAACGGGTTTAACTCACTAATTAAGTTGACTCAACCTTTTTCATATGCAAAACAGTCTTATAGGGGATATGGCTTTAAGAAAACCAACTTTACCTCATAATTTATGCAACACGCGACGCAGTCAAAGCGACGGTCACAATTAACGGCACTTTTTTTCCTATAAGCCCCACAACAGGGGCCTCTTTCGTCCCCCTCCCCCCTGGTTCCCGACTCTGTGTTCCATCGATAACAAAAGCGATTGACGATTGAATGTGATAAAAAATATATTTTTAAATTCCCCTAGAACTCAACTGTTCTTTACCCATTATTAATAATATTATTTATGGTATATATATAGTACGATCCATACTATTTATATGTTTGATTTCGCAACTTGGCATATTCGATTAATTAATATAAAAAAAACGCTCGAAATAATAAGAATAATTATGTTAAATATGTTGGGTATTAATAAAGCATGATACGAGTCATTATAAAATGAAAAAAAAAAAAAAAAATTAATCTTTGGGGAAAAAAATATATAATAAAATTTTAATGTAAATGTAACCTATGATTATATCATAAGGAAATTTAAGGAGTACAATAATTAACATAAACCAAATACGACTGCAAATCAGAAATTCCATGGCAAAGTCTAATAAAGAACTTATAATTATTATTCTTTGTTTTTCACAGTTTAAACCGCTAATTAATTAACATAATATCAAATTGTGTATATCGTGTACTTTTTTAATGCATAAACTTCCTTGGTTAAATTGCCCTGCATAAAAACCGGAGTAATACCATTATTAATTCATAAAAAATCAAACTTTTGCAACAGTTTCCACTTTTTTTTTCTTCTCATTTTTCCAGTTTTTTCTGCAGCATTTTCATTTATAATTTGCAACCCTTTGTGTGGTTAGGGATCTCGCTGCTCGGGGATTTTGCGGTTCTGTGTGCAACTTGCGGATTTTGCTTAATTAACCAACACTTTAATTATTTAATTATTAATCGGGGCGGCGGAGTTTAATAGTTTTGACATTTAAGTGGCAAATAATAAATCGAATTGAATAATGCCAAATAAGCGCAATCAATTTTAATCGCAATGCGAATTCCATTTTCCACTGTTTTCCGATTTTCCACATTTCCCATTTTCCGCATTTCCCCCTTTTATTGTTTCGCTTTGTTATTATTATTAATATTATTAAGAGGGCGTCGCTTGGCAGCTGTTGCAGCGCTTATGAGGCAAATTATTTATTTAATACCCTGTAAAATATTGGGTATATATATTTGATAGGGCTACTGAAATCATTGAGTATTTTTGCAGGGTATTTTGACATGATATATAGCACTTTCTCATTTTTTATGGGTATTTTTTTCTCTTTTTACAGGGTATTTCCCTACCCCCTATACCATATTCTATTTATCTCATGGCGTAATTAATTGTTGTCATTCAAGTGACAAACAATTAAATAATAAATCAGTTCTTAAATAATTGTGCAATTATGCTCTCTCGAGTTGCACAACACTGGCGTCATTTAAATTTATCGATAAATGAGCAAATGTCAGCTATTGTTTTCCCATAGTTTCTATTATTCTTTGTTCTTCTTCTTTGTTCCTCTTTCTGTAGCTTCCTGCCATATTTGGCTTTGGCATTGGCATTTTCCATGGAATCACGCTGCGCTGCGCGACTCCGCTTAATTAGCCAATCGACTAACGGTAGCTAATGTTATCGACACCATTGTGACTGATAAACCATTGCTGGATTGGAATGTGAATGTGAATGTGAAATGTCGCGCTCTACAAAATTCTTCGCGGCGGGTCGAACTGGTTTCGTCTGCTATGCTCGACGAGCTTGTTGCATGCCACATGCTGCTGCATGCCACCGTCTTGTAATCAGCTTGTTCAGTTCGATAACAATTTAATCGATTGCGGCACAATCAAAGCGACAAATTGCCAGAAGCTGCATATCGACTACAAAAATGTGGCAAGTCATCGTTGCATTCATTTATCGATATCAACAAATTCGATTACGATTGACAAATTGATTGATTAAAGTGTAATTGGGAATTACAAGGGTTGACACGCGACAAATTAATCTTCCTCTTTCTCTCTCTTTCTTGCTTATCGATAATTACGGTCAATCGATTAATCACTCAAAAGCTGTATAAATCTGTCTCTCACTTATCGTTATTACTCTCAATCGATTAAGCTGCATAAATCTTCCTTTTTCCCCGTCTCTATCATTTCGATAATTACTGTCAATCGATTAATCAGGATGTCACCCTTGTAAACTGTTAAAATTCAATAATTTACAGGAAATCGCATAATATCATGCTTAGCACATCTTTCTAAACACATTTTCAAGCTAATCTCTTAAGGTATTTATTATTTCTCCAGTTTTATCTTAACGCAAATTCTTTGTGACGAATACCCGACATGACTCACCCATTAATTTCATTCTACAACAATTGTCATTATGTTTCAATTCCCTCTTTGTTTAAACTTTTTGATTGATTTCAAAGTGAATTTGAATGGAGTAAACAAAACATTTATAAAGGTATACCATACGATCTTAAGTATTTCATTCAGTCTCGCACAATACTGTTTATAATGAAGGCAAAGGTATCGCGTTACCTGAGAGTTTTTTTTTTAGTATTATATATCGATTAAGAACCAGCAATACCTTGTTCTAATATATCAAATAGTATCTTATCTTTTAAAATTTATTAACAATATTTTCTTATCGTGTGTGTTCCCTGACAGAACTGTGCCATAGATAAGCGCAGTCCAATATTATTTCCCCATTTTATTTTTTTTTTGTCCAAATTTGGAAAACTTTTCAATTATTTTTCCTTGTTTTCCCAATTATAATGGGGCACCCAATTTGGACCCGCACATTGTGGCCAGCTTAGTCAACCAGCTCGTGAGATCTTTATAGGGGGAGGGGGGGTACTCAGGTTGTCCCTCGTCAGGTGAGTCATGGGATACGATATAAAGACTCTGAGAACATTAAAAGACGCGAAAAGCACAAACAAAGCGGGGTATGATAAAAATAAAAAAAAATCCCTGAGTCATAAACGAAGCTTGGAAGCTCTCGCTCTCTCGCTCCCTCTCTGGGAGAGGATTCCCCAATCATGTACGTAAGGTAATTAAACCAAGTGTCAGAGTACTTTTATAAGGTACTAAAAATATACTAAATAATTTTTTTTTTTTTTTCTTCTTTTTATGTTTGCTTTTTATTGATAAGCCCGAGCCCGAGATTGTTTTTGCTGCTTATCGAAATCAATTTCAATTTTTTTTTGGGGCGGCCTATTGGGGTCAAACAAACACACATAGATATGGTATATGCAGTATTTTCAGTATTTTATGGTTGTGCCGACTTACCGTTTCTTTTTTTTCCTTTCCTTTGGTATATATCGATAAACAAAGCCAAGGTAATCCCTATACGGTTTTTAGTGTCGCTTAGTAATAATGCGTATTTCAAGCACGTGTCATTTGTTTATGGTCAGAGTTATCACACACACACAGGGGAAAGAGAGAGAGAGAGAGAGAAACACAGTAGCACAACACACACACAATACGATACACACAACAGTTTGAGGGTCGGGGGTGTTGTGGGGTTAAGGCGGTCGTAAATAGTTTTACACTGCGCGCAACGGTAAAATGTTGAGTGAGAGAAAAATACGTAAAATGCCGGTAGTATTTTTTTCTTCTTCTTGTATACGCGACGATCGCAACGTCTGCGTCTGCGTGCTTTGAGTGTTTGCAGCAGAATGACACGAACGTTGCTCAAGCCATGACTGAGGTGACGGCGTCGAACGTGTAGTCACAGTGAGAGAGCGCGCGAGAGAGCGCAACTGCTGCGTGCTATACCTGAACGCAGCGAGAGAGCGCAACTGCTGCGTGCTATACCTGAACGCAGCGAGAGAGCACAGAACAGCTGCCAAAAAAAAACAAAACCCCCAAATTAACTTTAAACAAGCAACAAACAAAATTATTGTCTCCAGAGATTTTATAAAGAGAGGTCCCCAACGTGTACACCTCGTTCGCAACGGCTCATAATCTCTTTTTTTTTTATTCTCTTTGACAGCTGCCCCAATAACAAGAACACAGAGAGAGAGCGCGAGAGCGTGTGTTAGGTGAGCGTGCAGCTGCGCCGCTGCGCCCAGTTTACGTTTTGCCTGGCTTGGGTCGGCTTAAACTCCCCTTGTTTTTGTCGCTCTTCTTCTTCTTCTTCTGCTTCTCATTCTGTTTGCTTAATCATATTGTACACAAGTTTCGCATAATGCAACGCATTGTGCGCTTCATTGCTTGTTGTAGTTGTTCGTGGTGGTTGCTGCCGCTGCCGACGCTGCATTGTTTCTCTTTCTTATCAGCGCGCACAGCTGTTCCGCAGTGGTAGCAGAGGCAGCGGCAGAGCGAGAGAGTGTGAGTGAAGTTGAGGTGTGATCTGACGCTGACGCTGCGCTCTGCCGCTCTCTCTCTCTCTCTCGCTGCCTGTGCGTTGCGGGGCATGCGCGACGGCAGCTGCTGCTGTGATTGCTGTGATTGTTCTTCTCCTGTTTCTACTTCTTCTTCTTCTTGCATAATTACGCACATTTTTGGCGCTTTACCTTCGCCATGGTGTGTCATTTGCATAGCGGACGAACACGTTAATTGAGAGCGAAAGAGAGGGAAGTGTGAGAGCGCGAGGTGTGCTCCATGAGTTACGCATAACGTATTACGTAATCTTTGCTTATTGATAACGTTTTTCATATATATTTTTTTCGGCCTACGCTGATAAGATTTGAAGCAGACAATTTGTAGAAATCGATTGACTTTCATCACTTGAAATTCTCAAGTAATTAAACAATTGAAAAATCGTCGCAATAAACAATATTAATATGCCGCCCACAGTAGCCATCCGAAACAATTGGAGCAACCCACGCCAAGTAATTTTGCCAATTTTATAACAATTTAGAGCTGGCAAAGCCGCAGACGCGCAGCCAGGCAAAGCCAACGCGCAAAGTTCTCAAGTGCGTGAAAGTAGTTAAAAAGCAATATGCGAGAGTGAGATCGCACGTGTGTGTGTACGATAGTTGGGCAGAGGCGCAAGCAGCGGCTGAGGCTGCACTGAGAGCGAGCACAACAAAGGAGCAGAGCGCATACGTAAGCAAATTAAAATTGAAAACAAATGACTGTGCAGGCTGAGCGAGAGGGAGATTGAACGACGCTTGCATATCCTATAAATTGCGGAAGAGACTTATTAGCATTATAATTAAATTGCGATATTGTATGGAAATTTTATTTAGAGATAACTGTGTTTTAAATAAATTTTAAATTTATTGCTAATTTATGTAATTTATTTATTAGTTTTATTAAAATTAATTCTTTCAATTTTTATTATTATTTGTTTAAAAAAATAAATATGTTTTACCACTTGATACCCTTGTTATTAATTTATTTATTTGTTTTTATTCATTAAAATTTATTTTTATGGTTTGAATTATTATTATTTATTTATTTATAATTCATTTTCCATTTACAGCATATTAAGAAATTTTTGACTTTTAAATACAGTTTTGATTTATTAGTTATTTATTTATATTTCATAATAATTGTAATTCTCTCTCTTCATTTATACGCTCAATAAAAAAAAAAAACAAATTATTAATTACTTAAAAAGTTCTACACAAGCCATGTAACCCTTTACCTTATCCCTACAGGGTATAAGAATAGTAGTTGCAAGGGAAATAAACTTGCGACAAGAATGCCGAACTATTTGCTGAGAAGAAAATCGTGCCAAGCTTGCACACACACACACACACACATATAGACACAGCAGTAGGCACACATGTAGAGAGAGAGAGAGTGAGAGAGAGAGAGAGCGACTGCGGCATAAAGAAAGTTCAGAGTGCACACGTTGAAAGGAATTTCGTTGAGCGAGCAATGTAATTTGTCAGTTCAAAGACCTCTCTGCACGTAAGCGCAGCAAGGCGAAGAGAAAGAAGCGACAGCAGCAGCAACAACAACAGGCGCGAAGGCGAAGAGAAAGAAGCAGCGACGGCGACGGCGACGGCGGCAGCAACGGCGACAGCGCACATCAACAACAGGAAGAGGATGCAAGGATCTACGTGCATATTTCTCTGCTCTGGCTGTTTACACAAGGCAGCACGCGGAGAGGGGAGACGGGTAAGCGGGGGCCCGCAGACAAATGTGGCAAGTGTGCCGACGTGAGCGTGCGAGAGAGAGAGTGAGGTAGTGCGCTGTTAAAAAATGTAATCAATGTATTTTTGTCACGTTAAAGAAATTTAGAACGAGAGCACGCGCACCCTTTCCTCTCTCCCCTCTCTCTCTCTCACACATACTGAGCGCTGCAGCTGCCGTTGCCGTTACCTTTCGAGTTGCAGTCGGCGTCGCAGTTGTTGTTGACTGAAATAAACATAAATTGTGTGTGTGCGGCGCTGCCGAAATTTGCACTGGAAATCGGAGAGCACAAAGGATACGCCACACACACACACACACACACACGCAGCGTGCGCTCATACACACATACACGCACATGAAATGTCACCTCAGCTATAGCTGTAATTATGCTCAAGTCGCAGCTGCCTTTGGCGCGAGCTCGCTCTCTGCTGTCGCTCTGTCGCTGCCGCTCTCTCTCTCTCTCGCTTGCAATTGCTCAATTGCATGCTCGCTACACTCATACATACCCTACCCCCTCTCTCCCTCTGCTCTGTCGTCAGTGATGTGTGCCTTATGCCACGACTTCCGTGCTCGCATTCACCCCGAGGAGGGAAGGAAACTTAAGTGCATTATGCGGCGTCTGCCAGCTGTCTGCACCCCTAATGCAGGCTACCCGCTCCCGCTCTCCCCCTCTCTCCATCCCTGCCTTTGCTTCTTGTCTTATTGCGATATGCTTTGGTTAATTTACGAGCAGCAGCAGCGCATTCGTCTTGCTATTTATGGAGCCAGTCAAATTGTGCAAGAAACAATAAAAAATCGAACAATCGATAACAACGCGCACGATAGCGATAAGTGCAATGGCATTTCTTTGATTTTTAATTTGTCGCACTCTAAAGGTCTCGCCTTCTCACTCTCTCTCGCTCTATGTGGAAAACTGACACCAAAAAAAAAAAAAAAACAAAGAAAAAAACTTGACCTATCTATAACTCAGCAACAGTGCAACGTATTCTACTGAAATTTGGCAGTTCAACGTACTTTAACCTAAGACAGCGTGCATAGAAATTTCACCATCTTAGCTAAAGGTTTTCTAATAATATATCAACATAACTCTAGAAACTCACAACATATTAAGCTGAAATTTGGCATATCAGCGTATTTTGACTTAAGAGAGAGCTCATACTAATTTCAAAAGGTTTCCTTAAATATTTCCAATTTTATATCAACTTTATTGCATAACTCTAGAATCTCTCAACATATTGAACTCAAATTGACCAGATCAGCCTATTTTAACATAAGAGAGAGCTCATAGCATTTTCATAGCCTTAGCTTACGTATTTGCAATTGTATATAAACTTTATTGCATAACTTTTTAGTTCCTTAACGTTTTCAGCTGAAATTTGGTAGATCAAAGTATCCCAACCCTCTTAACTCTCAACTTGTTCACATTTTATTTTAAAGTTAAAATTTTATAAAATGAGATAAAAGATGATGATCTGTTTTATGAGTCATTTTGTAGTTTATGCGAATTTCTTATGTGTCAGCAGCGAGGGCAGCTGTGAAAACAAAGCAAATAAATCGATTATTATCTTGCTCACCCTAACTTCACTTTCCCTGTCTCCCTCTTTCGTTCCCTTTCTCTTTGGTCTGCAAATTCATTCAGCATACACCTTCAACGTGCAAGGTTGGCACAAAAAATATTGCTCATAATCGGAGTATCAATATAAATATACATATATATCACGTTGGGGCTGCAATTCGATTCCTCGACGGCGCCTCAGATTGCTTGCATACATATTATTATTATTATTATAATATTTTTTTAGCGCTGCTTCAGCGCATTTTGCCCACAACTGGCGTCGCTGCTTATCGCCAGCGCTGCCAGCGTCGCGCCGTCTCTGTGTCATCATAAAGCAAAGAGAAATAATTTAACGACGCGTCGCAGCAGCAGCGAAAAACAAGCGCAGCAGCAAAGATAGCGCACACGGCAGCGACGTCGATGGCGACTGCGCTGCCTGTCGCATGCTGTTTACCTTGTGTCAGTTGTCAATGCGGCGTGAAACTGACGTCTAAAGTTGCACAGACTTTTACTGTTATCAGCAAGTGTTGTGCTGTTGCTTCGCTACCTCCCCCGCCACTTCCACTCTCTGCTGCAGCTCACTCTCTGCTGCAGCTCACTCTCTGCCTGCCTGCGTGCATTGACATTGTTAAGCTTTAACATAAACTGTGCGTAGCTGGCAGCTTTGACAGCGCGCCAACATTGAGCTGAGTGTGTGCTAAGCTGATTGCTATAGTAGCCACGTTCAGCGCGCTCTTTAAACTTTCGCCTTAAGCGAAGAGAGCGCGCGCCCGCTGCCTCTGCCGCTCTCAAGTGACGCTTATTAAGTCATAGTTAAAGTCAAAGCAAAGTTCAGTGAGCACTTGACGCGCGCACAAGTATGCTACACGTGCGATAGAGAGAGAGCGAGAGAGGGAGAAGGATCTGCTGCAGTCTGCCTGTGCAGGGTAATTTACTACGCACACACACACACACACACACACAGACAAGCTATTGTTCTAAGAGAGCATTGTTGCTTAAACTTGCGCTGAAAAATCACACAATTTACAAGTGTTTGGGCAGCAACAACAACCGCAACACGTACAACGCCAGCAGCAGCAGCAGCAACAACAACAAAGGCAACAAGTTAACAATGCAACGGCTTTTATATGTATGTATGTGTATATGTATATTAACAAGCTGGCGAACAAGGCGAAAAATAAAACTGTTGACAATGCGGAGGCGAAAACATGGCTGCCTCTACACTTTGCTCCTCTCTCCCCGCTCTCGCACTTGTGTCGCTCTCTGAAATTTATGCCGTGTAAAATAATGCACGCTGGCAACTCTTTTTTTTTTGCACATTGCCATTATGCCTGCTTATCGGCAGCGCTAAGCTCTCTCTGCACTCTCCGCGCTCCTTGCTTGCTAGCATACATGTGTGTGTGTGCTTGTGTGTTTGTGTGTGCGGCTGCTGCGGCCGCCTGTGCGTGTATTATGTAACAGCACAACTCGCTGCATTTGAACAATGTGAGAGAGAGCGAGGCGCCCGCTTTGTTGTCTTCGGTTCAAGCCGCGCTCTCTGCCGCTGCCTCTGCTACTGCCGCTGCTCCTTCCGTTTCGTTCTCTTCCACTTGCGCCCAAAAAGCCAAAATATTTGAACAATTTGCGCTGCTGATTTCCTTTGGCAGAGCCGCAAAGCGTGCGCTAAAGGCGCCTTCGCTCTTCCTGCGCTCTCTCTCCGCGCCTTGATTGTATGTGTCGCGTCTGCATATGGCATAGTCTGGGCTCAGTCTTCCTCTCTCTCTCTCTCTCTCTCTCTCTCTCTGCAGTCGTTTAGCATCGTTAAGCTTTCCACTTTCCGCTTTTGTGTGCGCGCTGGCCACATTTTTCGTGCTAATATCGTTAAAATGTTATTACAACGTAGTTTTTGCCTTAAATTTCGCTGCACTTTATACTCTCTCTCTCTCTCTCTCTTCCATTCTCTCTCTCTATGTGTGTTGCAAAATTATCGTTAGTTTTGTTCTTGGCCCCAACTGTTTGCCGGATTTTCGCTACATCGTGTAAAATTAATTGAATGCAGCTGCTCTATACAAAGAGGGTGGAAGATGAGAGGGGGAGGGGGGAGCGGGAGAGGCGTGTAGGGAGTCTGTTTTATAATTTAGCAGCTACGCCATGTTGGCAGCTACTTAAGCGTAACTGTAACTCTCTCGCACTCTCACGCTCTCTCTTTCTTTCCCCACCTCCCACTCTCCCCCTACAAGCTGCTTAGAACCACTGTGCGGCAAGTGCTTTTGGCCGATTTTTATTAAGCAAAATTTATAGAGTTACAAATCGTTAAAAAGGTGCAAGAAAGAGAGGGCGAGAGAGTGAGAGAGGGGAAGAGAGAAAGAGAGCAACACATGTAGTTAGCTTTAAGCCAAGCTGTGATTGCGCTGTCCCTTTGCGAAGGGGATTAGTGAGAGCATCAACTCGAAGCAGCTTGAAAACGGCTAGAACTTTAAGCAAATTGTAGACTAGCTTGAAAAAGGCTAGAAAATTAAGCAAGCTGTAGACGATGTAGACTACCTTGAAAAAGGCTATAAGCTTAAGCAAGCTGTGTATCGTAATCTAGCTTGAAAAAGGCTAGATGTTTAAGCTAGCTGCGGACTGTACTAGCTTGAAAAAAGCTAGAGATTTTAAGCTGTTAACAATTGTTTAAGCTTTCATAATCTAAAACATCTCTTCGCAGCTTAAAAGCGTCTCAAGCTCTTTGAAAGCTTTTAACTTTCTGCGAATAATGAAAAGCTTATAAAGTGATAAATATTTTTGGGATTAATCTAGTTTATTGTTTAAGTTTTCCAATAGAAATAAAATCATTAGACCGAGAATAAATTATTTGTAATACAAACTTAAAACTTATTGCAAAAGCTTTTTTATATTTTCTCTAAACAACTAAGGTGTTTAAAAGTGTTGTAGCTTATACTGTTGTAAAGCTTTTTTTGAGATTAATCCATCGATTAGTTTTTAAAGCTTATCGCATAAAAAGTAATAAATTATATAATTAAGATAACATAAAAAGCTATTATAATGTAGCTTTTCATTTAAGTAATACCATAGATCTTATTTGCATATCAAGCTCCTGAAAAACTTTGAAGCTTATGATCATGATATTTATTTAATATCATGTAATATTTTTAAGATTAATTAAACAATTGAGTTTTAATAGCTTAGTAATTTTTTTTGGTTGTCTATTCAAAACCTTTATTAAGATTAATCAATTTCAAGATTTTATTTTAAGCCAAAGTTTCTATTAATTTGTTGAGCTTAACTTTAAAAAATGGACTAAAATATTTTTTTATAATCCTCTCATAAATTATATCAATTATAGAACTGATTTTGATCGTTTTCTGAAGTCTTTAAAATATAATTCTTTACTTTACTCTTTAATAAACATATTTAACGAGCTTTAAGCTTCTTTCTTTCTTTCTTCCAGTGTATACATTAATTTTAATTGACAGTTAAAGCTTTTGCATTCGCAAATAAATATTATAAAACTTGTTCTCAATGTCAGGAAACAATGAATAAATACGATTTTAATTGCAATTGAAATATGCAAGTGAAAGGCAGGGAAGAGAGAAAGAGAAAGAGAGAGAGAGAAAATGATAGAGCGGATATTTATGTTTATTTATATGATAAATAAACCATATACAATATACATATATAGACTGTCTGTCAATCTGATAACTTTAACTTCATATAACTTCAACTTCAGTTAGGGTTTTATCTTATCTACAGGTTACACCAGATATGATTAGCTATAAGGAAAATGGGGACCCTCTCTCTAAAACTGTCTGCCTTTATCTCTTTCTCTCTCTCTCTCTTGCTTTAAGCTCGTCGTCGTCGGCTTTAAAAGTGCTCGAGGCGATAAGCGTAGATACTTTTTTGTTATTTGCTCGACTGAGTCAAAAGTTTTCCCCACCCCTACCCTCCTAGCCACAACTAACGGTCCACACTACCCCCTCTCTCTCTCTCTCTCTGTCTCTCTCTTTCAGTCGCAAATATGAAATATGAAGTACGAGAGTTGTGGCTCAGTTTAATAATGTTTCGCAAATATTTGTTCGCATCCAGGAAAGCAAGCATATTTTACTCGGAAAATGAGTTAGGCAGAGGGGGGAGGGGAGGTTGTGGGGGTAGAGAGGGTTGGGGGTAGTTGCGTAGTTGGATTGCATAAGCGACGACCTTGCCACGTTGCGTGGGCAGCAGCTGCGACTCGACCCACGCACTGCAGCCCTGATTAGCTTGTTCTGCCCAGACCAGAGAGAGAGAGAGAGAGGGAGAGAGAGAGAGAGAGAGAGAGAGAGACAGAGAGAGAGAGAGAGAGAGAGAGAGGATTGCGTGTCCAAGGCGGCATCGCACTTAATTAGACCAAGAAGTGTATCTGTGTGTGTCTGTGTGGGCGTGTCTGTGTGTGTGAATAAAGTGAATAAGGTGAATGAAGTGTGTGTAGAAAAGATACTTAAAGACCTAACGAGATAACTCATTGAGGAAAAGGAGAAGAAGAAGCAGGAGAAAGAAGAAGAAAGAAAGAAGTGATTTAGTTTCAAAGTAATCGATAAATAAATGAATAACGCGAGTATACTCACTCAAGCGCACTCAATACACTCGTATTTTCTCTAGTGAATAGTATGAATAAGCTGAATGATGTATTAACTACACAAAGTAATTAAAAATAATCAACTGCCAGGGATAAGTAATGAATGAATCAAATGAGTGTATTCATTATTCACAAATGCACTCATAAATTTAACTTAATGTTAATGCTAATCAAGCCTAAAGGATTATGATCTTTGTATACAACGAATTTGATTTAAAATGAAAAGTTTGAATAAGTTGAATAAAGTATTGAATATTGAGTGTATTCACTATGTACACATACACTCATACGCATAAACTATACCTAGTTGGTAAGTAAGCTTAATGCTTTATTGATATTTACAAAGATAATTAGATTAATTATTCACGAATAAGTAATGAGTGTATGAATGAATGCAATGAGTGTATTCAGTGTTTGAAAAAATATACATATATTCAATTATGCCTAAAGAACCTAAACTTTGATACCATAGTAAGTTTAATCGAGCACAAACTCATACAATGAGTCAAAAGTAAATACAATGAGTGTATTCACATATTCGTATGGCCAGTAAAGCAAAAAAAATGCACATACAGTATTTACAGTATTTATAATATTATTTTATATATTATTTTATTTACAAATTAAAAAAATTAAAAAATTAAATTAAATTATTCAAAGCACTCAAACTACGTGCTCAAGCTCAATTCAAGTAGATTCATTTTATGCATTTTTAAAGTTATGAGTTCGTTTCGCGAAGCAGCCAGCTTTACTTTAGTTGAATGAATAAAATGAGTGCACGCAGGAAACACTCATTCTAGCCTTTTCTTTCCTTCTCTTCGAGTTTAAAGTCCTTTAATGTTCTTTCTTTTTTTATTTATTTTATTTTTTTTTTTTTTTATTTATTTTTATTTAAATTTTCTAGTCACATATTTTCCTAAATTTTTCAAGACTTTTCCCCTCCCCCCCTAGAGAGGGTGCGGTTCTTATCAGCGATGAAAAGTGAACTATTAGCCGGTACGAAGGCGCTCAACTGCGACGTGTGGCAGAAGGCACGAGCCGTGGCCTAAACAAAACATATACCAAGTATCTTTGGCTGGATGGCAACCCTACGCTATCTACTGCCGTCTGCCCTGTGTGGTGGGCGCTGCCAAGCGTGGCAAGACGCGTGTCCTGTGAGGTTAGGACACCTACCAGGAGGGAGGAGGGTAGGAGGGGGCGGCCTAGGGCCGGGCACGCGTCTAGGGTTTTTCCTTTAACTTGGCTTAAAGTCGGAGGGAGGAACGAGCGCAGCTGACACCGCAAACTATTCAATTGTGACTGCGCCTTTTCTTTATTATCTGTCTGCTTCTTCTCTTTCTCCTCCTCCTCCTTCTTCTTCATATTCATTTTCTGCTTTTGCTTCTGCTTCTTCGTCTGCGCTTATCTGAGCGGAAATGAGCACGCTTTCGCTTCTCTGACAGTTGCACTGACAGCCAAGATGCAAATGTGCCACTTATCAGTGCCACGCCCACCTCCCCCGCCCGCCTATTGTTGCCCACATTTGCTTATCGGTTTTTAAGTTGCCCGCATAGGCCTGCAAACCAAAAAAGAAAAGCTTCGATTTTCGGCAGCCTTTTCATCAAAAATCAAAAATGTATGCCTCATTGGCAGTTGGGGCACGCTTCAACGCATTTCCAGGAGGAAAGGGGAGAAGGGGCTGCAGTAGAAGAGGTAGGAGAGGAGGGGGGGGGTACCTGTGGCTCAGATAAAAGCAGGCAGAGCTGCGCACTGAGACGTGTCAGTCGCAGATACACTCGAGCTTGCGGTCAAAAGAAAATCGCCCTCAAATGGCCCCATAAAAGCTAGAAAGATATCGCCCTATATATAGTATAGTATATATATCTATATGTATCTTTTGGCATGGCCTATGTAACTGCGGGCAACCACAGGGCAACAAAAATATACATTTTATTAAGCGACAAACGCAGCGATACGAGCTACACACACACACACACACACTAAAAGATACTTTCAACGTATATGGAACGTTACAATTGTTTGCCTGTTAACCACGTTGCAGGTTGGCTATGACGAGTGGGCGTGTCGGAATGGGGGCGCGTTTGGGGAGTCACTTTGGCCACAAGTCAGCTGCAGCGTGAGTAAATACCCTGTAAATAGAGAGAGATGAGGAGTAGGGAGTATGCTTGCTTTAAAAATGAAAAGTATCTAAAGCATAGGCAAGTATCTGAAGCGCCCTACTTAGGATTTTAGATACATATCAAGGATAAAAATTGCGGATAATTCTAGCTAACTGTTGTATCTAGAGGTTGTGAGTATATACTCTGTAAATTAGATGAGAGAAAGAGCTAGGAAGGGGACGTAAAATGCTGGCCTAATAAACTAAAAGTATCTAAAGTAAGCAAGTATCTTTGGCGTACAACGTAGGGTTTTAGATAGATATCAAGGATAAAAGTTGTCGATAATTCTAGCTAACTGTTGTTTCTAGGGTTTGTGAGGAAATACCCTGTAAATTGCATTAGAGAGAGAGGGTAGCGAAGGGCCGAAAAGTTACTTATTTACCAAACATACAAGTATCTAAAAAGGCAAGTATCTGAAGCGAAAAACGTAGGGTCTTAGATACTTTTTAAGCCCAAAAGCGATGGCTAAATCAAGTTAACTGTTGTTTAGGGTTTGTAAGAGAATACTCTGTAAATTATATTACAGAGAAAGACTGAGAGAGAGCAATGAAGTTACTGGCTTTATAAACTAAAAGTATCTAAAGTAAGCAAGTATCTTTGGCGTAAAACGTAGGGTTTTAGATGCATATCAAGGATAAAAGTTGAAGGTAATTCTAGCTAACTATTGTCTCTAGGGTTTGTGTTTGAATACCCTATAAATTAGTGGAAAGAAAGAGCAGGAAAGTTGCTCTTACTATACTAAAAGTATCTATAATGATTGCAAGTATCTGAAGCCCAAAACGCAGGGTTTGAGATACATTTCAAGCACAAAAGCGATGGCTAAGTCAAGTTAACTGTTTCTTAAAAGATTTATGCTACTATACAGGGTATCAGCTAGTCGTGCAGCAACAGCAGTTGCACACGCCTGTCGAGGCATTAAAATTGCATGAACTTGAAGTTGATTTGAATGTGGCGAGCGAGTCCAGTTGCAAAGTGGGTCATATAGGCGCAATACACATGCGTGCGTGCGAGTGTGTGTGTGTGTGTGGGGGGAAGGGGGTAGGTTGCGGTGTGGGGGTGCCTGAGCATGTTGAAAAATGTATCACCTGGGCCAGTGCAAACCACATGCTCGTATTCCCAGGCTGTTGTGGAGCATGTCATGGACAGCATAAATTGCGTAGAGAGTGAAGGAGAGCAGAGAGGGAGGGATAAGGAAGAAGAGTGTAAAAAGGAAGAACAGCAGAGAGTGTGAGAGAGAGAGAGAGAGAGAGAGAGAGCTACAACTATTGATAAGAAAAGTCTAACGGCTTTTTCTATGCTTTCCTTTCCCTTTTTTTCTGTTTTTTCTCTTTTTCGGCTTCATTACGCAGTCAGCAGTCCAGCCAGAGTTGCCACACGCATAAATTTTCAACCCTCCTGGCAGTGGAAATCAACGCACGGCAGATGTGCCCTGTCTGTGGCACGTTGCGACGGCGCATGGGACACGCTCGGCGGCGCAGGAGCAGCAGCAGCAGCAGCGGCAGCGGCAGCAGGACATGTGTTTATGCTACATGCGGGACGCATTCAACCACCTACCCCCTCCTACACTGGGTACCCCCCCACCCCACTCTCTCCCCGCTCCTTGTCTCGAGGCTGTCAGGATCAACCCTAGCGCAAATTATGCTTGTAGTTTAATTATATCGCTGAGGCTCATACGAATTGTAATCATTTTCAAGTGGACTCTCTCTCTCTCTCTCCTGCCTGTGAAAGAGGGAGGGTCTCTCTCTCTGTCTCTCCCTGTTTTGTATATTTCTGGTACAGTTCCTTTTGTTTACACATATTTCATATGCTACGAATATCCTTGATGCAATTTTAAAGTGTTTGCATAAAGTTTTTTTTTTTCTTTGCTTTTGTTTTTCGACTTTTCATCGTCAGGTTGCTCGAAATATTTGATGAGTCTCTCGCTCTCTCGCTCTCACTCTCTCCCCCTCTCTCTCTCTCTCTCTCTGTGTGTGTGCACAACAAAAATATTGACTTTCCCGTTGCTCACAACAATGTTTCAGGAAAAAACATGAAACTTAATATGTTTTCCAGCTCAAAGAGCTTTTCCTTTACAGCACATTGAGCTGGCCCCCTCGTGCCCCTTTTATTTTCGAATTTCAGTAGAAATAAAAGAAATATATATATTTTATTTTATTCTTTTCAAACTATTTCAGGAAAATCGCCTTTAAGAGCCAAATCAATTGAAATATCTAGCGAATGTTTTACTCTACTCAATCTTTTTCTCAACTTATCCGACTTAACCACAAAGACATTTTACCGAGGGCAGGGCAGGGTAGGGGCAGGCGTTTTGCATAGTTTGCGTCTTTTGAGAGAGGAAGAGAGATGGAGAGAGAGAGAGAGAGACTGGAAAAAATCTGACAGACTTAAGAAACTTGCGAGGGATAAAAGTGTCTGCTTGGGTTAGTTCATTCAGCTCGGCTTGGTTCATTCACAGTCTGCCCGCCTGGCTCATTCATGCCTGCATTCATGCCTGCATTCATTCATTCATTCATTCAGGCCATGCAAATCCCGAGCACACACTCACACACACACACACCTAGAGAAATTTACACCTTGGGTGTAGTTGCTCGCAAAGTCCGTAGGATAATCCGCATTAGTTGCACAATGCAGATGGCCCGATGGCTTAGTTTGGCATCGGGTTAGTACGTAGTTGTCGTTACGGCCAGTTAAGGCAGTTAGTTTTACCGTTAGCTATGTACCCTACCTCCCCCTCCCCCTCCCCCTACCACGAGCTGCTGCACTTGTTCTAGGAGGAAACATGGAACAAGGCAACGCAAATTGAATCGTGTTTGGCATTTCGTATATAGTATGTCCTGTCGTGTGTTGTGTGTGTGTTGTTGTGTGTGTTGTGTGTATCCTGCATCCTGTTCGTATTCCGTATTCCGTATTTGTCAAATGTCCCAATGTTAACCTCAATGGAGAGTCGAGAACGCAGAAATGCAATAAAATATGTATGGCATATTGCAATTTTAATTTCTCAATTCATTTTATGTAGCACACGGGCCAAAAGGTGTTACCCTTGTTTTTTTGCCTACCCTATAGAGGTAGTAGCCAGCCACAAATAACAAATTGCTTGTCATTGGCCCATAGACTCACCCATAGACCCCCCTCCGCTTCCCAGCTGGGGAACATTGCATTTACAATTTCAATCTCTATTAAAATTCATTGAATCCCCGGCATTAACTCGATGAAATGTCTTGGCCAGCGCACAGTGGGGCAAGCTCTATAGAAAATGCATTGGAATATGAAAAATCTTAGCTGAGTTTTGTATTTAATTGAACGTTGCTGAGCTTCTAATTTACAGTTCACGTTTCGATCGATCATCTTGATGATTCATACATGCTCCAGACAGACAGATATTAGGAAGTGGTTGATAAACATAGTATATAAAGATCTTCACGACTTAAACCTGATCTACTCAAAAAATTAATAACGATCTGTCTAGATTAAAAATGCATTTATTTATTTATACTTAATCGATATCTCTTTGATCTTGAAGCGAACTCACTGATCTTCCGATTGATTCAACAGATCTTCATTATGGGTTTGGGATAGTCTACCTACTCAGCTGGAACCCCAAGAGCTCTGATCATGTCGTGCACCTTGCGACGCTGTAGCTTGTCATTGGAAGTCTTGGGTAGCGACTGGACAAAATAGATGCCACCCCGAATATGATAGACTCCACTTAGATGTCGCTCCACAATATTGCGAATTTCCTCGGCCCGCAAACGTTCGCCCTCTGCATCTTGGGTGCGCACCACAGCGCAGGCAGTCAGATTACTGGAGACCACATCGGGTATACCAAAGACACAGGCCTCACTGACACCGGGTAGACGTAGGATAAACTCTTCGATCTGCTCGGGATATATCTGAAAGTTGTTGTACTTGAAGACATCCGTATCGCGTGTCTGTATGTACAGGTAACCCTCGCTATCGAGGTAGCCAAGATCTCCTGTGCGCAGCCACTGGCCATCAGGACTGAGTGCCTTCCTGGTGGCCTCCGGATTGTGGTAATACCCTGCCCATTTGTAGCGCAGATGTGCGTAAATAATGCCCACCTCATTGATACCCAGTGGCATGCGAAGTTTGTCCAGTACACGGAGATCTATGTTCCGCATGACCTTACCCTCGCTACCCAGTGGTCCTCCAAGATTCTTGCTGATGCCACCCACCTCGGACAAACCGTAGCCAACCACAAAGCGCATGTTTCCAATCAGCTCGTACATACGCCTCGATACCGCCTTGCAGACCTTTGATCCGGCTCCAATCAACACACGCACCGACTCCAGCTGAGCTTTGATCTTGCCTGGATCAATTTGGGACTTGGAGAGCAGCGCAATCTGATGTGAGGCTAGAAACAGAAAAGTGACCTGATGACGTTCCACAACCTGCAGCAGATAGTCCACTGTGAAGGCGCGATGTGTGATGATTCTACGGCAACCGTTGAGCAGGCAGGCCAGCAACATGTACGTTCCGGAGATCCAGTAAAGCGGACTGAAGGAGAAGACTACGGTGTCGCGGGTGTACGTGTTTGGGCTAACGTAGAGTCTAGGTCAGTGTGGGGGGTAGTGGAAGAAGTAGGACTTACTTACTTCTTGCAATTACAGATGAGGCTGCGATGCGAGCGGGTTACTCCTTTAGGCATGCCTGTTGTGCCCGAGGAGCAGACTATGAAGGCTGTGTGATCCCCATTCAGACTGGGACAGGGTACATATCTAGCAGAGGGAAGGTATGTACTCTATAGGTAGCTAAGATCTGGGCTAGTACTCCTACTCACTCAGCTGGTGCTATAGACTCCTCCTGCAGCAGCTCCTGTACATCGCGCACGCCCTGAATCTTTCCATTTACCAGATAGATCAGTGCCGGCTTCAGTAGCTGCGCATTGACGGCCTTAATAACCTCATAGTTCTCCACATCGCAGAAGATCAGCTTGGGTTCTGTGATATCGTACATGTATTTGACAGTCTCTGCGAAAGATAAACCCAACTGAAAACCGTATTCAAGCTCAGCTCGTACCCTACCTTGATCAAAGTCCGGATGCAGTGGATTCATGGGTGTGCCCGAGAGCATTGCGGCTATGGTGATGCCAGTAAGGTAGCTGGTATTGCCAGCTGATATGCCGACAACGTCGCCGCACTGCAAACCCAGACGGCGGAAGGCATGTGCTATAATAAGACCTTGATGGGCCAACTGTGCCCCGGTTAGCTCCACCCCGGTAATGTCACAATGTTGCAGCACCTTGTCCGCATTCAGATTCAGCACACGCATCGTCACCTCGCCCAGTGTCATTTCGGGACCGTAGAACTCCTTGCCACGTGGCCCGCGCCAGGTGCGTGTAGCTGCATCGTATTGCACCTCACAGGAGGAGGCACCGCCGCTCATCTTGCCCAACTGGAACTAATACTCGTACTAAGTGTTTTATTGCGACTCAGAATCGTTTTATAGATGCTCGGGTAAGCCGTAAGTAGGAAACAAAGACGAAACTGTTAATTGCTGCGACACGTTGCCCGAGATCGCGTCGTAAATAGATGCTGATTTTCTCGATTCGTAAACTGGAGCAACGCCAGTCGTTGGATCAATACAGATGGTACCCCTCGACTCCAATTAGAAACTATTCCATTGAGAAGAAGAGCGTCATGACTGAGTAATCTATATAATTAATGCTGGTCTAGGCTGGACTGGGTATTATGTAAGTGCGTTAGACCCGCTTGGGAACCGGTTATCCGTATGATCATGGGTTCGATCTCGAGTTGCTTCCTTGAAGTAAGCTAACCTGCAGAAGATAAAGAAACTAAGAAGAACTCAGCTTCTTCTTTTCGTCTTAAACCGTTTCGTTTCTCTTCCATTAAACTCAGTCTAAGCAACTAGGGAGTTCTAGAGATCCTCCAAGATCACAGTCTTAGATTAGTCCTAACCCCTTTTTGATTTACTTTTACACATAATAAAGAAAACATTCCACTTTAGCTCAATCAATTTATTTTATTATATTATATCATTGCATGCCTACAAATGTGTCTTATCATAATGTTCCTTGAGTTCCGCAAGTATCCTACGCCTTTGTATCTTGTTGTTCGTTGTCTTGGGCAGTTGATCCACAAAGTAAACACCGCCACGCAGATGGTATGCTTCGCTGAGATGCTCCTCCACGGTGGAGCTAATCTTTTCGGCCGTCAACTCTTTACCCAACTCATCCTGATCTCGCACTACAGCGCATGCTATGAGATTGGTTGAAATATCATCGGGTACTCCAAAGACACCCACTTCATGTACTCCCGGCAAATGCAGGATGACATCCTCGATTTGCTTGGGATAGATGGGAAAGTGATTGTACTTGAAGACATCTGTATCGCGTGTCTGATAATGCAGCCAACCCTCATCGTCGAAGTAACCATGATCTCCAGTGAGCAACCATTTGCCATCCTCGGTGAGCGCAGTCTGCGTGTCCTGCGGATTGCGATAGTATCCGCCCCAGCGTTGATTGAGACGCACCAGAAATTGTCCCGTCTGATTGGGACCCAAGGCATTACCATGTTCGTCCAAGATGCGCACTTGCACATTACGCAATAGTTTACCCTCGCTACCCAGCGGACCATTTACATTCTTGCTAACTCCTCCGATCTCGGAGAGACCGTAGAGCACACCGAAGCGTTGGCTACCCAATAGATCGTACAGTTGTCGCCAAATGCTCAAGGGCAGCTTGGAACCACTGCAGACAAAGGAGTGAACCGTCTTTAGTTTCTCCACCAGATCAGGGCACTGTGACTTGCTCAGCAGAGCCATGTGATGGGGTACGGTCAGTACAAAGTTGACCTCATGGCGAGCAACAAGATCGGCAAAGTATTCCGCGCTAAAGGGGCGATTCGTGATGATTCGTTTGCAGCCATTGACCAGGGAGGCGAGCAGCGTGAAAACGCAAGAGATCCAGTAGAGTGGACTGAAGCAGAACAGCACCGTCTTGGCAGTGAAGAGCTGCGGGCTGAAGGAAGATTGGAGAGTGTAAATTAGAGAGATATATAGAGGTAGAGGTGCTTACATCTTCGTGTTGTTCAGTAAACTTCGATGGGAGCGCGTGACACCCTTGGGTAAACCGGTTACCCCTGAGGAGCTAATAATAAATGCGGTATCGTCGCCACTCAGCTGCGGGCAGGCAAAGCTGAAAGAGTCGTTTGTATGAGTTAAGATAAATAAAATACTTTCCAGAAAGGGTTGCTAGACCTACAGTGTCTTTGGATCGTAGCCCACGGCGCCAGCTTCGAGTAGATCTTGTATGTTACGCACGCCTGGCAATTTTCCGCTCAGTAGAATCAGCTCCGTCTTGAACTTGAGACTTTGCTTGACATCGGCGAGGATTTGGTAGTTGTCCACGTCGCAGAAGATCACCCTCGGCTTGCTGATCTCGTACATGTAGGCTACCGTCTCTGTGGAAGAGGTAGAACCCATTAGACCCCTATGAAGTGAGACTGCACTGACCTCTCCCTACCTTGTTCGAATTCCGGATGCAGTGGATGAATCGGTGTGCCATTCAGTAGCGCCGCTATAACCACCTCAGTGAGGTAGGTGGTATTCGTAGCGGAGATACCCACCACATCACCGCGATGTAATTTCAGTAGCTGAAAAGCGTGGGCCAGACGACGACTCTGCTCGTAGAGCTGCCCACCCGTGAGGGTCTCGCCCGTCGGATCGAAGACCTGCATCACCTTATCCGCATGCAGCTTGAGTATGAGTAGAGCTACCTCCCCTAATGTCATGTCGGGTCCATAGTATTCCTTGTCTTTGGGACCCGACCAGATCTTTTCAACGCTATCGTAACTTGTCTCCGTCATGCTAGAACAAACTTGCGCTCTCTTTCGCTCTCACTCACCCAATAGTTTTACTCAACTGAACAGCGATCGGTCTGCTTGTGGGTTATATATAGGCGACCCTGCTGCGACTGGTAGTCAAAGTTGCTAATTATCTCGACACGTTTCTTAGTTTTTGGTGTTCTAATCGTAGTTAACAAATGCCAAACAGAATATCTGTCGCGTATTGTCTAGAGAAGTCAAGATCACAATGTTTGAGAGGTTTAATTTTCCAATCCACAGATCAGGTTAGGCTTGAGTTTCATACTGTGAAGTCTTATGGTTGTAGAACTTTCGATAAGTCTAGGGTGAGAGAGGTGAGAACAGTTCAGTCTAGTGAATCTAATGGGCTCACTTGTATAGGCGCTGGGATCTAATTAGATCTTAAGAAAACTGACCCTCAGACCATCAGATTTCTTGTCAATCCTATAATACATATATATCGAGAATTATAATAATTAATCAACTACTTCATTGGAAACCCAATAAATCAATCAGTTTCCTTCGAAACCCTTCGCTAGTTTCTCCCTTCTGATTCTCAGATTCCTTGTCAATCCCCTAATATATATCGCGTATTATAATAATTAATCAACTACTTCATTGGAAACCCAATAAATCAATCAGTTTCATTCGAAACCCTTCGCTGATTCTCTCAACTTTTCACCACTTACTCCATATACCTTGCGTCACTGTGCAACTCCAACGATTGCATAATTTTAACGATTAAGCACAGTTTGATCTCATGGCTCTGAGCTGGGACTACTACCACGTTGCCAGGTGCCAGCTTTGGTTGCCTCTGTAGCCTCTTTGCTGCCGCTGCTCCTGCTCCTGCTGCTGCTCTTGCGGTTGCTGCACGCGCTTCTCTCTCGCCTCTTCCTGTCGTCGACACTGCCAGCGGATGGGTGTGGGCGTGGACGGAGCAGTGGCGCATCCTTGATGCGTACACGCTTCATTTGCGTGCTTAGTTAGGAAATCAAGCGTGTGCTCCAGGACATGGCACAGTCGTAGTCGCAGTCGCAGTCGCAGTCGCAGTCGCAGTCGCAGTCGCAGTTACAGTTGCCATTGCCGTCGAGACGTTGAGTTCACAGTGGCAACTTAACATGCAAGCTGCATTGCAGCGACTCGACTCCGCCCCCCGTTTATACCTCTGTGGGTTGTGTTGTACCCTCCAATCTTGGTACCTTTCTAGCCTCCTTGCCCCTTAGCCTCTACCCTCCTAGCCCCCTCGCCTTCTACCCTCCTTCTACTCTCAGACTCTCCTAGCCTCTTAGACTCGTAGCCTCCTAGCCCCTAGTTTCCTACCCTTCTTTCCTCTTAGCCTCCAAGCCTGCTACCCTCCAATCCTCCTACCCTGCTACCCTCCTAGCCTTGTAACCTCCTTCTACCTTCCGAGACTCCTACTCTCCTTGCCTCTACCCTCTTTGCCTCTACCCCCTAGACTCCTATCCTCCTACTCTCCTATCCTCCTACCCTCCTACCCTCCTAGCCCCCTCGCCTTCTACCCTCCTACTCTCCTAGCCTCTTAGACTCCAAGCCTCCTAGCCCCTAGCTTCCTTCTTTCCTCTTAGCCTCCAAGCCTGCTACCCTGCTACCCTGCTACCCTGCTACCCTCCTAGCCTGGTACTCTCCTACTCAGCTACCCTGCTACCCTGCTACCCTCCTAGCCTCCTAGTGTCCTAGCGTCCTGGCGTTCCAGCTCCCCATCCCCTACCCTTCTACCCTCCTACCCCCTAACCACCCACCCACCTACTTTTCCCCCCTTGTCGCCTTTCAAGGCAAACTTCAATGGGCGAGCAAGTTGTTCAGGTGCGGCTTTTGTTGCTTGTCGTTAGCTAGCCAAGTTTCCTGGCAGGGATTGGTACAGGAGGAGGCAGAGGGCGAAGGGAAGAGAGAGAGAGACAGAGCATCTGTGTCTTCTCTCTGTCTCACAGCAAGAGGTGAAAAATGAATTTGCCTCGAAGCTGCACAAAGTTCATTTATTGATTTTGCTTAAGCGTCGTCGTCGTCTTTGTTGTTGTTGTTGTTGTTGTTGCTCTCCCTGTGGCTGCTGTGCTACAACAACTTAATTAATAATACGCCTCGCTAAATGTGCATGCAGCAATCCGAGAACAACAACAACAACAAGAAGAAGAACAATTTGAGAGGCGCCTCAAACATTGATGGACTGTGCTGCTGCAGCGGCGGCGTAGGCCATCAAAACTTTGTAACAACTTTGGTATTGGCTTTTGATGAGGTCATTAAACAGTCAAGCAACAACAGCAACACTCACACACACACACACACACACACACACACATACACAGTGGAGCACACACCCAAGTGAAATCTCAGCAATTAAGTGCGAGAAATTCACGCCGCACTGACACAAACGAGCAGCAAATGCGACACTGGGCCAAAAAGTTGCCGGCAGTCTCGCACTCTCTCTCTCTCTCTCTCTCTCTCTCCCTATCTCTCTCTCTCTCTCCTTATCTCTCTCCTACTCTCTCTCGCACAACTGTAATCAGGCTCAACATTATAATTAACCGCAAATGCAGTTAGAGCCGCGTTTCCCTCTCAAATGCGACCCGCCGGGCAATATGTTCCATGCTGACCACCCCAGGCCAGTCACAGTTATCCTCTTCCCCCCATCCCGGACCCTGCCCTCCCTACCCTCTGCGCCGTCTCAGCTGCTATTAAAAGTTTTACGACAAGTAGGCGAAAAAATTACTTAATTAAAATGATTGACTAACAGAAAAGTTTGTGCGAAATCATTTTTACTTTTTTCCGCTCCCTCTCTCTCTCTCTCTCTCTTGGGTTGTAGCCAACCCCAACCGGATACTCGTAACTAGCTGGGCATACTTTTCCGGAACAATAGTTCTTTCCGGTTCTTGCGGTTCGCACGACTCTCGCTCCCTTTCGCACCCGCGCATATTTATTGTTTGTCTTTGGCCGCCGGCAGTGCGCGGAGGATTGCAGACGCCTCTCTCCCTCTCTCTCTCTCTCGCTCTCTCTCTACCGTCTCCGGCTACAACTGGGCTTAGATATCCGGCGTGGAATCCACGTCGACGTCGGCATCTTGTTGTTCATCTAACAAATTAACGAGCGCCTCAAGTGTTGTTGTGCGCTTTGCTTGCTCTCTCTCTCTCTCTCTCGCTCTCTCCCTCTCTCTGTCTCTCTCTCTACTTGTCTAGGCCAACTTTGAAGTGTTAATGAATTGCAGTGGGCAGTGGGCGTGGCATAAAACTGACTACGCTGCTGGGCATTGCGGTGTAATGACCGTTGGTTTCTGTGGTTAATTTTGTTGTGCAAAATTGAAATTATGATTTAATTGAATTTGATGCGCGGGGGGGGGGACAGAAAGGGTCCCCCTCCTCCCCCTTCGAGGTTAGTAGCCGTATTTGTAAGCGCATCAGGGGCAAAGTTATTGCGTTTAATTTAAATGCTCTTAATCGCTTAAGTGCTTCACACTCTCTCTCTCTCTCTCTCTCGCTAATTGGAACTTGAGCGTACTTTTGAAATGCAATTAAAATCAGAGGAAAATCATAGGGAAATCTCAGGAAAAACGTACAAGTAAATAGACACTTATTAACCGTTACATGCATTGCTTAAGTTGAGGCTTTCTGCAATTTATGCACAAGACGCACTCGAACCGGATGTCCGAGATTCAGTTAGACCCCCCGCCCCCACACTCCTTTGATTTGGCCTTGTAAACACAATATAGCTCCTTGAGTGAGGGAGGGGGAGGTGGGGGTGGTACTTGAGAGCGAACAATTGAAGTGTGATTATGCTGGGGGAATTTAATAATTCATTGCAATTATGTGTTTTAGGCGTGATTACAAATCGCTACAACACTAATAATCCGTTCAAATGAGCAATTAACAATTAATTAGAGTGTAGTAACTATCGCACACACACACACATAGTAGCATATCATACCATTAAGCACACTCTGGGCCATGTATAATTGATGCTCGACCGTAGACATAAGGTCGTTCTGGCCGTACAGCAGGCAACTGAGAAGCCGCAAACCAATTACATATTTGATTTCAAGATTTTCCCGCAGAGCTCTTAATGGACTATCCACACATTGGTATATGTGTGGCAGTCTCTCTCTCTCTCTCTCTCTGTCTCTCTCTCTCTCTCTCTCTTTGGAGGGTTCCGTCCCTGGCGGCATATAAAAAGCATTTAATTTAAATGTTCCTGATATGCCTCGAAGTCGACATTGCCGGAAAAGCCAATGGGCGCAAATTTTAATTACAAAATTCGCACATGTGACCGTTATGTGTGTCTGTGTGTGTGTGTGTGTGTGTGTGTGTTTGGGCCAAGTTAACTGGCGGCCGGAAACAGTCCGTGCCACGGCCGTTTCAACGGTAATTGGAACTTTCAGCGCCAAACTGCGCACTTGGCAGAAATCACAATCACAGCACACGCAAAACTTGCTCGGCCCTGGCCCTGCCCAGCCCTGGCCCTACCCAGCCCTGCCCAGCCCTGCCTAAGTCGCTTCATATGCAGACCCTACTAAAACACACACACACACACACACACAGTCAGCGACTTGAAGCATATGCTCACAGGGTGTGCACAGTGGGGCAACTTTGCTCTTTAAAGTTGTCAGCTTTGAGTTAGAAAAACGTCTTTTTTATCGCCTCTGAGCAGAGACAAAGTTTGAGGTTATGTTGTAGTGTTGGGAGCAGGAAGAAAGTTTGAGGTTATGTAGACAAATCGAGCTTGGCTGGGCTGCTTTGTGAGGTTATGTTGAACTGGAGTGCGCCTGAGATTCTATTTTTTTGAGGTTTTTAAGTTTAAAGAGGCTGCTATGAATTTATATATTAGTAGTGGGTACGGCACCTTTATGAAGTTAGCTTGCTGTAGAACACTTAAACGGATTCAAATTTTGAGGTTATGTTGTAGTACAGCATCTGAGCTAAAACTTGTAGAGGTTATGTTGCACTTGGACGCTCGAGCTGGCAGCCTTTTTGAGGTTATGTTGTAGCAGGGTGTTCAAGGGGTGTAGTATGCACTTTTGTGCACTGGAAAGGTCTTGTAGATACTTTTTGAAGCATGTGTTATACCAAAGCAATACACTGTTAGTGGTAGAAGGTGTTTTTGTTTTTAAGAAATACCCTGCAAGTACTAGAAGGTGCCACTGTTCTGGAGCAGTACCCTGAAAGGGGCCTTTCTTCTCAGGCAATATCCTGTAAGGTGCATCTTTTTTAAAGAAATACCCTGCATTTAATTGAAGGTACCTCTCTTTTTGACCAATACCCTGAAAGTACGAGAGGGTACTTCTATTTTGGAGCCAAGCCCTGCACATAATAAAAGGTACCTCATTTTAGGAGAGGTTTCTCTATTCTAGAGCAACACCTTAAAAAGTGAAGAATAGAGACTTGAGCTATACCCTGAAAGGTTTGTCTCTAAAGCAATACCCCTAAAAGGTGCCCTTCATCTGGAGTTATACCCTGTAATACCTTCTTTTCTAGAGCAAAACCCGGCAGGTGATAATAGTTTCTGATAATTTCTGGAAAGAAAATATTCCATTCTGAGGCTCTAATTAAAAGTCTAGTTCTCTACGACCTTACACATATTGTCTTCCATTTTTCATAGCTTTGTGCCCACTGTGCGCACAGCCAATAGTCGAAAGCAATTCACAGTGTCGTTTGCGCCGTGTCGTTTCCGTGTTTTCCCCCCTTAACTGACAATTAAAATGTTCATTTAGCGAATTTTCTTTGTTTTACCGTCAGTCTCCAACTCGTACTCCCAGTGGAATGCACACACACACACACACACACACGCAGCACACGTTATGCTCTATGGTAGTAACAAAGTAGTGTGTGTGTGTGTGTGTTCATATTGAATTGCTGCCTGTGCATGGCTTTTTATTTTTATTAGCACGTTCTCTATATATATGTGTGTGTGTGTGTGTGTTTAACATTTACGCTTGTTTGGCTTTGTGTTTTATTGACATAATTGCTCATTATATGACGAAAACATATGTGTGAAAAGCGTGGAAAGCGCCCCTTGGAGCACATCACAAGTGCAGGGAAAATTGAAATTTAATTAATCGTTGCATACTTTGTGGCGCACAGAGAAATGCCAGTGTTGGCAAAGTCTGCAATTGGCGTACTTTGCAGTACTTATTGCCACAAACTGTACTTATTAAAAGAGAAATAGTCATTTGAGGGAATTTTTGAGGGCAGTTTACCCATTCTAAGCTCTCGTTTTATATCTGGCAAAAATTGTCGAGAATTTTGTGCACACAAAACACACATGAAAATTCCATAAAATTTCTATGATATTTACTCGAATTTACACTTTATTTTCCTTGAATATTTCCAGCTCAATTGTTCTCGTTCAGGTGCGGCAGGACAAATACAAATATGCTAGGTACAGGGCAAAAAGAGAGACAACTGATAGAGGCAGAGACAGAATTAAAGCATAAGATAGAAGATATGGGAAAAAAAATAATTTTATACTGTAGTTCAGGTCCTATAAACTTTATGCTCAACCTGCATAAACACACACACAGTAAAGGCAAAGGCAAAACAGCAGAGAGAGACAAAGAATAGGTAGGAGAGGAGGGGTAGAAAAAACTGGAAACAATTCAATTCATTGGCCCCTGCCAGCTCGACTCGGTCTCGACTGGACTCGGTCCTGTTCTTGGACCCGGTCAGCGGCGTTGACCAGAAGACAAACTTTGTGCAAAGTTGGCAGAAAAACCAACGAGAGCAATTCTTAGAGATTGTCCCGGTTTGAGTAACAAAAACGCTTTAACGAGGGCTGAACTGCAAAAGTAACGACTGGCAAATACCCTGTAGTTGGAGAGAAAATGCAGGATGCAGTCTTGACTAAGCAATACCCTGCCAAGTGATGGAAGATGTCTCACTCCATGGAATAAACATTACAAGGTGCCTCTTTGCCAGTGCAATACCATGCCATAGATAGAAGATGCCTATAATCAAGGAATAAACTCATCACTTTTCAAGAAAAATACTCTGCAAGTCGAAGGAGGTGCCTCATTGAAAGAAAACTAAGCTGGAAGTGATAGAAGGTGCCTCTTTTCAATTAAAATACCCTGCAAGTCCAAGGAATTGCCACTCTTAAAGGTAAATACCCTGCAAGTGAATGAAAGTATCCTGTAAGTTCTAGATGGTGCCTTAATCCCAGGAAATTACCCTACTAGAAGGTACCTTAAGGTAGTTTTACCCTGTAGGTGCTAGAAGGTAACTTACACAAAGGAAACTATACGGCATTTGCTAGAAGGTTCTTCACTTCAGGAAATATTGCCTGCAAGAGCTAAAAGGTGTCTTTATTCAATAAATCTACCCTGCAAGTGTTGGAAACTGCCTCTACTCCAGAAAACTAAACAGAAAGAGCTAGAAGGTACCCCTTTTCAAGGTACCCCTTTATAACCTACAAGTCAGAGGCGGTATCTCAAGAAATATACCCTGCACCTAATAAGAGATACCCAGCAGTTGATGGGGAGCTACTCAAGGAAAGTACCCTGCAAGTGCTAAAAGGTACCTCACTCCAAGGAAAATACCCTGCAAGTACAAGGAGAAGGTTCTTTTTAACTACATTGTAAGCTCCAGAAGCAAAATACCCTAATTATCAGAAGACTTGCTTCTCAGTAAGAAAAAAACCCAGGAAGATCCAGAAGGTGCGACTTTTTCAATTTGCCCTGAAATTTGCCTCTTCTAAATGTGTTAAAGAGTGACTCCATTCTAGAGCAATACCCTGAAAGGTGCCTCTTTCTTAAAGCAATACCCAGCTCTCTATTAGAGCAATACCCTGAAAGTACGAGTGAGTACTTTTTTTTTAGAGGAATACACTGCACATAATAAAAGGTACTTCTTTTTAAAACAATGTGAAAGTAGGTTCCTCTCTCTCATAGCAAAACCCTACAAATACGAGAAGGTGCTGCCTCTTCAAGGATAAAATACTTTGCAACTAATATCAAGCAGTAGTGTAGCACCCTGTCATATGCTATAGACACATCATACCCGCTCTAGCACTGTCTCTCTGCCTCTCTCCCACTCTCTCTTTGTCTCTCTCTCCCTCTCTGGAGAGCGCCATTAAAGCGCTGGCGGAGTGCGGCAGTGTGGTAACCACAGTTATTCAATTCAACTAGAAAACACAACTCTGTGTTGCACTTGCTCCTGCTTCTCCTCCTCTTCCATCCTCCTTTCTTGCACTTTTTCTGTTGCTCTTTCGGTTTCTGTTTCTGTTGCCGTCGCTGTTGCTGTTTGCTGCTTTTGTTTGTTTGTTTATGTGGCAACAGCAGCGCTGCCGGCGTCGCAGCTGCGTTTTTATTAGCCTCAACGCAGGCAGGCACAATGCAAAAAGCAGCGTCTCCTCCTGCTGCTCCTCCTCCCCCTCCCCCACCCCCTCCTCCTGCTGGCTGACTGTGCGTATAAGTAATGAAAACACGCAGCGCGCAGCTCGCAGCTCGTTGCAGCATTAGCGCCGCCAGAGCAAATCGTAAGCAGCGCAATATAAACAAAATACAAAAAAGCAGCCAAAAGGAAGAGCAGGAGAGAGCGAGAGGGGGCGTGGGAGTGCAGAAAAAAAAAAACAAGTAAATAAAAAAAAGGAACCGCATTTAAAGTTTTTAACAGCGACGGCAATTGGAGCGCGGCAGCAGCGGCAAAACTTTCTACTTGCTGCACTACACGCGCTGTCAGTGTGTTAAGTGCACCCACACACATACACACACACCGACACACACACACACACACACTCCCAATTCAATACGCAATGTTCATTAATCAGTTGCGCGGTAAAAAAAAAAAAAAGAAATAAATAAATAGCGAAACTTTCTGCTTGGCTTCTGTCATTGCAATTCATTAGTAGCTCAAATTTTATAAATTATGCAAATGTTGCAAACAGTTGGCAACTCTGTGAGCTGCGAATTGCCAACTGCAAAAACTGTGTGAACTTTGCCCGATTAAAATTGCTGCCAATGATGATGAGGATTGTGATTGTGATGCCTCAAGGCAAGCAGCATAAACAACAAGTGAGCAGAGAGAGAGAGAGAGAGAGAGAGAGAGAGACATAGAAAGACATAGAGAAACAGAGAGAGATGGAAAGAGATGGAGAGAGAGAGAGAGAAAGGGGGTTATCTGTTAATAGTTTTTGGGCAGCAAATACCCTTTAGTACTAGAGGAGAGGGTATATTTTTTGATCATATATAAAACTGTTTGCAAGCAACTCTCACGTAGAGTCGCTGTTAATGTGTCTTCTACGCCATTGATACCCTATAATATAAAAGAGTAAGGGTGGCTAGCAAATGTCATTTCATATATTAAAGGTTTTTGGCAGCAAATACCCTGTAGTACTAGGGGAGAGGGCGTATATATACATATATTTTGAAAATCATTTCTAAGTTCGTGGCAAGCAACTCCAAAGGAGACGTCTCTGTTAATGTTTCTTATTCGCCATTGATACCCTGTAATGCATAAGAGTAAGAGTGGATAGCAATTATCATGCTATATATTTAAGGGTTTTGAGAGCAGATACCCTGTAGAGAGGGCATATCGTGCATATATAGACAATCAATTTCAAATCTTGTGGCAAGCAATTCTCACTGAGAATCGCTGTTAATGTGTCTTTCATGCCATTGATACCCTGTAATTTGTGAGACTACGAGTGGGCAACACTTATCATCCTAGATACCCTGTAGTACCAGTCAAGAGAACATAAACGGGCATATATTTTGAAGATCATTTTTGAAGTTCATTGCAAGCAAATCTTATGAAGAATCTCTGTTAATGTGTCTGCAATGTTATTGATACCCTGTAATGCATGAGAGTTAAAGTGGGCTTATTATTTAATTTCTTATCTTATATTATATATTGTGGATATATTCATTTTAGATCAAAACAATTTTAAATCACGAAATGTTAATTTTTTGTTTCTATCTCATATTTACCCACTTATACCCTGTAAAGCTAAAGAGTGAGATGGGGCTGATGTTTTGAAAAAATTAGCTAAAATCTATTTAAAAAGTTTCCATAGAAATTCATAAATTAACTATGATACACTGCAGATATAAATCATTCATCTATCTTCTATTGTCATCTAGTTTTCCGTCTTATAAAGCATTTTGTAGGGTATCTCGCAACTGTGTATCAGTTGCACTTGGGGAAAAAACTCTCTAGAAAACATAAAAGAGGCCAAATAATTGTCCTCACTGAAGGAAATCTGATGATTTTTGATGCATAATTCTTTAATGCAGGACCTAGATGCCCAATAATGGATAAAATGTCCTCTCTAGTTGATAATACCTACCACGTTTCACACCTTACAGGGTATACTGCAGTCTCTCTAATATGCATTTTCTCTGACTCTCACAAGTTCCCTCGTCACACATTTTTATAGCATTCTCAGCCAAAGCTTTTTCATCAGAAATTTGTCGGACAGCTTAATTGGATACCAGGAAAAAGAAGTGAAAACTCGTATTACATTTCACCTGGATTTTTCTCCATTTTCATCTCCTTCTTCTCTCCTCTTTCTCTCCCGGTTCCTGCTGCTTCTCTGTTTCATTATATTATCAAAGTTATTTCCACCTCTTTCGTGTGAAGTAACAAAGACAGAGAGAGTGAGAGTGAGTGGGAGAGGGAGAGAGAAGAGCTCAGACATGTGGGGGTTGAGCTCCGCATTCATGCGAACATATGCTATGGGGCAGTACGTCATGTCTGCGTCGCTAGCCCCGGGCAGGTTACTTCTTACATATATGTATAAAATATTTTGACTACATTAAAGTCAACTAACAAATTTAATGGCATTGCTTAAAAAGGGACTAACTATAAATCGGCCACATGGACTTCAAGTACTCTTAACTTTCTCATTAATAATTTTTTTTTTTGGACTTAGATTTTATTTTGTCTGTTAATTATTCCCATTTAAATTGTAATAATCAATCGATTTTGTATAGTTTAATTCGGCATAAGGGAGTATAATTCTAAAGAGAAAGGTTGAAATAGTATAGAAAAAAGAAAGAAAGAAACTGGAAATCTTGCATTTAAGTTTTAATAGATTACTCAAAATTCGTATGATTTTTATTTACATTTTCCATATTATTATTTTGCCCACTTATTGTTGTTTTAAGAGCCGAAGAATTATAATTTTGAAATAAATTCTTCATATTATCTTTTAAAATGATACAATTTTCAAAAACAAATGTAAATCTTTAGTTTTTGTTTTAAAACGATTAGACAAGTATTTGTTTTTAATTATTCAATACTTTTTTACTCATATTGAGTATAGTAATGCAATTGTAGTTTATTATAGAGTAAGTACTCTTCTTCTTAGAGCCGCATTAGTCAAGCTCCATAACTTAAAGATTTCATTACGAAAAAAATAAGCTGCCCAGGTTATAAGTAGTTCTAATGTGAAACTCTTACATTATATTTTATTGTGTTGCATATTACTTTCAAGATTTATATAAAGTTATTTTGTATATTCTCTAGATCCTAAGTCTTTTTTCATGTCTATTAAATTTCAAAAAATCTTTAGTTTTCCATTTTTGTATACCCTTTGGCCTTTGATTTAATTTTCGTAACATTATCGCGTTTTCCTTCTAACTGCTTCATGTGAATTCTATTTTATTATCTAGACAAGGTTTTCTAATATTATTTCTATATCTTGAAGCCTTTATTATGTATATTAAATGTTTAAAAAAATCTTTAATCTTCCATTCCGTCATACACTTTTGTTTTTCCAATAAATTTCCATCACGTTGTCGCGTTTTCCTACTAAATTTCCATCCCGCTTTAAACCGCACTTCAAGTTGTTGTCGCGCTGAAGGCTTGCAACAAAATCGCGCATGTAGCATGTGGCATGTGGCAGGGTCACGTCAGGCCGTGTCCTTGCCTGGAACGTATAGAAATGTGTGTGTGTGTGTGTGTGTGTGTGTGTGCGAGTGTGTGCGATGTCCTTGTCCGCAAACGAATTATAACTTGCACTCACCGCGGCGCCAGCTTACAATGTACCGCAGCGAGAGTGAGAGGCAGCCAGAGGTAGAAAGGGAGAGGGAGAGAGAGGGGAGGTATATGCTGTATATATAGTGTGCATATATATACATATATATTCGTAAGCTGGCTATGTCAGGGACTGCAATTTATTTCTCGCTTTGATGCTCGAGCGAGCGACGAAGGTTTTGCTCGATGTAATTAGCGAAGTTTACTGTTATTTTTATGTGCCGCAATAAAACGGCCAGCAGCCGAGACAGAGAGAGAGAGAGAGAGAGAGGGAGAAAGTGAGAAAGAGAGAGAGCGACTGCCCTTAGTGAATTTACTTTCATTAGCGTTTGATTAACGCTTCCAATTTCACTTTGAGTTTTCTTTTCGCACGCGCCTTCATGAATATGCATTCCCTGCCTGGAGAAGGATATAAATCACATACAGAGGGAGGAGTGTGAGAGAGAGAGAGAGAGAAGGGGTTATCCTGCCTCTCACTCTGTCTATTTTTACCTGCATTGAGTGGAAAATTGTATGTCAATTGAATGGCCAGAAATCAGTGTTAAAAATTTGCATAGCATTTGCAAGGCAATCGCTGGCAAAGCAGGACAAAAGCGGGTCAACAGAGTTGGGTAGGGGCAGGGGCGGAAGAGAGGGGGGGGGGGGGGAAACGATAACAATATCGAGAGCAGGTAAACCGGTAGCACCCTGTAGTTGCAGCATGCATAAAACATAAGGATAACGCAGCCAGAAACGGAAACGGAGCGTTGTATAATTAAAATTGCATTCGAATGCAAATGAGGAGCGGAATGAAGGAAGAGGGGGAGTAGGAGAGGAGAAGAAGGAGAAGGAAAGGAGAGCTGAAGGAGAAGGAAAATCAGGGAAAGGAGAATTGAAGACCAGGCGAAGGAGAAGGAGTAGGAAGAGCAGGATGGAGGAATGGGAGAAGGCGAAGAAGTAGGAAGAACAAGGAAAGGAGTAGAAAGATCAGGTCGAAAGAGTAGTAGAAGAAGAAGCAGTAGGTAAAGGTGCAGCAGGAGCAGGAAGCTAAAGGTGTAGGTAGAGCTGCAGCAGGCATTGGCTAAGCCAGCTTAGCAGCAGCTCGTGCCTCGTATCCATTCCATTGATGCAGTTGCTCTGGCTGCAATCCTATTACGGCAATGGGTAAATCCATGTCTAATTTGTGTGTGTGCGTGTGTGTGTGTGTGTGTGTGTGGGCAAAACAAAGGCGTATCCTGCTTAGCGGCAGGAACAAACGACAATCCTTCGCTGCCTAGTGGGCCACCCTGTGACAGGCACATTGTGCACAGGGTGTCGCATGCTTTGTGCGAGTTATGCGCAAAATGCAGAGCAGCAGACGGAGGGAGAAGGGAAGTAGGGAGAAGGAGTGCGAGAGAGAGAGGGACACAGCGCAGCATATTGAATTTTTATTGAGCTGCAAACAATGCGAAAAATGTGAAAATTGTTTTGCATATTTCGCACCTTTTGCCACTCGCCTCGAAAGGATTAGGCCAGGTCAGGTGAGGCAACAGGTAGCAGCAGCAGCTGCTGCGTCGCGTGGCAAGTCACCTATATGGGGGCACACGTGGCCAGTTCAGACCCGCAGCTAGTGCGCTCTCTCTCTCTCTCTGTCTGTCTAATTGAAATGCCTGAGACGTGGCACAAGTGCCACATGTGGCAAGTGGAAGTGCAAGGCAGCTGCTGTTGCTGCTGCTTGTGGCAACATTTAATGATACCCGCACGCACACAACTTAATGAACTGCAAATAGGTATTTGCATTGCCCCAACTTGTGGCATGTGGCACGTGACGTCTCAATATTTTGCTGAGGACAACAGAACAAATCGCAGCTCAGCTCAGCTGCAGCTGCAGCAAATCATACGCTGCATATTAATGGCCAAATGGCGACTTGCCCCACACAGGAGCAGCGTCGCCAAGGACGCGCGTCAAGCGCAGCATCACAGCAGAAGCAAAGAAAGAAGAGGAAGGGGAGGAAGTGGAAGTGGAGGAGGAGGAGGAAGCAGGGCAGCAGATCTGCTGCAAATGAAAAGGAAAATATTATTTGTTTGCTCTCAGTCGTCGTCGTCCTCGTCGCCATCGCCTGCACTGGAAAGCTTAAGTGAAAAACTTTTTCATCGCTTTTTTCCTGCTCCCTCCTCCTTCATCTCTCCCCTCCTCCTAGGCCACAAAAATTGCAATATCAAAGCAAATGCAGAATAAAATGCAAATGAATCACGGGAAAAATTTTGCGAAAACGTTGCGGAACGTTAAGAGAGAATCGCGTTATGTAATCGTTATGCAATGCGATAGACGTGTATATCGATAGATTAAGTGTAAGAGAATCGAATGTGATATCGGTTAAAAAGTGATAATACGGTAAGCAAACGTTATTTTGGGGGCTATTAAGTGTTATCTATGAATATTTTTGCACTACAAAAGTCCATTTTGTAACTATCTAAGATTTAGCTATTTTCCGGCTAGTTTTCGTACTGTTAGCAGACTTCTTCTAAATGTATAATACTTTCTACTAAATTTTACTACATTCTAGCCATTTTTTTTAACTATGTTTGCATTTGGTAGGCCTTCATCTAATATTTGGCTATTAACTGGCTAGTTTCTTACTGCAAATAGACTGCTTTGATACACTCTACTCTTCAATCCTATTTACCAGTTGTTAATTGGAATCTGAAGACTTTCTTGACTGACAAAATCAGACTTTCATATACATATCTTTTTTTTCTAGCTAGTTTTAAGTGTTTTTTTAATACAGAATTCAAATACTTTCTAGCTACCTTTGTGAACATTTTTCTAGCTAGTGTTTATTAGATTTAGCTATTTTTCTGGCTAGTTTTCGAACTGTAAAATGACTGCTTCTGTATAATCTGCTGTTTAATCCTATAATTACAATTTTTATTGGAATCTGAAGACTATTTTGACTAACTTAACATGAGTGTTCTTTCTAGCTAGCATTTTTCAAGCTACACTCACTTTATATTAAAAAGCTATTTATAGTTTCAACTACATATCGAATCTAGCTATTTTCTGGGTAGTTTTTGTGTCTGAACTGAACTTTGAACTGCAGACTACTTAATAAAATAATCCGATTTTTTATACTATTTACCTCTTAAGTTATCTTGAGTATTTTCTAGCTAAAATTCGCAGGTAAACTTAAGCTACAACTCTTGTTATTTACAAACCTGTCTTTCTAAGCCGAATTCTTCACTTCATTCCCTTAACTTTGAAAGCTAAGCTCCATTCTTTACCTGACATAATTTCTTTCTGCAATTCTACATTTTCCATAAAAATTGATCTGCCACCTAATTGAGCTTGAAAGTAAAAGCAAGTTCCTTTTTTTCTTTCCCCTTTATTAGCTCAGCCTTGTATTCTGAAGATCATCTTCCTTTGAGACCGTTTTTCGCATCATTTTCCTTTTCTTTGCTTTTTTTTTTTGCATCCATCTTCGATTTCTCAGCCTTGTCCAGCTAATATCAAGTCCATTATGAAAGTTTCTCAGAGAGAGAGAGAGAAAGAGAGAGAGAGAGAGAGAGAGAGAGAGAGAGAGTTTGTGCATATTGATTAGCGCATGTTGCTGATTGAGGGACACGGGACACAGCTGAGTGCTCCATTACGAATTGACACATCGTAACCCTCCAATCCCCGCTCCCCCCCCCTCTTGACTACTGGGTAAAATCCACTTAAAAAGCAACTGTGCCAGACGATGCCTTCAAAGCCTTCAAAGGTGTATTAAGGGCCATTACGGCGGGGACAAGTAGGAGACAGGGCAGAGCGCGGGGGTGAGGCGCGACGAGACACTGGTCTAAGGCCGCTTGTCATGGGAGCGTGTGCATAGCGAGGACATTTGCATGATTTTTTCACGAGTAATAAACGAACCGAGCACAGGCAACAACAACAACAACAACAACAACAAAAGTAGCAGTTATAGTAACTACAACAACAACAACAACAATGGAAATACTTAATGTCAGTCACGTCCATAGGACACTCTGCGTGCATTCGCAGTGCAGCTGGAGCAGCAACTGAGATGAGAGAGAGATGTGCCTGCTGCTCCGTGTCCATGTCCATGTCCATGTCCATGCCTTGTCCTCGTCCTGGTCCGTGTCCTGGCATAACGGTCACTTGGTTAGTATGCAAAATGCTTCATCTTCATCTCCTTTTGCCGTGCTTTGCGTAGTTTTTTTTTTTTTTTTTTTTTTTTTTTTTTTTACAACACCCCATTGATTTGCCTTTCACTTTGCCATCGACCGATGGCAGCAGCGCAAACTAAAGTTATTAGAAAGCAAAGCAGAGAGAGAGAGAGTGACAGAAACAACAAGTGTGTAACAGTCGCTGCTCAACTAGCAAATACCCTGTAAAAAAAGCAACAAGCAAAGCAGTTGCAGCTCACTTAGCCAAATTTGCGCTTGCCTAACAGCTTTGCTGCTCCAACGTATTCTATGAAATTTTGTAAATATAAAGTCTGTATAAATATATATCACACTGCTAAATAGGAAGTCTGTAATTGCCCAAATAAACTTGTTATAAGCAAATCAAATTTTGTACTCATATTTCTCGTAAATCACTTTGCGCACGATTTACAGCTTTATTTCTCATGCGTTTCCTGTGAAATTTGGTATATACAAAGCCAATATAATTATATATCTGCCAAATATAATGACTATGCTCCCCATATTAAACATGCTATAAATTTTGCAAATGCAAATCAATTTTTTTACTCATATTTCTCACACTTCACTTTGCACACGCCTTACAGCTTTATCTCTTATGCGTTTGCTATAAAATTTGGTATACACAACGTCTATATAATTATATATCACTCTAGCAAATATCCAGAAAATAACCGCAATAGAAAACTAGTTACAAGCGAATCCCCACATCCGCCCCGCCTCGTTGTCAATTGCGGGATATGAAAATTGAATATTAAAGTGGAATATCATTTGGCACAGTCGTTTTGCTTTGCTCGTTTTGGACGTAATTTGATAAGCTTGGTAAGAGAAAAAAAATCGAACTATAACAAAAAGAAAAAGAAGAAGAAGAAGCAGTAGAGAAAATAGCTCTGGCACAAATGAGTCGATACACTTTTAATAGTTTTCGTGCTCTGCTGATGCAGTGCAAAACTTCAGCAACTTCGGCACAAAGTTTTGCGCTCAGATAAACAACAACAGCAATGGCAGGGAGAGAGAGGGAGATGGCGAGAGAGAGAGAGAGAGAGAGAGAGAGGGAGAAAGGAATCAGAGCTAAGTGTAATAACAGCAGGCAGCAAGGTGGGCAGCAGCAGAAGTCAAAGCGAAGTGTTGACAGTTTGATGTTACATATAGCCACACACACACACACACAGTGACACACACACACCTAATCACACACATACTATCGCTGTCTCACTCATACGCACTCGAGTAAGGCAAAAAGTTTTGGACAGCTCAAATGTATTGTATACAAATGCACTTTCAACGAGTCGCACTAAAACTGAAAGCACTTTCTCCCCAGTCTCAGTCTCTCTCTCTCTCTCTCTAACTCTCTCCCACTCTCTCTCGAAGTCCTTGGCTAAAATAGCCAAGTTTTGCTTTTCAATTCGAACTTCTTCTTCGACATCTCACACAACACACTCATAGATGCTCTCACAAAAAAGTCAACGTGCAAAAGTTTAGCACAAAGCCCAAAGTTATGTTCGGCATTATTAGAAATTGAATTAGATTGCGTTACCGTAGGTCCCTTTCTATCCGTCTCGCTTCCTCTGCCATGCTCACTTAGCTACCATGCAAATGCAGTTTCCATTTTCCTAGTGTCATATGCAGCACATCAGCCATATTGGCATAATAGGGAGTTACCCCTTTTCCGCCTTGAGTTGAGTCAATTGTCAGTCAGAGCAGCTCAAGCTGAAGCTGAAGCTGCAGCTGAAGTCGTCAACTTTGACTTTGGTTCTACGATTATACAGCATGTGTAGAGTTGTATAGGTGTAAATCGTATCTAAACTACACAAAGACTTAAGCCATTCCACGCTCGAACTAGTTGAGAATTCTAAATGAAATCCTGAAATGCTTTTGCTTAAGCTTAAGTACTTCTGCGCTTGAACCAGTTGAGAATTCTAAACAAAATTCATGAAAACGCTGTTTCCTTCATTACAGGGTATCAACTTGGGCAGAGCATAACATTTCCAGCTTGTTAACTTTACCCCAACGCCTGTGGGCACGCGTCAGTGCCTGCTGCTCAATATTCTCCACCAATATCTCTCAATCTGCTACTGCAATCTGGCAATATCTACATCAATTTATCAAAAAACTTTCAATCAAAAAAAACTTTGCAATAGATCGAAAAATTTACCTTACGATTTGCGTATACAAAGTAGCGGCGCATTAATCCTTTTAATTTTCAAAGTTTTTGCTTACGAAAACAGGGATAGAATGCAGAAAAAATAAAGATGAAGAGATTGGGGGAGAGAGAGAGAGAGATAGAGAGAGACAGGATGAGAGAGATCACCAAACATGCGACGCACTTTGGAAAGTTTTTTAATAAGAGAGGAACCGAAAAAGAAAAGCGTGGAGTGAGTTCAGACAGCGAGTAGCTTGAGCAAGTTATAAAATTTTATACCCTGCGGCCATACTAAATTGTCTAAAATGGGTATACTTAGTTTGTGTAATAGGCAGAATAAAGCGTGATAAGTTACACAATTAAATATTGCATAATAGGGAATGAAATTAATTGTATAGTCACTAGGGCTATCAAGAGAAAAAAAATATATTTTTTTTTTAAAAAGGTCTGTTTTAAGCTAAATAAGTTAGTTTTAAACATGTTGATAAAAAGGTTAATTTTCAACAAAAAAGGTTATTTATTACAAAGAATTTAATGATTTTTAGCAAAATATTTTGATTTCTAACAACATTATGATAAGCTATATAGAAGTGAGTATGCAGGACCTTTCAAAGTTTGATTTTTGGTAGAACAAATTGATATTGTATGAAACTACGTTAATTTTAAGATAAATAGGCCATTTTTTTTTTACAAAATAGGTTAATTTATAGAAGAGTAGGTTGATTTTAAACAACATAGTGATGTGCTGTATAGATTTGAGTTCAGAAGATCTTCTAAAATATGATTTTTAACCAAGAATTAAATATGTTATAGTGTAAATTAGAGGAAGGGTATCCCAACGTCAGACACGCTCGACTTTTGCCTTCGTTACTTGATAGGAATAAATTTCAACATTTCCGCACGTAGTCTGCATACATTTCTGCACTTTTGGTCAGGCTGCCACGACAACAAAACAAACAACATCAGCCAGGAGCAGGATTCAGAAGGAGGAGCAGGAGGAGGAGCAGGATGCACTAGCCGGAGCAGCTCGAGTGACTTCTTGGCCAAGGGCTGACAAAACTTTTGCATTGCGCCACAGGCGACGAGGACGGGGGGTAGGGGCGTGGCAGCTGTGCCAGCTCACTCGGACAACTCAACTGCAAATAGTACAAGTTATAATAATTTCTTTTCAATTTCCTCAAAGCAAACAGCAGGCCCGAGCAGAGCGAGAGAGGGAGAGAGAGAGAGAGCGAAGGGGAGCAGAGCAAGATGGCATTTGAAATGCAACGGACGTGGAGGAGGATTAGAAAAGCAACTGAGGCGGGGTTGGGTACTGCACTTGGACAAATAGCATAAAGTCCTTGATGTCTTTGGGGCCCTGTAACTGTAACTCATTTCATCACTCAGAGACGGCGTCATTTTTCGCAAAATTCCTTTTCTAGCTTGCAAAATTTTGCATAATTCCAAGTAAACAAGCAATTTGTAGAACATTTCGACGAGCCATTTCGACGAGTCGACGAGTCGACAAGCTCGAAAAGGTCCTCCAAAACCGAGCAAGCTTGTGCCCGGCATAATAACTCTTCTGCCGGCAATTTGATAATATCACAAACAACAAGCGGGTGAGCGAGAAGGGGAGAGTGGGAGAGAGAGAGCGGGAGAGTGCGTGCTGCAACTCGAGGCTAATTTGATTAAAATGCGAAAATGGAAAATGGAAAACAAGCTGTGACACAATTGCAAAAAGTCTCGCACAACTAATAAATAAATTTCAAGTTGCTCTCTGCCTTCAAAAATGCAATTCACAATAGATAAGTATTCACAAACGAAATGAAACGAACATTTTGCAATTGCTCTTCATGAAAATTGGCCTGTTTGGTATGCCATGCGACACGTGTCAACGATTTTATCTCTCTGAGGGCATTTTCATCTCGAGTTTTTCAATTATTTTTTGATTACGCACAGTCTAAAAGCTGCGTGAACTGTTGTCATCAGTTTTGCCAGTGTTACCCAATTATATGGGCAATAAATGTGGCAACAACTCAAATAACTGAATTTGCGTTGATCTAGTAACTTTATTTTTTCAGCGATTCTCATTAATTTTGGTTTATACGTATATTATATATTTCTACAACACATTGTCAAATATGAAGATTATACCTATAGAAATACAGCAGTTATATAACTTTTAACATATATTACACTCCACTTCACATTTCGCTCAAATTATTAAAAATTTCCAAACAAGTTTCTCTGCCACACTTGTTAATATTTTCATCTCGAGGAGTTTTAACAATTTTGTACAATTCAGTTTATTTAGATTTGCCTATCTTTATACATATATTACTAAATATCACATTTGTCAGTTGGCTCTGAAAATGTTTTCAAATTCACAGTGTATTTTAGGTGTGTTTCAATTATTAAAGCGTAACGATTGAGCTAACAACGCCGAAAGTACAACGGTTTCCGTGAGAAGAGAAAGAAAGAGAGAGAGAGAGAGAGAAAGCAGAAGAAGTATCGTATATCGAACTATCGATAAGTGTAGATTTGGGAAAGAAACAGAAGAAAGTGAGGTGAGTGTAGCCGTATTATATTTACCCTGTAAATTATGCTGCAACTTTTGCCCAGGCATAATTCAACCAAGTTGCCACAGCTGCAGCTGCTGCTGCTGCTAACTTGGCCCAAAGCAGTTGGCAATGCGATAAAAGCAGCAAATGCAAAATAATATTTATATAGAGAATGCAGGCCAACAATAATAATAAATTCAATATTAAGTTGCGTCTATGTCAACGTGCCACACGCACACACACACACGCAGACACGCACACAAAGTTATCGCCCGGCAAACAGAGCTGGCAACTTTGCTAACCCCCCGCCCGAGTGGCAACGCTGGCAGCAGCACCCAAAATAAGCGAGTGCAACGCAACGCACAGGGTGTTTCCTTCCTTCCTTCCGTCCACTGCCGCCGCGCTGGTCTGCGTGTGCTGCTGTTTATGACTTGCTTTGGCAGCCATAAATAAACTTACGCTGGCAGGTAATCATTTTACGCCCGACGCCCCCACTTTGCTAGCCCTCCCCTCCCCTCCCTGCCCCTACTCCTCGTAAACGCGGCCTTTTGCCTGCTTGTGTGTGTGTGTGTATTTTGCGAATTTTCCTCTTTTTTTTTGTGCTTTGCTTTTTGTGTTACACGCTGTGGTTTCAATTTAATTACTTCAGCGCGCAAAACGCAGCTCCATTAACCCAGCAACAGCAGCAGGAGAAGCAACAGAGGCAGCGCCCAGCAACCACCTGTTTCACGCACACTCATACACACACACACACACCTGCTGAAACCCTAAGCCTGTCAATTGCAAGCGTCTGTGACTGCGGCTTTTTGCGCTCTTTTCTCTTGAGTCTGTGTATGTGTGTGTGTGTGTGTTCCGATAAACAATCGCAAACAGCCACAGGGCAAAAGGTTACCCTCTCGCTTTTCTCTCTCAATTTGAGTTGCGTTTTAATTGGAACTCGTGGAAAATTTTGCTATCGATTTAATTGTGATTGAACGAGCGGAAAAATGTTTGGTAAATGTATAAAGAAAGCAGATATATAGACAGGCTACATAAATACATCTTAATTTATGCCACAAGCTGAAATTGAAATTTGAGGGCCGCGCGAAAGTAGGCAACACTTTTGTTGCACATCCACTTCTGTAATGTATTTTATAATTACTTATTGAGATATTAATCCACAATACAATAGCTAACTCTACATATGTATGCTATATATAATCATTATTGAATTGCCTCGCCCGCCTTAGCGTCGGATACGATTTTAATATTTTTCATAGCATACTTTCAAGCTGGCGTAGTATTTGTAGTCATGCCTAATTCGCTGCCCGTCCGAAAGTAGGCAACACTTTTTGCAAGTGCGCTGCAACTTCTTTTAAATTTAGATAAATTCTTTAGTGTGATATCTACTTTGTATACTAAGAGTATTACTACCTCTAAATGCTTTAGCCACATATTTGCATTATTCTAATCGCTTCATACTCTATTTAAATGCCTTTAAATCGTCTCGCCTGCCCTGGCTGTCGTCTGCTGCGTATTTACATTTTCCATTGCATACTTTCAGGCTGGCTTAGTTCTTTTTCGCTGTTTTCATAGTTTTTTGGATCTATTTATCATAATTGTTCGTTGAAGCATGACGTACTTTACCAACACACACACACACACACACACATGCATACGTAATCTTATGCTCCTCTCATGCAGAATTTATAAAGCTTTGCCCAGATATGGCAGCTGATTATTTTATAGACTGACTCGCTCTCTCTCTCTCTCTCTCTCTCTCTCTTTTATCTCTATATCTGCTGTCCGCCTGTTTAAGTCCCCAATGCAATTTCCAGTTTCTGCTTTGGTTTTGTGCGCCCAGGCGACTTTACAACTTTTAATGGGCTACGTAATACACTTTAGACTCTTAGAGAGCGAGAGAGAGCGAGAGCGAAAGAGAGGCCTGTGTGGCACGTATAATTACATGGGAAAATATTTAGATTTCGGCTTTGGCTTTTCGGCCCGACTAGGTCATAATATTAAGCAGGGGGAGGCGCTGGAGAGTCGACTTCATATTTTACAGCAACATGCATTATGACTATTTTATGAGGCACGCGTCGCAAACTTTGCCAGGACCTGCGCCTGTTCGTTCTAAGTTTTCCCAGCCTCCCTCTCTCTCTCTCTCTCTCTCTCTCTCTCTCTCTGTGTGTTTCCTTTGTTCTACACACGTCTGTTGTTATCGTATTTGGTTTATGGCATCGCACTTTCAGGTCTAAAAGTCTCGAAATTCATGACCTAACTAAATGGCTCACTTTGCGCAGCTCGATAAGAACAAAGCGCACGTCAATAGCCTGGCCAGACCAGCCACTCCTCCTCCTCCTCCTCGCTCCTCCTCCTCCTCAATCCTTGCCCTATTCTTGCCCTGCATTGTGCAGTACACGCAATTGCCAATTCGCCCATAAAGTACATATAGTACATACGAGTCTTGACAACAAACCAAACCCGACTTGGCTCAACTGCAGCGCCAACTCTGACCTTATTGATGTCCTGGAGAGCGAGAGAGAGAGAGAGAGAGAACCTCTCCCATCTCTCTCGCATTGACAATGGGCATGGCCTGAACAGAACTCAATGCAAATCAGACGAGAGATATGTGTGATATGAACTCAATTGATTAGTTCGGTTTGTAGCAGTAGGGGAAGGTACTGAGGTACTCGTGCTTGGTTTTAATTAGGTTACTCTGGCAACAGAAACAATAGGGTAGCAAGGCAAAGAAGTAGAAGAGGGATTAACCCTACTCATGCATTCATTCTATTCATTAACACTCTCTCTGCAGCTACTAATTGCTGATTGTTGGCACAATTATTCAATAATTGGGGTTTTCATGCAAAGTATTAATGCTTTGGGTGCCTACTTCTACCTACACATAAATGGGTATTATATTTAAGTATATTCCAAATTTCAAACAGATCTGTCATGAGCAGAGTGTCATTTATAGGGTTTTACTTGAGCTTCGGCTACATGTCATGTCAGGCCTTAAATCTAGAGTATAAGAAGAAAAAGGATTAACCAAGTTTATGCATTCATTAACACTCCCTACCATCCCTCTGCAACTACTGATTGCTGATTGTTAGCACTATTATTAAGTATTTTTCGGTTTTTAGACAAAGTATCAAAACGTTGTTGGGTCCCTATTTCTACCTACACATAAATACTAATCATATTTAAATATATTCCAAATTTCAAACAGATCTGTCAGTAAACAACGAAGTTATTCAAGTAAAGATTTCCCACACTTGCAATAATTTACAGTTTTGATGCAAAGTATTAAAGCTTTGGGTGCCTACTTCTACCTACACATTAATGCATATTATATTTAAGTATATTCAAAATTTCAAAGAGATCTGTCTCTAAATACAGAAGTTACTCAAGTAAAGGTTTTCCGCACTTGGGATTCATTTTAATTCTCCTAATACCTTAACTCTCTCTCTGTCTCTCTCTCCCTCTCTTCGCTTGCAGCTCTAGTTTTATCATGCTTTTGACTATCCTAGGTCTAATATGGAACAGCGTGCACTACTGCATGTCTAAGATCATAGACATGTCCGCAGGATCAAATATAATCATGATTCTCCTCAGTTGCGCCATGGCTATGGTAGCCTTTTTGCATTTGACGTCAGTCAACATGTTGTTGAATAATCTGTTGGGCGACACAACTGCGGTGGATGCACAGGCCAAACCCGGTGCGGATCGTTTATCCCCGAAGGTGTCGACCGTAGTGCCATTTCCCAAGTCGCCAATCAATATATTGCGCCCGCTTACGTTGATGGAGAAGCCAGTGAGGCAACTGAACTGGAATTGCTATGATCAATTGCCGCAAGCTGTGCTCATGGAGAACAATGGCAACGCGGTGATCATGCGCATCTCATGCTCACCCTACTCCATGCCATATCTCAGCGGTAGCGATCTCTTGGATAACTTTTACTTTGTGGAGGCCGTGTTCAAGTGGGGCACCTCGGAGCATCGCATCGATTCAAGATCCTATGCACTGGAGATGCAAGTGTTGCATGCCTCCAATCATTTGAACGGCCCCTTCGAGTATCTAACGGTGTGCTATCTGTTCGTCTTATCGTATAAGAAAAACCCTCAACTGGAGCAGGTTGTCGAGAATCTGTGTGCCATACAAACGGCGGGTTCGATGATCGAGTTGCCGCCCTTCGATATGGCCTCACTGATGCCATCCTTCGATCGTGGCTATTATAGCTATCGTGGCAGCTATTGGAATGGCAGCACAGTGCTGCCCACTCAGTGGTTCATCTGTACGCGTATTCTGGGTATATCCAATGGTCAGCTCCATCAGTTTCAGACCTTGTGCGGATACGATGGCAATAGGGTTTTGTTGAATGCACGAAGTGAGCAGCCCCTGGGAAATCGGCGTGTTCAGTTTATTAAATGATGAAGATGACGTGACGCAAAAAATATTTTCTAAATTTTTATACGTTTTCAAAGTGAAAGATTGTCATTTTTTTTCCTTCTTTTTTTTTGTAGTTTTTCAGCCAGAAATGTGTAAAAATCGGGTTGTTCTTATTAATTATTATTTTTTTTTACTTAACTACTAATTAAAATAAAAACTAAAAGAAGAACTATTGTATTATTCCCCCAAGTTTCAACTCGATTGTATATATGATAAAATCAGGAGTATATATTGTGTTATTTTTTCTTAGTTACGAGCTGCACTGATAGCGTGTGTGTGTGTTAGAAGGAGAAAAAAATCGTTGCATACTTGCAGGCTGCAGGTCATAATTCAGCTATAGCTTTTATGAAAAATTAAAAAAAAATATATAAAAAAATAGTTTTACATTTTTAAATTATTTTTATTTAAAAGATATTTCATATGTGCTTTCATTTTGTTATTAACTTTGAGGTTATGTGCGTTTTTTTAGCCCGTAAAAATACCCTGCGCATTGTTGGTCTGAATGAGCAGTGTGCCTTGAGCTGTGAGAGCAGAGAAAAGAGAGGGAGAGAGAGAGATAAGTTAGATTTTCAAAAAGTAATATTATTTGCAAAAATAATAATATAGTATATTTTAGCTGACTTACGTTCCGGCTCCGCACTCGCCAGCGCCACAATCATGGCCAAAACAAAACCGCAGACTTTGAAGAATTGCATATTATAATGATATGTGGGCAGTGCAATGCGAACTCGTACTGTTTGTCCAACCAGTGTCGCCTCGCTGCTTTTATAGTCGCAATCAATGAGGCAATCGCTGGAGCCGATGCAATCGGGCTTTGCCCGCCGCGCGGAAAAACCCAAAAGCTTTAAGAATTCTGTTCAGATTCTGTTGCAGTAAATTTTCCAATCAACCAGAGATGCAGCTAGCCCAGTGGACTGCACGCTTGGGAATAGAATGCACTGAGGCACATAGTCAAAGTCGTTGGGTAAACAGAGTAGGGCAAGGGGAGGTGAGGTAGGGGCAGGGGCGTCAATGCACTGTGGAATTTGTGAGGGAGAAATCCGCAAGCATTTGAAATATTTGAGGTGAAAAGCGTAAGAATTAATTTCCAATAAACGCTCGAGGGGATTAGGGGTTAGGGCAGGCCAGGAAGAGGACAGGGTGAGCACAATAAATCCAGATAACATTTGGCTAAAAATCTTTTGCATCACAATTTTCTATATGCCCAGAAAATTCGCTTTGATACGACATGAAAGGGAGCTGGAGAAGGAGAACTGGAGAAGGAGTTGGAGAAGTAGCTGGGTGAAGAGCTGGGAATGAAAGTGAGGAGGTAGCTGGGGAAGGAGCTGGAAAGGTAGCTGGGAAAGAAGTGAGCAGGAAAGGGAGCTATGGAGGGATCGGGAGAAGTCGCTGGAGAAGGTGGGTAAGGAACTAGCTAGGGAGCTGTAGGAGGACCTGGAGACTAAGCTGGGTAGTGAACTAGAGAGGTAGCCAGGGAGGAAACTGGACAGGGAGCTGGGGAAGAAGTTTGGGAGAAAGCTGGAGAGGAAGCTTGGGAGGGAGCTGGGAAAGGAGCTGGTGAAAGACCTGGAGAGGGAGCTGGGAAGGGAGCTGGGAAGGGAGCTGGGAAGGTAGCTAGAGAGGTAGCAGGATACATAGCTGGGAAGGGAACTAGAACGATAACTGGGCAGAGATCAGGAGAGGAAGCCGACCAGTTCGCCGAAGATGAAGCTGCCAAGAGAGCTGGCTATGGAGTCGGTTTTGGAAGTCGCTGCCTCGTTATGCCTTTGGCGCAAACGTTGCAAATTCCTCGAACCATTCGCTTTGTGGCAACCGCAGTCCGAACAATGGCAACGCCACCGACACCGCCGATGCCATTGACTGCGCGGAGCAAGCAGGATCACAAGTGAAGCAGGACGTGGTGGGGTGGGTGTGGGGGGAACACATAAATTGTTGTTAGCTGGAATTTCGTGCAGTCGAAAATCAAAAGGATTAGCCCGAAACGAGGCTCGCACGCTGGGGGAAGCAGGAGGCGGAGTGGGAGTGGGAGTGGGATTGGCAGCAGGAGTATTGAGTGAGAGAGAGAGCGTGCTTGCCGAAGAAATTGGCAGCCAGTGGCCAAGCGGATGCCGCAGAGTTGCCGTCAGCCATACGAGCTGTTAACCAGCAAAGTTTCCCATCCCATCCCCCTCTGCTCTTGATGCCCCATTCGACTTCTCCATTGCAATTCATTTCAGGCGTAAAACCAGCCAAGGAAATATTTGCGGTAAAAGTTTAAAATAATTGTTGATGTAACGAACCATGCAACGCTGACGGGGCTCACGGGGCAGTGGCGGGGTGCAGGGGGGGGCGACAGCGACAGACATGGCCTACAACAATGGCCGCCGCCGCAACAAAAGCCCAAGCTCCACTACCGACAACAACAACAACAACAACAACAAGAACCACAGGAACAACAAGATGGAGTCGAGCGAGTCGCCTGCAGGACAACAAAATAGTTTACGCTTTGGCAAATTGTTTCAAGTTTCCCAGAGTGTATATATAACTATAACTGTACTTTATATGGTATAGTATATATATATAGATATATCGCCCGCAGTACGTCCGGCTGAAACTATTCTCATAAACCATTAAGCAGATATACTTCTTCTTCTTCTTCTGCCGTACTACACAGTTTACCATAGTTTTTATTTACATGTCGCCCCAGACAGAGGGGGCATTTCCCGAGATCTGTTAACGATACTACGACGTCGTCATTGACTGCTGCTATCAGCTGTTTGTGTGCTTGGAAAACCAGTTCTAGATGCTGATAGCGACTGCATTTGCGTATTGCGTATTGGCAATGCAAGTGAATGGGTTAGGTGAGGGGGGGGAGGGTTATCTACGGGTCTACGTAGTATTTTGTTTGTGTTCCTAGTAAAACTTAATTGCATGCACATGTGTATAGCGCAGAGAGCGGTCTCGACTGGCAAATACCCAGCATGGTTCAACTTGCATCAGTTCTTTATTCCTAGAAAACTAGCAGGGTATTAGCCCAATTTATATACTATTAGGTATGCATAGTGCAGGGTAGTGCTGTCGAAACTCCTATAGTGACTATCGATTATAATCGATTATTTTAATATTATAATGGATGCTTATTGAATATTCAAAGTAACGATGTTTTCAAATTCATTCGTGCAATCGATAGTATCGATAGTAGCAACGATAATTCAACAGCACTAGTACAGGGTATTCAAATTCTTTCGCCCAATCGATAGCCGCTTCGATAATTTAACAGCACTATTACAGGGTATTACAGATTTATAGATAGATTTATAACCTACATAGATAAGCAGTGAATTGAGTATATGTATGTTAAGGTTTTAGTATACGAAAGTCTACAAAGCTGACATATATATGTTTATATGTATAATATTTTTATAGGGTGTATTTTATAGAATACTATATTATCTAAGTCTATTGCTTGATACGACTGAAAGCACTCGATGTATTTGTAAATACCTAAAAAGGTCATACAAATCGCTTGTCAATTGAGAATCCCATCTACATATTATATAGTATGTTCCTAAGAAAAACGTGACTGGAAATGCAGATCTATAAGTAATAAAACTACTAAGAATTAAAACCGGTTCTCATTAAGCTCAATGGGTAAGATTAAGCTTTAAAGATATGATAGCTCTGTATAATTCCTGTCTTTAAGCTACTTAGTATTGCAAATCACAGCATAATAAGGAAAACTATAAAGTCTAAAGATAAAGATAAGATCTAAAGGTCATACCTTACATTACATAGAGAGGAAAGAAGAAAAATAGAGGGTAATCTAAACTTTTTTACTCTCATTTCGAGAGCATCAAAAAACTTTCTGTTATATAAATAAAAACACTCAACAAAGTCTTCAATTCCATCATATTATATTATTTTATTCATTTCATATTATAGAAAGCGTTTTCGCATCTAATCGGCGACCCATTTAGCCCGTGCGAATGTACTGCACGTTGTCCGTCTGCACCAGCACAGTTCCAGCTGGAAAAACCATAAGGAAATCACAATCTCAATTAGTGATCAGGTCAGTTAATCGGGTAGATTAGTCCTACTTACGTTTGGGCACCGGCTCAGCGCTGACGGAGGCAATGAGCATGGCCAGAAGAACAGCAGCAGCTTGGAAGAATTTCATATTGATTGCAGTTGGAGACTTGAAGACTGATTGATCGTTTCGTTGCGATCGTTGTGATCTTATATAGCAGCTGCCTTGCCTAAAGAAGGTACTAGCTGCACTATCTGATAGTGGGAAATTACTGACAGGGCTACAGATTTTAATAGGTTAAAAGATCGATCGTTTTTTTTTTTTAATCTTGTTTACGTTTAGCGTGAACTGAAAACCGGCTGGGGATTATACACAAGTTGTATTTCCATTTGATTTCGTTGTAAAAATTTGCATATTAAATATTTCTAAAGAAGTCTAGCTAGAATTTGCATATATCATATGTTTTATCTTTTTCTATTTAATTTATATTATTCTTTTTAAATTGAATTTATTTCTTTAATATTTATTTAGAGCAACTTTACTACAGCATCATGAGCATGCACTACTTAAAGCGTAATCTAACAATATATAGTATATATAAATAGTATAGATAATCCTATCTTGCAAATCAAGAACAAGTCTGAATGCATCTCGTGTCTGAGCGCTGCTGTAGCTATCAGCGTCAGGTCATGTAACTGGGTAATTCTCGGGACCCTGAAATTCCCCTCGCAAACGTTAGACTTAGAGAGCTATAAAAGCGTAGCATATAACGTTCGCTTGTCATTAGAGAATTAATCGAAAAGAGATCAACATGAATTGCCTGAAGATTTGCGGATTTGTCTTTGCTCTCATTGCAGCGTTGGCGAGTGCAGATGCAGGTATAAAACCAACAATTAATCGATGTTATTTGAATATATAATAACAACATATTATTTACAGCCACTCAAGTACTTAATGCAGGCGGCCATACACTGATTCAAACCGATCGCACACAATATATACGCAAGAACTAAATAAAACAAGCTGAATAAAATGTAAATAAGAATTAATATTTTGAATTTGATTTAATTGGCGGGCTTTTGCAGCAAAAAAAATACTGGCAATTGGTATTTTTATCGGCTTGATCGATTATCGGACCGCCGCCACAGCTGCCTTTCGTCAGCTGTTGTGAAAATATTTCGCAGCGTAACCACCCTGTGCGCCACAGCCTCAGCTTCGATCATTTTGTAAACAATGAATTAAATTGCGGTGTTTTTGTGAAATAAATATTGTTATTCCAAGCGTAAATATGCAGCTAAGGCATTTAAATATTTTGCATTTCATCAAAGCTCCAGTGCACTATCTCTCTATCTCTCTCTCTCTTTTGCAGCTGCAAATACAATTTATTTTGCTACTTCTTCGCTAAAGGATTATCTCTCTTATCTTGCACAGCAAAACAGCAAAAGTTCAACAAACAAGCCAGGCAGGCAGGCAGACTGGGACAGTGGGCAGCCCAAGGGGCCAGCAAAGGCAAATAGCAAGAAAAACAAACCGCAAAATCCCCAACCGCAACAAGCCACAATCGGCAAAATCATCAACACACTGACTGGCGCGCCACTGGGCAGCCTGGGCAACGCGACTCCGACTCCGACTGCGAGGGCGGCTGGATGTGGATACGGATGCGGACACTCGTCTGTGTCAGTTGCATTTTGACAGCGCCAACGAACCGCAAACACCCGCGCAATAGTCATGGCAACGCCAGCTAAGACCCTAAACGCGCTGCTGCACATGCCCGCGCAGATGGAGCTGAGCCAAATTGAGTTGATCTATCGGGCGGAGGGTAATGCAAATTTGGTGCTGGCGTTGCCGCAATTTAAAAAAGTTTTACGTTTGCCAAAAATGATATGCCATGCCGCCCATGCCTCCCAGGATAAGAGCAGCAATTGCCAGCCGACGGCGGCGGCGGTCGACACAGCCGGCGGCACAGCAAGGCCGGAAGGAGAGGCCAACGTTTCCGACCCAGCGAAAGGTTACTGCGATATTTGTATGCTCCAAAAATGCAGATATACACAATGTATATAGTATATAGTATATGTAGCTGTATTATATCTGTATCTGTATCTGTAGTTGTCTCTGTGGTGTTGTTGTTGTTGTTGCTGTTACTTTTGGACCGGAAATGGTTGCGTGCAACTTCAAACACCACGAGGCAGCAGCAGCAGCAACAACAACCACAACACCAGCTACACCCACCGCCTTCCCAGCTGAAAGCAAAAGCAGAGTCAGTTGCTCTCTCTCTCTCTCTCTCTCTCTCTGTCTCTCTCTGGTGCCGGCCAATTTGTGTATTGTGCCCTGCTTATTGCCCGCTTGGCTGGCTTTGCTCTTGCTTTGTCCTGCCTGGATGTGTGTGTGTGTGTGCGTGTGTGTGTGCATTGCAGCGCGATGTGTTTATTTCATTTATCTTCTTTCTTTATATCTTTCTTGCAGCTTCTTCGTCTCCGTCTCCAGCTGGCGCACTGACAATGCCGGATTTTATGGCTTATATCGAGATAATGCGCCGTCTATTAGGAAATGAGTTTGTCTGCGCAGCGGATATTGTTGCCATACCAAAGGAAGCCGATAGATACTGGATAAACGAGCACATACGCCCACACAGGCCGGGTGAGTTCTGGACTTGGGCTTGGGATCGAAGGAGTGTATTGTGCAAGTTGCATCGTCATCGTCATCGTCATGCCAACGAATTTTTACGTATATTTTGATCAGTGCAACGATGCACTGCATCCTTGTTCTTGGCCGCACGCCAAAGCCTTTTAACCGCCACAGCAATCAATCATAAAGCGAGCTTTTTAGTTACGTAGAGTCTCTCTCTCTCTCTCTCTCTCTCCCTCTCCTGGACACTCGTTCTAGTCTCTAAATTGTGCATCAAAGGGGATTAGGACGACGGCGGCGGCCCGATCCCCTTTGCACATGGGACTGATTAGTGTGGGCAACGTGGAAGCGGCCAATAGTCGCAGCCATATATCAAAATTCGGTTTATGTTGCAGCCAGTTGAGGCAACTTTGTGGGCGGCATGGTGGCAGGGAGGCGTGGCGTGGCGTTGGCTAGCAACAGGCTGCTCTATCGCCGTGCACTGTGCACAATTTATCATTGCCAGCCGCGCTAACCCAGCGGCATCTCAATATATCAATAAACGGGGGCATGCTGCACTTTACATTCATGTTTCGACTGGCTCTATCTCGCTCTCGCACTCACTCCCCATCTCTCTCTCTCTCTCTCTCTTGTAGTTGCGCGTCTGGATAAAGAATTTGTGGGGCCATTCGGTCTGATGCTGCCAGATGTGACCCAATTGCCTGCCACATTCGATGTTTTACTTGCCAATTTACAGGTGAGTCTCGCTCTCGCCCCTTCCCCAGCTGAAGTTGCCAACGATTGGAGGAGTGGAGGAATGGACATGGAACTGCAAGAGGAACTGGCAGTGGGAGTGGGACTGGGTGTGCAGGAGGAACAGCTCAAATATATTGTATATTTTGTACAAGGACAATATTGGCATTTTTTGGCCATATGCGCGTGCTCTGCGCTGTGCCCTGTTGCCTTGTTGTTCCTCCTCCTCTGCCTGCTCCTGCTGCTGCTGGCTTCATCCGTCGGTTTACGGTTTTAGCTTGCCTTTGTGCACTGCAAAAAAAAAAGCTATAGCTCAAAAACCTAACCTAACCCATGGCACAGGCCTGGCACATGGTTTTGTGTGTGTGGGGATGTGGGGATGTGGGCGATGGTTATGGAAGCTAAGGCAACATAAATCAACGGTTCTTTGTTTTGAATTAAAGTGGGCAACAGTGTAAACACATTGTTGTTGCCCCTGCGATTGCTATTGTTGTTATTGGCTATATACTAGCTCAAATCGTTGCTGTTGCTGCTGTTGTTGCTGTTGCTGCTGCTGCTGTTGCTATTCGTTTTGTTATTTGCTATGGTTGCTGCTGTTGCTGTGGCCAAAGCCTTGCCCGAGAACTCGCTGGCCGCTTCGGTTTGTGTGGTTATAAAAGACGCCAAAATTGCTTTGAAAGTGCCGCCAAAGCCAGAGAGTAGCTGAGCATACCCTGTCACCAGAGGCCAAATGGCAGCCTTTTGGGGTAGCTCAGTTGCTAACTAGTTAAAGACAAATTAGTTAGTATATTAGTTAAATGTTAAAACAAGCTGTGCGTGAAGCTTTATATAGTCTATTCTTTAATTTAGACAATCAAGTCTCTCAATTTTTCTCTCCCTAGATGCTCTCGCTAGATGGCGCTCGATAACCGCACATGGCTTATCGATAGTTTCCAATGTGACTATCGCTGAAATCGTTGATTTTATTTTTTATTTAATTTGCATTGGCTTGGGTGCATATACATAGTATATATAGAGCAGTTCTTGGTTCCTTATTATTATGTAAGTAATATATAAAGCAACAAAAAAAAAAAACGATGCTTATGCCTATCGATAGTTTGCAAAGCAACTATCAAATATCATTGATTTTATTTAACAATCAATGAAAATTATAGTTTATTCTTAATTTAATTTGCAGCTTAGGTGCATACACACATGTAGTATATATAGAGCATAACGTGGTTCTTTAAATACTTTTCTTTTTAAAAGTAATATTTAAAGTAACAAAACAAAAAAAAAAAAATGCCTATGTCTATCGATAGTTTTCAAAGTTACTATTGCCTTATTCATATTATTTCGTTCAACAATCAAGGCACATTTCAGTATATTTTTAATTTAATTTGAAGATTAGGTGCATATAGTATTAATCTAAATACTTTTTCTTATAAAATTGTTTATAAAGCAAAAAAAAAGCCTATGCCTATCGATAGTTTGCAATACAACTAACGCTTAAATCGTTGAATATTTAGTCTATTCTTTTTTAAAATAAGAGATTAGATACATAGAACTGCCTTATAAAATTAATATTTAAAGATACAACATATATATTAAGAAAAAGAACCGATAGTCTCATATTAACTACACTAAATCAATGTTATCTCATCTTAGTAGTACTTAGGGGATATGTAGCTAGTGCATCAAACCATTTTGTTGACCATTTCGGCCTCATCGCGATGCTTATACTATATTCAATTTATGGCTTTGCTGCCAAAGCATTGACCGAAATAAAATTGCAAGTAAAGTAAGAAAACAACAACAAAAAACAAAAAAAAAAAAAAAAAAAAAAGAAAAGAAAGAAATGGGGAAAAAACAATAGTTACGGCGCCATAACTAACGCCATATTGTGTGCCGGACAGGATATGACTATGAGCAGTAGCCGCAGTGCATTGGGAGCAGGCGAGGATGGGGGCAGAGGACAGAGAAGAGAGACAGAGCGAGTCCTACTGGGCACGGGAGTTGGAAAAGTGCCGCTTTTAATTGTGGCTTTAAATGTTAATTTTCAATTTCAACTTGGGCACAGCAGAAAAACAACTCAATTCGCTTACCTGCCCAGGTGGAGTGTGCTCCTCTCTCTGGGTGTGTATTGTTGCTATTGTTGTTGTTCCTCTCCAGCTCCATAACTCATCATACAATCAGCGCGGCAAACAACAACTTTTGTTTTATGTCGCTGCAGCAGGACAATGCCAGTGGCACAGGCTGAGGCTGAGGCAGAGGCAGAGGCAGTTATAGTTCATGTGCGACGATAACCTGGTCCCGGCCTGAACCTGAACCCGAACCTGAAGTTGCAACTCGGTTGCGGAGGGGGCACAGCCGTCGCGACGTGCAGCTGCTGCTGGCGTGTTGCGTATGCACTTCCCCGAGAGGGTATAGCGAATGCATCTTAAGTTGCGGTTGCAACTAGAGGCGTATATATACCTCAGGTATATATATTCTTGAACAGCAGGAAGTGCTCATATATTTACTTAAGATAAAGCTTAAAAAAACTTCATTATTGGTTTATATATGGAATTTTAAAACATGTCAAGTTCTAGAACCTCTAGAAGAGTTTATCTACTGTATATATACTTATATGTTCTTGATGTTTGTGGAAAGTTTATTTGATCTGGAGTAAATCTTCAAAATATCTAAGCTTCTTTTCTGTACACTCAGCTGCGTCTTAGAAGAGTTTAGAATGTCTTCGTCACGGCTTTATAACGTCCGCAACGAGACCTACATATAGTATATGTATATAGTATATAGTATATATATACTATATATTTATATATTTTCAAATAAGTATTATGATAGCATCTTGAATTATGTGAGAACCTTTCTTAAATAATCAAAAAACCCACAGTACGATTTTATTTGCTGTACATATATGTGCTTCATCTGATTATAACCTATATATATATATATATATGTTCTTGAATAGCATGAAAAGAAAGTTTGTTTTAAATGAAGTCTTTAAAATGACTTTGCTTCTATTGCAGATAATTAAAAGACTTTCTGTCAGCGTTGATAAAGATGTATGCATGTATATAGATATCTAAAGCATATATATGCATGTTCAGCAAGCTAAGCTGATGTGATCTCTAAAATACAGTCTGTTTCCCTTGCATTTCATTCGTCTTAAACTTGTTATATAGCATTTCATGCTGCCTATCCTCTATCTACCCCAACTTTATACAGCCTCCAATCCTTCTACCCTATCATATCATCTTCATAGAGCATTCCCGCTTCGCTGTCAGCCTGCTTCTCTCTTGTTTCATGTGTTCTCTCTCTGTTTGCTGATTTCTCCTCTTTTTGCAACTTTACTTCGCTTGTCGTTGGCATTTTCAAGTCAAAATGGCGTCAACGCTGCCGCTTCACACCACGCCCATCGTACTGTTCCTCCCTCCTCTTCCACCTGCTGCCCCTCTCTCTCTCTTGCCCCTCCCGCATTCCGCAGCAGAACAATGCAAAAAGAGAATAAGCCGAAACGAAATAATTTGTAGGCAAAGGACATGAACACGGACATGAACGTCGACATCTGCACCGGTTCCAGTTCGAGTTGGAGTTGTGCAACAAAGGAGAAGCAGGAGGAGGAGCTGCAGGGTATCCAGCGAGTGGGCGATACATATGCGATTGAAATAAAACCGAAACAGGGCTGGCTGCAGTTGCCAAGTGATGTCAGCGATTTATTTGATTTAATGCCAGAGGGTAGCGCGGGCCAGACAATCGACCCTTCCGCGCAGTTGACCTCGTGCAACCCGACGAGGTTGGAGGGCAAGTGCAGGTGTCGCTATTGCAGCATGCAGCAACTGAAGGTGAGTGCGACATTACAAAACATACACTCGTTTGCCACTTGACATCGCTCTCACTCACACTTCTCTCTCTCTCTCTCTTTCTTTCCCCCTTTGTAGCTGCAAACTGGCAAAATAAAACGATTGAGCGACTATTGTCCATTGGAGCTCTTTTCCGGGTAAGTTGAGGCATCCCAAACAGGTTGAAGTTCACGTGCTGCTCCAGCTGCACACGCCTTTAAGTCATAAATTTCCATCTGCTCCATTTGCGTGTCCTGTCGTGCTTCATAATTCCAACGCTTTTGGACTGTGCCCCGCGGCAGCTGCAGGCACACACTAAGCCATTTCTGGCCAAGCCTTGGTTCTGGCCATATTCGCATATGCGCCTCACTCTCTCTTCTTCTCCATCTTCCTCCTTCTTTTTGCCGGCTCATTCGTTTATTTGCGGCCCGCTGTTTTAAGTCATGCGTGCATCCGTGCACGAAATTCAATTTGCTTGTGCTTTCATTCCGGTTTACCGCCTGCTTCGCATCCACTTTCGTTTCGTTTCGTTTCGTTTCGTTTCGTTTTCCTTTTCTTTTTGTCCGCTTTTCGGGCTTTTTACGGCCTTGTTCAAAAAATAAAAACCCCAACAAAATAAAACAGAATAAGAAGAAAATTGTTTACCAGCTTGTTTTATTTTCATTTTGGCATTTTCGTATTTCCCATGCAGCCTGCAAGCACCTTTATATATATGTACACTCTATATGGTATATGTATTTATGTTTTAATAGTGTTATTTTGTGTTCCCATCATCTTTCTGTTCTCTTGCTCTTTTTTTTTTTTTTTTTTTTGTGCAGCTCTCCACGTCGCATGTTCGCCGCGCTGGATGCACTTTTCGCCTGCCCGCAAAATAATTTACGTGTATTTCAGGCTGGCAATTTAATTTACGGCGATCACGCGAATTCGATTTCCTGCGACGAGCTGCAGACTCGTCTCTTTCCCGGGTAAGTTCAAATTATTGAAATATATATATATATAGTATATTTTTTTCGTTTAACAATTTAAATGGGCCGCCGCGAATGAGGAGATCAGCGTTTAGGCCAAGTTTAAAGTGTAGCCAGGATGGGTAAAAAAGTTTATATAGATAGTTAGGTATATATTGAAATATACAGTGTGCTAATAACTTAAATATAAATAGTTCTTAATCAGCTTCAATAACAAAGTTAATATAGTCAAGTTTGTCTGTTTGAATGCATAGATCTTTGGCACTATAAATGCTAGAGCTATCAAAATTTGTCTCAAAATATTATATTGTGTATTGTTGTATTTTATGTTCATATAATTCGGCCACGCCTACTTCTACGCCCATAAATTTATAATAAATTACATTTCATTGAAAGTTTTACAGCTAAAATCAATTATATGTATTTAAAGTGATAATCAAACAATTTTTCCATAGTATGCTGAGTTTCTTTTAGTAAGTTTACGGGATATGCTTTAGTCTAAGCTTTAATTGTTTAAATAGATGAACAATTATTATGCACCAATTTAAGCAGCTGCTCTCTCTTTCTCTCTGATTGTTTAGCAAATGTTTCAAATTTCTTTATAAATTCATGATAATATAAAAAGCCATTTATATTATTTCTACCTCTTCAAATTCATTGCTGATCGACTTAAGAAGTTGAAGAACAGGAATTAATATATATATATATATATAAATATTGTAAGCAGCAGCTTCTAGAAGGTGAGAGAATAGCTTGCTGGGAGGTTAGAGAGTTGGTCTAGAAGAGGGACTATTCTGCACGCAAATATTCAATAAATAATACACAAATACAAACACACACACAAGCAAACCACTAACATTTGCCATTTCCCTTTCTTTCATATCTCTTTCTACATATTTGACCGCCCACTCTGGCCCACTCTGCTCCTTAATGTTTTGTTCACTCATTTCAACACCTTGGCACAACAACTCTTGGCCAACAACAATAACAACAACAACAACGTTGGCCAAACAAAATTGGAATGTGCATTGAAAATGCTAACAAAACGGAAAATTTTGGAAAAGTCACCAATGCCAATCGCCATTCGCCTTTCACCATACACCATCGCAAACGCCAACGCCATCGCCATTGCCAACGCCAACCCAATTCCATTGCTGGTGCTGGTGCTGCTGCCTTTGCCATGGCCATTACCCAATCCCCGTGCATGCGGCGGATTGCCAATGCCAAACGCGACGGTCATAAAATCACTGAAATTCTCCAGTGAAATTATGGCGCTTATAAAACATTTGCTGGTCGCCTGCCTGCTCAGGGAATACCAAAGCGAGGAGCAAGCAGAGGGAGAGCAGCAGCAGCAGCAGGAGGAGGCGAAGCTGCTGGCAAAGAACGTGGCTGCATTTGGGGAATCATCGGGCAAACGTTGTGGCAGCGAGACAAAGGCAACAGCAACTACTACAGAAATTGGCGCAGCTAATGCCGATGCAGCAGCAGCAGCAAAGAAGGAGGAGGAGGAGGAGCAGGTAGAGCGGGAGCAGGAGCAGGTGGAGCCGGGCATAGTTGAGTGTGTCAAAGCTGTTGCTGGTCAGCCACAACGACGCTCGACGAGCGCAGCTGATGTTGAAAAAGCGACGCAAAGGTACACAAAGCGTTGCCGAATGGCAGCAGCAGCAGCAACAACAACAACAACAGCAACAACAACAACAACAACCTCCACGACAGGGCAAACAAGAAACGCCCCAACCAGCGTGTCAACGAATGTGACTGCAGTAGGAAGAAAGGAAACGGAAATGCCGGACAAGTCTCAAGCGGAGATCAGCAAAGCGGAAATATTTCACTTACCAAAAAATTGTGTGCTGCAAAAAATTTTGCATTTGCAATTGTTGGTAAAGGTGAGCGACGACAAAAAAAAAGCGAACGTACAAAAAGAGAAGGAAAAGAAACGAAACGAATAAGTTTGTAAAGAGTGGAGGGGCAAACTCAACTCTCAACTGGCTATCATCGTTTTTGTTTATTTTTATTTCGAGAAAGGGGGCTGCAGAGCTGCCCATTGCATTTGATGGCCATCAGTTGATTTTGTTGCTCTCTCACTCTCTCTCTCTCTCTCTCTCTATCCTCTCTGTCTCCCTCTCCCTCTCTCTCTATTTCTATTGCTTTTTGTCTGTGTGTTTTTTGCTTCACTTTTTATCGTGCCTTGCTACCTGGTTGAGGTTTCAACAATGCTTCAAGTGAGTGGCCCGTGCTAAAAGCAAGAAATTGAAAGGGCAGCTAAACGGCCAACACAGACACAGAGGGAGAGAAAGAGAGAGAAGAGATGGCGAGAGAGCTGCAAGTCCCGCTGGAGCCGCTGCAGCTTGGCTGCCAGCCAAGTGGCAGTCGCTTTTCCCAGCGTCTTTTGTCTGTCTCGCTTCTAACTTGGTTATTCCTTTTTTCCTTTTCCTTTTGGCAATTACAGCATCATTTCCATTACATGTGGCAAGCGGGACACGCTCATCATGCCACGCCCAGCTATGCTGCACTGCATGCACTGCTAAGCCGTCCGATGTGGCATAATGTGGATCAGCTGGACGCCGAGCAGGCATACATGTTGGGCGCGACAGCATTGGATTGCTCCATAATGCTGACATTTCAGGAAATACGCTGCCAGTCGGCTAGACGGCTGCACAACAGGTAGGCCACACACACACATATACACACATAAATCTAACTGTAACTAATCAGTTTGTTTTTTTTTTATCTGGCCGCAGCTCTTTGCAGCCTTGGCTGGTGACGCTGCAAGGACGACAGTTTCTCACCAAGCTGAGTGTGCTGGATCTGGATCCCAAGCCTGATAGTCACTTTCACAAATTCATAAAACAAACACGGCAAATTGAAAAGTGCTGCAGAGCATTAAATTAATTAATAAAGAGAGAAGTCTGAGGAGCAAGCAGAGCAGCAGCAGCAGCAAATGCCACGCGCGCGAAAGTATGCTACACTTTTTTGTTGGGCACAGCAAAAAGCATAGCATACTTATGTGCGCAAGTTTATACATAGAGCTGAAATTAGCTTAAATAAGCTAGAAAAGGCTAATTTTATATTACAGCAGCTATATATAAAAATAATACATATTTAAGAATATCTGCATATATGTGATTTAATAAGTTACAATATTTAATATATTTGCGAATGTAATAAAAAATATGCACATATGTAGCTAGAATGAAACTATAGTGTATCTACTATATATATATATATATATATATATATTTAGTTAGTTATATAGTAGTATCTATATAATTTAATTTACTCTGTTTATTGTCGCTTAAGCTGTGTGAGTCTTCTCGGCTTCTACTGAATCTATTAAAAGAACACTTTATAAAACTATTTAAAGCAATCCGAAAAAAAAAAAAAACAATTGTTTAATATATATAAATAAAAATATAAGTATATAAGCACATACATACATATGTATCTCAAGGTTAACCACAGTATATCTATAAGTTATAATTAGCTAAAAATCTGTCTATTTGCTCTATTATTATAGTTTCTACTGTATGAATCTACTTAGTTCCCTCTGCATATGTAATCCCAATTAAAGCAAACTCTGTAAAACTGTTTATAGCAATTAGCTGCAACCAATTAGTTAAATTTTAAGCGTATTGCAAGTGCGGTCTTAGCCCAGCTTCTGTATCTGTTCTGTTGCCCTTGTTCTTGTTATGTTTTCCAGTGTATTTGTGCGTATGTTTCGTTACGTTTACATTTGTTTTTTTTTCGCCGTGTGCCGCACCTCTAAAAGCGTTTTTGCCGCTGCCTTTTTGCTGTCGGGCAGTGGCAAACAAACCACAGGCCAAGCCACGCCATGCCAGGCGAGGCGAGTAGGGCGAATCAAACAAAAAAAAAACAAAATGAAAACAAAATAGAAGCTGTAGCGGAGAGAGCGAAAAAAAAACTGGCACACCGTGAACACTCCTTAATTAATTTCCATGCGAATGCGGCCAGGACAAGCTGGAGCCGCCACACGCCGCTGCAAAAGGCGCCGCAGGATATGTCAGTCGCACTGAAAATGGGTTGGTCGCCACGCCGTGCCGAGCCAGGCCACGCTGTGCCTGCCCTGCCCTACCCTGGCCACGCCATTGCGTTGGCATGTGGACGCGACTCTATGCAAAGTCACGAGAATGTTTTGCCAGTCGCACAGCGTTTGCAGGCGGCAGCAGTTGCGCGGTGCGCTCCAGATCCTCCCGTTGCCTGTGGCAACCCAGTGCACATCATCGAGAGCAGTAGAGGGTTATCCCGCTGTCTGTCTGTCTGAAAGTCTGGAAAACTGAAAACTGGATCCTGGCAGGACATAAACAAACACAATTGGATAAGCGATGGGCAACAAAGTTGTGACATTTACCGAGCAGCAATTGGATGACTATCAGGTAGCGTAAGCAGCCTCAGCAGCTCCGTTAAGCCTCTCTCACTCGCTCCCTCTCCCTCTCTCTCTCTCTCTCTCTCTCTCTCTCTGCCTAGGATTGCACGTTCTTCACACGCAAGGAGATACTGCGGTATGTATAATTTCATTATGCTTACGGGGCGTATGCGTCATATTTTCGCCTTCTTTTTCAATATAATAAGCAAAACTATTTTCTTTTCAATCTGAATGGCGCCATTGTTTGCCACATCCCTTTGTTAGGGCACTCAGCAGCAACACACACTCGCACACACACACTAATACACACTCTCGCACACACACTCCCGCAGACAAAGCCTTTGCTCATGCTCTCCCTCCCCCTCTGCTCCTCCACAGCGTGCATAAACGCTTTCGTGAGCTACGTCCGGATTTGGTGCCACGCCAAATGACCGAGGGTCATGCCTCGAGTGTCAAGGTTCCACGCGAATGCATTGAGAAGATGCCCGAGTTGCGTGAGAATCCCTTTCGCCGTCGTATCTGTGAGTACAGAATAACAAAAGCGACCCGCCTCATATTCATAAGCAAAACAGATCCCTATATATACCCTACCCCCCTACCCCTATATATACCCTTCTCTTTGTGCTTGTGTATTTTTGGCAATGTTTTGGACTCGGACCACGCCCACTTGCAGGCGAGGCATTCTCACGCGATGGCCAGGGTAATTTATCCTTTGAGGACTTCTTGGACGCACTCTCCGTGTTCAGCGAGCAGGCGCCCAGAGATATTAAAGTCTTCTACGCATTCAAAATTTATGGTAAGTAGTTGTTGCTGTTGTTGGAGTAGATGTTGCTGCTGTTGTTGCTGCTGCTGCTGCTGTTGCTGCTGGCCAACATTTTTCCGGTTTTGTTTATGCATTTTTACGCTAACTGCCGCCGCTTTTACTGCCACAGTTATTTGTGGTGGCCACGCTCCAAGTAGAGTTGCCAGCAGCGCAGGGTTGCCATGCCTGTGCACAGTTCAAGGCCAGCCATAAATTCAAATAAACATTTTAATTGAAATTTAAATTAGAATCAGCTAAAATGTCGCACAAATGGTGCGAGCAGCAAATTGATTTGAGCGTGCGATTTATTTATGGCCAAATATCGTTGTATATATACTACATATATATGGTACAGTTGTACTGTTAGCCACAAAGCAAACGAGTTAATTGAATGGCAAGTTGGCTAATAAAAGAGTTTGTATTGACAAACAATGGCCAAATCGAATTTGATGCAGTTTATTTAAACGGAATTATTGGCTTATTGCAGCTGCAGCTGCTGCCGGTTTTAGATAGCAGTAAATAAATCGATTTGCCTTATTCAATTGCAAGCAAAAGCATGAATATATATCTCTGTATATATATCTGCTATATTGTTATTCATATGCTGTGAGTCGAGTTAGTTCACGTATTTGCACAGCGAGATAGATGGATAGATAGAGAGAGAGAGACTCGTTGGCAATTCTATAATAATATTTTGAAAACTTGGCACTTTGTCTCTCTCTCTCTCTCTCTCTCCCGTGTGCTTTATTAGATTGACACAAATTGAAGCATGCAACGCAGACAACGACAAGCACATGCGATTATGCACACACACAGCAGAGAGGGAGGTAGGGGGAGTACTTGCTCTATAAGAATATGCTCGGGTAAGTGAGTTTTGCACACATCAGTTGACTTTTATGCATGAAAATGTCAACTTTGATAATGCCAGGCGAGTCTACCTCCCTCCCAGAGTCTCCCTGTGTGTGTGTGTGCCCGTGTCTCCCTGTGTTTGCATACATATGTTACCCACTGTACTTATGCATGTCTCTCTCTCTGGGCATGACTTTGCAGATTTCGATCAGGACGGCTTCATCGGTCACGCTGACCTCATGTCCTGCCTGACAACAATGACCAAAAACGAGCTGAGTCCCGAGGAGCATCAACAGATTGCCGACAAGGTAATCGAGGAGGCAGACGTCGATGGCGATGGCAAGTTATCGATACTGGAGTTCGAGCATGTTATACTACGTGCACCCGATTTTCTATCCACATTTCACATAAGAATATAAACGACAGGTCGCATATTTAAGTACGCTCTCTCTCTCCCTCTCTCTTTCTGTGTGTTTTATTATTGAATTGTCGTTGCAACACTGCAACTGTGTGTGTGTGTGTGTGTGTGTGGCTGCCACATCACATAAAAATGCCATCAGTGTGATTAAGTCTGGCCAATTGTACTGACAATGTGCATGTCAAATGTCACCGAGGCCAGCATGAGGCAACATGAGGCAGGCGGCTGCATCGAGTGTTATAATATTTATAAGCCTGCCGCATGCCACACTCGCATGCAGATGTGCCACGCGTGTGCTGAGTCTCAACCTCAGTGTCAGTTCTGATAATGTGATGGCGGAGAGGGACTTAACGAGCAAGAGATACCCTGCAGACACGATACCCTGCAGAAACTGCAGAGAGAGAGAGAGAGCAAAAGTAGAAAAGGCTTGATAAAAACTGCAAATTATATAAGTTATCTAAGCTTAATATAAAAAAAGAAAAATAAATATATAATAACATGTTATAACAACTTTTTCAACAGACTTTTCTTTTAGCTGGCAGTAAACGGGCATACAAACTGTATAATATCTTGTTGCATTCCTGAGAGATTTTCCTGCATCCATTAAGTTTCCTTTTAATTATATAATTAACTAATTGTAGAAAAAGCTTAAGAACTGCTTATTAAAAACAGAAAATTATAACAAAATAATATAAATATAAAAACTAATAAAGCATATTATATTTATTATAAAGAAAATACTTCAAAAGACGTTTCTTTATAGGCAACTCAGGGCATAAAACTTGTCTAGAAAATGTATAAGGTCTTATCGCATCTCTGTATCCATAAAGTTTCCTTTCAAATATATATAGTATCACTAATTGTGGAAAAGCCAAATAATAATGACAGATAAATATAAACTGTTATAATGTATCATATTGGCATATGGTGTAAAAATAAGCTCAACAAAACTTTATTTTCAAGCAACTGAGGGCAGTAAACTGGGAGAAAAAGTATATGAAGTCTCTGCGAGTTAGATATATAATTATATAAATCCAATTATAGAAAATGCCAAAGAATTGCTTGATAGAAACTGCAAATTATATCACAGTTAAATCCATATAATCACAAAAGATTATATTTGGTATTATGGCATTGAAACAGGCTCAACAGACTAAGAAATTCGAGCTGAAATTGTATAAATAAGATATAGTAAGTCTTTCCCTGTTAATTTGTTTTCCTTTCAGTTACAAACCACCCATAGCTGTTAGGCTTACAGGGTATGCAGGGGCTGTGGCAGCTCCAGCCGTAAACATACAGCAAGCACTGTTGCTGTCCAGTTGACCCCAATCAGGGGCAAGCAGCAGCAGCAGCAGTCAATGCGACTGCAACGCTTATTTGTCCAGTTTCTTCCACTGTACATGTGTGTGTGTGTGTGCGTGTGTGTGAGCGTGTGTATGTGCGCTGTCAAACTTTTATCAATTTGCCAATTTTGAGCTTAAAGTTGTTTTTTGTGGCAAATTCGCTTTGGCGTTTTTATTAGCCAGTCCAAAAAGCTGCTCACATGCAATTATTGTAATTGCTTTTGCAGTTCGCTTAACCCACCTCCCCCTCTCTCTCTTTACCTTGTCTTTCACCTTTTTTCCTCTCTTTTTCCCTGCTCATTCCCCTCGCTATCCCCCTCAGAACTTTGCCCTAGCGTTAGTTAATTGACTTGGCTTTAAATGCATTTGCTGGCAGACATGTAATTGATTATAATGCAGCTACAGCACTGCATATGCTCGACTTGTTAGTTACCCTGTAAAAAAATGGAGACATGGCTATGACTGGCGTAGGCTCTACAACTTACTGCATAGAGTGCACACACTCCCGTCTCGCTCCATTCCTCCACTCACTCCACGCACTTCGTGCATACCCTGTCTGCAGGTACTCTCTTTCCAGGGTACCCCGCACAACCTTTATAATTAAAAGTTAAATCCAAATCGTAAATCGCATAACATTTACACTGAAATCAGTTTTTATTTTCATAGTTTATCTGCATTTTCTGTTATTTAAATCACGTTCAATTCATATTTAATTTAGATTTTTGTTTTTCTTTTTTTTAGTTTAGTTTAGTTTAGTTTACTATTTAATAATACGCATAATTTTACATACATATCGAGTTAGCTCGGCTTAAACATTAGAAGAAAGTCTATTACAAGTATGCCGTAGTTGTATATGATGTGATATATGGTATGGTATGGTATATTTTCTTTCTCATATGTAGTAATATGTCTCAAAAACGAATCATCTAGTTAAAGCATGCAAAACTGTAGTTTAACTATGGGGTAACCCTTCCACTCTCTCTCTCTATCTCTGCTCATACTTTTCTTACTTTTGGTTATTTCTTATTGATTGTTGATAATTAAACTATATGTGTGTGTGTGTGTGTGTGGGGTATAAGAATAGCAAAAGAACTAAACAAGAATGGCTATACACAAAAACAACAACACTTAAGTACGATTTACATGGTATACTATATAGTTATATACGTAAGTTTAATATATATATATATATATATATATTATATATAGAGATATATCTGTAAAGTTATTCTTTAGCTGCTAAATCAAGTCGAAGCATGCGGAAATATTCTCAAAAATTATTGTAGAGTTCCCCTGGTTTGTATGCCGGGGCACGTTTTATACAATTTTCTTGTTTCTTTTTTTGTTCTAAAAACCTTTTTCGTATACAGTTATGTTTTCTTATATATGCTTTATTTCTTTTCCATTTTCTTATACATTTTTTTAATGCTAAATAATTAATTGCGCACGATCTAACGGGACCATTCGCTTTGTAATATTGTTTTTTCTTAGGCTTAAGTTTTGTTTTTGTTTTCATTTATAATCGCAATACTCGTACATTTATAGGGGGGGTCTTGTATAAGTGTTCTCTAGTACATAGTTCCGCTAATGCCACTAAAAATAGCTCAATAAAGTTCAAGAACTTCTCTGTCTCTCGAGTAATTCTTCTCATTTTTTCTCCTCCTTCTTCTCGTATACTTGGTTTACATTTATTATAGTCTTTTAAGTTGAAAAATCTGTGTGTTCATCATGGACAAGTTGGCAAATCAGGAAAAATGAACATATACGTATATCATATATATATATAAAAAAGAAAAACCGTAACTAACGTAAACTCATAATAGATTTGGTTATCTTAGCGCTAAGGTGGCTGTCAAACTGTGTCAGTTAGAGCCGTTGTGGCTCTCAAAACTCGTGTGCACCGCAATTGGAAAAACCGTAATCCGAAAAGCTTTCAAAGCTTTTCAACAAATTTCAGTAGACCGAATTGTGGTGCTCGTAATTGTTGTGGGCGGCGGCGGCGTGATGCAAATACGATGGAATTGCTGTGGCGTTTAGTTCGGAGGCACGCCGCCGCAGCGCTGCAATGCTGTGTCCTCGCCAGACATCCTCATCGGTGGCGCCATCTGGCGACTGCATGGCCTGATGACAATGGGGCAGCAAATTGCTGCTGTCCTGCTGCTGCTGCTGTTGCTGCTGCTGCTGCTGTTGTTGTTGCTGCTGATGTTGCTGCTGCTGCTGTTGTGTTGGTGTTGCCGACTGCTGCTGTTGCTGCTGCTGGTGTGTGACTTGCTGCTGTTGATGCGACTGTTGCTGCTGTGGTTGGTGTGCCTGCTGCTGCTGTTGTTGCTGCTGCTGCTGCTGCTGCTGGTGATGTGCCTGTGTAGTTAGCAGAGTTACATTAGAAATTCGCCGCTTGTGGTTTGTGTCTCGACTAAACTCACCATGGATTCACCGCTCAGCTCGTTCTGTGTTGAATTCGGCTGCGTTGAGAGCGGCGGCGGCGTCACGGACGAGCAGCTGTTCATGTTGGGCGGCGTGGTGGCGCTCGGGGAGCCGCCCGGTCCGCAGCCTACCCCCCCGCCCACGCTGTGCTGATACATCATGGTGTCGCCTGCGTAAGTAAATCGAAAGAAACAGAGATATATAGACATACATATGTATAATAGACAGGCTGCACGGGGAGTACAGACTAAAAAAAACTCAAACTGTAACAATGAAAACTTTGAAATGAAGAGAGAAAAAAACCTGTCTCCAAAATGTCAATTAGCACAACTATACGAAATCAAATAAAGGCCCAAGCAAGACGTGTCGAATGGCGAACGAACGAATACACTCGCCCGAATACTCGCTCGAATACCTTTGGGTATTCCTGAAAATTAAACGAATGCCTGTTAATTGGGCGAGCAAATAATACACACAAAATCGAAACACAAAATTCGAGCTACAAAATACGAAAAGCCAAAAAAAAAAAAAATCACAGAGCGCTATAAATTATTCCTATCTACGCTTATTTATTTATTTATCTTTTTCCTCCTTCTCCTGCTTCTTCTTCTTTTTACTTGTTGTTGTAGCTACCGAAAAAAAGTGTTATGAGTTCAAAGAAATGAAAACGTCGTCGTGTTCGGGCAATTGTCAGGCAAGAACTGGATTCCAAAGCAAACAAAGACAGAAAACCGAAAAAAAAATCAAAATATACAAAAAGTGTCAACGCTTTTAATCAAATGGAAAGTTTTTGCCAGCCATGTGATCTTGTTTCGTGGGCTGTATATGAGTGGGAGAGGTGTGAGGGGGTGGGGGTTGAGGGGATCTTCGCCTGACGCAACACCTACCCAATGCATTCAGGCCATAATGCTGATAGCTACCGGCCCCGAGGGCGGAGCCCATGTTAATGCCCGAATTGAGGCCGCTATTCAATGTGGACGAAAGCGGCGACGATTGATTCAGCTGGCCAAATCCTGTTGGATTCATTTTAGCCAAGTCAGAGAGACACGCGTATAGAAACAGATATAGATATAGATACAGATACAGTTAGTTCAACACAACAGCATTCTCCACTTCCACTTCCTTCTCCTTCTCCTCCTCTCGCTCCGCTACTCACCTGCCGTCATCGGATTAACACCCCAACGATCCCCGCCAAACATCCCTGTGCCACAGAGTCCATCGCCCATGGCAATATTCGTGATATTTGCCCCAAACGGAGGCAGTCCATGTGAGGGCAACAGTGCGCCCGGTGTGCGGAACACATTGGTGGTCTTCTTGCGCTTCTTCCACTTGGCACGACGGTTCTGGAACCACACCTGGTAGGGTTGTAAAGAGAGAGAGAGAGAGAGAGAGAGATTAAGAAACGAATTTCATTTATATGAAATATAGCTAGAAGTTTTCTGTATTTGTAGAGGGGAAGGGATAAGTTATATGGGAAAATAGGATAAAACTATGCACAAAACTGAGACTTAATTAACTTTATCTTACAGATAATAATTTATTTTCATTTATTTTAAGTCTTAATAACCACTTCAATATTGTAAATATATAAGAAGTAAAAACAACCTAAGACCATCTAAAATATTTCATTTGATCATCGGCCGCTTCTTATATAGTTTTTTCTGTAGTTACCAAAATTTAAAACTGGCCTAAAGAGAGTTCGCCTTAAAGTTTCAAATTATTTCATTAAGTGCTTCAAATAATGCTCTAAAATATTTAAGATTTCTATTTATTGTACTAAAGACTGTTTAAAACTATCTTTCCACATTCTAATTAAATTAGTAAAAACTCCTGAAATTGTTTTATTTAATTTTTTAATTTTAACCTACTTTTCATAAGTTTCTTTCCTAAGTTCACAAAATTTCACAATATTTTGAGGCAAGTTCAGAGAAATATTTCACTACATGCTTCCAAAAGAGTTAAGATTAATATTTTTGAAGGGAAATAATTCTAAAATATTTAAATTTTAATATTTCCACACAAAATTCTAAACTTTTTATGAAAGCACAGCATATATCACATATGTATATAGTAACTATCGCGCCACAAACTGACTGAAGTCCATTGGTTACTCGAATTCCTTTTGTTTTTTTTTAAATCGAATATATTTTTGTTGCTATAAATTCCCAAGTAATTCGCGTATTTTTATAGCACATACTCAGCCAGAGTTGAAGTTGCAGTTAAGTCTTGAGTGCGCGCTTAAATTGGCTCTATATATGCAGTGCTCCCTATCTACCTGCCCCACCCTCTTTTACTGTACGTGCGCATGTGTGTGTGTGTGTGTGTGTGTACATGTGTTTGACTGCTTGTTAAGCGACTTCTCGTACATGGTCTTAATCGAGATCAATTACCGTCGTGACAGTCAAAACATGTCTCGACACAGATACAGATACACACACACACACACACACACACAGACAGGCAGGTAGGCATAAATTCCATATGTAAATTCTTTATCTATCGTCGGGTTTGGCTGGTCAAACATTTTGGGAGGCTTTTGTCTTATCGCCAGGCCAGGGGCTGGGTCGGGGAGAAAGGGTTAGGTAGGAGCAGGCACTAGGAGACAGCGGCCCATGTCGGATGTGTGTGTGAGTGTGTGTGAGTTTTGAAATTGGCATTTCCATATATCGTATATGCATAAGAACCAAGTGACGGCGACGATGGCGATGGCGACGACGTGTAGACATGTTGAGGTTTTGACAGCTACAAGCAGCACACACACGGAGGCACACACACATGCACACAGCAACTCGCACACACACATAGCTACAGACAGTCTGCACAAAAATGTAGCCTGCTTTTAGGAGCCGAAATGCTGCAGCTCAACAATTTCTGGAAATAATTCCAATGAAAATGTTAAACAAAAAACAAGTGGGTAGGGCTACAGTCGAGCGCCCGACAGTAGGATACCCTTCTCCCAATTTTTAAAATCCGTTACAAACGTGTAACCACACTCATAATTTCAAACAGAAATTTTGCACAAATACTTCTACTACATATAGCTTTCTCGCTCACACTCACACAGCGACGCACGTTAAGAGTGACGTCGACGTCGAATAACTTCTGTTTTATTGATCCAATTGGATTGTAATTTGAAGAATATGTTCGTATGGCATATAGCTTTATACACACCAAAGCAGAACTTTCTAAGTTTAATAGTTTGCTTAATAATCGTAAATTACCGATTTGTGGGGGCGGTGGGCGTGGCATCAAACATTTAACATAAACTTCATCTGCCTATTATATATAGGAACTTCCAGAACAAATTTGGTGTCTCTAGCTTTTTTAATAGCTGAGATCTGTTGTCTCATACAGACGGACAGACAGACGGACATGTCTCAATCGACTCGGCTAGTGATCCTGCGCAAGAATATATATACTTTGTGGGGTCTGCCACGCCTCCTTATGCCTGTTACATACATTGCACAAAGTTAGTATACCCTTTTTTGACCATTTTCAATGGTCGAAGGGTATAAAAAAAAACAAACCTTATGGCTGCGAAAAAAGCAAAAGAAAACCCTGAATGACTTGTGACATGAAAACGATTTTTCCGCTGTGCATAACAAAGGCGCCGCGGCGACACTAACTGACTGAACTGACTGTATCCACATCACTCTCGACGACGGCAGCGGCGGGTTGACAACTTAACCGTTGCCCTCGCTCGCTCACTCGTTCTCCCCCCTCTCTTTGGCGTATTTATAGCCAGCTTGGCCGCGGCAATCTTGAGCTGTCAACTGGCTGCGCTGCGCTGCGCCGCAAAACTAATGGCCAAGAAATAAAGCCAAAAATGGCGGCGGCAGAAAAGAAAACAAAAAGAAAAAAATGGCAACTTTAGCGCAAAGTAACTTTGCTTGTACCGCTGATGGTCCCCAGCGAATTTGTCATATGTCGGCCAGCTGAGAGGCAGACAGAGAGAGAGAGAGAGAGAGGAAGGAAGGGTGAGTAAGAGAGAGAGAGAGAGAGAGAGAGAGAGCGATAAATAGAGCGTGCGACAGTTGTGCAGACAGCACAAAACTAGTGGACAGGCAGGCTGGCTAGCCAAAGCCACTGACAGTGCCTACTAAAAATATGCGCGCAATGTTACACCAGGGAACGTTAATGTGCCACATGGCTGGGGGAGGGGAGAGTGTGGATGGTGTAGCAGGGGGTGTATGTGTGTGTGTGTGTGCGAGAGAGGGTTGACTGCGACCTTGACTTGTTTATGCTTTTTACGTGTTTATGCGTCGCTCTATTCATTAACTTTTAATTTAATAATTTAAGACAATGTCTGACTGTCTGCCGGCGCGCTCTTTCTGTTTCTCTCACTCTCTCGCTCTCTCTCTCTCTCTCTTTTCTCTACCTCTCTTCCGTTTTTGTTTACCACGATTAAATTTGCACTGTTTCTTTTATTTTGCTTGCCACATTCGCCTGGGCGTATTTATTTATAAGGCAAGTGCCTCTGCTTCTTCTACTTTCTTCTACTGCCTTTGCCTCCAATTCGCTTCTTCCTCTTCTGCTTTGCTTTCTCTTTTCACTCGCGCAAAGTCATTGCCTACTTGGAGGCGCCGCGGCAGACCATTAAATTGGCATAACGTGCATGACGTGCCCGGCACGTAAATAGGCGTTAAAATGTCGGTTAAACAAAGCATTTATTTTTTATGCGCCTCTCCCAGTACGCACACACACGCCTGTTGAGGGTGTGTGTGCCAGACAGCCAGACAGACTGTGCTCACTCCCTGCTTCCCTGCTTCCCTGCTTCCCTGCTCCCTGCCCTTTTCTGACGCTCCTTATGCCGCGTTAAATTGTGTTTTGACTGTAATTTTTTAAGCTTCGCCCTTATGCATAAATTATCAAGCTGCGTTGAGTGGCTGGAAGGGCTGAGGGTAGATCGAAAGAGGGGGAGGGATGTGCAACGCCTCTGGCTTGATTTACAATAAATATCAAATTTGATTTATTAGATTATCAAGCAGAAAAACACACACAGATAATGCTGCTATAAACTGAAAAAAAAACAGATTGGAATTTTGATTTGGCAAAGATTGTCAAGGAATTTCTTATGGGAACGTGTGTTAATTTGATGGATAATTCAATTTGGAGTAGGAAACCTAAGGAAAACGTAAAAAGTTGAAGCAGAAATAATTTAATAAGACGAGAAAATATATGTAAGAAGCTACAAGCGGCTAAGACCTTAGAAAACATGTCAAAAAATAACCTAAAAAATTACATATGATTTGCTTCCTGTTGCTCTCTCACTCACACAACCATAAGTTCTAGGCTACCTTAAAATTTAATAACTTATGAGTTTATGTTTTGATTTTATTGAAATTTGCAGTATATAGTCATGTTATATTCATCTATAACTACGTCAAAGCAGCAAGTTATGACTTAAATACTAAGCGTAATAATAGATAAATTAATTGATTTAATTGAGCTCTAAATATGTCAGCTAATTTTTGATATAATATCTAACTGCACATAGTATAGAGGAATCTACATACCAAATTTAATATTTTTAGCTTTTATAATAAACGAGAAATGTGTGATCAAACAGACAGGAGGTGAGATAAACGGACGACAGATAATATATATAGGTAGCTGTAGAAATATCTTGAAGCCCAACGCGATTTCCTTAAATTCAAGCAGTTCTGCTTCTGAGAGTCTATAAAATTCTTTTAGCTAAACTAAAGCAAAGTTGAAGTTCCCAAAGAAACCTAAACAAATATCATATTATCTCTGCCACACCTCAGCAGTACTGCCCCGCCCCTTCTACCAGCAGCAAATGGAGCAGAACGAAATCCAAAAAAGAAATGCCAGAGAAACAGAGAAACGAGAGAGTTTTCCAAAAATTTCAGCCATATGCAGCAAGCAAAAGCATTTTCATGTTTGGACTTTTAATTTTCACTTGCGACTGACAACACACACACAGACAGAGAGACAGACAGACAGAGAGACAGAGGAGAGAAAGGCAGAAAGACACCACCAGCAGTAGCAGCACAAAAGGGGGAGGGCAATGATAACAAAAGGTGTGAGAAGAGCAACCAAAAAAGGCAAACGGAAACTGTTGCAAATAATAAATGAGTCAAGTTCATGAAAAAGCAATTTCTTGCGGCAGGCCACAAAAATATTAGCACCAGCAAATGGGCGCACCCTGTGCAGTCAGCGAGGGGGATGAAAGGCAGCAGGCGGGGGCAGGGGCAGTCAGAAATTAAGTAGCAGCCAAATGACATGCAACATCAACAGTCGAGGGGGATGAAATGAGACGGAATCAGTGCCCTGAAAATGTAACCATAAATGGGATAACAAGTGATTTGCTTTGATTTTATGATGGCCAACAGGGTGTGCTTAAGGGGGTGGGGGGGGGTAGTAGGAGAGTACCTGCCGCACTGCTGCCAAAGACCCAAAGGCATTTTTTGTCTCTGTGTGTGTGTGTGTGTTATGCTGCCGCTGCTGCTTAATGATCATAATGCGAGCGTGTTCTCTTTCTCTCTATCTCTGTCTCCGTCTCTGTCTCTGTCTCTTTGCCTCGTTATGCAACATTAATTGCACATTATGCCGCAATAAAACAGCTGTCGCAGCTGCTGCCAGTGTGGCAGCACTATAATCGCAATTATATTCGTGGCTGGAGGCAGAGTGTGGCCAGGTTATTGAAACGAATTTCATGGGAAATATTTGCATATGCCAAAATCGCCTCAAGTGCAATAAACTGTTCGATCTGCCAGGCTCCCTACCTCAACCCACTCATCACTTCCCCCTGCCACTACCTCCCCCCTTGCCATGACCATACACAGAAATGCACTTTGTCGCATTTGCCACTTGAAAAAGCCAATTTTGCAAAAATATCAATCAACAAAAAGGCTAAAAAGCCTGGAAAATAGTCACAGCACACGGGAGGGAGGGAGGTGAGGGGGAGGGGCAGAGGGAGAGATGATAGAGGCAGAATACCTGTCGTAGAGTCAGCTATATTGCAATCAAAATTCGATTAGCTGCCAATGCAAATATTATTTATTAAGCTCGACAGCGCAGGACAGTTGCATATAACCACATGCAATAATGGGCGTAAGTGGGCGTGGCATGCATGCACTAGCACTGTCAATAAATCAAATGATTGGCAAAGCGAGGCAGATAGAGAGAGGGAGAGAGAGGGAGCTCAATAATATTTGGCTTGTTTTTATTGACAATTTGTGTTGCCTCTCTCAGTGTTGCTGCTGTTGCTGTTGCTGCCTGTGATTGCTGCTGCTGCCTCACATAGTTGCGGCTGCTGCTGCTGCTGCTGCTGCTGTTGTGCTTGCCGCATAATCAAAAATCAATTGGGCAACTTTATTGCATTTCTTTGAAGCAGTGGCAACTCTGGCGAATGCCCTGGCAACCAAATGAAATGTCCACTCGACTGCCAACTGGCATTATGATTGGATTGGCCCCTGCTCCTCTCCAGCTGCCCCTCTTCAGTCTCTCGCTTTGATGTCGTCTTCTTCAGCTCAAGTCGAGCATCTTTTTATTATGATTATTGGCCTGTTTCTCTCTCTCTCTCTCTCTCTCTCTCTCTCTGAGTGCTTTATGGAAATCGTTTTTGGGCCAATATCTTTTCATTCGTGCGCAGATAAAAACTGCGTATAAATTCATAAAGCGACAAAGACAGCCAGCTTTCTCCCTCCATCCCTCCCTATCCCCTCTTCTGTCTCACTCTCTTTGCCACAAATGGAGTCGATTTATTTTATGTTATCCTTTAAATCCTGCTTTACGAGCGCGCCCAGCGACACTTGCTGCGTTGACTCCCCCCCCCCCCTCTGAAATCCAGCTATAGCTACACCCCTGGCGATTCGTATATGCTGCGCCAACCCGATGCTGCCACTGCTACTATGTCTGTCCCACTCACTCACACACACACACACACACACAGGGTGTCGGCACAGGGTGTTGGGGAAGCTCGCACTTGTTGTCGCCTGTCCCCGTTTCCTCTGGTTGGGGAAGGAATACATAGTCCGGCTTGTGCTTAGGCTTAGTCAGGCTGATTTATGAATTAGTTGCATTACTTTTGGCGCGCACTATAGTGCAGCCTGCTAGTGCAGCAGCCACTGTGTACCCACATGGGCGGGTACGCAAAGGGGGGGCGAGCTGGCAACGCAATGCAACCCCCGAAAATATTGTTGCTGCACACGGGGGCGGAGCATGCGCAGCAGAGGCAGCAGCAGCTCCAGGAGAAGGGGCAACTCCAACGACAGCTAACGAAACTTTTTTTATAGCTACGCTTTTCTTTTGGGGATTTTCTATTTGCAGAAAAAGTGTTGGAAAACAAGAGAAAAATGGGTGGGGAAAGCGGCCAAGTAAAACGCTCTTTTTGCAAATCGCACGAGTTTGAAACCTTTTCATTTATCAATAGCCAAGGGGATTATCCCAAATGGGCACACCCACACACACACACACACACACACACAGGCAACCAGCCAGCCTCACACACACACACACACACAGTGGACACTTTGGGCACGCCATTTTCACACAAACATTTCAATGAAAAGTATCAACGGAATTGCTTTCGAAATTGCTTCATATGCCATAAACAGAATGCGTGCCAGATTTTCTTTATGCGCTTGATGGTTGCAACGGTTCGGTCCCCTCGCCCCTGCCCCTCCCCCTTGGGCAGCCATGTTCTCTCTCCCGCTATCTCCCATACACTCTCTCTCTCTGCCTCACTTGCTCTGCCTTTGGCTACTTAAAGCGCATTTTAAAGTTTTCTGTTTTCAGCTTGCAAAAAGCGCCGCCTTTTTCTCTCTCTCTCTCACCTGCCTTTTCCCTCTCTCTCTCCCCGCTTTGCTGCATATTTTCGTTTTGGTATTTCAATTAAACTTTAATTAAAATGCGATGCCATGGTTATCAAACGCGCGTAGCAAGTCTCTCTCTCTCTCTCTCTCTCTCTCTTGGGCCAGTTCAAAGTTCTATGGGGAATCTGCGTTTAGTTTTTAGCTTTTTCGCCATTTTGATTACATTTTTGCCAGTTGCCTTTTTGGCCAACAGCAGCAGAAAGCGAGGGAGAGAAAGAAGAGAGAGAGAGAGAGTGAAAGAGGAGAGCGAACTGCTCATAAGCAAAGTGTTTGCTTGCTTGCTTCGCCTTGTCTCATAAATCCTGTCAGCTACCTGCTGCTGCCCTCTCTCTCTCTCTCTCTCTCTCTCTCTCCCTTCGCTGCTCAGTGTGCTATTATTAGAGCCGGTATTAAGCGGCTCAGCAAATAAATTAGTTGTCTGAAGTCGAGGCCATAATTTATCACAGTTCGCCCCAGTCGGATTGCTCGGCTTTTCGTACGAGTCAATCGATATACGATGGTACTGCAATTGTAGCGGGAGTTTCTGGCATTAAAGTGGGCTCTATAGAGCTGAAGGTTCGATAGCAACTAACTGGCATATGTAGCATATAAGATATAGAGAAATCTTGACTTTAAAACCACAAAAACAACTCAATTTATCGTTAATTCTGTGACTCAAGTCAAGTTCGGGTTTGAGATGACGTCTGTGAAATTAGCAAGTTTTTCTCTCTTTGTTTGTTCCCTGTTGTAGATGTCGCTTGAAAGACTGCCACATACCTCTTACAGCATCATAAATTGTGTTAATTTTTTTTTGTAATTGACTCAGCAATTTGTGAAACGAAGCGGAACAACTCAAAATTAAATTTCTTATTGCGAAATGGAGTAAGTTGAGTATAGTGAACCATATCTGTTGTATACTAATATAATAATGTTATTATGCTATAAAATATATTATATATATGATATACAATTATTTATTTCTAACACTTTAGGTCTTGGATTGCAAAAGACTTCATTTATAGCCTTTACAGCGTGGACAATAAAATCATATTGGTCTTTCCAACTATCTGTCTGCACGAACTCTTAGACCTTCGGATTTATAAGTGTCTAGAGCCTCTAATTTTGTGAGAATACTCGTATATAATAATATCTATGATATATGAAAATATATTTGTATCTTTTTGAGCCATACTTCGAAAAAGACTTAATTTAGTATCAGTATTCACTTCTATCTGTCTAAGATCTAGAAATTTATAAGTGTCTAGAGCCTCTAAATTTTGTGAGAATACTCTTATATAGTACAGCAATAATTATCATTTGCTGTTGTCTACTTTATTATCTTCTACATTTGCCCAAGCAAACTGCAAACTCAACTCTAGAAACTCAACACATTTCTAAACTGTTTTCCTTCTCTCTCTTTCTCTCTGGTTAGCTGTGCATTCTCTCACTACTTAAGCAAACAAATTATGCATAGTTAGAGTACTGAATTTCTCACATAATATTAGCCAAGTCCAGGTAAAGCCACAGTGCCCCCTGCCCCTGCCTGTTCTCCCTTACATTTCTATTTCTGGTTACCTTAGCTGCCTTCCCCCTCCCCATCGTAACCCCAGGCAGACAGCATCATCACGCTGGTTGCCAGGCAAATTAATCATGTGAGAAATTCATTTAGTTGCAAGTGCCACAGACTGTGGCACGTGCTGACCAACGGCGTCGTCGCATTGCAACAATTTAATAAACAAAGCAATAAATGCAAAACATTCCAGGCCAAACAGAGAGAGGCGCACAATGCTTTGACAATGTAAAATCATGATAAGTCAATTTCCCCCCTCAGGCTCCCCCCTCCCCCTCCTCATTCTTCCCTCTTCTTCAGTGCGTGTGGCACATGGCATATTGCCACTCCGCGGGGGTTGGCTAAGACGGCGTTAACGTTAATGCAGCCGCGCAAATTGTCGGTGGCAAATACAAATTAACAATTGCACCGCCTGCTGTCTGTGTTGACCTAGCACCCCTCCTAGCTGACTACCACCCCCCCTCCCCCTCTAGCCACACCCCTGCCTGCCCGCTGTCAATGCGATTACATTTGTTAATGTTCCTGCCGTGATTGTGTAGTCGCATTTTTGGTGGGGGTCAGTTTTGGCTCAGTTAGCGGCGGCTTATTAAATTATTGTGGTAGTTCTTGTCTCTCTCTCTCTCTCTTTTTCTGGCCTGCTACTGCCTCCTGGCTGGAAGGGGGAGACTGCTCCACGCTCTGGCCACGTAGTGCTCCGTACGTGCGCTTCATAACTTATGCAGTCAAGGGAGTCATGTGTGGCTGCCCTCCTGCCCTCCCCTTCGGGCCTTCCTCTTTAACCAACTCCGAGCTGAGCTGAGCTTGACTTGACTTGATTTTGGTGCTAATGCGCCAAACGTTTTTGGCCAGCATTTATGGCCGACTGGGGCTGTCTTTATGCCGTCATTAGTTGCAAATCCGACTAGATTGATTTAGGGCCAGACGTGTGTGTGCATAAGAAAAGGAGTGCAGAGGGAGCAGGGGAAGAGGCAGGCAGTGGCAGGCAGCTACTTGTGGCATAGGCCATAAAAATATGTGAGAAAGAGACATAGCGAGAGATCTCTCGCAGCGGGCAAACTTAATTTATATGCTAATTTTATTAACATTCAGCCAGCTACACCCCTTAGTGACACCCTCCTCCCCCCTTCGACGCACCCGCTGTGGCAGTAAGTCCTGGCTAATCCAATGGGCTGACATTCCATAAGCCGCAAAAGCCGACGACAACGAAAAATCAAACATTATAGCGTGTTAATAGCAGAGGCAGCAGCAACAAAGATATCAGCGGGGGTGGGTCAAGGGGCAGAAGAGGGCGGGGAGTATATACAGGGTGCTGACAAGCGGATGAGCTGCTGGCATTAAGCGGGGCAGACACTGATACGCAATTATTAATGTAATTTATCAAAAAGTGTAGCACATCCGGTTTAGCTGGCGCCCAAAAGCAGGCAACACTTTTTTGCCAGCTGCCCCTTCTGGCATGCGCTGCCTTCCGCTTCCGCTCTGCTCCCCTGTGCTCCTGCCCCACAGCTAGCCAATTGGCCAATAAGATGGCACCAACTTTGGGCATTCATTGAAACCACAAAACAATTCTCGCATAGTTTGTGTGCGGCTCAGAGCAGAAAAGGGAGAGCAGCAAAGAGACAGAGAATAAGAGAGAGGGGAAGAGGGAGCAGGGGAAGTGGATGTGGCACTGCAGGAAGCGGAAGCTTAAACACAAATTTAATGAAGCAGTAAATTCGATTGTCGCATAAACAAAACCCGCAACCGCCACCCGACCCGGCGCGAGGGCAGGCAAAGGACAAGGCGCACGCCACAGGCAGCCAGAGACGGAGACGGAGATGGAGACAGAGGCAGATCCAGGCCAGAGGCAGAGCCGGCGGCACAAGGCAGCAGCAGCCGTAGCCATAGCCAGTTTCAGCCGCAAAAGGATAATGCTCAGCTACAGTCGGGTGTGCGAGTGTGTGTGCGTGTGTGTGTTTGGTTTCACCAAAAACTTTTTGTGCTGCCAGCCGCAGTCAGAAGTCGCACACAGAAAAGGGATGGGAAGGGAAGGGAGGCTTCTGGGGGGGCACTGTCTAAATGTGACTTTATGTGCTTTAATAAAGTATAATTTCGGGACGCTTAAATGGCGTAGAGAGCGCGCCAAGCCGGCCAAGAGAGAGAGACAGAGAGAGAGAGAGAGAAAGAGAGGGAGAGAGCTGCTCGCAGCTCGCAGTTCGTTGCTCGTAAAGTGCTGAAATTGTGAGTTAAAGCACAAGTGAAAAGCCCCCGGAAAAGCCAGGGAAAACCCCATACGCAGTCATAAACCAAAAAGTAAAACAAAAATATAAAAAAAAAATATGTGTGCGAACTGAGAGCGAGTTCAGAAAAATATTAAATAAATTGTCTTGCAGTTCTATAAATACAAAAAAAAGGCTTGAAAAATAAAGAAATAATTAAACAAATTATTTATTTAGTATTTTCAAAAATATAATAAAATACTGTAATACTGCTTTGTTGCTCCTTCAATATTTGCTTCTTGCGTTGCTTAAGATCTTAATGTATTTTGTATATATTTGTTTGACTTTCAGGGACTCAAATTATTTAATAAAAATTAAACATAATTGCAATATTAATTTATATTTTTCTCTTTGAAAAAATACTGCAATATTTGTTTCCAGTGCTGGTCAAGATGTTTATAAATTTTGTACATATTTATTAAATTTTTTAGAGACTCAAAGCTTTTTAAAAATATAAGAAAATATCCTACAATATTTGTTGCTCTATAAAAAATACTACAATGTTTGTTTCACAATAATATTTGTTATTCTCTAGGAAACTACTGCAATATTGGTTTCTAATGTTGCTAAGTATTCGTTCAATTTTTCTGACGATTCAAATTGTATTCAAATATTAGACAAAACTAATAAAATTTTTGTTTCTTCTACAATATTTATTTCTAGCACGCCCCAAAATATTTCTAAATTTGATATGCATTTATTTAACTTGGAGTCAATTTGACTTATAAAATGCGAGTATTTATTTATACTGCAATATTTGTTGCTCTATAAAATAAACTAGTGAAATATTTGTTTCCAGTGCCGATCATAATCTTTATATATTTTTTTAAAGTGTATAAAAAACATATGTAAAAACTACCGCAATATTTATTTCCACCACATTATATTTTTCTCTAAGATCTTTATAAATATAGTATCTATTTATTTAGCTTCTAAAAACTGAAATTGCAATATAAGTAAGAGAAAAATTAACTAAAATTCGCAATTGTTTTTGGCAGATCTTTTGTAGCTAAATATATTTTTCAACCTAAGCTATTTAAATTGTTTATTGTCTTTGCTTTCTTTGGTCATTGTTTACCCGCTAATTGTTTGCTAAATGAGCCAATTTATAAATCAAATACACGCTTTAAATTGTGCTCAAAATGAAAAAATAAATAAATACAGAAATTTTGAAACGATTTGAGACTGCTTTTAAAGGCCGAGGCAAGAGTGCAGCGTGTGGCATGTGGCATGAGGCAAAGCCGCAGAATACGCGAGCGTATTTAGCGGACTTGTGGTTTGTGCAACACAATGCGACACGCGTCATGTTGCCAAACTAAACGACAAGTGACAGTTGGCAGTTGCAGGCAGAGAGGTAGGGGGCGGGGTGGCACGTTGCATGTTGCAAGTTGCAAGTTGCATGCTAATCAGTGATGCAGCAACCGCAACAAAGCCGCGTAAAGTTTGGCAGCGGACACAGACAGGCAGGAGAAGGAGATGGAGATGGAGAAGGAGAAGGAGAAGGAGGAGACTGGCAGCTGGTTAAGTTTTGGCGGGTTGACTCACCTGCACACGTGACTCGGTGAGGCCGATCCGCATGGCGATCTCCTCGCGCATAAAGATATCCGGATAGTGTGTCTTGCTAAAGCAGCGCTCCAGTTCGTTCAGCTGCGCCGGCGTGAAGCGTGTGCGGTGTCGCTTCTGCTTGTTTTTGTCCAGATGCTGCAGATGCGATGGAGACAGCGACAGAGAGGGAAGAAAGAAAGAGAGAGAGAGGGAGAGACATGACTTGAGTGTGTTTTTGGCAGCAGGCACTTTTCTTGGTTAGATACAACATCAACAACAACAACAACAAGGTGTACTTGAACGAGACAATTACGGGAACTAACCAAACTACAGTTAATAGTAAAATTGGCAAATAGAAACGTAAAAAAAAACGGAAATAAAAACGCAAAACATAAACTTAAATTTGCTCTGCTTTTTTTAACTACTTTTCTTTTTTTTTCTACTAATTTTTTTTCTTTGTTGTTTACATAAAATACGTAGGGAAATAAAATCACACTTACTTTTTTTTTTATTCATTGCACATAATTTTATTTATACACAATTCAACACACACAAGTTACACATTCACATTTTGCAGTCAAGTTTGGATTGGTTTTTGTTTATTTTTTTGTTTTTTGTTTTTTGTTTTTTTGTATTGTCAATTTGGCAGTTTTTCAATTGTTTATCGAATTTTGGTTTTTGTGTTGTTTATTTTTCGTATTTGTGTATTTATTGAGGAAAAAACATCGAAAAGAACATGGATTATTAAAAATTCAGCTTTTACTTGATGCTGAGAGAGAGAGAGAGAGAGAGAGAGGGAAAGAGATCGCCGAGAGAGAGAGAGCAAGAATCTCTCTTCTTCAGCGTATGCTCACCTGATCCTGTTGTTGCATGTTGTTGCTGTTGTTGCCACTGCCGGGATTGTTGTTGTTGCCACCGGCCCCGCTGCTGTTGTTGTTGTTCGTGTTGCTGTTGCTGCCGTGACTGCTGCCGCCGTTCAACACATTGCTGTTGTCGCACAATCCGCCGCTAACATGCAGCCGTGCCACGCCCCCAACACTGGCAGCACCACCAACACCACCGGGTCCAGCACCGCCGCCCCCTAGATCTGCGATGCTCGGGCCGACGGGCAACTGGCCGAAGCTATTGACGCCCGCGTGCAGCGCTGTGATTGCCGCCTTGGGTAGATCACAATCCTTGGGGCCTGTGAGGAGGGCAGGAGGGGTAGAGGGATAAGAAAGCAAAGAGTGAGTTAAATAAAGAAAAGGAGGAAGAGAGAGAGAGAAATGGAGAGAATTAGGTAAGCTATGAAATGGTCTAGTTAAAGTATTTATAATACAAGTAGTAGTTGTAGTATATGTATATCTAAGACGAGTTGGGTATATAATTTAATGGAACTCCGATATCTTCTTATAGATTCTATATGCAATATGCTGAGTCTTTAGTTAATACATATATTAAATATACATACTGCATCTTCTATTATATCTTTCTATGAGTTTTTAGGCAGCACAAACTTTTAAATTTATTTTCCGTCTGTCTGAACACTTATATATAATTTATTACAGCAGTTAAGAACACTTTTTTGTCATATAAGGCAACAATTTGGATCTATTTATGATTTTAGCACTTTAGAATTATTTTAAACCCTGACTAAGTCCAAATAAAAGCACTTTTCTTGAGTTTCAACACTTTAAAAACAGAATATACATTATACTGCTAATTTGTGCTTATTTTTTTGCACTAAATTATTACTTAAGATATGATATGCAATTTATAGTCAAATTATATAGATAAGCAGCAAACTCCTTACAATGCAGGCGGTATTCCAAAAAACTGACTTCACTGAACTAAAAAGTATTCCAAATATTTCCAAATTGAATATTTCAGGCACAAAACAATTTGTTGTTGTTGAGTTCACAAAACAATTTTCCAATTTGCATTAATTAATTGTGATGCACTGAGAGAAAAACCCACTAGACACACACAGACACAGAGAGAAAGCCGACGGAATTGTTGTGATTACTTTTTTTCAAGAACTTTTGTTGTCTTTTTTATTACGAGATTTATTGCGCGTTTTTTATGTTCTGAATTTGTCACTCTTTGTGTGCGAGTGTGAGTGTATGAATCATTCACTGATTTTATCCTGCGAGTGTCGTTGTCTGCGCGTCAAGTGAATCGACTTGGTGAATCGCTCAGAGCTGAGAGCGAACTGCGGCGATCGGATAAATTGAATTTTTCAACAACCTGTCATTCAAAAGATGCCAAAAACAGTAACAAACGCTAAGAGGCAGCGACGTTAGCAGCAGCAGCAGCAGAGGCAGAGGCAGAGGCAGCGCAGAGTCGCAACTGAGGTGCGATACTCACACACAGATACACAGATACACAAATACAGATACAGAGAGGCCGGCACGGCGTAACCCCTTTTTTCCATTTCATTTCTACCTTTTTCGAGTCTACGTAACTTTGTTTCCCTGTTGTTTTTGTTGCTGCTGCTGCTGCTGCTGCTGCTGCTGCTGCTGCTGCTGCTCTCTGTGCCTGCTCACGGTAGTTCGAAATCACGTATAAAAGAAGAAGAGTAGAAGAGGAGGGAAAAAAACGAATCATAGTCAAATACAAACAGCGTAGTCGAAGGCAAGGAGAAGGAAGCTGGCAGCAGGGAGGGGGCGGAGTAGGCTGCTCTCCGAGTCGGAGACCTCAGCACGGCGCGTTCAACGTATGTCTGGAATTTTTAACATGTTGGTGCGAGGCGCTGCCTGTGAGAGATGTGAGAGACGGCAGCAACAGCAGCAGCAGCAGCAGCAACAACAATAAAGCGACTTCTAGTGAGACGCGCTCAACTCTTTTGGCATTGATTGCGCACAGGTGTGTGTGCGAGTGTGTGTGTGTGTGTGTGTGTATCTTTGATTTTTTAACTCTCTGCTACAAGTCAAACATTTACTCATCGCCAGTTGATGCGAACTCTCTACACGACGTTGCTGGCCAAGATGCTGTCATGATTTTCATTTAATTATGCGCAGTACCCAGCACCCTGTAAAACACCGACACCCTGCCCCTCTCATCCACTACTACTACACCCACCCAACAGCTGTGTGTGAGTGTGTGTGTGTGGGTGTGCAATTTCCATTGAAAGCGAAAATGTACGCGAAATGCAAATCCATTTTTATTTATTTATTTATTTTTTATTTATTTTTTTTAGTTTTTTTTTGTTTTTTGTTTTAGTGTCGGTGCTGCCTTTGATGTGCACGCTGCATCAATGATTTTTATTGTTCTCTCTCTCTCTCTCTCTCTCTCTCTCTGAACTTGTTAAAAACATTTTCGGCAACTTCAGAGAGCAGCAGCAGCGGCAGCAGCAGCGGCAGCAACAATTGCTGCAGTGGCAGCGGCAGCAACAGGTGCCAATACCCGAAACTGACTGAGCGAGACTCATAAAACTTGAACGAGTGCAGCGCCAGGCACAGTCAGGCTCATAAAAATAAGGCAAGTGTTCTTAGATGATGGCAGCGACATTCCCAGATTTCAGTTTGTTGTTGTTGCTGCTGCTGTTGTTGTTGTTGTTGTGCAGTCGCTTTTAAAGCGTTGCCAGCAAAGTGCTAATTTTTACACATACACCCAGCGCGGCTACTGTTCATTAGCGATTTTTGACGCGCCCGAAGCGCGCTCACGACAGCGCGCTGTGCTTACATGACGCACACCGAGACACACACACACACTCACACACAGTCACACATAGATACACACACACACACAGCTACAGTTGATTTGCCCTGCGCTTTGGCAGCTTGACATTTGTCAAACAAATTGAAAACCGAAACTAAGCTAAGCGACAGCAAACAAGCAGTAGCTACCCCCCCCCCCTCGCTACCTACCCCCCCTTCCCTGCAGCACACCCCTGGCAGTGTGTGTGCCGCATTTTACAGTTAGCCAACATTTGCTGCAAACTGCGCTGCCTGCTTGCGGATCTTGGGCTGCTGCTGGGGCTGCTCCAGTCTCGGTCTGCGCTCGTGATTGGTAAATTTAAGGCGCGGTGTTAGGTGCGATGTCTCTGCAAGCTGCCAAAGCCGACAGGGCACACACACACACAGCTAACACACACACACATGGCTAACACATACACACACAGCTTACGCTCCAGCGCAACGCACAAGCTGCGCCTCAAACTCAGCTTACAGTCCGCCGTTGCTCCAAGAGAAGTGCGACTTTTAGCAATCTCATGTGCGGCTGCTTCCTTCAGCCATGGACTACGCTCCCTACTCTCTAGGCCCGACTGCCTTTGCTCATGTATCGTATAGTATGTATCTTGCCAAATAGCGCCACTTCTCGAAATCGCACTCTGTCGTTGCTTAGTCCAGCTTTGATTTTGAGTCAACACAGTTTTACAGTTGTGGCACATAAATACGAAACGCGGCAGCAACTGTAAATCTGTGTGAGCTGACAAACACTTGCAACACGAAGCGAGAGGAATGTGCTGCAACAAGGGAACTACACGGAGAAATGTGGATAGAGAGAACTTAAGCATACCCTATATGCCACAAGGCAGAAGGAATGTCTGAGATTAGATTGTCTTAAGATTCCTTTGGTAATACGTTTAAAAAATAATTATACTAATTAGCGAAATGAGTTTATAATCAATGAAATATTTAGATACACTATAATTCCTCTCATAACATTTTTAGGCAAGATCATGTCATAGAATCCTTAGATATACTCAAGATTCATTTTTAATTTAAAGATACCTCCTATTTGGCAACAGCTAGGTCTCAAGAGAATATAAACTAAGTCTGTAAGCTCTACATTAATGTCAACTATATACAACTCTAAGGCAAAGCTTCAAATTGGTTTAAAATCAATGAAATTAAAATATTGTGTTCATCTTCCGATAATAATATAGGCAGTATAATAAATTAATTTCATTTCTTTTAAAAGATACAATTTATTTCGCAACAGAAAAACCTCTAGAAAGTAAGGTGTAAACTCTAGATTATTACTATATAAAGAGAGTTTAGGCAGATCTGGATATAAGCTTGGAAATAATTAAATATTTTTAAATAGTGTGCTTTTTTCTTTAATATCTTTAAGTGCGATGGGAAGCCAAAAGTTACTAGAGATTCCTTTTGTATTTTGCTTAAAATATACAAATTTTGTGGCCATAGAAAAATCTAAAAAAAAACTATGCATTTGAACTCTACATTATTGATATACATATAGAGATTATAGCTAGAGTTAGAAATAAATTTGAAATGAATTTAATATTCCAATAGAATTTGCTTCCTCTCGACAAATCTTTCATTAAAACTTTATTCCAGCCGTAGATCTTAACTTTGTTCTCAGTTTCAGTTGACTAACTCATATATATATATATACTGAGAGAGTTTATTCTGAAAATATCCATCTATCTGTTCGGTAACTGAATTTATAACAGATCTTTGCAGTGCAACCCAGTCAAGTCAAGCCTGCAGATTGCTTCCACAAAATTTCAGTTCCTTTCTACTCAATTTCAAGTCATCTCTTTAAATTAAAACCGAGTAAAGTTAAATTTTTCCTACTCTATATACAGTGTATATTAAGCCGCACACATTAGCCTAGTTGTCGATGGCATTAACCTCTCTCTGATAATGATGACTAATTGCACATCAAATCAATCATAGATGGAGATATGTTTGTGTAATTCGAAATGTCATTGCAGCGACATTAGTTGAATGCCGTGTAATGGTCGCGGCTGTTTACCGTTGTGGCGAAATACCGTTACAATAAAACATGGCGGCACAGCCAACTGATTGCCGGCAGCATCAGCATGAATGCGAGTGTGTGTGTGAGCGTGTGTGTGTGGCGGCCATTTTGCTGGGTGCTGCTGCTGCTGTTGCTGTTGCTGCTGCTGCACGAAAACCGCACAAAGCGATTAATTAATTAAAATTGGCAAACATGAATTTATCGCGCAAGCAATTTGCACAATTTGCGCAAATCAGTTTGGTGGGCAACTGCAACTGCAACTGCTGCTGCTACAACTGCAACTGCAACGCGCACTAAATGCAAATATCTGCCGCAAAATATATGGCAAAATCGCAGAGAGGAGCAAGCGGCACACACACACACACACAGCCAGCCAGCCAGCCAGCCAGCTAGGTGGAGTCCAATGCAGTCAGTCAGTTGCAGCATGCACCGTATATAATTATTGAAATTTGGAAATTGTGCGGTTCAGGCTTGGGCGTAGGCGTGAGCAACCGCAGCAACAGTTGCAGCGAACGCAGCAGCAGCAGCAGCAGCAGCAACCGCAAAACATTTCAATACAAATGTGTGAAGGCAGCTCTAGCTGGAAGCGGGCAGAGAGAATGGGGGCTGGCGCACATATTTCACTAGCGCAGAGGCGACCGCAAAAATGCCAACGCACACTGGCCAAGTGGAGAGGGGAAGGAGTCGAGGGGGGACGAGAGAGGAGGGCCAACTTCAGGCGGGCACAAATTACAAATGCAATCATGAAATTAATTTAATTAATCCGGGTACGAAAAATGCCGAGCAAATGTTTGTCGAAACGGCGCTGCGGCATTAAGTCAACGATTTAAGTTTTACACACGCGAGACAGAGAGGCAGAGAATGTCAGAAAGAGAGAGAGAGAGGGAGAGAGCGAGAAATGGGCATTAGAGAGCGAATTGCGAATTTCTTTTGCATGCAAATGTCGCTTAATTGGGCGCGACTGACTGTGTCGCCTCTGCTGGCCTACGCTGCGCATACGTAATATGCAAATTTGCATGCTCAGCTTGTGCTGCAGCTGTAGCAGAGGGCAGGGGAGGGAGGTAGGGGCAAAGGCAACGACAAGCGAAGGCTTATGAAATTTATTAGGAGCTGCCTAGGGATTTTTGTCGAGCAGAAACTTCATTGAAATTTATGTACGCTTTAATCAACACTTGAAATCGTTCTGAATGAAGTCTGCACAAATTAAATACGTATAAAACAGCACAGAATTCAATGTCAATTGTGCTGCGAGAGAGAGAGAGAGGCAGATAGAGGGAGAGAGAGCCAGTTGTCGGCACAATAATTGGGGCTTTTGGTTTACTCAATTGCTTTTTAATTAACAACAACATGCTGCGCAATTTGTTAATCAAATCAGCAGAAAAGTACAAGGAATTTACAGGCAGATATTACATAGAAATAGCTACAATATTTGCTTTAATATTTGCAAAAATGTCGTTTATTTTGCACTAGAAATAAATTCAATTTGGCAACGATAACTTTTAGTTTTTTTTTACAATTTCGGTTTAGTTCGATGCTGCTCGTAGAGATAAAAGTTTATCGAATGCGGCCATAATTCTTTTGGCAAGCGCAGATTGCGCATACGCAGCGTACGCCCTCGCGGTAGCTCGACGGCAATAAATTAATAAAAGTAATTAATTACAAGCGATGGGAGAGAGAGAGAGAGCGAGTGTGTGGGGTAGTGGCACCTCGATCGGACTGCGGGCAAGGAGGAGAATTATTCAATAAAAGCGCGCACATAATTCATTCGAGTGTGGCAGTTGCAGTTGCAAGGCGGCAAGAAGTGCCTGCGTAGTGTGGCAGCAACAGCAGCAACATGAATTGATTGCCGAAATTGAAAGTGCTTGAAAAATGATCAACAATGTGGTAAAAAATATATATTTATGAATTCAATATAAACTCTCTGGCGTTGGCCCGCACTGATAATTATGTGCGTACAAATGTAATTTACAATTTGCGGCATATTTAAAAGAGCAATTATGGCAATTAACACACACACACACACACACACACTCGCAGTTGCTTCACACCCACAACAAAAATACACGAAGCTAGTTAAATACAACTTAATTATTGCTAAATGCACGCGACACGGGCGCCATCTGTTTAGACGCCTCAATTATTGCCCATTTAGCGTCATCGATGGCCGGCAATAACTCGGAAGTAACTACAGCACAGACAGATACAGATACATATATCTATCTACCATATATAGATATAGATCTCCAGCCAGATAGCCAGAGTGGCTGCTGCCCTCTGCCTGCCTGGCGTATGCTCAAGAAATTAGTTTAATTATGCCCGTGGACGGACAGATTAATGCACATATTATTATATATTAGCGCAATTCACTTGCCGATCTTAATTACAATGTTATATACTCGCGGCCACACCCCTCTAATACATACCCACTCCCTCCCTGCTGCCCCAGCACAACTTACCCAGCACATTGGCCCCAAGATTGTTCAGCATGCTTGCCGAGAAGTTGCGTATCGATAGCGTCGACAGCTTGTCGGCTTGTCCTCTCCTTGTCCTTTGGGAAATTTATCGATCGTAATATATTTGATAAGTCTAGGCTTGAATTCAATTTGATTGAATTGTCCTCTCGTCTTGATTTTGAGGCAGAACTCCGCAGAACTCTGCCTTCGTATACTCGTCTATCACAGTTTGTTAAAACTAACGCCGCTTTCCTGACTTCGGCAATTACATTTCAAGAGCGAGGACTAGGCGCGACTCGCTGGGTCTGTGAAAAAGGGGAAGAGATTATTAATATTATGTATAATAGATAGAGATCAGAGTTGAGAGGATTTAGGTAACTGTGAGCATAGCATAATGAAAACGAGACTGAAGCAGAAAGAGATTTCAAATGATAGAGAGTGAATTGATTTCATAATAATTATTACTGCTTGAAAAGTATTCTCTACCAGTCCAGAGAGAAATTTGTGTGTCTTAAATAGCTTATATATCATTAGAGAAAATTTTAAGATCTTAAATATTGCCTACTATTCATTAAAGAAAATTAAGCGATACTTAAAGCACAACAGATCAATTCTCTCGACATTGGGAGACTATTTTTTAAACAATAATTAATAATAATATGAGTCGAGTAAGCTCTGAGAGACTTAAATAAATAAATAAATAGATTCATAAAATATATGATATTGAAAAACAAGTTAATGTTAGTATATATAGGTTGAATAAATACAATTAAATATATAATACATTTAAAAATATTGAGAAGTTGTGAAAGCTTACTGAAATATAAATACTTATCATAATAATAATTTAAAATACTTCTAATACTTTACTCTACTTCTAATATTTTACTCTAAAACAAGTATAGCTAATTATGTCTTACTATTAAAATAATAAATATAATAACTTGACTTCTTACCTTACTATTCTTATATAATTAAATAAAGTATAATAATGCAACTATTCCCTCATTTCTCCCACAGCTACACCTATACTCCATTTGGCAATTGCCAACTTTGCCTATAAACCCATTTAAGCCAAGTCAATACCCAATACGAAACAAACAAACACATCTAATTGACCTAATCTCAAATCGTACTCCAGTTTAACCGAATTTGATTGCACATTTTGATTCAATTCATTTGGCAAATTCGTGTTCTTTTTCTACTCACCTTGCGACCCCGTTTTTGTTTCTCTCTTCTTTCCTTCGGATCAGAGTTCAGTCCAGTGCAAAGAAGGCTCAAATTGCCATAGTAAAATTAATTAAATTGACTTGACCATAAAAAAAGCCAAAGAAATTAAATCGAAGTCACTTGGCCGGAAGTTGAAAAGTTTTCTTGCCCCGACGACACGCACATTAACACTCACGCACACACACACACACACATGCACACACACACTAACACTAACACACGTAGTGTTGAGAACACGCAACGCAACGGAAGTTCGTATCGTTCGTATTGATGAACTGACAGCCGGACAATGTCCGCCGGAGAGACAGAAGAGACGGAGACGTAGACGTAGACGTTGGAAGAAGAGACCGCAATTTGTTAGACTGCGGTTTGTTGTTGTTTGTTTATGTGAATTTAATTGATTTTCTGCAGCTCAACACACTCGCACACGCACACGCACAACACTTTTGCCACCGCTGCTGCTGCTGCTGCTGCCTGTTTCTGTGCATAATTTATGAACAGTCAAATTAGTTTGGCTATATAACTGTTTCCGCTGCTTTTCTGCTTTTCTGGCCAGTTGCAGTTCTTTTGTGGCGACGGCTCAGCCTCGAGAAACTAACGGAACGCAACAACGGTACGAGATACGCGTAACGTTTGCCTGGCGGACTCGTTCGCATTTGAGACAAATGCGAAAAAATCAAAACGAATTGACTCGACGATGATGATAACGCAAAACGCTGCCCGCCTGCGCTGCGCAGCCGACGTCGTCGTCGTCGTAGGCGATGATTTCAATCGCCACCACCCGATTGCAAGCAGCAAATCCCCCCGCACACCCCCTGCTCCATGCACAGCCTGCCAAACAATCGACAAGCACAGTGCAAAAAACGCCACACAGCGGGTAAGGCGCGCGTTTTATCTCTTCTCTTCTCTCTTCTCTCTGCTCGCTCTACTCTGCTCGCTCGCTCTCTCCCGGCCTGCTGCTCTCTGGCTGTGGCTAAGCCAGCATGCTGCGCAACAGAGACAACAACACAGTAGCTGCTGCTGTTGCTGCTGCTGCCGAGGCAGCTGCCATCTTAGCGCAGGCAAGCAGCATACAGCGTGTGCGTGCACAGCATGTGTCTCGCTCTGCCAGCGCAAGTGTGCGCCATGCGTGAGAGCGAGACAACTGGTGTGTTGTGTGCTGCGTAGCAATGGTTGACGCCCATGAAAACGTTACCTTTGTGTGTGTGTGTGTGTGTGTGGCGCGGGGCGGCTACCAAATGTGGGGGAATAATTGCAGCAGTTGTTGTTGTTGTTTGTTTTAGTTGTTGGCGCTGCAATTCGATAGCTTTGTCTATCGATAAACGATGAGAGTATGTTTAAGGCGCAATCGGCGCAGCAAGCAGCCCCAACTACCTTCGGTCGCACTGGCAACCGCAGGTGGCAGGCTGGCAGCGGCGTAGGCTGCGCTGTTTACAGTTATTGCCAAAAGTGTGCGCTGAACAAGGACAGCGAGGGGGGATGCGACTGTGGAATTTGTATAAAGCATAACTCTCGCAGAATGACAAAGATTGCGTCGCGTGCCAAGGGGCACACAGGCTCGAGCCCAATGCCACGTGTCGCCTCTCGACCTCTCGACCCCGCCCTGTCCTGCACTCACCTGTTGTCCTCCTGCTCTCTCGAGCTGCTGCCTTATTAGTTTCTCTGTTGTCAGGGACGCTTTCGGTGGAATTTTATATTTGTGCAGCATGCAAAATGTCGAATTAGCCAACAAAGAATGTTGTTAAAATGAAACTTGCCATGGTTACCTGCAGCAGAAGCAGCAGCGCCCACGCTCACCCAAAACACATTTTCTTTAGTCTCTCTTCCTCTCCCTCTCCCTCTCCCTGTTTCTCATAGTTGCCTCTCTCTGCTCTTTTTCAATTCAACACACAAGCAAACAAATTTCGGGGCGTTAATTAAAAACTCAAATCGCAGTCAGAAAAAAAAACCACAAGAAGTTCAAATAGAACAAAAAAAGAGAAATATCAGAGTGCTACAATGAAATATTTTGATGTCTTTCGAGGTGTCTGTCTAGCTAGTAGAGGAGGAGGAGGGGAGCAGAAGGGCATATTGACGTAGCTATACGGTAAGCGATACAGTAAGAACACATTCGAAACTGTAAAATATCACAGGCTGCTCTCAGATTCGACAGGTAAACAAATCCCGCCCAAAAGAAGTAAAAAAAAAAAAACTTCAAACTCCACTTAGTTTTGGGAATTCAGTGTGCTGGGTACAGCAGCGTCAAAGCAAAGGGTTGCCATGTCTTTATAATGAAGGAAAAAATTGTACTTTGATGGGAAAATTTGATCGACTTAAGCATAACTTATATTGTGCAAAGATATATTTATATTTACATTCTTATGTACTTAAAAATCGGCAAGTTTTTTAGTTTTCATCTAGTTTTATTTCGATTAATTTTCAAAATTCTTAAGTACATGGTTCGCGCTTTTACCTATAATATTTTATACTCTTTAAAAACATCTTCACTTTAAACTTGTCTCATTCCCAATTGAATCTTTAATCTCAGCAATTATTTCACATATTTCTCAATACAAATTGTGTTTATATTTTAATTTATATAATATTTTATGCTCTTCTAAATATCTCCTACCTTGAACCACACTGATTCCTTATATCATTCCTTATATAAACTTTCATCTCAGATATTTTCTCACATGTTTTTAGTATATATTGTGTTTATATTTAATTTATTAGGCTCCTAAACTACTGTTCTCTAGATATATATAAATTGAAGCTCTTGAAATTAAAAGTTTCATTGAACTGGACTGTTTTCAAATACCTAATTAATTTTAATTTTTCCATCTCTCAATACATTTATGGTTAATATTTTAATATTTAGGCTATTGAAATATCTCATTGATTAATTACAATAAATATTACATATTATTTTATATTTTAATTACACTCATCCCCATTCAATCTTTAATCTCAGGTATTTTATTTTTTTCATAGCTCTCAAACCTCTCGAGCGTAGTGTATATGCCCTCAGCTATCTACCATTTTTTCGGTTAGTGTATGGGCTAAGTAAACAATCGAAATAATCGTGAAAACATCTCAATTCGATGTTGAGCTCGTTTATTAGAGCTTCATGTGGTTGATAGTTTTTTTTTTCTCGTTTTTCAGCTTCTTTTTTTTTTTTTTTGTTATCAGTCGAGTGTGTTAATTAATCAAAGGCGCGCAGCTGCTACTGGTTGCGCATTTCGTATGGCAAAATAAAACGAATACACTGTGCGGAAAAGGAGTGAGTTGAGCTGGCGTAACAGATTGGGCAAATATTTGTGTGCACAAGTTGGAGAGAAAAACATTTGCATTGAAGGCGAAAAAGATCTCAATTAGGGCGGGGTTGGATATCTTAGACTTGCCATGGCTTGGCTTGACATGCTGTGCATGGACATGGCATAAATCACTTTGCCAAATGCCACTGCCACTGCCAGGCGCCACTTGGCATACTAAAATGCAAGGGGGAAGCAATGAAGAGGCTAGAGGGGGAGAGGCATTGGCTCAGTGCAATGCTAGCTTTTGCTGTGTGTGTGTGTGTGTGTGTGTGTGTTTTTTTGGGGCATGTGCGCGGCATTTTTGAGCTTTTCTGTCAAGGAATCGTTTAAGCCGCCACGCAGGCAGCACGTACGTGCAGCAGCAACATGCAACAGCAGAGAGTACCTCCCACTCCCCCAGGGGCACCCGAAAAAACGGCGTCCAGTTAGCCTTCCGCTCACATCAATTGGCTTTTAAGCCAGAGCATAAATCAAACGCGAGATTTACGCTACACAAGATGTCGATGGCGATGGCGATGGCGATGGAGCTGGAGATGGGAATGGCATGCGAGGATTCGACTGTCAAGTGTCGAGTTTGGAGCGTGGGTACTGCTCTGCTCTGCTCTGTGGCGTTTATTGAAAGGATAATCGATGGCAACGACAAAACGACATTAAAGGATTTGCCTCGAGCAACTTTAAAACTCCACGCAAAGCAGCGCTGGCTTCGCCTGGCCTGGCCTGGCCCAAAGATGTCGACGAACTCAGAACTTCGAGCTGCGAGGCAACTTTGCCAGTTTGAAATGCGGCTCTGCGGTCAATTTAATTGAATGATGAATTGCGTTGGACACTTTGGAGAGTGGGTAACGGGTAGGGGGCAGCGGTTGTGGGGTATATGTTTTGTGGCTGCGGTGACCGAAACACAGCAGCATGTTGGAAACCTCGACCTCTTGGCAACCGCAGAATTTCTTCAGTTGTCACGGCAAGCAAAGTCAAAGGATGCGATGTGGGCTGTCAAGGGGAGGGGGAGCACAACCGGGCAGGTTGACTCCTTTGGCTCCTTGGGACAGTGCACGACAAAGACGAATACGCATAATCAGTCAAAATTTATGACAAGCTCACCAGAAATTCAGCTTAAGCATTTAATTGGCACCCCCATCAACAGAAGGCAGAGATGATGTTGTTGTTGATGCTGCTGTTGTTGTTGTTGTTGTTGTTGTTGCTGCTGTGTATCCCCCGGCTGGGGCTGGGCTAATTAGCAATGGCATATGCTCCATTGGCCCATACGCAGTCCATTTTTTGTCCCTTTGCTAGACCCAAATAGGTTTCTTTTTTTTCTGTTGTTGCTGTTTGCCCCTTTGAGGATGCCCCTTTTGGGTCCCCCTACACCTCCTACCTACTCGCTACCCACTCCCTCTTTGTTGACAAGGGGCCGCTCTGACGGATGGCTCTGGCTGCTGGCGCTGCTCATCGGTAATTTGTCTAGTGGTTCCGCTAGGCAGGCACAACAGGCAGGCAGGCAGGCCCCCGAAGCAAGCTAGTTGAAGGATTTGAACTTGTAGTGACTCTCTCTGTCCCTTCTCCCTCTTGCAACTCCCTTCTTCTTCCCTTTCTATTCTTCTACTTCGCTTTGTGCGTCAGTTTCTCGTGTGCAGGCTGACGCATAAAAAATAAATTCGCAAGCGAAGAGACAACCGAAAATGTTGTGCTTAGTGCAGTTTCATGTATCGCATTATTCTTGCTTAGCTGCTGTCTTTGGCCTTAGCTCTATCTCTCTCTCTCTCTTTCTCTCTCTATCTCTGTCTTAGCTCTAGTTCAGCATCAGCTTCTTTTACTTTGCTTTCCTCTTTGCGGCAGGCTCTTCATATGCGTTCACGTTGTACTTGAATTAAAAGTCGCTAAAGAGTCCCTTTGATTAAGCGAATTACTACTAGCATAGGCATTATCATCAATGACATAAAAAGGGGCAAGGCACTCGACGCGAGAATACCCTATATGCTTATGAATAAAAAAATAAAAGACAAGAATAACACTGCTCTAGGGCGTACTCTTAAAACATACTGAACTCATATACTCATTCATACTCGTCATTTTCTATCTAAACTTATTATAAAATTGACTTAAGCGTTGTTCCAATCAAAAATGGGAAATACGAGTTTTTTCCGTTTCAGAAAAGCCGCAACTTAGTGTGTGCGCGAGGGTTTCCCGAAAAGTTGCAAATTGTGGTCTGCACACGCGCCTAAAGTGCAAAGAGAGGGAAAACCAACTCTGTATTTCCTGAATTTTCGCTTAAAACTGGTGAGCGTTATATTTTTCAAATCTTTTGCAAACTGTTTATTGTACTTTCAAGCACGCTCAGCAAAATTTCCAAGTTCGTTCCTTCACGGGCATGCCCGAAAAGCGCAAAAATTGTAAGGTATCTCTTTTTTATTTTTGTAACGCGTTTGCTTGGTTCGTGTCAGCACTAAAAGCACAATAACTTGGATAAGACAGATTCACCATTATTTGGACACGAACCTCTGAGCTGTGATACAAAAAGTATCGAGTACTGCAACCAAAGTGCGTTAACAATATCCACAGCCATTGTGGACTCCGTATTCAGCTGGAATGTTCAGGTACTGTGTCTTGGCTACACATACAATCCACACACTGTTGTTGTTCTACATACTTTTAACAAGCAGATTGTCTGCCTGCATTACCAGCAATATATTTTGGCCAAAAAAAAGGGCACTGCTTGAACGGCATATTTTTTCAAAATTAAATTCGAAATTTCACGAAAACCGTTACAACTAGCGCGATGCGGTTATTATTTCTTCTTCCAGTTTTAAGACAAGTTCAACAAGGTTTTCGAGTGTGTAGGGCAACCCGTAGCTCCCAAAAAGTTGGAAAATGTAAGCGGAACAAGTGGAACATGAGCAAAGAGTTAGGTCTACTTACTATACGCTCCCGCTAGATGGCGACACTGATCGATAAGCTGTGGCAACCCTGTTAGCCACCTATTAGTTAAGTAACACTGTTTGAAGTTATCGATATCTATCGGAACTCACTTGAATGGACTTCTTCTTCTTCTTTTTCTTCGGTCTCTCGAACGCGGGATAAAGCTCGAGCCCTTAAACCCCTTTAATAAAGCGTATTATTTCAGAACAACTAATGGCGTATTCAATTCGCCATATTGGTGACCCCGACGTGATCTAAAACTTCTTTTGAACATAAAAACTAACTACGTCGATACTAATTGCATCTGCTCTATGAATTTCATCAGACGCCTGTGGTGAAATAACGCACACACGTTCATATATACGACGCATTTTGTGAACACGTATCAACGGGCAGCAAACTAATAGAATCGCATGCAACAACCACGATACAATCTTCGCTCATTAACCAGGAGGAAACTAAATTTTGAAACACACAAAATGACTGAACCATTGAATGATATCGAAGAGCAACTTCGCACAATGCAAAGAGAAATGGATGCATTACGTGTGGCACACCAAGACACTGCAACACACCAAGTCACGTCTGCACCGGCTGTTGCACCAGTTCATCGTCTACAAATTAATGTGCCAAAATTCACTCGGAGCAATCCACAACTCTGGTTTGCACAAGTTGAGCGCGCATTTCGCCTCAACAGCATCATCAACGACGTGGACAAGTTCGATCTCATTACTGTACAGTTGGAGGAAGATATTGCATTGAGTGTAGCTGATTTGGTCCAAAATCCACCAGCTGTTGACAAATACCCCGCTCTCAAAACTAGGCTACTAACTAAGTTCGCCGAGTCTGCTGAGTCCATGTTGCGTCGTTTGTTGCACGGAGGAGCAACTGGCAAAAAACCGTCAGATATTCTGGCACACATGCGTCGTCTGGCACCTGGCGAGCAATACGAAAGTATTATCCGCACGCTTTCCTTGCAGAGATGCCATCTAATTTTCGCCCAATACTGACTGTGTGGCCGGAAGCAGATCTTGACAGACTCGCAGCCACTGCTGACCAGATGCTCGAGGCTAATGGAACTAGCAATACTTGTGCCGCAGCTGCTACACCCGATGCTGTCAACGCAATTGCTCCCACCAAGACCTTGGCAGACGTCGCCGAAAGTTTACGTTCACTTTCTGAGAGAGTTGAAAAACTACAAGGAGAGATGAAATATCTAAAACAGCAAAATCAATCACATGGAAAATCATACGACTTACCCAACGGAAGAGGCGACCAATCATCGACGATGTGTTTTTACCACAAAAAATTCGGTGACAATGCTCAGAAGTGCCGACCTGGCTGCACTTTCAAAGCAAATTTAAACTACACGGAAAAACTATTTTCTCAACCCTCGACCTGGTACGTGCTTATTACCAAGTGCCAATGGCTGAGAGCGACATCAAAAAGACTGCAGTTTGCACCCCTTTTGGACTAGTAGAATTCCTTAAAATGCCGTTTGGACTAAAAAACGCTACACAAACGTTTCAACGATTTATGGATAACATTTTCCGAGGCTTAGATTTTGTGTATTGTTACATTGACGATATTCTCATTGCATCAAAAACAGCAGATGAACATGAACAACATCTTCGCACAGTCTTCAACATCTTGCAACACAACGGTCTCTGCATCAACGTTAGTAAATGTCAACTTGCTAAACAAGAGGTTCGATTCTTGAGTTATATCGTCAGCAAATGTGGAATCAAACCCCCAACTGATCGCATTGACGCTATCTTGAGCTATACCAGACCAGATACAATTTGCGAACTTGGCCGATTTCTTGGAATTATTAATTATTACAGACGTTGCCTACCTCAAGCATCTCACACCCAAGCACCACTAACGGAGCTGACAAGAGACATTAAAAAGAATGACAAGCGCATCATTCAATGGACACCAGAGCTTATACAAGTCTTCGAGGAATGCAAACGGAATGTAGCAGACGCTACAATGTTATCTTATCCAACGCCAAACACCAATTGGGCCCTAGTCTGCGATGCTTCAGATGCGGCCATTGGCGCTTCACTCGAGCAGCAGGTTGCTGATGTCTGGCAACCCCTTGGATTTTTTCGAAAAAAGTTAACTCAAACAGAGCGTGGCTATAGCACTTACGATCGCGAGTTGTTGGCCATTTACGAAGCAGTAAGACACTTTAAACATCTGCTAGAAGGACGTGTTTTTGTTGTCAAAACGGATCATAAGCCATTAATCTTCGCCTTTAATCAACGTCCTGAAAAGGCATCGGCAAGACAGTTAAGGCATCTTGATTATATATCACAGTTTACAACTACGATTCTGCATGTCAAAGGCGAGGAGAATACAGTTGCGGACGCACTGTCACGACTGTGCGAGATTAAGATGCCAACTGCAATTAGTACTGTCAATATTGAAGAAGCACAGGCTTCTGATTCCGAGCTCGGTGAATTGCTAAAGGGCACTTCCTCGTTGGATTTAAAATCAATTCGTGGCGACGACAACACTCTCATTTACTGCGATGTGTCAACGGGTACAATACGCCCCTACATACCACAGAGCCTGCGTCATCGAGTTTTTGGATCTGTGCATGGTTTATCTCATCCCAGTGGCAGGGCAACTCTGAAGCAATTACGCCGGAGCTACATTTGGCCAAGCATGAACAAAGATGTCCTTTTCTGGTGTCGCAACTGCCTCCCATGTCAACGGGCTAAGATTCATAAACACAACTCACTTCAGCCCAGCAAAATCGAAGTTCCTGACAACAGATTTGAACACGTTCACATGGACATCGTAGTAATGCCTCTTCAACAAGGATATCGTTATTGTCTTACGATTATTGATCGGTTCTCACGTTGGCCTGAAGCGGTGCCATTAAAAGACATGACAGCGGAGACAGTCGCCACAGCATTCTGGACACATTGGGTAGCTCGTTATGGTACGCCTAAGACGTTAACTACAGACCAAGGCAGTCAGTTTGAGTCAGCTTTATTTAAGCAGCTGCTCAAGATGGTCGGTGGTAAGCATATCCATACTACCCCTTATCATCCCCAATCGAATGGTTTTGTGGAAAGATGGCACAGATCATTTAAAGCTGCACTCATGTGCCACCCAGAATTTCCTTGGTCTGAAATACTTCCAACTGTTCTGCTGGGATTACGGACATGCTATAAAGAGGATCTCAAATCGTCAGCAGCGGAAATGCTATATGGCACAGTGTTGCGAGTTCCAAATGAATTCTTTGACGACATAGATGCCGTATCTGATCCTGAGATGTTTTTAACAAAGTTTCGCAGTCATATGAGAGAAGTTCGGCCAACAGCAACATCGCATCATATAAAAGACAAATTTTTTATACAAAAAGGAATGCATGACTGCACACATGTTTTCGTCAGAGTCGATTCAGTTAAACAGCCACTAGAATCGCCGTATACTGGTCCATACGAAATCATCCGACGTGAGTCCGATCGGGTTTTCATCATAAGGAAAGACGATAAAGAGACAGCGATTTCTGTCGACAGATTAAAACCAGCATTCTTCTTAAAAGATGATTCTGCACAGGAAGACGAAACTCCAAAAACAATTCGCACGTATGGAAAAACAAACCAAATATCGTGACAGCATCACTGGAGGGGGAGTACTGTGGCAACCCTGTTAGCCACCTATTAGTTAAGTAACACTGTTTGAAGTTATCGATATCTATCGGAACTCACTTGAATGGACTTCTTCTTCTTCTTTTTCTTCGGTCTCTCGAACGCGGGATAAAGCTCGAGCCCTTAAACCCCTTTAATAAAGCGTATTATTTCAGAACAACTAATGGCGTATTCAATTCGCCATAAAGCTGTGGCAACCCTGTTAGCCACCTATTAGTTAAGTAACACTGTTTGAAGTTATCGATATCTATCGGAACTCACTTGAATGGACTTCTTCTTCTTCTTTTTCTTCTTTTTCTTCGGTCTCTCGAACGCGGGATAAAGCTCGAGCCCTTAAACCCCTTTAATAAAGCGTATTATTTCAGAACAACTAATGGCGTATTCAATTCGCCATATTGGTGACCCCGACGTGATCTAAAACTTCTTTTGAACATAAAAACTAACTACGTCGATACTAATTGCATCTGCTCTATGAATTTCATCAGACGCCTGTGGTGAAATAACGCACACACGTTCATATATACGACGCATTTTGTGAACACGTATCAACGGGCAGCAAACTAATAGAATCGCATGCAACAACCACGATACAATCTTCGCTCATTAACCAGGAGGAAACTAAATTTTGAAACACACAAAATGACTGAACCATTGAATGATATCGAAGAGCAACTTCGCACAATGCAAAGAGAAATGGATGCATTACGTGTGGCACACCAAGACACTGCAACACACCAAGTCACGTCTGCACCGGCTGTTGCACCAGTTCATCGTCTACAAATTAATGTGCCAAAATTCACTCGGAGCAATCCACAACTCTGGTTTGCACAAGTTGAGCGCGCATTTCGCCTCAACAGCATCATCAACGACGTGGACAAGTTCGATCTCATTACTGTACAGTTGGAGGAAGATATTGCATTGAGTGTAGCTGATTTGGTCCAAAATCCACCAGCTGTTGACAAATACCCCGCTCTCAAAACTAGGCTACTAACTAAGTTCGCCGAGTCTGCTGAGTCCATGTTGCGTCGTTTGTTGCACGGAGGAGCAACTGGCAAAAAACCGTCAGATATTCTGGCACACATGCGTCGTCTGGCACCTGGCGAGCAATACGAAAGTATTATCCGCACGCTTTTCCTTGCAGAGATGCCATCTAATTTTCGCCCAATACTGACTGTGTGGCCGGAAGCAGATCTTGACAGACTCGCAGCCACTGCTGACCAGATGCTCGAGGCTAATGGAACTAGCAATACTTGTGCCGCAGCTGCTACACCCGATGCTGTCAACGCAATTGCTCCCACCAAGACCTTGGCAGACGTCGCCGAAAGTTTACGTTCACTTTCTGAGAGAGTTGAAAAACTACAAGGAGAGATGAAATATCTAAAACAGCAAAATCAATCACATGGAAAATCATACGACTTACCCAACGGAAGAGGCGACCAATCATCGACGATGTGTTTTTACCACAAAAAATTCGGTGACAATGCTCAGAAGTGCCGACCTGGCTGCACTTTCAAAGCAAATTTAAACTAACACAGCTGTCGCCTGTTCAGCTGCACGGCGACAGCAAATACTCTGTCAGCAATATTACAGCACCCCCTGAGAGCCGCCTACACGTCTATGATCAAATATCAAGGACACGATTTCTGGTGGATTCTGGTTCGGTGATTTCTGTGATACCGCGTTCTGCGTTTAAGCAAAATCCACAAAAAGGCGATCTTGTATTGTATGCAGCTAATCAAACACCTATCTACACGTATGGCAAACAGGTCATTCAATTAAACTTGGGACTTCGTCGGGAGTTTAGTTGGACCTTCATCATTGCTGATACTCACACGTCGATCATCGGCGCTGATTTCCTTTCAAAGTTTCAATTGCTGATCGATCTCAACAACAAGCAACTCATCGATTCAACGACAGGTCTAACCACTAACGCGCGCCTTAATGATGGAAGTAACACAGCCATTTCCACTGTCGACAACGCTGTTGACTTTCGTGGCCTGCTACAGGAATTCATTGCGATAACACGTACATCACAGCTCACTGTTAATAACAACACCGATGTTTGCCATTTCATAGAGACCACCGGCAGCCCTGTTGCTGATCGCCCTCGTCGTCTTGCTGGTGATAAATTGGTAGCCGCAAAGTCGGAGATCAATTTATTGATCGAGCAAGGCATTTGTCGACCGTCTAAGAGTTCCTGGTCCAGTCCATTACATCTCGTGACAAAAAAGGATGGAAGCTGGCGCGCTTGTGGCGATTATAGGAAGTTAAACGCTGTAACAGTACCGGATCGCTACCCAATCGCTCACATATACGATTTTGCAGAACAACTACACGGAAAAACTATTTTCTCAACCCTCGACCTGGTACGTGCTTATTACCAAGTGCCAATGGCTGAGAGCGACATCAAAAAGACTGCAGTTTGCACCCCTTTTGGACTAGTAGAATTCCTTAAAATGCCGTTTGGACTAAAAAACGCTACACAAACGTTTCAACGATTTATGGATAACATTTTCCGAGGCTTAGATTTTGTGTATTGTTACATTGACGATATTCTCATTGCATCAAAAACAGCAGATGAACATGAACAACATCTTCGCACAGTCTTCAACATCTTGCAACACAACGGTCTCTGCATCAACGTTAGTAAATGTCAACTTGCTAAACAAGAGGTTCGATTCTTGAGTTATATCGTCAGCAAATGTGGAATCAAACCCCCAACTGATCGCATTGACGCTATCTTGAGCTATACCAGACCAGATACAATTTGCGAACTTGGCCGATTTCTTGGAATTATTAATTATTACAGACGTTGCCTACCTCAAGCATCTCACACCCAAGCACCACTAACGGAGCTGACAAGAGACATTAAAAAGAATGACAAGCGCATCATTCAATGGACACCAGAGCTTATACAAGTCTTCGAGGAATGCAAACGGAATGTAGCAGACGCTACAATGTTATCTTATCCAACGCCAAACACCAATTGGGCCCTAGTCTGCGATGCTTCAGATGCGGCCATTGGCGCTTCACTCGAGCAGCAGGTTGCTGATGTCTGGCAACCCCTTGGATTTTTTTCGAAAAAGTTAACTCAAACAGAGCGTGGCTATAGCACTTACGATCGCGAGTTGTTGGCCATTTACGAAGCAGTAAGACACTTTAAACATCTGCTAGAAGGACGTGTTTTTGTTGTCAAAACGGATCATAAGCCATTAATCTTCGCCTTTAATCAACGTCCTGAAAAGGCATCGGCAAGACAGTTAAGGCATCTTGATTATATATCACAGTTTACAACTACGATTCTGCATGTCAAAGGCGAGGAGAATACAGTTGCGGACGCACTGTCACGACTGTGCGAGATTAAGATGCCAACTGCAATTAGTACTGTCAATATTGAAGAAGCACAGGCTTCTGATTCCGAGCTCGGTGAATTGCTAAAGGGCACTTCCTCGTTGGATTTAAAATCAATTCGTGGCGACGACAACACTCTCATTTACTGCGATGTGTCAACGGGTACAATACGCCCCTACATACCACAGAGCCTGCGTCATCGAGTTTTTGGATCTGTGCATGGTTTATCTCATCCCAGTGGCAGGGCAACTCTGAAGCAATTACGCCGGAGCTACATTTGGCCAAGCATGAACAAAGATGTCCTTTTCTGGTGTCGCAACTGCCTCCCATGTCAACGGGCTAAGATTCATAAACACAACTCACTTCAGCCCAGCAAAATCGAAGTTCCTGACAACAGATTTGAACACGTTCACATGGACATCGTAGTAATGCCTCTTCAACAAGGATATCGTTATTGTCTTACGATTATTGATCGGTTCTCACGTTGGCCTGAAGCGGTGCCATTAAAAGACATGACAGCGGAGACAGTCGCCACAGCATTCTGGACACATTGGGTAGCTCGTTATGGTACGCCTAAGACGTTAACTACAGACCAAGGCAGTCAGTTTGAGTCAGCTTTATTTAAGCAGCTGCTCAAGATGGTCGGTGGTAAGCATATCCATACTACCCCTTATCATCCCCAATCGAATGGTTTTGTGGAAAGATGGCACAGATCATTTAAAGCTGCACTCATGTGCCACCCAGAATTTCCTTGGTCTGAAATACTTCCAACTGTTCTGCTGGGATTACGGACATGCTATAAAGAGGATCTCAAATCGTCAGCAGCGGAAATGCTATATGGCACAGTGTTGCGAGTTCCAAATGAATTCTTTGACGACATAGATGCCGTATCTGATCCTGAGATGTTTTTAACAAAGTTTCGCAGTCATATGAGAGAAGTTCGGCCAACAGCAACATCGCATCATATAAAAGACAAATTTTTTATACAAAAAGGAATGCATGACTGCACACATGTTTTCGTCAGAGTCGATTCAGTTAAACAGCCACTAGAATCGCCGTATACTGGTCCATACGAAATCATCCGACGTGAGTCCGATCGGGTTTTCATCATAAGGAAAGACGATAAAGAGACAGCGATTTCTGTCGACAGATTAAAACCAGCATTCTTCTTAAAAGATGATTCTGCACAGGAAGACGAAACTCCAAAAACAATTCGCACGTATGGAAAAACAAACCAAATATCGTGACAGCATCACTGGAGGGGGAGTACTGTGGCAACCCTGTTAGCCACCTATTAGTTAAGTAACACTGTTTGAAGTTATCGATATCTATCGGAACTCACTTGAATGGACTTCTTCTTCTTCTTTTTCTTCTTTTTCTTCGGTCTCTCGAACGCGGGATAAAGCTCGAGCCCTTAAACCCCTTTAATAAAGCGTATTATTTCAGAACAACTAATGGCGTATTCAATTCGCCATAAAGCTAGTCTTATCGATAAACGACTATCGGTCGACTATCTGTTTAATTGCAAATTTGAATCACTTTCAATCATCTTACAGCCTCCTGGTGATTGAATAACGATTTTAAACCCAGAGGAGATTCCACATCTCCCATGAGTCCTAGGGGGATGAAATTAAAAAGAAAGAGAAAATGCACAGAAAAATTAAACAGAAAGAGGAGAAAGTACATCAATAACTAGAATGGCCAAACCATTCAATTAAGCGAGATTAATGTAAATTCGTTATTTTTGTTTAGGATAAGCTGAGGGGACACATTTCCTTTATTGATCGTAGCCATAGAAAACTCCTATCATCGATTAATTTCTCTCTCTCCTTTATTACCTTCCCCGGATACATTTTCTCCATTTCCCTGGAGGGCGTTTTTGTTTTTACAAACAGTTTGAGCGCTGCCAGTGATACCTCGCACTCTACACACAGCTACAAAGAGGGTTCGCCCAAAACACACACACTCTACAGCCGGCTTTTGTATCAGGAAAAAATGCACACACTTTGAGCGTCTTCGTGTCGCCTCGTCGTCCTCATCCTTAATGAGGCCAAAGAAGAGTAACAAGAAGACTGTAAACAACAACAGGAGGAACAACACGTCAACGCCCCTAAGCTGCTAATGAAGCACTCGAGGACAAAGGATACGCAGGGCACAAAGGAGCGAGCTGAGCGTAACCTCACAAAGGTCGCATGCTGCGATAAGGATCACGATTACACACACTCACTCTCAGCCAGGCAGCTGCGAGAGAGTAGAAGAGAGTGGAAGAGAGAGAGAGAGAGGGAGAGAGAACACAGTAGCCAATTCGCAACATGGCTGCGGCGGAAGAAGGATCTTGCTCACACGCTCGAGAGAAGCGATGATGCCGATGCAGTGAAAATCGTATTCAGAGCGCAGCAAATGCGGTTTTTGTTGTGGTTAAAAGAAAATGAGAGAAGGTAGGGGCAGGCAGACAGACAGCCTGGCCGCATCCTTGAGGCATCTTTCGTTGTTCATTTAACAATCGCACTCGGCTTGTAAAGCGATAATCCTCACGTTGACAACACTCTCAGCGGCAGCGACATAAGCGGATTGGCCGAGCAGAGTTGAGTGTGTGGAGTGTGTGTGAGTTTATTTGATGTCCTGCGGCGCATATTAACATTATCAGCTGCACCGCAGCCGAGACTAGAGAGAGAGAGAGAGAGAGGAGAAACTACTACGCATAGAGACAATGTTATCGGAGTGCAGTAATTTGTGTCGCTCGCACTCGAATAATGTGTGAAATTTTACGCCTGACGGAAGGCGCCCGCTGTGCACAGGACACTTGGAGAGGATGTTGGTTGGGCAAAGGCAAAGGAATACGGCTTGGACTCGCCGGCTCATTGGCTTAATCAGCAAATGCGTTTAAACGATTTGAGAGGGATATACTCGAATCGCAATCGAATTTACTTAGCCACAGTATCAGCATAGTAGAGTGCAGTCAGTCCCTATCTGCTCCCTAGCTAGCTTACTCTCTGTCTCTTTCTCTCTCACTCTCTCTCTCTCTCACTCACTCTCTGCCTGTCGCTTTCAATTGAATTCGCGTCAGTTTAACGAAGTTCTCGAACGGAAACGGAAATTTCTTTCGCATGTTTTCGAGCGTCAATTTGTTTGCGCTGCGCTGCAGTTAAGTGAGTTGTCTATGGTAGTGGGAGGGGGAGGGGGGAGGGGAGGAGTGGTAGAAAAAAGTGCTGGCACACACCTCTCGACTGACCCATTTTCCAGAAATTCTGCCACCCATAGCTGTTGACTCTCACGCTTTATTCATGGCTAAAATCGACGACTCCTAATGAAGCGGTTCGATTAGATTCACCAAATCCTCCAGTTTTGAGACCAGTTTAAGCACAAAGCTGCAAGTCTTCACATAGTCGGGTTTCTTCAGCTTGTAGAACTGCATCATGTTGCCCTCGAACTCCACGCCCAGCGATTTGCACAACTCACTGACGTAGAGCAACGTTACAGCCGTATCCTTGCAGAGTAAGTAACGCGAGTCCACCAGATCCGGCAAGTAGTGATGGATGAGGGCACAGTAGGCATGGCCATCGACCCAGGAGGCAGAGAACTCGTACATGGGTATGCCATAGGGTCGCATGATCTTCTGGCACATTACGAGCAGTTCGCTGCGCTGATTGCCAAAGGTTTTGCCCATTTCAACGAGTTCTTCATTCTTGGTGAACTTCCTGGTGTACTTCTTGGTGGATTGCCATGAGCCGGTGCTCTTGGGAAGTGTAGTGGACTTGCTCTTGCTCGGCTCTCGCTTTGGCATGGTGTTGGTGTTGGTGGTGGTGCAGGATGCGGAATAACCTTGGACCCGGATAGGAACAGGCTGCTTCTTGGTGCTACTGCCCACTGAGGACATCTGCTCGTTGGATGAGGAAGACTGCTCCGGGGTAACGAATTTCATATCGGGAGTGATTGCTGTACTCGGCTCGGCGACGTCGGAAGCGGCGACAGCTTCCTTTTCTGCCAAACTCTTCTTGCTCTGCTCCTCACCGGAGCCGGAGCTCTTGGGAAGTGTAGTGGACTTGCTCTTGCTCGGCTCTGGTTCTGGCATGGTGTTGGTGGTGGTGTTGGTGTGGGTGTTGCAGGAGGCGGAATTACCTTGCACCCGGATAGGAACAGGCTGCTTCTTGGAGCAACTGCTCACTGAGGAGATCTGCTCGTTGGATGAGGAAGACTGCTCCGGGGTAACGAATTTCATATCGGGAGTGATTGCTGTACTGGGCTCGGCGACGTCGGAGGCGGCGACATCTGCCTTTTCTGCTGAACTCTTCTTGCTCTGCTCCTCACCGGAGCCGGAGCTCTTGGAAAGTGTAGTGGACTTGCTCTTGCTCGGCTCTGGTTCTGGCATGGTGTTGGTGGTGATGCAGGAGGCGGAATAACCTTGGACCCGGATAGGAACAGGCTGCTTCTTGGTGCAACTGCTCACTGAGGAGATCTGCTCGTTGGATGAGGAAGACTGCTCCGGCGTAACGAATTTCATATCGGGAGTGATTGCTGTACTCGGCTCGGCGGCGGCGGCGGCAACTACAGCTGCCTTTTCTGCTGAACTCTTCTTGCTCTGCTCCTCCTCCTCCATTTGCTTTTGCTCATTAACCAGCTGCTTCAGTCGCTCAGTATTTCTGGCCAGCTTCCTCATGGCAGATTCCAACATGTCCGCAAGGATCTTGTTCAGCTCGCTCTGCTGTTGCAGCTTATCCTCGAGCAGTTCCCTGGCCAATTGTTCCCGTCGCCTGCCCGTTTCCGCTTTGATGCGCTGCAGCTCCTGAAAAATGTTCTCTAGATCGCAAGTCGCCTCCTTATTTGATAGCGACATAATCCGATCATACTCAGCATCATTCGAGTCCATTGGAAAATAGTATAAAAAACTTTGGGAATTAGGAAAATATAAACTTGCAAATTACGATTCAAGACTTTCGAGAAAGTAAAAATAATTTATTACAAAAATTTGTAGGAAAATTTTCATAGATGAAACCTGACGGAATTGTGAAAAAAAAAAAAATAAAACAAGTTGGTAAGGCTACAGTCGAGTGCTCGACAGTAAGATACCCTTCTCCCAATTTTCAAAATCTATCACATAACTTCAAACAGAGAATTCGGCACAAATACTTCTACTGCATATAGCTTACTCGCTCGCACTCACACAGCGACGCGACGCAACATCGACGTCAACGTCAACTGCTCAAAGCAGCGCGCAGGCTGCTCGTACATTTGTATTGAAAACGTTGACTTGATTAATTCCGGTGATATTAGTCCGATCGGATTGTAATTTAGAGAATATGTTTATATGACATTTAGCTTTATACATACCAAAGCAGAACTTTATAAGTTTAATACTTTGCTTAATAATCGTAAATTACCGATTTTCAGAGGCGGTGGGCGTGGCATCAAACATTTGAAATAAACTTTATCTGCCTATTACATATAGGAACCTTCATACCAAATTTGGTGTCTTTAGCTCTTTTAATAGCTGAGATCTGTTGTCTCATACAGACGGACAGACAGATGGACAATCAATCGACTTGGACTTAGTGATCCTGAGCAAGAATATACATACTTAGTGGAGTCTGCCACGCCTCCTTATGCCTGTTACATACATTTGCACAAAGTTAGTATACCCTTTTTTCGACCATTTTCATATAAATACTGATATAATCGACAATCATTTGTTCAGTTTGATGTGTGTGTGTGTGTGTGTGTTTGTGTGTGTGTCAAGGCAAACTTCAATCGACGAATTGCAACTCAATTAACCCCGAGAGTTGATCAAAAATCCAAACAAGCGCCTCGAGTGATGATGATGACGGGATAAGGGGATGAGGGGAGAGAGGGAGAGCGGAGTCAACGACTCGCATTGTGGCAAGTTATTACGCACCCCCGAGCAAGGCGGCCTTGCCTGCCTGGGCTACGTATATAACAATGTTAGTGTGCTACGTTTACCATGCCACATGCTGCATGCCACATGCTTACCCAACAATTTGCGTGCAGAGGGCAACACAAACGCCCGCAGGCAGAGCCAGGCCAGAGCCAGAGCCGGGCCAGAGTCATAGTCAGTTCCAGAGCCAGTGAAGAAGTCAACACGAAACATTTGTAACATTTGGCAGATGTCAACGCCTCGAATCAGGGCAACAATTTGATGAGATGTCATAATTGAATCATCAACAAAATCGGCCGAGGCCGAGGCATGTGGCATCCAGGAGGAGTCCAACTGCGAATACGCTGGCGTGTCCAGGGTGAGGGTGATTCCCTGCCCTGCAGCGGGCAGCATTTAAATGCAGCTCGTTACGCTACACTATTGCAGGCGTGGCACATGGGCGTCTCTCTCTCTCTCTCTCTATGCTAATCTCAGATTTTGATAAAGTTTCAGATTTCTTTTGCATAATTAAAATGCGAAAACTTCTATGACGCTTCCTCTGCTTTTCTACTTTTCCTTTTCCTATGTAGAAGCTGAAAATAATTTCCGCTTTTAATGCCCATTTCGCAGTTTTGTATACAAAACTAATTAATATCCTTGCGCAGCCGCCGAAAATGCAGCCTAGTCGGTCTACTATAGTACAGGATATTTGTGCAAGTAATTTCCGTCGCAGTTGTTGTTGTTGTTGTTGTTGTCCCTGGGTCCGCGCAGCGCGTAATTAATTTATGCAAAATATACGACAACAACAACAAGAATAAAAACAAAAGCAGCGACAGCAGCAGCGGCAGCGACAAAATGCAAATGCAAATAAATTGCAAATTGCGCAAATTTGTTTTTCAAAATAATTAACTTTTCAGCGCGTTTAATTAGAAATTTGTTTTTGGGCCCAAACAAGATGAAGGTAAAAGAACTTTGAAGAGATTGTGAAACAAGAAATTGGTAGATCGTTTCATTACTTTTTCAAGGTAGAAATACGAGCACATATTAAACTGGGGTATTTGCTATAGATAGTCACAGTTTTCTTGATTATTTCAACACTTTTTTGGCCATAGATTCTAAAAAAGTCGAATAAATGTCGCCAGTTTTCCAAATTGTCTATATGTCAGAGACTAGAAGCGGTAAAGCCCACAAGTTTTGTGATTATACTCACATGATATAGCAGTGTCTTGAAATTGATTTTAGAACGTCTCATTAATTTTTCAATAGTCAATTTTGAGCATATATTAAATTGAGATGTTTTCAGTAAGTATCTTCAATTTTCTCAAACGTTTGAGCACTTTTTAGGCCACAGATGCTGAAAAGGTCAAATTAATGTTGTTTTCTATTTGTATGTGTGAAAGTCTATATCTCAGAGACTACCAATTATTATAACTATACTCACATGGTCTAGATGTGTTTTGCCAATTTTTTTGTATTTTAACAAACTCCCCTAAATCGACAAAATTTAGATTGTGATTTGAGCCATAAATGCCCGTTTGGTCTATTTGTCTGTATGAACATCTATATTTCAAGGTCTAGAAGCGGCAGAGCCAGCAAATATTGTGATTATAAGCGTATGACCTAGCAGCATCTTGAAGTTTATTCTAAAATTTGATCACTAAATTCGATCAACAAAATTGCCATTGCAAGTGTAGTTTTAGAGCTAGAAACAACCCAAATTATTTCAAAATATGGGACAGAGGTATATACGAAATTTCAATCCAGTTTTTTTACTTAACATAGCATACATCTTTCCCTCCCAAAAAAGAAAGACGTAAAATTCCCCCTAGTCGACTGCATCCAAATTGTACACGCGATGTGCATCTCGTTCTCGTGCCGCATCTGGAACTTCTGGTCGGAGCTGAACTCGGGCAATTGGGTGCTGCTGCTACTGGCCGCATGTGGCGCTTTGGCGCTGCTCTGTAATTTCCATGTTGGCCTTGCACTCATCCGCTATCTGATGGGATGCGGTAATTCTGTATGTGGCAACAATGCAGCGGGCACTGCGAGGCAGCGCGGCCCCTTTGGCTATGGCTTACAGAATGGACCTCACACCTGGCAGGTGGCTGAGAACAATCAGAGTCCGATTAACATTGACTCCGGCTGCGTGCAACGATGCAGCTTCGATAGTCCGCTACATTGGGTTGGCTATGGGAATCTGCCACAGGGTATACGCATGGAGAACACGGGACACACGCTGCTGCTGCGCGCTGCCTTTGCACGGGATCCACCCATGCTGGATGGCGGCGATCTTCTGGGATGTTTCAACTTCCATGAGATCAGCTTTCGCTGGAGCTGGTACAATGCAACGGGATCGGAGCATACAATCGATAATCGGCATTTCCCACTGGAGATGCAGTGCCTGCACACAGATGCCACCAATCTGTGTCATGCCTCGAGTCGTGGCCTGCTGGTGGTCTCCTATATGTTTGCAGTGGCCACAGATAATCCATTTCTCGATGTCATCATACAGCATCTGGTGGCCGTGCAATTGGCCGGCCAGACTGTGGAGATTCCACCGTTTCCCCTCAACTACCTCATGCCACCGTTCTATACGCAATTCTATAGCTATCATGGTTCACTGACGGAGCCCCCATGTCATCGTGGTGCCGAGTGGTTTATCAATCCCACGCCGCTGGCCATAGGCGAGCGCCAACTACACGAGTTCCGCAAATTACGTAGCCGCACTGGTGCACGCATCGTTCGCAATGCACGCCCCGTGCAGCAGCTCTGCGATCGGGTTGTGCAGCTCAATGAGTTTAAGTTATAGGAGGGGGGATCTTCATACCCCAAAGGGTTAAAGAAGGGCATAGAAAAGGGGTAATAGAAAGAGAGAGAGAGAGAGAGCAGTAGTAGAAAGAAAAGCTAGAGTACTTAGAGTTTGTTTTTCTTGCGAGGCAGAGTCATTTGCAGAACTTTTGGAGTGCCCAAAAAATTATATGCTTATTTATCAGATTTCTATATTGTATAAACTGTTAGAATTGCTTATAAATTCTTATATTATATTTTGTTAACATTTTTTAAATGTTTGCAATTTACTGATTTAATTCAAAAGAATGGACAATATACTGTATTCTTTTCAACCATTTTGCCTATGCATGTGTTGCTCTTTAAATATATTTATTTCTTCTTAATACATTTATTTGTGTACTTGAGTTAATTATGTTATGTTTGGCAGCATTTACACCTCTTCCTGCTACCCCTCCCGCGCTCAGCAGCCGCCTAATTAGGCTGGAGTGGCTAAAACGAATCTTCCACACAATTTCATCTGCTTATAACAGTTTTGCCATTGTTGCTGTTGTTGCTGCTGCTGTTTGTTGTTGTTGTTGTCGTCTGTCGCAGTTTGCGTTTAGTAATCCACTAATTAGACGTTCAAAGCGCATTAGGCACGACGCAGCCTCGCAGCCTCGCAGCATCCGCAGCTCGTCGAGCTCGTCCATTTTGGTTCCACTTGGACACAGCAGCGCCGCAGGATATGGCTTGGCGTTTCACTCACTCGTGTGTTAGCATATCGTACTGTGTGTGCGAGTGTGCATGTGTGTGTGTGTGTGTGTGTGTGTGTGCGTGTGTGCGTCTGAGTCTATAATTTTGTTAGTGCAACGGAAACTGTTGCGGACATGTTTGCCTCGGCCTCGATCTGGGCAGGCAATGGGATTGGCATTGGGCATTGCTTGGTCTCTCTCTCATCTGGATGCTGCTGCTGCTGCATGTACGCTGGGATTGGGCCTCCTGTGGTGAGGCACCCTCGTCTCTGTGCCTGCCTCTCTCCCTCTCCCCTCTGTTTCTCTCACTGTGATTGCTGCTGCGCCCCTTTCCAGCTACTAATTATCCGTTCTGCTGGTACCGTCGTCGTCGTCCTCGTCACAGTCCTTGCTGCTCCAGTTTGTCCCTCCTCCTTACGCATTGGCAACTCCGACTGGCCTGGTAATTACTTTTTATTGGGGAGGTATGCCAGCTCTATTGACATTTGCACTAGACACAACGCAAATGCAAATCGAATGTGCGTTCAATTTGATGCAGCATCAGTAATTCTGCAGAGTATATAAGTAGGTAGAGTGCTCTAGCTGGGCATTGCCAGGGTAGCCAGGGTAGCTGTGGCATTGTCTATAGTAATTTGAGTTTATAATACTATAACAACATAATCCCTAGCAGGGGATTTAAGTAATTACTCTATGAGTTCTTCATGCCATAAGCTGAAGACTTCAGAGCGCAGTCGGAACTCTATAATATAGCATATTCTCGTAAGTAGGGAGCATAGCTCATTCTATATACTCTATAGATCTGTCTCCCTCTCGTTTAATCACAAACAGACGATGTGGGACTGCAATTTCGATTGCATTTGCAGTAAATCAACGCTAATGAAATTATACAAACAAGTTTCTCATGTTGTTGTTCTTGTACAGTGAGGGGAGTGGGAAGAGGAAGGGGGAGGGAAAGGGGAGATGGCAGCGGAGTGCAGAGGATTGGAGTACCAGCAACAACATTTGTGCTCTGGGGCCGGGTCCAATGCAATTTGTATGTTTTGAAAACTTAATTGAATTGCAATTCCACAAATAAAGCTTAATTTTTGGTCATAGTTTCCGAATCGCAATCGATTCTCTATTCAATTCACAATTTTATTCGCAATTTCGCAGCGCGAGCTGATTGTGAGCCCCAAATAATTATTCAAAATTTTCGGCAAAATGGCGAATTTGGTAAATTGCAATTAAAATGCATAAATCAATTTATTAAATGCAAAAATACTTTTTTGGTGCAAATTATGCAAATAATTAATTGAAAAATGTTCAAAACGCAAAAGGAATACAAACTAATGGAAATTGTTAACAAAGAATGTGAATAATTTATAATAATTATATTCGGTATTGTTGCAAAAATAATGAACAGAAATATTTCGAGTTTGATAGGCTTTAAATGAATTTCTAATCAGCTCAAAAAAGAGTTACAAATTTGTTAAGCGAAATTTGGCCAGAAATTGTTGCTAAAATGAACAAAACATTAATCTATGAAATGATTAATAAATTGTATATAAAATACGTTGATAACAATGATGAATATTTCTTATGATAAAAACTGTGGAGATATTTAGCTAAATTAAAAGCTAAACAAAATTACATGGAACTACTTGCAATTTGAAACGGCAAGGAAAGTTATTGAAACTAACTCTAACTTAATTTCCTACATAAACCAAAACTGTAAATAAAATACTTTGATAATGATAATGAAAGCTTTTGAGATATGTAGCTAAATTAATTGATTTATAAAATCATACCAGGTAAAAGCAATTCGAAGTGGAAAGGAAACTAAGTGAAACTATTTCTAATTGTATTTCTTACTTAAATCAATTCTTTTTCATTCATATTAAATACACTATCATTCCAAATCAATTAAAAATGATGATGAATTATTTGGAATATCGAATACCAAAAGGAAACCGAAGCGTACAAAAGAAACCAATTCGAAATTATTGAAACTCGTGCGAAACTATTTCTAATTGAAACTCTTACCTAAAACAACTTTAAAACAATCCAATAAGAGTTAAGCACACTTAAATAACAGAGTAAATCAATCGATTGACAGAGACTTAATTGAACTGGAATTCAAATGAACCGCAAATGAATTTGCCTCAATCCTTCTAGAGTCGCTGCAAGACAAACATATCAATCAACATTCTAATTGAAAGTAATTAGAAAAACGCATGAGCTGCCAAATCTTCCAAGCATACAGTAGCTCCTCCTGCCTCAGAGCAGGAGGCAGCTGCAGACAAGAAGGAGAAGGAATGGGAGTAGGAGGCGAGAGGCAGCCAAGAGACTCGTCGACTCACTGAGAATGGCAAGAAAATGAAATTAGACGAATAGAATGACGATGTAAGTGCCATGAAAAGACGTTAAGATGTGCTAAACGAGCGAAAGGGGAGAGGAGGAGAAGGCAGGCGAGGCTAAAGAGAGAAGGCTAAAGAGAAGGCAGCGGGCAAAAGGCGCAGCCAAAGGAGACGCTGCCAAGATGAGCGCGCGAAGACGATGATGATGATGTTTCTCGGAGGAGCAGGAGGAGATGCCAGCTGTGTGTAGTGGTTGCTCAAATTGAGGTAAATTGCATTTAAGTGTTGCCGTTTTCATTTAGCTGCATGAATATGTATAGAGAAACGAGCTGAGCAGGAGCAGGAGCAGGAGCAGGAGCAGGAGCTGGAGCAGGCTAAAGCTGCCTCTGTGTGCTTCGTGGCTTTTGTGCCACGAAAATTGAATGAATAATTGAGAAAACGAGCGCATGATGGCATTAGTGTATGCGTGTGTGTGTGTGTGTGTGTGTGTGTGTGTATTCACAGCTAATGAATTTTAATTGGTTTTATTAAGGCAAAAAGCAGAGAGCAGCTCAGGCTTCAAATGGAGGCCACCACGACTCGATCAGAAATCCCTGTTTGCACTTAATTGTTAATCATTCAATATTGTTGCTGCAAAATCAATATGGCGGCTGCCGATTAATTAACGCCATTTTGTAATTATCTGCGCATTTTTAATTCAATTAACTTGCAGGGGGCGAGGGAGAAAGGGGTGTGAGAGTAAAATAAAACAACACAATTGATGCAACTAAAGAGTGAACAAAAAATAAAGAATTGTTTCACAATGCAAACAAATAAGTTTAATTGCAAATTGTTATTGCAAAAGTAACCGCGCTAGCACAAACACCAGAGAGCGAGAGAGAGAGACAGTGTGAGAGGTAGCTGAAATTAATTTCAGCCCAGCAGAGAGAAAAAAATACGTCATCAGTTTTCCCGTCAGTTTTCCCTCTGCCTTTGCGCTCTGCTCTGCGCCCTTGGCGCACTTCCTTTTTCAATTAAACGCCACCATTTTCCATTAACGAATTTGCATGCATGTCTATGTGTGACAGACACACACACACACACACACAGGCAGGCATCCTGTCTGCCCTCTCCCCCTCTCTCTCTCTCTCTTGCGCTTGCTCGCTCGCGCACACACGTCTCTGTATTTCTATAATAAAATTAAATTAGAAGACCAGAAAATTAAATCATCAAAGCTTGACGTCTGGCGACGGCGACGGCGACGGCGACGGCGACGGCGACGGCGACGGTTGCTGCTGCCGTTGACTGCCTGCCAGGCACTCTCTCTCTCCCTCTCTTTATTCCTCTCTCTCTCTTCTTGCACACACAAAATGGCGTGGCACACATACAAACACACACACACACACCGCTAGCGCCGGCCCAATTTGCAAAGCGACAGTTACGAGTTCATTAATTTCTCAGCCTTTTTTTCGCAGCGCCAACTCTGCCGCCGCCTCTGCTTGTGCATGCTGCGGTCTGGCCACACACATACATATATAGAGAGAGAGTGCAGCCACCCCTTTTGGGTAGGGTGTGAGCAGCATCATAAATTAAATTCTTCATCAACTCAAACTCGTTAAGCGCCAATAAAGTGACAGAGAGTTATTTTCATCACTTTTTCAATGGTCTACCACAAAGCGTATAAGTGTGCTGCCTCTCTCTCTCTCTCTCTCTGTGTGTGTGTGGGTGTGTTTGTTGTATGTGTGTGTGCCTTGTGCCATGCGCCACAGTGTGCGCTCTCTGCTGCGCTCTCTATCGCTGCAGAGTCACAAAGGCGACTGGTTTAGGCCACGCCTCTCTGGCAGAGAGAGTGAGAGAGCAGCTGTGAGAGAGAGCGCGTGCAGCTGAGAGAGCGTTCGCACAGTGGAACGCAGTTGCCATTGCTAGAGCAAGAGAGAGTGAGAGAGTGAGAGAGAGAGGGAGCGAGGTGCGAGCGAGTGAGCTGCAAAAAAAACTGGTTTGCTTTATGCGGCTGCGTGACGCGATTTGATGCTGACAGCGCGATAAGGTTAAGTGCAGGCAGAGATCGGAGCAGGAGAGAGAGAGATATAGAGAGAGGGAGAGAGAGATCATATCGCAGACGATCGCAGAGCATTAAGCGTGCAATTATTGTTGTACGAGCAGGATAAGAGGAGAAAGGGGGAAGGGGCGAAGGCAGCAGCGGCTGCCCATGCGGCGTATGCGTAATTTGTCATTAAAACAAGCAGAAGACAAGGGAGGAAAACAGACAGGGACAGATAGATAGGCAGAGAGAGAGAGAGAGAGGAGAAACTTTTCGCACGTTAACAGCTTAACGATAAAAGCAAACTAATTAAAAGTACGAAGCAGGAGAAATTGCCACATAATAAAGCAAATTAAAAGCAAATTAATTTAAAACAAAAAAGACAAACGAGATGAGGCAGAAGGCAAAGCAGGAGGCAGTAGGGGGCTGGAGAGGAGACAGCAGGAGGCAGCTGGAGGCAGTAGAAAGCGGGAGTAGGCAGCAAGAGACAGTAGGAAGCAGAAGGAGGCTGGAGGAGAAGGCAGGAGAAGAAAGCAGTAGAGAAAAGAGCAGAGGCAGAGAGAAGGCAGCAGAGGGAAGAGAACAGGAGACAGCAGAGAGGAGGCAGGCAGCAGGGGAAAGCAGGAGCAGATAGCCGAAGGAGACAGCAGGGACTACACCAGAGAGGAGGCCGCTGGAGCAGACCAGCCTCATCGCAGTTGAGGACAACAGAGGAAAACCGAGCGCAGCGACGGCAACGGATGTGGCGCAAATGAAAATGACGCAAGGCGGTTGTCGCACAGACACACACACACACACAGGCAGGCAGACACACACACACACAAATAGTCAGCCAGCCAGCCAGACACACAACACACTCAGCTCGCTACACACTTCTCTCTCCGCTCTCCGCCTCTGCCTCTGCCTCTGCCTGCAAAGCAGTCGCTCCACTTCAATTAAGCAGAGCGCCAACATGGCAGCCCCAGCTTCTCACACACACACACACACACACACACGCATGCAGGCAGCATGGCGCTCTCTTTCACACACACACACACGCAGGCACAACGTAATTACATTTGGCAAGCTCGTTATGCGTAAGAATAAACGCACATTAAGAGCTCATTAGTTGGCACAAATCGAATCGTTGGCCGGAGCTGGCTCTGCCCCTCTCCCCTCTTTCCCTCCCCACCCCTTTCTCTGCCTGTCTGTCCCCCTGACATTTTCATTTAGCGCAGCGTAAATGAGTCAAGTGAGCTGCAAAACGCATTGAGTTCGAGCCAAGAAACCGCAACTCATGGCCAACAGGTAAAATAAAATAAACACACACACACACACACACTTCTATACATGGTATAGGTAACAGTTAACTGCCTTGTCTTGGCCCTGTTTGCCTTAGCAGTTTATTTTGCGACAAATTTGTAACAATAGCAGGATATTAACGGAATCCACTTAGGCCACTGTGCAATGGATGTACTGCGAGTGTGTGTGTGTGTGTGTGTGAGTATGTGTGCTGCAAAGCACTTTACAGTTATCGGTAATTGTTGGCTAAATCTTGGACAAGTTGGCCAACTGCAGCAAGTAATTTGTTGCATATGCGGGCGAGAAAACGAGAGAGAGAGAGAGAGAATTGGCAGGCAGACAAGCAGAGAGAGAGAGAGAGAGAGGGGAGAGTAGACTGACGGAGCGAGAGAGCGAATGGACAGGCAGAGCGACAGAGAGAGAGAGAGAGAGAGGGTAGATGAGAGAGAGAGGGCGAACAGCTGGCAAACACATGCAGAGACACAGCCAGCTGCCCCTGCTGTGCGCAGCGCGTGCGTTGCGCTCTCACTCTCTCATTGTGCCTCGCTCTCTCTATCTCTCCCTCCCTCTCTCTCTCGCTGTGCGAATCCTGCGCAAGCTCCGCCCCTTTAGCGGGCAACCGGTTTCCAATTCGATTCCACAGCTCGTTGCCAGCGCTGGCAGCAGCGACTTGTTTATTGCCAACTCTGCCGTGGCACAGTGCGCAACGGTTACGGTTAGTGCGCTTGCAACACGAAGCAGCAGCAGCAGCAGCAGCAGCAGCAGTAGAAGCAGCAAAGTCAGTAAAAATAGTAAAAATAGTTAGAACACAAGTGACAGAAAGAAAACGCTGCGAAACAAATCGAAAACAGCGGGAAAACAAAAAGAAAAGCCGTCGCTTTCAAAAGGAAAATAAAACTTGATAATCTCGCGCGCGTGTGTATTTGTGTGTTTTAACTGCATAATTTCCAAGTGTGTGTGCGTGTGTGTGTGCATTATGGATATTAAAGCAACGCCAGCAACAATGTCCGCCAGCATGCCGGATGCAACATCGCCCTCACCGCCCATGGCAGCAGCAGCGGCAGCAGCAGCGGCAACACCGACGGCAGCTGGCAATGGGCAATTGGAGCAAGTGCAGCAGCAGCAGCAGCAGCAGCACAACAAGCAAACGTTTCAGCATATATTCGAGCAGCTGGCACAGCAAACCGGCCAAGGCGGCACTGGCACCGGCTCCGGCTCAGGCAACCTCAGCAAACTGGCGCCCAAGCAGTTGGAGCATCTGCGTCATCTCCTTGGCAATGTGCGAGATGCAAAGAACCTCCAGTTGATTGTGGAGAAATTCAAGAATCTTGAGCAATTTCAGGAACACTACGCCCAGCTGGCGCACAACAACAACACTGTGATCACAGAGGGTAAGTGGGGGCAGGAGAGGAGAGGGGGCTGTGCATGTTTAGTTCCCGGAAAGCGTTGCCCATTACTGATTACCGATTTAATTAACACAAATTGTCGCAGCAGGAAGAAGGAACACACACACACACACACACACATACATAGCTGCAGTTGGGCTGCGTGTTCACAGACTTGTTTTGCATTTTCGGTTATTAAAATAATTTGCAAATTATAAGCTAATTGCCAGCCAGAGAGGGGGGGGAAGGAGTGGGGTTCCCCCTCAAGACACTCTCGCACTGAGTTAAAGCTGCATTTGGCGATCGACAACGCAAATTGTTGCCTACTTTTCAGCGCTGCAATTTGGCATGACAAACGCTCGTTAGGAAAAGCGTCGCACACACACGCACACTCGCACACACACACACACACAGCTTGCATGCCTGTGCAAAATGGCGGGCAATGTGTCGCTTAGCTGCAATTACAGTTTTTAGCTCGTTAAAACTGTAAATAAAGCTGTATAAGTGCTGAGGCTGAAAGCGCACCTAGTGAGCGTATAAGAGTGTGTGTGCGTGTGTGTACCTGTGTGTGTGTCTGCGCTGACGGCGCATTTTAATACTTTGAAAATAGCTGACAAATTTGCATAGTTGCCGCTCGCTTGCCGTGCGCCTAATTGACTTTCCAAACTGTTGGCAAACAACGCTTTTAATTCAGCTATCTCTCTCTCTCTCTCACTCACCTGTCTCTCTCTCTCTCTCTCCCACAGATGGCGAACTGTCGCTGAAGGACAATGCACGCAACAAATTTGGAGCTGGCGGTCAAACGTTGACGCCGCGTCACACAATCGATGCCATTTTGGGGCTCAAGAATCGCAGCGCACAGGGACAGCAGCAACAGTTGCAGGCGGGACAACAGCAGCAGCAGCAGCAGCAGTTGCAGACAGAGGGCAGCGATGGTAAGTCGAGTCTGCAGCCCAAATAAGTATGCTACGCTATATTTAAGCGCGTCTATCGTTTTCCCCTCCCTGTTATCGAAATCGATTTCAATTACAGTGAGCGCGCGCGAAATCAACCAACACAATCGCAAAATTATATTAGCATTTATTTTCGTTGTTTGCCCCCGCTTCCCCCCTCCTCTCTCCCTCGCTGCACTTTAGCGTCGTTTCGCGGCACCTTGCGGCGATGCACGACAGCTGATAAGGCCGAAATCAGTCAGTTGGTAATCGTTTACATGGCCCAAAATGGGATTAGAAAAGAACTCGCAAGTTGGCAAAGAGTCGACAACAAGCAGACGGTGGGCGTGTGGGCGAGTGGGCGTGTCACGCTGCCATTGCTTCTTGGCCAATTTAAACTTTTATTACTTACTCGCTCGCGGCTTTGGCTTCGGCTTCGGCTTCGACTTGGCTCGTTTGCTTTGAAGGCTTTTTAACTGGATTATAGTTGGATTTATGCCGGTGCCAGTCGCCAGCGGGCACAGCACACCTTTCGCCTCTCCACCCCTCGCTAATACCCCCTCTATCTGTACTCCCACCCCCTCTCATTTCTGTGGCACGTCATTTATAATTCATTTCATTTTTGTTTTGATTGCCGACAAGCGATTGTCGCACACCTTAGGCTGCCTTCTGCACACACCTCCTCCTGCAGATTTTCCCCACCTACCTCACTGCCCCAAGAAAGAAGGGGTGTCCCGCCTGATATTTTTTTTTGCACCTTTTTGGCGTGAAAGTTTGTTGGCAACAAGGTGTTGGTTTTGCGAATAGAACTTGGCAATGGCAGCTTGAAAGAGTCAGAAAAAAAGTGAATAATGATATTAAAGGAGCTATATAGGTATATAGAAAATTTACTGATTTTTTATTAAACTACATTCCTTTCTTTTAATACTCTCTTTCTGATTTAAATTTTAAACTGAAGCATATTTTCGAGCTCCTACTTGACTTTGCATTGAACATAAAAGAACTCATGACTCATTTGGTTAGCTTCTCCTCTTTCAGCAGTTTAAGATATGATTTAGCATTATAATCATTTATTTTGCAGTATTTATATAGTATATATTATATTATTGTATATTTATAATTGTTGACTTAATTGCAATATATTTAAATATTTTTATCATTACTTTAGTTTTAATTGCAACTCACATTTAATTTTCTTCTTATTTTATTGTATAATTTAATTCGTCTTAACTGTTGCCCATTATCTTTTTTGCTGCTTCGTTTCCTCCATTGTCTCATCTTCAACTCCATCTTCATCTTCATTGATTTGCATAAAGTGCAAAAGAAAGAAGACAAAATCAATTAAAGAAGTTGCAATTAATTCAATTAAATTCATTGCGTCAAATGAATGCCAAGACAGCAGCCACAGCAGCAGCAGACAGTAACAACAGAAACAACAGCAACAACAATAAAAACAACAACCGCAGCAGCAACAACAACAACAACAACAATAGAGTGAGCTGCGCAAACAAAATGGCGTACAAAAGCGCAGGTTAAATGGCCGCAAATTAATTAGAAGCAGGCAAATTAGCTTGCCAAGTGAAGAGTAGAAGAGTAGTAGGGTGCGGAATGAGGGGAGAGGAGAGAGGAGAGAGCAGAGAGCAGAGGAGCGAGCTAAACCTCTATAAGGCATAATCATAATTAAACTGCGGCTAGACACAAGCTGTCAAAAAGCATTTAAACTGACAGCTTGCTGCGGTGGCGTCACACACACACACACACACACAGTGTTAGGGCAGAGGCAGGAATGAGAGGGGTAGTGAGTGTGAGAGAGAGAGGTAGAGAGAGTGTGTGAGAGAGAAGGGGGACAGAGAGACACGCTTATTAAACGCATAAAAGCGTTGCCTGCACAAGTGCATTAGGCGGCAAAGTGAGTGAGCTGAGACGAGCCTGAGCCGGAGACGGAGACGCGCCAGAGCCGGAGACGAAGCCAGCGACGCTGCTCTGCTTCATTAAGATCAAGATAAACAGCGGTAGAGGGGGAAACTGGCAGAAGGCAGGGGAATACGTGGAAAGAGCGGTTTATAACTGCTGACGCCGACGCCAATAAGTGGAGCTACAAGCGGCGATCGTTCGATCGATCCATTGATTCAGGCACACTCACTCGCACTCACACTCACACTCACAACTCACTGCTCACACTCATACAGCATTCGGTCTGGCCCATTGAGTACGTTAAGCAGTTGACGCGGCATTAAATTGAGCATTAAGTCACTTAATGATTTTAATGCGTGTCCGAAGCGAGCTAAACGCGCGCGTCGGTGTTGCGCCTCGTGTTGTTGTTGTTGTTGTTGTTGTTGTTGCTGTGGCAGCGGGCAACAAAGCGGCTAATAAGCCGCAACAACAACAGCAACAGCAGCAGCAACACCAGTCCAGCAATCCACTTCACTTTAACACACTTGATTGACAGTTTTGTTTATGGCTCGTTTCGCTTTTTGATATGCGCTCGATATCGCTCGCTGGTATCTTGTATCTTGTATCTGTGTATCTTGTATCTTTGTGTCTCACAACATTGTATCGCATAACCTGTCTGCGCCGGAAGATGCCAAACATCTTGCTTGCTTTCCTCTGCATTTCCTTTGCCAATGACTTTCAAAAATTCAGTAAAAAAAAAAAAAACCTGCCTAATAACATTTCAATTAGGCCGCCTCTAATGGCCTAAAACTAAAACTGTCAAATCATCCGAGTGACGCGATTAACGTCAATTTGTCCTTTATGCAGGCCTGAGATACCCATTGTCTGCTAACTAGAGCAGACCCTCTATCTCATCTGTGGTGCCTCCCTTCCCCGTCTAACAGATCATTCCCGAGAGCCAGTCTAGAGGGCGTTGGAGTTCAAATATGGCTTAATTTGAACCTTTTAACGTTTCATAGTTAAATTGTTAACAAGCTGAAATTTCCAGCTGCCAACTTTAATTGCCACAGCTAATGGGGTCTAGAGAATACGAAAAAAGCAAGAAAAAAAAAAATCAGGAAACTTCAATTCAAATTTTAAGGTTTCAAAATCAAAATCATTTCTTAATTGAACTGTCGATCAGGCAATTTGTTGGGCCACTGAATGAATGAGGTTTTCAGTTGGCATTGAACTGAAAGCGTTGTAAATTTTAATGTTGTATATAAGATAATGTTATAAGCGATAGTTCATTCATGGTTTTCAAGCTAAGTTTCATTACTTTTCTTTATAAATTAGTTTCCAAATGAGTTTTACTAAGTAGTTTCGTTTAATCGCATGTGAAATTTTGGGAACCGAAACTCACATTGATATAAAAACTTATTTGCAATTTTGTTTTAATATTTGAATTAGTTTTTTTTAGATATTTTATTTTATATTAAAGATAGTATTTGACTGAACTTAATGTTCATTATCTCTATTAAAAAGATTTTCATATTTTGCCATTATTATATTATCTAATGTTATATATAAACATCGAAAACGTTTTCCAAACCAAAAGGTTATTAGCACCAACATTAGTTTATTTTTTTGTATAGCATCTAATAAATTGATTTTTATCAGTCCCTAAATTAAGTTTATTATTCACATAATTGCAAATTTATCTACTATATTTTTCTAAGATCAGGTGAAATTTTCAAGTTGTATTTTACTTTTATTATAATATATATTATATATGGTATATATAATTATTATTTATTTATTTTATTCTTATTAGTTTCCTTAATCAATATTTATTCCATTTTGTTTGTTTCTTATAGTTTTTCTTCAAAATCAAGTCTTATATATAATAATATTATATATTGCCTCTTAACTGGCACATGAGAACTGAAGTTTTACGGAAATTGAGTGTGTTGTTTTTTTTTTCACACTGTGAATATTCATTCGACTCATACTCACTTCGCTTCACTTCATTCACACTCCATTCCGAAAATTCGCGTTGTGCTTTTTCGGTCTCAATCTCACGCAATTAGCACACGCACTCGGTGTGGCCCAAGCGGTGGCTCTCTCTCCCTCTCTTTCTTCCTCTCTCTCTCTCTCTCTCTCTCGGAGTGCGGGATCTGGGTCTGAGATTGAGCGGCAGCTACTGTGGCACCTCATGTGGCGCCTTCACGCCTTTTAAATGGTCTTTTCTATTATGTTGATTATTATTGGAGTTTTTTTTTTTTTTTCCTCGATTTTTTTCTATGCGTGGTGGCTTTTGCGGCTACCTCATTTATTTAGCTTTGTTCGCTTTGTTTTTTTTTTTTTGTAATGTAATTTTGCTTGTGTTGAGTTTTTGTTAATTTCATTAACGCCACAGTGGCTCAAAATAAAATTCATGCGGTGCGTGTAAATTTCGATTGATTGCCCAAAACGCGCTGGCGAGGTTAATGCGGGGCATTTTACTCAGCTGCCGCGCTTAATTAGCCAAAATATTTGACCCAATTAATGTGGCTGAGAAAATCTGAAGAGCAGCTTGAACCACGGTGTATATAGAATGATGGACTCAGTTGTAGTTGCAGTAATTACATTAGGGGGAGACCAGGGAGACTTGGGCTTGGGCCTTGCGTAATCGAAGCGAGAGTTACATGCAAATTAAATTCGAGTACATCAAAAAGCAATTACACAAAATACTATCAAATAATTACGGGTATTATGAAGAGGTAGGGGGAGGGGTAGATAGGTAGGGTAGGCTAATTGGGTTTCAGTCGTTTTCGGCCGCTTTCGAAAGCCAATTTAACATCGGAATTGAATTCGGTTATACAAACTGACAGACTGCAAAAGTCACTGAGCAAATAGCGCAGGGGGTGACTACTAGGTGGAGAGGGGGTAGGATTGTTGGTACCTGCTCCCGTTCCTTACCCACCTTACCTGCCCGGCCCCGCCCTGCCCTGTCTCAACTCAACTCGGCGACAACTAATGACTTCCTCGCATGTCACGTGATATGTGCAAGCGGCAGCCAGAACGCCCATTAGAGCCAGGCTAGCACAGAGTTCTAAGCACGGCAAACGCCTCACTAGTTCCCCCCCCCCCCCTTAGCTCCTAGTCCCTACTCCTCCCCGCAGCCAAGTAGTTTACACCAGCTCGATTCAGCTTTGGCCTTCCGAGAATTTTTATTGCCGCACATTGTAAATACGAAGCGGCTAATTGAAAGCCGTTTATTAATGGGCCGCCCCAACAGGTGTAGCGGGGGGAGGAGTAGAGGGGGCTTGGGAGTATATATGCCTGGGGTCGTAGCCTCTCCCGTTTGCGAAGCAACCCAAAATTAAATAACACATTGTTATTACGTGGGCAGCGACAGTTTTATGACTTGGCCAACTGTCTGCGCCCCTGACTGGTTAATTAAAATCTAATCAGAATGACGCGTAATGGAAGAGAGAGAGAGAGAGAGAGAGAGAGAGAGAGAGAGAGTTACCTACGGTGTAAGCTTCTATTAGTGTGCATATATCACGATGTGATTACGTATGTCACACAGTTAGCCGACTAATAATCGACTGACTTGGCTGAGACTTCAACGAGATGATTGCAGGGCTTGTGTGGCAGGTGGGGAGAGAGAGAGAAAGAGAGAGAGAGAGAGGGAGAGGGAGAGGGAGTGGGCTTGTACACTGTATTCTATATATGCTATATATTCCTAAACCACATGAGGAGCTAAAACAGTGAGATGCGTGTATTAAAAAGTTAGTGGCATGAGTTAAATCAATATATTTAATTAGACTACATAGATATAGCATACTATAGGTCTGTACTCTATACATGAACCGCATGATGAGCTAATCCAGTAAAATGCCTTAGTTTTAAAACATTTTTTTAAACAGTTAAATCGCGCTACTTGTATCAAAAAGATGGTAGGATAAGTTAACTATTTATGTCTGCGTAGATTATATAGACTATATATTCTTAAATCGTCAGGTGAAGCAGCAGATTTAATAAGAACTTGCCAAGAGAGCAAAAAGTACCATATATTCTTGAACCATATGATCCAGGCATATAATAATAAATCTTAAAGCCAGTTACTTGATCAAGGCTATATTCAGTATGTCTATATATATTCTTGAACCTTCAACAACTCAAAATATATACTTTACTCCTTCTTTTTTATTTTCTCTTCTCGCTCCCCCTCAGGCGATGGCGATGTCTCCCTACCCGACGAAGATGCCACCGATCTGCGCTGCAACATGTCGCTGACGCAGCTGCGCAACATGGACAATCACATGGCCAGCATGTTGCAGCAACACGCCAAGAATGGCCTCAGCTATGGCCCAGCAACACCGCCAGCGGCTCCACTGTCCCAGCAGCAGCACCAGCAGGGAGCAGCGCATCATCACGGCGCCTTGCCGGGTCCACCACATGCTGCCCCCTTTGGCTACCACAATGCCTTCGGATTTGCCCAGAGTCATGGCCATGGGCACGGGCACGGGGTGTATGGACATGCCGAGGATGGCCCAGCCGGGAATTACCTCAGCTCCATGCATCAAATGGTCGAGGCCAATCAATTGCAGCCGCCTCAGGTGGGACCGGTGGGACCGGGTCCGCCGACGTCGTCGTCGTCGTCGTTGCCGCCGCTACCACCGCCGCCCGGCGCCTATGGCAGCCATCAGCAGCACTTGGCGGCTCTGGCTGCGCATGCGCAGGAGCAGCATAACAAATATGCCAAGTCATCGCCGCCAGTTGGCGTCGGCTCGGCCGCTGCTGCTGCAGCCGCCGCTGCTGCTGCCGCTGCTTACTTTATGCCAGAGGCGGGGGCAGGCGCAGGAGCAGCAGCAGGAGGAGGAGGAGGAGGAACTGGAGGGCAGACAGGAGTGCCAGCCACACGCGGTGACTACGATGAACGTTCAATGTCCTCCACCAGCGATCTGGATGACGATGACGATGATGCTGCAAAGCTGCAGGCCGATGGCAACATCAATATCGATGTGACCTCGCCGCCAACACCGCGTCCCAGTCACATCAGCAACAGCAGCAACAACAACAACAACCATGTGAGCGGCGCCTGCAAGCGCAAATCCTCCTCCGCCTACTGTGATGATAATGAGCCGAAATTAGCCAACGGGCAGCAGCACCAGCAGCAGCAGCTGAACAATTACGGCATCAGGGCGCGCAGCCTGGACGAGGTGCAGCAACAGCAGCAACAGCAGCAGCAGCAGCAGCAGCAACACTTTCAGCATGAGTATCGCAGCAGCAGCAGCAACAACAACAACAACAACGGCGCCAATGGCAGCAATGCCCATGCGGAGCATGTGGACAACGACAGCCTGGTCAACGGAAGCTGTGCCTCCAGCGAGGATCTCAACCAGACCAACAGCAGCGAGCAGGGCGAGAAGATCACATCCGGCAGCGATGATGAAGGTGAGTTTCAAGAGGAGGAGCTGCACAAATACAGATGGTAACTTGCTCTCTGTCTGCTCCACCACCAGGCCAGGATGAGAACTGCGCCAAGAAGAAGCATCGACGCAATCGCACCACCTTCACCACGTACCAACTGCACGAGCTGGAACGTGCCTTCGAGAAGTCACACTATCCCGATGTCTACTCCCGCGAGGAGCTGGCCATGAAGGTGAATCTGCCCGAAGTGCGTGTGCAGGTGAGTAACGTGTCCAGTTTTATTTCATATGACTCTCCATTCTCCACTCCACTCTCCACTCTTGCACGGATTAGCCTCCTAATTGCCCAATCAGCCTGTGTCTGCTCGGCCAGTCGAACGGAAATTAAACAATTTCCGTTTGCAATTTGTTTTAACGAAATTAAGTTGTGCCTGCTAAAAAATGGAAACTCCTACCCCTCCCCAGCATACCCTAGACACGTATAACATGTGTTAACCCCTTATCTCCCCCTCCCCTGTGGCTATCTATGTGCTCAGCTTGACAAGAATTTATGCCCTTTGCTTACTTTATTTGCCCTATAAACTTGGCTTAATTTATCGCACAATTTGCGAGATTTGACTAGACAGACATACTATATATAGGGTGTTATAGGGTGTTTAGACAGCGGACTGTCTGTTCTTCAAAGTGCTATAGGTTGCAGGTTTTTAAACTACTTCTAATAATGCATATAAATTTTCTGAAATTCCATTTTAAGTTCACTTGAAGCTCTCTCAGCCTAGCCTAAGTAGGTATACCTTAACAGGGTGTCTTTTATGATAATTGAAGTGTACTTTTAAGCATGTACTGATAGTTGAGTTGAGTTTTATACATTCAGCAATTGCTTGGGTAGTTATACCCACTGTGTATATCAGAAATAAACCTTTTAGCTCTCGAATAAGGTTTGCTAACTTAAAGTTGATTGATTTACGGAGGCGTTAGAAGGCGTGGCCTAGTTCTAGTATAATCTTGCACTTACTCCTATATATATGAGTATATTAACAAAATTCGATGGCTCTAGCTATTTTAATCTCAGAGATATTAACGTTCATACAGACACACAAATAGGCGACTGTCCTTTTCGCTCGCTTTAGCCACATTTCCACTTGATCTTGTGCACTTGATCATCTTCTTTATACATATCATTATCATAGTTTTAATACCTTTGCTCAGTTCAAGCTCATTCCCCTCGTTTCCTCATTTAACCTATCGCCAAACCCTTCCCTACAGTATGAATCCCTTCCTTTTAATTCCCCCATTGACCCCTGCGACTTGTTTACAAACTCAGCCCCGCACACAACTTGCCACAACTTTCTTTCAGTGCATATTAAAATTTATGTCTCAATTGCAAAATGACAATGCGCAACGTCGCGACGCGTTGCCCAAGACGAAGGGAAGAAGAAAGCAGGAGGCAGGAGGCAGGAAGGAAGTTTGCGGTGCCCATTTGTGTTATGAGCAGGCCGAAATGCTGCGGGAATTATGCACTACGCTATGCTGCAACGCTGGGCCTTTTGCACGACTTGGAGGAGGAGCGGAGTAGGATTGGGGACTATGGGGCACCTCCTGGCTGCATGTCTGGCTGCCATTCGTTTCGGGTGGCAAATTGCGACGTTAACGGGCGGGGCGCCTCGTAAATTCCTTTCAGCAGGGTGTAGCATAAAAGACGCCCGCCTTGGGGAATCGGAAACGTCGGGAATAGGATTGAAGGGTTCGAGTGTTTATGCTAGTGACGGAACTATTGAATGATATCTATACCATAGAAAGGGCCAACTAGAGGTCTAATTGCATAGCTGCACAGTGGACAAGTCTAGCGACTCTTGGCATAGTTTTTATGTGTTATTCTAAGTCGTAAAGCTTGCCGGGATGAGGGTATGGGGGGCACCTGGCGACAGACCTCTGCGGAGGACAGAGGACATACATATCAAATTTCACGAGTTCGTGAATTCGTTTCCTCCAACGACAAATCATTTTTATTGACTAAACATTATCGTGCTGCAACGTTGGCGACACTGACGACGCTGGCAACCCTGCAACACACACACACACACAGTGGGAGGGAGAAATTTATGCACATAAATAAATAAATAAACAAATAACAAAGAAGAGGAACGTGGAACGTAGAACTCACGTAAATACGAAACGAAATACAAAAGTAATGAACGAAAATCGCATAAAAATTTCTTGCACCGCCGGCGCTGCGATTTATCAGCGTTTCTCTAGATGGGCGTACCGGCCCTCATGTGTCACTTTGTCAAATTGACACGAATTCAAATTATGCCAGACTGGAGTAACCCTCCAACCCTACTAGTACCCCCCCTCTTTTAGTCCTCGCCTTAACCCCTTGCCTTGTGCGCGCTTGTGGCGTACCCCAAGTTTAACTCGTTTTTTCGATTTACTGGGCACATTTTTTTGGAGGGTGCTGTGTGTGTGTGTGTGTGTGGGTGCTCTCTATATAGTCTGTGTGTGTGTGTGTGTGTAATCGTATTTGCGGTTAGTTTGCATGAAGTTCTAGTTATCGTATCGGGCTGGGGGAAATTGCTTGGTGTGCAACTCGTTGAAGGTGGAAATTTGTTTTGATTAAGTTTGCACACACACCAAACGAGAGAGAGAGAGAGAGAGAAATCGAGAAAAAGTAAAGGTAACTAACTGAGTTGTTACTCTACTTGGCCAAAGCTCAAAGAGCAGGCACCTACGCTCTCTTCTGCCTCCCCCTTCGTCTCAATCAGTGAGGCAATCGCAATACAATTTCTCGTTTAGATGAGTTCATTTCCATGACGAGGGGCAGGCAGGGGGAAGAGGGGCCGAAAATCGGTTTTCGTTTCGGGTTTTGGGTTATATGTGCCATGTGCCACGTGCATTGTAATAGATTTGCTAAATGTTTGTTTAAAAAGTTTGATTGGATTTTGCATTTGATGCATTGTGCTGCTGCCATGGATGTTGCTGCTGCTGCTGTTGTTGCTGTTGTTGTTGTATTATTGTTGTATTGTATGCATTTCTGTGGCTTGTTTGATTGTTGTTTAAATGGCAATATTGCCTGCCACTCTCGCCTGCGACATTTCGACGATGACAAATCAAAATGCGACGCTGTATAGGGAAAAGGCGCAAAAAAGGAGTCTAAAACGAAAATTGAAATTGTGTCATTTTGTGGTTTAGCAACAGAGGCAAAGCAATTAATTTGGTATAACTAAGGGATATAATACTCACTCTCCATAGGGCCGGCTGGGCTTATCGCAGATGGTAACCAAAACAAGGCGACGTTAAGCCGCCAAATTAAACAACAGATTAGCGGGCTAAGCCACGGCACATGGAGCAGCAGAGGCAGCCAAGCGATAGCAGCAAAAACAAGCGGGAAAACAGCTAGAAAAACAGTAACAACAACAACAGCAGCTCGGGTACATCATTAACACTCAGGCAGTTCATCAGCTGTCACGCTCCTCTCTATCCCTCTCTCTCACTTCCCTTCTTTGTCTACTGTTTTTATGCTGGGAGCACAGACATATGTTCGTTCTTCCTGCTCCTCCTGCTCTGGATATAGATGACAATTATTTTATTTGGATTACACGCTGACAGACCGCAATTTGTGCGCCGTCTAAGGGTTAAAGTTGCTTCAATCATACGGCGTATTAGGCACAATCGAGAGCGGAAAAAGACACACAGAAAGAGAGGGAGAGAGAGAGGGAGAGAAGTGTGGAAAAAGAGTTTAATTAAAGCGTAATTTGGCATGGCAAAGCAAAGCTAATTGCGGCCTGAATGAGGGTTGGCTTGATTGATCGCATGAAAATCGAAGGGAAAACACTTGAAAATGTCTCAAGGGAAAATGCAGTTGTCTTTTTCTTTGCGAAATTCCCAATTCCCTCGGCATTGCGTGCTCGTCTCGAGTAAATCATAGCTAAAGTTATTTTCCTCTCTCAAATAGTCAACGATTTTCATATTAATGTTATTAGCAGCAAAAATAAACAAATAGGAAAAATGCCTGTCAATTATTTTGCATAGACAAATGATTAAATATCGTAAAAATGTCAGAAAGTACCAGGCATGAGAGAGAATAACATATGAGAGCGAGAGAGAGAGCCAAGAAATGCTTATTTATCTGCATATTGCGCATACGACGTGTGTGCCGGCCTGCCTGCATGTCTGCCTACAGCGTGTGTGTGTGTGTGTGTGTGTGTTTGTGTTTGTGTGTTTGTGCATAAAAAGCAAACAAATAAAAATGTCATTTCACTAACAAATAAAATAGATTTTTATTGCATTCCACTTGCGACTCAGTTGCCTTCCTTCTCCTCCACCTCAGCCTGTTTCTTTCTACTTCCTTCTAGCCTGCTTTCGCTTTATTTGCCGCACACGTTTCGCTTTTCCTTTCGCTTCCTTCTTTTTATTAGCCCAAGCAAGACCCAGAGATAGTACTACATATATGTCCCTGTCTCTGTAACGCTCCATTTGTCAATCGCAGCAGCGAGAGACGAGAGAGTCGAGAGTCGCTTTCGTTTTCACATGTCATAATAATAATAATGCATATTAGGTTCATTTCGGCTGGGGACGCTTAGGCCGCTGACAATTTTTATTGAAATCCTATACAAATCTAATAATCAAAATAATCAGAACTACAGAGAGGCAGAGGCAGAGCAAGAGGGGGGTAGGCAAGGGCAAAGTTGTGTCGTAAAAATCAAACAATTTCGAAATTCGGAATATCAAATGAAATGCTCGACAATCGGCAATTGCATGAATGGGCTCATTTGAGGTAGCCCCGCCCCTTCAGATCCCACTCCCCCTTTCTCTAGGGGACTGGCGACTTTTCAGGCGAATACAATTGCGCTTTGGGAGCCAACTACGCCCTGGTCCTGGGAGTCCACTTAGTGGGCACTCTCCGTGATTTGTTCGCCACAGTGTCGCCTCTGCCAATTGACGAGGGAGGGGAGGGGAGAAGAGGGACTCCTCCACTTGCTTCACCTGCTCCACTTGAGCGCAATATTTGTATAATTAATGCAAAACATCAACGACAGCTGCGCGTATTAATTTGCGAGGGCGGAGGGAACAATTAACACGTTATGCCACCTTTGACACAGACGTATGAGAAAAAAAGCCACAACAAAGCCAAACAGCGCAGGGGTAAATACTCATAAATATGAGGGTTAAGTGAGTGTGTGTGTGTGTGTGTGCAGTGTGTGTGCACATCTGCTGCTTATAAAAATTATACTCGATTCAACTGTCCAATAAAACAAAGCAGTCAAAAAACGTTGAGCAACACTTGAAGCGAGCTGCCTAATTATGCAGAGGGCAGAGGGCAGAGGGCACAGGACACTGGGCACGGGGCACAACAATGAGCAGAGGGAGATGGGGGGGGGAGTAAACGGCGATTATTGTCGATTGTTGTTATGCTATGCCAAAATGGCGTGAAGTACAGTGTGCACTGTGTAGCATGTACCTGGCAAGTGTGTACTGTATGCTAAAATCCTTAGCCTAATGATTTAATCACTAAAATAAAATTACAAATACAATTGAGTAAGTTTTGATATAATATATAGTTTCCTTAGCTTATATGTGTATGATAATTTAATATCATTTATAATTGAAATATTCAAGTAATCGACGCTAAACTGTACTCACGCAAGACAAAGAAACACGCAGTGAAGTTGGCTGCACTTTAAATATCGACGAGTTAAGTTGGCTGCGCTTGAGATAACGATGAAGCGCAGCCTACTTCATTTAATGCGTAAGAAGCCATATGATATACGAAATTAGGTAAAATTAATGTTATTAATAGAAAGATTCTTGAAAAAGCTATATTGTATTATAATAGTACTCCCAACTTATTATTAGTTGATACATTTTATTTATTCTGAATACCCTCATAGATGTTTTAAAACTGCGCGTAGGCTCAACAGATAAGACAATATAATATTAGAATCTTTATTTCTTTACCAACCTTAACTTTATTTTGAGTCGAAGCTTGTTTAGGACCTTTTATAAATATACCAGATAGATTTCAGATTGTTCTTGCAGTTGTGGCCTGTAATAGTTATATTTAGTCAATTTTTTTCGCTTTTATCTTTTGTTTTTCTTTACCTTAATGCTTTCCCTACCAAAGCCACAGATCTTAACTCAACCTTGTTCTATTTTCAATATACATTTGGCTTTCCTGGCGTGACTCAAGCCTTCCCCTGCTCAATTTTCGACTATTTTCGCTTTTGTAATTTGCTTGGCCACATCTCAATTATATCGCTGGCAAAGCAAAGCTTTATAAGGACGACTCTGCTCCCTATGGCGTAGCACAATAGAGCCAGGCTGCCGCTTTGCCGGTTTCAATTAACCCCCATTAGAAGCTGCGTAGGCGGTTCCTACCTGAGATTGAGATCGGATCAGAGGGCACGCCTCGGCAAATGCGTGTCGCAATTAATTAAGCTTGAGAATGCCGCGAGATGATGATGATGATGATGATGATGACGCAGTTGTCAGTCAGTCTCGGTCTCGGTCTCGGGGAATGTGAACTGGGGGCAGCTGCCTCGAGGAGGACGCGTCGGCATCGTTTGTTCAGTTATTTTCTGTTTGCTTTGGCATCCAATTTCATTCCTTTATGCGACTTATTGAGTTTGGAACAACGCAGCGCGAGTCCTTGGCTGCGTCTCCAGCCTGGCCCAAAGGGTGTCGTTGAGTCTCTCTGTATGTCTGCCTCCTGGCTTGTCTCTCTGTCTGTCTGTCTGCCAGTTTGCCTGCCCCTCTGTGAGTCTTGCCTATGGCATAAGCAACTTTAAAGCATTTTCGCCGACGCCGACGCCGACATCGTCAGCTTTCATCCTGGGCCGCGTTTACATAGTACGAGCTCATCCTGCGCCATTTAAGCTGCAAAACGTGTCCTTGCTCTTTTCACCGGCTAATGAAATCAATGTGAGTCGAAGCGCGTGCGTCGGATTTGCTGGGGCTAGTAGTGACTGCCACTAAGAGGTGTCCACACGTCCTTCCCCTCTCCTCTCCTCGGAGCTATTCCATAATTCCGTCGGGCATCGACTGGAGCGTAACCTGTCAACACATTTCAATAAAAGTGCATAAATCAAAAGGAATGAAATTATAAATCATTTTGCCTCCCCGTCGACAGGCGACCCTGTTCTCCCTGCAACCCTCGACTCATACACACACACACACAAAAAACATAACCTCACTTGACATTAGGGGTTACAAAGCGAACGCTGCGACCCACCCCCGCCCCGGGGGCGATGGCACTCGAAATATGTTTGGCTTAAAGTGAAACAAAATACGATCAAATGTAATCAAGCGAATACAATTACAATTAGGGTTTTTTTTAGGTTAAATTGCATGCGAAATTGTCACAGAGAGGGAGATGGAGAGAGGGAGAGAGGGAGAGGAAGAGAAAGTACTAGAGAGAGCAGCTTAGCTGCTGTGACTAAAGCGAGCTGAGAAAGCTTCACGCTTAGAGCAGCTGCTCGACTTCGCTTCGCCTCGCTTCGGTTTGTCTTTTCCGTGTTCACTTGAGACGTCAAGTGCACGACATGGGCGTAGTAGTAGTGCTGCTAAAAAAAGGGGGTTCGTTCGTTGCACCCCTCACTCACACTCACCCACTCGAGTTATGAATATTATTCAATTTATATGCCTAAATGCCGTGTAATGAGTTGCACATCTGTTCCTCGAGACCTGCGAGTACAGGAAGAGCGAATACTTCACCCCCTTCTACCTTCCTCCCCCCCGCCAGGGTTGTATTATTATTATTGTATTACAGCACACTTGCCATGTACTTGTGTCCGCTTTATGTGTCAGATGTCAAGAGCACGTCCAACAATCCCTCTTTTTCAAATTTGATCAAGCTCGCAAATCGAATCAGCGCGCAAATTGTTTTGCTTCATTTTTTTTTTCTTGCTGGGTCGTGATTATATTCCCATAACTTTTATTAATGCGCGTGAAATTGATAAACAAACAGAGGATGTTGTCGAAATTTTGTATACAATTTAGAAAATCATTATACAAGATAACAATATAAATTATATTTGAAATAATCTTGCCATAAGCCAGTTAAACTGTACTGAAATTATTCCACAATAGATCTGTGCTGTGATTTGATTTTACGATTAGAAACATTTCCAAAATCATGATAATTATAAGATTGCCTTAAACAAGTGTAGCTGTGCTGAAACTATTCCAAGTTGTATAATGATTTTGGTGTCTGATTTTTATAATCGGTATACTCTATTTAATATAATTTTCACTTCACCAAGCTAAGCTGTACTGCGAGTATTCAAAGTTAATCTTGTTAAATTATACATATATATAGAAAATATTTATTTAATTCTTACTCTAACCAAGTAAAACTATACTGAAACTATTCGATATATTATCAAAATCGAGTCGCTGCCCTAAGCTATTCATATGACAATGAGTTTGAGTATGAGGAGTACTCAAAGCTTGCCGCCCTGGCATCATATCATATATATGGTACATACGATATACCCCCACTCAGATGGGCTGTCAGTTTAAATGAACATTGGGCTTAAGTTGTCAAATTAGTCGCAACAGAACAATTTCGATTTGGGGGGCTCTCTCGCATGTGACTCAAACGAGAAGTGAGAACCGAAAAAAAACCGAAAAGAAATTTTCAAGGCAGGTACCATATAGAGGGAGATGGGGTAATAGGGGTAGGGTTCCCCTGGAAAATAAAAAAGTGATATGTGAAATGCGACTTAATCAGCTTTATATAAATGCTTGTTTTGACAACAAGCATGAGAAGGAGATGCCCCAACTCTCACTCTCTCTCTCTCTCTGCAAGCTCAGCCCACACTCGTCTAATTATGTCAGACACAAGCTGCTTATTATAATTACATAAAAAACATATATTTCGGGAATGTGTCTCCCTGTGCGACTGTATGTGTGTGTGTGTGTGTGTGTGACATGCTTCATTGGGGGCTTTGATTTCCGCTTTTAATTAATTTTGTGTAACATGCTAATTGGTTTTATGCGTTCTCTTTCGTTGTTATCGTTGTTTATGCTGTGTGGTTGCACGACCCGCCTGCATAAATCATAAAACACTTAAATAATTTTCCGTCCGTACACTCCGTGCCACTTGATTACGTGCTAATTAATCACCTAACACAACATTTTCGGCTCGCTTTGCTCCCGTTTCGTCCCACTGTGGCAAACAATTTTCAAGCGCACGCAAAAATGTATAATTAAGTTATCAGACCCCCCCCCCCCCCACACTCCCACCCCTTTCCTCTACGCAACAACAACTTTTAATATATGCAACAAAGTTTGTTGTACCAAACTTACACACACACACAAATGCAGTCCAACTAATTTATTTTGTCATAAGAAATTATTCAAATTATGCGAGTAATCACGAAGCGTGGAAATATTATATTATTTTCGGGTGCTTAGAAGCAAAAAAAGAATAGTTTAAGCGGGGGTTGCTCGATGCAGAAACGGAGAATTTCCCCAAATTTATTATTTATTTATTTAAAGTGGTATAGTCAAGTGATTATAAAATAAATATAATTAATTCATATAAAATATTAACTATTGAAAATTTTAAAAATTATAAGTATATTATTAAAAATATTAAATAATTACTAAAAGTAACAAATCAAAATACACTCTAAAGGTAAAAAATCTAAAAAATCTGTCTAAAAAAATTTTCAAAGAGGGAACAGTAGTTTTATGTAGGAATGTCAATCGAGGTAGATATGTTAAAATAGTTTAAATAAATTACAAGAAAGTTTAAAAAAAAAACACGTTTGCATAAAATGCGAATTCCCTTAGAAGGACACTGCACTTAAGAGGGGTGGCCGTCCAAAAAGGGTTTTCCATAAGAGTACACTACTTTATGGTACACAAATTAACTATGAGAAATGAGTACAATCAAGACAAAAGTAATAATATTGTGCTTAGGGTTAAGCAATGTTTTCCTGATGAACTCTATGACAGATCTAAAATATTTAATTACATGCAAACGGTTTTTCCAGTTACTTTCACACATTCGGCTTACTCCCCACTCATTGCACACTCAGTCACAGAAGCAACCCTCGCAAGAGCACCCTGTCTCCCTCTCCCTCTCCCTCTCTCTCTCTTTGATCCTCACCTTGCAATTGTTGCAAATTAAAAATGCGTTCTGCGAGTGTCAACAAAATGCGACAGTGTGCAGAAGCAGTGTGAGAGAGAGAGAGAGAGAGAGAGAGAGAGAGAGAGAGAGAGAGAGAGCGCGAGTCCGTAGCGTGTGACAGCTTGGAACTACCCACGCTCAGGCCCAGCCACGCCTGCTCATAGTACAAATATTTCTAACTTTCAGTTTGTAGTCCAACTTGGATTTGCCCCAGGGCAGCTGCCAGGGCATATTTGTCGTCCTTTGTAGCCGATTTAACTGCTTATTAACTGTGCGTGCGACCGTTCTTTGTACTCGGAATGCTGCCTCGTCCCTGCTCCCTCCACCCTGCTCCCTGGCCCTGCTCTCCTGCTGCTCCTGTTCGGCATGTCAGCGAGTAAATAAATAGCTAATTAAATACAGGGTGACACGTGGCGCTGGCAAACACGCCCAGCCAAACAAACCAGCAGCGCGACCCGCTCGCATTAACCCCCCGTGACTCCACAACCTCCCCCTCTCTCTCTCTCTCTCTCTCTCTCTCTCTCCCTCCCTCCTATTCCACTCAAAGTCAGTTCAAGTTAAGAAGCAGCGAGAATGAAGTGAAAGAAAGGCCGCAATTGAAATGCGAAGAAAATCTGAGGAAAGAGCGCGTTGATCGAGTGGGTGTTAAATGAGGCGAGAGTGAGGGAGACGCAAGACATTGCACACAGGGTGACCTTTGACTTTTCACATGCGACATTTGAGACGCTGATTTGTGTCTGCGGCTGGCACTGGGTCCGCCAGAGGGGGAGGGCGAGGGCGAGGGCAAGTCGTGTGTCTCGCTTTGTATTACAGCGATTTGTAGTGTGCGAGTGTGTGTGTGTGTGCAACCGAAACTGTTATTAGGCATAATGAGGCAGTCGCAACAGTCACGTGGGCGTGTCGTAGGCGTAGGGGGCGTGGCAAAATGAAACAATTCGATTTGGGTAAATATTTTGCCAAGCACATAAATATATTACAATAAAACAAAAGTAAAAAGGAAAATTGCAGAGATGGAAGAGAGCTGAAAGATCTATAGAAATTTCATAAAAGATGAAACACAAGTATATAGTATAGTTATGCTATACTATCCTAAATCTGCTGTGTTTATTGTCGTATTAAAAATAAATTTGGAGAGTGAAATTTGCAGTTTTTTTAAAATCGTCGTCATCCTTAGCCCGTAAAAGCTATATAGTTTCTTATTCAATATATGTATATACGATATATAATATATAATATATATAATATATATAAGAAATATAATCTATAAAAAATGGAAAGATGTTTTAGAAAGAGTCAAATTCCCTTGGAATTTATAAAATGAAGAAATGAGAAAATCAAAAAATCTTCTCCACATTTCTCAATATACTTACATGCACATATATAGATCCTCACTTGCCCCCCTTTAAAAGTCCCAGCCTGTCCCTGCACATGCTGCCTTAATACCCTACGCTATATCAAGCTTTCAAGCGGCTTCTGCGAGGGATAAAAAGCGACCCCAATCGAGCCAAGTGTAAATCAATATGCTTGTCGGCTCCCAGACTAATTAAAACATCTTCGAGAAGCGCGCTTTGTGCCGCTCCAGGCTTTTGTTTGCCTCTAATTTGGTACCGAAGGAACGAAGAAGTCGTCGGGCGGGCAGGCACAGCTCGAAGATGGCAACAGGATGCCGGGCGAGAGAGTGTACTATATAAGAACGCTTGGACGCCGGAACTAAAAGCTAACAAAGGAAAACATGTCATAAACTAGCGGCAAAAAGGGACTCCACGCTGTGTCTTTGTTTGTGGCTCGCCAGGAGCAGAGACCGTACCGACTACCCTACCCTGTCCTGCCCGGCCTGGTTTAAAATTATGACAGGCGCAGACTGGCACAGGCACAGGATGACTGATGTCTGTCGCTGTCGCTGTCGCTGCCAGGCATACTATATAATTAGGGTCGAGGCCGAGGCTCAACTTGGTTCGGTTCCCCCCCTGAAACCCTACTACGCCTCTGGGCTGCGCCTGCTTCCTCGCTTCCTTGCCTGCTTCCTTCTGGCAATTTTTTAATTCAATTAAAGCTCTCGCACACGGACATGTAGATGCATTCGACGTAGCATTAGCTTAGGCGCCGCTATCAATATCCTTGAGCGCAACGGGTTGTCCCCGGTACCCTGTGGCCCTCTCTCCCCCTCTCTCTGTCTCTCTCTCTCTCTCTCTAATTATAGTGTATAGTTTTGCACTGCAATTAAACTGCTTATCGAGGCAACGAGGCGGCGAGGCAACGAGGCGGCGAGGCGGCGCGCTTCGACTTCAATCAAATTGATTGAATTGCATGACATGCGCACCTAATGGGAATAATGATTATGCGATCTACATATACATATATGTACATATATAAAATTGCAATGTCCCGTGGTTACGTAACTAATCGCAGCCCTGGCATCGCCAGCCCTTGTTAACTTTTTTGTTTTTTTTTTTTTTTCTAGTTCGGTTTGCACTTAAAAACATTTTCCAATTTGTGTGCTGGAGCCGGAAATGCCGAAAGTGCTGCAACAATGAGCCTTGTGTAATGACAAGATGTTCGCCTCAGCCCCCCTCTTAACCTACCCTATCCCTCCGTCCCCCCCTCTCATACACAAGTTGCAAACAGTTTTATTAAGCTGCTGAAGCTCTTGTGTGTTAAAAGTCAATTTTCCAATTTGCAAACTGTCAAAAACATTCGAAAAGCAATTTGTGCCATAGCACATACACGCACACACAGATACAGAGAATGAGAGAGAGAGAGCAGAAGAGAGAGAGAGAGAGAGAGTGAGCCTCAGCTTGCAGAGAGTACAAGCCAAATTGCGTATACGCCTTGTACGCTTTTGGGCCACGACACTTTGCGGCCGAAGTTTTCCAATAAAACGACAAAACTTTGCTGCGAACAAAATTAAAGAAGACGACGAAGAGCAGGAAGAGCAGAAAGAGCAAGAAGAGCGAGAAGAACAAGGCAGAGCGAGAGGCACGAGCATGACGATGAAGTTGATGATGAGTATAACGTGCGCCATGGGGTTGCTGCTGCTGCTGCTTTGTTGTTGTTGTTGTTGTTCTTGGGGGATGCTGCTGCTCCTCGACGCCATTTAACAGTGGGTCGGGGGGAAGGGGGGTCGAGTCGGTCTGGGGATCGCTTTGGGTCGACACATTTTTTGTTGAGGGGTGGGAAGGGGACGCAAATTGTTTGCTGCCAATGTGAAGTTTATGAAAAAGATTAAAGTTGAAAAGTGGTTGCAGGGGGAGGGTGGGAAGAGGCAGGAGGGCGACACTCTGCTGTGGCCTGGCCTGGCCTGGCGCGTGCTCTGCCCGGCTCCACATGAATGCCAAATGCCACAGGCAGTCCGGGGGGGGGGTGTGGGGTGGGTGAGGCAGCTGAAAATGTAGCAAAATTGAAAATGGCTGAAACGGGCTGCCAGTTGCTGCCTGCGTACGTGTCTGTGTGTGTCTCTCTCTCTGTGTGCGTGTGTGTGTGTGTTTGTTTGTATTTGTGTCTATGGGGTGGAAAATTGAGTTTGGTGCCAGCGTGCAGGGGGGCGGCAGCAGGGGGAGTGCGCCCAGCATCAACAGCCAAAGATGAAAGCAGACAATTTGCCAACGCTCCAATGGGCGCCTGAATGACGATGATGATGCTGCTGATGGGGGCGTGCCAGCCAAGCCAGTCTAGCCCCCAGTCTGCCTGTCTCGCTCGCTCTATCGCTCTCTCTCTCTCTCTCTCTCTGCGCTTATGACGCACCATGAATGGAAATTACAAAATTGATTTTGATGATTTAATTAAAATGAAGAAGCACAAACTCAAATTATAACAGTCGGCGAGCTGCACTCTTGGCTGGCTTTTGAGTGGCTTCTCCTACGCCTCCCCCCTGCCTTCCCCTACCCCCTGCTACTGCACACAGCCACCACAGCCAAATGTCAATATTCATTTAACATTTGAGACTCTCGTGTGTGCGTGCGAATGTGGCCTAAAGCTGCTAACTTTAATTTATTTTCTTCGTACAGATTTGAGAGACAGGAAATTAGACTTTGGGCTTGGGTTTTTTGGCTACTTGAGCTTTGTTATTACTGTCACTTGGCAATGCTAATTGAACTATGTGTATAGATTCATTTTGGCCAGAGCGATATATACCATATATATGGCTAGAAACTGCGGTTGGCTGTAATTAATATGGAAAGTAGAAGTGCTAGTTTTGATAGGGTATGAAGTAGATTGCGCTTTGCCTGAAACGTTTAGCTATTTAAGGCCGTAATCTTTAGCTATTTAATATCTATATTAATGCTCTCTCACTCTCAGTGAAGTGTTGCCTATTTAATGGCTATATTAGAGCTCTTTTTCTCTCACTGTAAGTTAGCTATTTTATGTTAATATTAATGCCGTCTCTCTGCAGTACTAGCCGTTTTATGGCTATATTAAGACTATATCTCTTTCTTTTGTTCTTAGCCATTTTCTGTTTATAATAGAACTCTCTCTGACTCTGAAGTATTTACTTGTAGCTATTTTAGGGCTGTATTAGAGCTCTCTCACACTGTAACGTTTAGCTATTTTATGGCTACATTATTACTCTCTATATCTCTCTCACAGTGAAGTTGTAGCTAGTTTATGGCTGCTGTAGTGATATCTCTCCCATAAAATAGCTATGGCTTTATAAGTGCTCTTTCTCTCCCTCTGTAGTTTAAGCTATTTTCTGGCTAAATTAATGCTGTCTCGTTATCTAATATGTTAACTATTCTACGACTTATATAGGCTCTTCCCTGTATTAGTACCTTCTCCTACTTCTGTTTTTAGCTCTTTTATGGCCATATTAGCTGAGCTATTTAAAGCGACACACAGACAAAGCAATTAGCCAGCAGCCTCAACTGCTTATTGGGCTTAATTACACTTTGGCAAAGTTGATTTGCTTGTTGGAAAAACACAACAAGAGCGAATTTTCACTTGCTGTTTGCCTTTCTCTTGCCACGCCCCGCCTGCTGCCTGCCAATAGGGGGCGCTAGGGAGCGCAGGCAGGCGAATTTGTAATGCAAATCAGTTTGTGCCTGCGTCGCGTCGCGTCGCGCTCCTCTCGCTCGCCTCGCAACAAATTGACAACGAAAATAATTTTACGCGCCATTATGTTTAATTAAACAGCCGCAGCACACACACACGCGTGCGCCTCTCTCTCTGTCTCTCCCTCACTCTGCTGCTTGTTTGTGTATTTTGCGGCAGCGACTGACTAAAAACAAGCACAGCAAAAACAACAACAACAAGCAGGAAAGAGACAGCAAGAGAGAGAGGGCGAGACAGCACGACAACATGGTAATGAAATTTCCATCAAAAATAATTTCTTATTAATTTGCGCAAATTGCATTTAATTACTTTGAGCGCTGCAGCAGCGCAGCCGGCGGCGTCAACGGAAATCCAAAATACACTCAAACCAACGCCAGGCGGCGCTGCACGTCACTCAGCACACACACACACACATACACATACATACCCTCTCACACTTACTCTCGCCTGCTGCTGCCCAACTCAATCAGTTTGCGCGCTGTCACACTCGCACTCCCCCAATGCTTGCGCGCTCACCAAAATTGCTCTCTTTGACGTTTGGTTCTCTCTCGCTCTCTTTGCCTACGCCACTAATTAGACAGACGCTTGAGCTGCGTCGCTCAGCGCAGCTCAAAGCTCGCACACACACACACACACACACAGACGATAATTCTAATTAGAGCTACGTGCACTAATTGAATTTTATTTCTGTAGCCACGTCAAACGTTAACGTCTCTGCCGCTGCCGCTGCCTTTGCCTCTGCCACTGCCTCTCTTTGCTGCTCTTGTTACGCCATTTTGTTTGTCCAGCTGTCTGACTGTATCTTCTTTAGCTCTGCTGCTGCTGCTGCTGTGCGTCTCGCTCTCGCTCTTGCTGCTGCTGTTTTCATTAACAATTTGGCCGGGCGGCCATCTTGATTTTTGTGTGCTCATCCTCGCTAGCTAACGCGTTCTATCTCGCTCTCTCGCTCTGCCTAATTAAGCTCATTCAACTTGACGAGTTTAGGCAAGCAGCAGCGGCTCGTTTCTCGCTCGTTCTCGCTCGTTCTATTTGTTGCTGCTGTTGTTGTTGTTGTTGTTGTTGCTGTGTTTAGACCTCGCCTGATTAGATTAGCGTTCTCCTGCGCCGCATTTAATTGCTTTCTGCGTAATTAACTGACACTTGGCACTGCCGCTTTTACTGTTTTTACATTTTTCTAATGAGTTTTTTCTTCGTTTTTTCTCTACTTAGGTCTGGTTCCAGAACCGTCGCGCCAAGTGGCGTCGCCAGGAGAAATCGGAGTCATTGCGTCTGGGTCTGACGCATTTTACACAGCTGCCACATCGCTTGGGCTGCGGTGCATCCGGTCTGCCCGTGGATCCTTGGCTCTCACCGCCGCTGCTCAGTGCGCTGCCAGGTACGAAGTGATAATAGCCTAATTTATGCAGTTGTTTCACACGCTTCTCTCTCTCTCTCTCTCTCTCTCTCTCTATGCAGGCTTCTTATCGCATCCGCAGACCGTTTATCCCAGCTATCTGACGCCACCGTTGAGCCTTGCGCCCGGTAACTTGACCATGAGCAGCCTGGCAGCCATGGGTCATCATCATGGACCACCACCTCCACCGCCACCGCATGGACCACACAGCGGACAATTGGGACCGCCACCCAGTGGACCAGCGCATCCGCAACCACCGCCACCGCATCCACATTCGCATCCGCATGCGCATGCACTGGCCGGCCATCATGCGGTGCCGCTGTCACATCTTTCGCCGCACCTGTCACGCATGTCACCTCACGCGACATCGCTGTCGCCGCATCATGGCAGCGGCACTGTGGCCACCCTGACGCCACTGCCGCCCGCAACAACAACAGCAACGGGAACAACTGCAGCAGCAGCTGCAGCGGCGGTGGCAACGAGCATCGCCTCCTCGACCTCATCGTCCTCATCATCGTCGCTCGAGTGCAGCGGCCCCGATGTCTGCATGTCACCGCAAAACCTCAGCATATCGAATGCCGATTCCAATGGCGATCCTCGTGATTGCAGCGACTCGGATGCGGCGGCTGGAGGCGGCAGCCAGGCCAGCAATGGCGGCCTGGAGAAATGCACCAACGAGCTGCTCGATGTGGGACGCGACAGTCCGCCACCGCCGTCGATGCTGACGCTGAAGCGAGCGACAACCGCAACGCCGCCCACAGTGGATATGCGCAGCAATTCGATAGCCACGTTACGCATCAAGGCCAAGGAGCATCTGGATAATCTCAACAAGGGGTTGGTCTCAATGGTCTAGGCAGGAGGAGTCAGCCTGGCCCAGCTCAACATTCCCAGTACACCGGCACGCGCAATTTAGTCTTAGTTGTTTTTCTCCCCCCCTAATCAAAATCTGCATAAGCCTAATGTATTAATCCTTTATATATATAGTATAGTTTCCTGATCTATTGCGTATGTGTGCCCGATTTTAGTTTATAGTTAATGCCCCCGCAAAAACACCCAACGAGATCTGCCATCGTTTTAGCAAAAAGCAGAGAAAACATTAAAAAAAAAACAAATGAAAAGAAAGGCAAAAAGAAAAGCGAAAAGAAAATTAACTAATAGATTTTACTGTGCATAGAATTATTTGTAAATCATTTCGATTTAATTCCTACAGACAGAAACGAAAACGGAATCCTAAATCCATGGCATATTACAATTAGCACAAAATAATATATACAAATAAACAAGTTTTAGCTCACATCGTTAACTGTATTCATTTATCAGAGGGCGGGAGCAAGTGGGGGAAGGGGAATGCAGTGGGAAAATTGAAAACTGACGGAAAATTGAAATTGAAAATTTTGTGCGGTAACCACAAAATGAGGCAGAGACCGCAGACGGCGCAGACGATGAATTTTTTCGGCAATTTTCCCAATTGTAACAGCGACCAGAAACTGATAAATCTGTTGGTTATCCATATGTAGACTAACGATAACGATAACTATAACTATCAATTATTTTAGAGACAAAAGAAATGGAAATGATTTTTCTTGAAATGCAGTGGAAGTTGTCGATGTTACTAAAGAAAAAAAGTACTAAGATTATTTTAAACAATTTAATAGTTTAAGCATTTCTAATACGGAAAATTGCAGCCTTTAATACGTTTACGAATAAGAAAAACAAAAGAAAATGCTTAAAAAGCTTTGCTACATAGAAAGAGTTCAAGTTCGTTGAGTTAATTAGCCAAGTTCAATAGAATTCAGAACTCAGCTAAGCTAATCAACTGCCAAAATCTGATTAATGAGTCAATTAATAATCGAGAAATTGGGTAAAGTATAGAGAATGTGTGTGTGTGTGTGGGTGGAAAAGGCGATTGGGAGGCATGACTCAAGAGAAGCTCGAGGCAGTTGAAACAAATTGAAATCGTTGACAAGCGGCAATTAAATGCAATTAAAAAGGACTAAATGCAGTGCAAACAAAGCCGCATAATGACGCCTAATTGACGAGGAACAAAGTGCGGCGAAGGGTAGATAAGGCATACATATATGGTATATGGTATTTGGCATATATGTAGTTTATCTAGTACACCTGGTACTCTTCTGTGTGCTCCAATTGTAGTAGCTATGAAATGTAATAAAATAATGAATAAATTATAATTGATTAACGCCGCGGGCAATTAAACTGTAAGCACGTCGTACACAGCGGGCGGGCAAGTGTGTGTGTGTGTGTGTGTGTGTGACCTCGGCATAGTCTCTCTCCCGGTCTCTGCCGCACTTCCTCCCCCTCTCTCTCTCGCAATGATAATTGCCGGCAATTACACCGTGTGCTTATCTCACGCACAAGATCTTTAACAAAAATCTCACTCAAAATGCATAAACTATGCGAATGAGAACATAAACCGAGTCGCTCGTTGGGTTGCACATTTTACGTGACCATTACCAGGGGAAATTGAAACGAGAAACAGATACAATATGGCAATGTAAATGGTGGCCCTGTGGGACCCCGGAAGGGGGTGTGTTTTTATTTTTACTGCACCAAATTGCAACAGAGTTAGTAGTGCAATCCATTTCAAAAAATACACTTAATTAGTGCTTGGGAAAATCCAGGAAACTCAAATGGAAGTGCATTATTTAGAAATTGAAAAGAGTTTGCTGCGTGAGGAGGACAAAAGCGTTTTAAGAATTAAAACACTAGAAAATGAATTAAAATTATGGGGAAATATTTGTAAATTTATTTTAATACTTTGCATTCAAAAATAGGTATAATATTCAATTAAAATCAATTATTTCTTTATGCAAATTAAAAAATGCTGCCAAACAGTGCTGCCAATTCAGCTGTTTCCCGTCAAAAAACGGACTTTTTTCAAGCTTTAAGGCCGAATGACTTGTTTTGCTGCCACAGTGGCGCCATCTGTGGCTCATTTAGCGTACATCATACACATCACGCAAGCAGTGCGACTAGCTGAACTGCTTTCAATTCAAGCAGACAAGCAGTGCAACAGTTGGGCGCGCGTTTGAAATTTAAATTTATAGAAAAATCAATACCGCAAAAAACAGCGTTAATTAAGTAATTTCATTTAAAATTAATAATAATAATGTAGAATTAAACATAGTAATACATTTGCACTAAGCTAATTAAATATTAATTTAAGCAAGCAGTGCCCACTGTGCAAACAGTTTAATGAAAAGCTTCTTTCAACGCATAAAGCTTTGTTTCTCTCAAGCTTTTCGCGCTGCATTAACCAAGGAAAAATGTTTTTCTCTAAAGCATTTTCATTAGATTTTTTCTCTCTGCCAGCTGTCAAACTGTAAATGAGCCACAAAGTGCCTGCGCCATAGGGAACCCAGCGCGATATCGAACTGCACTTAAAAACAAACCAAATGGGGGAGGCGCAAAAGAAAAACAAAAGCTGAGTCAAATTGACAAGGGCATCGTTGATTGAGAGAACAGCGTGAATCACAGATAGTCCCGAGCATATCATCATCAGCCAAGACAATAAAAACAGAAGAGGAATGAAAATTGTTTAGGTGCCAAGCACCATATAAGGCGAAAATGCCAAAGAGGCCTCCCTGCCTCGTGCTATAGAAACATGTGTGCGCACACAGATGGGGGAGAATACTCTCTCTCAGTCCCCTCTTCCCCCACTCCCCCCTCGCTTTGCAATTGCAAGAGCAAAGTCCAAGTGAATTGAACTTGAAAGCAAAATGACGAATTAAAATTCCTGAATCATTTTTGCAAACAACATGGGATGGGTCGTCTCTACCCGAGGCGGACAGTGGGACAAAAACAGAGACAGTGGGAGGGAAAGTGGCAGGCAAAGTGGGAGGCAAAGTGGAAGGCAAAGTGGGAGGGAAAATGCCAAGGCAGACAGCGACAAGTGTTCCACGCAGTGCAGCGCCCCATGCGAAGGAAACGCCGAAAACTCTGCGACAATATGCGTATCGCTCTATATATAGAAATTGTCAAAAACCACCGTGTTGGTTGGCGCCGAGCGGGCCCATGGACACAGCAGAGGGAAGGTAGGCAGAGGGAGAAGGAGAGGGAGAGGAAGATCATTCGCGCGGTGCAAACGGAAGCGTCGGCGCTGACGTCTTCCAAGGCAAAGAAGCCGCAGCGAATTTCCGACATGTTGCTCTCATGTTTTTCCATTACAAATTACATACAGTACACCCCTCCCCCCTTCCTCACTCCCTGCTCACCTCACCCTATATCTAGTATCTATAACTCTGGCTGGCCTAGCCCCAAAGATATATCGCATATTGATGACATACAGCTGATCGAGCCCGTTTGGTCGATGATGAAAGCGTTGGCGGTATTTCTTTTTATATTTTCTTCAGTTTCTCTCTCTCTCTCTGTCCCTCTCTCTCGTCTCCCCTCTTCCCTATATGCTGCTACTGCTGCTGTTGTTTTTTGTGTATATAAAATAACAATGTTAAAAATAAAATTCTCGGCACGAAATGAAACCAGCGCCAAAACACAACAAATTATTGAACAGCATTTCATATATCTGCAGATACTATATGTACCATATGTGTGTGTTTGTGTGTGTGTGTGTGTGGAAAATATATATGCGCATTCTAACTGAAATATTCAATTCTAGCGCGCACCATAAATGTCCGCGTCATTTGTTTCCCTTGCTTATAGCGAGAGCAACCGATTCAGGTGGGCCAAAAAGGCATCGAGTTTATGTTGGAATGTGCAATGCATATGAGAATTTTTCGGATCATGATTAATATTAATAAAATGTATTATTGCTATTATGATAAGATTATGGGATTATATTGGTTTTTTGTTAAGTTGGTTTTTTGATTTTTAATTTGTTTGCTTCTTTTGTTGCAAGATCTTAAAAGTTATAATAATAAAATAAACACCCAATAAATCTATGAAATATTTTTCGAAGGCGACCTATTAAAATAATCAAATAAATTGAATTTATAGCTTTATGAATATTAAATTTATTATATAACAACTGTTTAAATTATTATTATTAAAGAAAACATTTTTTCTAATAATAAGTCCTATGACACCCAGTCTATAATTAATTGTACAAAAAATTTTCCCAGACGTCCTACATTTTTAAAAATTAAAATAAATTGCATATCGAGTGTCTATTAATTTATTAATATTTAATATATTATTTGCAAACTATTATTAAAAAAAAAACTTCTATAGCAAACATTTCTAAATATTCCAATATTTTGAAAGTAATAAAAATATGTTTGACTTTCATTCAATATTTCTCTAAAGAATCCCCCAAACGATTGACAAATCTATCATGAAAATCCTTGCCAAAAGAAACCTATTTATAAGATCAAAGAAATAGGTTGTTTTTTCTTTATTTCTGTCTGTTTTAATAAAATGCATGCTATGAAATAACCCTAATATTATTTTAGAAACTTAAGTAACGAAATTGCTATTAGATATATTTCAAAAGTATAGTATTATCTGCAGTTCTCCATCGTATGTTTTAAGATATTTGTGTAGCCTCTGCTTAAATTGGCCCACTCTAAAGTATGCATATAGTAACGCATCTCTCTCTATATACATACATATGTATGTATATCACTTATTTGCCATAGAAATATTTCTACATATTTTCTGTTTCGTTTCTTCTTCTTTTATTTTCTCTATTTCTTCGTTTTGTATTCTGTTCTTGAATCGCTCTGGAGGCGTACAGTCCGAACTATGCGTAGTGTAGCGTATATCCGAGGGTATTTTCAGACGGAAATATAGAGAAAAATATGTATATATATCATGATATACTGATGAGAGTGTCTCTGTGCGGGCCTTACTTATATGTGGCCACTTGTCTGCTTTGGGTTTAAATTATTGCAGGCAGCACGTGAATCCATTTATGACTAAATATTTGTCTCACCCGATATTATAGAGAAATTGACATATATAGATGGTATAGGATAGATAGGGATATAGAGAGAAGATAATCGCAGAATGAAATGCGATATATGATGAGCAGAGAGAGAGAGAGACGGAGAGGAAGAGACTACTCGCTGGAATAGCGAATGCCTTGATGCTCTTTCTGGATATAGGAAAATATTCCATTCCAAAGTTATATAGTTGTGTGCATATACCGACCCACTAAAAATAAACCCCATCTCCAGCGGGTACAAAATTTCCAGCTTTCCCTCTCTCTCTCTCTCTTCCACACACATCATTAACACACAAATTAATGCAGGGAATTGGGAATTTTTTGGGAATCGGGCATCGGGAAACGGGAATCGAATTCTAAATTGGATGCAGCAGCGGTCGCTGTTTATAGCTATGTTTGACCTGATTTACTTTGTGCCTGGCCACATGCTCCTCCAACGTGCTCTGTGTGTGTGTGTGTGTGTGTGTGAGAGAGAGTGTGCCTCAAATTAGCTGCCAAGTGCTGCGTTTTATGGCTAAACAGAGGAGGAGCAGAGGAGGAGATGCAGCTGCCTTCCGTTGCACTTGGCAGCTGGAATCATTGGTGCCGCTGCCAGCATTGGGCCGGACTGTGGTCAGCGACAACGATGAGGACAATTGGCGATTAGGCCAATTAGGGCACAAAAGGGGATTGTGGAATTGTGGTTAACCCCTTTGCGCGGCACTTCACGCTTTGTTTGTTTCACACGCGTGTTTATGCTGTGAAAAGAGGAAGGAGTGGAAAGAGAGGGAGTAGGGAGTAGGGAATGTGCCCTGGAAGAAGGGTTAAGTGAGAGTGAGGCATCTATGTAGGGTATAAATCCAATAATGCGCTCGGCTTGTGGCAAAACTAATTTGAAATTAATGCACACAGAAGTGGAAGGCGTGGGCGAGGGCAGAGAGGAGAGGAGAGTGGGAAGAGAAGGGTCTGCCTTCGTCCTGCATCCTTTTGATGAGCTCTGTCAACATGGCCAGGGGAAACGTTGGGACGTTGCGAGGAAATCGCTGCCAAATTTGGCAACTTAATAAAAATTCCGCAAATTCTGAGATTCCGAACTCGCAGTCATTTAAGGCTTAAGGGTAGGCAAAGGGCAACCCCTCTGCCCACCTCCCCTCTTCAGCTCATCATGCTGTCAGTTAATGATCATCATCATAGCCATAGACACCCGTCGCCGTTGCCGCCACCGCAGCCATGTAACCGGCCTTGTTGCCTTGGCTTCTGGGCGTCTGTGTGCATTCCGCCTGAGCTGTCAAATGCGCAGCGCGTTTGTGTGCCCAGCTCCCTGCCAGACTGCCTCTTCTCCCCCCCCCCTGCCTGTTGTCTGTGTGATGTGGTGGCCACTTTGTCGCCCATCTCATCCATGTGCCCGCCAATGTCACCGTTACAGGCTGCTCAATTGCAATTTGTTTTCGTTGATTCCCGTTCCCAAACTAGTCAGCCAGACTCCCATCCCTGCCATGTTTACTTAGGCACACGGGTTTGGGTGCGGATTGGGATTGGGTTTGGCTTCGGCAACGGCAACGGCATCGACATTGGATAATTCACAAATGAATCCCTTTAGTGTTGGCAATTGGCGCACGTGCACTAAAACAACAGGGCAGCGCAGCAGAGCGTCGGATGCGAACTCATTATTAAAATATTCCTTGGCCAGGGCGTTTGGTAGGCAGGCAAGTTGTGGGCGTGGCATCCAACTGCTGCTGCTTGTAGCGGCACAATTGACTGGATTTTATTAAATTTTGATTTAACCATTTATACAATCCATGTACGAGCAGGAACAACAACAACAAATGCGACTCCTCTCGCATTTTCCCATCGTGTCTCGAGGCGTTTCGGGCTGGCGGCTTTGTTTGTCCTTTGGCCTGATACGATTTGATTGCGATTATGGCGCGAGAGTTTTGATTGTTCAGTTGGAAAAACGTATCGTTGTATTCTCGCATGGTGCGGGGAGGTCGTATATATTCCATTGGGGTTGACATTAGTTCGTATTGAGTAAAAAAAGAATAAACAGCAATAAAAAAATACAAACAAAAAAAAAGCGTGATTTCTCACTGGTTTCTACTTCAAAAGAAACTTGGGAACTTGATAAATAAGTTGGGAATTCATCTTGAATATCATATTATTTTCGAAAATTGGCAAATTTGTGCTCTTAAGTTTCTCTACTTAATGCTAATTTTGGAGATATAAATTTTATTAATTGTAAAAACGAATTAAAAATAAAATCAAAATGTATTTTTTAAATAATATATAAAGAGTACCAGAAATTTTTTCTTAAATATGTATATATTTAAGGCAAAATTGGTAGTTTTTTTTAAATTATATGTCTGTAAGACACTAAAATAAAATTAATATCTTAATAATTCCTCAAAAAAATATATTTTATAAATAAGTTTGCTTGAAATACAAAAATATTTTTAAAAAATATAAATTTAGAAAGATTGTTATTTTTTCAATACAATATATCTGTACTACTTATAAGACACTAAACTTGGTACTTAAGTTTTGTAAATGATATTTTTAGGTTAAAATACAATTATTATCTTACTAATTTCTTAAAAAAAAGGTTATTGTTTCTTTAAAATCCATTTTACTTAAAAGAATCTAAACTTTCTACAACTGACATTTTCAGCTTAAAATAATAATAGATTTTCTTTGAAAAATAAAAATAAAATAAAATGCGAAAGATATCTTTAACTTTATTATATTATCTTATGATTGAAAGTCTTATAAATAATAACTATATCTTATGCAATCAAATCTATAGCTTCCATAGAGTATAAACAATTCGTTGTTCAGGCAACTGCTTCCTCTTCTTCTCCTGCAGTAATTTTGGAATCCAAAGGGAAATGGATAAGAAGAAGAGGCAGCAGCCGTAACCATCCAGGTTAATTATAGATACCGCAAAACTAAATATATCGAATATACTCAAAGCAGAAGTTTTTGGCGAATTGGAATCGAAATTATAATATCCATAGATTAGTCATTCCCATTGGCTGTCTGGCTCTCTAAGCCTTCTCAGTAAACATGTACATATATATATGTATGATATATGTATAGCCAGATCCGAGATATACACATATATGTGGACTGGATAGCGCCAATAACAGCATATGGCCTCGCTGGCCTATTTTGCGACATAAATCTTGTCCAAAAGTAACAAAACAACACGATACAGAGAGATATATATATCTGATATATACTAGATAGATGTGCATGTATATACATATACATATATGTGTTTTATGCGTTCGCTTAGAGACTATGCCATAAAACGTAAACATGCCCCACTTAGTTGCTGCTAAAAATAGATACGAGTAGGAAACCTAATTTAAATGGATACCCTGCAAAGGGCCCAGCAACGCATAGCGGGTCCCTTCGCCCTTGTGCCCCCCGCGGCCCAAGGAGTTGCATGCGATTTACAACAAATTGTAAATAAACAATTCGAATCAATTATGCTCTTTACTCTCAAGAGGCAGGGTGTGGGCGTGGCTGAGAGAGAGAGAGAGAGAGAGAGTACAGTGGGGAAATATGACCAAAAATAGAAGTGCGAGCCAAGGAATTTCATTGAAGGTGCAAACACATTTAATTGAGATGCCACAGCGAGAAATTGAGAGATGAGAAATGAGATATGAGAGACGAGAGACGAGACGAGGCAAAGTAAAGGAGAGCGAGAGAGCGCGATCTCAGAAGTAGGGGATGTTGAAAAATCGAAAATAGAAAATGAATTTATTACGACATACGAAAAACACGAAAGTTATGAAAACCCAATGCAGGCAGCGGAGGGGGGGGACCGACCGTAGCGGGGCATGTGTGCAAATGAGAACGAGGCGAACGAAATTAATTTTTCAAAATCTTCCCACAACCCAAAAAAAAAATAACCGAAGAGATCTCTAACAAATATGTTGCCTGCTCTCACGCGCACCCGCGCACTGACCAAGGCACAACAGGCTGAGTAAGAGAGAGGACAAGCGAGCGAAAGAGAGAGAGAGAGAGAGAGAGAGAGAGAGAGAGCGAGCTAGTGCAGGAGAGCGAGAGCACTTGCTGGAGCAGCAGTGTTGCCTTATACGGCACTTTTTGGACTCTGGCAACTGCGATCGTGCGATCGTTCGTTGTGCACGAACTGAAACGATCGACGATCGGCACGCTCGATCAGGCCGAACTATTGCGCGAGTGCGCTCTCTCTCTTTCTCTCACTCTCCTTCTTTCTCTCTCTCTAGCATTATCCAAAGGCATCGGCCCCCCTATGCTAGAGATCTATTTTTAGGCGCCATCCACCGACGCTGTGATGCTGTGTGTTCCGAAGGTGGGCAGATATCCATGAGCGAAGCAGTAGCTGTATCTGTATCTGTATCTATAGCTGTATTTGTATCTGTATCTTTAGCTCTGGCTGTATCTATGTATTGCTGCCTGCTGCCGCTCACAGGGCGGGGGAGCCAGCGGTGCCAGCGGAGGCGTCAGCGTTGGCGTCGACAGCAGCAGCGGCAGCAGAGGCAGCAGCGCTTCGAGTTTTTCTTGGATGCCGCGAAAATCTCATCTGGTATAAAATCTGTGTACCAACGCTGGGATACGTTAGTCAGTCAGTTGTGTTCCAAAGCGTACACATTGCCGTAATTCTTGATTTAAATTCTCCCGTGGTACCGTAATACAAACAAAACCCAGACAAAATGTGTGACGATGAGGTTGCTGCTTTGGTCGTTGACAATGGTGCGTATACCAAAAAAAAAAAAAAAAAAAAAACTCAGGAAATTAAAAAAAAAAAAAAAAAGAAGCCTTCTACTAACGGATAGAAATGGATTATCAACTTATCATATGTGGATTATTAACTATTTCGAGGATATTCAGTGCTGTGTTCCCTTAAGTGTTATCCAAAGTGTCAAAGAAAGCACAGAGAATTCCAAATTTCAAAAAGAAAACTCACATAGAAACATTTCTATCAAATATTTCCCCTATAATAACTTTCAACACAAATTTCCCCAAAAGAATTGTGATCATTTCCAAAGAGTTTCCACACAAGATCAATCTATAAAGTTCTCTAGAGCTTTCTACATATGCTCTAGACTAAATTCCACATAGTTTTCCACAAAGTTCTTCGAGCACGACAAGAGCTCAACAGATCTAACGATCTGCGATCTGCATGATCTGGCAGACATAATTTCTTTAGTAGATTAGACCACTTTGACTCGGGGACACTCTGAGTTTTAATCGTTTTATATGAGTTATACGACTAACCCGCGTCCTTATCCTCTTTCGCTATGCAGGCTCCGGTATGTGCAAGGCCGGTTTCGCCGGTGATGACGCACCCCGTGCCGTCTTCCCCTCAATTGTCGGTCGTCCACGCCACCAGGGTGTGATGGTCGGTATGGGTCAGAAGGACTCGTACGTCGGTGATGAGGCCCAGTCCAAGCGTGGTATCCTCACCCTGAAATACCCCATCGAGCACGGTATCATCACCAACTGGGATGATATGGAGAAGATCTGGCATCACACCTTCTACAACGAGCTGCGTGTTGCCCCCGAGGAGCACCCAGTCCTGTTGACTGAAGCCCCCCTGAACCCCAAGGCTAACCGTGAGAAGATGACCCAGATCATGTTTGAGACCTTCAACTCGCCAGCCATGTACGTTGCCATCCAGGCTGTGCTCTCCCTGTACGCCTCCGGTCGTACCACCGGTATCGTTCTGGACTCCGGTGATGGTGTCTCCCACACCGTCCCCATCTATGAAGGTTATGCCCTGCCCCATGCCATCCTCCGTCTGGACTTGGCTGGTCGCGATTTGACCGACTACCTGATGAAGATCCTCACCGAGCGCGGTTACTCTTTCACCACCACCGCTGAGCGTGAAATCGTTCGTGACATCAAGGAGAAGCTGTGCTATGTCGCTCTTGACTTCGAGCAGGAGATGGCCACCGCTGCTGCCTCCACCTCCCTGGAGAAGTCCTACGAACTTCCCGACGGTCAGGTGATCACCATCGGTAACGAGCGTTTCCGTTGCCCCGAGTCCCTGTTCCAGCCTTCCTTCTTGGGAATGGAATCTTGCGGTATCCACGAGACTGTCTACAACTCGATCATGAAGTGCGATGTGGATATCCGTAAGGATCTGTACGCCAACATTGTCATGTCTGGTGGTACCACCATGTACCCCGGTATTGCCGATCGTATGCAGAAGGAAATCACCTCCCTGGCCCCATCGACCATCAAGATCAAGATCATTGCTCCCCCAGAGCGCAAATACTCCGTCTGGATCGGTGGCTCCATCCTTGCTTCCCTGTCTACCTTCCAGCAGATGTGGATCTCCAAGGAGGAATACGACGAGTCCGGCCCTGGCATTGTCCACCGCAAGTGCTTCTAAGCAGTTACCACTTGCTAATCACCATCGCCAGCGTCCACACATTGATCTCTGTGTATTGCTTGCTCTACTCATGGGTCTATTGTGTCTATACGCAAACCAACACCAACACCATCATAACCAATCCAGATACCTTCAATACCATCTGAGATATCTGTGATTGTCATTCTACCAATGTGTCATCCTTGGTTCCAGATTATTTTTTGTACTGACTGAACACCATGTAATGAAAACGAACCCCATTATTCTTATCTTATTTGTTTGTTTTGTGTTTTCATCAATGTTAACCATCCGATTATTTTACTAAGAAACCGACATCCCCCCTCTTGTTTTGTATAGAACATCCGCAATAGCTTTAATGGGGTCTATTGCTACGAAATATAAGATGATCGCATGAATGTAATTTTAATTAAAAAAAATTTATAATTATTTATAAATAAAAATGATTTTTTAGATTTAATTCTTTTCTAAAAACAAGTGATTTTCGAAAAGAACAATGGGGTGGGTACTCGAGGGGAATACGATCATACGATCTTCATAGATCCTCATATCATAATTTCAGCTGTAGCAGCTACTTGACTGGCTGTACTTGTTGCTTCAGCGATCTATTCGGGAATGTTTCGCAGTGGGCGCCTTCTATTTTCAGCCGGAACCTCGTAAAGCTTTTCTAACCTCAAAAAACAAAAATGGTTCCAGACGCAGCGACCTCGTTTCATGTTTCCTAAGCGTAACCAAAAAAAAAAAGCTTTTTTCCTAAAATATTCTCAGTGTGTATTCGATATATCCAAATCTTTCGTTTCTGTTTTTTTTTTGGATATTTTTAGCGGCATTCCATAGCCAAAGAGCATAGAGAGAGAGAAATATAAATTTGTTTATGCTTGCACGACTTTTATAAGAAGTAACTCGATAGCAGATGACGCAGATCGGGGAACATACATACTATAGAAGATCAAAGCGACATGGCAAATCAATTGGGCAACAAACTAATTGAATATGTCTTAGCATGTTTTGGGGTTAGATCTATTGGCTGATTGAGGTTAAGTACCCTAGGGGGAAATATATCAGAGGAAAAAGAAGAAAACGAAGTGGAAAGTACTAAGGAATCTACTAGGCAACTTAGATGAGATCTCACTTGTTTTGCCATTGATTAAGGAGGTATATAGTCTTACTACCCCTTCCTTCACAAAAGTTTACAGGGTATTTAAGAAACTGCCAACGTCAATTATGCGAACAGATTGGCCAAATTAGCGCCAATATAATGCAACAAATGCAAAGCAGACAAATTAGCTCTTGCCCCTGCTGCTGTCATGATTATCAATCTTGTTGGTTGCAAGATACATTCACTAATTGCGGATGCAACAAATGTTCTTAGAGACACACACACACACACACACACACACACACACACCCAACAATTAGTCAAGCGAGCGTTGGGGCATTTAATTAGAGCTCGATCTTCATGAATGAAAATTTTTCGCGGTCACCCAAGCAGCTGGGGATGGGATCCCTCTCGGCCAACGACGACGACTACGATGTGTAATTAATGGGTGCAAATTTTGGCAGACGTCCAAAAATGGACGCAAGTTGCATGCAACGCGTTGCAGCAGCAGCAGCAGCAGAGGCAGAGGCAGAGGCAGCATCACCAGCCAGTACTTGCCTTAGTTCTGCTTCTTTTCCCCGTCGCTTTCTCAGACGAATCACTTTACAGGGCGCTGCACAAAAAAAACAAAACCATTCCCAAAAGTCCTGGAAACGGTACAACCCCCAGAAGGTTCGGTTCGGTACCTTCGTTCGGCCCACTAATCAATTTGCACAAAAACAAAAATAAACACGCACACAATGCACGGAGAGAAGGAACTCGTTGCCCAAAATAATGCAATTTACTCGGTTTCTCTGTTTTTGAATTTCCATACAAATTCGATTTGAAATCCATCCATATATCAAGTCCATAATAATAATAAAAGCGTATGACGATTTCGAGTACCTCGCTTGGGGTACTTCGCATACGTCGACGCATCTGGTCAATTATGCGAACTGCTACGGGTACAATGAGGGCACATCGAGTTCCTCAAGAAGCTTTGAGACCGCCTCACTCACACACACACACACACACACACACACACACACACACACACACACACACGCACACACACATTGTTTTCACTTGAATTATGATCGATGCTCGAACTTGAAATCATTCAAGCGTATTACGAGTGCGAATGTGAGTGTGACTGAAAATCGCATAAGTTGAATCGCATCGGAAATGGGTTTTAAGCAGTATCTATTCGAGAAGTTGCCAAACTGAGCTTGCAGCGTTGCCAGACTGTTCTGAACTTCTAAAATCTATTTTCGATATAAATGAAAAATAGTTTTGCTTATTGGAAACTAATAATATTTCAGCCTTTGTTTTTTTCCTATAAAACTATCTTTAATAGAGCTGTATCTTCTTCAAAAGTTGAAAGACTGTGATCAGCTTATTTTATTATTTATATATTCAAGAAATTTGTACTGCAAGCATTATGAAATGATTAAAAATAAAGTTGTCCTTATTATCTCCCAGAATTCGTTCACTATACTACCATAAATAAATCTTATGGCTTAAGTATTTTTTATTGAAAATTACGAAGAGCGTAAGAGACAGCTCTAATTATACGTATTCATAAAATATTAGATAAAAGCCGACTAGGAACAAAACATGTCCATAATAAACAAAATAAAACCATAGTTTAAGTATTTCTATAAATTTCGCTTGATTTGAACTAAAGAAAGATTACTATACTCTTCAAAAATAATATAATAATTTTATTTTGAGTTAAATAAAATCAAAAATCAATTAAATTGAAGTATAGTTTTAATATTTCGATAATTTTCAAACCATATGAACCCAAGAAAGAACAGAAAAAAATGCTTATTATATGGTTTACAAATGATATAATAATTTGATTTCAAAGTTTCAAAATTTTCTATACACGAAAATTATAATCCGAAATGGTCTCAACGGGTGGGCAGGCGGTTGGGTAAGGTTATTGCGCGAACAAGGCGATTTAATTTGATTGATTTCAATCATGTTCCCCATTCCCCGATTCGCAGATATACGCAAGAATAATAAAAGCGTCACATTTGATTGCATTTTTTGTGTGAAATTGGGCTGACAATGAGCGCGATGACCAAAACGAAGAGGAGAGAGATGGATGAGAGAGGAGAGAGGAGAGACCAGTCAACTGCAAAGAGGTACACACGTGCATGGAGGGAGAGGAGAAGGAGGTGGAAAAGGAAAAGGGGTGCAGCAATTTGGGGGTGATTGGTATTGGTATTGTGTGAGTTGTGCCCTCTGCTGTTCCCGTGTCCATGCCTGAAGGGTGCAATCCGTGCTCCGTAAACGTGTTAGGGCTGAAAAAATTGCACTTTACGCAATTTATGTGCAAATTTCTTGAATGATTTTTAAAGGAAAGTTGGGGGGGAGTACCATCATCCACAGGGGGGCAGTCCATTGAAAATGCCATTATAATCGTGCGTTAATTGACTCTAATCGACGCGGTCGTAGGACACGCTGCTGCAACCCTTGTGCAGGGCTCTCTCTCCCTCCCACTCTCTCTCTCTCTCTTTCTCTCACTCTCGAGAACTGGCAACTGTTTCAAGTTTCGACCTGGCCGAAAGTATGAAGATGCATGGATATAACGACTTAGCCACCTTTTTTGAGCACTTGAATAGTTTTTGAAATTTCGAGTACACTCACTTCACTCCTGGAGTGTCCCTGGTGGCCCGCAAAAGAAATGCCCACAAATTAGTGCAAATAATGCGTCGAAATAATTCAAATAAATACCGCCAACACACAATGCGAGGCGTAAATCCCACACATGTGTGTACGTGTGTGTGTGTGTGCTAATACCCCTTCAGAGAGCAGATAATACTGTGAGATGTGAGAAAATGGGAAAATAATTATGCGCCTGATTTAACTGTAAATGGTTGCTAATTTGCGACAAATGGCAAATGCATTTCACACTCTCACACACAGTACTTGTCTCCCTGTCTGTCTGTCTGTCTGTCTGTCTTTCTGTCTGTCTGTCTGTCTGTCTGTCTTTCTGTCTGCCTTTCTCTTTCTCAGTCTGTCTCTCAGTCCGCTCATCTGCCCGCTTTCAAGTGTTTTGCACTTGAATTTTGCTGTTAATTTTCTCTCTTCTCTTTTTTCAGCAGCTTAAACGCGTGTGTGTCCTTGAAAGGACATACGCATCCTGCCAGGCAGAGCAGAGCAGCGACGCGTTGCGCAGCTCTGGCAACAAGTTTGACATTTGCATTACGCGCAGCGATTCGCAGCGATTCAAGCGGAAAATCTACACGCTCAAAATGGCTACGCTCAGTGAATTATGAACTCATGCGTGTTGACAGGCCACAGAAATAAACAGAGGCACACGCAAGGCAAAAAACAGCACGACTAGCTAAATACCCTGTTTAATAACAAATGTTAACTACGAAACCAAAAGTACAGCAAGGCCATAAAAAGCCAAAGTGTAGCTGGAAAACCCACAGATAGCCGACTAACTTTTGACCCTGTAATATAATGAAGAAAAAATATTATTAGAAAATACATTAAAAACACAAAACCAAGCAAGTAGTTGATTTATTTAATCATAGTAATGCAAATCAGATAGTTTATAGTAAGTAAATGCTTATGATATATGTAGGCAGTAGTAAAATTCCCATAAATACCATTTTTACTGATACCCTGCATATTGTAAAATTAAAAAACTATATTATATGTATGCTTTGTTTGTTGTTATAGTCATAATACTAAAAAAAATACAATTAAATTTTCAGAATTATACTTTACTATTTAACTTTATAAAATAACTTTTAAATTAGTACTTAAGATAATTGATCAATTAACTTTACTACTAATTCAGCTTCAAGAAATTTACGATAAGCTAAGATCTCCTTTGTTGCTATGATTAAAGTTTTAAATACTAAAAAAATAATTATTTGTAGCATATACATATATTACAAGATATATTTCTTTCTTTATTAAATACCTCTTAAAATGGAACTTAAATCGATTTATTTTATAATGTATCTGACTAAACTTCAAGAAATTCATGACAAGCTAATATCTACTTTATTACTATGAATATACCATATGTAGGTATGATAACTGGAAAACGCATTAGTTTTAGCAAACATTTAGCATTTTAGACTCCTCTTTCTTTACTTTTTTTAAATACCTAATAAAACCATTAATAATTTAATTAATATTAGCATTAGTAATTAAATATAATTTATTCATTGATTTCACTACTGATTTTCAACGCAATACAATCATAACCCTAAGTCTATGTGTATTATAAAGTTTCACCAAAATTCCTTTAGTTATAAACCAACCAAGCATACCCTACTCCTGATTCTGATTCTTCTGCATACATTACTCTAAAAAATACCCCCCTAAATAAGATCTCTACACTCTACATAGCAAAAATGCGTAGCCACAGTCAACGGAAATGGCCAAAGGAAATTCGCATTTATTATAATCGTCCCATAATCATAGGAAATGCGAAAAGTGCAAAGAAAATTGCTGTCAATTTCCCAGTAAAAGAGAAAAAGAAGATAGCAAAGAACGAAATGAAATGGAATAAAATGAAATAAAATAAAAATAAAATTAATTTGCTCAAGACGAGAGACGAGTCGAGACGAGACGAGCTCAAACTTTGCAATTTGCGGCGCGTTTCCGGTTTCCGCCATGACAGAACGAAGAAGGCAGGACAAGGCAAGCTGCCAATTGTTATCAATTTTGTTTGATGTGCTTTTTCGCGACGAAGAAAGAGAGAGAGAGAGAGAGAGAGAGAAACAGACGATTAGGCAGGCACTTTGTGTGACAGTTAAGAGCGCTGCGTTTTATTGTGTATCTTAAATCAGGCGAAATAATTGGCCCAAGAGCGGAGGAGAAAAAAGCAAGCTTGGAGACCTGCCTAGGGGGAGGGGGAGTGGGGGATCTAAGCATGCTCTGTTGTTGTCATTCATCATTTGGAAATTCACAAAATTCAACAATTTGACTTGTGCTCAGGACCATTTCAGCTTTTTTTTTTGTATTATCTAAAATAGAAAAAAAATGCCCGTCTCATTTGAAGATTCCTCCTACGATGTGAACAATATCAACTATATATCCAGGGAAATAGGTAAGTCAAAGCAACGCTTATATGATATTTATTCAATTTAAGGACTGATACTTCCCATATAGAACGCACATATCTGGCACGCACGCCCCAAGTGCTGCAGCAGTTGAACAACATCAATGAGTCCTGGAACGAGTTGGGCTCGACGGAGAGTGGACGACTCAAGGACTACTATGGCGGGGAGCTGTAGGGTTGAGCAGAGGGCTGGGGAGACGAGGCAAGGCAGTCGAAATCATGTCACCGGCAACACCTGTCGAGCTATTCACCTGGCAATTAATAAGAGACAACAACAACAACAACGACAGCAGCAGAGGCACAACCCGAGCGCAGTAAAATATAAACATAAAGAAAAATAAAAAAAAAAAAAAAAGAAAAACAAACAAGGGAAGTGAGAACTAGGGTAGGGTTGCCAAGTTGACGCGGAATTGTGACAAAGTTACGGAAAATTTAATTAAAATCAAATACAAAGTCTCGAAAAGGGGTAGCAAATTCTCACTCAGCTGTGACTTGAATAGTTTATAGCACGCTTAGCGGGGAGACAGAGAGGGGGAGAGGAAGAGGGAGTTAGAGTGTGTCTGTCTCTTTCACTAGTTTTCCGCGTCGTTTAATAAACAAAATGTAAACAAAGCTTTATAACAGTGACACATGAATCTAACTGAACTCAACCAACCTATCTAACTCGCTCTACTCTCTCTCCCTCTCTCTCTCCCTTACTCCCTCTATTAATATTATTTATGAGCCTGTGGTCGTTTTTCTGGCTAGAGAGCAGCTGCCCGATTTCACAGCGCATTTGATTAACTTAATTTAATAGTATTTTTTGCTCCATTTAACCGGCTCTACTTCTGCTCATTCCAGGCAAACACATTATTGATATATTTGTTTGTTTATTTAATTTATTAACGCTATAAATATGGCAGACAGTGTTGCCTATAAAAATGCTTTTATTTTCTGGCTTTATTTTATTTGCCGCTTTTCCCGCTAAATACCCTGCAAGCTATATCGATTTCAAAATGAGCAAATACTCTGCTAAAAATAGCTGCAAATTTGTAGAAAATGCCGGCAATTAGAAAAAAAAATCGCATGGCTCAGGCCTATTGTCAGTCGGAGGGGACCTGAGGCGACTCAGGGCGACCATTGGCTAATGAGCAGACAATTAACTGTAGAAACGCTACGCAGCTGTGGCCAGGGTGATCCTACCTGGCTTTCCACCTAGGCAAATCGTGCATGAAACCCGCTGCCAAAACAAAAGCAACGGGGCTGCTGCTCATACTTTAATCACAGCACAGAGAGCGGGAGACAGAGAGAGAGAGAGAGAGTGGGAGAGAGGGAGGGACAACACTTAAGGATCAGAGTGCTGGACGTGCTCAGCTGCCGATCGATGCTGGATAAATAAGGCACAGCTTAGCGCAGCAAAGTCAGCTAAACGATCGTAGGGAAAGAGAGAGAGAGAGAGAAAAAACTAAGGAAAATGTCAGGAAAACTGAGTTCACTTTCCACGCCGCCAAGGATAAGTCTAGGACGGCGGCTTTGCTTTGAAATTGTCAAAAAAGAAAAGTATCATATAACGACTGTCGCCAAGATCCTCTCCCCCTCTCCCTCTCCCTCTCCCTCTCTCTCTTTGTGTATCCTGTCGGAAATTGTTGCAATCACATGTTGCGGTAAGTTGGCAATTTCGAAGGGCGACAACGATCAATGTCGATCGCAGACGATCAACAAACTGTCATGCGATACTTGAGATGGAAAGAGAATATAGTATGTAGGGAAATATGGGGGCGTGTCGGGGCCTGCCTCTCAAGTCGGCACAAATTACCGTAATTAACGTGCACACACACACACACACACACAGAGAGAGTGAAACAAAATGGCGCTCATTAGGGCCGTCGCAGCAGACCGCGAAAACAAGCTGCCATAATTATGGCGCGCTGACAACTTTTTGATGAATTAAATAATTTTTTAAGTGCAGCTGATGAGCAGCAGCGCAGACAGAGACAGAGAAAGGCAGAGAGAGAGAGAGAGAGCTCCCTGCCCTGAAATCTGACTTGAGCGGATTTAACTTGTTTAATTACCGCTGTATTCACATTGCTTGCCTGCTCTCTCGCTCGCTCGCTCTTTCTGTCTGTCTCCCTCTCATTATAGCGCACAAAATGTTGCCAGTCTTTCAAGTGACCCCCCTCCCCCCTGCCTGCCACGTCCTTGAGTTGTTTTGCCTCACTGTAACTGTAACTGTTGCCATTTTAATGCGCTCGTGCACTCAAGTGTCGAGCCCGAAAATTGATTTTCATTTTTGCATTGTTCGAGCTGAAGAGGAGCTTGCCATAAAAAACTGCAAGCGAAATGGCAATGTGCTTGATTATGTTTGATATGCACACAGATACACACACACACACACTGGGCACACTCCTTGGAACATTTACAAGGTGAAACGCGCTGCAGGACAGAGGGGCTGCATGCAAATACCCTAGCAAGGCACTGTCTCTCTCTCATTCTCTCTTTCCTTCTCTCTTACTCTCTCTCCCTCTCTTTTGCTTCTGGGGTACCGGCACTCGACACTCAATTTCATAGAGCCACAAAATACGAAACTCAAAAGGCCACTTGATAAATTTCATATATTTATAGCCCGCAGAGTGCCGCTGCATTTGCACACTGAATGAAATTCCTTACACACACACACACACACACAGAGAGAGAGAGAGAGAGAGAGAGAGGACCTGCCCCATGTTGGGTTCGACGGGGTATGGGTTCCTTCCTTGCCGAAATAATGTTGAGCCTCTGCGCCCCTGCCTGCCAGCTTGGCCAAACACTTGCACAAATAAAATATCTACTTCAACTTATTGAATTTTCGTCGATAGAGAAACATGCTGGAAATTTGAGGAGATAGCACAATGACGAGGGCATACTCTTACCGAGTTATATACTATATTATGTGTATTAGTTGTATTTATGGGAACTTTACTTACAGTACTTTTTATTGAAAAAAAAAACGTTGTTTATATTTTTAATAATCTTTTTCTACATAAAATTAATTAATTAATTTCTTTAATGTAATATAATCCTGAATTGCCATTTTAATTACTCTGTACTGCAGACAATAAAAATAAATATTGACATTCGGTAAATATATTATTTCTTGAAATTTATTCTTCTGTTAATATATAAAGCAATTATTATTTGAGTTTCATCTGGTTTCGATTTTCATTTCAATTTATAGTATGATAAAATAATATATTTAAATTATGGATAGAAGAAGACAAGGTATCTGTTCAAAAACACTATCAAAAACTTCCACTCTCTCGGCAATTTTGTAACTAAAGAAATATTTTAAAACTTAAGTAAATATCTATAAAACAATTATTTCTTAACATTCATACATCTCTTTTCCTGCTGATATAAAATATTTTTAGATATATATATATAATATAATGTTTATTTGAGTTTGATCTGGTTCCGATTTAAAATTATATCTAATTTCAGTACAACTTAGTTATCGTTAAATAAGTCAATAAATAAAAAAAAATAGTTAAATTTATATATACCATTTTTATAAATTTATGCAACATATTTATATATATGTTTCTTATGCAAAAACCTGTCTGAGATACATATTTTAAAATTCCCTTTTTATAAAAACATTTTTTTTCCGATTTCAGGAAATATATGAAAACTCAATCGCTCGAGTGTTGAAAAGTATCCAAGTAAGTTAGGGTATTTCAGGCACGTTGACTGTGCTATCTTTTTCTGCCCGCCCACAAAAGGCTTTGGCATATGAGTTTTCTGAAAGCTTCTTTGACAACGCTGACTGGGCCTGCTCTATAAGTCCCCAATGGCATCGACATCGGTACACTCGACTCTCTCTCGAGGCATTGCTGCCAGTGACAAATCCGTTAAGTCGCGTATTTGCTCATTATTATTATTATAATGATGATGCATAACGAAAAAGATGAATGAATGATGATGATGATGATGCAGGGGCAGAGGCAGAGGCAGAGGCTATGGCTGCTGCAGCTCTCCGTAGTATTTGTGCAAGGAATTTAATTTTGACCTCACCGACAGTGCCCCGAAATGGTAAGTGTAATCAAATTGAAAGAGAAGAGCGATCCCGAGAACCCAAGCACAGTCGGTAGTCGAACCGGCTCAACTTGACGCTGAGTATATTAAATTTTGAAAACGATGTCCTGTGGCGTCCTGTGGCACAGTGTGTGTGTGTGTGTGTGTGTGTGTGTATGTGTGTGTGGAATTATTAAAAAGTAATTATGGCACAAATTACGAGATATCAATACGACATTTAGCTCCGCATGCGGTACGAGGTACGAGAGGACGAGAGGACGAGAGAGAGCACAAAAGCCGGGCTGGAGTACACGATGGTTCACAGGGGCAGGAGGCACTTGAATCCTGTACAAATCCTTTGGCTTACACATCCTTGTAGCTTGTGTTTCCGCCGCGCACTGTCTGCGCTGCACAATGCATTGGCTTCTGCTTCTTCTTTCCTTCTTTATTTCTCCACTGCATGTTGTGCAACATTTCCTTTTTGCTTCTGCAATTTGACATAATATCAAGATTATTATACGATTCGATTCCTACAGCTCGCTCTCTCTTTCCCTCTCTCTCTCTTTCTGCCCTTTTCACTGGAGGCATTCAAGCATCCCTCGGGGTTGTTCGAAGCACTTCACCTTCGCTTCGCTGCCGAAGATCATTTTCACTTTTTAAATTTCCGAAAGGTCGACTAACATAATGGGGCATTATACCATATATAGGGTGCATTATTCAAGTATCCGACTTTGATGAATTGTTAACGGCACAACAAAACATCATCAAACATCAATAAAGCAGGCAGAAACTGTTGCAATCGAAAAGTATTTGAATGATTGCAGTTATTAAAATGGTATTAGATATACTAATGGCGGATTAAAAATGTTTATAAAGGTATAAGCTGTTGTTTAACTTTGGTTTCTTGAGTTTTCTTTAGTAAACCAAAAAAGAAAGAGCTGCAGAAGCAAACAATCGCATACTCTATATAAAGAAATTATAAATGCTCAGCAGTTCACTAAAAGTAGCATATCATATAATATAAATTTCTTAATAAGTTAAACATTTGATTTAACTCAAAATCTGAGTTCATTTAGTTCAAAATATATCAAGAAATATATGAAATTTGCAGAAAATCATATGCAAACTTTTATTCCTACAGAATATTTTAGTTTTTTTATCACTTAATTCTTTGCAGAATTTCTTAAAAATAATATGATACACTAATCATATGTTACAGCAGGTGTATAAACGTAAAATTTTAATTATAAAGTTAATTTTGAATTCTTCGTAAATCCATGAAATAATTTGTTTCAAAACTCACCAAAAAAAAACTTTTTAGTTAAATTCCTTATTCCACATTCAAAATATTTTTTTTTCTTTCCCAATTTCCCCTTAAACAATGTTATTTTGTTTTTTCTTTTAGATTCTTTTATTTGTTTTCTTAGACAATTATTGATTTACATTTTCGTAATGCTAGATATGTTATATTTCACATGTATATAATAACATATAGATTCTTATGATATCTGCTGCAGCTAGATAAAGGCTAGGGTTCTTAAGTTATATCTCTCTCTTTCTTTCTATGCGTACGCGTACTTGCAACACTAACTGTGCGTACATTTTGGCCATAACTAGAGATCGCACCCATAGGGGAGGTGGCTACACAATATATACAGGATTGGTTAGCTTATCCATCACAGGCCACATGCTACTCTCCTCCTCCTCTTCCTCCTTCTTGCGCTCCTCCTGCGCTCAGTCTTCGCTCTTGGTAACCACGGAGACAGGCGTGGAGGCATTGCTGCTGCCACCGGTGGCGCTGCGTGGCGACTGTGCTGCCGTCGAGGTGAGCGAGCTGAGATCGCCGCTAATCAATGCTGTGCCGGCATGTGGCGTCGTCGTTGTCGTGCCATGCAGCGCATGTGCAGCAGCAGCAGCAGCAGCGGCGGCAGCCGCAGCGGCGTGCAGCGAGTTGGGACTCTCACGCGGACTGCTATTGCTGCAGGGCGGGCTAACCTGGGCTGAGGATGCAGGATGCATTGATAGATTCTGTGGATAGCCCGCTGAGGCGGCAGCAGCAGCAGCTGCCGCGGCGCCGGCGCCAAAGATGCCATTCAAATTGCTCAGGCCCATGTATTGTGAGAGCAGAGTGTGGAAGTTGGGCAACTTGTAGTGCGGTGGCATCAACTGCTGCGGCAGCAGGCCAGGATTGAAGTGCTGATGCAGTGCAAAATGTGGTGGCCAGAACTCGGCGGGCAGGGCAGCAGGATGACCAGGCAGGCCGTGTGGAGGCAGCGGTAGACCAAGCGGAAACTCGGGCAGACCTGGGAGAGAGTGAGAACATATATTGATTAGGATTTGATTGACTGGGGGGGGAGGGGCGTGTCCCGCCTTAATTATGTTGCACACGTAATTGGGTAATTTACGCAAATTTACGTTGGCAACATTTGACTCACCTTGATCGGGCAGCAGATAGCCGGCCTTGTCCTGATTCATAAACTTCTCACGTTTTCGCCATTTGGCGCGTCGATTCTGGAACCAGACCTGCAATGGAAGAAGAAGAAGGAGAAGCAGATGAGCAAACAGTGAGCAAGTGCGGCGCAAGTGTTGCGTATGCAAAGTGAGCAGGAACGTCTTTCTAATTGCCCATGGAGCAGGAGCAGGAGCATGAGCATGAGCAGGGCAGGAGCAGGGCAAGCGTATCTATCGAATGCGAATGCAAAAGTTGATCAACTTGGACTGAGAATCGAAGTTAGAGTCGGAGTTGGAGTTGGAGTCGCTACACAGGGCACACACAATGGCATCCAATCGGAAGTGTGCAACTCTGATTTGCCACGGGCAGAGTCTCCACATGCCACACTCCCTAGTCCGCTCCTCATCCTCCTCGCTGCGTGTGCATTTTTCGACAGGGTTGAATGACTGTGTGTGTGTGTGTGACCCCACCCCCGCCTCATCCAGCAGCAGGGAGCAGGAGCACTTCCGTCAGCCAGCTGTGCCGGAACACGGACAAGCCAAGTGGCCCAAGTGGCAAGTCTCGGCTCATCTCAGAGATGTCTCTCTCTCTCTCTCTCTCGCTCTCAGCTCGGGTATATTAAGAAAATTAATTGTTTGTAAATTGAAATCACTCGACAAGCGTTTTCTGTGCGCAATTATAGACACCCTGTACTTGTAGCCCACAACCAGACACCCTGTACCTTTTGTACACCCCCTTCCGACCCCCCTTGCAGCAACAACAATGCGTGCAGCGAAGCGAATAGTAAATTAGCAACGATTTCCTTGCTATAATTGCTGCCAATTATTGTCCTGTGTATCTCTGTGTGTGTCTGCTCCTGCCCCACTCCCTGCTCCCTGCTCCCTGCTCCCTGCTCCTCTTTCTGCTCGCACAACCCTTGTGATTTGTGTGTGCATTTTAATTGTTAGTAGCGCAATTATAATGCGGCTTGTGCCCCCAACCAGGCAGCCCGTAAAGTTGCCTTGACGGAAATCCGTTCAACATTTATCACACATCTGCGATCGAAATAAGAGACCGAAAATTGCCCGAGAACATTAGATGGAAATGGGGAAATTAAGAGAGAATGCAGGGACGCAGATAAATAGCTGAAAACTGTCTGCATTTTGTAAGCAAATTTCAGCATATTCTAAAAAACTTTTAAAATATTGAATAAATATTAAATATTGAAATATTTTGAAAATTCCTACTATACTAAAAATTAAAGATACTTTTATAGAGTCAAGAAACACTATTTTGAATTATTTTAAAATGTCTAATCAATAAATATATTTTTATATATAATTTGCAATTATTCTATCAGCTTTAAAATGTCTTCAAAATAGTGTAAAAACAACATTTCTAAAAGATTCCTGCTTTTAATTCCTTTACCGATGCACAATTTATATTGTTAGGAAATATTCTAGGCATTTTAAATAAATTTGTTAAACATTCCTAATACATTTGCTATACAAAATCATATTTTCTTGTAACCATATTTGTATCTAAAATATTTTTATTAAATTTTCAAGCCAATTTAAACTCAAAATTGCTTCTCAAACCCGTTGCCCTTTAACCTTTAACCGCTTAGCAACTCTCACTTATGGTAAGTGCATAATCAAACTGATTTGTCATGCGAAATGCGCTTAAAAAGATACAGATACACATGTTCCATATACAAATCGCCAGTAAAACGCGAGAAAAAAACGCTTGGCGCACTCAATGTCGCTTGTTTGTTGTCCGATTGCTCCATGTAAATCCAAAAATAATTGCTCGCTCATCAACCCCTTGGCAGATACAAAGTATCTGATAGATGCGAGAAAAAAAACGGCAACCAAAGAGAGAGAGAGATAATAAAAAAACGGCTAAAACACTCTAAATCGGTTACTATTGAAGAGGGCGTCCAGCTCGTTTGAGTGTGCGTCCCTATACGTGAGTGTATTCATCGGTGTGTGTCTGTGTGTGTGTGTACACGTATGTGAATCAATGACCAATTACGCTTAATCTGCCAACGGATACATAAACCGTGAAGCTACACAGAGCAGGGCAGGGCAGGGCAGGGCAGGGCTGGCAGCAAGGACCGCCGTAATCCCCATTTGAGTGCAGGCGCTTAGGTCAAGTTGCTTTACATACATCTGTGTATTGTATCTCTATCTATAGCTCGTGTATAGATACAATATGTATCTGTCAACTGTGCTCAAGTACTTGAGAGCGATTTCAACTGAAATCGAATTGTGCAGGATCACCCGAAACGCAGCCCAATTACCATCCGAAAGCCACTTGGATTGTTTACTCAAAGCAACAACAACAAAAAAAAATCAGAGCTAATAAAACTGCCGACACCAGGTTAGCCCCTGCCTGCTCCCGGCTCACCCTTCTGGCAGAGTGGGCAATTTAATCATTTGGAAAATCACAATATCTAATGTCCTTCGCGCGCCCTTTGCCACCCCTAAATGCACCCTAAATGCAACCCCAACTAGGCACATGAGTTAAGAGGTCTGTCTCTTTCCCTTCCTCAGTGTGTTTGTACACAAAGTGGGCACTAAGTGTTTAAAAGACTATTTACAAATTAAGTCTTTCGATTGTTGATGGACGAGCGAGCCGTTCGCGTTTTATGCGCGTTTAAAAACGCGCGCACCCACAGTCAAGTTTTACGCTGAACTTTCGCGCCAATTATAATTTTGAAAAATTGCACGGACTAAGCCGCTTAACATTGCCCCGTCACCTGCCGCCATAAGCCGTAAATAATTGTATAATCAAGTTGGTATTAACAGTAATAAAAAAAACGAAAAGGAATTGAAATGTACCTGAACGCGTGCTTCACTCAGATCCAGCCGCATCGCCAGATCCTCCCTTGTGAACACATCCGGATATTGTGTCTTCTCGAACGCGCGCTCCAATTGATGCAGTTGAAATGTTGTGAAAGTTGTGCGAGATCTGCAGGGAACAATAACAACAATATCATTAAAAAACTGAACAGAACAGAAAACACAGAAGGGGGAAAATTGCCCTATCGCATTTGTGTTATGCCATTGTTAAGTTGCTTTCTAATGGGCTAATACGATGTTATCTATCAATGTATACTCGTAAGCGGATTGTTAACTTACCTACGAACTTTACGCGGACGCTCCATATCGCTCAGATCGTGTCCATTATTCAGACTCGACGAGAGCTCATCGTCGTTATCCACATCGAGGCCGCTCTCCGTGTTCGTGGGAGAGTCCTCGCGCTTGGCAATCATTTGCGATTGCTGTTGATGATGCTGCTGTTGGGAATGGTGTTGTTGTTGTTGCTGGTGTTGCTGATGTTGCTGCTGTTGGTGCTGCTGGTGTTGTTGATGTTGCTGATGTTGCTGGTGCTGCAAACTGTTGTTGCCATGATGCAAGTGATGTATGTGATGCGAATGCGTGATGAGCACCTCGCTGGGGGTATCTGTAAGTCAAGAGATATTATTATTGTTTGTTTTACTTTCTTTTTAACTAATTTATTCAATATATCAAACTCATTAATTGTAACTGATTTATTCAATTGTCTTGCTTTGTTTACATTTGACATTTGTGACTTACTCAACACTAATCGTTTGATTTGATCAATGACTATCGAAAGAGAGGTGGCTTGCCGATAATCAATAATCGAAGCTTAAACGTAAACACGCCAAAAATGGGCAAAAAGATTTAAAATCAGCAATAGAATGCAAGTGTAAACTATATATATACACTCCTAACTTATATAGCACATTATGCATCTCTCCCCGTAACGAAGTAAATAACTGTTAAGTGTATTTGCGCAAATCGTGCACGAGTGTTGCCCGATAAAGTTTGCCCAATTTTGTGTTTGACTTTGCAATCGAACAAAAACTGCGCGAAAAAAGGTTTCTCCTCAAAGTGCTCTCTCTCTCTCTTTCTTTTACAGGGCAGCTGCGAAAAACCAAATCCGTATTCATTCAATTTGCGACTCAAGTGGGTAATATCCTGATTGAATGCCAGCCTCACCGTGCAATAAAAAAAGGAAACCCCCGTAACGACGTTTTCAGCGAGCTTTCAAGTGTTTTCAGCGTGTGTGTGTGTGTGTGCAACGCAATTTGATTTGGCAATCAATAACAACCGATTATAAGCGGCAGATTTAACTTTAGCTTTCTTTACAGTTTGGCAACAGTTGCAGCAACCCTTTTTTGAGAGGACACGGGGTATATACCATACGAGCACTGCTTTCACACGCCTCATTGAACGTGTGTGTGTGTGTGTGTGTGCCTAACGTATAATCAAATTTTAATGAACCTCAAATTAATGAAATTCACAATGATGACGGCGACGATGATGATGATGTAGCACGCAGCGGGAGATCAGAGACCAGAGCAGGGTATATATTTTTTCATTTTTCATTTCTATCCTTTTACAATTCTTATCGCAATTATGGATTTCGTAACATTTCAGTTGCTTGTTGTGGCGAAAAAGGTCACAGCCGGAGCATCAAATTACGGAGTAGGGCGAGGCGAAGCCGGAGGAGAAGGAGGCTGGACGATTTGGCATATCCCGATGTCTGTGATGTCCTGCGGTGCGCACGTTGTCGCAATTTGTAACCTTGTTGCCAGAATTGGGTGCCGTTCCCCGATCCCAGCCATGATGAATGTCAATCTCAATCTAATTACGGGTCTAATGATGCCACAGCAGCGTCTCATTACGGCGCGCCGGCTGCCATGATATGCCACAATGCTAACGTGATATCAATTCTGCAAAATGTTTTGATTTGCTTCACTTTTTTTCATCGCTCTCTTTCTCTCCATTTCAGGGTCCTCCTCCTCCGGCTCTCTTTGTAGCCTGCCACACCTCTGGGTGCGCGTAACGGACGCGCTTTCGCAGCAGGCCATCGCTGGCCACGCCCACAACATGATGCCCAACAACGTAACGCCCCATTGTGTATTGCAGAGAAGAGAAAACTAGCGTGGGCCATGTTCATCTCGCTAGACATTTGCATATGGCTGTAGCAGGCTCAGTATCCTCACCTGCCTGACCCTGTGTAAAGCTTTGATGTGGTCCTGCCACACGAATCATTTATTTCTGCACAGCTATTTTTAGCTTCATGCAACAGATTTCGCAATTTCGAGGCCAGTGTTGGGGTAAATAAACGAAACTTAATACGCCTTACTTAAATTGAGAGTGAAAAACGAAGGAAAATTAAAATTTAAAGGAAAAAGGTTTCCACAATTGATTTGCTTCTGTTTTATGAGATTTCTTTAAAATGGAAATTTATAATTGATTTTAATTTAACTAAAACAAAACTGATATGCAAAATTAACACTTGAAGCTAAGATCTTCTAAAAGAAATCTGTTTTTTTAGAATTTTTTCAAAAAATCGCATTTTTTCGATAAAAGATTGGAATTTTCTTTAATAATAAAATGAAATGCAATTATTTGTTGATTTATCCGAAATTTGAAAAAATAATTAATTCGGATGCAATAAATCAGTTTTTTTATGCTATAACGTTTTCTCGATCAAAGAATTCAACCAACTAGCATAAAATAAAATTCCAACTCCTTTATATCAATCGCATAAACAGATTGCTACGTCCAATCTTTTAAAGAAGGAAGAATAATGTTTAAGCCATTTGAAATAACTTTAACTGATATTTTAAATAACCTTTTAAAGATAATAATTGCAAATTTATAAAATAACTATTTATATTTAGAATAATTGGTTTCCTTAGAGTTTAGTAATTGTATAACTGCTATAACTCATGCTTTAATAATTCTATAACGTTTAGCAACTAAAATTCTTCAGTTTTCGAGAACACCGACGGCATTACTGGACCCCCATCTAGTCTCATATCATTTTTTCTGCGTTTGTTTTTGTTTTATTTATTATTTTTTTTTTTATTGAACTTACCACTGCGCTTTGACGATTGATGCTGATTGCCCAAGATCTGATCGATGCTGTAGACGGCACGGGGTCTTGAGACGGGACTCTCCTGAACTGGAACTGGACGCATGGCTGGCGGCATGATGGGATGCGTAGCTGTTGTTGTTGTGCTCATCATCGCTTGAACGAGGCAGTAGCACACAAAGCGAAGACGCGCGCTCGCTTTGACTTGTATAATATATGGATGTGTGTAGTATATAGCTTTACCGTTAACTAGCAGCACGCGACGTGCATGACCCGGCGCACTATCAACTATAACTAGGGAGAGGTGAGGAGGCGGGGGGTTTCTTTTACACTAAAAATTCGCTTAGGCTCAGCTCACGCGGTTTGTGCTGGATGATGATTGCACCAAAAACAGAAACGCGCACGCACCGAAATTTTGAGAAAGAATAAAACTCGATTTGTTTTTCGATTTATTAGGGCCGCTCTGAACGGGGCCAACTTATTTTGGAGTAGTAGAAATGACACGTAACGCTCGTTGCGATCAACAACCACCGACTGAGCTCGGCGATGGCTCGACGTGGGCATTAAATACCACGATGACTGTCTGGGTTCGCAGAGCGAGAGAGGGTGGCTGAGAGACAGAGAGAGAGAGGGTGCGAAAGAGAGCGAGAGAGCAAGCTGGGCTGGTGGCAAGTGAAATGGGCGAGGCGACGTGCGGCGAAGGCTGATGTGTTATCCTTGCCAGGACGCATCTCGCCTCGTCTCACCCTGCCTTGCCTCGCCTTGCTGCCTGTTGCTGTCTCGCTCGCGCAGGGTAGTTACCCAGCCATTTGGGTTGCAGCATGGTGTGCGCACAGGTAGTCTAGGGGCGGCTCTCTCTCTCTCTCTCTCTCTCTCTGGAGCTGTTGCGCTCTCTCTAGTTCGCTCTCCATCTGCCCCTCTCTCTTTCGTTCTAGTTTTCAACTATGTTTGCTGATTAATTTTATTTATTTCATAAATTTCACTCATTAAAACTCAGAGCTGCGTTGTTTGCTCGTCGCACACACGCTCTTTCCCTCTCTAACTTAGTTCTCTCTCTCTCCCTCTTTGGGTCTTTCCTCTCCGCACAGGCATCAACAAATCACAAAACAGGTTACACTTCCTACCTGTTCCCAGGCGGCCATTTATAGCGCATCTCTACGCTCCGCTCTGATCTGATCTGCCCGGTTCAGCCCGTTTGAGCCCGCGAGATTTCATTGACAATCCAAATGATCAATGAAGAATCCCTTGGACTTAGGCCGAGGGTTAACACCGCGACACCGGCGCGCGGGATTCATTGATTAAACGGATCTATGCAAGATTTGCGACAGCTACAGGCAGCCTAATCAGTTGGATTACGGGATACAGCTATAGTTCTGGTTAATTTGATGTGATAAACACAATTTATAATGCTTTGCAATAAATATGAAAAGGGAATAGAACTCGAGATTTGATTTAAAATTGGAATTAAGATGGAATATGGGAATATATCAAATACAATATGAAAGTTGAGATAAACCATATTTATCACAAGACTTATTTAGCATAAGTGTGTCTAATCAACTGAGCTGCTACAAATTTATATGTATATATAACTTATTTTAATATAATTATTTTACTTTATGCTAATATTATATCTAAATCTTTCTATCTTGTATTCACATCGATTTCAAGCACTAACTATAATATTATAAATAGCTTAGTGTTTAAATCAAAAGGAAATATTAAACAGAGATGCTATAAAAAGTTGCCAGAACTAATTACTATACAGAATAACTCTAAGACTATGTATAACGAAAATAATAGCTATAAAGAATAACTATAAATGTATGATATAACGAATTACTTTAAATGTGTAATATAAATAATAGTTGCTGAAAAGAACAACTATAAATATATAATATAACCTTTAATATCTAATAAAAATACTAGGTATTTAGCTATAAATTGTTGCTATAAGTATGTTACTAATTTGTAAGATTAACAATAGCTATAAAGCCAATAACTGATTGCTATAAAGTGCAGCTGTAAAAATAAAATATAAATAGTTGCGAATTACTTTAAATATGTAATATATATAAAAGCTACAATGCCATAAATAGTTGCTATAAGGAATTACTTTAAATGTGTAATATAAATTATTGCTATAGACCCATTAATTGGGCAGTCTTAATTATTTGTTTTATATAGTTGCTGGAATAGTTGCCATAAATAGTTGCTATAAATAATTGCTATAAATAGCTATAAAAAGTTGCTATAAAATTGCAATTAAAAATGTGGTCTCTCGTTGCTGCCATCTACTTTGTACATCATGTACTTTGCCCTCCCCAGCTCGATCCTACATACTTATCTGTCCCTAAGCAGCTCCAGCCTTGGCATTCCGCCTCACCTCGCCTCACATAACCTCAATACTTAGCACCAGGATTTGATTGAGCCCGGGCTTAGCGGCTTGTCTATGCTCGACCAGCTTTTGGCTCTAGTCGCACTTGGTCGCTCTTGGCCTTATGCAATAAAGCAACAAGAAAGAGAAATGGAAGCGACCCAAGCGAGTTGCATAACAAGAGACAAGGCAGCCAAAACGGCATATACGAAGATTGGCAGATTCCGGAAAAGGAACAATGGCGGACAATGACGGACAATGGTAATGGAAATGGACTCATCGCTCATTTGCCTAAGCCAAACGACATTGCGCTTAATTTATGGCAACTTACACAATTCCTTTGTGAGCTGCACCCAAACAAAGCCAAGGGAAGAGACAAGTCTCCGAGAGACAGAGAGTGGACAATGCGGCACCTTGCCAGACGCCTCGGAGGACACTTCCACCATACATGGTTGGGTATTTTCCGGGAATCAGCGAACAAGTAGCACGTTGACCAAACTCATTAAGGTGCCAGATGTGTGACGCCACACTTCACACGGACGAGGAGCGAAAGAGAGAGAGAGAGGCAGAGAGAGTGAGAGAGCTGCTTCGGTGCTCGAGCTTAGCTCGAGATTAGCATAATCGGCGCTTAATCATATTTTCATAGGACCTTCTCGCGAGAAAACAGATTTCATTGAGTAAACCGATTGCAGGTTCGTTTAATTTAGATCTGGGTACAGTACAGTACGCCTACCTGGGCCTAATCTTTGATCTACTAGTAGTCGCTGCATTTATGCCAAATCATGCCGGGCACTTAGTCCAGATCCAGGCGGATCCCTGGACAGATCCATTAGGTAAGATCACAGCTAATTGCGCAGGATAACAAGACGTGGGCCCAGACGGAGGCTATGATGTAGGGCACGACATTAGAGCAGGCAGAGCTAAGAGGAGTGGAGGGGGGGGACAGTAGCCACTCCTACGGAGCACTCCATGGCAACCCAAAGCCGGTTAGCGCAAGTGCGAAATGACAAATTGAATCAAAGTCAAACTCAAACTCATTGAAGGCTGCACTTCAATGTAATTTCTAAATTAGCACATCAATGTGGGCGACCTTAAGGGGAGAGGGGGAGGTGTGGGCTGGGAGAGGGCAGAAGCCAAAGAGAGTACAGACCTTACTCTCTCTCTCTCTCTCTCTCTCTCTGAGCAGGCGCAGCTCAACTGCGCTGTGATTGGTCACATTGCTCTGCGCGCTGCCTTGCTGAACGAGGTCATTATCGTGTTACCCCAACTACAGTTGCTTTACCCCCCACTTACCCCCCTTTTTCCACTCCTCCCACTCTTGCCAATCTCTTCCTGCGCTGCGTGTAAACACATTGTGGCAATTCTCTCTGGTGCGATGGCTGTGTTCACCTTTTAATAAGGTTAACTGCGACGACGACGTCCCACAACACCCACGGCGACAATAGAGACGGAGAGAGAGAGAGAGAGAGAAGAGAGAGAGAGAGACAGGGCAGGCAGCATGATAGTGTCTGTGTGCTGATGGAGCAGGGGGGAAGGAGTGTGCGTGCTGCTGCTGCTGCTGCTGCTGGCAACATTTTTCTTAACCATTAAATCTAATATATCAAAGTAATAAAACGAATTTCTTGGGCCAAGTCGCAGGAGGAGTGTGTATGTATACCCTCCCCTCCCCCCTTCATATAATCCAACTAAAAACTTTTCGTCTACTTAGCGTCTGCCTTCTATTGTCTGCCGGATGTAGAGACGAGCTCTGGAGGAGATTGGACCGACCTGCTACTTGCTGCTTCTGCTGTGTGTATTCCTTGGCAGCGCGTCGAGGGTTCATTATACGGGGCACATGGGGCGCATTTTCAATTTTGATTTTTTGCCTTTGACTTTGAGCTAATTGTGTGCGTGTGTGTGAGGGAGAGTGGGAGATATAGAGAGAGAGATAGAGAGAGAGAGAGAGAGAGAGAGGGTGTGGATTGACTGTTGTTGACAGCGTGATGAACTTTTGGGCGCTTGAAAAGGATTTAGTTCTTAATTATAAAGGTAAATAATAATGCGGGTATGGGGGGGACTGCAGTTGGTGTAGGTCTGTTATATGGTATAGTTATACTGTAAAAGGGGTAGAACAGTCCTTCGCAATAATAATTTAAAGCTATATAGCCGTACTAGTTATTATAAATCTGTTATATACCATAGTTATCAAAGAAGTTTAACATAATATTTAGAGTATTGCTAAAATATTAACTGTACTACATAATCAAGAGAAAAATAAAAATGTGATATATTATAAAATATTCTAATAATTTATTATACAGGGTATTACTGTACTCCATATGCAAAAGTTATACTTTGCAGAAGAACTACTAAAAATCACATAGAGTTATAATAGTAAAATAGTAGAGGGTATTTCAAGCATTTTTAACTGTGCTACATATGTTATAATTAGGAAATGTTACAATTTTCTATAGAACTATATACAAATACAGATTTAATATAGTTATTCAGAATATTTTAAGTATTTCTATAATATTTTAAAACTTTTCAAATGCACTACACATGCAATAGTTATAATCAGCTGTAGTACCATAAATAAAAATGTAATATAGTAAAACATACTATAATAGTTCTCAAGCATTATTAACTGTACTACATATGCAATAGTTATACTAATTTGCTGTTGTACTACATATAAATAATAATTTTATATAGTATTTAATAGTATAACAGTTATACTGACTATTTGCAGTATTGTTATAAAATTTTAAAACTTTCAAATGTACTACATACCCAATAGTTATAATATGCTGTAGTTTTATTAATAAAAATTTATCAAAATATATAAAGAAAATGATTGTAAAGGGGGACCCTAACCTGATGACGCGCAGTGTATGTTTTATATAATATAATATATAATAATACAATAAAATATAGTAATAGTTATACAGGGTGTTTCAAGCATTTTTAACTGTATTTAACTGATAACTAACTGCGGTACTATAAATAAAAGTGTCTTGATTTATAAGTTATACTGCCATAGATTAAAGTTAGCCGCATGTCTTGCTGTTATATAAAACTGTTAGATTGACTTAACTGTTATGGGTTTGTACTGTTATATTGTTATACAATGCACTTATTTTAAATATCAAATATGACTTTTAGCCTATAATTTTTGCACTTTTAAATCATGCTTTAAAACTATTATACAATCTGTTTTCCATTTTGTTCTTCCCCCTCGAAAAAACCCTGTATATTATCACTCCACTATCCGACCACAGCAAATGCTTATCACAAATAGTTTGGGCAAATCAAGTGTCCTCTCTCTACTATGGTATGGTATGTTATGTGTGGCTGACAAGGGGAATTTAATATGTGCCAATGAATGAGCAGCTGTTTGGGCCTGGCCAGCGCAACCGCAACTTGGCTTGGCACACACACACACACACATACAGAGAGAGAGACTACGATGAAATTATTCAATATCCTCTGCTGCTTGTGGCCGTAATCAAACACACAAGAGATTTGCCAGCGAGAGGAGAGGGAGAGGGAAGGAGAGGGAGAGGGAGCGCTTGTTTGACATTTAGTTTCATAATTTAATATTCAGTCAGGGGCGTGCCTGCAGTGGGGGTCAGTAGCTAAATGAAAGCATCCGTTGCCCAGACAGCCTCCCCCTGTCCGCTTTCCCCTGCCTGCCTGCCTTCCTGCACAACCACAGACCGCATATAAATATCCTTATCCAAGTCAAGTTGTGTCTTGCATTTTTCGGTTTTGACAATATTGAAACGTTTATTATGCCCCCGAGCCAAAGGAACACAGCGCAGCAGGCAAGGATTGGATAGAGGTATGAGAGAGGAGAGGGGCGTGGAGAGATGAGGACGCTGTGAGGCGGAAGTTGAGGCAGACGCGCCACACTTTTCCGATCAGGTTACAGCTCAAGCAGGAACAGCAGGAGCAGCCTCTCTCTACTTAGGCTCATCTCACGTTCTCGTTCCCGATCTCTTCCCGGTAAGGTGTGAGTTGGATTGTTGCACATTTAGTGCTAAATTAGACCACATATGAGCTGGATAAGCGATAAGCGCGATAAGCCCAAGGCAACGATCCCTTTTGTGGTGCCGGCACTGCTTCTCGATAATTAGGCGACTCTGCGGACATGTCGTCCTCGTCGCAGTCGGCGCACATGTGTGAAGATGGAGAAGAAGACGAAAGAGAGCAATTCTCGAGAATTACCTGCACTATTGTTCTCTCTCGCCCTGCTTCTGGGTTGTGCACTTGAATTACATAAAAAAGAAATTGTGGACCAGAACAATGCCGGAAGCAGAGCTCGAAGTGGACGATGTGGACGAAGTGGACGAAGTGGACGAAGTGGCTACCGTTTTGGGCCAGGACAAAAGGATGCTCTGGTTCGTGGCATATGCAAAGCTGTAGCCAAACAACAAACAAGGCAGCAGCACAATAAGGTCTCGCCCTCACACACATGTGTGTTAAAGTGTGGGCGTGGCACACACACACCTCTGGGCTGCACACACCAAACAACAATTGTAATCACACACCTTTTGTGGCCCGAGAGAGCGATAGAGAGAGAGAGAGAGAGAGCGAAAAGTAGGAAAAGCAAAGAAAATTCTGTGAAAATTATATAGTTGAGACCGAGGTCTCTGGTACGGTCTGCTCTGATTGCCAGATTGGAGGATTGAAGCATTGCCGCAGGCGATCAAAACAATTGAGAAATCAATTCACACTTAAAAAACAAGATGGCGGCCTGATGAGCTGCTGCAGTTTATTGCAGCATACTTTTCAGCATACGTGCAAAATACGTTCCCCCTCTCTCTCTCTCTCGCTCTCCCACTCCCTGCCTGTGTGTGTGTGTTCGGGAAACTTGTTCAAAAATTTCATTAAAAACGGTTTTCATTGTTATTGTTGCTGGCCGCGCGTAATGTGCGCATAATAAAATAAAAAGTGCAGGCTGGCTGGCAGGAAGGCTGACAGCCACGCCCCCACTGCGGAAATGTTGCACACAATTGGCACCCAAAAAGCAACGAGAAAAACAGGCGAAAAAACGAGAAAAAAGCAAGAGAAAAGCGAGAGAAAAAAACCACAACAAACTGGGCAAAGCAAAAAATTTTTTAATATACCATGCAAAATTGCATTCAATTGCGACTGTCTGCATGTGTGTGTGTGTGTGTGTGTGGTGAGTTTGCACAAGTGCTGTAAATTTCCTTATTTGCTTCGCAACCAGCAGCAGCAGCGGCAGCAGGAAAAACAACCAGCAAGATGGAAAAACTTGCACATACACACACACACACACAGACACACACACACAAGTAGGGAGAATTTAACTCAAACAAAAACGTTGCAGAAATGAAATTTGTTACATTTTTGTTGTGTTTATTTATAACAATTGCGTTTAAAAGCGCTTAAATTCTCAGCATGTGCAAATAAGTCGGCATTTTTATTCATTTATGCGCACAGGCCACGCCCCCCAACTCACTCCTCGCCCATGTGCACAGCGAGTGCAATTTCTCGTTAGCTGTTTTTCAGTTTTTTGGCTTTGTTTGACTTTTGTGTGTGTGTGTGTGTGTGTGCGTGTGTGTGGCCAAAATGAAAACTAAATGCAATAAACGTTTGCGCCTAAAAGCTGCAACAAAAAATCAACGTTGGAGATTAGCACATATGCACAGTACAGCACATGCGAGTGTCTCCCCCCCCTGACCCACTCTCTCCATCTCACCCACTCTCTGGTTTTTTTCTGCTGCCAGTTTAGCGTTCATTTAATCTTTGTCTGCTGCAGTTGCCCTCTCTCACTCACTCTCTCCCGCCTGTCGCTTTGTTCTGCATTTAGCTGCGCCGCAGCAATTTTTTCGTTGCCTACTTTTGTGCGTCGCTTTTTATTTCGGGTCTGCGCCACAGCAATTTTTCCGTTGCCTACTTTTGTGCGTTGCTTTTTATTTCGACCCAGCGCGCGAATTGTAATGAAATTTTTTTCGGTTTTGTCGGACGATAAAAAAAAAAAAAAAACAAAAAAATATACACCCACCGAGTAGTCATCAAAATTGCCAACAAATGGCGAAAAAAATCGAACATCGCAACGCTGAAAATTTCATTTCAACGCAATTTGCCTGTAATTGTTTGGAAAACCTCCGCTTCGCTTGCAATTGGTGTGTCTGCTGTCTATGTGTGCGTGGGTGTGTGTGTGTGTGTGTGTGTGTTGAAATGTTTTGGGTTATATTTTTTGCAGGGTTTGCCCTATCTGTTTGTTTTAATTTTAATATGTTGCAGTATTTTGGAGTCGTAATTAATGTGACTTTTGTAACTCTTTGCAACTTTGTCAGCAATAAGTTTCCTTCAAAATTAAAATCTATAGATTGGAAACTATATTTATGTGATTGCAGTACTTGGCATATGAGTTCAGAACAGATTATTGTGCTAGAAAAAAAAAAAAAGAAAAATGTCTAATATAAATTTACCAATATATAATATATACAGTTTGGAGTAATTTAAAAAATCAATATGTTTCATCGCTTGCTTTTCTAGTTGCTTTGAATTTTCTACATCTTAGTTTGCTTAAATCATATTTAAACATTAAATTGTATTTTATTTATTTATATAAATAATTTTCAGGCTCTTTGATTTATTTATTAAGCCTTTAAAATGATTTTTGCAATTTCTTTGCCATAAATTCCTGTTGACATTAAAGAAATCTTCTCTCTCGAAATTTACACTCTAATAGAGCTACTCAAAAAGGCTGCCAAAGTGTGTGGGCAGTTCGCACACAGATCTCCCACTTTATATCCCTGTCTTCCTCCCTCCCCTCTGGCTGAACGTAGCGACATCCTGCGAAATGGCGAAAATTGCAAAAAATAACATGACCGCAGGCAACGCATCGTGGCATGTGAAGAGAGAGAGAGAGAGAGAGACAGAGAGTTGGCTGAGCAAGAAAGGACACTGTGCACAGTGGACACACTGCAGTCACCCTCTTGCCACCCCCCTTCCCCCGTCTGGCAAACGCCTTCGGTCCTGTGTCGTCTGTATTGACACAACATGCCAATTTTACTTGGCAGGTGGCGGCGTTGTGGCTGCGGCTTTGCGGCAAGCGGCAAAAAACGAAGCTGAAGCTGTGCAAGCAGGGGGTGGTGAGAGGGGGGAGGGAGAGGGAATGAAGTGTGTAGAGAGGGGGCTCAGTCAAAGTTGCCATATCAACTGACAAAATAATTAATTTTATTCGAGTTTTTTTTGCGAGTTGAGTTAACTGTTGACACGAAAAAGAGAAGGAAGAGAGAGAGAGAGAGGAGGAGAGAGAGAGAGGAAGGAGGAAACACACTCTAAGATCTGTGTGGGAGTTTTTGGCATTTGCTTTGAAAGCGACACGCAACGCATACGCAATTAAATGCGCCTTAGAGAGAGAGAAAGAGACGACAAAAAAAGGCGAGAAAAAGTGCGAGTAACAAAACCGTTGAGCGGGGAGGGGAGGCAACACGCCCACTTTGGAAGTCGCAATTTCAACTTGGTTGTAATTAGTTTTCGCCACAAGTTTTTTTCGTCGTCCCCTCATCCCCCTCCCTCCCCGCTCCCTCCCTCGCCTTGCTCAGCTTCTTTGCTGCCTTAACGTATTTTATTGAATTTTCTTTTCATTTGTTTGTTGATTTTTGGGATTTGCCGCATTTCGTATGCACAGCGGATAAGCTGGCGGGGGCAGACGACGCACAAGCAGTTCTGCTGTTTCTCTCTCTCCCCTATCTCTCTCTCTCTCTTTCTCTCTCTCTCTTTGGCTATTGCTGTCTGCTGCTCTGTTTGCTGCTGCTGCTGCTGCTGTCGCTGCTTGGTCGCCTGTTTTTCCAATAAATTACTTTGTAATCAAGTGAATTCGAGTGCAAGAACGTTAAGTGGGTGGAGAAGGAGATAGCAAGATAGAAAGAGAAAAGAAAGAAAGACAGCTAGAAAAAGGAAGACAGAGATAGAGTGGGGCCAAAGCAATGCGGAAATGTTGCAATGACTTCTCCAATGATGACTATAATTTGCGGCAGATATTTGCACAGCAAAAGCGAAAGAGAGAGAAAGCAAAGCAAAAGGCAGACAGAGAGAGGGGAAGAGACAGACAGATAGAGTGAGCTGGGACAAACGGTATATGTAGGTATAGGTTGTCTAGCAAAAAAAGGTAATAAATGCGCATGCAAATTTTGTATAAGGATATCACGATTAGCTTCGTTTCCTTTTTGAATAAAATATTATTGGACAAAGCAGAGAAGGAAAATCGGACTAAATTAACGAATTCCATTTGCATAAATAAAGATTTATTTATGTATATTTATATTAGAATATATATGCATGGTTAAAATGCTATATTTATGGGAATAATACAGGAATAAAATATAATAAACGAATTCCATATGCATAAATAAAGATTTAGTTAGGTATATTTATATAAGTAAATATATGTGTGGATATAATGCGATATATTAATGGGAATAATACAGGAATAATATATAATAAACGAATTCCATATGCATAAAAAAAGATTTATTTATGAATATTTATATTTAGATGCATATGCATGGATATAATGCAATATTTATTGGAAATAATAAAGGAATAATATATAATATATACATATTAAAAAGTATTTATATATTAGGTTATTTTTAGGTAGTTATAATACAATATTTATGGCAAAAATAATAAATAATAATTTATTAAACCTATAGCTGTTCGTATAATAAGCGCCATTTACAATTGCAGCCTGCAAGTATGCTACAAATAATATTCTGCGCTAGCAGCAAGTCATATAAACGCGAAATTTTCAAGTTCAGCACGAAAGTATGCTGCAAAAAAAGCAAGTAGCTGGTCAGATCGCTTTTATCAAGCGCAGCCTGCAAGTATGCTGCAAATATTTTGTGCTCCTTGCTCACGCTTCTTTTTGCTTATTTTCTTTGCCTGAAATGCGAAGAAATCAATCGATAAAAGCGCTTAACTCGGGCTACTACAAAGCAAGCTGGTATATTAATAACCATCTTACGAGTATAAAGAGTATATATGCCCTCGCCTAATGCGCTTAACAAAGCGGGGGGACAGAGAGAGAGAGAGAGAGAGGGGGGGCAAGCAAATCGGTTCACTCTTTGAGAGTTTGCACAGTGCATTAGGCTGAGGCTTGAGAGGAATGAGGCATAGAGGGAAGTATGCTGCACACATGGGCACAGCAAGTAATTTGCTTGAGTAGAAATTATGCACAAAACAAAAGACAACAGCGAAGGGAGAGAGACTGAGAAAGGGAGAGTAAGAGAGAGAGAGAGAGATAGGGGAATCAGCTAAATGTCAGTGGCAGATAGAATTAAAATTGGACTGCAAGGATTGTAATTATGCGCAGATAAAAAACTGAAAACGGCACAAGGATATGCGACACGCAGTGCATGAGAGAGAGAGAAACAGAGAGAGAGGGGAAAAAGGAAGAGAGAAATAATGAAATAAAATAAATGCTGCGAACGGCAGCAGAAAAGAGTAGAGAGGGAAAAGACTCGTGAGAAGGGAGGCCAGAGAGCGGGACAGAGCAGGGACAGGGGCCGGCACCAGCAGCAGAAGGACGAGGCAGACAGCAGGTCGCCAGGCCGCAAGGACAAAAGCAAAGTTGACATTATGCCTGTGTGTTTATGGCATTGTTTGTGTCCCTACAGAGTCTAGGGGGAAGGGGAAAGGCATTACAACTGTATGTGTGTGTGTGTGTGTGTGCTGTTGATATTATATTACATTTTATAAATTACATTTTATGCGCAGGCTAATGCAAAATACAAAAAGCCAACAGCGACTTCAGCTGCCTTCACTTGCACGAAAGCATTTTCCAGTTGCCATCGCTGCTGCTGCTCCTCTGCTGCTCCTCTGCTACTCCTCTGCTGCTGCTGCTGCTGCTGTACATTAGCCATCGCCTGCTGCGAGTCCTTGGCTCGAGTTTGACTTCAATTGCGCCACGGAAATGCATTAAGAAATTCAACTCTGACCCCTGCTCCCCTATGCCTGCCTGCCTGCCTGCCTGGCAGGTGCAGCGAACCCACTGGGGAATGCTTTTAATAGGCACTTGCATAATAGCCAATACCCTGCCCCCTCTTTACTATGCGCGCCCCTGTTTGCGGATTTGTTGCAATTTTTTTATTGTCGCTTTGCGCGTGGACTAATGCGCTGTCTAGCCAGTGTTTCTATTCATATGGACAGCAACATATTCGAACTAACAGCAGCGCAGCAGCAAGGCGTGCGCGACGCTGAAGATACTCAGTAATTAAAGCAAAAACCGCATTAACATGGCTAAAAGATGAATAAGCAAGCAGCAAACAATTTCTGTTGCCTACTTTGCGGCTCAAGAATTAATTAGGCTGCTGTGCACAAATTTATTGCCTACTTTGCGGCTGGCTAAGGAAATGCCACGCTGAGATATGCAGAAAAAGACCCCAGCAAAAGCAACCTTTATATAAATAAACTACAGCAAATAATTAAAAAAAAAATAAAATAGTTATTAATATTTATTTATTCTTCATTTTTTAATATTTTATATTTTATCTAAAATTCCTTTGTAGATTTGCCCCTAAAAACACAGAGCTTAAATTATTAATTGAAATGCTGCGTACAATTTGTGGCTGGCTCAAGAAATGCCACGTTGAGAAATGCAAAAAAATAACCCTACAACTTTTTATATATGTATATTTATTAAAGGAAACAGTATAAAAATTAAAAGAATAATATTCAGTTCCCTCTAAAAACGGAATAAATATAACATTAATATTTACAATAATAATATCATGATTTCCCTTGAGACTTCCCCTATATAATCACAGTGTTATAGCGATATCAGTTCATTAAATGCCATCACACATCAAACTCAATGCATATAGGGAAAGTACTACAACCCAATCAGCTGTCAGCTCTGCATTTTTCGTACCTATAAATGATATAAATTTGTTGCGTTCGTTTGGTTTTTTTTTTATATTTTTTCTCTCCTTTTTTATGACAAATAATCCGCTTTCACAGCAATTGATGTCAGGAGAATCGACACAAAATGAAAGTTAATACCCAACAACGGGCCAATTGATTGAAACCGATGATAAGCTTGATGCGATAGCGATAAATACACACACACACACACACACAGGCAACGTATGTGTGTGTTTGTATTTCTTTTTTGTTGTTATTAATATTCTATTTGAAGTTATTTGTTGCTGCAGCGCTCGTGTGTTATTGATAGGGCTAATGACCAACAACAACAAGAACATTATGATTGTATTACACATATTTGGCTTTTAATAAAAGTCCTTATCGCTGCCTGCTCCTCTCTCTCCCCCCAATCTGCCTGCCTGCCTGTTTGATTTTGTATTAAATTAGTGTCATAAAGGGGCAGGCGATGTTGCACCTGTTGCACTCTAACGCAATTCACACGGGTCCCCCTGATACAATATAATCGTTGAATTATTTACAACGTTGTATTAACAATTTATTAAACAATTTTATGGTGTTATCGCTGCATTAAGCATACGCCGCATGTGCCCAAGTGCGGTTTTCGCCCTGCCTGCTGCCTGTTGCCTTTTGCCTGCTGCCTGCCTGATTTACACTTGTAATGTAATTTCCGTTGTGCATTTCCGCATTTCGCGCAAAAGCCCAAATTGTGCGTAATTTTATTTATTTACTGCACAGTTTGCCAGTTGGGTGCGATGACATGTGCGACAGTTAATTTCCGATCACATCTCTCTCATCTCTCTCTCTCTCTCTCACTCTTTCTCATTGCGTTTCGAGTTAATCTGCGGCATGTGGCCGGGTCGTTCTGCATTTCGCTTTCGCTTACGCAATGCTAAAATTTAAATAAGGTGTATAAAGGTGCTTAAAAGGAAGAAATTTGGTTTTTTTTATAGATTTTAAATAACATTGCCTACTTTCAGACTGATGCATAAAATGCAACCACTAAGCAGTAAACATAGTAAACTAACAGTAAACATGCATAGTAAAAGCCTGAAGATGGGATATCCAATTCATGTATTTATATTTTATGATCTTCCTTTGAAAACTACGAACTTTGTAACGTTAGTTTATTATTGCGCGCATTGCCATCACGCGGAGTTTGCTTGCAAAATCGGACTTCAACAACTGTTATGTTAACAGTCCACTGTTAGGTTAACATTTGCAAGCTGTTACATTACAGTTTGATGTATTTCGAAAACATTAATACTAACATACTGCAAATTCGCATACTAGTGAAAACAAAACTGGTCACACTCCCCGTATTGCATATTTTGTGTTTCACAGAAAAAGATCACAATGTGCTTCTTTTCAAAATAAAAAGGATTGTTATTAAAAACAAAGTTTTTATTATTTTCAATTTATTGTATTTTAATTTTTTTTTTTAATTTGATTTAGAAAATAATGTTAATTGAACAAAATCAAAAATTAATTGAAACAATATGATTGATTAAGAAATGTACGTTATACTTAGTGATAGTTAGTGTCCACACAGTTTTTAGATGCACTGTGAAACGCTAGTGTGCGCATAGTTTTTAGGTTCACTGTTTCATTGTGAGACGCTTATCTCTGATTTACACTAGGCACGCTTAATTTCAGCAGACAGATTCAGACTACCCTATACTCTTTGTATGCTATATTTAACTAATCTCCGTAAAGTATGCAAGATATTAATGAATATTTTACCTACAGGTCTCTAGATTGAATAATTATTCAGTGTTTAATTACAATATTATGATGTACGGATTCTTCACTTAATAAAATTAATAAAAAATAAGTGTTTAATTAATGATAAAATTGTTTTCTACAAATATGTAACATATTGCTTTTTCAAGTGTTATTAAGACATTAAAATCACATTAAAATATAATAATTATGAAGCCGTTTATATAGTTTGTACAGTCATTTATATGCCTAAAATATTTAAAAATACATATATTTCATTTATTCTTTGTCGCTTTCCTTTTAACACTCATCTTTCAACTCTTTTTTTGCACGTGCAATTCATTGTCAGAATCACCTTGCAAATTGTGCGTAATTTATTTGTAGCCTACTTATTGGCGCTGTCAATTTGTTCTCCCTCCCTCTCTCTCTCTCTCTCTCTCTGTCGCTCGCTCTCATTATTGTTGTCCTGCTTACGGTGCCGAGAGCCTGCACAATTCAGCCTTGCCAGCTGAAATTGGCTTCAATTATGCGCTGCATTATGAAATTATAAAAGTAGCTGATGATGGATGAGGGGGCAGGCTTCTCCTTCCCTGGAATTCCCTTTCTCTTCCTCTTCCTCTCTCTGCCTGCTTTTTTCGCCATGTAATTGCGGCAATTTGCAGTTGCAGTCGCTAATAACGTTTATTAAAACCACAACAACATGCAGCATACAGCAGACCCCTCGCTATCCCCCTCCCACAACATTCCCCCTTGAGTGTCATTCACAATAAGCCCGACTGTGAATGTAACGTGGGCAAATTATGCAAATCCTTGTGAAGCACATTAATGACAATTAATCGCTGCAAATTAAAATGATGACAATGTGCTAGATATAGCCCAGCCCCTCCCCCTCTCCCACCCTTAACTAGTTGCAGCACTATGGAAAGTTGATGAAATGTTCCCCATTCAGGCGTCCCACATCCCGCTCCTGCTGCTGCTGTCTGCGCTCCTCGTGCTGCCCATCCAGCCCGACGCCAAGTCGCTCGATGAACTTCTCCGAGCGAAAGCCGTTTTTCTGATGAATATTTATATATATATTTATATAATTTATATAGAAGATATATTAATCTAGTAAGTTGAAACTTACCTCATAGTAGAGTGCACGCGCCTTCTTGGCCGCCTCCGGATCAAAGTTCCACTCGGTACGTTCATGGGTTATGGGTTCTCCGGCCACATTGTTCTGCAGCGTCTCACTGATCAGGCGCAGTATGAAGGCATCTGAAGTCTGTTTGCCTAACAGTGCAATAGAGCACTATAGAGAGGGAGGAAAAGAGATATTTTATTTTTTCATTTAACTCTGTTAACCTTTTAAGCGTGAAATATTATGGAACACCTTGCTCCCAGGCACTTAAGTTTCTTCTACTTAGTACGCTCAAGGTTTCATGGCAATCGCTATACGGAAGTTTGTATTATTACGTGATTTTTAAATTATATTATTATTAATTTTTTAGTAATACCCTGACGAAAACTCAAGGTGTTATATAGTTTAATGCTATATTATTATTGTAGCTACGTTGTCTTGTATACACATTATTGTTAGATTTCTTATAATATGATATGCTTCTCTTTCCTCTTATTTATTCTTTGATATTTTCTTTAAAATGTTGGACATATATTTTATAAAACTTATTTATATTTCTTTTTTTATTAAACTAAATATATTTTTTTTTCTTCTAAAATTAAAACTAAAATATTTTCAAATATTCTCAATATCCTCAGCAAAGTTTGTATAGCTTTCAATTTTTTTTTTTTTTTTATTAAAAAAAATTCTCAATATCCTCAGCAAAGATTTTATAGCTCTCAATTAATTTTCAAATACTTTGTAATACTTCTGGCGCTCTTCATCAATTTTTCCCCACTACATCGCATAATCTCCTCCCTTGTTGCTGCATTCCTAATTTGATTTGCAATACGATTTTACAGTGTTCCGAAAATCGTTATCGCGTCTCGTATATCGTATAATTACACGAACTTTCTCACTTACGACAAGCAAAAACACAAATCGCATTTGTAACATTTTCCACAGTGCAAGCAAGATAAACACACACACTCTATAAGCTCGATTGCTATCTCTGGCACAAAGTTTGTCTACGGATTTCGTTTTTTTATGTTTCTCTTCAGTTGAGGCGCAGCCCGCACGCGTCACTCCACAATTGATTACTAAAAGAAACTAAAAACCGAAAAACCGAAAAAACAGAAAACCACAAATCGCGCGGATTGCATAAAACGCAGCAGAGCGAACAACAACATAAACAAAAGAGATATGTACACACATACATATATATCGAAAATATATCGAAAAAGGTATCGAAAAAAGAGTCGCAATTCTTGTTTGGCAAACAAAGCTATGCGAATAGTAAACAGAGGCACAACGAGAGAGCGAAAACTGCTTGTGTTTCTCTTTCTCTCTCTCTCTCTCTCTCTCCCAAGCGCGCTCTTCAAGCAATGCATTGTGACTTGTGCATTGCTTAAGCCGCTGCCTCTCTTAAACAATAGTTAATTATCGCCTTCAATAACGCCTCTCACTCTCTTCGCTTAGACTTGACAAATGTTGCAAGAAATTTGTTACGAATTGAATAAACATAAAGCTCGCTTTATGACCCAATTCGCTTTGCAGTGATCGACCAATTTGAATTTTATCTGTAAATAACTTGAGCGCGTCACTTTAAACCTCCGCGACCTTGGCTCAGCCTCCGTGACTCGTGCAAGTACATGTACTTTATAACGATTATGGCATTGTTGTTGTAGTTGTTGTATTATTTTAATGGGCACATTTTAATGAAGCTCCAAAATTGTTGCGGCAAAGGTTAGTGGCACCTGCTGGCGACGACAATGTATCACATAAACATACGACCAGCTGGCGAAGAAAGTCATTAGAAAATGGCACAAGCTGAGGCATGAAAGGCAGAAAGAAAGACAGAAAGAAAGGCAGAAAGGCTGGCAAAAAAGAGAGCAGCGACAAAAGCAAATAAACTGAAACTGGTTGGGCGTATATTATTGTTGCAGAAGTTACATAATGGCCCGGCAGAGGCAGCGGCAGCGGCAGCAGCCTCATCATCATCATCATCACCATCCACATGATCGAGTGTTGTCCGCCTCAAGCAGAAAACCAGAAAGCCAAAGACGACGTCAGCGCCGGCGTCGGCGTCGGCGTTGACGTTGAGCCTCATCCACCGCTTTAGTAATTTGGCCTCGATTCCGTATTAATATTTTTGCACTGTGCTGCACTTGAACAGCTGTTGCGCCCACTCTCTCAATGCTCTCTCACGCTCTCTCTCTATCTGCGCTTACGTGCGCTGGCTCACGTCAAATTTCGGCAAGCGCAAGCAGCTTTTGTCACAACATTTCCGGCATCTAAAGGAAGCGCCAGCTTTAACAGCTGTTAACCCAACGCGCCTGCCTACTATTGTTGTTATTTAACATTCAGGACTTTCACTTTCGTTGCGCGCTGTTAAAAGAGCAAAGTCTGCTGCTACGCTGGGCCTCGTCAAGCTCGGCTTGCGCGCCGCTGAGCTTTCTTGCAGCAAGCTTTCTGCGCTCTTTCTGCTATCGGGCGCCTGGCTGCGCAGCGCGTTTAGTTACCAAACAAAAGGCGTGCGGTTAACAACGCGTAGGCTGCTCTCTGCTCTCTGTGCAACGCATTGCAAGAAATAACGAAAAACCGTTAACAGTTCGAATAAAAAGAAAATAAAAAAAAACAATTGAAATCGTTTTCGAAACGCAAAGAAAATAAACGCACGCCATGGCAAATTTGTGTGCGCTGCTGTTGCCCGTAAGTTTTCCAATTTGTGGTGCATTTTCACTTGACGAACGGACGGACGTCTTGACGAACTGTTTGCTGTTGACCCCCGCAATTAACATGGCCAAAGCAAAAGTCGCACGTCGCTGGACGCTGACACAATTTCCGTACACACAGACTGCGCAGCAGACGAAGACGCGACGCGACGCCTGCGCGAAAGTCGCACCAAAAAGAAAAGTGTGCACGAAAATGTGACTGGCATGCTCAATGAACTTGTTGTTGTTGTTGTTGTTGTTGCTGCCGCCGCGCTGTCTTGTCGCGCTGCTGCTCTGCTGCTTCTGTTTCCTCTTCTTCTTCTGCTTCGACACATTTTGAAACGATGTCATGCCAAATTTGTAATCGATGCGACGGCGCGCAGCCCTCGCGCGACAAAGAGAGAGAGAGAGAGAGAGAGAGAGAGTGAGAGAGAAGAAGACCTTGAAATGTGCTCGTTGCCCAATTCCGCAAGCGATCGCAGCGGGTTTTCCGCTTCCCGCTCTCTCTCTCTCTCTCTCTCTTTCTCTCCCTCGCTCTTGCCAGTCGACCAACTTAAGAGGCAACCAAATATGTCATAATCTCAAAAGCTGCGCTTATGTTAGGCACTTGTTTGTTGTGGTAAATGTTGTTGTTGTTGCATTGCATAACCATGGCAATAACCATTGCTGTAGTTGTTGTTGTTGTTGTTGCGCTGCTCATGCAAGACAATCGGCGAAAATAAACTACCCCGACACACTGAACTAATTAGCGGCGGGCATTACTTTTGATTTTACATGCACAGACGAGACTTTATAATCTGCAAACATTATCTTTTCTCTATTTGTTTATTTTTTCTTTTTATTTTAGTTGTTTATGCTAATTGTCGCATTTGTCGCGCACACAGCATATGCCACGCAGCCGCGTGCTCCGAATTTCCAATACTTTGAGAGGTAAGTGAAATAAATGGATTTAAAAAAAAAGAATTAAACTCACCTAATACTTCTATCTCACAGACCCAAGTACCGTTATCCGTATTACGATGAAACCGGCAGGGGAAAATTGCTCTATGGCTATGGCGGACCGGATCTTTACCAATACAAGACCTACACTCCTCTGGAGGGCATACATTGAGCAGCAGCGACCCCATTTAGTGCATAACTAATAATTTATCTATGTATCTATGCTGGGTGTGCCAGTGTTATTTATTAGTCGAAACCTTAGTTTGTAATTACATATGTTTTAAAACTACAAAAACAATAATAAAAATATTTGTATGGCAATTTAAAAATGTTTAAATACGCGCCTTGCTGCACGGCCAAACTATCGCTGAACACTAGATGGCGCTGCAGCAACATATTGACCTTCTGTGTGAATGTTTACCGCATGCTGTGAATGGCAATTTTTTGCATTAAGAAAACGAAACGAAAGGAAGACGCAAGACATTTGCCGCAATTTAAAGATTGTAATTAATAATTAAGTAAATAAATATAATAAAGAAGCACAATGTCACGCAAGGAGGCTCTGTCACAGTTTATCAATCAAATTCACGGTCGTCCCGTTGCCGTTAAACTAAACAACGGTGTCGATTATCGAGGTGCGATACACGCTGCGGCGTCGGCAGCAGTGTGACAACAAAACTAACTAACTAATAAATACCCTGTTTTTTTGCAGGAGTTTTGGCCTGTCTGGATGGCTACATGAACATTGCGCTGGACCAGACGGAGGAATATGTGAACGGGCAGCTAAAGAATAAATACGGCGATGCATTTATACGCGGCAACAATGTACTCTACATTTCCACACAGAAACGAAGAGTATAAAAAAGGTTTACTTTAACACTCGTGTCCTAAGTTTATTCGATAAATACACTAATGAAATTTTATAAATATAACTCGAGGCGGATCACGTTACTTTCAACTGGGATAGTTACGCGTACCGTATTCGTAGGGTATGGCCCCAAAGTGTCGCAATTGCCGTATGGAGTAACCTGAGCCGAGCGCCGCGATCAGACGCTCGCCACGATGTCCAAACTTTTTTTCGTATGTTGGTCGCCAGGCGCGTCCGAAATGTGGATCGAAGGGTATTTCGCTGGGTTGCTGGAACGGAGAGTTGCCCAGAAACAGACGCTCTACATAATCCAATACGGCTTTCTTTTTCTGAAAGTGCTCCAGTAGCGGATTAGCCTGCGCCGCGGTGCGTGGATTCTGTGAATCGAGATTCTTGAAGTACTGAAAATTTACCAAATCCACATTGGAGAAGTCAAAAGACTCGTAAAGCGTGGCCTGCACGCTGCCGACGAGCAGCAGGCACTGTGGAGCAAGGGCAATGTTAATGTGGTGATTTGGAGTATCTGGCGGTCACTAATTGCCCACTTACCATTAATGCCAGTGCAATTAAAACGTATTTGCGCATTGCAAACGTTTCGATTAAGCCAATTATTATTGGTTGTTGGGAGAACTGCAATCTGGAGTAGCACCTCTGCACGCTGCCTCACACGAAATTCAACTGAAAATTTGAATAAATTCGGCCACCAGAGTGGACACTCCACGATTTGCAATCTGTTTTCCACTCTTGTATTTTGTTGTAATCAATGTGCGGGTTACCCAATCCCGCGGCCAAAATGTGACACACACACACACAATGCCCGGGCCACTTGGGGTAATTAATTGATATGCATGTCACATCTAGTCGGATCGTCTCGCGTCGTAGTGGGATCCCACTGTGCAACGACTCGCGACGAACCCCCTCCCCCAACCTGTCAAGCGGAAACTGACCCACCGAACGCCCGATCGCCCCAGCGTGGCGACCTGTTACTAATCAGATCTCATTCCTAATGAATCTCGCTTGTTTCATCTGCATTTCATTTGTTTCTCTTCATTGGTTTTCTTTCTTTTCGCTGTTTGTTTTCCAGCAATCGATGCAAATTAAACGATATACATATTATGATTTATACTAATTAAATTGTTCAGTACAAAGTATAGTCATAGCCTACAGAACTTAATCTTCTGATAAATGAGCTGGCATTTAATTGGAACTGTGTGTTAATGGCCAGAGTATTTTAATACCTATGTATAACATCATATTTGTTTTATATATAGACTTATGTCTCATGATTATTTACAATTTACAGATTTCCTGTTTTTTTTTTCTCTACACCATAATGATTTCCAATATATGCCTTTTATGTGGACCAGGACAGCAACTGCTTCATGTCTGGATCATCTGTAAAGTGAATTGAATCGTGTTATAAGTTGTTCAATTAGATATATTGAAGACTTTCTTATCACGCACTATCATCGGCAATGGCAGCTGCCTTCTTTTCCTTTGCCTTTTTAGGCAAATCTTCGACTGGCGGTTCCGGCAGAGTGGGCGTTGGCTTTGAAATGCTAAGCATCTCATTGTCAAAGTTCTCCTGTTGCAGTGCATCGAGTTCACTTTCGAGGTCCGCATCATCCACATCTAATCCGAAACCCAATGGATGTGAAATGGCATTGATAATTTCATCCGAGAGAGCTTGTTGTTCGCCTATGTCATCCATCATTTCGTGTACCTTGTCCACATCACTGAAAACCAAATAAATATAATATATTTTAATACTAGGATTTCCCCGGAGAAGATTCAGCTTTTCGACTTACATTTTCTGATGGGCATTGTTGAGAACATCTGCTGCAGTCTTCATTGTCTTCAAGACGGCAGTGTTCGTGTGGGCGCTCTCCAGGGCCTCACGCTGCATATCCAGTGTGAAGAGGGTTCCATCGATCTGTTGCAGCTGTTTCTCCAAGCGCTTCTTCTTTTTAAGGGCTTGTAAGGCAACTTAAATAAAATTTAGATGGATAGAAAACTATTATTAATGAAGAAAAGCATTAAATAAAGCCAAGAATTTAATATACTTTACACGATCAACTAAAACAAAAACAAAGCAAAAATGAATCATCGCTTTCTTTTTATTAAGTCACACTGAAATACTGGAATTATACCCCACAGACCTGTTGATAACACCTACCTCGTTTGTTTTTGGACGCATTTGTTCGTGCTATATTTAGCTCCTCCTCGATTTTGGACTCCAAAAATTCTTGTTTTTTATTCAGCATATTCTCCATCTCGCGCAGCTTTTGTATCGCCTCGCCCGTTGAGGGGGCCTCCTCCTTTTTTCCCTTAAACATTTTGCCAAAGAAGCTCATTTTGTTGCTTGCGATGCGCGAACCACGCGCAGCCTCTGATATTATGAATCTGTCTGTCTTTCAAGATTTAGTTTCGGCTTACTAATCACCCGCATTTTTTTTCCTTGCCCGCCGATTGTACCAATCTGCATTATCAATAGTTTAAATCTTCACATCACTGAAAATTCTGACTGCAAAAGCCCGCGGCATTTGAATTAAAGAAATATGTTAATTGTTAAACATTTTTTAAAACAAACTACTCCGAAACTTTTTTCATGCGTTCCAAAGTTCTTAATTGAAGTATTAAATATATTTATATGCATAGTATTACACTTTTGCCAGATTTTAAGTGTCCATATAATTGTTAACACCCATAACATTTATCAAATTATCGAAATTGATAAGATTTTCTTCATTATTTTAATTGAATCAAACTAATTTGAATACTAAATGTATTTTAAATTTCGACTTTTTTAAAAACTTCAAGATATCGATTTTCGTATGATAATATCGATATGACAATATTGATATATCGGCTACAGCAAATGGTATGGGCTTACGTTTATGCAGCCCTGCTAGATACGGAGACCCTGGTATATTATAGTTGATTTTACAGCCCTGATAAAATTGTTTTTCGTAGCCAAATGCAGTAAAAACAAAACACAACAAAAATGGCAAATCGCACGGTTAAAGAGGCCAAAAACGTGCATGGTACAAATCCTCAATATCTCATCGAGAAAATTATCCGATCCCGCATTTACGACTCAAAATACTGGAAGGAACAATGCTTTGCCCTCACCGCCGAGCTGCTGGTGGACAAGGCTATGGAGCTGCGTTTTGTCGGCGGCGTTTATGGCGGCAACATCAGGCCGACTCAGTTCCTCTGCCTTACGCTGAAAATGCTTCAAATACAGCCGGAAAAGGATATCGTTGTGGAGTTCATAAAGAACGAGGAATTCAAGTATGTCCGAGCCCTGGGTGCCTTCTATCTGCGACTTACCGGTGCTGCAATCGATTGCTATAAATATCTGGAGCCGCTGTATATAGATAACCGCAAGCTACGACGACAGAACCGCGCCGGACAATTTGAAATCGTCTACATGGATGAGTATATCGATGAACTGCTGCGCAATGATCGCGTCTGTGACATCATACTGCCGCGTATACAGAAGCGCTCCATACTCGAGGAAAATAACGAACTGGAGCCAAAGGTTTCTGTGCTGGATGAAGATCTGGACGATGAAGTGCCCAGTGAAGATGAGGCCAAGGACTCCGAAGAACATGAATCCAGTCGACAAAAGAACAATTCGACAACTTCAATACGGCGACCCCGCCGAGGACGATCCAAATCGAAATCACGTAGTCGAGAACGTGAAAGAGACCGACGCACTGCGCCCAACAGCAATGCACGCTCCCGAGACTACTACGACGATCTGGAGGAATATGATCGGCAGCGGAATCGTGTGCGCAACCGAGATACACAACAGCACAGCAATAATAACTATGACGACTACGATCGCCGACGCGATTCTGGACGCAATGAGAACAGACAGGACAGAGAGCGCGATCGACGTGATCGGGATCGTGATCGTGAGAGGGAACGAGAGCGCGACCGAGACCGTGAGCGCAATGGTGATAGGGACCGTGAGCGTGAGCGTGAAAGGGATCGCGACCGAAGCAGTCGCTATGAACGCGATTCACGCAACGAACGAGAACGTCGACGTTACTGAGAATACAGTTTTAGTTTAATATTTGAAAATAATAAAAAAAAAAAACAATTAAATCATGTTTATATGTTCGGGAGGCAAAATATTATGTAAGGAAGAATGCCGATGCACTTAAACTCGCTCCCAGAGCGGACACTAACCGACCATGAGCCCTTACCAGTTTCTAATGAATCTCGTTTGTTTCATATTAATTTCATATATATTTTGGTTTACTTTAATATCTTTTCGTTGTGTTAGTTCTCCAGGAATCGGTGCAATAAAATCAAACTATAAATCGAGCTAAATTAAAATGATCTTCCAATGCATAAGCTGACATTCAATTTGAAATGTGTGAATGTGTGTATGTCTGGCCTGGCTTTTTATTATTTATATAATCACATTCCTTTCATCTTTATATATATGTATCTACGTATATCCTCTGATGGTTAATGATAATATGCAAACTGAATTTACGCCCTTTTTTTTCTCCAAACTAAAATTTGTTCACTTTCTTTTTAGATGAAAGATTTAATTAGAACACAAAACCTGTTAGTTTGATTTTTGCAAAGAACATAGAGAGGGAGATTTCCAATAGACGCTTTTCAGTTAGCCCAGGATAGCAACTGCTTCATGTCTGGATCATCTGCAAAGGAAATCGAATAAAGTTTATTAATAATTCAGTTATGTTGGTCAGTAAATTTCTAATTTCGCACCATCATCGGCCGCGGTAGCTGCCGTTGCAGGTGGAGCCTTTTTCTTTTCCTTAGCCTTTTCAGGCAAATCTTCGGTCGGCGCTTCTGGCAACGTAGGCGTTGGTTCTGGGATGCTAAGGATATCCTTGTCAAAGTTCTCCTGTTCCAATTCATCGAGCTCACGCTCAAGATCCTCATCATCCAGATCGGCACCGAAGGCCACCGGATTCGAAATAGCATCGGAAATTTCCTTAGCCACATCTTGTTGCTCGGCAATGTCGTCCATCATGTCGTGCACCTTGTCCACATCCCTGAAAATAAATGAACACAACATTTTAACATTGGTATTTCCACAAATAGATTCAGCTCTAAGCTTACATGTGTTGATGGGCATGTTTGAGGGCATCAGCGGCATTCTTCATTGTGGTCAAGACGGCAGTGTTCGTGTTGGCGCTCTCCAGAGCCTCACGCTGCATCTCAATGGTGGACAGGGTGCCATCGATCTGTTGTAGCTGCTTTTCAAGGCGCTTCTTCTTTTTGAGGGCTTGCAAGGCAACTGAAAAAGTTGCGTATAAAATCAAAGATTAATAAACAAACAGAGGAAGCATTAAGTAAACAAAAACCAATCTCGTGAAAGTGGTGACAAATTTTCTTATCTCTAGATTGTCTCAATTCATATACCATTGCATGTATATGTATAATGTGCATGGCTAATGAACTTGTTGTTAGTATTGAGAAAATGTTTATATTACGTTCTTAGTAGTAGCATATTAATTATGTTGGTGTGTCCAAGTTGAGGGTAGGGGCAGGCCCATCATGGTATGCGGATGTTAGTTTTTATATGTGGAGCGCAAAAAGAAAGGCGAAGAAATACATAGATGTATAATTTTTATATGCTTTTTTTTCTATTCTCTCTACAACTCTATGGGAAACAACTAAAACAAAAACAAGCGTCTCAAATGAGTCATAACTCGCTTCATCTACTTAACACACAGTCGGCATACACCTGTATACTTGGAAAACCCCTTCCAGTTGTCCAAGTCACATACCTCTTTTGTTTTTGGATGCATTTTTGCGTGCTGTATTTAACTCCTCCTCGATTTTGGACTCAAGAAATTCTTGTTTCTTAATCAACATGTTCTCTGTCTCGCGTAGCTTTTGTATCGCCTCGCCCGTTGAAGGGGCCACCTCCTTTTTGCCACCAAACATTTTGCCAAAGAAGCTCATTTTGTTTTAGTTGCCTTTGATGCGCGAACCAAGCACAAATTGTGTGTTTAATTAAATTTTTTCCTATTGCGTTTTTTCCTCTGTCGAGGTCTGGTGTTTTAGTGTACGAGTGGACGAGTATGCGTCATCGTGTTATCGAAAGAATATATATCGGATGCAAATATAAACAGACAGACCAATGTATGCAGCCCTAGCAGATAGTTTAATTACAACGAGACCCTGGCAGCACAAAATTAAGTTAGCAGCCCTGTACAGAGTTGTTTACTGTTGACAAATCAAGTAAAAACACAACTGAAAAGACAAAATGTAAATAAAGCCAACAACCCGCATTTCCACTCCTAACACTGGAAGCAACAATGTTTTGCAAAAGCCGACAAGGTGGACAAGGCAGTTTTGCTGTGTTCTGTTGGCGGTAACATTAGCACAAGATTGAAGATTCTACAAATATAGCTGGAAAAGGACATTGTCGTGGTGTTAACAGGAGCGAGGATTTCATGTGGATGCCTTGCTGGCACTGACAGGCATAACCATCGATAGCTAAACATGGCATAACAGGCATAACCATCGATAGCTAAACATAGGTCTAAGGAGTTTAATAAAAAACACACCGCCATAAGACGAATTGCTATGCATTGCATGGACCAGATGCTGCAAAAACGAATATGATCGGCCGCGCACCCGATTGTCCCACACAGCAGGAGTTACAGTTAACAGTTAACGACGTAACCAGGACAGGGTTAAGAGCGCAGTTGACGTGACCGGGTGCAGTCGTTACGACAGCAATAACAGTAAAAAGCGCAATCGTCGACGTAACTAAGAATGTAGCTTTCAATATATAATAATACAATTATAAAAATAACAGAATTAAGTTTTATTTGAACTACAATGCAGATTTGAATTACAAGAGAAAATAAAAATGCAGTGGAAACGCATCAAGTGGAAATACTGCAGTTTGCGCGTCAACAGGGTGCACTTTACTCAAAATGGCATCGTAAACAAAATCAGCTGTTGCGCCGAGCTTTTCATTTAGAAAGTTTCATTAAGCGTTACCAGTTTATTTACGCTTCAAAGCTGAACATTATTATTATTTAGTTGTATCAATACAACGTAACAGGAGGAGTTTAACAACAAGAACATATAGTCAACTACACCAACACACATAGAGACATTCGTGTAGCGGAGCAAACGTCGCAAATTGGAGGGCGTTGATTATACTATTCGCTTAGCTGAGCTCGACGCGCACAGACTATGCGATAAAAGACGACAATTGTTTTTCGAGTTTAGAACAGTGCGCATAATGAGTTGCTAGTTTTTCTTTGTTTCAACGTACATATTATACTTATATTATCGGACAACTGTTCAATCGGGCAACCTTCATAAAACAATAACGACATCGAAATGGAATCAGATCGAACGGTTTTGGTTAGCGACAGGGAAAACGATTTTGAGCGCGACGATGAGCCATGCCTACTGCCAGCGAACGCCTACAGGGAAACTACAGTAGCGCTGCCGCAAGAGGCAGAGGCTCCAAATGCCAGCAGCAACTCTAACTCAGGATCAGGCGCCGCTAAGTGGTTTATATTGGAGCCTGCGGTATTTCTGATATTCATGGCCCGCAGCTTAATCTGTATGTTCCCATAGTAATGGTTTAATAGTTATATTTTAATTATTTTTCAATTGTTTTTATTTTAGCTGCGGTTTTACAAAATCAAATACTCTACGAGACCTGCGTCACCGTCATGCATTATAACGAGTCAGACTGCGAGCCGCTGTTGGGAAATGATCGGGGTTCGGAAGAAACAAAAGTACGTGTAATTAAATATATATAATATATGTATATCATGAAGCGGAACTTCTATATAGTGAATGAGTATTATATGCCAATATTTTACGTTACTGCTGAGTTTAACAGACTATCTACTCCCTGATAAATTCTTTTCATTAATGTACTATATACATATGTACTATTCCATTGTTTTTCGTGCTGCAGTTTTTTGTTATCTAACTTTATTTTTTTTCTTTTGCCTTATCGCTGCGACGGGCGTTTTTATTTTGAATCGGCTTGCGGTTTTTGTAAAACTCATTTCTTTAGATCTGACCTATATATTGAAGAAGAGTAAGCAATCAAATTCAAATTATTTAATTTATTTATTTATACGGGCAATTAGCCTGTATCTGCAGTTTCCAGATTAAGAATGAGATGATCTATTGTTTGAGCTAACTGATAAGAATATAATAGTAGAATAGTACATACATATATTTACATATACGTATTGTGTGCAATGTAGCACAGCTTGTTCGGTTTTTATCGGTACAATGACTGCCAGTAAATATACCAAAATTTAGCATGACTAATTGACAAACTTATCAGACATCAATGGATTGAAGAGCAGACGATTTGAATGGAACGTGACGGTGACTCATATGGGAACTTAAAATATTAACAGTTGTTTTCTTATCATGTAAACAATAACAATGTGCTCGACATTTCAACTTTCAGAAATTGGAGGCGAAAGTGCAGTTGTATTCGGTGAATATATCTATGGCTATATCTTTACTGGAGAGCATTATACCCGCATTTGTTAGTCTTTTCCTTGGGCCTTGGTCAGATAAGTTCGGACGACGACCCATATTGCTTACGGTTTTTACAGGTACGCAATAGAGAGTCTTCACTTTGGCTAGATCTCAATTAATATCCTCAATTCTTCCTTTGCAGGCTATGTGGCCAGTTCGATGATACTACTCGTCCTAGCTGAGATCACTTCATACCAAAACATAAGTCCCTGGCTGTACCTGTTGCCCTCGATTCCGTCCGTACTGAGTGGCGGCACCTGCGCCCTCATCACTGGCATTTACTGTTACATCTCTGATGTGGCCAAGGAGGGCAAACGTGCCATGCGGTAGGCACAAAGACTAAAAACCCATGGATTGCATTTCTAATTTTGTACCCTTTCAGTATGGTGCTCAATGAGGCTTCACTCTGTACCGGTATGATGGTTGGCAATGTGGCAAGTGGTTATATTTATGCCGCTACGGGATCAGTTGTGCTCTTCAGCATCGCAGGCGGACTGAGTTTCCTGTCCCTGCTGTTTGTATACTTCCTGGTGCCAGAGAGCCTGCCCGCTGAGGATATGCATCGTGGTTCCCGGGTGCGTGAGTTCTTCCGTTTCAGCCTGGTCGTGGACCTGGTGCGCACTTGCTTCCTGCGTCGCGCGAACTACGATCGTGCCATCATTTGGCTAACGATGGTCGCCCTGACCATTACCATCTTCATCATGGAGGGCGAGAATACGGTGAATGTGCTTTTCCTGCGCGAAAAGTTCAACTGGACAATCAAGGACATTAGTCTATTCAATGCGGCACGCATTGTCATCCAAATTGTGGGCAGTGTGGCCGGAATGATTGTATTACGTCGTGTGCTAAAGGTCTCGATCATTGGCATGTCCCTGCTCGCCCTGGGCGCCTGCGTGCTGGAGAGTGTGGTACGTGCCACAGCTCAATACGACTGGGAAATGTATCTGGGTATGACGCTGGGCATGATGCGCGGCGTTTTGGGACCAATGTGCCGTGCCATACTTTCACATGTAGCGCCCTCAACCGATGTGGGTGAGTAAACAAGCTGCTTCTGCTTCTATTCCCTTGGAAAGCCATGCCAATGATTCAATCTTCGTCTTTTTATTTAGGTAAAATATTTGCGCTGACTACATCGATGGAAATGGTCTCGCCCCTAGGTGCAGCTCCACTCTACACTGCCGTTTACAAAGCCACCGTGGAAACATATCCGGGTGCATTCAATTTTATTAGCACGGGATTTTCGTTTCTCTGTTACATTCTGATGGCGTGAGTAGTCCGGATCGTATCTCTATAGAGCAATTAACTGATTTGATTTGCCCTCTCATGCAGCATCATCTTTGGCATACAAAAATCGATGGGTAACGCCAGTGCTTACAAGGTCATTGGAAGCTAACCGCAGCACGATGGACTAGTTCAATTTTATACCTTATCCACAGAGCGCCCAACAGCAGCATCTGTATATTTGTGATGTCTAGACGCAGTTGTTTTATATATACATCATATATACCAAGTAATTTAGCCAAAAAGTAATTTCAGTTTTTTCCACTAGTATTATCAACATGTTTATCTCGTTTTTGCCGTAATTGTAACTGTAATTGTGATCGTATTCGAGTTTTCTAACTGACTGTCCAACACAAGCACCACAAATAATGTAAACGAGATTGTATAGAGAAGTTAGTTTGTGCTGAGACCAATAAATCGGAAAGGCGCATTATTTTAAATGACAAAAATGCAAAGTGCAATAAATGGAGATTTATTTTCGTTAACACAGCGTTGTAAATGGTATAGGGGGGGCACTACTGATGTTCAATAATTCAGAGATAATAACTTAAATTGTATATTATAGTTAGTCACATAATTTATCACACTCGCGATGAGAAAATTGCGAAATTCAATTTAATTTTCACTAGTTTATTTCGAATTGTAAATTCGTTCTACGTTCTAGAAGACATCACATACATTACAAATTAGTAAACTAAATTAGACATAAATATTAATTTAAACTAATAACGGAACATTAAACTAGACAAATCGCACTACGACTTCTCGGTGGAATCGATCCTTACTTAAGCACCTTGGCGTAGTACTGTTTGTGCATGAACTTGATGCGCAGTACGCAGCTGAAGGGAGAAGGGACAGGTTAATGAGAACGATCTTCCTCTCTCTCTGAGATCAACTTACCCGATGAAGATGAACGAGAGCAGATAAAGCGCAGAACTAACAAAATTGAACAGACCCGGATAATACGACAACGATCGCTTGTAGATGAATGTGTAGAGCGGCGCGGCAACTGAAATTTCCCAATAAATTGATAATAATTGAAAATAAATTAACAATAATTAAGAGAGCAAAAAAGAGAGTTGTGGAGGGGGGGGAGGCTTACCGAAAGGTGCAAACGATTGTAAAACATTTTTAATGGAGAAAATTTTGCCTGCAAAAGAAAAAGAAGTCCAAATTAAGTTATCATCCTGCCGAACCAGCCATGTCGTCATCAACCTACCCAAATCCGAGGCGGGTACAATGTTCGAGACAATGGTACGACACATGGGGCCCGCAATGGAGCGAAAGAAGCCCAAGACGACGGAGAGATACATGTGCCAGGGCAGTGTGGAGAAGCCACGCGCCAAATGATTAAGAATCTCCGAGAAGAAGGCCAGCAGCGCAAGCGTAACCACGGAGAGGCGGAAGATCTGCCGACAAGAAGTACTCCATAATATAGAAACTATACTATAAGTCAGGGAACTTTCCCTTTGTCCAACTCACCTTGCGCAGTATGAGAAAACCAATGAGTGCACCAATCATGGGCACCAGATGGGACACTGTCTCATAGAATGTGTAATCCCGCACAGACCAGTGGAACTTCTCACGCACAAACAGATACATGACAGTCATGACGCCATCTGTAGAAGGAACCGGGAACATGAAGAAGTCAACCAGATCGAAGTAAATTGCAATGGAACTCACCAAAGACAAATATGGACAAACACATGGCGAATGTGACCAGCCAGATGATGGCACGCGCGTGATTCTCCCGTGGCTTCAGGCAGGTGTTAACCATGTCGCGTATGTGTGTGAAACTAAATAATCCCGTCCGCTTGCCATCCGGTTTCGTCTTGCACGACAGCTTCGCTTGTTCCTGCTGCTCCTGTGCCCTGGCCTTGGCGAGCGCTTGAGGCGGTAGTCGTTCCACATACTTGGCCAACAGATCCTCATCGATAGTCATGGCAGGTGTGGCCGGTGTGGGCAATTGGGTGACTACGGGAGCTGGCGACTGTTGCATCGATTCCGTGTCACTGTCATCCATAAGATTCGGTGGACAATCGATGGCCACACAATCCAATTGTAGATCACAACCCGTTATGGGTATCTCCTTATCGCCCTTGCCAGCTGCTGCCGCCGCCTGCTCCTTGGCCTCCTGCTCCTGTCGGATGTGCAAACTCTCCGGCACAAAGAAGATTACAAACAGTGTGCCCAGCGTGGTTATCACGCCTGAGATGCCAATGGTGATGGAGGCATTTGTGGCGGCATAAACAAAACTGGACAAGAGAGAACCGCTGGTGAGTCCAATGAAGAACAGCGACTCCATAAAGATCATGCTGTGCACGGAAGAAACGAAGATTAAATGAAGAAAACGGGGCAGATCGGGGCAGATCGGCTCACCGATATGGCCTGGACTTGGTGTCCGTAATGTCCGAGATAAAGCAGAGCGCCGCCACAGAGAAGACACAATTGCCGCCGAGCAGTGAGTGAGGCACTGCAGCGGCTATATACCACCAGGGATTGATCACATAGTAGCTGGAGAATTCGCAGATGGCCGCCGTTACCAGAAACGAGAGGGCAAAGCCTGCAGCGACAGTTGGGAACCAGATTAGGTTACCATTATGCAAACATATATTATATATTATATAACATACCAATCATGGAGACTATGAGCAGCGGCTTGCGTCCATAATGATCCGACCAGGAGCCAATGAAGAGGCCACAGAAGGCAGGCACAATGCTCTCCAGCAGAGTGCGTGAGAGAAACAGATTGGCCACATATGGCTGCAGTTCCGTTTCGATGGCCTGCAGAGAGTTATATAAGAGATCTAGAGATCTGCTCTGATCTTAAAATAGTTTATCATGGTATACTAATCTACCTTTATCTCAGCACTGGCGTTTTTATCATCCAACAACTTGCAATCGCTCTCATTATAATGAAAGATCACGGTGCACGTCTGATAGATGACCTGATTCCTCATAATGGTATCTAAAGTAAACCCATTTAACTACATATATAGAGAGAGCGAGATCATATAGCACTTACTAGACAAGGTTAGCGAGAAGAGCAGCATAAAGACGACCGGTTCAATGTAGAACATATGAAAAAGGCGCTGCCATTGCAGCGATCGCATACACCTGAGCGTCAGACCAGGTGAGACCTTCTCCACCATAATGAATTATAATATAATTCTGTATATGAGTATATACGATAATTTGACAATTTATGCGAGCTATACTCGATTGATTACGTTAGTTTTATTAATTAGATATTCGGGCAACCTTCACTTCCCTCGAGCTTCACTTCACAGTTCAATTGAAACTACGCGTAGGAATTACTTATAAACGATAATTGACAATGCTATACATATATGTATACGATAATATTTAAGTACTGTTTTTATTAGTCTCACAAGCTGGGACTCTATTTCCAGCTTAGTGTAATCGAAGCCGCCGGCAATAATTCTCTTTCCTATTTGCAATTAGAGTTAGACGGGAGTAAGTGCGGGGTCTATATGCACCGATTGCAATATTCCACAACACTTGTTCATCAAATTTTCTAGTATATATACGATACACATATGATATATGCTGGGTGAAAATTCCGTTCTATTGGCGGCTTTAAAATCCAAACGCGACGACGACGAGATCTTCCAACGTAGTCAACGTTTCCGATGCGTTTGAATTCGATTTCACAGCGTTGCTGGCTTAAATAAGTTTTCGTTGTTTTACAGATCCACCTCCCCTACCCCGTTAGCTTCCCATAATACCCCCCCCATAGAGCTGTCGCCTAACCGAGTAGCTGCTCGCACTTTTTTCCAAGCCTCATTGTTGTTGTGCACGGCGCTCGTAAATGAGAAGCACGAGCCAAAGCAAATAAGTCAGTCAGGTAGACCGATTTCCGATGACGGTAGTACAGAGAGGAAGAAAGAGAGAGAGAGAGAGAGAGAGAGCAAGAGTTTTCCTTAGTTCCAACAAGATATTAGAGAACTGTGTGTGCAAACAGCTGGAGTACATAAAGTTATAATAAGTTGCAAAACTTCAGATATTTTTCTAACTTAAGATTAGCGCATTTTCGCATTTCGTAATACCGAAGAAAGTGAGTGTTTTATAATTAATATTAAACTCTAAGGGAATACATAATAGGCATTTCACGGGGTGGGGGGTAACAAATGGAGAACTTAAAAATGAAGGCATCGAGAGAGCGTATATGAAACTTAATTAGTTTGTTGTTCGCCCGATAATATAGCATAACAGTATAATTGGAAGAAATAAGAGCTTATTGAGACTATTGTAAATATTTATTTGCTCTGCCTATTTTATTGTACATTTTCGATATATTTTATATCACTACAATATAATTACATTAATTGTATTGGGGCACACCATGTTTGATTATCATTTTCCAAATATTTTTGAGGATCATTAAACTATTGTTTATCTCATAACAAGCGCATCAAATGAATCTCATTAAATAATTTGTGTGTGTTTGTTTTCAAGTGCTTATCAAAGTTGCATAAAATAATCATTATTATTTTTTTGTTTAGGGAATCGAGCAATACTGCAATCGAATCAAGGGTGCCAAAAAAAATTGACGTCTAATTTAAAATTAGCGAGAGAAATTAGCGCTCAATTTAATGTGCGAGTTAGCACCAAATAGCCGAGAACCGAGCTGAGCTGGGCTCCGCTTTTGTTTTGATACTACTTCATAATAATAATTTTTATATAGATATTCCAGATATTGTCAAATGATTTGCGCACACGCCAGTGTCGAGAAAATTAACAGCACCGACAGAGCACACGGGGTTTGTCCGGGGACAGATTAACCCATATCAAACACACGACCAGATCCCGTGCGAACTCGTATGACATGAGGTGTAACTCGTGTCGATTTCTTATAGCGAAAGCGAACTGAACTTAACAATTACTTGTTATTGACGTGCTATGTTTCACCTCCACTCTCCACCTCCTATTGTCAATTGAGGTTCCCGCGATCTCGGTATCTCTGTCTCTGTAGGAGAGTTCACACATTGACTTTATACTATGTTTAATCGATGTGCGAAGTTTTGAATTTGCAGCATGACTGGCCAAATATTTTGGGAGTTTACTTAACATAAATGTTACACAGACTTATAAAATACATATATGTATGTACAAACAATAAATCAATTGAAAACCGGCTCGTAGTGTGCCGGATTCGATGTTTTCTTTCGCCAAACGACGCTGAAAGAAGAAAAGATAAATGCGAATTAGCATAAAATGCAAAATATAAACAAACAATGAGAAGATAGAAATACAAACAGTAGCAAGACGATTGCCAGACCGAACAGATTCGCACTGATTAGATTGAATAGACCCGGTGCAGTGCTCAGTGTGAGGGAGTAGAAGATCAGGTATAGCGTCGAGGAGGCAAAGGGCGACAGCGTCTGTAACACGCTGATGGCAGCAAAGATTTTACCTGACCAGAAATAAGAAAACTCATTTTAAAACCACATGAAAGTAGTTCCCTCTATCTCTAACCTCTCTCCTCGGCCGGCAGCAGATTTGTGATCATGGTGCGACACATGGGATTCACCAGAGATTTGCATACACCCAAACCGATTGCCAGATAGATTTGCCAGTCCACAAAGGCGAATGCTTTCATCAGACTGCTGGCGGCATGACTCAGCAGCGAGATGAGCGACAGCCACAGCAGCGACGATTTGCTGCACTGCAAAGAGAGATAGAGAGAGAGAGAGTGAAGGGGATCTACGGACTGGACTAAACTGCACTGACCTGTCGCAAAGACCAGAGAAACAGCATGCCACCAGAACCGGCCACAGCGGGCACCAGAATGCTCACAGTCTCGTACTGGGTAAATTGCAGCACGCTCCAGTGGAACTTGGCACGCATGAACATGTAGAACACTGAGTTGCTGCCATCTGCAAGAGGAAGATGAAGTAGGAGAGTGGTAATCCTTGAAAGATACTTACCCGACACAAACGCAGTCAATAACATGATGCACATCAATAGAACTAGTATGGAACGATCTACAAATTGTCTCGATCTGCTGCAAGTGCGCCACAAATCAACGATCACAAATCCCTGCGAGACGGATTGTTGTGGTGTGCTCAGACTCTCGGGCAACAGGGCTGCCATGAGAAAAAGTGCAGCGAGTATGCATACAGTGGAGATGATGAAAATGGTGGTAGCATTGGTCGCCTCATAGGCATAGCCGGCGGCAAAACTGCCCAACATAAGGCCCACATAAATGGCCAGCTCATAGGCAATCATTCTATAAAGCAGAAGAGTTACAGCACAAAATACATCATACATCATATGCCTATACCCACCTGTAGGATCTAATTTTGCCTGTGGAAACATCGCCAATATAGCAGATCGCTGCCACGGAGTAGGTAACGCTGCTGCCCAGCAGGGAGAGCGGAATAATGCTGAGCACAAAGAACCATGGACTGACCATGCCCCCACGATGCATGGCCACATAGGTAATCAAGGCAGATATCATATATTGTAATGCGTAGCCCAAGTAGGAGGCCAACAGCAATGGTTTGCGTCCATAACGATCCGCCAGCGCACCCACAAAGAGTCCACAGAATGCGGGCACAATGCACTCAACAATCTTGATGGTTAGGAAAATACTCGCAGCATATGGCTGCACTTGCTCCTCGATTCGTTTAGTTTCGTTGGTGGCATTTTTGGTGCCCAGTTGCTTGCACACCGCATCCGAATAACCAAAGCCCGCCGTGCAGCTTTGATAAATGATCTGGGATTTTAGCACAGTTGCTGAAAGAGGTATGTATATATGTAAATGCTAATCCTGGCTTCCTGGCTTTCCCATTCTACGACTTACATGAGAAATTATAGGCGAAAAGCAATACTAATATCATCGGTTCCAAGAGAAATGTGCTCGCTGCAGCGCACCCTCGTTCCGGCTCCGCTTCTGGTAAACTTTGAGTGTTTGTACTCTCCGTGAGACTGGCCACACTGCCAGTTCGGGAATTTTGATCCTGCCGCCGTGCTTTGGCGACCAAGTTCTCATGAGCGTGCGGTTCCTCTTCCATAATAAATTTGCAACTGAGACGACAATGTTGATTGTTGTGAGAAACGCGGCTCGCAGATAAACTGCTTTAAGAAGTATGTATATAGGATTGGGGTTTTTTTTATGGAAAGGCATTTATCGCTTATACAGACTCACACAATCAGAGAAACAAATTCATCGTTGTTTGATCCGATTTATGAGTCAGCATGCCTCAAGTCGCGTTTATTTACTAGGCAAACGTGCCTTATCTGCCAGCAACTAAAGCGATTGTATTAAAACCGAACCTACGTAGGGCACGTATTATAATTGCAGGTGTATTAAGACATAGTTAAATTCCACACTATCTTCTCATACAATTTGTACACAAAATACTTTAAAGCTTAAGCTCAAATCAAATTTAACGCCTTGCTAAGAAAATACTGCATTCGATAAGCTATTCACAATAGACATCGATATACCGTAAATCGATAGGCATGTTTACATTCAGCATTGCGCGTATTTTTTGCTTGAAACTCGCAATGGATATAAACAACGAGCTGCAGTTTCTCCTTTCAAAAACCAACGAGGGAAAGCAACTATCCGAATATCATATGACAATTTTAAATAAGCGCAATATATCCACAGGAAGCGATTTTCTAGACGCAGTGAATCTTCACACGCACCTGGCCTTGCGTGCCGAGCAAGTCGAGCTTATCAAACGAGAATTGCTTTTATTGTTTGTTAAGAGTTCCAAGCTAAGTAGTCTCTACCAAAAGAGTTCCATTAATTACTCCACAGGCATTGAAGTGTAAGTAATTAACTTCCTAATTATATTAGAAAAATCTAATCTAAATGGCTTTCAGACTTGACAATTTTCTGGACTCCATTGGTCAGCCTTTGCGGCCAGGTCAAATCTGGGAAATTTATAGCCAGAGTGGAATCGGAACAACCGAACTATTTTACACTTTGTCTGTTAATTTTGTATTTGAACAAAAGAACCAAAAAGAGGTGCTGTATATAGATGCAAAGCACGACTTTAACAGTGAACGAATAGAGGAGATTCTACAAAATCGTCAAGTTGATACAGAAACTATGCGGACTTGCCTGAATGCTATAAAAGTTATAAATGTTGAGGAATCCGAGGAATTGAAACTCTCTCTGATTGAAGCTCTGGAAGATTTTCGCGAGAGACTATCAACTGCCGACGAGACTGTTTCGAATATTAAGTTAGTACTTATTGATACCCTCGCTGCTGGTTTCATATTGTTTCGCAGTTGCTATGAGCGAAATGCTGGTCGCAGCTATCTTACCAGGCTAGCGATGTTGATGCGACAACTTGCCACACAGCACGGACTATGCTTTGTCTTGGGAAATTTGTTAATGTCCCTGAACGATGACAGTGAGTAAAGGATTGATTGATTGGCTATTATTAAATACACATTTATTATTTATTTACACGTTTATTCTATGAAACTTTTCGGCAGGCGATGACGACGATGCTGGCGCTATCGATGACAACGAAGAAGTGTCCAGCCAAACAGGCTCAGAAACGCAAGAAGAAAGCAATCTTCTGGGAGAGTATTGGAATTCAGTTTGCACACTGACACTGGCACTTGAGCTGCCAGAAGAGTCCCAAGGCAGCGACGGGATGCGACTGCTGAAAGTGTTGAATAACAGCTATGGGGACAGCGAGGGCAGCTGCTTGCTGCGCATCACAGATGAAGGTGTCATTTAGTTACGACGATGTTGTTGTTGCTGGTAGGATTTCATTACCCGCTTGCCGGGCTCAATGGTATCACTGAGTCCCGGCCGTTTGCGTTTGTTGTTGATTTTATCACTGGAATGTTGTGTATACTTTGGCGCTGCCACCTCAGTCACCTTCGTTGCCTCATTTCCTGCCGATGTCTCTACTGACAAGTCCGAATCGTGTGCATACTGACAACTAGTCCCAAAGCGACAACGTCCTTTTCTATAATTCCAGCAGATCTTCCGTCCATTCTTCAACTGCAAATGCGTATCGTTGTTTACCATTTTGACGTGATGCTCCAGTGATGCCTTCTTATGCAATTCCGCCTCCAGAAAAGGATTACTGAAAACATCGCCGGTTTTCTTGGCCGCGGCATTACCCAACGCAGAGCTTGCACTGGGCAGCTTCGGTGCTGGTTGTTGTGGTGCAGGCGGACTACAAAACAAGACATAAGTTATATTAAATGTCATTGTTATATACATATATTGTTTGTTTACCATTGCGACTTGTTCGATTCTTCTATTGTTGACTCATTGCTGCTACTTTCCGAATCTGAATCGGAAGAATCACTATAATCTGCGACAAGCGACATTGTTTATGTTTCGGATGCAAATAGCCAGTGTGGCCGTACTGATAATTCGTGAAAATACCAAGCAGAAACGGTATTAAAAAAATATTTGTTTCTGTTGTTAGCCCAATTTTTTCAAGTCTCTGTAACGGAAAGCTAAATTGGCATAGGCAATATTTTCAGATAATTTATTTGTTGAATTAAATATTGTACGCACACTTTACATAAATTTGAAATATATTAAATACAAAACCCGTTTTTATTTTATTCAGAACATGTTTCATTTTTAATGAGTCCGTTTTAATTCATAATATTTATAATCACTTTATGCATGCTTTAATTAAGATGTATGTATATGTATGCTTTTATGTATATTCGCTATTAACTAATTATTTATACAATTTATATAAATATAAAAAATTAAACGTTTCGTAGACTTTGTTACAGTTTGTTAATATGCTCTTTTTTGTTGATTTTTATGCTGGCAAACACGCCCCTTTTCTTTAGACAATTCGTTGCGTGCTTGAATGTGCATTGGTGTGTATGTGTGTAAAAAATATGCAAACTTTTAATACAATAAAGGAAACTAGCACAAATCAGTTGTATTAACTATTTTCCTGGCAATTGAAGGCGCTGTTCCGACCCGATAAATCATTATAATGCTTCGCCTGCTTGGCCTGGCTTTGGTAAATCAAGAGCCGCTAATCAATTGGAGGGCGGGCCGAAGGATCATCGCGATCCATGGGCGGTGGTGAGGTAAGCACTTCAACGCTTTGCGCTGGTCCTGCAGTGAGGTAGCCCGCCGTCGGGTTTATGCCTTAAAGATGAAAGCAAAGCCTTAAGTTAATACATTTCAAATTAAAATTATCAGTCTTTAACTCACCGGTCAGATAACCACGTATATTGGTATCTGTAATGAAGAGATCGTGTCGTTGATCTTTGAACTCTGCCCAAACTGGATGCTTGAGCAAAATTTGCGTTACACGATCTCCATAATTGAGATTGTGTGTCATGCCCTTGAGTGCAGCGACAATTTGTGCTTTGACAGCGGATGCATTGTCCACGAACTCTAGACGACTGTCCAGTAATCCCAGTAGAAATGGTATAAGTCCAACCTCAAGCGATTGGCTTATCAACGAGTCCTGCATGGCAAAGGGAACATGAAGTAAAAGACTATCCGAACTACGAATAATCATAAACTTACATGCTGATGCTTGAAGAGACGACTCAACGTCTCGCAGGACTTCTCAATGCAATCCCGATTGTGCTCCATGCACTTCTTGATGGGGGCAACGCATTCCGTTTGCGAGATTGCACTTACACAGAACTTAAACAAAGAATCAAACATTAGTTAAATACAACTTCTCTTAACGGAATTCCAAACTCACCTCCGATAGCGACAGCTGATGTAATACTGATAGCGTGTTCTTTGGTTGCACCGACAACAGTTTGAACAATTTAGGTATGTGGCCCAACACGGGTATATCGTCTGCGAGGTTGGGCTGCGAGCGCATTAACTCCACCAACGCCGTGGTGGATAAGTCCAAAACGTCTTGCTCCACCGAACTCTTGCTTATCTGCTCGACAACAAAGTCCAGCAGATCGGACAAGAACTGTTTGGGTTTTCGCAATGTCCAAGCGGGATTGCTGACAAACAGACGCAAATAAACGCCGGCCACAACAATCTCATTGGACACGATGTCTTTAAGCACCTCGGGATCTTTCCATAATTGACGAGGATTTGTTTTTTGTTGCTGATAGAATCGGTTGCATGAGTCAGTAACAGCATCGCACACATTGGAGCGCGTAGTATCATTCCAAATCAACTCGGGATGCTCGTGTATGGACTCGAAAAGTTGGACAGACGTTGCCGGTGACTCGATCATGGCATCGGTGAACAGCGCTGGCAAAAACTTCGATATGGTGATCCGCACCTTAGGTCCACTCAGCCGATCTGCAGTCATTTTGGCTAATATCTCAGCGCACATTTCTCGTATTTGAGGATTACGAGAATTACAGAACATATCCAACAAATAAATTACAGCTCCCTTAGCCTGTGCCTCCTTAATCATCTCCTGGACGTTCATCAAGCCCGACAACGTCTCCAGAACCTTTATTTGGCTGGCTCGCAGCTCGGGATCTTTGAGTGCCACCAAATAGTTGCCAAGAATTTCACAGGCAGCAACCTCAGAGACGCATTCCTTGTTGCGCGACACCAGGGCGACCACTTCCAGGGCTACAGTCTTTACGCTAGAGTTCTGCAAGGAGAAATTAAACAGAGTAAGAAAGGATAAGGGCCTTTGCTTAGTGTTCTTTATACATACATCTGCGAATATATTGTTGGCCAGAAAACCGAAAATCATATCGAAATTTCCGATGCACTGAATCTCAACTTCGGCATTAGTCTTGATGACCGCAATTAAGGCACGCAGCACCATGGTAATGTGCAACTCCAGTTGACTATCAGCGGCATAATCGTATTTGGCCTGCTGCATAGAGAGTTCATGTTCCAGCTGAGCGTCTGTCTCCAACTTCTTGCGACTCTTTGAACGATTATACGCATTCAGTACATCATCAAAGGTGCTACTCCTTCGTTTATCCAGCGGTGGATGCTGCTGTGGCTGCTGTTGTTGCTTCAGCTGCGGATGATTGGGTGCCAGTGTGGGCGTCAGTATGCCATCGCTGCCCACTTTGGGTGCCACAGCAGGCGGCTCTGGCGCTGACGCTTGCTTGGTCGGTTTAAAATGCAGAAATTCATAGGCGTGCTTTAAGTACTCCAACAGATCCATTATGAATTGCTTGGGCTGTGCTATCGGGAAAGTGGGCATGTCATTGTAGATACGTATAAATATGCCACCGATTTGCAGTTCATCTCTAAAAAAGTAGAGTAAAGATTAGCAGACACTGGTAAATATATATAAAAATTTGGTTACTCACTTGTGTGCATCGAACTCAAAGCCGGAAACCAGCTCATAGACTTGTGCAATATCCTCATGAGTCTCCTTGGCCGAAGCCGTGCGCTGTTGCTCGAGGAAATCCTTAAGCTGGGCACGTGTACCATTGTCCCAGATCAAATACGGATTACGCGTATTGGCCGTCAATAGCTTAAGCACTTCGCTATCCCTTGCCGTGGCCAATTGACTGGCAATGTAACGTGTGAGTAGACGATCTAGCACCTGCTTGATCAGCGTATTCTTTGCCTCTTCCGTCACAATGTACTTCTGTTGGATGGTGTTGGAGCTGCGCACCTGTTGTTGTTGGTCGCTGTCTGTGGGCGTTGAGCTGGAGGTGTCACTGCTGACACTAGAATCCTGCTTAGTCAGTACTGCCGATTCCTTCTCCTTGCCTGTCGTTATGGCCAGTTGCTTACCCTGCAGCGGATTGAGCGCATTCTGTGTGTATGCCGAGTTGCTGGCTGTCACCGGCTTTGGTTTAATGGCAGGCGCGGAATTCGTAGCACCTGCTGCCGGTGAGTTGGATTCGCTGCCAGTGATGGGCTTCTGGCGCAATTCCATGTGGTAGCCGGCCAGAGCAATGCAGCCCAGCACAGCCATCTTAGCCAAATTGTTGGCCAACTGTTGCTGATTAGTCTTATCGCTGACCTCCACTCCGCTTTCGTCCAGCGTGAAATCATAGTCGAACATGAAGAGCAGCAGAGACCATAAGACACCATTGCGTGATAAATTACATTGCAGATCATAGTTATTGGCCGCCAGGCTGGTCACTAGGCTAACCGACAGCGTGTGCTTAAAATAGACAACGCGACAGACATCCGACAACAGTTGCGGCAGCTGAATAATCTTCTGCTTGCACTTTTCAAAGTTACAAGCAACCTCAAAGCAGCGCGTCACATTCGAAATAACCTGGTAATGCAGTGAATCCGGCTTTGAATCGACTCCCAGTATGGATACACAGCGTGTGTACGCTTCAAGCAGCGCTTCGATGCCCTCCTCGCGACGCAGTTCTTCAGCATTTAGCGCCGAACAGTGAACCGTATGATAACACAGCTCCGAGGCGGCTGTCAACAATTGCGCCTCCTTAGAGAAGAGCTCATCATCGCGGGTTTCCAGGCGTATGGTTTTTATTAGCTGCGGGTAGCCAGCGTACTTATAAGGACGCAGCACTGCAAATTATAAAGTTTTAATCTATGCAAGAAGCTTACAGACAACTCCCTACTCACCATCTGGATAACGTTCGAAGAGAATACTCTGCGTGCGCAAAATGAGAACAATGTTATTGGGATCCGGTCCACCAGAGCTCCAAACGGAACGGGAACACAAAAATTCATAGGCTTGATTAACTTTCTCAAAGATCTCACGACCATTTGGATTTTTATCAGGATGATACATTTGAGCCAACTTGTAGTAACTCTTGCGTATCTGGGATTCATCCGGTTTGGGCGTCTTGGTGAGATCAATTCCCAAATCCTGATATGCCTGCTGTATGGTCATCTGTGGTGGTTTCTTTTCTACCTCCTTACGCCAGGCATCCAGAGTGTGCTTCAACAACTGCACCGGATCCGAGATGGGCCAATTGGGAAACTTTTGTGTATCGCACAAGTGACGCAAGTAATAAATATGGCAGAAGAGCTCATTCTCCAGCTGCGGATAGCTAATAGCAGGTATGGCCAGATACGGATACCTGGCCATTGTGTGTCCACGCAGGCGTGGCGTAAAGTCAGCAATGTGTGCCGCAATTTTCTCGATTAGCAGACGACGCATTTCTGAGCTCCAAATCGCTTCGGGTGTATCGAATTCACCCAAAAAGATTTCGGCAAACTTTTCGGCGCTATAATTCTCCAAGAAACATACCATTGCCTCCGGCAGAAGCTGGCCAAGAATACTGCGGTGCATGATGCCCGATTGAGAGGTCTACAATGAGTAGAGAAAAATATATAGATTAGGGGCGTTGGCATAGAGCACTTTCGTTGTGACTCACCTCTTCGCTGCGAAAACCCTGCTTCATGTGGGTCATCTTTAGGAATCGTGTTATAGGCAAAATATTGCTGCCAGTGTACATGAGCATAAAGTAGAAAACGCCGGTCATATAGACCTTGGGCATTTCAGGATTGTCTTCCATTATTTGACAGAGTAGCGTAGCAACACGCTCCAGCAGTCCAGGATCATGAGTCAAACAGACCTGCACAACATGTGGCAAGCAAATGAACTCAGATAGTTTACGTGATAACTTGGGTCCGGGTATGAGCACCGCGACTCCGTTCTGAGTGCGGCTCGGAAAGAACCTAGTGCAATTGATGAGTATGTCGAGTATCTTGGACGCCAACTCGGTTTCATCGTACAGAGGCGTTCCCTTGGCTATAAGGCACCACTTGAGCTGCGGTATCTGCTGCAATGAACGCCAACCATCCATGCCTATGGCCCAGCAACGTGTCTTAGGCGTTATCTGACCCTTTTGCCATAGCTCCTTCAATTCAGAATAGGTTATGGGCCCTTGGCGTTCAGCCTTTTGACCATCCTTTTCGATGTTGTAATACCAATCCTTCTCCTCATACGCAGCCATATTTGGACCCGCTTCAATTACATTGGTTTTGGTATTCAGTTGAGCACGACCCTTGTGCAGATGCGCCAGTGTAATTAGATCAACTAGGCATTGCACATGATCGATGAGAGCGCGACAATTCGACTTTTCCAATACCAAACAAGATATTAGATTGATTAAGGCATCTCTCATGGACGGCGACAAGCACTAAAAAAGTCGAATGAAGAGATTATGTACACATTTCCAGTTAAGAGTCTATTAACTTACGCGATCGCTGAGCTGCAGAATGTAGGACATATCGCTGAACTTGCCAATTTCCTTGTGATAACGTCTGTATACTTTCGCCAATGCTTGTAAGGAGAATACTGTCATCTGATCGTCATTTACCCGTTGGCGACACAGCACACGGCGATATAGGGCATTGAATAGCTCAATCCTGTTCAAGAATATACAAATAAATGGTAGCTCAGACTTTATGTCTTGTTTACATACGGATCCTTAACCAAATTCTGCGGCCAGTCATCCTTCTCCAGTATGAGGCGTATATAGTAATCGCCTATTTTAATTTCGTCAGCGAGGCATTGATACCCAACCTCAAATTCCTGATAGTTCCAAGCCACAATCATCTGACCAGCCAGGTCACGATCATTGAGGAACTGACGCAGTTCATTCTCAAGACACATGCGAAGCTCCTCGCGCGTCTAAAATAACAATTTAGGATAAATTAGGGATATTGTAACTGAATGGCTATACTCACCTTGTGGTTCCAAATCAAGTTAGGCAAACTGTGATCTTTGGCAAAATTATAAAAAAAATATGGTAAATTGACAATGGCATCGGTTGTCTTCTTCTTTTGGCGTCGATTACGCAGTACAACCGGTCGATTCTTAAGCGCCTGAGCAGCACCATCTTGCTGCTCAATGAGGTTCATGCCCCAATGTTTGATGCCTTGCAAATGCTTCTCTATCACATTCTTGCGAGTTCTCTTGGAATGTTGAATTGCAAATTTGAGATTATCGCGAAAGTTTAATTTGTCTTCCTCCACATCTGTTTCGGGCACAGTTTCCTCAGTTTCCAAGAAGGTGAGCAAGCCGGCTGGCTGCAATACACCAAATATTTATAAATTACTAAGGGTAAATTAAAGCTCAGGCGAGGAACTCACGAAAATGCGTTTGAAGAGTTCCATGGCCTCTTCGCTGTCAGTTAACCAGAGTCCGATCAAATGCCTTGACAACTGACGATGTGTGGTCAATGTGGGATCATTAGAAGGCGTATAGAGTGCCACCAACAAATGGCGACACAGAGCCGCTTCGTCTAGGGCCAAGGCTTGCATTTGCTGTGCCACATGAAGCTCACCCTCTTCGATGATGGCACGCAACACCAGACCAGCTCCCTTGACAATCGCCAGCGATGGATGTTGGAAGAGCTTGTACAAATACCGACCGCGATCGGCCACCAGCTCGAGCAGTATATCAAACTGTTTGCCATCGGTTGTCTCACTGTAAGGCACACACAATGCAAAGGTCATAAAGTCCAGCATTGCGGAAAGGACGAGTGCACCACTGCCATGACTCTGCAATCGAAAATAAACAATAATTAAAGCCTAATTTCAGGTGGATAGCAATCACTTACCACATGTGTTGTCCACATGTTGAGCAGAGTCTCGAGAAATGATTTCGATGATAATATGGAAGATTTGTTTAATTGTTCCTGCTTCAAATCATGATCAGTATTCACTGAATGCATCAGCGAGTTGATCATATCGATGGCTGAGTATGTTACTGCCAGATCCTTACGACGCAAAGCGGCTACAACTTTAGTTCCAATGATCTCACGAAAACTAAAAGAAAGAGGATTAGATGCTGTAACTATATAGGAATATATGGTACTTCCTACCCCGGTAGATTGGTAAAAGCTGCGTAGCCTACTTTGCTGGCCAGTAGACGAGTGAGCGCATGAAATATGGCCTCTAGCTCGGTGTTGTTTAACTGCGCCGTCGGACTGTCAAGCTCCTTTTGCGCCAAAGCTTGTAGTGCGTTGAGTATGAGTTTCTCCTTGTTCTCGGCAAACAGACTCTGCAGAGAAGAAAATAAAAATAATAATCATCTACATTATTTTATGTCTTTGAACTACTCACATCTTGTGTGATGCTGTAGTTGAGACCACTGTGCGGCACATTGGCATTGAAACGCTCGAGTATCTCATGACGCTTAATGGGATTTTGAAAATTATTGATGACCAGACGCAACAGGTTGGCCTCCGTCTCCTCATCCACGGAACTATTTAGGGGAACATATCGTTTACCGCGTGGAGTATTGGAAATACGTATATGCACATCCTGATTGCCACTAGAACGAACAGCATCCAGGACAGTGGCCAACAGCGAATCACGATCGTTGGTACTGTAGGTGCGCACAATTCCGTTCTTGTACTCGATGCAAAACCGTTGCAGATTGTCCTTATCGCGCACAAGGGCAAATACATCGGCCAATGGGCGCAGGGTGCAGACGGTATATGTCTGCGGATCACGTTCCAAAAGGGTAACTTCTGTGAGGCATAGTATGCGTTTCACTGGATCCGGATGACGTGGCGTTATCTTTTGAACTGTAAATTCCGTCATTGAGGTTTGAAACTGATCGCCGCTGCAAAATAAACAATCGATGAATCATCACAAATTAGTAACTTAGTGTGGGGCATACCTCAGAGCCAACACACTTACCTGTACTTTCCAAATCTCTGTCTTTCGAATTGCTCCAGCGTTATTTGACTCTTTAGTATTTTAGTTTCAATTCCAAGAAACTGGGAGGAGCGTTGAGCAATGTTCTGTACGATCTCATGGTGATTAAGCGCCTTAAACATGTGAAGGCGGCTAAAGCCGCCATAGGCCATCACGATGCCATTATCATAGTCCGAGATGCCTGCTTAAAACGTGCGCGTAAACGTAAAAACCACAAGATGAGTGCAAAAACAAAGTAAAAAACAAGAAAAACATTGCGAACACGAATTAAAAGACAGAGAACACGAGCACATTAACTTAGATGGTGATCCCGAGGCAAATAAACCTTCAATCGGGCATGCCGCTAATATTTACAAGCCATGTTATAGGTACCTATTATTCCTTCGATATCCTTATACATATAACTTGCCAGAACATCGTTTGTTGTGGGGTCCAATTGGTCCAAGGAGCACGGGGTGACCTCAAGCACAGTGGGCAAACTAATGCCCGACCAGTGGTATTTATAGGCGTTGAAACGCTGTAGAACAATAAATTTTAGTCTTATGTATGTACATATTTTAGAAGAATGAGGCTAAGCCCGCATTACCAGAGCATTTTTTGGCTTGTCAGCAAATTCCCTGTGGTATTTTAAAATAGAACTGAGTATATCGTTGCGATATTCCGAGGAAAGTTTGATTGTATCCAATTTCTTGTCTTTCTTGATTGTGAGCACAAACTCGTTGGGAATCTGCATGGTGTGATTGGTATGATAATTGAATTTAATTTAATTAGGCTTCAATTAATCGCACTTACATTTGTGGTCTTCGAGGGCGCGGCAGCCACAATATCCGAGTAGGACCAACGATTTGTTAAATCAAATCTGTCGGGATTGTAGGTTGAAATGCCGGCGGTGCCAATGGAGAGAACACGTTTATATTTTCCTTTCCAAGAGTGTTTCGTCACGATGAAACATTCCAGATCTACATTCTCCTTTGGGGGCAACATTTTCACACTAGCGAATCGGGTCGCACTGGGTGCACAACACAGTTCGCAATTTATGAACACTAAGCTTTACTCCAGTAGTTAACAAACTGAAAACGATACGAACAGAAGATGGAAAATTCAAAAGTATTAATGTGATAAACAAACGATTCGTTGTTAGTATCAGCTTCGGATTAAGATTCGTCTGTTGCAGTTACAGATCGACTAACATACAAACTAACTGCTGATTAATCAATGGGGCATGGGTATGGTCAGCTTTATCAGTTCCAGCTCTTAAGTGCCAACGATGCGACCGCAGCCCCCGCTCACAACAAAGACCAAAAAGGGGAGTAAACGTGACGACGATGTCGACGGCGACAACAACAACAGCAGCTACGTTGGATCCAATCAGAATCAGCGGCGTAGCTAATTAGCTTAAGTGTTTGCAAGGCCAATTGCCGTTTCTGAGCTTACCTTAAACATTTAAAACATTTCAACAGCTTGCAATAGACTTTTATGATTATTGTTGATTTTCTCTATTACTATACAACTTTTTAGCTATTTGCAATTTTTGCATTTGCATTTTTTTTACAACAGAAGCGCAAGCAATGTGACCGAATGCGAGTATTATGAAAAATACTAAACCAGTAAGTAAACTTAATACCAGGGCTGCAACAAACTATCGTATGACAATAAGAAACTTTGAGTGAGAGTAACTGCTTAACCACTGAAATAATCAAAAACATAGCACATGGTTGCAACAAACTATCTATAAAGCTATGTCAAATTTAAATATTGTACATATTGTTAATTTTCAGACCTTATCGTTGGTGGTGTAGGGCTGCATAGAACTTTTTACTTTGCAAGCGATAAGTATCGATAACAATTATGCAGTTGAACCGCGCATATCAAACGGCTAAAAGCTCTAAAAATACTAAAATCATACTGCGCAACAGGCTGCGTTATCTCTCAAAGTAATTTATATTTTTCGAATAAAACACATTTTATTTTAGCTTAACTACAATTAAAAAGTTTATTTGATTGCGTGAGCAGATACATATTTTTCTCTTGCCTGCTCTAATCTGTGTATTGCGTAAACGTATCTTTTTATCTAAATGCAAATAAAGATGGCAGAGTCTATGCGTGTGTACGTGTGTGTATATGTATTTATGTATGTATGCGCGTGTGTATAAAAATGCAAGATAAAAAATCTCGGAGTAACAAAAGCAAAACAAATAAAAACAATTAAACGACGACAACGACGACGATTCGTATTTTACACAAATGTAGAATGATGCTGCACTATCTCAACAAATCTGAGAGCTCTATACTACTTGCTACACATGATAGATAATAGATAAATAGTGTGTGTGTGTGGGCGGCCATCATTAGATTTTCACGCACTGCCTTCGGATAAAAAGTGCCACGGAGGCACGCGGGAAAATAAACAAGGCAAACACTTAAAGAATGATGATGATGGACGACAATGGTGACGCTAAGTCTTATGTAGACACACTTTACAAAAAACATCCTAAGCATATCGTTAATTTTATCGTTATCTCTGGTTGTTGTTTAACAAGATTATCCATTAAAAAAGACTTCACACGCACACACATGTGGCCAAAGTCAGCAGGAGCACTTGTTCTTGCCATCGGCGGTGCCCGCTCCATCTGTTGCATTTAAATTGAATTTATCCACATCTGTCGCATCGGCACTAATCAGTTTGTCATTGATGAGTATCTGCACGGAGAGAGAGAGAGAGAGAGAGATAGAGAGAGAGACCAACATGAGATTAGAGATTCACAAAATACTGCGACTGATACTCACCTTATTCACCAAAGCACGCGCTGCTTCGTCGATGTTAATGTTCTCCTTGGCCGAAGTCTCAAACCAGCCGGCAAAGCCATTCTCCCGCACATACTCATCCATGCGCTCCGGTTGCGTCACAATACCCTGCTTCTCCTGATCGCACTGCAGCAGAGAGAGAGAGAGGGAGAAATAGATTGATTAAACCTGATCAGAGACTGCTCCTCCACATCTTACCTTATTGGCCAGCAATATGCAGGGTATGGGACTGCCATCGGGCAGCTGCACCTTGGAATCCAGATCCTCCTTCCACTTGCTGACACAATCGAAGGTGCCGCTGCGTGTCACATCGAAGACAATGAATGCACCCACCGCCTCCTTGTAGTAGACACGCGTCATATTACCGAAACGCTCCTGCCCGGCAATATCCCAGAGCTGCAATCGCACTATCGTATTGGCGTCCCAGTGCAGCACCTTCAGCGCAAAGTCAACACCAATGGTGGCACGATAATTCTGGCTAAAGAACTGATGCACATAACGCTTGATGAACGATGTCTTGCCGGTTCCCAGTTCGCCGATGACTAGAATTTTGTATAGATGCTCCCGCTTCTCATTGCTGGGCGACATGATGGTCTGCAAGGAGAGAAAGGCAGAGAGAGAGTGAGATACTGGTTGAGATTTAGAGCAGTTGAATGACACAAGGTAAAGGGGCAGAGAGCGAGAGAGAAAGAGTACTGCGGGAGAGGGGCTCGGGCGGGGAGGGTAGCGCGTTAGACGAGGGCAACATGACACTTCTAGGGCTTCCCACTGCTTAAATAGACACGCGATGACTGCACTGACTGCACTGGGGCGTGGCGCCACCTTACCGGTTCCATTTCCTGATCCATGGTCAGATTCCCAAAGGCCGGCATGTGGTGCTTGCTCTTGGACTGCTCTGCTCCTGCTGCTCCTCCTCCTACTGCTGCTGCTGCTCCTCCTCCTCCTACTGCTCCTCCTGCTACTTCTGTTGCTGCCGCCTCACCACTATCGTCCTCCTCGTTGGAGCTTTGCTGCCCCTCCTCGTTATACTCGGAGTACTCACTGGCCACCGACTGATAGCGTAGAGTCTCCCGTCTACCCTCAATGCTGTCGTGATCACTTAGCTGCAGTTGCTGCTGCTGTGCAAAGCTATGACGTCGCCAGCTGGAATCACTGGGTTCCTCACTGGAGCTGGGCTGCTGGGAGGCTGCTGCGGCCAGTGCTGCTTCATAGGCATCCGCAGCTGGACCACGCACAGCGCTGCCAACGGCAAAACGCACCTGAACTGGTGCCGGTGGCACTGGTGAACCGGCACTCTCGGCCAGAGATACCGCGTCGGTTTGCTCCTCCACGTCGCTTAGACTGAGCAAGGGTGGAGGCGATGTTCCTGGCAATGCTGGCGGGGATTGACCGGCTGCTGGCAATGGCAGTGTTCTTTGATGGTCAGGGGAATTTTGTGGCGTCTCCAGCGCCTGCACTGATATTGCCGGAGTGGCCGTTGTGCTGCTGTTGCTGTTGCTACTGTTGCTTTTGCTACTAGATCTGGCCAGGCGATGTCCGCGCTGTTGCTGCTGTTGCATCAATTGTCGCTCCCGATTCGATACGTTGCGTACTGCACCGCTGCTGCTGGCGGACTGAACAACAGTTGCTGCTGTCGCTGTTGCTGCTGCTCGGCTCGGCTTGGCCGGCGCACGTTCGCGTGGCGGTGTATCGCGCCGGCTCTCAGTGATAACGATTTTCTCCTCGAACTGAGCAACAGTGGCGGGCAGAGCGAGACTGGGCGGTGGTTTCTCTTTGCCTGATACCTTGGACACAATTAGCTTGGTTGTGCTGCGACTGCGACTGCTGCTCGTTGCTGTTGCTGCTGTTGTGGTTGCTGCTGCTTCTGCGACCTTTCTCTTGCTTCCCTTCTCTGCGGGTGTCAGGTAGTATGTATCGTCTCTTTTGCTTTTCCCTTTACCTTTAGCGCCTGCTGCTGCTTTATCGTGTGCTTTGCCTGTGGCCGGCTCAACTTTCTTGCCACTTATGGTTATCTGCAGCGTGCTGCTGCTGCCGCTGCTGGCAGGGAGCAGTACACGTTCCTGGCTGCTGCTCAGAACGCTGATGTCATCGCTTGTCGCCAGACTGTGGGGTCGCACCTTGGCGGAACCTTTGCGTAGTCCACCCGCCTGCAGTAGACGTCGTGTGAGGCTCTTCTTCTTCTGCTGTGTAGCTTCCCCCAGGCTGGTCACGTCCTCGCCACCGCTGCTGACCAGCAAGGGTTGTTCACGATATTCCTTCTCCTGCTCCTGTTGCTGCTCCTGCTGCTGCTCCTGCTGCTGCTCCTGCTTGCTCTTCTTGCTCTTTGGCTTGGAGAGACTGCGAAAGGCAGCGGAGAAACGTGAACGTGCTTTGATCTTAGACTCCAGCTGCTGCTCGCTCTTGCTCTTCTCCCGCTCAACACCAACTGCTGCCGCTGCTGCTGCTGCTTCATCCACCTGCTGCTCCACTTGCTGCTGCACTTGCTCTTTGGACGCTTTGCTTTTGCCTTTTGGCTTGTCAGCGCTTTGCATGTTTCGTTTAGCACACAGGGTGGGGAAGGGTTTGGGTTAGGTTTAAACAAAGGACCCTACTGCATCCTACGAACGATCTACATATGCGATCTATGGCGACCGTAACGAAGACTTAAACGACGCGCACTGAATGGGGAAATGTCTAGGCCCAAGTTTATATAAACTGCGCTTTTGCAACGCCTCTGGGCACGCCCCCGCGCCGCTCCCTCTCTCCCTCTGGCCACCTCGCTGATCTGTGGTCGGTTTTGCATTACACAGCACACAGTTTCGACACGCTTACCAACACTGTTCGCGGCCCCCCAAAGTTTCGAAACTTTGCATGAGCGTGAGATCCGACGTTGCTTTTGAATGTGCCGTCTGGCGTGGTCAAGCAGCGACTTATCAATCACTTTGCACTGATCTTCTCCTGCTGAATGCAGTTGCCTGTTGCTCTATGTACTTGCTCCCAAATTGCCAGACACTAAGCAAGCGGCTCAAGGTCGTAATCTAAACTAGATCGTAGCTCAATGGGGCATGAAAGAAGCGATGCGATTGCAACTGGAACTGGTCCATAGTTTCATTGGAGGCTCTTGTAAGGTTCTGGTCAACTACCTAGCTGGGTTAGGGCTACACTCTCTCTCTCTCTCTCCCCTCCCCCTCTCTGTCTCAGGCAGAACCCAATGAGGCAGCAAAAATGCACACGCCACGCACTTCTCCGGCTTCGCCTTGGAGGATTTGCCTCACGTCTGTCAAAGAGAATCATCACACTTCACATACATATACTATATGGTATACTATATGGTATGTGGGTGAGCTGGGTAACCTGGGGTACCCGCGGGCACTTTGAGAGAGTTACAGTACATACTAGATAGATAGAATTACGTTTATTACAAAACGTGGTAAGCCACAATGAAAAGCCACATGTGGCGTATATAAGATTACAATAAGACAGACAAAGAGTCTATATGTCTGTTAGGTTGTAGTATAGTAAGTCTGTACAATCAACTGGATTATGCGGAAGCTCTCAGCTGATGTCATGTCAATCTCACGTAATCCCACTTGATCCCAAACTAATTTCAAATAGTATAAATAAAATAAAAAATAGTAGAACTCACATAGATCTCTCGCTGACGCTGCTGTTTGCGGTTCTACCAGTTGATATGATATGCCCCAAAGAGTTCTATAAATACTACATATATATTACTATGCAGTTTTATCTCAGCGCATGGAAAATGCAAAAAGTCTGAAGCATATGCAAAATTTACTCTAGTTTGAAAGTGTTTCCTTTTTATAAGGGGGAGTACTTTGCATAGGATACAAGATTTAGAGATACAGTTGTGCTGTGCTATATATTATGTAAATTTACTACAGATATGTTTGCAAATGCAGTTCTACGGTAGGATTGAAAATGAGAGAACAACTTTATTATTCAATTTTTTTTTCACATCACTTTACTATGCTCTCGCCTGCATGAAGGTGTTTTATAACTCTTTCCCCCCTAGACGAGGGTTTAAGGATAAGGATACCTATTAGAGAGCGTGTAGGAACTTCACGTATTTATGGTCAGAGGTCGTAAAACCGAAGCACATTAGAAATTCACTTTCGACAACCAAACAGAAAATTCTTTTGTGCCGCAAATGTTTGCACGCAATCGACAGAGAGAGAGAGAGAGAGAGAGAGAGTAAGAGTAAGAGTGAGTGAGAGTTATAGGACAGCCTGGGGGGCCTAAGGATGCATGGGCATGTAAGGCATTTCGCTTAAGCGTTGCAATTACCAACGACCTCATTCCAAACAAAAAGCTCCACGGATGCGGTTGGCGTTGATGTGTACGCCCCCTGCAACCAGACGGGAGGGGGTTGGAGGTGGGTTTAGACTGAGACCTACGTATTAGAAATAGCAGCTTATACAGGTCACGAAATGGCAAACAATAAACAAACTGAGCAATCTTTTGAGTTAAAGCTAAGCTGGTCAGGGCTGCCCGAGCAGTTTTTTTCCAGTCAAATCTGTTCTTTAATCTTTTCGTTTAGACTGAAAAGATTTTATTGCTCGGCTCATACATTTTTTGTACATATGTATATTTTTTGGTTTTTTTAGAAATAATTTTGTTTACATCATTTTATCGATTGTACATATATTTTTTGGTTTATTTAGAAATCATTTTGCTTACATCATTTTATCGATTATTCTTAAATTGTTCTTACAATCGACATACTATTTTATGTAAATATCGTTATCCTGGGCTACCGATATGCTGCCTATCGAATTTCAATCGATTGATAAACATGCTAAAAAGAAACAAACTTTTTATTTAGAGCGTTAGTTGGCAGCCCTGGTACTGTTGTCCTGAACTGAAGTGAATCACTTAAGTTGTGCCACCTGTGCTGTCTGTGTTGCAATTTCAGCGATTGTTTTTTGAGGTTTGCATGCTGCACGTGGCAGCAAAGTGGGCGTTGGGCGTCGCCAAATAATAACAGTGGGCGTGGTGCAGCAAAAATATTCGTGCAAACTCATTTGTAGCAAGAAACACTTCGTTGTTGTTGTTGTTTTGCTATGAGCGCACGAAACTATGCAACACTTTTTGCTGCCCGCAAAAGTATGCCACGATTTTTAGTTGTCGATTTTGTTTTGATTTCACGTAGCTTTATATATTTATTGAAATTATTTATAATGAGATTAGTGTACTATTACCCTTTGGGCAAATTGATCTAATCGGTGTTAGGCTTAAAAAATTCTTAATATCCATAATATTTACATATTTTACAAATTGAGTGTATGTAGTTTAAACGTGAAGTAAGTTAGTAAGTGAATTATCTATTTGCAAAATTTGTATTATGAGGCATTTCAGTAGTCTCCTTATTCTTGTCCGACGGCTTGCATTTTATGCGATTGGTGCCTCTCGTTATATATTATTTTTTCCTAAAGTGTGTCTCCGATCATAGGCACCTTGAAGATCTCGTACCATTTATTTTTTTTTTCATTGACTTAAATGGAATTTATGTGCTGAACTTTATATATCTGCACAGATTACACAATATTATATTATTATTATTATTCACTCACTCACTTACAGGGTGTACAAATATGCAGATAATAAAATAGATATGCAGATAAATAGAATAAAGAATAAAATACTCTTAGTTTTACTTAAATAAATGCATTATTCCACAAATTATCATTGTATTTATAATATGATCTTTTCTACTATGTATCTGGCAGCTACGTGACCTTGCCAATGGCTTTGGGCATGTACTATATACATATATCTGCGAATACAGATATCGCATATGCAACTCGACACTGTCTCCCTTCTCCTTCTCCTTCTCCCTCACTCCCCCTCACTCTGTATCTCTCTGCCTGCAGTTCGCGTGCTGATTTCAATGCGCCCGCATTTCAATTCATTTCGTTTGCATTATTTCACTCCGATCGAGTGTGTTTATTAGACTATTGTTTATCAGCTGAAGCTGCGGTAATTAACATGTTAATGCACAATCGCAGCAACAATAAAAACAGATCAACAGCGAATGAGAGGCAAGAAAAGCGGCTACAAAGTGCATTGCCTGCCCGACCAGAGATTACGAACTTTATGTATGATCAAATAAAGCATAATAAAGTCCAGTAAAGCGAGAGAGAGAGAGAGATCGGGAGAGAGAGTGAGCGATTACTCAATGAATTGCACACGCGGCACAACTGTTGCTGATATTCTATATACAGACTTCGACTCGTCTATCGATATCTTATCGGGCCAAGTCGAGTCATCAATTCGAAAAAGAAATAAGCAAAAAAAAAAACCAGAGCATAGATAAGATATTGCTTCGAAAAATGCAACGGTTGATGATTCAACTGAATAATATGCGTGTAGACTATTTTAATTGGCAGTCTTTAATTAAGTCTACTTTTGTTTCTTCTTCCTTCCTCCTACTCACACACACTTTCGCCACTCTAACCACTTTAATTGACCTTAAAACGTGACGACAACGTTGTGAAAACGTTGAAAACAGTAGCAAGAGGCAGGGAGGGGAAGAGTCAACTTAGGGTAGCTCCCAGCACAATACAATGCGTATACTATATCTAACTAGCAATCGTTTAAGCATGGCCGGAACACACCCACATACACTCACATACACATACATGCATATACTATATAAGCACACTCGCCCCAAGCGAGAGTGAAATTCCATTGACCATAAACACGTGTTCGGGGTGCTCGAGTGTGATTATATTATATGGTATATAGTATGCTTTATATGGTGGAAAAACAATTTCGATTTCATTTTCCCACTTAATTGTTTCTTGTTACACAGTTTTATGACATAAACCGAAAAGTTTTTCATTTCTCTATTTAAACATTTAAGTTCAGCCCTTATATTTCTTATACAATCTTAACAATATATATATGTATATAGCAAAATTCTTAAGTCTAAATATAGCATGGATTACGTAGAAATTCATGATAAAAAACGATATGTATTGTATGTATATGTACTCATTTCTTGAGTGTATTTTCGTAAATATCTTTCTAGTTTATTTTTTTAGATGTTTTCATTTTTGATTTCTTGAAATTTTCTCTGGTTTTACCCGTCGTGCTGACCGTGACTTACTGGAAATAGTTGTGCAACCACAAACACACACACAACAAGTTATAATTTATAATGGGAGGCAGCGGGTAGGTACAGCTTGATTCGACTGAAATGAGTACACGGTTTTACAGTGGGGACAGCAGCAGTAGGAAATGTTGTACACGGCGATACGCGCGTTTTATTGCAAAACAAGAGGTAGGCAAAAATGTGTTTATTTGTTTTGTTTTCTTCTTGTTTTTCTTCGGTATTTTGCTGTTTGTACTGTCCTCTTACAGTATTAACATAGTGCGAGGGTAGTTCGTCAAATAGATGGGTAGTTTTAAGGGAGAGAACAAATAGGAACTAAAAGTTTGTATACTCCTAGCGCATTTAAAGTTAGAATAATTCATATTTTTAAATAATTGTATTAGATTTCTCAGTTATAACTCTTTAAATTTGAAATAATATTTTGTAGAATCTTGTACTCTTTTCAAAAACAGAGGAAGATCATATAGTATCAGCCGTATGATATATATAATATAATATCATATAATTTTACTGAAGAAATAAAAAAAAAAACAGATTTATTTATTTACTTAGTTTCTTTAACAAAGATTATAATTTAATTTTTATTATTTCCTCAGTTTAATTAATAATTCAATAAACAAAGATTATAATTTATATTAATCTAAAAATATTTTAGATGTATAAAAATGCAAAACTTTATAACTTATGTAGAGGTCTGTTAACTCTAGTCTCATAATATTTTTTCACATACTCTTCATACTACCCTCGCCCGCTCGTACTCGTAATATATGTATACAATCTCAGTTCCCCGGCTTGGCCCATACTCACCCCATTGTAGAGATATCCATTATTCCGATTGATATCCATATTGCTGCGTGCCGCAGGCATTTCCTTTGCCTGCACGGATGATGTGTGTAGCGCCTCGATGGCGCAGAGATCGATTTCTGGCTTCCGTTCGGCGTATGAGGGTGTCGCAGAGCGGAGCGAAAAGTGTGAACTGCCTAGTCCAAGTATGGGCGACTGTTTGGAGCTGAGTGTGCCCAGCGAGCCGGCACTCAATGGTTGATCGTGGTATTCCACAGGCAATGTATCACGCACGTAAGTGTGACCAGACTGACGTACGCTATGACAGCGTAAACAGGAGCAGCACGTGGAGTAAGATGCTTTGGGTGTTTTGGGTGCAATTAAATTGAGATCGACCAGCGAATCGCAGAGGTTGCGGCGTCCAGCGGTGGAGGAGACAACACTGCAGCGTATAACGGTGGTTGCCATGCAGGGCAGGTGGGCGGGGGCGAGAGAGAAGCGAGGACAGTGGCGACTGCTGCTGCTGCTGCTGCGTGTTATTGCTCTTTAGACTTTGACAAATTGATTGCCCTCACACTACCTCTCTCTCCCTCTCTCTCTGTCTGTCTTTGTCTGCCTGTGTCTATGTTTTATCACAAACTGCTGCTCTGTTTTCTGTTTGTCTTCCCAGTCAAGGTCATTCGCACGCGCTTTATCTACTATGAGAGGCTCTGTGTGTGTGGTGTGTGTGTGATTGGCAAATGTTTTGTTTAACCAATGTTATTTCACTTATTCAGATTACTCTCTCGCTCTCACTGCGACGCAACATGTGGTTCTTGCTCACGCGCTCTCTCACTCTCTCAATTTCTTTATCACACTTTTCGTTCATACGGTAATTAAAGCTTTTGCTTTGCACTTGAACTTTTGTACCTTTGGCGCGCACTTATCAAAAAATGCACCGAAATTTTATGGTATTCTTTCTGTTTTGTTAATGGCAAATTTTTTCATATATTTGTTGCTGCACTTAAGGTTTATTGAACTCACTTTTTGTTGTAGTTTTGTTTTGGGCAATTGGCTGCACTTTTTTGACCATCGCCAAATGTCAAGTAGCAACAACAACTGTAGCAACTACAAAACGGGTTTGGCGCACCGAAAATGGAGCAATAAATTAACATTCACCTGGAACTGCTTTTGCATACATACAAATTGCCTTGCATAAGGCCTAATGGGTTAATTGTCAATGTGTTTACTTTTATTTTTGTTTTGTTTCGCCTTTGTTATTGTTGCTCTTGCTATCATATCACAAGTTATTAATTTAACAACACACGTACAACGACAACAAATCGCGAAGAACGACGAACGAGAGCGACGAAACGAAAGCGACAGCACGTCCGCACGTCGTTGCATTCGATTGTGAACTGAAGGCAAAGGCAGTAGCAGCGCTGCCGACCGCAAAGCTCTTCGCAAAGCCGAAACGGTTATTCGGCAAACGGTTTGCAGCGCGCGCAACTTTGCAAAGAGCGCGCGAGAGAGAGAAAGAGTGAGTGCGCTCTTGCTGGCGCTTAAAGCTCTGCCAGTGGCTAATTAAGCTTGCAAATATCATTCCAGCATGAAATGTAATTGGAAACGTTTCAATATTACCGTTATTTGTATAAAGGCCACAAAATATGCAATGCGAAACGGTTGAAAAATGAAATGAAAAACCCATTTGAATTTATTGTTCAACAATTGTTTATGTATTTACAACAATTATGTACATAAATATACATAACTTTATAAGATTTACTTAGATATATTCATGCTTCATTGAGACGGTTCACTTATGCGTATAGGAATTCCATTATATAGAATGTATTACTTCCTCATCAATGCATGCTGCTTGTATTCAGATATACCACACACCTTAAAATATTATTAAAATTATCAATATAGTAGCATAACAGTCACAAATCGTAGTAATCTAGTAGTTGGCGAATGAATGCATTCAGCAAACGACTTCTTAACCGTCGTTTCAGGAAGAATTCTGGATTAGTGCCTAGTTTCGTATAGGCTACAAAAAATAAAAGAGTTTTCATTCACTCGCACTCTTTGGACTTTCGGCCTTTAATGCGGCCACATCTCTGCTCTTCTTGTTCGCCAACATGTAATGCGAGACGTTCTCGTATACAAGGAACGTGATCATACACGCAGGGACCACACGCATCAGGTTCGCCTGAAGACCCTTGTAAAATCCAGCATATCCCTCGTATCTGCAATGAGAATGAGACAGGAAGAGAGAGGGGGGGAGTTAGTTAATGTCGCCATGGGTCTTAGCTACTTACAATGCCTGCGTAGTATTCGACTCGATTCGATTATCGATTTAGCAAAGAGATTCTGCACAATTTATACATAATTCACATAGAGTACTGGATACCCTCTTTCATTCTCATTCTCTCTCGTTAATTAATGTACTTACTACGGGCCGATGGCGAGCAGTTCAAAAATTCGGCGAAATTAAAAGACTCGTATTGAAGACTTGGAAACTTTGTTATTTTTTTTTTCTTCTTTCATTCTTTCATTATTTTTCTTTTGGTTCTTGGCATTTTAATGTTTACTTGGGATTGTTTTCATTTTCGTTACTCGATATATGTTTATCGTTTATCTTTTTCATATGTTTTGTTTTTCTTTTATGTATACTCTCAAGTTTTGTTCACAATGCTTTTTTTGTTTATATCGTAATGCTTATGTGCTCATAAATGTCAAGGTACTATTAAAATATATAGTATATATATATATCAATTTCTATATATTATATATATATGTATATTAGAAGAAAACGATTTGCGAAATTATGAAGAATCTTTTTGCCAAAACGAAAATTATGCTAGCTATGTATGTTTGTTTTTTTTTTTCAAATTTTCAATTACATATTTACATAGTATATCGTTTATCGAATAAATAATTTAACTAAACTATGAACTAAAGTTGTGCAATTTAAAGTGCAATAGTTACTAGTGAAATTTGATTTCATATTCAATGACAACTCGAGAAAACTTTCAAAGTTTTGTGATTTAAAACATTCTTAAAGCGTTTGTCGGAAAATCAATGGAATTTTAACTTAAGGCTAAGTTCTTTTTTTTTTTTTTAAAAGGTAAAGTAGTCTTAATCGAAACTCAACATAGAATACAAATTAAAAATGGGTTTAATCTTTTGTCATGCTTAAATTCAGTATGTGCGCCTTTTGTGCCAATGAAGATTCTAAATTCTAGATTGTAGTTTGTTGTAGAGTGCTTTAACTAGGATGATGGTTTAATACTCTCAGCAGCTCTCTGCTGCTGCTGGTGCTGCTGCAGGCTGGTCTAGCTGGTCAGCTTCTCCCAAATGAGCATAACCATGCAAATGTTGGGCGTTACGTGGACCAGATATGGTACGAGTCCCTTATAGAAACCGCCCATGCGTTCGTACCTCCATGTCTGTTTAATGCAGTCCCAGGTGCCGCTGTATCGATGATGATGATCCTGCAGGCGTGCCCGCACCACCTGATATGGATATGTTGCCGCTGCGGCAATTAGTTTCGACATCGCTGCGAATGCCAGATATTCGCTTGTGGCCTGTATGCGATGAAAGTGAATGAAAGGGAGAAGAAGAAGGAGGACACATGTATTAGTCGAGCGTATTATCAAGCGACCTCTAAGTGAGTGTGGGATGGGAATATGCCAGGCTGCCGCTGCTGTTGAACAGCTGCCAAATAGCACGGGCAACGAATATATACGGGGTATATACCTCGTCTATATATCTATGTATATATACACACTTGCGTATGCCACACGCTTTTTTGGTCATGTGATTATATGATGATAATAATATGCGACGCTATACACACCAATTTGGTATCGATGGGCAGCTTGCGGTACTCATTGTAAGCATTCTTCATCTCCTCATAGGTCATAAACTGTATGGCTCCGTGAGACACGCCCAGCATGCCGGGTACAAAGCCTCTGTACAGTCCACGAATACCCTCGGTCTTATAGATCTCGGCGAGGGCATGCACCATGCCGCGATATTCCGCACTGCTGCCGGAATCGCATTGCAGACACAGTCGTGTCTTCACCACCCAAATGGGATTCGTCAATAGCAGCGTGAGGGCACCAGACTCGGCGGCGGCCAACATGTGCATGGTGGGACCCAGTGGCATTGTTGAATTGCCATCCTGTATGAACGTCTTGATGGTGTTATAGCTAAGAGAAACGAACGTTTATCAATATCATGTATATATTAAACGACCGATTATGGTACTTACAATAAAAAGTACAGGCCCCACGATGAACCCGATCCCCAGACATTGGGTGTAACACCCTTGTAGAGACCGCGGAAACCCTCTTGCCTGAATATGGTGGTAAAAGCGCTGCCGAGACCACGATATTGCGGCACTGCCGCTGTGCGTCCATCGTTTACTGCAAGGGAAAATCAAACAAGAATCGTTAATGATAAAGGTTCGTTGTATTTTTTTTTTTTTTTTCATTCTTTATGAGTGTGTTTACTTTAATGTCTAGACGAAAGCCTTGAGACGGAGCGAGTGAGAGAGAGATAGAGACATAAACAGGGCGAGACAAGCAGTCGACAGTCGAGACTTGAGTTTCCGATCGTCTTACTCATACAGTGTACCCCGACAATTCCGGTTTATTTCCGCTGAGATTCAACTCTTTTGAAAGCGGAAAAATTTGGAAAACATCTGTAGCTTTTGTCAAGCTGCAAACTGTGTTCAAGATTGAGTCAATTGTGGGAACCAGTTAAATGGATTGGGAAGATTGAAAGGTAACAGCTGTTTTTGTTGCCAATTTTGGGACTGTACCAGTCGCTCCCAGGCCCTGGCTGACTGGCTAATGGCACGAATAAAATGTAAAAAAACAATGACAAGGAGAACAACAATCGAGAAGAAACAACAGCAACAGGTTGTTTTACTTTAGCTATGTATCTGTGTGTGTGTGCGTGTTGTTGTGGCCATAAGCGGGAGATAGCGCTAATTGCACACGGCGTCGGCGGCGGATGTGATAAGCGAGGGATCCGTGGAAATATAAGCTGCTGCTACTTATGTGGGCATTAGCATGCTAATACTACTGTATGCTTTATATTCAGTATATATTTGATTAACAATAAATAAACAACAGGCTAATAACACTCGACACTGACGATGCCCATTAGCTCCTGATCCATCGCCTGACAACAGCACAACACACGCTTACTCACACACACACACACACACACACACAAATAGGGGGGCTCGTCAGTCCCGTCTCTATAGAGCAGATTTATTTTTAGCATACACTAGTGTGTGAGTACGTGTGTCGGTTAACCTTGAGCATGATCCCAGCAACCGGTAATAGCGCAGCACAGGGTATTTTTATTATTGATTAGCAACAGGAAAAACAACAAAAACTGCGACTGCGATTGCACAGAAGATGAGAATGTGATACGATAACGGTTAAGTGCAAATCATGCGTGATTTATCGATAGGCTTTTGTGATTTATCAGAAAAAGCAAAAATGGAATTATGAAATGTACTAATACTATATTTATAGCCTGCACGAGCCAGACAATTATTTAATACTTTCGTTTTTGTTTTTGACAGCCTTCTCTAATTAGCGCTACTGACAATTGTCGCACACAAACAAAAAAAAAAAATAATAAACAGCTGATTTTTTTGCACTTGCCTTCGCAAGCGATAAACAGAATGAAGTACAAAATAAAAAGCCGTTGACAGTTGCGCGCACTTGGCAACAATAAACCGCAAATATCGACAACAACCGCAAAACCAGTTCTGCACGCTCGTGCGTGCGTGAGTGTGACTGTTACCGTGCGTGAGAGTTGCGACAGTTGCCGTTAAGTTATGGAAAAAAGGAGCGTATTGTGTGTACAGTACACACAGCACGTCGGTCACGTGATCCATCTGACGGCGCGAAGACAGCGCGCCATGAATGTATGTATGAGTGAGTGAGTGCAAAAAGATAAACAAGTTTACGCCAATCGCTGACGTTCGCATTTGTTGTTTCCCTCTCCACGACGACGAAGAAAAAAAATCACTATAAAGTCGGTGCGTCATACAATACATATGCAAAACTAGCGCGCGCGTGTTTGTCCGTATATTTCTTCTCTTGAAATTTGCAAATACTATTCAATAGATGGCGTCACTGTGCCCCCCGCTTATTTCGCATAAACAACCTAATTTGCTGTTGTTGTTCTGTTGGCTTTTGTGTTAGGGTTTCTTAACCGCTTCCAATGAAATTCCAGCGAATTTAAATGTAAATATTTTTCACTCTCTCGGATATTGGCGCTTTTCATTATAAAGTCAACTCAACTCTAAACGAAAATATAAGTTTAATGTACTGATATTGTTTACGTGCATGCGATAACCTGTTGTCGGTTTGCACTTGTTATTGTTATTAATTTATTATAAAATTAAAATCTTTGCATGCGGAAATAATGCGAACACAAACAATCAAAACGAGGACAAAACTATGAATATTAGCTGATACGGGAGAGTGCGGGAATCAAAACACAAAAGCAACAGGAGAGAAGACAAAAACAACAACAATAACAGAGACGCCATAATGCTGAGTCATCTCAATTAATATCGAGCTTTGTACCATAAGCCATAAATTGTACAAAAATACTGTCATAAAGTCCTCTTGCAATTAACGCTTTAACATTTGTGGGCGTGTGCTTCTAGCTTTTTCTTTTCACACATACTGATTGTGGTTATCATTTCTATTTTTTTATAAAAATGATATGCCAAAAATGGAGTACAATCGGTCACACTTATGCGTACACTGATGTGAAATTGTCAACAAATCAATAAATTAATTTCCAAGGGGGGAGAAATGTCTGAAGTGCAAATTATTTGGATGTGTGTGTGGGGTGTACGTTTGTTTGTTTGTCCAAGAATTTTCCGTTTACTCAATGCATTTTCGCATGGAAAGTTTTCAAACAAACGGAAAAAATGCAATGATAAACACAAAGAGCGAAGCAAGTGCAGTTTGAGGCAACTTCTTAGTCACGTGACAACTCTGCTCATACTCTTCATCACTCATTCTCTCTTTCTTTGTCTCTCTTCATCTGTTAGTTACTCACCAGCAAAGCGAATTTTGATGAGATCCAGTGGATGCAGTATTAACGTCGAGGTAACTCCACCGGAAACTCCGGCAACAAGATGTTCGTATTTGACATGCGAAAATACCTTAACTTTCATCTTATTTGAAGTGGACTGCGTTGCGCTAGCATTCATTTTGATTTTTTTTTTTTTTATTTACTCTTTACTGTGAATTTCTTGTTGTATTTAAAAACGTATTTATTATTTGGTACAGCGCAATCCCTTTCTCTGCTGCTGTTGTGCGACTATATAATATTTTCTATTTATTTCTATATTGTATTAAATTGTATTTACAATCTTTGGCGTCGAATTTGATTCTCAAATCGTATTCAAATCACAGAAACTCGTTGCACATGGCCGCAATACGATTCTTCTTGTTGCTAGGCGCCGATTTGGTGCTGCTTTTGCTGTTGTTGTTCTTGACGCTGCTGCTGGTTCTGCTGCTGCTACTGCGAATACTTATACATTTCTGCCTTTGTTTTGTTGTTGCCGAGCACATATTTTCTCTTTGACAAATTTCAGCTGTTCGGTTTTCAAGCTTTATTTATTTCTTTCTTACTCTTAGTCGTCGTCTTATTGTTGTTACTCTGCGGCTTTAAATACATTCAAACATATGTATGTACATGCATGCTCATGTACAATTTGTGTTTGTGTTTCTGTGTGTGCGCGCAAATTTTTATGGCTGATGAAATATATCTGAATCTCGTTAGACAATTTGTTGCTGCAAATAATGAGTTTCTGCCATTCGCTTATGTAATGTTGCCAGCTTGCATTATTTCCCTTGATGTGATGTGCCCACAATTAGACTTTGCTTCCGTACGCTGCGATTGTATCTATATATATTGTTACACTGTTTGCTACACGTGAAGCCGATTAAATAACCCTGCTGCTGGATTTTTGAATGCGCGTGCACGATTAAATATTTAGTTGGCGCTTGTTCGCCCGCCTCACTCTGCTCAACCGAACGACGAAGAACCACGAATGATTCGTTTGTCAGCCGATGGGGCTTTTTGTAGGTGCTGCCGATGGGGGTCTAGGCACGTTGCGACTGACAAATGTCAAGTAACGAAACGCAATCGGTTTAGTAGGAAATTCATCGATATATCGATCAGAATAATGCTTAACTTGGAACCATTTATTGTGATTGGCAAAGACAAATGCTTAACAAGGAATATTTAAAAATTTAATTTATAAACGGCTTGATTGTGAAATCAAATGAATTTATTTTAAGATTATTCTTTATGTAGATGGTAGTGCTTTAACAAAGATGTTCCAAAAAGAGCACATTTTAAGCAATGCAATGAAGATGAATCCATAAGTAACGTCAATTTATCGTAATTTGTGATTTTATCGTTTCATAGGACTGTATATAAAATCTGACGACTTATCCTTATAAAACTCGACGAAATAAGACGAAAATAATCGCGCATTTTTTTTTTTTTAAATTATTTGCCTCCGCCTCAAGAATTTACAAGTCATCTAAGTTATCGCATATATTAATAATAACTTGCACGGCAGTTATGAACATAAATTTATATAATTTAAAATAAAACTCAATATGTTAAACTGTTGTTGGGTTACATTTTCAAACGCAAACTGACAATAAAAACAGATTTGAGACCATAACCATGTAACGGAGCAAGGTCAAAATATGGGTGATTATACTTTTTGTGAACTGGTCACACTGGTCACGGCCTGCAAAATGAATGGAAATCGGAGAGTTATCGGAAGCTACATCTCCTAAACTAAGCTAAAAATCAAAATAATTTACTTCTGTATTTTCATCTTTATTCGTCGAGTTCGATTAAAATCAGCTTACAGATCTTGGCGCCCTAGTTACTGCAAGACTGTCATAGGTTTTATTCGTCTGTTGTAGAAATGTTGCAACGCGATATTATCGTTTGTTTAAAATTGATATCAAGGGTTCTCGATAGACGCTACGCATCGATTATTGGGTATTATTTTTTAGGGGCAAATTCTAAAATTAATTTCGGTCACACTACGAATCGTTCTCGTTCATTTCCTTTTCACGTTTGACGTGTTTGGTTTGTTCTCTTGTGCGAAGATGGAGTCAATATTAATCAGTTTGTTTAATGGTCATCTGAAGTTTATATTAACTTTTTCTGACTTGTTGCGATGAAAAAAACAACAATTTGTGATGTAATATATTCCTTTTGCGGCATCCTGCTGAATTAATGGTAATTATACGCTAACGGAAATTACTTTGTCTGTGTAATGATGATTGTTCTATTTCTGAAGAGTCGGTTGGTAGAGCTTTTGCAAAAGAGTCTCTATCAATCATATCTTGTAGAAAGAATAAGAACGGCCAACTGATGATCACATGCATTAATAACAATATATGACTATCCTTCGCATACTAAAGTTATAATATGTATCCCCATTTGCAGATGTATTCTTGATGTCCGTCCCACGTGGTCAGAAGCCGGCGTCTATGATTAGGTAGGTTTTCACTATTTTTTGAGGTTGAGTAACATTTTAATGATGATAAGTTCAATCTGAACAAAGTGCTGTTGATCCACAACTTAAAATTAACCAAAAGGATTCTGATAACAATTTTTAAAAACTGCATTTTGATATAAATTGTACCGAAAACTAATCACTTGTTTGTTTCTCTTTCAGAATTAGCAGAGACCTGGCTAGTATCTACAATGCCTGACTTGCCGGTATCTCTTAATTAGGTAAATTATATATACATATATTTTGAAATTCTTGATTGTAAATGATGAAAAGTAATTACCGTACGATTTCTATGATTAAAAACCCGATGGCTGCAATTTTTGCAACTGAAATAGAAATAATTTCATTAATCTGAACCTCAAAATGAATTTAAAACTAAATATGTATTATTTATTTTTCTAGGAGTTTTCATGACATCGCTGCCTGAGCACCTGACTTGCTTAATTTCCGGTGTATCTTATAAATTATAAGGTAAATTATTGTCATATTTGAAAAGTTTGTACATTTTAATGATGATAAGTAATTACCGTACGATTTCTGTGATTAAAAACCCGATGGCTGCAATTTTTGCAACTGAATCTATTTTATAATAAATCGTGAAGTTTTCCAAGAAGAAGTATTAAATCGATTTTATTTTTACAGATGAAAATGGGAACAGATCATTTGAAACTACTGACGCGTAGCTGCTGTCTAGGTAAGAAATTGTCCATAATTTTATTTAAAAGATGTTCAGATGATGAATACCTTTAATCTAGCATAACTTTCGTTCTACTGAGTAAAACATGCGGAGAAATGCAACTGATACATAATTATATCATAAACTATTTGAAAATTTAAAATTCAATATATAACTTAAAATCTATTTCTTTTTACAGAATGAAGACGTTATTCTCTTGCCTGTTGATATTATTCATTGCGAAGTGACACTTTTACAAGTAAGTTATAGTTCATCTGATGTTCTCGAATTTTCATCATGATGATAACCTTACTCTGAAAGCTATGCTGACCAACCAATTAAAATTAACCAAAAGGATACTGATACTTAACTTACTATAGTTTAATAGTTTTAAGAATGAATCGGCACTAATTATTTATTATTATTTTTTTGCAGATGTTACGCATAGGAGAACTAATTACCTTATAGCACTTATAGGTAAGATATAATGTTGACATTGAATTCAAAGGCTTTAAACTGTTGCATGATGTTAATTCAGTATAGTTCATTAGAAACCAACATGTTACAACTTTTTGAAGCTGACATTATATTCGAATAATATGCTTCTTTAATAAAAATGAAGATCTCTAAGAATTATATTCTTCTTATTTTAGATATGCTCAAGGTTGGAAATGCAACAATTTCACTTTCAGCTGTTGAACTAAAAGGTACGTTTTATTTTTTTTTACGTTTGAAATTGATCGAATTAAAGTTTTCTCTGATGAACAATCCTTTATCAGGATCCCTCTACTGAGTAGAACCCATAACAAACCATGCGGTCAACCTTACATGTCTGATTAATCCAAGCCTTATGCTTGCGAAGCTGAATGAGAATTAGTAGTATAATTAATAAGCTTCTCTATTTTAATTGCAGCTCGATAAAGTTGACACCACCCTTGGCGAAAAGATTACAAACTGTGTAGACCTAAAAGGTGAGCTCAGATTTTATTTACACTGAAACAAATGGAAGTGTTACTCTGATGAACAATCCTTTATCAGGATCCCTCTACTGAGTAGAACCCATAACAAACCATGCGGTCAACTTTCCCCGACTGAACAAAAATATATAAACCAATTTTAATAATGTATGTAGAAAGTAACTAATTTTTTACCTTAATTCTTTTATAGTACTCTGATCGGACGACAATGTTAATATCCGCGCAATGCCGTTAATGTAAGTTTTCTTTAATATTAACTCTTAATATGTTAAAATGATGATAGTACCCCAATTAAGGGGTTAATCATCTGAGTTCAATCATGCTGGTATTGTCTTCTTTCCCCAACTGAAACAAGCCAAGCATAAATCTATTTTTTACGAAATGAGTTCATACTAATGTAATGTTATCCTTTCTTTCTTTCAGGATCCCGGTGAGTGATGCCCTCAATTTCTTGTATATATGTATAAATGATTGATATTGAAAACAATAAAGCATTATGCAATTCTTTTAAGTTTATCTTGTACTTTATTTGAGTTCGCCGCAGGAATAAACGATAATCTTTTGTGAGGGGGTGCCAGATTTGTTGCCGCAACGCTCCATCTTGCGTACAACGTCTGCACCACTGATGACGTGCCCGAAGACAACGTGCTTGTTGTCGAGCCAGTCGGTTCTGTACAACAAAATTTATTAATATATGAAAATTATATTTATGACAAGATAATCTTGACTTACTTTGTGGTACATATGAAAAACTGGGAACCATTTGTGTTGGGGCCTGAATTTGCCATGGACAATGTGCCGAAACTGTTGTGCTTTAAATTGAAGTTCTCATCATTGAACTTTTTGCCGTATATAGATTTGCCTCCGGTTCCATTGTTATTTGTGAAGTCGCCACCCTGACACATCTAAATGGTATAACTGTTAGAAACAAGAATGGTGTGCAATAACTTTCGGATTCTTACAAATTCTGGAATGATGCGATGGAAGGTGCAACCTTTGTAGCCGTAGCCTTGCTCGTGTGTGCACAGTTGACGGAAGTTTTCTGCAGTCTTTGGCACCACGTCGGCGCGCAGCAACATGACAATGCGCCCTGCATCATTACCACCAATACGAATGTCGAAAAACACCTGTGGATTGCGCTTCTCCGATTTCTCAATTACTGCTGGTCCTGTTGATGGTGTTTCCACTTGCTCCTTATTTGCATCTGGCTCAGGATCTGCTTGCAAAGTTGCGCCCGCATGCTTCTGCAACCAGTCATCATCTGCCCATACCGGCTTGAAACTGTCTTCCTTGACGCGCACCGGCTTGGCCAAATTGACGCGTATAGTGCGACCACAGAGCTCGGAATCATTCTAAAAGCAGGCGATGAGTTATATCTATAACATACTACCTCAGTTTCATGGGACTTACCATATTTTCAATGGCGGCGGCAGCATCTTCATAGTTTTCGTATTCGACGAAAGCAAATCCTCGATGCCTTTGCGACTCGTAATCTACCGGCATCTGTATGTCGGCTATGTCGCCGAATGGAATAAACGCATTGTTCAATAATCTTTCCGTGACCTCGTCCGCCAATCCTCCAACATAAACAGTCCGTTTGTCATTCGACATTTTGATAAGAAAACGTTAATACAACAAATCCAAATAAATTACTGTACTTCCTGCAGTGTACGATTAATTAGTAAATAAAATCCGCCAGCTGTGGACAGAGTTGCCAGAGTATAGGACCGCTGGTTGAAAATTTAGGCGAGTTGGCAGCAACGATTGCTAAGTTGATTTAATATAACGATATGGCAACGCTGACAACTCTTAACGCGGTCTAATTTGATTTCATGTTTTATTGTATTTAAAGGAATTAAATGTGTTTTATTATTTTATGTTATGTTGCAGTTCAATATAAACTTGTAAAGTTTTTTTTTTTTATTTTTTATTTTTAAAATAAAGTTTGAAATTGATTTTTAAATAATTTATGCTTTATTATTAATGTAGACTATTAAATATTAGGTAAGATAAGATTGACTACTGCTAGAGCTGCACACGTGTTCCGCTTCTCCACATATCATATTTGAATTAGTACTATTCGAATGGTTCAAAACCGCCGGCATCAGGAAGGCAACCAACATTAGACAATAGCCGGGCACATATGCGTACGATGCGTACAGCAAGAGGGACATACAACTGCTGAGGAGGACGTCTGAAAAGATTGTTTACGTTGTTACATGACTCGGCTTTACACTTTACCCGGCATGGTATATGGGAAGATATCTGCACTTAGTCATAGACTGACCGAGTTAGATAAGATACCGACCCAGACAGGAGGCATAGAAGTCAGCTATTAAGTCAGCGATTGATAATAGCCTGGCCTTTTAAAATTTATATGACTGGCTACTAGTTTTCTCGGCTACTTACGGCAGAACACCTTCTCCCAGGGTTCACATATTGCTATCTGTGTGTTGAGCTCGTAGAGTCTAAAGAGCCATATCACATAGCGCCTGAATTTCGCATATTTTTCGCCGAATTTCTCATACATCGCGCACGATTGGAGTACAAAATGTAGCACGAAAGCCAATATAGGATAGACGGGTACACAGTCTACGCGGTCTGAGGGTGCGCAGTGAACTAAACCTCAGCAAAACGAACCGAACCATACCTCAACGTACGAACCCAACCTGACCAAAACGGGCATAGAAGAAATAACAAACCCAGAAGCGACAAACGACATACAAACATACTATGTATATCGACCACGCCACAAGGTACGCGCGAAGCGTTATCATAAAAAGTTTGTAAATCGAGTTAAATACTTTTCCGTTTTTTTCGTTTGTTTTGTTTTATTTTTTTTTTTATTGATTAGCGTTGGCACTATCTATGAAGACAACGCTTATCACACCACCAAAAGTGAGAACGCGTCAGGTAACATTCGATAATGATTATCTTCTTCTTTACGGACACATACGTACGCCATACGACAATCTGATTCACGCCATCGCCAGCGGCACTATGGACAGCAGGAACACCCAAACGGACAGTATATCGTTTGCATAGGCGCCAATGTGCACGGCAACGCAGAACTCAACATGGGCATTGTTGTTGTAATGTATGCAGGTGGAACGCAATTGGTCCGAGACAGCGGCCAAATTAGTGTAGGGAAAGTTAATCGTGAATCCGTAGAGCTGGCGATAAGAAATGGTAAACAAAAAATTGATTACACCACGCTCACGCGATTTACACACGCCAAAGCGTTGACTCACCCTATAATTCGGATACTCGCTTTCCAGTTCCTCCCTATATGCAGGCTCATCGTAATAATTCCCAGTCAGTGTGCTCAGCTTTTCCATTTCACTTAGGATGCGTAGCATACGCGGCTGAAAGGCGCTGCAAGAGAATATTTTAATTTAAGAATAAGTGAGATAGAAATTATGTGAAACCTACCGATTCCAAATGGTTTTGCGTGTGCTACGCCACACGCTCATCTTTTTCATGATCTTGGTCTCGATGTGTTTCTTCAGCTGATGCAGATCGTAGGTGCGCTTGTACGCATAGTCCAGCTTGTGGACGCCCCCAATGGGTGCGTCCTGACCACGTTTGTTGTTGCTGCTGCTGCTGTTGAACAGTGGTAACCAGCAGGCGGAATCGTTTAGATTAAAGTTAGTCATGCTGACGCGCGTTTGTGATTGTATGTTGTAGTAGATCTGCAATAGGAAAGAGAATAGAAAGAAAGGAAACACATTAAACATTGCATGATGCATAGATTTGGACGGGTACCCACGTTCTGTGTGCCCACAATGCAATAGACCCGTATTAGGGGACAAAATATGTCCTGCAATTGGTACTGTTTGCCGCTAGCTGGAGCAATTAACACTAGATCAGCAGTTTCGGGTTGGCGATACAGCACAAACGTAGATTCGCCATGTGGAATGGCCATGCCGAGAAGCAGCCAACACTCAAGGCCAAGTGAGAGCATATAGTTGCAGAGCAGCACACCCTTATCCTTGACCGAACACCATGTGCTATCGAGCAGCATCTGATTGTCCAGCCAAACGCCCTGGAAACTATTGCATGCATCCATCTGACAGTTGCTGCTACTGCGTAGAGGGCACAGCAACGAGACGAAACGGCAGAGGGTGTCCACTTGATGATTGTTTCCAAGATGCGGCGGCAATGGCACCGGCTCCAGCAGGCGTGTTAGACAGACACGTTTGCCCTGCGATGTGCACACCAATGGCTCCACATAGCATTGCGATCGTGGCAATAGTTCACGCAATTCCAAGCTACGCTCGCGCAGGAACTGCTGCAACTCCGGCAACTCAGCACAGGCAAGGCTATCCACTTGCAGAGGCGTCACCTCGCAGCCAGGTTCAATGCTTAAATAAAACCAAAAATTCACCGATTCCTTAAACTCAGGATACTGGTCCTCGGATAGATTCGTCACGGAGTCGATCAGCGGACGCTTGTAGCCCACCAGCACCTTGGGCATGGAGAGCTCAATGCAGCCTTCGAACTGAAATGTGAAGTGGAACAGTAACTGCTGTTGGTACCCACATACATATGTCCATACATACCTTTCGATTGGCCAACAGGCTGCGGATGGGTATACGATACTCGCCCAGCCAATTGCATTGTAAACGTTGGTATACATCGGCTGCCTCATCGGTGTATTGCTGCTCGATGAGCTCATCGAATAGACTGATCTTGATGTCGTCGCGAAGCTCACTTGGTTCGCCAGTGAGCTGTAATTGCAGTTGCTCGTTCCATGTGGGATTCGAGCCCTCCGCTGCCAGACTGCGGCATAACCTTTGGCCATAGCTGAGCGTAACAAAGGGACGCACATTGGAATACATCAAGGCTGCAAGCAGAAGGAGGAATAAGTTAAAGCAGCTGCACTCTCTCTCTCTCTCTCTACATGATTACTCACTCTGTGTGACAAATAAATTGGTGCTGATGTCGCTGCTGCTGCGTCGCCTGTCCGCTTGGCTCTCCACGTTCGTTATGGGGCGACTGCGAACGGGGACACCTGTTGCGCGCACTACGTGCAGCGACACTATAAACTGCTGGCTGCCACCCTGTGCCAGCGGCTGTGGCTGCCACGAGTTCGGCTCCCGTAACGGACTGGTATGTTGGCGCGTTAGGAACGAGATTAATGCACGCCATAGCGCCCGCCAGCCTGTTTGCTCATCCATTTGCGGACCAAGCAACTGCACCAGGGGCAACGTTGTCTGCATAACTTTGGCCCGCTGCACGCAGTGACTTGATATCGTCTCGTATAGCAGCTGTAGAAACTTACGCCCACGATACTTATGCAGATCAACGGGATTCCAATCGTTGCCCGGGTTTAGTAATTGACCCATGCCATCGCCATCGAACGGCTCCAGATCGGTAAATTTCATGCTCCAATGCGGGCACAAAGCGCAGCTGTTTGGTGTGCAGATTGCGTTGCTGGTGACGCGAGCTCAAAAGCTGCAGCCGACGATTCTCCAGCAGCGTCTCGACAGGGCACAGCTGCAATTGATGTTCGGCAAACACAAGTGGTGATGTCGTCCGACTACTCATGGACTTGTAATCGTTGCCCAAATCCGGAGGACGTGGCTTGGCCATGATTACTCTATGCGGCTTGAAGGCAGGTAGTTTTCTAGGCAAAAAGCTTTGCTGCACTGCATCTGGCAGCGGTTGTACATCGTCCAGTTTATTGGCAGCGGCGGTATCAGTATCCACATTGCGTAGATTTAGCTGAAGGCAAATATCGCCAGCCAGTTTGGTACGCAGCGTACCCGAAGAGGATCGCAGCACCTGGAAACCATATCTCTGTTGTCCAGCTTCCGCTGTGCTTGTGCCCAGTGGAATGCTTATCAGTGTGAGGCGCCGACTGTGCACTGTCAACGGCGCCTTCTCGTGCAACTACAGTGGTAGATAAGAAATTTAATAGGAATATATATTATGTACATATATCGGTTAACTTTGCCGAGTATTATCGGTTGTGACGTCTATTTTTAATTCCCCTTTAAACCGTAATATATTATTTCAATAACATTGAAAGTAATAAAAGCAATAGTCGAACGTGCCCGACTGTAAGATACCCTCTGCCCAGTTTCGTATAACATTGGCTTGAATAAATTTTGTTCTTCTTGTTTGCGTGATACATGTATTTTTTAAAACTTTATTATGTATGCCAAGTCACTGTTAAGATCGTGCGATCTCAGCTACGATATCTGAAATTTTTGCTAATAAATTTCTCTAGGGATATTTCATAATTTAAAACTCGATAGGCAGCGCGTCGAATTCAGAATTCGGCTTATCGGGCACAAACACATACCCTATGCTGATTCACGCATTATATTGTATTATACAGTGCTATTCCACAATTTTGCTCAACTCTTGTTCAGTGTACGCGTACAAGATGTCAGCTAAAGACATGAAGCAACTGGCTATGCTAGTACTGCTGCTGCTTGGGTTCCAAGGAACACAAGGATCCCGGGTGCTTGATCGCTGCAAATTGGCACTTGAAATGGATGCAATGGGTGTTCCTCGCGACCAACTTGCCCGTTGGGCTTACCTGGCGGAGATCAAAAGCTCGTATCGAACTGACGCCCTCTCCGCGCCAGATGGCAATGGTCATCGTAATTACGGGCTATTTCAGATAGGCGATGAGTACTGGTGTCAATCGGATTCCCATCCAAATGGAAGAAATATATGCATCGTCAACTGTGAAGATCTGGTCTCGGACAACATTAAGGCAACCGTTAATTGTGCCCAGAAAATCTTACGCAGTGAAGGCTGGGGACCATGGGGAGGTAATTACCTGTCGTATCCCACCCCAGAGAGTATTAACGACTGCTTCGAAAAACCTGTGCCCACAGTTCACTGTCCGAATCAAACTTCTAGGTTTGATCCATCGGGAGATAGGAAGAGGCATTGCCTGAGACCTCAAGCGAAAGTCAGAAAACCAGAATTTCTATAATAATACAATAAATCAAACTATTTTTTTATCAATGTATTATTAGCACAAAGGATGATTAAGTCATGTCATGTCTTATTGGAAAACAACAATAATTCAAGAAAAATATCTATTGGCCCAAGGAAATAAGCATTGTACACTTTAAAAAATAATAAAACGTTTCCCCTATATTTGTCGTCGCCTATAAAAAATATGATTGCATTTATGTATCCGGCAGGGCTGCCAGGTCAGCCTTTTTCCGGACAGATCTGTCCTTTTTACTTTCGTCTAGCCTGAAAAAATCTCAAAATCATACTGTCCGGAAATCTCTCCTTTTTTAATGTGTCCAATAAATTGTTATTAACAAAAGTTTTTTTTTTGTTTATTTGCTCTAATTTTCAACATATCTTCACATAATTCTTTTCATTCATGTTGAATTGTCCATATAATCGAAATATCGCCACATAAATTGTGTAAAAACCGTTTTCCCCCGCTATCGACTCGCTGCCTATCGAGATTCAATTAATTGTGAAATATCTCATGAGAAATTTAGAAGCGAAAATTTCGGATATCATTTCTGAAATCGCACGATTTCAACAATGGGTTTGCAGATATCCTAATGATAAAGACAGTGTCTACTGTACCTACTGCAAGTGTCTTTAAAACTCGAAGAATATCATATAAAAGTATGAGTTGTAAGAAATGTAGCCTTTTTTTTAAATCAAAAACCTATTGTCCTGTTTTTCGTCTTTTTTTTTTGATGATCTATCCTTTTATTTTCTGTTTATCTATCATTTTTTTAAGAGGGGTAGCTGGCAGCCCTGGTATCCAGGTACTTGATTGTATCGCCCGATTGATTATACAATTGTCAACACTTATTAATAGCTGTAGTTACCAGATATAACAAACAGGGGGGAAAAGAAAGAAAGAAGCCCGATAAGACATATGCACTCTATTTGGACTATATATATTAACTGCTATATATACTCGTAAGTATTTAATTGTAACTGCATTTCATTGCATTCACAACGGAAATGGTGAAATACGTATCTATTGGGGACGCCAGTTTAATGATGATCCTAATGCAGTTGCTTCTGCTAAGATTAGACAAAGTCGCGGCTGAAATTCAACTCGATCGTTGTTCCCTGGCACAGCAAATGGATGCACTGGGAGTGCCACGACATGATCTGGCACGTTGGGTTTTTCTTGCCGCCGATGCAAGCGATTATCGCACACAGCTTGTGAGTCAACCGAATGCGTCTGGGATTCGCTCTTATGGAATATTCCAATTGGATAATGTTAGCTGGTGCCAGGAGAAGGATGGACCAATATCAAAAAATCTATGCAAAATGGACTGCGATTTATTGCTCTCGGAGAACATTCGCGACTCTGTGCTTTGTGCGGAGATTGCCAAGTACGAAATGGGCTGGCTACCGTGGCCAGGTCACAGGCATTACTACTTCGCTCATCTGCCCAGCATAGATGACTGTTTCGAGCAGCAGACAGCAGACAATAAAGAAGGCAGTGTGAATGGAACAACTACAGAACAGCTGCACCAATTGCACTCCAGAATTGGGCATAATATTGGACTACCCAACTTGCAACACAAATCAGAGTTCTTGTAAGGATTTTAGGTGCTATCAATATACACATGTGTGTACATGTACTAAATCCCAACTAGCTTACCGAAATGTTTAGATGCTCCGGCCGTGTTCGGTCAAGCAGGACGCCAAATGACTCGTTCATGTGGACCTGTAGATCGGGCTCGAGTCGATAGTTACGTGTCTGCGCCACAAACTGATTGTCCAGATTGACTCGCATGTAGTAGTTGCTTCCCGAGTGCTCGGCCTGCTGAGGAGTTATGTGCAAGTGCGAGTTCAGCGTTGAATCATCCACCGGCACACGCACAACATGCACCTCCGGCTCCTCAGGATCCTGAAAGGCCTCCTCATATTTGACCCGCAAGCTCTGCATTATATCCAGAAATTTCGGCTTAAGCGGCGGCTTCGCTGACGACTTGTCGCTATACCACAAACGCCGTTGGCGATAATAGAGTTCCAAATGCTCGCGATATACTTCGGCGAGATCAGCCTCGAAGTGCTGCTTCCAGGCCGAACATGAGGCATCAATGTTGGTTGGCTGCAGCAGGCGCAGCTGGAGCTGAAAGTGTGTGCACTGGTACTGCTGCTGCTTGCGCAGCTCCTTCAGATGAGCCCACTCGGTGAGCAGACGTTTGAGCAATATACGCTCAGCCTTCGACTCGGCGTAGTACCGTATACGCAGCTGTTGTATCAGACGGAGCTGCCGCTGCAATTGGCCAGCAATATGTGAGGATCGCTGTTGCTGTTGATCTCTGGCGGCGAACAGGCGGGCGGCAACGTGCCTTGCCACTTGCAACTCTTGGCGCAGCTTCTCGCATAACTGATTGTTAACATGTGCCGTGTATAGATCATAGAGGTCCTCCACCTGCTGCGACAGACGATGCTCTTCGAGCAGCTGTGGATGTTCGCTGAAACGCAACTGCTTAAGGCATACCCGGAGATAATGGCGTGTCAGCAAACCCTGACACTGCGACACTGATGTCGGTGGAAGAAAGACGCATCTGAATTCTCGCTCACAGTTGCTGCGATACAACGTCGCATCGATGACGAAACGGGACGAAGACGACTTTACATCGTTTCTCTGTAATTGGGCAATAAGTTGAGAGCTAAGTTTCTCGTTGCCAGCTCTGGCTTGCTCCTGGAACCGATTAAGCATACGAATCTGGCTTGGCTGCATTTTGGGGTCGTAGTCGCTCAACTGCAGTGGCAGCCGGTACAGACGGATGTTGCCGGGCGTGTACAGCAGATTTGTGTCCAGCCTGTGGTGTTCCATGTACGTTCTTGGGCTGATAATCGGCGGATCAGATAGATCGATTTGTATATAAGTTGATGTAATTCCACCAGTTATTGAGTCATCCTCTACAGGCTTATTTATATCAGCCTCAGCTGCTACCAGCTGGCTGTGTTCCGTGGCGTGGAAAAAGATCAAACTGCGAGCTTCCAAATGCATAATTGCTTTCTGCCCTATGTTGTCTATGCAGTGGGACAACAGCGATTGCACTTCCCTCTCTGACTTACGGTAGAAACGGGTTGTTTGTGCTTTACGCTTTCTGTTCTTGTTCTTCTTTTTCGAAATATTTTCTTCCATCTCCATATTAACAGTTTTTTATGCTGTAATTTTATTTGTTTCAAAACTTAATTTTTGATTGCATCTGACAGTAAAATTACCGTTTGTTTTGATTTGCCACAGGGTATTTCTTGTTGCTATGGTAGCTTTATATAGTATCGATAGCGTTGTATAGTATCGATAGCGGCCGTTAATCGAAAATTTCCGATGAGTTCGTAAATCGATTGCTTGACAATTTGAACAACAGTGTAGTGAAAATCCCCTGCTGACGCTGATTTCTTATCTTCTTATACAGTAGAATCCGGTTATAGCGACTTTCAAGGGACCGACGATTTTACGTTGTTATACCCGGTAGTCACACTAACAGAAAGGTGAAAAATAATTTTTTTTTTTGGTTTATTTTATGGATGCCATGTTCGTAATATGTTTTGATATGAAACAAAATATTTTTTTAATCAAACAAAAAATTTGACTCAATTGTTGTGTGGCTCACGCAGAATTCTTTTGCCAGAGTAACGTTGCGCCGGCTTCAAAGCGCCGAATAATTTGAATTTTTTCTTCGACGGAGAAGCACATTTTGTGGGCCTAACTAATGCACAAATGTCGAGATTAAACTGAATGAGCTCATTATGCGCATTTAGTGCATTAACTCACATTTGGCGAATTTAAGCATTAAGTTTTATTAGAAAAAGCAGAAAAAATAGAAATATAACAAGGACATCTCATGGAATATAGGCATGTCTGCACACGCAAGCTGTAATCATTTTTGTGATGTCGGTCGTTTGATGCTTAAATTTGTTGGCATTATTTTGCTGTATTTTTTTTTGGCACGTCGCAATATCTGGTTGAATTATGAAAAATCTGACGATATACCGACGGTATAAGCGGAGACGTAACCGGAGGTCCTTTCATATAACTTTGTATGGGGACCAACCAAGCCATCGACTTTTCGTCGCTATAACCGGACTGACGCTATAAGCGGAGTCGTTATAACCGGATTCTACTGTATATGTATACACTTTATGTGATTTAGCGTCCCGACGTACAAATAACGCCATCTTTTCTCGGGTATTTATTTCCATTCTTTGTTGTGCTAGTCTACATTATGATTCACTTCGACTTTTCTGTTTCAGTCGATTCTCTCGAGATGGCAAAAGCGGTTGGTTTGGCAAAGCGGTTCGGAATCCTTATGCTGCTGATAGTGATGGTCGGAAGTGAGCGCACCCTCAATCGCTGCAAACTGGCTCGAGAAATGGACAATTTGGGTGTTCCCCGAAACGAACTTGCGCGTTGGGTTTGCATTGCGGAGCACGAGAGCCATTTCCGAACCTGGGTGGTGGGACCACCAAACGACGATGGATCCAGGGATCATGGCATTTTTCAAATCAATGACCGCTACTGGTGCAGGCCAAGCAATGGTCAAAGATCCTCCAATGGTTGCAATGTCGACTGCGATGCACTGCGTACAGATCACATTGATCTTGCCGTACGATGTGCCCAAAAGGTGAAGAAGGCACAGGGCTGGGGAGCCTGGTCAGTATACAATCGCTTCTGCAGCGGAGACCTGCCCAGCATAGCAGACTGCTTTGGGGGTAATTACGGATTTGGTGCTGCTGGTGCCTGCTTCAAATCGTAATTTTTTTAATTTCTTAGCGAGTCGTATAATATTATCGGAATATGCTATCAAAATGATTCCACATACTGGTAATCAAAACGCGTATATATAAATATTACTCATGCTCCGATATTTTATAACTCCTGTTTAACCAATCTATGTCAATAAAATGATATAATTTCACAGAATAAAGATTGAAAGCACTTAGCTTGCGTTGGCTCCTTCCTCTAGGCAATTAAAAAAACATGATGTATTTCGTTTTCCTTTTCTTTTTGCTGTTTACATACAAATACAGTGCAAATTTACTTTTAATGGTTGACATAGTGGCTTCGGACATATTCTATAGGGACTCAAATCTAAAGATTTTAAGTTGATCGCGAGCTTTATTTGACGTTATTGTGTTCTGTGTGATTATCAAATTTGAAATTTAATGGGTTATTGGGTATTTTGGTGAATATGTATGTAAGAAAGCTTGTTGTAGTATAGAAGATTACGCTTAATTTTTATATAGATTGGGAAACGACGCGCTACGATTTTTTGGAATAGTAGCCCGACGGGTGAAGACCGTCGAGACGTAGTCGCGTTACGACACAAGTCTGAGACACCAGCTTCACAAATTGTGAGTAGAGAAAAGGGCGTTGTTGTGGATGTGGAACTGTGAAGACGGGAGTCGTCTACTCCAATAGGGTTATTTCTTCCTTGACTAAAAATTCAACAACTTCTTCATCGACCTCATCGGTTTCCAAGTTATCTGTGTCCACATCTGAAACAAAAAGAAAACATTCAAAATTGTTGAATAAATATTATTCGGAAACGGAAAAATACACTTACGTCCGCGCAGCATGACACGACGGCTCTTTTGATCCTTCCACTCGGCAATACGTTTGTTGCGATACTCCATGAAGGTTTCACGCAACTGTGAGCGCTTCTCGAGCAGCTCCTTAGAGGCACGAGTCAAACGCAGGCGATCCTTCTGCTCAAAGATGGGGTAGTACTTCTTAAGGTTCTTCTTGATCTCCTTCTGTTTCTCCTCGCTAAGTAGTGTTGGTGGACGTGGGCGCCACAAGAACTGCACAAAGTTCTTTAAGATGGTACGCTTGATAATGCGTCCTTGGAAGGTGTACATATTGAAGCCCGTATCCTCCTTAACCTTCCATGATGAGACACCGGTCACGACATACCGACCGGTAGGATCCCATTCAACCTCGGAGGCGCGGAAATGATCAGGCGACGCGCTAATGATGTAATCATTAGTCGTATCGACAAACTCAAAGGTGCCCATGGTTAAATTGGCCATAACTATGAACTGACCACGCGGAGACCAGAACAAATGAGTGCATGACTTTTTCTCCAAACGCTTGACCAGGCTTGGCTTAACACCCTTGTTCACCTCATAGAAACTGACGTTCGCCGAATTCGGCTCGCCGTGAATAATGGAAAACTTATTGCCGATTGGTTCCCAGGCGAAAGCAAGAATTAGTTCGCGTATCTCAACTGAATCGACAGGTATTTCCTTTTCGCGCATATGAAAGATCTCAAAGTTATAGAACATGCCTAGAAACTTGACATCAAGTTCCTTCTTGTCCTTCTTTAGCTTCGAGTATCGATCAACTTTGACACACAAATAGTCACCAGACTTTTGCCAATGCAGCTTACAATCGGCGACATGGAAGAGGTTCTTGTTGCGTATCTCACGCTTTTTGGGAATCTCCATAAGAGTAACGCGCGCGGGTATTTGATTCTGCTCCTCCACCCAGTAGGCAATCACGTTGTCTGTGGGTGACCACGAAAAGCCGCGTATGCCCGGAATTTTGATGGACTTCAGGTCGAGCAAATAGAACGATGGTGTCTCATAGATGTGAATCGAGCTGTCGCCCATGCGTGCCACATATTTATCATCATGCGACCAGCGGAACATTGATAACACTGATATTCCATCGGCGACAAAAGAACGCTTTTCGGCACCGGTACGAATATCCCAAATTATAATCTTCTGGCCAGTTGGTGTCGGTCCATATGTAACCAAATAATTCTCACAGGGCGAGAATTCAACAAATTGGGTGCCGGGATGAGGAAACTTTTGGATTTTCTGGAAGCTGCTGCCGCCCCATATAGCCACGCCGGGCTTGTGGAAAGTGACCACGTAAGTTCCCAACGGTGACCACTTTACAAAGGTGTCCGTGAATCGTTCGCGAGTCTCCAGCTCATTCGGTTCGGGAAGCATGTTTTGCCAGAAGCCAACTTGCACGCAGTTCGGTGCAGTTTCCGCTGCCACACAGTATTGATCGTAAGCATCGGGATCGTTGATAAAATTGTAAAGATCGCTCTGCACTTTGAAGGGCTGCACGGTTGGGGGTTCCCATTTATCCGGTATATTTTCATACCTGCAAGAAAGTTCAGTCATTTTTATATCAAAAATTTAACTAGTAAAAGACGTACTTTTGGAAATCTGTAAACAAATTAACAGCAAAAGTGTGATTCTTGTCCAGACGATGATTGTTCAGCTTCTTGACTGCATCCTCAGCCTCACTAGCGTGCTTATACTCCATAAACGCGTATCCTTTGGTCTTGCCCTCCTCATCGACGGGATAGACAACATTGACAACGGTACCGCAGTGGGAGAAGAGCTTGTTGATGACCGACTTTAGCTTATCAAGGCGGACAGGCTCTACTTTCGGTATGTTGTCGACCACAACAACACTCTCGACTCCATCGGCTTCCGATGGACGTTGTGCCAACATATCACCGAGCAAGTCTGCAAAAATAAATACATTTTATTGCCCGCAAGAGAAATGCACACACAATTGAGGTTAGGTTTGTTTTTGCAATAGGCGGCGGTGGTTTGCAGCGCGTGTGCTGCGCTGGCAAGGGCCAACTCAACTTGCCTTCATCGCTTATGTTGTCCACGAAACCAGGTGGATCATCGAAATTTGGCTCCTCATTGTAGTCACTATCGTTCGCATCGCCTCCCGAATGCTCTTCACTCTTTTTTTTAGCCATTTTCAGCGATTTATTTGCAAATAATAGACGGCAGCCAATTCCCCGCAGTCATCAAACACACACACGCACATATAAAAGAAATGTGTTGTATCGTTCCGTTCGGAATTAGTTCAATCTAATAGGTCATTGAACAGACTGAACTTGTTCAGTGCCTCAAAAGATTTTGTTCAAAAAAACAATGTTCTTTTTTTTCATTTGTATAATATTTTGGAATAAGTAAAAATAAACGTATTATGACGATTCACAAATAATATTTAATATGATAACCACAAAAAACAATATTCAGCAAACATTTTTAAAAACGTATGTAAAATAGCTGAAAATTAACACTTAAATTGTCCAGTGACAGTGATTTGTAACTGGTATCTTAACAAACTTATCACCGTTGCTGGTAATCTATAAATATTTTTGGTTTAAGAATATAATTTTGTTTATTTGTAAATAGAATAATCAACCGATTAGTTTGCAAAATAAATTTCCAAATACTTGCATCTCTTATATCTCCAAATACCTATTGAAAATAAATATTTTTAACTCCATATTACAGAGGCTCATTTTTGAATGTTAATGTTAACGCTTCTGTTATGTTAGCTAGCATTTCCATTTGGAATTTCATTCTTTTTTCGCCAAGAGGAAGAAAAAGTAATAATCTGAATAAAACTCATATGAGATGATTAAAAAACCGAAGTTTAACAAATATAAACGAGTGGAATGTTTAAAAATATGTAAATATTAACCTAACAGAGTTGAAACCGAAACGCAAGTCGAAAATCTTCCAGTCAATGGCAATCGCCACTTGAGATCAGAGTTGCTTATGTCTCCTAAAAGACAAGTTGTGAAAAGTGCGAAGAATTTAAGATATTGGCACGGATAACTATTATAATGTGTTTAAAACTAAAAAAACGTGCAAAACGGCATAAAATGCGAAAAGCTGTTATCCAATAGAGAAAAATTCCGATACACCACGTAGACCTCTCTCTCTCGCTTTTTCGCACGCACCTGCCACCTCCTTCACTGTCGTTTTGTCTGCGCCAAGTCAAAAATCTAACATGTACAAACCCAAAATTCTTAGTGCAAAAAATGAAACAATAGTAGACGCACATTCCGTTGTAAACAATTAGCAAAGTCGCGCTGATAAATATCAATTGAATATGTAGGTGACACAATGGATAAAGAAGTGTGCGTATGTGTATGATTATTATTTTTAATACACAATAAAAGCAGCAGTGGCAAATTTGATATGTATGTGAATTTAAACATAAAAGTATGTATATATAAGTAATATACATATGTGTATACATGGAGAAATCGCCCAAAAAACGTTCTACCTCATTTTCGGTGTGTGCGTGTAGCTTGTGTGTGTGTGTGTTACCTTTTTTTGTGTATGCGCAAGCGAAGTGCGTTGGTTGCGACACGCTCTCGTTACGCGCTAGTGAGAGAGGCGAATTGATGAGAGCACTTGCTCCAAAAAGTGGAGAGAGAATGAGAGAGCGAATCGCCTGTAGCCTTGATAGAATATTTGAATGAATGAATTTTCGTTCATAGTGTAAAGACGTTTTTGCAAATACCCTTGTATCAAATCAATACTACAAGCGTTTAAATTGGTTTCGGCCAACTAAAATAGAAGATAATTATGGTGTTATGCACCAAGTATAAATTTGTCAGAGCCCTTTGTAAAATAAAGTGTATTGCTGTTGTTTCACAGGGACATACATAAATTGCTCTCAATTTCGAATACACAGGCTCACGGCTCACAAAGGCCTTGCGCGCGCTTCTCTCTCTCGTTTCGAGATGCCTGTTACATCTTTGTTGCTTGGAAAAATTCGGAAATATTTTTGCTCCATGAAGTTTTTCCACAGTGTTTGTCTACACGCCCACATAGTGTACGCGTGTTGAGCGTTGCAAGTGTATTGAAAAAGTAAAAGTCGCCCTTTCGTCGCCGTCTGCTGCTTTATTGCTGTTAAAAAATAACACACAAAAATAACTGACTTAACTAAAGAGCCATAAACATAATTCACGCGTACTTATAACGGTTCTTGTTTTACTTTTTTTTCCTGTACTCGCAGTTAGAATTGTGTGCAACACAGTTACAAAAGTCTTGTAAACAGTTAAAAAGCAGTGGAGTCTTCTTTCATATTGTGCCAAAAATAAAAAGAAATTAAAAGAAAGTAAAGAGAGAAGACAAGAAGAAAATAAAATCATCAAAACCAGAAAACAACAAAGCAGCTCACTACAAGATCAACGGAACTACGGCGGAATACAACAAATACTTGCAGCAATCTAAAGCACTTCGAGCTACAGTTTAACTTTCTGTTATCGAGTTTGTTGCTGTCGTCGGTGACAGTTGCTGTTCTCATTGGTGTTGTTGTTATTCATTTTGGGAAGTTTGTGCAGTAGCAGGCTCTGAATGTCTTTATGCTTTAATCATGGTGTATTTAGCCACCAACAAGAACAACACCGACACTATACGCTGCTATATTAGAATCTTTCTGATAACAAATCATGACAGAAGGACATGAAAGGTAAGTAAAGTAAAACATAAAAATCTTGAACATAGACATTTGTATGTACATTCTTACATACATACGTATACATATGTAAGTTTTGAGCGTCAGAGAGACAGAGAGAGAAAGAGCTTTAAGTCGAGCTTGACAGCGTTGCCAGATCTTTAACTTTATTGTCTATGTGTACTCGTAATAATTGCTCTAGCGTTCTGTTTAATTTACACAATTATTGCCAATTTAACAAGCATTGTTTTATTGAACTAAGATACGAACAAGTATTGACTGAATGAAAGCCAAGTATGAATGAAATGTGACTCATTTGTCTAGTCAATCAAGAGCACACATGTACATGGATATGTATGTGTGTACGTACATACATACATACATATGTTGCTCGTGTGTATGTTCATCGGCAGACGGCGGTTTGTCGCCACTTTTAATGAATGAAATGAAATGCCAGCAAACTAGCTTGTTTTCCTAATTGTTTTCTTGCTGCTCTTAAAGCGTAGCGACCCATTGAAAATGATGTCACTGTCCCTGCACATTTACTTCATTGTTTCTGTTTTGAATGCGTAAAGTAGTACAGAAACAGCTCGTGGAATAACAGAAAGAAAGTATTGCTAATTACCCAAACTTAATACAGTTAAGCTTAAACTTAATAATGCTATACCACAGGGTAAGAGCTGTCGTAGTTCTAGTTTGCATAGCGTATCAGAACCGAAATGGGCAGCCCTAGCTGCATTCTGCGCAACGACAACAAAAACAATACAATCTCATGTATTCGCACACACACACACCCAAGCTCTTTTGGTTTCATTCATATCTTTGATTGGTTTGCGGATTCGTTTAAGGAAACTAACACCAATTGTTTGATGTGAAAACAAGAGATACATTTGATTTGAGTTTTTCATTGAATTATTATTCATTGCCATACAAAAATACGAACATACTACATACATGTATATGTGTAGGTAAATAGTTTAATGAACTTTTATTTGACCGTTGCGCAGTCAGAACCAACTCTTTTTAATAATTAAAGCTCTCGTGTGACACAAATACATGCATGCATATACATACAAATAAGCGCGCACCCTTTAACCAAGCGTATTCATTCATGTTTTCAGATTGCCCTTGTTGCAGTTTGCACTCCTTACATTCGCATAGAAACATGTACATATACACTCATACACGCACACAAATCCATGTAGTATTGTGGGATGGCAACAGTCTGTCAAGCTCAGAAAAATACTGAAAAATACTACATTTATTTATTGTATATTAATGTGAGTTCAACATATTTACATACGCACATGTTCATACATACGTATGTGTGTATGAAGAAAAATACTTGTAGACAGACTATGGCAATGTTATCTTGGCAGATCATAGACAAATGCTATGACACTTGACAGCGCTTTGTTGTGTACGTGCACATAAACATACATACATATGTACGTACTCAAATAGCAACTGGAGCTCGACTCTCTTATTTCTTCTTCCCACGCATGCGCTCAGCGTAGAGTTTGCCAATTTAAGGCCTTGATACTGAATCGGAACTTTTAATTTTTGCTTGAGGCAGGCTCCAGTGTTTTTTTGTGCCTGTGTGTGTGTGTGGTGGCTCTGTGTCTAGCAAAATTGTTGCTGACAACTCTTGCGTATTTTCGATTGTTGTTTGCCAGTAAAGTGGCAACTCCACTATATAAAGTTGCCACTTGGTCGTGAGCTTTTGTAAAAATTCAAATCTATGTTGTTTGCAACCCTGTGGCAACTGCAAACAAAACTCAATTCATTCATGCCAATGGTGGCCGCATTGGTATCCTTGGCCAGACATGCTGACGTGTGCGCCTCACCTTGAGTATGAACTATGAACAAACATGCATGTTGAGTGTGTATCTGTGTAGTTATGGCAACAGTTCGTATGCGTCTTGCCGCATTGCAACCTGCTGCCAGTGCCATGAGGCCCAGTCCTTGACACAGCAATGACGTCGTTGTCGTCTACTTTGGTAAGGCGCTGTGCATGTTCATTCTGTAAAATTTTTCCAAATCTAGGACAAATTTATGTATACATCAAAACGCCAAATACCCATGCATGTGTATGCATGCAGTCACTCACACACTAACACTTGGACACGTACACAACTTGAAATTGAGTCGCCGCTGAAATAAGACAAACAACTCGAAAAGCTTTTTTCATTGAGTAACTCCAACATAACGCTTAAAACTCCAGTTCAGACTTCTGCGCAGGTCGTAACTTGCTTTGTTCGACGACAAAATGTATACAAAATGTTTCCCCGCCCATTCTATCATTCCATCATTTTATCATTTTGCAGTAGCTGCGATTTTCAAGAATGAAATTGAAAATTGGAAGGCTCAACGAATCTTATTTCGAGCTTGGTTGCTACCCTTAATAGCCCCATACATACAGAGTACATATACATATATGAAAGTACATACATATATGTACATGCATGTACATATGTATGTATGCTTCTATGTGCGGAAACCATACTACAGTACATCAATGGGTGTAGTCGCATGTGAGAGCGAGCGAGCGCGAGGGACTTGTAATTATTTTTAGTTTCCGCAGGTTGTGTGATGTATATGTGTGTGTATGTGTGTGTTCGTAAGTCCTTTAGTGCGACAGGTGCTACCAGTGCTAGGGATAGTCAGTTTTGCTAAGGCTTCGTTAGCCAAAAATTGGATTAACCAAATTAGTGGACACTTTTATGTTATCACGCACGTTACTGCAGTGATATAGGCGACACTTACGGACTGTGGCAGGTTCAGTAATTAGCCAGAAGCAAGCATGTCCAGCGTGTCTTATAAAAAACTAAGCTCGAAGCGGAAATCTTCGAGCTGGTGTTCATCGTCAGTGATCGTTCATTTAGTCAATATATCAAGTGCTGAATTTATCAATTATTGAATTCAATTTTTTTTTTTCTTCTACAGCGATTTCTTAGTTACAGTACGCGCACAGGTAATGACCAGAGACGAGAGCACCGAGGGCTGGTTACCACTGGCTGGGGGTGGTCTTGCAAACGTTTCGATACGAAAACGCGCTAGATTATCCCCATTGGCATCGGGTCATGACTACATCATCTATGGGCAGAGAATCTCTGATCAAAGTGTGAGTATTATTATGCTAAACAATTTACAAAAAAAAAAACCTTACGATTCTCTCTCTCCCTCCTTACTCTCTCGCTTACAGGTTATATTGAGCTGCGTTATTAATCGCGATTTGAAGTATCACAAGGTTATGCCAACATTTCATCATTGGCGCGCAGGAACACAGCGTAACGGTTTGACTTTTCAAACAGCAGCCGATGCACGGGCCTTCGACAAGGGGGTAGTGCGAGCCTATAATGAACTAATAGATGGTATGTACACTAGTACACTTTGTATACTCTACCAATCTGTACTCTTTACCTACTCGCTCTTATATGGCTCATTCGGCCAGCTCATCCCATTTAGCTGCATGACGCTTTTACATTCATACACATACTCTGAATCTGTCATTGATCAACGCTTTTTATCCTAATCTTCTATTCTGCATAAAACTCTCTCAATAGTTGTTCTAAAATCCTGTTGGTATCTTGTCCCTCCTCATCGTTTTCGTTTCCCTTAGAAAATTACCATTTGCAAAAATTTGACTTTCATTAAACTAATGCGAAACTAATATTTTTGCTCTTCTTTTAATTTTTAAAACAACTCGCTACAAAAACAAAAAACAATAAAATTATAAATCATTTAATTGGAATTGTGAAATTTGTTTCAAAATTTTCGAAAATTACAAAAACAAATAAATTAAAATAATATAATTTCTAACAAAATTGGTAAGTGTTTTATGAGGTGTTACTTTTCTTTACTTAGCTATCCATATGTGCGTGCTGCGATTTTATTGAGAACAATGGAATCCGTATTCAAAAAAAAAAAAAACATAAATTCACTTTTATTTTCCCACATAAAAATGCAGTGCACACTAATCTCATTAGAATACAATTACATTTTATTTTATTTATAACAAAATTGTGTAAACAAATCACACTCAAGATTCTTTTGCTTCGACACACACTGTTCAATTGTTAAAAACTAAACAAATTTTCGCTGTTTTCTTTCAATCTACTTCTGTAACGTTTTTTCTCTAAGAGCTTCATAGTTAATTTTGCCATTTGCTTTTTGTTGTCAATGTGAATGTTAAGTAGAGTTAGTGCAGTGTACATATGTATGACTAATGTACCCAATCTCATGCTCCCCATGTAGGACTGGCCAAATCAAATCCCACTATTATATGCCCACCATTGACCAAATATGATTCGGTTGGTGAAGATGATGTATTTATGGTGAGTTTTCATGGTCTAATCATTATACTTCTCTACTGAAAAACAATTCTTATTGTGTCATTCATATGATATTTACCCCTGTATAGACTCTGGATTTACCTGTGGAAAGCGAAAGTTTACAAAAGATACATTCAAGCCCCGAAGGCAGCGAGAAAAGTCACAGTAAATAAAACGATGGTGATGCTCATGTTAAACAACGGATAACTTACCTTTATCTTCTTGCAGAAAGCGTTAGCGATCGTCACAAGGATAGCTATAGCAACAATTCGGATTCAGAGAAACTTCCAGCGGCGACCATACACTACATATCGACGGACAAAACAACATCAACAGCGACGGCAATGGCAATGGCAACGGGTAGCGTCGCCAATAATGCTGGTACTGGCGGCGGCGGTAATGGCACAACGGATACAACAACATTAGCACCGGCTATACCGCCGCCACCAGCTGCTGGTCAAATAGCGCCAAGTGAAAATTATTCATATGTTACACTGACGGCTGTACATCATGATTACAACTATCCGGTGGTGGAGCAACCGGTGGGTGCACAAGTGCTTAACGCGCGACGTGAATCGATCAGTGCGGTAAAGAAACGAAACGCACTGGAGGCGGCACAGGCAATGGCCGCAGCACAGACGACAGCCCCAAAGCCAGCCAGCAAACCGATACAGAAGCAAAGCGTATCGGATATACTTAAAAAAGAGACACGTTTGCGCTGTCGCTATTGCCATGAATTGTATAACGATGATTTCAATGGCCGTGGGGCCTGTGAATATGCGCCGGATCCGTTTCGTAGCGGATACGAATGCATATCGGGCATGGGATGTGCCCGCTGTATGATCTATCATTGTATGAGCGATGCCGAGGGTGAAACGACGCAACATCCGTGCGATTGTAACATAACCGAGTCGGGCTGCACCAAGCGCTGGCTGGGCCTGGCGCTGCTGTCCCTGTTCGTGCCCTGTCTGTGCTGCTATCCACCGCTGCGTTCATGCCATCTGTTGGGTATTCAATGCGGAATTTGCGGTGGACGCCATAAACCGCATGTCTGACATTTGGAGGCTAGATTGCAAGGACAGTACGATGACGACCCCAGCACCAGGCCCAGAAACGATACGCACTTCCCGCCGCCGCAGACGCAGCCTCCAAAGCCGTCGGCATCCAAGCCGTTGGTGCCGCAGCCACCGCCACCGCCGCCGCCACTACCCGATGAGCACAACAATTATAAGCGCCAGCTGCTGCGACTCAAGCAACGACAGTCGCAGTCTCAGCCACAGCCCCAGAGGCATTTCTACAATTGGGAGCTATCGCACAGTCTCGGTGCGCCACAGCAACAGCCGCCGCAGCCGCTGTATCTGATGCAGCCGCGCAGCAGCAAGCCAGCCCAAAACGATTACGGACGGCTAATGTTCTGAAAGAACAGCAACAAGAACAAGAATAACACCAAAGTCGTCTCATCTTTCGTCTTTGTCGTTCGTCACTTTAGTTTGCGTTACCGTTTCCGTTGCCACATTTTTTTTTTTTTGTTTGTTTGTTTAACTCCAAAATTGTTTGCCATAATTTATTGTGTATATACATGAGTTAAGCAGTAGCAGAAGCTGATGCAGAAGCAGATAACGCACTCCAAGTACATAAATACTACAACAAACATCCAGCATACTATCTATATATATATATATATATTGTATATGTATTTATCATGTATCATTTGTAATTGTAATTTATTTTAAGAGCTGTCATTCAATTATACTTTTGTAAAAACCGGGCTATTTGTTTTTTTAAACTTTAATATAATTTACATATATAGAGAACTACGTCGTACAATTTGTATATGCTTAACGGAGATATTCTTTCGATTAGTTTATTAAGTTTTTTGCTACTTAAACATACATATTATTGCGTTAACAATTTTAAATTGGAGAACAGTATTAAAGCCAAGGCAAGGCACGAAAGTTATACTTACTACTACTATATATGCGAATATAAATTTTGTGTGCTTAATTCCAATTTATTTATAGTTTTAACAGCGTTTACCCCCTCCTCTCTCTTTATATAAGAAAATATCGTGCGCACACAAAGACAACTCAAAGCGCAAATAAATAAAAGAACAAATCGACAAGAAAATTGTTAATCTAATACAATAATTAAACGAAAAACAAAATTAAATGATGCAGAGAGAAGAGAGTACGAAGAACGAAAAAGAATATGTATGAAAATTATCGCGCCCCTCCTCAAAAGAAAAACATCACAAATTGCTTTCAAACCCAAAGCGATTCACGTCAATTTGCGATAAACTGAGTTTTTTCATTTGCCAAAAAAGTTAATTTCCCCAACGAAAATTAATTTTGTTAAAAATTGTTATTAAACTTTCTTTTCGTATCGAAAAAAAAGAATGTTTTTGTCTCTTCCTAGGGCTCATGAAGATTCAAAATATTTCTTTTGCCAAACATCAAATGGAAAACTATTGTTTCAGAACTTTTGTTATAGACAGATTAAAAAATCCAAAACAAACTAACCAAACAAAATTGTTTGCAATGAAAAATACCCAAAAGTGTTGCTATTGGGCGTCTGTATCGCTTAAAATCATCCTAAATGGAAAACAATTTGTGATGTGTGTAAGAAAATAAATGGGCGATTTTGAAGAAACTTAGGTTTTTCGAAAACCAAACTGTCAACTCGCTCATTTGTTGAGAGTTAGGGGAGGAGGATTAAAAGAGAAAAACAAATACTTAAGTGTTTTCTAAATAAAAAAAAAAAAAAACTCATATATGCAGCTATATATAACGATTTAAATGTGTATAAAACGTATAAATGAATGCAACAAAATGAACACTTATGTGCAAAGAACCTAAGTAATTTTTGTGTATTCGGAATGAAATTAATAATTATATTAATAATAATAATATGAATAATAAAAACAAAAATATTAATTTATTTCTTACTATAAATGCATATTTATTCGAAAAATAAGCAAAGGTTGTGCAAAAACACATTAAAAAAGCAACAAAACATTATATTAAAACAAAAATCGAGAAACCTTTAAGAAAGCGGGCAATTGTTAGTAAAAACGCAAATGCATTATCGAAAGAACATCTAAAATAATATAAATCGGAAAGAGTTGTTTAAATAAACCACAACAAGCAAACAACAAGAACAAACAACTTTGAACAAAGAACAAACACTCAACAAAAAGTACAAAATGTTAAATATACATATATAATTTAAATTACTTTGTATTCTTTAGTTAAAGCTACAATAATTTTAAACATATTTTATGATCCACAAGCATGCCAACAACATACAAACATATAGTATATATACATATGTACCACTGATATATTGTAAATTGAATGTATGTATGTATATTTCAAATTTTAACTGTGCATATTCTATACACAATATAATGAACATTCAGATGGTAATTACCACAGCTAATGGGGCACCTCTGAGCCTGGATATAAATAGTTAATGACAGCCATTTATTGCAAACACCGAAAAAGATTTATTTTCATCAATACCTCTTTTCGTTATATGTATGTATATGGTACACAAAATGCATAAAATGAAAAATTCACATAAAGAAAAGTATATGCATAAGAAGCCGCATATAAAAGATGGCATTAAAAAGTAAATTAAAATACAAGATATATTTATTCATATAAATGTATTTGAAAATGTGAACAGAAAAATACAAAGAAATAAAACACAATTTAATAAACAACCAACTAAATGTTTCAATTTACAGTCTGGCAGCTCTGTTTCCTAAGTGTGAGTGCGCGCTGGCGAACATCTACCGTTTGAATAAAACTTTAGTTAGCTTTCATGTGGAGGAATATATAAAGTTCAGCACAAGCATCGGTGGTTCAGTGGTAGAATGCTCGCCTGCCACGCGGGCGGCCCGGGTTCGATTCCCGGCCGATGCAACCAACTTTTTTTTAGACTTTTTCTTGCATCTCTTAGTTTCATTTTTTTTTTATACCACTAAATTCATTTGGAATGTCTTTCTACACAGGTTTTTTTTATTTGAACAAAGACGACTGGAACAAAAAATCATACGTAGTTATAATAGAAAAACACCTTTAATTTTATAAAATATAATGGATCAGTTGTTGAGGAAGGAGTCATCACAGGTTGACCAAGGCAATGATTCTCAAAACCAGAAGCTCACATGCTGCGTACACTTTGTCAAGTAAGTAAAATTAGTGAGAAAGCTATAGTACATTAACATAGAATCTAAATCTTTCAGTCCGCGATTAAGTTCGCCTACTTCATCCGATGGCGAGCCCGAATCGGTGACACGTCTTATTTCAAGGGCAGAAGATTTGGACGCTGCTCATGTTTTCCAACGTGACTCGTTGGATTTGGCCACAAATCGATCGTTGTTCGAATACGGACACAACTTTGAGGATGTATCCGATTGGTTGAAAATAGAGCAGCCTTCTAAGGTTCCACTTAAGGCCGTCCTGAGGTATATGGTGGAGAATCACCTGAAAACGAGCGTGCAAGTCAAGATTGCTAAGCTCTATTTTAATTGTCATGTTATCGTGCTGCAAGTGTACTCAAAGTACTTTATGGATCTGCCAGAGATTCCGCTTGTAGTTACGCTTCCTGATGACAAGGTATCGCAAAAAGCATTTCTGCTCGTCTACCAGTGGATGCTCAGCGATAATCCCACCCTGGACCGCAAGAATATTATTGCTGTCTTCATGGCAGCTACATATCTGAGAATCGATGCCCTGTTGCAGCACTGCTGGAAATATTTCGAGGACACAAATTGCTTCAATGAGGCGACCGCTTGCATTATGTATGTCGAGGCGAAGAATAACCCCGCTTTGGACATCGTACGCAATTTGATGCTGACGCGCATCCATAAGTTTCTGCTTACCTTTGTAGCGACACACGACTTTCTGGATATGCCTATCAGCCATGTCGTTTATCTCCTTAGCTCCAATGAAATCTGCGTTAATACGGAAGTTGAGGTTAGAGCGAAAACTATAATAATTGCGTTTATTTTCCTATATATATTTTTTCGCTTCAACAGATACTTTTCATTATCGTTCGATGGCTGGGATTCGATTGGCAGAAACGTAGAACGCATGTGGACAGCCTGGTCAGTTGCATACGCTTCCACCTGATGCCGTTGTGGTATTTGCTCTGCGCACGTCGTGTGGAGACGCATCAGTTGATCCGGGAGGTTCTCAGTTTGCCCAAAGTTGATGCCAATATTAATGAGGCAATTGCGAAAATAACTTCCAGCATGTATGAGGATAACATCGATAGTAATACATTGGGGAGATTGGATGTAATGAGAAATATGCCGCAACGTTGCTGGATACACGACAAGGCGTGTCCGTATTTTCATTTAATCGGTTGCCCATATACACGGGACATTATCTACACAAAGTTTGAGACCTATTTAACCAGTCTGCAGCAGCAACCCCACAATTATTGGATGCATATTGAGCTGCTCAGTTTAAATGAGGCGAATAAAAATTGCTGTTTACAGAATGCGATTCCAGAGTGAACTGTTGCCGCACACTTTGAATGTCCGTTACGAAAAAAAAATATTGCCATTCACATGACAGCAATGCATTAGAGAAATCCGTTAGCGGTCTGGCATCACTTACAGCTGTTTCAGTAACAATTATCTTTGTTGGCGTTTTGACTACTTTGTTGTTGTGAAAATAAAATCATGGAAAAATTAGAGGCGTTGAAAATCTCCTCAATGCGTCCCCGCAGTAATATACTTGATCGTCCACTTTCCAAGGGTAAATCGGAGGTCTCGCAAAGCATTGTTGCGTTGCTGTTCAGTGAAATTGTACAATACTCACAGAGCCGAGTTTTTACTGTGCCTGAGCTCCAAACAAGGTACAATCACAAATGCTAAATAATCTTTTAAACATTTAAATAATGCAATAACGTCTTAGACTGCACGACCTAGGTCAGGATGTGGGCACACGCATCATTGATTTGTATTTCGTACGCGAGCGTAGCTCTAAACGCGAGACGAAGCTCACTCAAATGTTGCTGTTCGTAAAGACGACCGTGTGGAAAAATCTGTTCGGCAAGGAAGCGGAGAAACTAGAGCATGCCAATGATGATGAGCGCACGTACTATATCATTGAGAAGGAGCCGCTGGTGAACACGTTCATAAGCGTGCCCAAGGACAAGAGCTCACTCAATTGTGCCAATTTCACAGCTGGCATCGTAGAGGCGGTCTTAACCCACTGTGGATTTGTAAGTTAGCCACTTGAATTGTAAATAAATTTATGTTAATTCATGTCTGCATCAACAGCCCTGCAAGGTGACGGCGCATTGGCACAAAGGAACTACGTACATGGTCAAATTTGAGGACTTTGTCATAGCACGAGACAAGCAAATGGAGGATAAATAGAAAATAAGATTTGATATTAAGTTTAATTAAAAAGAATTCTACGTTAACGTTTCGTTTAATTTCAATGCAATAATAGAGCCGAGATAACTTAAATGAACTTGAACTGACGATCCTTGTAGGCAACCTGACCGGTGCGGTACTTGTGCTCGCGGCAATCGCGTTCGCTCTTCAGGGCCCAACCGTACAAGGCGATGGGCAGGACGACGGCAAAGAGGCCCCTGCGGAACGCGTGTCCAGTGGGTCGGAAATGCTCGAAATTCGACACACGCATTGCCTGGAACCGTGCTAGACCGGCATCGAACTAGACAAATGTAAATATAAATCATTAATAGGGCGCTCGCCTGCATGTTGATGACATAACCAGTAAAACAGTTAAGGTACATACCACAGTGCCACCCTCGCCAGTGGCATGGCGAAAGGGATTCGAGCTCTCTTTCAGGAATTCGCTGCGCAGTTTAAGTGTATGCTCATGTTTGCGACGAATGAATGCCTCCTCTTCTGCGCTTAAAGACATTTTATTTTGCTGCGAAAATCAACTTGTGCTTTGCAACAAAATCCAATACATTAAACAGCTGACAGCAAAATTCAAAACGAAGCAGATTAGTTTGGCAGTCACAGTAAAACGTCAATCGCGCTGAATGGCAACTGTAGTATCCCGCATCGAACTTTTACGAAATTTCAGCTGGTAATACTGTCTATTCAGCATTCAAATTTCAAGCTGAATGCAAGATTGGAAATAAATAAAAGTTATTAAGTGAATATTGTTAAAGTCTTGCAACCAATAAGAAAAATTGCATGCTACAAAAGTCAACGTTTATCCAAGGTTAGTTTAAGCAAATGCTTCAAGATATTATGTATGTATATATTTGGTGTAAAGTCTGCTGCTTCGTTGCTCCACCCGGCAAACACCGTTAAGCGCACGCTCAGGAGCTCACAGCGCACTGTGTGCGCTCACATAGCGTACGCTCACTGCGTCTATTTCTCTTTCGCTCTCGCTCTTGCCCAGGACTAATGACGCTCACTGCGCATGTCCTGCAAAGTGTTATGCGCAGATCTCGTGTCAATGTCCTGTTGCTAAACTTTTTTTTGGCCATTTTTAAGTACAGACAGCTTACATTAACATACTGATATATGACTACTAAGATTGTTTATTTTCTTGGTTTTTTATGAAAGCTTTACAGAATGCGTAGACATAAATCAATAAGTTAAGTCGGTAGCAAAACCTGAACTGCGCAAGACAAACTTCATTCTCGTCGTCTCACACACTTCCACCCAGTGCGTTCAGGGTGGTCAGGGAGTAAGAGGGAGAGCTATAGATAAACAGGGGAGAACAAACATTCGATTGCGCATGTTCTGCGTAGTTGGGCGTTGAGTTGTTGTTGTTGTTGTTGTTGTAGTTGCTGTTATTTCTAGAGATTTTACTTGCATTGTTGGTGGTGCACTTGGCTTAGCTCGGTTCGCTTTTTTTTGGGGTTGGGTATCGTGTCGTGGAAAAGGGAGACAGTGCGACACGCTTACGCTTACCTGCGTTAGGGGTTGTTGTTGCCGCGGAGTTGCGCGGTAGCGTCGCCTTTTTCAGTCGCCTCTGACTGACGCTTTGTTGCTGCTTTCGTTTCGTTTCACTTGCCGACTGACAGACGTAGCGTAAGGAACTCAATTGTTGTTGTTGGCTCTGCAGCAGGATTATTGTTGTTGTTGTTATTGACCTCCTCCCCCCCCCGCGAATGGTTTAATTGCAAACACAACGTGCTCGTTTATTGATTTTTGACTCGCCATTTGCACTTGGGTAAGTGACATGGTTAATATCTGAATCTGGCTGCATATTTAATAATTATCCGTCTATGTCCTTTATTTTGTAGTTTTCAACGATGAGCGTCAAGTCTAGTGCACGCATCAAGAAACGTCGCTCGGCGGAGGCAGCCGCAGCCACAGCCAAATCGACACCCGGATCAGGGCCAGGAGGCGCCTTTTCCAGTGTAGGCAATCAGCGGCTTACCCTCACTTGCAGCAGCAACAGCAGCAGCAGTGGTAACCAAAACAGTGCTGGCCTCAGTAGCAATTCAAGTGCAGGTGCAAACAATTCAAACAACAATCCAAATGGCAGCAATCTGGGCAAGAAACACAATTTTGTCGGTCGCAATCCCAATTTCGATACGGATGAGACCAAGCTATTAATTCAGCTTTGGGGTGACCCGAAGCTGCAACGCACGCTGATAACAACGCACAAAAAACATGCAGTCATCTGTCAGCTGGCAGCCAAGATGCAGGAATATGGGTATCATCGTTCGCCGGATGAGATAACGACGCGGATAAAGAATTTGAAATGTTTCTATAATCGCCTTAAGAAAGACAAGGAAATTGGCCTGACTGGGGAATCGGAGCCAAGCTGGAAGCACTTTGCCGAAATGGATGCCATTATGACGCGTCCGATATTCAGTGTGCGTCCCAATGAGGTGCCAGCACCATCACTTAAATATCAACTGGAACAGGCGCTAGAAGAGCATGCCGAACGTCGCAAGCGTCGTCTAGAGAATGGCGAGGAGGTATCAGAAAGTGAGAACGAGGAGGATGACATGTTGCTATCCTCGTTGGTGCCCACGAATACAAATGTCAATGCTAATGCTAACGGCAAGTCTAAACCGGATCTGGTTGTCGAAAGCGAACCGGATGGCCCATTGGAAACGGACGTGAACGAGCAGACCTTTACGGCTGGAGACGGTAAAAGGTCAACGGGCAAACGGCTGAAGATGTCCAGCGAGCTAGAAATGGATATCGATGAGCCACACATCAAAACAGAGCCGGTTAACCTACCGGAAGCAGTTCCAGAATCAAGCACAAACACAGTGGCAGCGGCAACTGCGTCAGCAGTCCCTGCTCCTGCAATAGTTCCTGCTGCTGCTGCTGCAACGGCAGATATTGTTGAGGAGGACGATGACTGTATGTTACTGCCATTGCTCAAGGAGGAACCCATCGATGTGGATGCCGTTGAAGAAACCGACAATCCGTCGCCGGCGCGCACTGCAATGCCCACACTGGCAGACATGCTGCAGTTGCCCAAGAGCACCAATCTGCTGCCGTACAGCGGGGCCAACGTTATAATACCAGCGAATAGCATCAGTACCAGTGTCGCACAGGTGACCAACAGCACAGTTGCCACCAGCAGTACAGCTGGCACAGCGAAACTGACACCCGGTAAGATCTCACTGGTTCCGACGAACTTTCTAATGCAGCCCAAGCAGGCGAATACGGCAACGGCCACGGGCAAGGCTGTGGGAGTAGGAGCTGGCACACAGCTGCAGCTGATACAAAGCGCCATAAATCAGGGTGCACGTTTGATGATCAGCGGCGCCACACCGACACCCGTGCAGGCAGCAGCAAACAATGGTCTGGTGACTGGTCCTGGCGGTGTTAAGTTCGTGCTGGTCAATGCGGAGCAGGCGGCGGCTGCCAAAGCTGTTGCGGCTGCTGGCAAATCAAATGGTGCCACAGCATTATCAACGACAACTTTGCCACAGCCACAACCAAAGTTATTGCAACAAACAGAATTCAATCAACAGCAGCAACAACAACAGCAGCAACAACAACAACAGCAGCAGCATCAACAACAACAGCAACAGAATCAGCTGGATAAGAAGGAGGAGAAGCGTCGGGCACAGGAGAAGGCACGCGAAGAACAGCTGTCCAAGCGTCACATGACAAGTGAGTAAATCGATCATCAAATCCAGTATTCACTGTAACCTTTCTTCCTTCTTTCTAGCCATGCGTATGATGCTGCGCCAGCTACTAAACGCTCAGAACGAGGCCAATGAGATTCAGCACAATCGTCTGTCGCTGGAACGTGAACGCTTAGATTGGGAGAAGTCTATAGGCGAACGGCTGCTCACTATGCTGCCGACATTGTTGCAGCCAGCTGTGCCTGCACCAGCAACGACCAGTGCCGTGCCAACAGCGACTTCGCATCAGACGCCCCAATTCATTGTCTCGGCCGCAGCGGGCGTATCCGCGGCCCAACGATTGCAACCGCCTAAGCTGCTCTTCACCACGGCTCTTCCCATGGCCAATGGCACGGTGTCTATGCCGCATATACTAAATCCCAGCTCTGCGTTGGCCACTTCACTGCCCAAGGTCATTGCTGCGCCCGCCCCATCGGCTACATCTTCGGTCGGCAATAACAATGGAATTACCGGAGCCGGGACAGCTACAGGTGCTGGCACCATAGTGGCAAAACCTGTAGAAGTTTGCACACAAATCAATGATGTTCAGCTTGTCACGCCCAAGGTGGAGAAGGATGGCTAAAATCGAAGCATTCTATCGAACACCCAAAGATATTTCTTCAGTGATCTCTTTAACAAATAATACTCGAGTAAACTTGATATTAAAATGTTTATTTCCGACTCCATCCTATTGAGGCCTTTTAATTCTGCTTGAGCTTGAGAGGATGTTGTGATCAAAAAAAAGGGAAAATGAAAATGGGAAAAAATTCTTGAAAAGAAATAATCATAATTTGTTTATTGTTTACAATTTACTTATTTACATACTATTATTTATATGCTGAACTCTTTAAAGTATACACAAAAAACTTCCACACAAGATTCCCTATCTTCTGGGCCTAAGCTGATAGTCTATAAGCATCTATATATATTCATATGCATCTCGATTCTAGTGAATATTCAGTCGTTCCATGTCACGGATTTCTATAATATCCGTTTTAAGGCGTTGCTTGACAATTTCGCGCCATATAGCTTCCCGATCCTGATTATCAGTGACACCCATTCGCTGCAATGAAGAGTCCGTTATGCGGAGGAGAGCACGCCCCGTTATATCGTGCTATAGGAAAACAAACAATAAAGAAAGAATAAGGAAATTTCTTAGTAGGCCTATACTAGAAAAGATTTAAATTATTAAAGTTTGTCATGCGCTAACATTTGTTATGTAAAATTTATAATTGTTCTTGGTTGGAATTTAAGCTTAGAACAACAGAAAAAAAGCAAATATGACACAAGTATTGGAAGAATATAGCAAGGATAAGAAGTCAAATCGGTGAGTGAGTGAAGAGTTTAACGTCGCGGCGGTTTTTACCTTAGCGAATAGGTTCTCGTATTTAATGTAATCCCCACAATGTCGGCGATACCATTTTTGCACATCATTGACAGTCCATTGATAAACTGCCTTTGGTCGCGTTGTCTTTGCTCGCGCTTTATTCTGTGTCGAATTACTCGTTTCTTCACCCATTTAATATAGGCTTATATTTTTCTTATGCAAACTAAAGTCTGTGTCTCTTCTTGTTTTCTTATTTACTTCCGAAACATTCCAATACACATCACAGTAAAAGCTCTTCGCACTGAGTGATGAAGGTTTTCACACAACAAAAAAATAAATTCTTCAGTCTTGTTCTTATTATAAGATCTTTAAGAAGATTTCTTAGTATTTTCTTTAGTGTTTGTATTTTAGATTGTTTTTATAATTGCAATGATAAATTCAATTGCTTATCGATACTTTTATGCAACACTGTCTTGATGCCAATGAATCACGGCGATATTTATTTTTATATCGATAGCGGTACTCATTGAAGGCGTTCGAGAAGCATCGTTAAGTTTGTATCGCCGACAGCTCATCTCTAATCGTGACTGGCGCTTAATAACAACGACGACTGAATTTAGCACTATAAAAGTTAAAAAGAAAAAACACAAATACGCAATATACACATTGTAGCCTTAGTGCAAAAACAAATATAAACTTGGATCTAGTTAGTGCTCTTTTAACTTCACAGATATTTGTACGAATCGCCTCATTTTACGCTCGTATATTTGTTACCAATTTTTATTTCTAATCTTAACGCCGCAGCAGTAGCAAAATGGCCGGAGCCACACTCTTTGAACGTGCCCAGGCGCTGTCCAGTGTAAATCGTGAGGAGGGTATTTCCTTGCTAAATAAAATAGTGCGCGAACAGGAAGTGGCCGAGAATGATGAAGAACTTATACGTATCAAGGAACAGGGCATTATGCAGCTGGGCGAACTTTATAAACAAGAGGGCAAGGCCAAAGAGCTGGCAGACTTGATCAAAGTGACGCGGCCGTTTTTGAGCTTAATCAGCAAGGCAAAGGCTGCCAAACTTGTACGCTCGCTGGTTGACATGTTCCTCGATATGGATGCGGGCACAGGCATTGAGGTGAGTGAACCGAATCGCATAAACTAAACCTAGACTTATCTCTGATCGGTTGTAGGTGCAACTTTGCAAAGACTGTATAGAGTGGGCCAAGCAGGAGAAACGCACATTTTTGCGTCAATCGCTGGAAGCGCGTTTGATTGCGCTCTACTTTGACACGGCCCTGTACACGGAGGCACTTGCACTCGGCTCACAGTTGCTCCGCGAGCTCAAGAAGCTGGATGATAAAAATCTATTGGTTGAGGTACAGCTACTGGAGAGCAAAACCTACCATGCATTGAGCAATTTGCCTAAGGCAAGAGCTGCCTTGACCTCAGCACGTACCACGGCAAATGCCATTTACTGTCCGCCCAAGGTGCAGGGTGCTCTCGATTTGCAGTCAGGCATTCTGCATGCGGCCGATGAGCGTGATTTTAAGACCGCTTTCTCCTACTTTTATGAGGCATTTGAAGGTTTCGATAGCGTCGACAGCATTAAGGCACTCACAGCCCTGAAGTATATGTTGCTCTGCAAGATTATGTTGGGACAGTCGGATGATGTTAATCAAATAGTTAGCGGCAAACTGGTATGATGTGATAAGAAGTGTAATTTTTAAGCATTGACTTACTTTTGGAATTCTCTTTGTCAGGCTATAACCTATTCCGGCCGCGATGTTGACGCCATGAAAGCTGTTGCGGAAGCATCACACAAACGGTCGTTGGCAGATTTCCAGCAGGGGTTAAAGGACTACAAGAAGGAATTGGCCGAGGATGTTATTGTGCAGGCACATTTGGGCACGCTCTATGATACCATGTTGGAACAGAATCTCTGTCGCATCATCGAGCCATATTCCCGTGTTCAGGTAAGCATTTTAGTCAATACATACGTAAAATGTTGTCTGATACATGACTCTTATTCAGGTTTCCCACGTGGCCGAGAGCATACAACTACCCATGCCACAGGTGGAAAAGAAACTATCCCAAATGATCTTGGACAAAAAGTTTAGTGGGATTTTGGATCAAGGCGAGGGTGTGCTTATTGTCTTTGAAGAGACGCCCGTAGATAAAACATATGAGCGTGTCCTGGAGACCATACAGAGTATGGGCAAGGTGGTAGATACATTGTATCAGAAGGCCAAGAAGCTGTCATAAGCAGCTCTCCCCTCCACTGCAAAAGTGAATATCCATGTACCCCAAAAACATCTATGCATCCATTATAATTGATATCTACGAAATTAGAAGACAATTCTTGATTTTGGTTTTTCTCTGTATTTCGAGCTCCTTAAACCATAACCATTGTTTAAAACCACATTGTGTATGTTTCTGCCTAAATGGCCGTACAATTAACTTCTGAATAACAATTATTGATGCTAATAGCAGCTACGATAATCTGTGTAAACCATAAAACAATATTTCTAAGCATAATTATTCGAGAGAAACAGCGCGCGTGGTAAGATAAGCAAAATTATTCAAATAACTGATAATAAAAGAAAACGCGAACACGCAACTAGAAGTTCTGTGTCCATCCCGCAGTTATGTTCCGGCTTGGAATTACCTTCTGATTTCTCTGAATCACATTGAATGTTGTGGAGCAACTTATTTTGGGATCTTTATTAATAGTATGAATAAATAAATAAGCCGAATTTCAATAATAACAGCGTCATGGCGAGGACGACATCCTAACCGAAAATATGCGTTAAGCCTAATCCTCCTCCAAAGTTATTTTGTCCGCTCAGCGGGCCGCTGGTCCACTTGGAGGCACTTCCAGTCAAGTCGAGACGTGTGTTGCGGTCCTGTGAAGACCAGAGATTGGCGCGTCCATCAAGTCCCAACTGCTTGCCAAAGCCGGGAATATTCGAGTGGGTCAGGCTTGCGCCATGGCCATTGGCATGCGAGTAGTCGAGGCCGGCTCCATTGCGCTGGAACTCGAAGCCATTGGCCAGTTTGTTTTGCGAGGCGAATACCTTAGCGTCCAGATTATGCTTGCCGTTGTTGAAGAGATTGGCATGTGCCGACTGCTGGAAGCTGTCCTGTACTCCTGGCGTGTGTGTCTTGGTCAGATCGAAGCCATGTCCATGACTAGATAATAAGAAGATTAGTAAGCTGCTTAGGGTTTGGGTGTCATCGATAAGCAACTCACTTGTTGTAGGCAAGCGAACCGCCTGTGGAGACGGGGCCCTTCTGCGTGTTACCAGCCGCAAAGACCTGTCCAATCACATTGTGGTCGGGAGTTCCAATGCCCTTGCTAAGTGAAAGTCTAGCATCAGATCCGCCAGCGGGATTGGAAGACAACGAGCCGCCAAGCACCTGACGACGTACCCGAATAGGACGTGGTGGTCGTGTTGGAGGAGGATAATAGGGCAACGTCTGGAAACGTTGTGGCATAGCCTCGACGCAGACACTGATGGCGACAAGAGTCACAATGAGAATGCTGATTCTTTGCATGATGCTTGGAGAAGTATCTGTGCCTTACTGATGCATCTTTGAAGGAATTGGGCTGGTTTTATACCGAAATCTTTCCGCTTACTGAAGGGGAAGCACTGAGCTTTGCAGGCAGATCGGTTTTTGTGGCTGCGGTGATTCACCTGAGCTGACATCTGTGCTCGGCTGGGAGTAGCCTTATCAGCTGCGCTAGAAGAAAATCCCCTACTGTAGCAGAGACTGCGTTGTTTACCTCAACTTGTCTTGCAGAATCTTTACTACAGATACGAATTGATTCCGCAGATAAGGGACATCCCGGCAAAGGTATATGGCGTGAGGGAATTCCGCAAAAAATAATAGAATAAAACAATAAAACCAAGAACCTGATTTACGGTATTTCAACAACTTCAGGTTATTTTCGATTTGGTCTTAATAGATTGAATTACGACTTCCTAATATATGGAATTTTCTATGTGTACACATATTTATTTATTTATGGTTTCAATGTAATAGCTCAGTTGATTTGAATATCCATTGTTAAAGGTAAATATTAAAGTCTCAACTTTTAGCTTCGACAAGATGAATATAATATGAACTTTTTATTTAATTGCAATTTGATTAAATCACAGTAGTTATTTAAGTCGACAATATTCAAGGTTTCGAGCGCCTTTTTTAATAGCTATCATAAGCGGTTAGAACAACGAATTTTCGAAGTCGGTAGGTTTTTTACCGCGATTGATTGAATTTGAGGTTATCGACGTTTGTTTACATTTTCTGCGTGGTGTTGCCACCTAATTAAATCAGCATTTCACGCATTCAGGCTTTATCCATAATTAATATGTATGGCTGAGCGAAAACATGAATTTTGAAGTAATGTACACACTCTTTTGCCGAATTCATGTAATGATTTCGAACATTTGGCATCAGATAAAATAGGTATGAAAAAGCCACTGTTTAAAGCTGTTCTAACTGGTTTATTATATTGCTGAATTTTAAAAAAATATCGCAACTTCTTTGACTACAATACAGCTTCTTATTAATAATTAAATTTTCAAATGATTATAATAAATAAAAGTTTTTATGTGTGTTTCGAGTGTTTGAATCGAAATTTATTTATAAAATAATTTGCAATAAATAATCGAAATATTAAAAAATAACAAAGGCATTTTCACATTGAATTCTTAACCGAAAATATGCGTCAATCCTAAACCGCCTCCAAAGTTACTTTGTCCACTCAGCGGGCCGCTGGTCCACTTGGAGGCACTTCCAGTCAAGTCGAGACGTGTGTTGCGGTCCTGTGAAGACCAGAGATTGGCGCGTCCATCAAGTCCCAACTGCTTGCCAAAGCCGGGAATATTCGAGTGGGTCAGGCTTGCGCCATGGCCATTGGCATGCGAGTAGTCGAGGCCGGCTCCATTGCGCTGGAACTCGAAGCCATTGGCCAGTTTGTTTTGCGAGGCGAATACCTTAGCGTCCAGATTATGCTTGCCGTTGTTGAAGAGATTGGCATGTGCCGACTGCTGGAAGCTGTCCTGTACTCCTGGCGTGTGTGTCTTGGTCAGATCGAAGCCATGTCCATGACTAGATAATAAGAAGATTAGTAAGCTGCTTAGGGTTTGGGTGTCATCGATAAGCAACTCACTTGTTGTAGGCAAGCGAACCGCCTGTGGAGACGGGGCCCTTCTGCGTGTTACCAGCCGCAAAGACCTGTCCAATCACATTGTGGTCGGGAGTTCCAATGCCCTTGCTAAGTGAAAGTCTAGCATCAGATCCGCCAGCGGGATTGGAAGACAACGAGCCGCCAAGCACCTGACGACGTACCCGAATAGGACGTGGTGGTCGTGTTGGAGGAGGATAATAGGGCAACGTCTGGAAATGTTGTGGCATAGCCTCGACGCAGGCACTGATGGCGACAAGAGCCACAATGAGAATGTTGATTCTTTGCATGATGCTGGGAGAAGTGTTAGTACTTTACTGATGCTCCTCTGTGGCCACAGCTGGCGCTTAAATAGAGCTTAATCTGTAAGTCGATGTGGGGGGAAGCACCAAGCGATGCTGCTGATTAGTCGGGTTCGCCATCTGTCTGTCTTATCGCAGGCACTGACGAAAATCCCCTAGACGCGTGAGTGGGGTGTTTGTCTCCACTTGTTGCGCTGTTTATGCTACGCTGGAGTTTGCGGGGTAAGTAAGGAACAAGGGATCAAGAAAACATAAATCTTATAAGGCTGTACGATTAGCACTCTCCAACAAAATCAATGTTTTATCAATAAATCGAAGATTTTGCCGCCTGGTCGCCTGTCAAATACCCTTCCAAGGCAACACATAATCGTGCTCATTTAACTAGTTGTCCTAGGTCATTTGGACTGTTAAGTAAGTCTGTTTATACTGGTATTATTTTTACATGTATAATTTTGCTATAAAAAATGTATAATTTTGCTATAAAAATGAATAAAAAAGCAAAAATAAACTCAAGAATCGAGTTCAAACTCGAAGCAAAGAGCGGAAAAGAACTCAGCATGAGTCGTAATTTAATTGATTTTTATGCGCAGGAGCAGTCAAAGGGAGCGAAACGGGAGAGACAGAGAGAGAGAGAGAGAGAGAGAGAGAGAGAGAGAGAGAGAGAGAAAGAATGAGTGATGAATATACAAAGCTCAAAGCTTGAACTCACAACTTAAAGCTTACACTAAGTTATTATTAGAAGTCCAGTAGCAAATTCAGAAATTATTATCAAATTTTGAGATTAATGATATTTTGCATATTCAATGGGGTCTCCCAATTCCTCTGGCATGTGTTTATAGTATATGCCCAATTGATCAACCTTTGTAATACGTCACACATAAGTGAGGGGAATTTCTGGTTTTGACGCGATAATGAACGAAAATAAAATAAAACAATTTGTTGTTTGAGCCGGCGTTATCAGTAGTATTTTGCTCTCTCTTGACAGAGATTTTTCAGGTGCTTCACAGATGATTTAGTTGACTTCTATTGGCACACATGTCTTTAGAAGTGAATAAAAATACTTATTTTTTGCTCAACAAATATTTATCTCAATATATTATAGGAAGAAGAATTGCTCGAATAAATCCTAAATTAAACATTTAAATTTATTTATTTAGAGTGTTTTATTGAGTTATAATCCTTAAAATATATCTTTTTTAATATATAAAACACTTTTATTTCATTTAATAAATTGGGATTTATTTCTGAAACTGAATAATTTTAATTTTTTATATAAGCTTTAAATCAACAGATTTGGGCGCCAATTCAAATGCTCACTCGATTTTCCTTACCTCTCTTCTTCTTTCTTTTCTATCTCTTTCGTTTTTGCTCTCTCTCTCTCTCTCTCTCTCTCTCTCTCTCTCTCTCTCATCTCTCTCTTAGCCGGCGCTGCTTGTGTGTCAAATCTCATTTGTTTTTTAAACACGAAAACCCGCTAGAGCGAGCTTTTCCATTTTCCGCCTTTCCGCTTTTCCTCGTACACAGTCTCGACGACAAGTCGAGCCCGACGCCCGTATAGAGGCAAGACGCGAGTTTTGTCTATGGGAAAAACTTGTGCTTATCGATTACGCACGTAACACAGAAATTCGGTAGAGGAATTCGCATTGAAATCATCGTGAAAATTGCGTGGTAAATTAAAGAAAAATAGTGAAATTAATTTCCCTAAATTAAAATCAGAATACTTTGTGTTCAATGCATATGAAAATTGGGGAAAATTTTATCCAGCAACGTGGTGTGAAAAATTTTCTCTTGTGTCCGCCTCGTTGGCCTTCAAAGTGAACACACACACAACTACATAATATACATATACATATATATATTGGGAGATGCTATGATATATTGCATGGATCTCTGCCAAGTGGTTTTGAAAGGATTGTGTAATTAATAAAAGGACAATTGCAAATAATACAATATCTGTATGCTATATGAATTTATATTCTATGTATATGTATGTGTGTGTGTGTGTCTAGAGTGCCCCAACATATGTCTGCGAAATCCTTCACAATCGTATCTACGCATATCCTGCGCATTTCCCATGCTTAAACAACAACAAGTCTGCGCTTGGCATGTGTATACACTCATACACGTACCCTCTATAAGAAACCCACTTACCTACATTCAGAATATGATAAAAAAAAAAGGAAAAATGAAAAGCAAACCGAATGAAATTCACTCGCTACGCGCTCAGCTGAACGTGTCACTCAAAGCTCGCCTCAAATGCGATTCTCACTCAAGCATATTCCTCTTTACACCCCATACGGGTGGTATGACCTCTCCTCCCCCTACAACTCCCCCCTGCCTTGCGCTTCAGTCTCCCCTTGTGCGAGCACTTTTTGCATTGTGTCATTTGTTTTGTCGTCGCTTTCTCTGCGATTTCAATGTTAAGTGCGACACGTCCCTCGGGTTTTTTTTTTAGATAAAAAGCGAGAAATACCCAAGATACTCGTACTATATGAGCGAAAAATACCCATACCTATAGGCAGTCGCACTGTCTATGATTCTAAAATCCTTGCCAACTTATAAAAGATTAGCTAAATACTATATGATATCAATAGTATGACAAGAGCTAATATTGAGAGCTTTTTAAAAGATCCGTAGTCATTTCCTTGTCTCTACGGTTAAACTGTCAATTGATATTCGCAATATTTATATAGACCAATCTATATATGCCGATTTAGCAGCTATTCAGTTGGACAAACGTTTAGACTTCCCGCTCTGCCCATTTTCCCTCGAGGCAAGCATTCAATTTCAGTTGACTGACAGCATAAAAGCACGGAATAATCTCAGTCACTTTCCGGTTATTCCAACTGTACACACACACACAGCACACACACCCACACAGCCCGCACACCCAACGAACCGGTACTAATTGTCCCTTTGTCTTGCCTAAACAGCAGCTAAAGGATAATCACAACGAGATGCTCTAGTCAGCCCGCACAGACGCAAAGGGGGAACGGATACAAAGCACAGACGAAAGAATAAAAGCGAGAACAGACAGAGAGTGAGAGGAAGAGAGAGCGATTGCAGGAAAGGAAGTGTGCCAGGTGCAAATTGTTGTAATTGACACGCAGTCGGAGACGCAAAGATGAATCCCTACAATGCAGCAGGCGGTGGCGGTGGCGGTGGAGGAGGAGCAGCAGCCAATCCGTTTGGTGCACCCGCCAGCAGTGTAGGCTATGGTCAGCAGCCGAACATGGGCTATGGTGGCTACGAGGAGCAGGCAACAACTGGCTACGATCAAGGTGGGCAACAAGGTTATGGACAACAGCAGGCAGCGGGCTATGGTCCTCCAGGAGCCAGGCCACGTGTCGATGTGGAGGCCAGTGGCGAGGTGGATCCCAATCTGTGAGTACAGCTTCAGCTGTCTTTGAGCATTGATTGACTCTTTTGTCTCCCTTCAGTTATCCGGAGGCAAAGGATTCGACGCACAAAGTACGCGGTCATTCGGAGATCTTGCAGATGTTCTTCGGTGCCACAGAGCAGGAACTGATTCCTGTCAAGAGTTTCTACTTCTTTTTCTATGCAGCCTTCGGCTCGCTATTCCCCCTAATGGGTGTCTACTTCAAGCAGATGGGCATGAATCCTGGCCAGTGCGGCATACTGGTGGGCATGCGTCCATTCGTTGAGTTTCTGGCCGCTCCCTTCTGGGGTTCCTATGCGGATCGTTGTCGCCAGGGCAAGAAGCTGCTGCTGGCCTCACTGGCCTGCTGGGTGCTCTTCACCATTCCGCTGAGCTTCATCCGACCGGAGGCAATCAATTGCATTGAGCGGCGCAATGCCACCGATTTTGTGCTCACATATACGCGCACCAAGCGCGACACCTCCGCCATGTACAATCCCGAGCCATTGCAATTCGATGATGTCAACGATGAGCTGCTCGAGCGTGATCTGCCGCCGGAGCAGGCCGAGGAGCATAGTCGCCGCAAGAGATCCCTGCTTTTGCCACGCATTGATGCGGGCATATCGCCGGTCCACATCAACTTTGTGAGCAACTACGATGACAAGCATCATCGGGACTATGTGACGCCCATCTTCAGCTCCATGGTCTATCGCACGCCGGTAAGTTGAGGCAGGGAGTCCCTTTTATGCTTATATTATACATGCTTCACTTTTGGCTTACAGGACATTCAGAAGGCTTTCTTCCTGCTGCTGCTGGTCATCCTGATTGGAGAATTCTTTAGTGCGCCTGCCATCACGCTTGCGGATTCGGCTGTCATCACATTACTGGGCGAGGATGCGGACAAGTATGGACATCAGCGTATGTTCGGCTCCCTTGGCTGGGGTATCTCAATGTTCCTTGTCGGCATTGCACTGGATCACTCCACCTCGTTCTCGAATCATCCATGTGGTGCTGGTAACAAGGAGAAGAACTACAACATATGCTTCTCCATTTTCTCTGTGCTGATGACGTGCGCCATCATATCCGCTGCGAAAATCACCTTTAAGTATGAACCCATCGATGAGAGCCTGCAACAGCAACAGGCCGCACAGTTTGTCGATCCGCACAAGAAGGCAGAGGAGGAGTCGATGAATCAACTGGCCGCTCAACTCAATTTACCATCACTGGCTGTGGGTAGCGGCAGCGCCGCTTCGGGTGCCTGTGCCGGTGGCGTTAGTAGTTTCCTTGGCGCCTCAAGCCATCAGCATCAGCCGCACATTGGTGCCGAGTCCAAGGTGTTTGCCCAGACGGCCAAGGAGTTGCCCGAATGGATGACCGTCTTGACACACTTCAAGGATCTTAAGACCGCTTCGTTTCTCTTTGTCGCCTGGTTCATGGGCTTCGGCATTGGGTTAATCTTTACCTTTCTCTTCTGGCATTTACAAGATTATGGTGGCACGCCCACACTCTTCGGTGTCGCCTCAGTGATCAATCATGTGTCCGAGATTTTTGCCTATTTCTTTAGCTTCCGTCTGATCACCCAGATTGGACATGTGAAGGTTCTATGCCTGGGCTTAATCGGTAATGTGCTGCGTTTTCTGTACATCTCGTATCTGACCAATCCGTGGATGGTATTGCCCTTCGAACTGATGCAGGGCATCACGCATGCCGCCGTCTGGGCCGCCTCATGTTCGTACATTGCTCACAATACGCCCAAGCATCTGCGCGCCTCGGCGCAGGGTGTTCTCCAGGGTATCCATCATGGTTTGGGTCGCGGTTGTGGCGCCATTATCGGCGGCATGTTTGTCACCTACTACGGTACTACTGCTACCTTCCGTTGGTATGGTATTGCCTGTCTCTTCGTGCTGGGCCTGTTCATCTTCATCAACTTCTATCGCAAGGAGCAGGGCTTCATCTCGGACATCCCCGTCACCGAGGATCCGCATCAGGTGAGTCATGATATTCGTTGAATCATGGTTTATTCTAGTATTTCTTACTTGTAACGATATTTTATTTATATAGTTTTATTTTTATATTATTTGTTCATTAAAATATCTATATATATTATATTATTTTATCGTTCATAATTTGTTTCATTTTGCCGATTAAAAGAAACTCTTTAGTTCTTTGTTAAATGAGAATAAATATAATATTATATTTTATAGCAAAAGAGATGCTACTTTTACTATGCCTATAGTTCTCCTTATTCTTATCGCACAAGTTACACCTAATAATCCCTTTCTAAGCACACATTTATGTAGTTAAAAGGTAACTTTGTATGTTTGTATATCGCACCCCCTTTAACAGGTCTCCCTGATCTCTGCATATTTTCTTCTTTTGAATACATCATATTGATCGCGTATTTCTCCCTGTCGACAGGTGGCTGAGGAAACTTCTCACTTGGCTCCGCATGGTGTACCCAGTAATCCCATACCGCGAGCTTTGTCCAATTCGCGACTGAATGAGATGAATCCGAATGGCGGACCCTATGGTACCTATCAGACCACCGGAGGTAATCTGGATATACCCGGCGGTGGTGGTGCTCACAATCCGTTTGCCCAGTAAATCGATGGCTTCCCAGAGATTACAAAGAGTCCTCGCATACCAAACATAGATACCAAGTGAGAGAGTTACATGGATGTCGGGATAGAAATGGTTAGGTTGAACAATGGATGAATAGTTGATAGATGGATAGATAACTGAGCGCACGAATGAATGCATGGATCGAAATACGATAGATAGATAGATTGGTATATGGATGCAACTACAAAGATCCCTGTACGCATATATAAATATACATGGATTAACAGAGGCATGGATCTATGGATACCCTTTCGCTCTCTCACTCGCATAGTCACATAGTCAAGGACGACATAAACAGAGATCGAACAATACAGAGTATAACCGAAAACATATCTTGGACATTGGCCTGCAATATTGATTGCCTAATCACAGCTTTATTTCTATATTTTGTGCTTAGTCACACACACACACACAGATACACACATAGAAACAAACACAATCGTAATCAGACATGAGGCAACTTTGCATATATAAATATATTTTATACCTCGTATTGTAGGTTCGTATAGGGAGAAAGCAATAATCTTGCTGTCATAGCGCTTAAATAGAATGATATTTATTTACAGTTAGCCACAGATAATGGATACTAGATCTGATAGAAAGGAAGGAGAAAATAGTTTTTGTTTCATTTACGAAAGCAATTCGAACGAATTTTCAGATAGTTGCTTAACATATACATATGTACATTTACAGTATATACATCATATATGGAAAAACAGATAAAATATCGGGCCTATGTGACCTATGATATTTCTAGGGAGTTTACACTTTAGTTGCATCGCAATCATATCATATGAGAAGAGCTCTTTGAAGCACACCATAGTCCTAGTCCTAGGGGATAACCAATAACCACAGCACACACACATACACACACAACAAACACAAAGGACACATAAAGTACCTATAAAAAAGATAAAAGAGATGAAGTGAGAAAATGAATCTAAGTAAAATGAAAGTATAAATATCATTTTAGTAGCATTAAAAAAAATAGAAAATTCTACGCAAAAAAAAATAGACAAATTGTTTTAAGATAAGATAATACTTGATTTCAGACCCTAATTAATTTATGATCCGTTCGAGATCTCTAATAACGTTACTCAGAGAAATCTAGTTTTCATTTGTAATGATTTATGTCATTGATTTAAATAGAAAACAAGAGCTAACTATCATACTATACTGTTATAATAACAAAAGAAATGGAACAAGAAACAAATGCTGTAACGAATGATATTATGGAAATCCGCCTCATTGCAATCAACTGTTGAATATATTAATTTTTACACTCGTACTCGTACATTATATACATATAATATATACATATATAAATATAACGAGTGTATTCTATTATACTAAATGGCTATTTTGAAATATACATACGTATAAAGAGACGCACCAACCCGGTCAAGACAAAAAACTAAATGAAAACTTGATAAATATTTGAAAAATCTGTCTAGTTAACGTACCTAAGAGATATTTTGGTTTTTGGCCAGCTATATATTAGCTCTATATAGAGTTGAAGGTTCGTTTAGGTTGATATTATATAATGTAAACTATTCTAGTCGGAACTCTTACTCTATAAATATACAAACATATATACTATATGGAAATATTGTTAACGATAAAACTGTATTAGGTATTGTTGATATACTAACACTTTAATATGATATGTTTCAAGATTTTCGAATTATTATTATTAACTATTATAATAATATTATAGTTCTTATGTACAGCACTCTTTCTGAATATTGGGGTACGATCGAAAGCGAACGTACTCTAGTAAATTTTCACGAAAATTATGTTTTAGCGAGCCATCCAATTTCTAACCCGAAGGCTCTACTATATACCTAAAACTATATATATATACACACACATAACATACATATACAAAAGTACAAGTATTATACAAAAATCGCATGCCATTAAAATACCATAAACAACATACCGAAAATGGGAAAACAATTTAAGAAAAAATCAACCAATAAATAAATTCAAAAATCATGTAATATGTATGTTCAATAAAGTTCAAACCGAGTGAAGTAAATTCAGAATACGTTAATGATACTTCTATCATTTTATTGTTTACTATAGGCTAACTTAGTTCTACACAGACTATGTGGCATCTGAATCTGATTTAGGCTTCTTGGCCGCCGGTGCGGCTTCATCGGAGGGCAGCTTCTCAGAGAATATGGCCTTTGGCTGGGTTTGCTTGTAGGCGGGGGCTATCCAATAGGGATTTTCGGCAGCATCTTTGGCATATTTGAGAATCGCCTCACGCGGATCTTGATCGTCATCCACACGTTTGCTCAGACCAAGATTACGGATGACATACGAGGAGAGTGTGCCACCCGAGCTGGCCACACGTCCACCCTGGCCGCTGGTAATGGGTAAATCTGGTCTCTTCGATTTTACCGGATCGAGACGTGCCTTCTCCATTCGTTTGCGCGAAGAGCGTGTCTTCTCCTGCCGGAACAACGGCAATGCATGAGGCGTTAAAATCTGTGATGCGCCCACCATTTCCATTTGTTGCCGCTTGCGGTGAGTCTTGACCACACACAACTTCGCCCCGCGAATGCTGCGCTGCTCGTCGTACAGGCACTTGATAATTCCATTGCCACAGCTCACAAAGAGCTGATTAAGCTTGGGATGCCAGAGAGTGCGAATCACATGCGAGTTAGCCACCGGAATGCGCTGCACTTCATCGAAGCTCTGAGTACTATAGAAATACACATTGGCTTCAGTTTGACCCTTGGGCAGTGATTCGCCAGTGACCAACATACGGTCATCTGGGCTAAAGCAGCAACTGGTAATGTCGTAGCGCGAGAAGAGATTCGACCAGGTGTGCAGGGGCTTCTTGAAGTTGCGTAAATCCCACAACTTTCATCGTTTCATCGTTGCAGCGTGTGGCCAACTGTTGACCCATATAGGAGAAGACAATAGAGGTAATTTCGGAGCCCTTCTGATGCGCTTCTCGTACACAATGTGTGGTGTTCACGTACATCTTGCGCGTATCCCAGGTCTGTATGGAGCCGTCTACACAGCCGGCGGCAATTAATGTTGCATCTCGATTGTAATTGCAGGAAGAGGCATTGGTCCGCAATCCACCTTGAGCTCGCGTTTTGATCACCTGCACCTGATCTTTGGCGCGCAATCCCTGCCAAATACGTAGTGTGCCATCGAGAGCGGCTGTTAGGAATTGTTCCCGATTAAAGGGATGCCAGCAGCCCGAGGTTAGCTGTGCCACATGACCCTTGGTGCGTGTCATGTCGCTTATATACTGATCTCCTTTGCAGCACTCAAGCTTCTCAAAGCCGTCACGATCCAGGACTTTGGCCTGTGCATTACCAGATATAACCAGAATCATGTCGCCGGTGACAGAGTACTGAAGGTCACGTATGGGATGATTTTCACACGGCTGCAGCTGTCGAAAACTTCGCATCGCCGAGTCCATGCCAGCAAAGTCCCAGAAGCACATATCGTAATCAATGGAACCAGACACAATACGTGCGCCCGATGGATCGCCGGCCAGGGCAAGCACTGCACGAGAACCATGCTGCATTTGCACTTCGTGCGTGTAAGGTATGCGACGTGCTAAATTTGCTTCATCATCATCCGAATCGTCTTCATCACCGTCCTCGTCATCACTATTATCTTCGTCATTTTCAGTTGACTTCTTGTTGTTGTCTGCATTTTTATCTGATGCTTCAGCCTTTTGTTCCGCAGAATCTGATGGAGGCAATGGTCCAATTACGTCCTCGTCCGCCTCCTCCGTTTTCTGTTCTTGCACAGGTGGTGCAACCGTACGTGCCTTGGCAATCTGTTCATTTATGTCGAACACCTTTGCTGCCTTGCGACCAAAGCCACTGATGCCCATGACTTCCTTAAGGTGTTGACTCTCCAAGTCTTCGGCGACGTCTTCTATTTGCTTTATCATTTGTTGTTTATCAATTTTCTTAAAGCCTCCAGCATCCTGGTCAGACTTCGTTGTCTCTGCTGGTGTTTTGCAAACATTTAGTTGGATTTTTCCAAATGAAATCTTTCCGCGCTGCATTGCACGGTTTGTTTAAAGTATTTAATAAATTAATGTTTACGTCCAATCGTTCACTCTTTGCCCAGGTGCTTGTTTGGTTTATCGCTTTATCTATCGATATATCGATAGTTGCTTCACTATTTTAATGTGAAGAAAAAGTGACTGAAGATTAACAGCATGCGAATTATAAAGCTAGCCATATGCAATAAACTGAATGATACTTATATTGCTAAACTAATTTTTTATACTACAATAAATATATTGTATTTAGTAAGAACATTAATTAATGAACTAACAAGCGTTATTATTATTTTAACTATTGTGAACTTCTACTTTAAGATACTCGTGACAAGCTACATTTTTTATGGGTAACTCACACCACTAGCGTCTAACCTAAAATTGGGCGCGCAGTGTAGTCTGTCGGCATCTTTCTCGTGCAAAAAATTAATTGCAATTTGGCGAGAATTGTGTACGGTGGTGTAATTGTCTATAATAGTTAACTTATTTAGTATTTACGGGAACGCACATTGAAAATGGTAGATTCCTTGGAGTACAACGACATAAACGCCGAAGTTCGCGGTGTTTTGGTAAGTCCTCTAGCTGAGTCGCAATTTGCCTGCCCCATTGTCAGCTGCTCCAGTCTAACAAATTTTGTTTGCCTCTTGTAGTCTTCGGGACGCTTGAAACTGACTGCACAGAACATCGTGTTCAAGAACACTAAAACCGGCAAGGTTGAACAGATATCTGCGGATGACATAGATTTAATAAATTCCCAAAAATTCGTCGGTACTTGGGGACTTCGGATCTTTACCAAGAGCGGAGCATTGCATCGCTTCAGTGGATTTCGGGATAGCGAGCATGAAAAGTTGGGCAAATATATAAAAGAAGCATACGCACAGGAAATGGTAGAGAAGGAAATGTGCGTAAAAGGCTGGAATTGGGGAACGGCACGTTTCATGGGGTCAGTGCTTAGTTTCGATAAGGATACAAAGACCATTTTCGAAGTTCCACTGTCGCATGTGTCGCAATGTGTTACGGGAAAAAACGAGGTCACCTTGGAATTTCATCAGAACGATGATGCACCCGTTGGTTTGCTGGAGATGCGTTTTCACATACCTGCAGTAGAATCTGTTGATGAGGATCCAGTTGATAAATTCCATCAGAATGTCATGAATAAGGCATCAGTTATTTCGGCCTCTGGAGAGTCAATTGCCATATTCCGCGAGATACATATTCTTACGCCTCGTGGTCGCTACGACATCAAAATCTTTTCGACTTTCTTCCAACTCCACGGCAAGACGTTCGATTACAAGATACCAATGGACTCTGTGCTGCGACTCTTCATGTTGCCGCACAAGGATAGCCGACAGATGTTTTTTGTACTCTCACTGGATCCACCCATCAAGCAGGGTCAAACACGCTATCACTACCTGGTGCTGTTGTTTGCGCCGGATGAGGAGACAACCATTGAGTTGCCGTTCAGCGAGGCTGAGCTGCGCGACAAATATGAAGGAAAACTAGAGAAGGAGATTTCTGGTCCTGTCTACGAGGTCATGGGCAAGGTGATGAAGGTTTTAATTGGACGTAAAATTACTGGGCCGGGTAATTTCATTGGACATTCCGGAACAGCTGCTGTTGGCTGCTCGTTTAAGGCCGCCGCAGGATATCTGTATCCGTTGGAACGCGGCTTTATCTATATTCACAAGCCGCCGCTACATATTCGCTTCGAAGAGATTAGCTCAGTCAACTTTGCTCGCAGTGGCGGTTCAACACGTTCCTTTGACTTCGAGGTGACACTGAAAAACGGCACCGTGCACATTTTCTCCTCGATTGAGAAGGAGGAATATGCCAAGCTGTTTGATTTCATTACACAGAAGAAGCTGCATGTTAGCAACATGGGCAAAGACAAGAGTGGCTATAAGGATGTCGACTTTGGTGATTCCGATAATGAGAACGAACCAGATGCCTATTTGGCCCGACTGAAGGCTGAGGCACGTGAGAAAGAGGAGGACGACGATGACGCTGATGATTCCGATGAAGAGTCCACCGATGAGGACTTCAAGCCCAACGAGAATGAATCAGATGTGGCCGAGGAATACGACAGCAATGTGCAGAGCGATTCAGATGATGACAGTGATGCTAGCGGTGGCGGCGGAGGTGACGGTGATGGTTCGCCCAAGAAAAAACACAAGGAGAAGAAGCGTGACAAGAAGGAGAAACACAAGGAAAGAGAGCGCACGGTGAGAAAATACTTAATATATTTTTCGATATGTGTATACTATATAGTTTTGCCTTGCAGAAAAAGTCCTCAAAGAAGAAGGATAGGGACTCAAACAAGCCAAAACGCGCCACGACCGCCTTCATGTTGTGGCTAAACGATACGCGTGAGCAGATCAAGCGCGATCATCCTGGTATTAAGGTGACTGAGATAGCCAAGAAGGGTGGCGAAATGTGGAAGGAGTTGAAGGACAAGAGCAAGTGGGAGGAGTTGGCCGAGAAGGATAAGCAACGCTACCACGATGAGATGCGTAATTACAAACCTGGTGCCGGAGCCGGTGCTGATAGCGATGATGAGCAGCAGAACAGCAGCAAATCGCCCGTTAAGAAACGCAAGACGGAATCTTCACCATCGAAAAAGGCCAACAATTCGGGTAGTGGCTTCAAGAGCAAGGAATATATATCCGATGATGAAACCACCAGCTCTGAAGAGAATAAAAAGTCCTCAAGTGAACCAGCCAAAAAGAAGAGTAAGTCCGCTGATGAGTCAAAGAAGGAAAGTGAAAGCGAAGCGGAAGCCACAGATACCAATGAAAGTAATGCGGACGATGACGATGACGATGAAGATGATGCTGCTGGTAGCGATTAGACTTAATAATTCCACAGAATGATACTGTTAGCTCTAAGATATTGTTAGCAAAACCCTTCTCGTCTGGTCTGGAATTTTTGCTTTTTCATTAAACATTATTGGCGAGATATAATCATATTTATCTTTTAATTGTTTTCAAATTTCCAATATAATTGCCATGTAATTATGATAAACTATCCAATTGTTGAACAATTTATTCACTCTGACCGAAATGTTGTAGGCAAAAATCGACGACAGTTTTTTGTCGATACGCGCAACGATTCGTAGTAGCGCGGAAACATTTTGCCAAAAGTTGCCAAACTCTATTAAAACATATTTTCATAGTAGATGTCATTGTTCTGGTTCATAGTGCAGTCGGTCATGCTCGGCCAGATTGTGGAGGCAAGAGAATGATGGGGAGAGGGAGCAGTGGGGATATGGTTCACTAATCTCAGGCTTCCTTCAGATCGACTGCCTGGCAAAATTCACAAATGTCCAATGCATCAGCAAGGACAGTAACTATACCATGTTTACCGAGTGCCGATTGTATGCAGTGAAGCGTGATGTGGCCGAAATGAGTTTGCGTGTTCAGATCTTTCGATTCCCCAAGCATCCAATTGCGGTGAGTTAAATGTGGTATATGTAAATAGGTTATGACAGAGAATAATAATTAATTTCGTTTCAATATAAATCCACAATCTATTTCGATTGTTTCGTAATTAAATCCAATTTTTGCTTCACAAAAATGTTTATAATCAGATTAAGAAAAACAAGGATATATTTTTGTTATTTATTGAACTGCATCGCATATTCCTTTGGAGTATCACTAACTAATCACAAAGGAACCACAACAGTCGCCTCACAATGAATTTGTATTTATATTTTTAATAATACCTGATTTTGTGTACATTACTCTATTGATTGTGACGTTGTTCCGGGCGAGAGGGGAACGAATAGTGCGGTAGCTCAACACCATTGTGATGGCCACTGAGTAGATTCATATCCATGTTCATCATTTGATCGCTCTTATGGGTATAGGTCTCTAGCTGGGGATCGTAGACGAATTGCTTTCGCTTGCAGCGACCTAATCTCGATGATCCTCCATCGACACCGGAATCCAATGCTTTCCTCGCCAGTTCTGGTAGTGATTGCTTCGAGGCACTGCTCGTTCGGTATGAGTATGTAATCTGTGACTGGGATTGTGTCCTAGTCGAGGGCATTGTGACCTCGTAGAATTTCTGTTCGATACTGTTGGCGTACATAACGTTTGACTTGGGGAACGCATTGGGGCTGGTATCTTGATCAAAGGATGGCTGACACGGTTCCTCTTCTGCCTCCTGGACTACATCATCATCTTCGCAAATTTCGTCATAATCCTGTTCTGGAACCACTTGCTTCTTGTGCCACAACTGTGCCAGCAGAGGCTTCAGAAAGTCCAATAGGCGCAACCACAGGCCGGAGATGTAAGCGATGCCATCACTTAGCATGTGCCGCTTTCCATGATGTATCAAGTAGTCGATGCGCCACTTGTGTCTGGCCAGGAGCGGCGTCAGGATTACATCGAAGATCCAGACACTGGCCTGTGGTGCCGAGACCACTAGCCAAAGGACAATCAGCAGCTTGCTCTCAACATATAGAGGCAACCAGGCCAATAGCTTATCACTCACCATCTCGATGGTGAAGAAGCACGCGAAGACAATCCAGTATTTGCCCCACAGCACAAGATTATCATCGTTAAGCGCCTTCTGGGTCTGTCGTGCCGGCATCAGAATGCCAAAGAGTATGAGAAGAAATCGCGTTACATAGCTTAAGAAGCACATTTTTAAATAATTCTCTTCAAGTTTCCTATATTCTTATGTCTTAGTTCTGAATTTCTAATAGTATTTCCCTAAGACTAAAATTTCTTTGTAAACGAAACTCGATAAGTCGAGGAGAAGCCTACTTGTCGAACTCTGAAATCTGAAGTCGAGAACTCCTGGCAAAATATTATAGTTCTTTAAATTTATGACATTAGAATATCTACAAATACAATCAATCGAGTTAAATAAATCAGTAAGTCTACTAAAATACTTTTATAAATATAAATTATATATGCTTAAATTTCAATCTGCGTTTAATCCTGTATCTTAATGACCACAGATGCGAATACAACTACTGAAGCGGGCCAGTGGATATAAACCGTTTCTTTATGACATAAGGCATTCGGATCTGTGCGAATATCTGGATCGACGTAATCATCCGTTTGTGAATATCATTTTCAACAGCTTCGCAAATCACACGAACGTTAATCGATGTCCCCTGCCGGTGAGTAAGGCAGCCTTTAAATGATATATAGTATATATGTATATAATATTTTTCCATCTGCAGTCCGAGCTAAGCGTATCGCACTTTCGTTTTCCCATCAAATCGCTCGATAAGCTGCCGCTTCCATCGGGCGATTATGCGATTTACTCCACATTCAGATTTATGGAACAGGACAAGGTGATTCTTCAGGTTTTCTTCAGTATCTCCGAGTTTCGATAAACATATGCGTATAAAGTTCATAATCGAAGACTTGTAATCGGGTGCAATAAACTTATTATTAATATATCAATTATAAACAAATTTTGAACTCAAATTGACCTTTATCATCGTGCATGAGTCACAATATGCTCTTGTTTTCGCTTAATCTTTGTCAGCTCCCCGTCACGTGTTTTGAGAAAATGTAAATTTTGGGTCACGAAATCAGGTCTCAGGTATTGTATGACTTTAATGGGGGTGTTCGCAGAATTTCACAATAAGTTTTAATAATAAAAAAAATATGCTGTAAATCAATTAATGATTTTCATTTGTTTCTGATTGTTTTATTGTAGATCCTTGAATGTGAGTTGTAAAAGGTGAGTGTGATTGAACTTTGCGCTGAGAAAGATCAGAGAACTTGTAAAGTATTCAAGTATATAAAGAAAGACACATAATTTCCTGAAATATCATTACGTAGTTAAAAGTAATATTATTCTTTTAAGACATAGAAATATTTGCTTCAAGGTCATAAAATTGATTGCATTCGAACAAAAGATATATGTATTCTTATAGCGGCACTTTGCCACTATATAGCATAATATAATACAAATGTGTGTCTCTGCGACCCTGTCAATGCGCGCTCATGACATTTACCAGGGCATTAAAAACCCATCAGCCTGCCGGCACAGCCCAGCATAAGACACACGAATTCCCCATTCGAAATCGAAGACCTTTCAGCAGAGCATTATCCAATAGATAGATAACCCATTGAAATCGAGACGAAAATTAATTGTAATTGTGTCTAATAAACTGAAATGTTGACGGAAATGAAAAAGGCCCCGACGGCTCCAAGTACAGCTCGGACAGTTGGACAATCGAACATTTTGAAGGAGGAGGTGTGTGTGTGTGTGTGTGTGTGTGTGAGGTGATCGCGTATGTCAAATGTAAAAGGCGAAATACGAATTCAATTACCAACTTTGCATGCATAATGAATTTATGGGTCAATTGCGAAAACTTGAACTCCTCGGCGAGTGGAGTGAGCTGATCCCCCTCAGAGTATTATGTGTGTTTGTGTTATCTTGCATGTTATTGAGTGCCATGTGACAGGCGATGTGTCTTATGCCTAGGAAGTGATCATCCCCAATAAAACATACAACAACAATAACCGCAGGCTGTAATTCGTTTTTGAGATGCAAATTAATGAGCCGCAATTAGCGCGCGTAGAAGACAAAAAGCCCATTTGTAATAAGTCGATTGAGTGTGAGAGTGTGTATTCCACTCCCTCTTCATCTTCCACTCCCCCCTGCTCTTCGCACGACATATGCAAATTTTATGGAAATAAACAATTTTCGCACACTGTACGCTTTATCGCTCGCATCGCTGATTAAGCCAAATCGAGAATGCATCAAAACAAGTCCCGATCCCGATGTCGCGGATCGTGTTAAGGCTAAGGAACTCCTACCCTCGAGTTGTTTGACTCTATCTGTGCAGTTCATTCATGTAAATCGTTACGATATACTGAGACCAGATAGATGCCTGAAGTTAAAATACTTATCATAGCTCCCACATAACTTTGCTAAATTGAGATATTCTGAGATATTATTATAGGTGATAATTGTATTGAATAATTTATATTTTATCACTTTAAATTAAGTTAAAAATAGCTTCATTATCGTTGATTTGATGGTTCTGCAAATTGTGTTGATGAACTGTATTTTTATTCGAATATACATATATCATTTTTTATTGTATTGTTATAAAGAATCTTTTTGATTTTTAGCAATTTATAAATTATCTATTATTTCTCTATTTTAATTTTCCCAGTAAATCAGTTACATGATTTTCTTAAAAAATTTGATTGATTGTCAATTTATTGCGGACCTTACAGAATCTGCAGAAAGTGAAAATTTGTAATTATAGATTATAATTATAATTTTCCCAAAATAAAGTTATTCATATGCTTACAGAGATCTCAAAAGGATTTTCGGATTTTATTCTCTTTCATGGGATTTTGATAATGATTAATCGTGTGCTAATTGCATTTAAATTTGATTGTATATATATTTGTTTTTTTCTTTACAAAATTCCTGCATCCGACCTGCAATCGCGACGTGTGTTCGACCTGGCAAGTTCATTGCTTCAATCTTTCGTATCTTCTTCGCACAATTAATCAACCTTTCGGCATGACAAATCATTCGCTTAGTCTTACCACACAATAATTTCTGTGTGTTCTGCTTTTTCGAACAAATTGGTTTTTTCCTAAGTGACAGCTGTGCCCCTTGCCATATGCCATGCCATGCCATATCCCCCATTATCCACAAACAGCTGCCTGAATGATTCAGTTTTTTTTTTTGTGTTCCATTTGCCCCCCGCCGTTTGTTTTCTGTTTTGTCGAACTGCAGGAAGTTGCTACTGCACATCGTCAGTCAGCGCCAGTGTTGATAAAGTGATGGAATATATGGAATATATATAGTATATATATTATCGGCTCGGTTGTTCATCAATTAAATTTAGCCCTGACTTGTGCACTTTGTGCCAACGAACCTTCTGCGACCGCGACTAATTGCAATGCGTCAAAACGACTTGATTATTGCCCTGTCTACGGAACCCCTTCCACTCCTGTAATATACAATATATCGCAGTTAATTATCCAGAAGTACCGAAAAAACCAAAGCGTAATAGCGTAGATTTTATTTTGCATGCGGTAAACAAATTCTAAAGCTAGTTGTCTTTTAAATGCAGATATATAGTCTCCAAAATTAAAAGTAGATATTTCAGCTTTCTCTCTATATAGTCCTCTAAAACTATTGAAATTTCAGCAACGATCTCTGCAGCACTTGTCACTCTATGCCAATCAAAGTTAATATGAAAATTGTGTTAATCGCGCTCAGTCACATTGCAGACTTGCCTACTAAGCGACCTGGTTTCCTTGCCATGGAGTGGGATAGACAGAGGGAATGGGGACTGCGCTGGGGAGGGTTCGCTCTAGGAGCCGTGTGCGATAACTTATGAATATTTATAGATTTTTTACTTTTTGAATGAGCCAAACTACCGAACTGGGCCCAGTTTATGGGTCACCTGGCGGAGCGCGCTGTGTTTGTTGTAATTGGAGCTGCTGCTGCTGTTGCTGCTGTAACCAAGAGTTGTGGTTTCGCTTGGGATTTGGGAACTGGTAGCCAGTTGGTCTGACATAATAATGGCAATAATGCTTACAATATAATCGAAGTTGCAGGCAAAGTCTGCGCGAGAGCGAACCAACTTGAATATTTTTCTTAAAGTGCTGCTGCAATTTTCGACTTGTTACGATTTTTTTCTTTCGGTTTTGGGTTTTGGGTTTTTTGAGTTTTTGATCTCTCGACCTGCGTGGTTAATTTATGCACATTTCCTCAGTGCAAGCATAATTTCTTGGCATATTTTTTGTAGCCCCAAATTCGTATTCATATTTACATTCGATTTGTGTTACAATTTCGCTGGGGAGTCGCTTAAAACCTGATTAGTTAGCTGTTTTGTATATGCTACCTATCTACCTATCCTACCTACAGATATATGTATTAAGGCTATTACATCATTGCAGTGACCCAAGCTGATTGCCACCGCTGACAGTTTCGTAAATCGTCGCGTATCGTTGGCGGATTTGTTTTTTCTCAACTCTTTTTCAACTTTTTTTTGGCTTTTTATTTTATTTTTTTTATTTTCTGTTTGTTTCCAATTCCCCATTCCCATTGCTCCTCCACGATTCCAAATCGGGTAGCGTAAAGTGTTGAAAATTATGCAAATGTTTATTGATTTTCTTTGTTTGTTTTTATAGCAACGCGAATGAGGCATAAATATAGTCGAGATTTCTGAGGTCTGGAGAGCGCTTTAACTGCAGTTTGACGCCTCGTAAAGCCGATTTAACAATGAAATATGTACATACATATGTATGTAGTATGTTGCGTGGGTCCTCCTACAGCTGATCTCTCTCTCTCTCTCTCTCCCTCTCTCGACATTGACCTTATCCCCCACCAACCACGTTAATAATTGATGAGCAGCCGCCGCAGAATCCATTGTCGAAACGGATATCAATTTGGAAAGAAGAGTTTCGAGTAGGGGGGCTTGTCATGGTCATAACTTAAGATGAAAACTGTGTCAAAGTGCAGCAGAAAGAGAGAAATACACAGAAATCAATTTGGTATACCAAAAGAACTGTAGACTCGCTCGCTGAGGTCGCAAACCTTACATAATCTCGTGTAATATGTGAGCGTAGATTTATTGCAGCTTAGTACAGTCTATTCATAACAAATTTGTAACAAATTCTTTGGGTGTTATCCCACAATGTGGCAATTAGTCAAAATGTTTGAGAACTTTACCAAAACTATGGAAAATTTAACTTGATTTTAATTATCATGCATATTTATTTTACCATGCTACGTTTATCTGTATTTACTATAACTCTATGGGTATTACATATAAAGAATGATATTTCCCATTTCAGTAGAGAGTTAAAAAACGTTTAAAGCCAGTAATAACTTCAAAATATAAAATATTGCCATAAAAACTTAAAGATTCCATTTGGAGAGTGATAATAACACATACGTATAGGTCAGTTGGGGTTCAATCAAATAATAATTAATGCAGATGCCAAATTGAATCTCAAGTGAGGGGACTCCTGTCTGACTGACTGTGAGAAAGCTACAAAACGGTCGATAAACACGGTGAATTTAAGACAATGTAAACAAATGCAGCACAATTAACACGAAATTCACATAAACGAGTAATGAGTTCAGCGGCGGTGGAAACGAAACCTGTTGTTTTCAGTTGGGTAGATTCAAGGGGAGCGATGAGAATGGAAATGGCAACTGAGTCGAGGAAAATATCACAGCTCATTAATAGATTTCTATCGCAAGCAGATGGTGAGGAGGGGGCTGCTGCCAAACAACACGTGTAATGACACCGATCCACAGTGAAGATTTGCATCTGGAACACGGTTATATAATTTCCAATTAAGGTTAGGTAGAGACTGCATTTGCAGTTGCTCTTCAGCTGCGCCACACTACGTCAGCGTTGAGTCACAGACACAGTATCGCAATTCAATATTTATACACCCTGCTTGCCCTGCCTGGTTCATTGCCATTTCACCCAGTCGAGCGGCAGTTGACCAGCTGACCAGCTGACTGACCACACACCTCACATAGTGGGTTCACTGCCTCCATCCGCCCCCATCCTCCCAAGCTGTCAAACGCAACGCAGTGTCTCATCGGTTTCGGAGATACATTTTCGGTTATTACAATGTGTGACAATTACCTTTTTAATTGCCCTGGCTTTAATTGCGCTGGCTAAAATTTATGTGCATTATGCAGTTTCAGGGGAGGCGAGATTGGAGGATTGATCAATTCTGTATGATAATGAGGCTACATTAAAGGTTTACAACACTGCCAATGAACTTGACAGTGGGGAGGCACCTAACCGATGCTGCAGAGTGATAGAGATAATTTTTAATATTATGTTTAAGCTGGAAAATTAGTTCAAACTAATGAAAATTATCTTCAAGCTTGAAAATGTGCCCAAACTATGTACAAGCTGAAAAATTGAACTAAATTATATACCATTAAAAAGATGGCAAAGGATCTTCCTAATTCAGCCTTATAAGCCACATTCCAGCACGATTCTAATTAGCAAGCGATCTCACCATCTCTTCCTGTCTGGATGCTTTTGCTGTGCTGGCGCTGGCGCTGTCAATGCCTTTAATGACGCATTATTTGCAATTAATTGTGTTATTCAAAAATTATATGTATGTGAGTAACACCTGTGTTTGTGTGTGTATGTTTTTAAAGCGATTGATTGATTAAAACAAAACTTTACAACATTAATCAAATGGGTTTTCAACAACGCAAAAATGCACTCGAAAAGTCATTCAACGCAAAATGGAGACCGATTGCGATTGCGTTTTCAGCGCGAGTGAGAGAGCGAGAGAGCCAGTATACTAGAGAGCGTAAGCGCAAGCGCAGCGAACTCACTCAAAGTTTCACTCAAAAGCTACATAACTATGAAAAATGCAAGTGTTTTGAGCGCTCTGGCCGTTGCCGTTGCCGTTGCTTTTGCTTTTGTTGGCGCGCTATCGCTTTGTGTTTTCGCTTTCATTGGAAGCTTTCAAGGCAACTACAGGCAATGGCTTTGGCTTTTTTAAGTTGTCGACTAGCAACAACAACAACAGCAGCAACAGCCATAGCAGCTGCGTTTGGGCCAAAGCTCTGGCTCTTGCTCTGTCTGTGGCTCCGACTATGGCTCTGTCTCTGGGCTTTGTGGCCGTCGCTGTCGTCTGTCTCGCTTGCGCAGTCAGCTTTTCATTGTTGTTGCTGTTGCCTCGATCATTGTGCGCTATATTTTTTGGACTGCGCAGCGCTGCCCAAGCGAACGTTAACTTTAGTGTGCGCCGACCAGTTTCCGTAGACGGCCACAAAAACGGCACGCAGACGCGACCGACACAACACGTTGTACCCCAAAACTAACCGAAAATTTTCAAATTGAAATTGAGAGCAGAAAATCAAAAGAAAAAAGCAGAAAAAAAATAAACGCAGTCACTTGGCAACCCTTACGTAAGGCTGTTGCCACTGCAGCTGCTGCTGCTCCCTGCTTTTTTGCAACGTTATTCAAAGTTCTTTTCAACCTAGTGTGCCAGTGTGACCAAGCGTCATCGCGCGACGCTCGAAAGTGCAACCCAGGCAGCTGCTCCTGCGCTGCGCTCTCCGCTCTCCCGTTTCGTTCAATTACGCTCAATTCGCAATCTCTCAACTCGATGTTTTCGTAATCGCAACAAAGCAAAAGCAAAACAAAAGAAGAGAAAAGCAAAAAAAAAAGTGAATCTGCCTTGCGGTAATCTCCATTTTAATTGCCATCTCGCTCGTTCGCCTGCTCGCTCGCTCGCTCCCTCGCGCACCCATCGAACAGAGTCTGCCATTTTTTCCACTGCTGCCGCTGTCGCTGCTGTCGTTGCTGCGCTGCTGCGTCGGCGCGCTTTTTATTGTTTATGTTTTTTCGTGTTCTGAGCCCACAGAAGGTTAAGAAATAATAAAAGCAAGCGAGCAATTACAATCTCAACAGCAACAACAACAACAACAACAACAAATGAAATGGAATGAGTGAAAAATAAATTTCGTTAAGAGCAACAACATCAACGAAGACGTCGCTAAAGTCGCCTGGCCAGCAAATTTCACGCCGTATTTAATCTTAACGCGCTGCCCGCCTGCAGTTTAATCGCTGCTCGTCTTTCTTTCCGTTCGTGTGTTGTGTGTGTGGATCGCTCTGTTCTTAGCTTGTCTTTGCTTTGCTTTGCGTGTGTTCGTTCTGTGCAATCTGCGCTCGGCAAGTGCCGTGTCGCACAGTTATCAGTTCTAATAATCGTCGCGCATCGCTGCCGCTGCCTATCGTTGTTATCGCTATCGTTATAACTATCGTTGGCCATCACCAGCACGACACAAGCCAAAGCAGGCGCGCAAAACCCAACAAACTAACGGTTAATTCACACAATAAAAAAAAAACAAAAAATAATCGCATAACTTGCTAGAAGCGCATTAGAGTGCTGCAAGAAGAATTAGAAGAGAGTGCGTCTTAAAGGATTTTCGTGTTTACGTTCGGCAGACTGTAAATCAGTTTAGCATTTTACATATTGGATTTAGGTGAGTCTGAGATCTGAATTAAATTGAAATGTTTAGTAAGGTGTAGAAGAATTCAAACATTATTTCTTTAATCTTTCTTTTCGCCTTACTATCTATTTTCTTTTGCGATAGAGTTGATGTATCTTAATGCAAGTGTGGTTTAATTACGTTTGCTTGTAGATGCATTATAATTATGCATAATTCTCCATACTTTCTCGGCGCCATATTAATTGTTGCTATTTTATTCGATATTCCAATGGAAAAGCTAGTAAAATAAATTAACTAATAGGAGTAAACAGTATCATTCGCTGTAGATCTCTTAGCCATGCTTCAAAGAACTGTTGTAGTACAACAATCAAGCATTGTATCAAAATCCTCATATCTTTACTTTTCTCAAAGTTTGAATGATAATAATAAAAAGATTGATATTATAATAACATTTTCCCATTAAACTTGAACAATTCCCGATGATATCACATGATCGTTTGCTTCGTTTCCGCTTTTGCAACTGGTGCCTGGCGGTTCTAGCGACAGTTTGTCTGGCTAGCAAAATTTTACACTTATTTAATGATCCACAGACATGTGTTTTATCATTTTCTTCGAGCGCATTTCGTTGTCTTTCACTAATTATTCAGACAAGTTTGGTCAATTAAAACGTTTACACATTTTTTTTCTTTTGAGAAAATAATAAATTATTATTGGTTCCCTTTCGTATCTGGTCGAAGCGCTAATTGAAGATGAAACTATAATACATAATAATTATGCCTGCAAGAGAGCGAGAGTGGCAGAGACTAAGAGAGAGAGAGAGAGACTGAGAGAGCGAGAGATTGTGAGTTGTTTTTGCTGCAAAATGTGGGCTTGTTTCTGGGCTTTATTTCACTCCAGTTTATACGGTTTTGTTTTCGTACTTAGCTTAAAAAGTGTTTTTGCATTGTCTTTTGTTTTTTGTTGCCTATACTCGTTATTATGGCATTGTTTTTGGGACCGCTTCGATCGCGTCGATTTTGTAATAATGCTACAGTTATTATTGCCCGCTGCGCTTTGCGCTCTTCTCGCTGCTTTTGTTGCAATTATTGCACTGCGGCGGCGCATTGCAACAAAGCGCAGAGAAAGACAAAGAGAGAGAGAGGGCTAGAGAGAGAGAGAGATGAAGGAGGGTAAAGCTTTTGAGCGAGCTTGTACGATTGTATGCATAATGATCTGAATGCCGATCGTACAGTAGATTTGCAACTTTCTATGCAAGTCGGCTGCAAGTCGAACTCGAATCCGAATTCGATTGAAATTCTATCGATAACACCCTGCCTGTCTGTGTTTATGCGACGACGATCGCTCGTATTATTATTATTATTATGATTATTTTGCTTGCGCGAGCCGAAACCTTGTCAGCTGAGGCGGTCGCATCGTTCATCAGCGGCATATACAGTTTTTTCTGTGTGTGTTGCTGTTAAATTCATCTTTTATTTGTGTTTTTTTATTTATTTATTTCTGTTCATCGCTTTTGCCTTTTCATTGACACCGAAGAAGAAACTCGAGTAACCTGTTTGTTTGTCTCTCTCGTGTCTGTCTCCCTAGCTACCTCTCTTCCTCTCCTCCCTCTCTCTCCTCTGTCTGTCTGCCGTTCAACTAGTTGTGTGTATTTTTATTTAATTGCATTTTTTTCAACATTTATAAATTGTTTTCCACGTTATTCACCATGTTCACCATGTGCGTATCGTGTTGCTTTTTTTCTTTCTTTTTTCTCTGCATTTCGCACAGTGTAATTTTCCATGCAAATCAGTTAAAATTGTTTAAATCAATTTCATAAACAATAAAAATCTGACCTAGCGCAGTTAAAGCGTTGCAAAAGCTATTAAGAAATAATGTATATGCAGTGAAAAAATGAAACAAATTCAAACAGCTGAAAAAATAAATGAAAATTCAAACTAAACTAAACTAAAGTAAAAATATAAATAAAACCATGTCAGTTTGGCTAACAAACTTCCTGCTTAAATTTTACGCTTATTAATTAACGTTTAATAACAACAAAAGCAGCGCAAAACAAATGCAAATGTCATAAATGCAATCGTTGTTTTTTTGTTTTCTTATTTTATTTGGCATTACGAAAATGGCAGACATAATGCATAATATGTACTTATGTATGCGTTACCTATGAATATGTATGTGTGTGTGTACTCGCGTTATATCTCAGGCCTGACGTCTTCTTCAATTTCATTTTCAATTTCACTTTCATTTTGCGGTTTACACAGTTTTTCCGACAGCGCGACCGCAGTGCGCTGCACGCAATCCAATGGCGTCTGTGTGTGTGCGGTATATGTGTGTGTGTGTCTGGCCCGTTGCATGTTGTAACAAGAGCTGGAAAATTATAACAAGAGCAACAAGCGCAGCTGCAGTACCGCGCTTTATTCCGAATTCCGAAATTATTTTTAAAGTGTTTGCTCGCTCTTTTTTGTTGTTTTATGTTCTTTATATGCATAATAATTGAATAACAAATAAATAAAATTATTTATTTATTTATGTGTTTATTTATTTTCATGTGATTTCGCTTTTCTGCATTTGCAGTTGCCGCATTACGTATACGCAGTGTTGATTATGCGCAGCATTTTGCTGATTGCGTGCAAATTTTACTTAATGTAATTTTTGATTTTCCATTTGCTGCCAAATCAAACTGACGCCATTAGGAAAAACAAATGTTTTTATTTTCTATCATTTAATACGTATACGCAGCGTTACTCACGCAACACGTGCGCATCATTTAAATATTTTAATGGGTTTTTATTTGAGATTATTCAAAAAATAAAAATAAAATAGATAAATTCTATTTGTAAATTTTCCACTTGAAAATCAAGTGTTTTTCTATCAGACCTAAGAACTGGTTTCGTTTGCGTCACGTTGTCATGCTGTCATCAAACTATTAAAATATTTTCACGTGTATTTCGCGTCTTTTCAATTGTTTCCATAATTTTTGGCATTTTCATGCATTGGCACAGCTGTTTTCTGCTTCGTTAGCGAGAGAAGAGACATAGAAGAGAGACAGCATGCAACATTCAAGGTGCAAGTTCCCAGAGCCATTGTTCGTCATGCCAAACAATGGAAACACTCACAGACGCAGCACTAACACTGAGACAAATTGCAGCTGATTTCGCATGCAAAGAGTTCAGGTCACAGACACTTTACGTAATCCCTTTTTGAACCCAACCAAAGAGATCCAAGCCGAAAAAAAATTTATTATCTTTTGTTGCCTGATTTTTGCAAAACGTTCGCAGTTGAACTCCGTTATGTCAGCTTTGTTGTTGATTTGTGTGTGGGAGTTTTCAGGAGTTTCCAGGGCAGATAAGACCCAAATAAGTTTTCGAAGGTCTCAGTTTTGGGAGGGGAGACCGTATTGCTGCAGAGATAAGCAAAATGTTTAAGCTAAATGGGATAAGTAGTTTGAAATGCTTTATTTAATTATCATAATGTGCGAATAAATAAAGAAATGTATTTAAGCATCCTAAATGTGGGAAAACGTTGTTGAGTTGAATTAAATGAGGTTTTTAAGCCCATTATAAACGTTTCTTTTTATTCACAAAATTGCCAAATTAATTTAACGCTTTTGTAGCTTATGAAATTTTGTTAAAATAAATCAACTGTGCTCCTAAAAATACTAAAGCCATTTTAATAAATATTTTTATGAATAAATATTTTTATTTAAATAGAAAAACATTTAAATGCTCCTAAATGTGGGAAAAGGTGTTGAAATTTTAGCAAACCTGAAAATATACCGCGGAAAATGCTGCCAAATGTGGGAAAGTGTTTTTGAAATGAATTTAAAGAGATTTTAAAGTGCCACTTAAGCCTTTTATAATTTGCAAAGTTGCCAAAGTAGTTCAAGCTTTTAAGGCACAAGAAATGTTTATAAAATAAATAAAATGTGTTGCCAAATCAATAAAAATACATAAATAATAAATTGAATTCTTTAGAAATGTTTGGAAATTATAAATAAAATTTCGGAAAATAGTTTTAAGCCTGTTTATTTTCTAGATTGCCAAATATGTTTATAGTTTCATTCATAAATTTATGCAAAAATGAAAAAAAAAGTAATAAATGTTTGACTATTTCGTACACATATATACTAATATCTATATGCACTATCTATAAGATATTTATCATCGCTCGTGACTTTTATCAATGGTCTCTCTTTGCTTTGTCTTCCAATCAGCTGATTACAGTATTCAATTGCTTCCCTTCCTCTCCTCTATCCCTCTCTGCCTTGCTTTGCATCTCATATGCCTCAGATGGAGCTCTCCCCTATTCCCTCACACACACACACACTCACACTTTGTATTATATAACACACGCTGCAAGCAAATCACCCTGTGATGTGTTGAGCTGACAAACTTGACTTGGCTCAACGTTACCCAACGCAGCCATAGTCCATTAGTCACTCCAGCTCGGGGATTGATGGGGGGAGTTGGCAGGAGGGGAGTACTGTGAGAAATGCCCAGGGCAATTTCGCATAGCATAGCGCATTTTATCAAAATAAGTTCATTATCAGCGCCGCAGAATGCAAGAAACGCGGCAAGGCGAGAGCCCTGACCAGCTGTGTGTCTCAGTGGTTCAATTGGGCGATGATATCAGCACTTTCAAGGCAGTTACTTAGAGAGGGGGAGGTGGTGGAAGAAGGTAGCTAGGCAGCTTGGTCAACTGTCAATGTCAATTAAAGTAAAACGCTGACGCCCACAGTTAGCGCTGCTACCGCTGCCGCTGCCGCTTGTTGTGTCAGCGAAGCAGGTGAAGAAAGCGCAAAAGGCAGAAGCGAACGAAGACAATGAGGCAAAGCAAAGTGTGTGCCGAAAGAGCCATCAAAAATTCCCATAAGCAGGCAGACAATAAACAAAATGCATTGGCCAAGACAAACAGAGGGGGAGATACATAGATAGAAAGAGAGAGCGCGAGTGTAGACAGACGCGCATGCTGTTTGGTGTCGCTGTGTGTGTCGCCATAATTATGCGGAAGCTGACAATGCAACTTGCTTTATAGCACTGGCTACACTACACTCCCCCACACTCCCCCACTCTCTGCCTCACACTGGCCAAAAGACAGCCCTCTCCCCCTCTCTTTCACTTGTTGTCTGACGCTTTTTTTTTGGCATAATTCCACACTTACAACGCGCATTTCGACGGCTGCCTGTCGCTGCTGCCTCTGTGTGTATGTGTGTGTCTATGTGTCTGTGTGTGCGTGCTTTTTGGCGACGACTCTTTAAATTGGAGCCCCCAAAGCTTAATTGCTACGCCGCAAAGCAGTTGCCATTTGATGTGCATTACATAATGCGCACACGCGATGCGAAACCAGTTGCATGTATATAGCATATCGGCATATAAACAGATATAGCATATATGTATAATATGGTATAATGTAAAATAGCATATATAACATACTCTCTGATTTAATGAAACTGTCTGACGCTGTTATAACCATAACCTTGAGAAACGCAAGATACATTTGTGATCATCATCATCGATCGATCCACAGCTAATCGACCTTAATTATGCAAACGACAAAAATGCTTATAAATGGTTTAAAGAAAAAAAGACCGAACTGAAGAAGTAAATAAAGTAACCAAAGCAACCAAAGCAACATAAAGAAACCGAAAGCAAACGTCGATCGTTTTGTTTCGATTCGATTCGTTTCGTTTCGTTCCGTTTAATTTCGGTTTCTCGTCATAACGGTGCTTACTAAATGTTTTATGTAAAATACGTGTGTGTGTGACAATAAACAAAAGCATCGGAAGATGTCACGTTTATCAGTATACCCTGTAAAGATGTAATAGAGGGCTATGCTCTGCTAGAAGAAAACTGAAAGGGAACCAAAAGAAAACCATAAATCTAGTGCCAATTGTTTGCCATCTTAAAGATATCGCTCTCCTTCTCTACAGGGTAGCTAGCAGTCGTTCCAATTGACTGTCATTGTTTTCCACACGATTTCTTTTGCACTTTACGGTAGCATTCGAAAATTTCCTCGTCTCGTTGACATTCGTATTGAAATTCGTCATAATTTGACACCTTGATGAATTAATTCCGTTTTGATGATGATGCTGTCTGTTTCTTTATATCTACTTCTTCTTCTTCTTCTGCTACTCTTAGCTTGTTCGTCTTCTATTGTTTTGCTTTGGTCGGGTGAAAGTCTCGCCCAAGGTTATTCACAAATGTTTCTTTTTTCTGCTGACTTTGAACTTATGCATGTATTTCTTCTCTTCTCTTTTTCTGTTTTTTTTTTTTTTGCCAATTAAGTTGTAAGGGCGTAGCTGACTGAACTTGGCGGAGATTTTGAAAACCGGATAAATTCAAGGGAAATTCTAAGGGCAGTTACAAAAAGATATAGTATTTGGTATATGCATAGATTCTATAGATTTATGGGTCACACATTTGAATGCGTAATTAAAATCGAAATGCTAAATTAATGGTATTATTTAGTAAATCTCTAAAAATAATTTATTTCATATATCAAGTTCGTTGCCTAAGTCTTTTGTATTACAAGGCAATTCTCTCAGTTCTTGCAGTTCTGCAATTTCTCTGCTATCCCCAGCATTTAATTACAACAGCCCATTGACTATTGACCCTAGGCTGACCCGCTAAATGGGTTCATCTTGGAACGTGCCGCCTTAATCTTATTTTTCATTTGCTCTATGCACAGCTTCAACCATTTCCTCTGAGTGTCAATCATTTACCATCAGTTTTCGCCCAATTTCACCGATATATCTCGGATCGCATGTTGTTGATGGTGCTGCCGATCACTTGCAGGTGCGACACACCCGTTAAATTGGGCTGCTGCATTTAAGATCTTGTTAAAAGTTTTATGAAACTGTCTATACATACATATAGCTCATTTATTTTATATATTTTTATTTAATGTTCAAAAACATTTTCTAAAGTTTATGTTTAGATATTTAACTAGTTTAATTAGAATTTTATTTTGTATGGGGTGTTTAAGATTTTCCGTTTATTTCCATGCTGGATCATGCGTGTTGCAATACATTGTTTGAGTCTTGGCTATCTTTTCAATTTATTTTGCTCACTGTCTTGCAAAATGTTGTATGCAAATTGCCCTAAAAATTGATATAGTATCCGAAAACCTGCCCAGGCCTGTTGCAGCATCTCCTCCCACTCCCTTCTTCTTCTTCTTTTCTTCTTTTTTGGCTTTTTACTCTTTACTCTGCGTTCCATCAGTCTAAAAGACAAATGTCATGCGATTTGTTGTAAGAGGCGATGTTGCAAAATGCAACAGCAACTGTCGTCGTTATTGTTTCTGTTGCTGTTGTTGCTGCTGTTGTTCTTTCAGTTGTTGTGTTCATGTTGATGTTGTTGCTGGGCAGTTTTGTTTGTTTTCCGTTGGTTTTCAGTTTGTCAAAGTTCCGCGAGCACGTCGTGTCGTGGATGCTGCCGCTGCTCGTTGCTGCTGCTTCTGCTGCCACGCATCGCTGCATCATTATTGACAATTAGCCGCATTCGATGGCATTTGCGACTGGGCGGATGTGCAGCAACAACAACAACAACAACAACAACAGCAGTAACAGGCTGCTTGTTGTTGCAGCTGCCTTTTAGCTTCTTGGCCTTACGCAACAATTAATTACAGCCAGCGGGCCAGAAAAGTAGGTTTTGTACAATAAATACGAATTATTAATTGTACAAGCAATAACAACAACAATAGCAGCAGCAACAACAGCAGCAGCAGCAGCAACAGCTCTAAAGTTGCAACAGTTTGTTGGCTGCCAAAGAGGATGCCACACTGCGTACTCAGCTTACTGTGGTAAAAAGTCCATTTGAGCGTGACGAAACTGGGTGTACAGCGGGTGGGGTAGGTGGAGGGGTATACACTGGGGCAGTGGGTGTGGTTGGGTAGGCCAAAAGGGAACTGGAAGCAGCGCAGCAGAGAGCAGCGCAATTCGTATTGAATTTGCATGCTGCAATCGAGAGGCCTTTGCAATGTAGCAGAAGCGAGAGAGATAGAGAGAGAAAGAGAGAGATAGAAAGATATATGCAAAATTAGATTGTACTATTATTGCTTCATATATTATGTTTTATGACTAATATTAGCATTATTAATACTAACTAAAAGCACTTTGAAATTGTATATTAATTTTAAGCAAATATTGATAATGAATAAGACATTTTCGACACTATAAAGTGCATATTTATTCTTGAAATAGCTTAATCAGTGTATCTGCTTTATCTTTCAATTGAAAAGTTATCTCTATAAAGCTTGATAAACATGCTATATATTAGTGTACACCGTAAATAAGTCGAAAACGATCTTCTTTTGGTTTTATTCTGAAAATTGCAGTACACTTCTAGTATTTCTGTAATATGCTCCATGAATTCAATTGAAATTTCCATACTGTAACTATTACTTGTTAGGATAGAGGTCATACGAAAGATAACAGGTTTCTTTCGTTTGGTTTACTTATAGCTTTTAACTTTCATTAATGTTATTTTAAATTGCTATATTAACTATTTATATCATTATACCATTTACTAATAAACTCTACTATTGTTATTTTCTCTTTGCAGTTCTTAGCTCCTTAGTACACACAGACTGTAAGATTACACAACAAAAAAATGTTCTCAATACTGTGCACGATTGCAGCGCTTCTCCTGGCCAGCACAATGTGTCAGGCACTGCCAGACGTAAGTATGATAATAGATATAGTATTTATATATATTTTAAGGTTATGTGACCCCCTCCTCGATAGCGGATAATCACGTTTTCGACAGTGAAATAACTCATCAATCAATTGCAATGCAAATGAAATAAACCATTTTCGGGGGCACTCGATAAAAGACAAAAGCAGTTAACGGTTGTGTTTGACAGAAGACAACAACAGCAGCAACAATAACAATAAAAGCAACGCGATACAATATAATACGATACAAACGACCGCCAGAATTTGATTTCAGTGTCGTTTTGTGGCTCGCAATCGCATTGTGCGTAATTAGCATTTTTTAAAAACATTTTTTGTATATTAATTAAATTACAAAACTATTTCAAGCGAGTCGAGAGAGAGAGAGAGACTCCGTTAGCGTCTTACCTCGTTCTCTATCTCTCTCTTCCGCTCTCTCGCTCTCACCCACAGCTGACATTGTTACCTCAACTCAAATCAACTCTCATTGAAAAAACAAACGCACGCTCAGCTTTTGTCTCGCAGAAAACGCTTCGACATCGAATTATATGGCCAAGGTCAGACGTAAAAAGTTCTTGTAATTATTTCAAGTAAATTTTGAGTCGTTGCCTTTTGATTGCTTTTGTTTTTGGTCTTTCGTTTTCATGTTGTTTTCGTGCAGATTTGAACTCGACTGCAGTTGAGAAAATTTATTAGTTTCGTAGATAACTTTTGTGTTAATAAAACGATACTAATGTTGTTTTCAGTATAGATCATTATCACGTTTAGTTAGGTGTATGTGAAAGCGCAGGTATTATATCATCAAGATTACTCATAATTATCAAATATTTATTTTAATAAGTGCGTGTGGTACATCAATTTTTAAAGATAATTTAGGCAAATAAGGCTTACAAGAATCAATATGCTGAATTCTCTGTCCTTATTGCTTATAATAAAAAAAAAACGATTTTCTGAGCAAGATGGCGTTCAAAAAAATTTTAAAAATTTGATTACTTGTTTAATAACAGTAATAGACAAGATTCATGTTATAATCGACAAATATCGTTATTGTGAGCAAACTTATTCTATATAAGAATCATTATGTGACACTTGATAATTCTAGGTGCTATAATAGCAGAGAATCAGGCGTTTCAAGAGAAGATCATAGTCAAATCAATGTTAGAAAAGCTCTCAAGCTCGTATATCTAGTCTTAAGTGTGTGTACTTGGAATCTTCTTGAACTTTGCTCCTGCATAGCGCGCGTTATTATCGAGTCGCTTCCTTGACATCTCTATTTCGATATCATTCTCCTTCGTGTTCGGCTATAAACGAATGCCAGAAATGAGATAAGATGCCGCTTGCAAAACAAACACTGTGACTCTTTCAGTCTCCGTCTCCGTCACAGTCTCAGTATCCAATTGCGACTTGGGGCTGCAATTAAAGTTGACTTAGAAACATCAGCATCATAAGGCAGTAAAAAAAGCAACAACAATAAACTATGACGAGGCCCTTCAAAATCGCAGCGAAGCATAAAAATGATGGCAAAGTAAGCAACAAGGCAGCACGAAACTGACTGAGGGAATGAATGAATGTCGGAATCAAGAATCGATACGATTTTATAGCATAATGTGTAGCTATAAAACCATGAGTCAGCCATCTGTCAGACAACTCTTGTTCCAGTTGTTGTTGTTGCTGCTGCTGCTGTTGATCTAGTTATGCTTTGTGTGTTGTCAAAATATGAAAAATTCCGCCTTCCTCTTCCTTCTTTGCAGTTTCGATTTCGATTTTGTTGATTCTGATGTCGATTTTCCTCGGGAATATCGTTGCCAGTTGCAGTTGCTTGTTGTTGTTACTGTTGTTGTTGTTGTTGGTCAAATAAATAAAGCCTTTTAATTGTGAAATCAAGAACTCTGGCGGTTTTTCAAATTTGTGTGGCACGATCTGTTGTTGTTGTTGTTGTTGCTGTTGTTTGTCAGACTGTTGCGACTGTTGCCTGTCACGCTTGACTTTTATCTTTGGGTTACGCTGCAGCTTGGGTCACGTTCCCGTCGATGGCCAAGCGAGTGTGTGTGTGTGTGTGTGTGTGTATGGGTAGGTGGGTGAGTAACAACCTAAATATATTTATATCAGGTATGCAGAGTGGGAATTCTGTGAGATTATTATTCAGTGAAGAATTTTGATAGTGAACTATAGATATAGATAGATAGTATGATGATTGATGATAACTGAAAGAAAGAAAAGTGCAAAGAATGCAGCGAAGGGTGAAAAAGCCGCAAAAGATATCAAATATATTTATATATAAAAATAAAGCTGTGAAAGCTAAGAAATGTCAACACAAAATATATGATATCTTTATATAACAATATATATTTATAAAATATACATAGTGACTGTCTTTCAAACGGAAAGTGCTTCCCGGAAAGCGACGTGCTTCTGAGCTCCAACGAAATGTGTTTCCATTAAGCGGGGTGCGCGTTGCTTCTCTCTTCGCGTCTCTGGCTCGTTTTGACACCCTGAACTTTTCACACTTTGTTAATTTTCAGTATAAACGCAAAAAGCGAACGAATGAAAATAAATGCAAAAGAAAAGCAACAACAACAGCAGCAACAGCAGCAGCAGAAGCGTTTGCTAATTTCCGGCGCTTGTCAGGTGCGGCAAGGTCAACACACCCGGGACAAGCATCTCCTCTCTCTCTCTCTCGAAACAGCCCCACAAAATGAGCAGACAAGGAGCAGTTATTATCATCATAACTATTTAGGCAGTTCCACTGTCTATCAGTCCGTCTGTCCGCCCCTTCGCCGTTTTCAAGTGAATAATTTCTTTGTGAGGTCGAGTGACACTCTTCCGAGCGCGTCGTCGATGTTGATTTCGCTGTTGACTTTGACCGGCAAGCGGCAATTGCACAAGCCACAAGGCACAAGGCAAGGCAAGACAAGGCACAGTGCGCGAGATAAGTGTGCGGATGCCATAAACAGAGTATTGGCCTCCCCGTCGCAGCCAATTTTGCGCCTTTTACTTTACCTGACTGCTGTCTCTAGTTGCTGCTGCTGTTGTTGTTGTTGTTAAGTAGTCACAGTCGCGATCGTAGTCGGACTTACCATGCCGGTTATATCGGGCGTATGAGTAATCACACAATTTCAGTAATTGCGCGCACAAAACAGCAGCAGCAGCAGCAGCAACCGGACAACCAGCAACAACAACGACAACTGCGGCTACAACAACATTATCTGCATTAGCTTGCCATACAAATTACAAACACAAATTTCACAATATCCGTCATTGCACCCCGTCGAAATTAAAGCGCGCGCCGCTTGGACAAATCGCCAACAGCAGTCGCTGTCGCCGTTGCCGACGATGAATGAGATTAGCTGCGATTTAGTTCACTAGTTCACGGAACTTTACTAGTGCAAAAAGAAGCAACAAGATTTAATTCTAATTGCGTTACCAATTAAAAAAAGAAAAAAAGTGTGTGAGTTAAAGCTGATTGAAAACAAACTCGATCTCTTAAAGGATCAATATCGATTTCTTTGACACTCACAGTTAACAGAAGTATCGATTACGTTGGCAGCGATGCTTGCTTGCATATCACGAAATCAATCAAATAAGTAAACATAAAAATAAATATACAATTTTTTATACAACATATTTAGAATCATATTTAAGAATCCTTATTAATATTACAAATAACTAATTTAATGTTTTCAAAGGATTCACTACGCATCGTTTGCCATTCACAGCTGACGCTTGACTTAACATACAATGTTAAAAATGTAAAGGCTTAACATTTACCTTTCGCTGTAAACAACTTGCAATAACATTTTAATTTGCCACTGCCAAATGAACTACTGCAAATGAACCGAAATTTAAATGGAACTACAAAACTCCATCCCTGATTAGCAGCATTTGCTTGCCTTAATCTTGTCCATCAAATGGCGGATTTTTGCATAATTTCCTGTTGAATCGCATTAATTGCAATTAATTGGCAGCAGCAGCAGCAAGGGCTAGCGGTTAATCTCCTTCCCCCTTCCCACTGCAGCTGCCCTCGCCAGCTCAGCAAGTGTTGATTGCTATTCGGTGTTTGGGTGTGGCTGCATTGAGCTGGATTTGCATACAAGTGCACATGGTAAATTGCTGCTGCTGCTGCTGCAGCTGCAGGTGCAATGCTGACCACAGCTGAGCCATAAGGAAGCCCTCAGCAAATGGTTGCACTCATTCTCGCTCTCTCTCTCTCTACTCGCTTGCGCTCGCGCTTGCACTCAACACTCGCTTGCACTCAACACTTGCCTTTAGCACGTCATCAGTTTCACTTTCGTTGGGCAAAAGTTGCTCAATCTGCTGGCGACCCCCAAGAGATGCTCGAAACACGTTTCAAATGAAAGTAAAAACTCTTTGGCATTGTCTGCGTTGTTGTGCGCGTTTGTTCACCTGTCGCTGCTGCCGTTGCCGTTGCTGATGTTGCTTCGTGCGGCTCGCTTCGCCGGCTGCCGATGTTGCTGCCACTGCTTGCATTTCAATTAAAGCAGAATTATCACGTTAACCGTTATACAAGATGCCGAAAAAAAACTGTTGTGGCATGCTGTTTACCTTGTCTTCTTCTTCTACTTGTCTCTTCCTTCTCCTCCTCTACTGCTGCTGCTGTTGCTGCTGCCTAATCGACGTCTTCTTGTCGACTCATTGCGAACCATTTATGGGCTTTGCTTTGAAAATACTCTGTAAAAAATTTGCCTAAATTGTCAGGCCAAGAGACTTGGCAAGTTCGTTGCCTAAGTCTTCTGTATTGCGATTGCCAAAAGGAAATTCTAGTTTCTCGTTTCCAGCATGCGCGCTTTGACCCTGTAACAAATTTCGCGAATTGTCGATTTGTTGCGGCTGCTGTTCGGAATGTTTGATGCCAAATACTTTTGGCCAGCGGTAGCAGCAACGAAGCAAACGCGCCAAACGGAAATGCTGCTGAGAAGGCAAAAGAAAAAAACGAAATAAATAAAAATTAATCAATTTACTGTGGGGAATAAAGGGGCTATCGATATATTGATAGTTATAGCTGCAATTCAAAGTTGCCTCACTTGAATCTAACTGAGAAAAATCACATAAAATAAAATTCTTTATCAATCAAATTTAATATCAAAAGCAACAACAACAGCAACAGCTTAACGCGCAGCAACAATTGCGTGCAAATTAAATTCGCATTAGCCAAAACAATAAAATATTAATTAAACTACATACACATAACGTTAAGAGGCCCATTTCCAATTTGGAGCTACACGCAAACCATTTTAACCGTATTATTTCATTAGGATGGTTGGTGGGTGAGCTGCGCAGGGGGGAAGGGGGTTTCTGGGGTTTCTTCAGGCCTTCCACAGAAACCGAAAACCCCAAGCGGCATGCGACGCACTGACCCTGACCCACTTGCTGAAGATACCGACCCGAACCTCGACTGGCGAAGTTGACTCGAGTTCAGCTCAGCTCAGCCGAATCGTTAATCTCCAGAGCACTCGAGATCGTATACGTCGTATAGCCAAAATAACCATATAAACCATATAAGCTCGTGCTCATGCCGTGCCTCAATTGATTATTGATTATTTTTCAATTAATACTTTAACAATTGCCGCAATTTGTTATTGCCCACGGCACACACACGCAAACTCGATCTCTCTCTCCCTATCACACACGCTCTAACTCTCTCTCTCTTTCTCTCTCTTTCTTTAGCTACACAAACAAATGTCGCCGGAGCAACTGCAGTCGGTTTTCCATGTGGATACACACGACGCGGTGCCAGACTACGAGCTCGTGCAGCTGCTGCATCACACGCCACAGCATCGTCATCGTCGCAGCATCGGTGTTGCCGATGCGCCTCCGCCTTCGCCTCCTCCGCCGCATCATGTCAAAAAGGATCTGAGCAAAAATGCCTACTACAGTGAGCTGAAGCAGCAGGCTGGAGTCGGCGCCGGCAACAGCTTGCTGGGCAACGATGTCAGCGCCATTAAATCGCACAATGTCTCGTTCAGCGCCTTCGGGCGTCACATGAATCTCACGCTGCGCGCCACGCAGGGCCTCTTCAAGGGGGCGCCCCATGAGCTGCGTATGTGGTCGGTGGGCAGCGAGCCGAATGCAACACATGGCCTGGACATGCAGGAGATACTCAACGAGGAGGTGAGTTTGTCAAGCCTGACAACCTCTTTCTATTAGTTTTGGGTGTCAAATTCAAATGAGAAGATTATCAAATAGGGAAATAGGTTGCTAATAGTTGAAGGAGAATCAGATCAGTTGAAATATATATATAAATCTCTCTAATCATTTCAAATTAAAAGTCTATATATACCTACATATATATATATATTTATATATAATGTAATCGAACTTTCGATTTGGTTTTTTCCCAAATTTCTTCTTCAGATAAATTACACATAATTGGCCTATATTCATTTTAGGCATATATTCCATAGTTTTCTATAGTTTTTTTTATGTGGTTCCGTTTTTTTATCGGGCACGTTCGATTGGTTTCTCGCCGCGTTTCGTTGCACTTTCATTGTTACATCACGATTTGTAACATTTTCTTTTTATTTTTTATTATTATCCGTCTGCATTGGCTTTTATTGCTTTATTTGTATTGCTCTTACAGGGGTAATCGTATTGGTAATCGTATTCGTATTCATATTCGTACTCGTATTCGTATTCGTCTGTGTATTTGTATTTGTGTTCGTCTGTGTGCTTTGTCTTCCGCTTCGTACTCGCTTGTTTCTTATCAGCATATTTGCTTTAGTTGCGCTTCGTTTGCGTCTCTCTTGTTGATGTCTCTCGAGGGGATCTCTCGCTCCTCGGTGCATTGGCTCTGTATCTAATCAAAATTAATTGGCCATGTGATAAAGAGATTAGACCTCCAGTCAGATGGGGGGGGGGAATCGTAGCCGGCTTTAATTACATCGTTTGTTGTGTAATTAGACGCCAAAGCAATGCGAATCGAATCGAAATCCAAAAGTCAAGGACGTGCGGAAATCGGCTTATATAAAGTCATCGTCGTCGTCGTCAGCGTCGCCGTCATCGTCGGTAGCCAGATAAGTCGCCAGACAAACAGTTGCTGACACTAAAGCGTAAATTGATCGTTTCTAATGTCAGGTGAAGCGAATTAACGTGTCTATCGAAGGAGAGAGATCTTAAGAGTCCATTTATATGGATTATAAAGCAACGTGGTACAAGTATTTCTGCATATGGCATGTATAAATAAATCAATATAATAATATTTGTGCGCAATGCAAATATAAATAAATGTGAACAGGGAATAGTGAAGGTATAAAGATATTTCAAAATATTATGCACAAAATTGCAAATTTTCTATTATTTAATAATTCTCTTTTATGCAAAACATAATTTCCTCATATTTCATTATTAAATAAGTAAATACGAAATGCCCAGGCACTTATGCAAATTACATTAAATCTACAATATAAAATCAACAAACCAATTTCGCTTTACGGGGGCACGTAAAACCCACACACACACACAGAGCAACCCTCACTTCACCGTGATCGTGAACGTGACTGTCAGTGTTCACTTTCTTTCGCCTTGCTAATGCACAATTATGTTCGAATATATATTCACCTGGCCCGATGACGAAGTACCCGCTTATCATGCCCAAAAAGGGGAGGAGCAAATGCAAGTGAATTTCAGAGTTGTTGTTGCTGTTGTTTATGTTATTAGGCCACTTTTGTGGCCACTTGATCGATCGCAGTTTGTTACACGACTTGGGCAATATATATTGCTATATATAACTACTCATATATGATTTGAATGCAAGGCACACGCTCTGCAAACTTCGGAAATGAAAGTGAAATGTCATGTCAAGCCAAGAGTTGCCCGCCTCCCTCCGTCTCACTCTCCCTACTGCTGTCTCACTCGTATTTTAGTGATTTATTGTGTTAATTCGGCTTGCAGAGGAGGCATGCGAAATGCGGAAAGATTTTCGACAGAGAGAGAGAGAGAGAGTTTTCTTTATGGCTGGATTTGATTTGTATTTTTAATTAAAACAAAAATTCGCAATGCACTTTTGTACAACACACACACACTCGAATAATCTGAGCTAGTGTCGACGTAAAACGATGGAAATACCTTGACTCATGCTACAAAAACGTTGCCAAATGGGCCTCTGGCTGCGAGCCAAAACATCAGCTAAAACAACAAGAAGTCCAACAACAACAACAATTGGAACACTTTGTATTCGTCGAATAATGACAGCACTTTACCTCGCTGCAGACCTCGCATCAACAGCAACGGCAACATTTGTTCTAATTTGTGGCATGAGTTGTTAAATATTTGTTTGAGACCCCCCCCCCCCCCTTTATTTACCCCTACCCTTCTAAGATTTTTTGGCAATTTTTGTGGTTTTATTTTCGCAACCGCAAACGGAAAATATTTTCGAAGCTGACCTCGTGCAACAAACAAAAGACTTAGGCCACAAACTTGAGCCAGGAAAATTGCCCAGCCGAAATTAATCAAATTTTCGCCATTTATTTTTCATTTTTGCCACTTTCAAATTAAGCTCGAACTTTAATTGCACTCTGTGTGTTTATTTTAGCCACTTTTTCTGCAAAATGGAAAATGCTGTTTTGCCGTTGTTGTTGCAGTGAAATTTAAAGGCGGCTTTGGCACGGCCCGAACCGGCTACGCCCTGTACTTTTTTCCTCGCTAAAACTCATTTTGGGACTGCCAAGAAACTGTGGCCAGACCATACGGCACACCCACCACTCCCAGTCCAGGTTCGAACTCGTTCACAATGGGCGCAGGTGTAGGGGAGGGCCGGGCAAAATGCCTGCGGCAAAGGTCAGGCGCAAAAAATGAAATAAAATACTGCAAAAGTACTGCAATATAGTATATATGTACAGAAGTAAATAAAGGCGCGGAAGCGGTCCAAAACGAAGCATAGCGAATTGTTGGCAAACAGGAAAAATACATATCGTTGCCACAGGGCGCAATGTGCGGGGCAGGCATTGCGTTTCTTACGTTTGCCCTTTAGAAATGCATAGATGGTTAAGCTTTCCAATTATCTACAGAGGAAGAGGCAAAGTTATGGTATTACGACTGTATCAACCTTGGCAACTTACGCAATCACTTACAATTATAGATTGGGCAGAACCCGCTGCAAATATACCTCGAGACGAACGCTTGCAATTACCATAAATAGGCGCTATAGACGTGGCCAATGAGTGTGCACTATATTGCGCTTCCTCTGCTGCGCCACAATCGATGCAAGCTTCGCCGATGGTTAATGAAGTTTCCCAAAAGAGAAAAACCGAATACACTTGAGTGCATAATTAAAACGCTGTTCAAGCAGCAATTGCAGCTAAATTTCACAAGCTCACACACACACACACACACACATATATACATAGACTAACTGGGGTACTACCTCTTGTCATTGCGAAAAGCGACTTCAACTTTCCGCGCGCATTTCCATTCCATTTAGCCTCCTAGCCAGCTAGCTAGCTTGATTAATGAGCTGGCGATTTGGCAGCTGAATGCATTTGAAATTAGCTCACTGTACCACTGTCTCCGAGTGTGTATGTGTGTGTGTGTGTGTGTGTGTCCCACTGTCTCCCACTCGCTTAGAAAGCAGCTCGACGCGACTGTCGCTGTGACTGCGTTTTGGTTGCATTTCGCTCGACTCGCTTGGCCAAATGATTGCATAATGTCGCTCGAGTTGTTGCCTGACAGCCGCCGCTTGTTATTGTTGTTGTTAGTCTTGATGTTGTTGTTGTCGCTGCTAGCCATGCTCATGTTGCATTTATTGTTAACGCTGTGCGGCTTGTTGCTTTGTAGCCGCAAAACAGCTAAAGTCGCTGCTCATTCCCTTTTTTGCAGCAGCAGCCAAGTACGAATACTACTTCGAGTACCCGTAGCGTACCCCAACAGACTGCTTGACACACATACATATATACCCACTATCTATGTGTATATATCTTGCTGTCCACTTTTTTTCTACTCTGGGAAATTTGCCTAACTCAATGAAAGTTAACAGGAAGTTATCGAGTTTCTGCAAAAAGGAATTAGAAATAAATATAAAATTATAATTAAACTGTTGAAAAACTACTCAATTGATTTGCGAGAAATGAAAAACACTTTAAAGATCTTTCCGGTACTTGATAAAATTGTGCAGTGTCTGCTTAATTGCTGCGTTTTGAAGAGTTTGCAGAAAGAAAGTATACAATTTATGTATATTAATATACCATATGATATATGAGCTAGTTAGCTGTGAAGGTTCTCGAAAACTATCGTTTAGTTTCTAAGAAATAGTTACGTTTTTTTAACTCTATCCATACATGATATATTGTTTCTTCTGTTCATAGTCTCGGTTCATTCATTCAAATCATAAATCCCCGCTGATCCGTTGAGCCGTGGCACAACAATTGAAATAATCTCTGGCATAATCACAACATTGATCATCGCTGACCAAGCGACTGAAATGTGTAATTAGCCAAATAATGGACGAACAATGAGTCGCGTAGGCCGCCCCCACCGACAAGACAAGGCAAAGAAACCTTGGCATTGTGACGGCCAAGCCAGTTGTCTGTGTTTGTGTGTGTGTGTGTGCCTGGCATTGTTGGGCATATGCAGTGCATAATGGTGCGTAATCAAGTCGCGTCAAATCCGACTCCGGCTCCGACTCTGCTGGGGATAAATGGCAATCGTTATGCGCACTCTCGACTCACGCTGTCCAACGCGTCGTATGCGTAACGCAACGCGAACGCCGCCTACACGCTGCTAACGCGCACGCTGTCGATGTCGCTGCTAATGCGCTAATTGTCAGTTAGCGTGGTTAAACGGTGTTTGGATTTATGTCTTGCAGATTTGTGTGTGTGAGTATCTGTGTGTGAGTGTGCGCTGAGACCGTGTGGGCGCACACATATGCCTTGGCTGGCATGGCAGGCCGAGCAACTTCTTAGGCTGAGATTGCGCTTTCATTTCGAAAAAAAAAAAACAAAAAACAATGCAAGCCAGCTGGGAAAACTTCTCACAGTACATCGTCAAGTTCGTTGCCTAAGTCTTTTGCTAATTTTCGCAGCCATCAAGTTCGTTGCCTAAGTCATTCGTTAAAACAGTGCTCCAGTTTCTTTTTTTCGGCCAGGAAGTTGTTAGCCTTATGTGTGTGTGTGAGTGAGTGAGTGAGTGTCTGTAGTGCAGCTTTTACTTTCGTTTCTCGCAATACCCTAGAAAAAGTGAGGGAGCGGTAGTTAGCTTTGGGCGAGAGCACTCAATCGAGCGACGCCCACGCATCGCTAGAAAGCAGCTCACAATTGTGTTGACTCTTAACGGCTTAATTGCTCTCTTTCTCTCCCTTTCCCACTGTCTCTTTCCCCGCTCCCCTCCCATCTCGCTGGCAATTTATAAAAATAATACGCATAGAAAGGCACGCAGCCCTTGGGGGCGCCACTGCCGGCTGAAGTGATTTACATAAGTCTCGAGATCTCTGGCCAAGATCTGCATAGTGTTTTGTAGCCATTTGTAATTAAAAAATTTACGACGCCGTTAATAAAAATCGAGACAGCTAAAGTAGTTGCAGCAGCAGCAACAGCAACAACAACGTCAGCAATTTACAGCTAACAATTCTTGCAGCAAGTTGGCTAATTAAAGCGGCCACAATTGCAGCAGAACTACAACCGAAATGGGCACAATTGTCAACGAGTTGTTAACAAAGGAAATTGGCATATGCAAAGAGTGCTTGTAATGCCACAGAGACACAGAGAGAGAAAGAGAGACAGAGAGAGAGAGACAATGAGTGTGCGACAGTTAATAAATATCTTGTCGAGCACTTGGCCGGCCAACTGGCAATGTGGCCAACAAGTGCCTTGATTCTAACCACTTGGCAGCTGAATAAGAAACCAAAAACCGAAAACAAAACAAAAACCGAAACCGAAATAGTATAAAAATACTAAAAAATACTAAAATACTATACTGTGCATACGTGTGGGGGTCGCTCTGCTTGCTTTGAACTTATTTCCACAAGGTCGTTGAACATGACATGTTGGTCAGACAGCCAGACAGGCAGACTGACCGCCAGACTCTGCCTCCCCTCTCTCACAGTTTGCCTGACCGACAACAAATTAAGCTATAACCGCTTGTTGCACAGGAAAATCACTATTTATTGGCCTGTGCGCACTGCGTTTGCGTGTCAGCACGTTTCGCGGTCAGAAACGCCCCAAAAAGTAGCAACGCCTCCCTGCTTCCAAAACGCATAATTACAGAGCATCGCTGAGCAGGCAGCTAATGCGCATCTCAGTTCATCTAAAGGGAAACTGAGGCTTCTCTTTTGCTTACTGGGTAATTGAGAAATTGAAAAGCTGTCTTTATTTCAATCTCTCTATAACTCCGTATCTCTTTCTCTCCTTCTCTTCCTCATCTATCGCCCCACTATTCTTCTGCATTTTATGTCCAATACGAACTTTATTTTTCTTTAGTTTCTCTTTACTATTTACTTTATCTTCTCAATTGTTTTTACTGGTACCTTTTCAGTTTATTAAATTCCTAAGTAGTTGTTTTCTCCCCCTCTCAGTTTATCTCTACTTAATCTTAAATCCTAGAGTTATTATAGCAATCTATTTAAGTGTGCATAATTCACTTATCCACTGCATCGGCTGCATCTGCTCTATTGTTTGCCCAATCCCCCGGCTGATTTATGGCCAAATGCTACTCGGCTACTCCGACTGCTTTCATCGCATGTGGGGGCCACTTTGGCCACTTTGGTCACTTTGCTGTGTGACTTTGATTTTGGCACTTGGCTTTGTATTTATTGGCTATTTTATTACTATGCTTTTATTTTTTGGTCTCTTGGCCAGTTATGAAAATGATTTATGCTTGTAATTTGATCGAACGCCGTGGACAAGTTTTGCGGCTAGCATCGGATTCGGCTGTGGCTGCGGCTGTGGCAGCGGTATCGGTGGACGCAGCGGACGCAGTCAATGCCAAACGTTGATGTCAAGTGTCAGATTACATTTATTTCGATATTTATTACAGAACTAATGGGCAGGCGCAGAGGCAATTAATCTAATTAGTTGCACAAACACACACAGAAACACACACACACATTTGATTTGCTGAGATGCTATGCTAATTCATCTATGGATTTCCCCTGCTGCTCTCACAACTCCCTCACAACATATTTCGGGCAGCCTTGAGCCAAGTAACAGACGAATGTCGATGTCAAAGGATTGAGGACTGAGCACTGAGAACTGAGAACAACAACAACAACAACAACGAGCTGTAAAACCAGCTCAAGAGCTTGTGCTGCGATTGGCCATTTGGCCAAATGTCAAAAGCGCAAGCTTTAGTTTAGTTTTTTTTGTGTGTTAGCCACGTTGCTGCTTTTCATGGTCAGCACATGCGGCACAGCACACGGCGTATGAGTGACGTGCATGCTGAGGCGTCAAATTTGCTGACCAAGTGCATAAATCAAAGCGCCGCAAAGCCCACGCCATTGCCGATTCTCTGCTCTGGTCTGGGTCGCTGCCGCTGACAGTAGGCACCTCTTAATCTCTGTCTCCAGCCATATGTCTGTCTCTGTCTCACTCCCTGCCGGCCTGACCACGCTTGGAATAATTCTCTATGTTCTTTTCTATTTGTTTTTGCAATGCAACGACGCCTGCGGCCTGTTCGGGTCTTGGTTCAACGGAATGTTCGGAATGCGAGCACTACAAATTGATTTCGCTGTTAATTGAAATCGATCAAGTTGTGCTTGGCTGCTGGATCCTGCTCAATTTCATGTTCTAATAGAGAAATTTTAATACAAATTAATTGTTATGAGCCCAACAGGTGTAATATGTTGCCTTCATATTTGAAAAATTCTACTCAAGGAACGATAGCATAGTTAAGCTACTCATAGCATTTATACACCCATCTATTCATTCTATAAACGTAATACTAACACACTACTTTTATCTCTTTTATGTTTGCAGCATCACAAGCACGAGATCGGTGAGGTGTTTCAAGATGAGCAAAACATGGCTGCGATTCTGATGCGTCGTCACATCGAAACGGGAGATCTGATAATGGTGAGTTGAGGCACCAAACGCACACACACACAACACTCTTTAAAGTAACCTCTCTGCGTGCTCTGCACAGCGCGAAGGTCAGCGAGAATTTTCAATTAGCACGCCCGCTTTAAGCTGCTGCTGCAGATTTGCAATTGCTACGCTTTTGCTGTTATGACAGGCGGCTATTGTTGTGGCACAGGCCAAGCCTGACCGTTCTGAGCAAGTTGACCATGCCAGGCCAAGGCATGTAACTGTGACTGCGGCTACGGCACTGGCTATGGCATTTCTGTGGGCCGCACTTGGGGGCAGTTACAATTAAACGCCTGCCACTTGCGGATAATTTGCGGATTTAGACAATTTCTGCTGATTAAGCATTAGTTTATATCTCTCGCTCGTTCAACACATTGTCCAATCCATTTGGCCAGCTGCAACAAAGAGACCGAAAGGAAAAATGGCAAACAAATAAAGAATATAAGCGAAAACAAGACTGAGATTGAGAAAAAACCTCACGAGTTGTCGTCAGAGCCAAATCGAGCACCTTGACCAATTTGCTAAAGTGAAAACTTTGATCGCGCATGGGCGATAGGCGCGTAAATAACATGATCTACTATATGTTTATAGTATGTACAATGTCGGATAACGTTTAAAAGCCGCTGCTATAAATCAGTATTAGGCAATTGAAACGATCTAAAGAAATAGTATAAGCTCGAGAGTTCACTAGAAATATGCACTGAAATTTGTCAGCAATCAAAGCGTATCTAATGGGAATCTTGTGATATATATATAAATAAAATTTATATTTTAAAGTTGTGCCAAGTTCTTAAGCTCTAACTTCTAATTTAAATATTAGAAATAAATAAATAGTAATTAATAATAAATTAACAGCTATTAGATCTTGAGAAAAACTAATCAAAATCTTAATTTATCTGTTACTTGTTTTTAAATTTAATTAAGTACATGCCTTAATCTCTTGTTTTCCCAATTTTTCGATTTTGCCAAAACATGCTTCCTTACATTACACACACCTTCACACCTCCAACTGCTGAAGGTCGAACTGGCCGTCAATTTTAATGATTAAGCTACTAGTAGAATCTCTGCAGATCTGCGTGGTATTTGTCAGTTTAGCGCGACTTTTAATCACAATCAAACAATTGCCAATTAACTTTTAACCTGCGGAAATTGTCGTTAATTCTTCTAATAGTATTTCTAAGTATAGAACTGCAAAGTAATCGTAGTAGGAAGTGAAGGCTTGGGAAATCGAATCTCAACTGAAACGAAACCGAAACCGAATCTCTTGAATTAATTGCGCAACATTTTGAGCGAATATCAGGCAAGCAAAATGTCACAATGCCAAAACGCAATAATCAATAACGAAAGAGCCGACAAATATGCATAGTAAGAGGGTCAATCAATAACAAGCCAAATGGCCAAACAGCCAAATGGCCAAAGAGCCAAACTAGCCCCAAACAAGCTGATATGGCCAACAAACAAGGCTTCAAGCCGGGCTGCGGCATCGACGATACGTCTTCAAAGTTATTTTTTGGCAATTAACTGACGTTTGCTTATTTTTAATTTGTTCAACAGAGATCGCAAAAAACAATCGAACATTCAAGAGAGTGAATAAAAAAAACACACTTTTATATTTGATAATAATTACACAGACAAGTTGGCCAAGCCATCGGTCAATAAAAGGTCAAACAGCAATGTCTGGCCGCGTCCGCGTCTTGACCGACTTGTTATGGCCAAGTGCGCTGTGCTGCACTGCACAGCATGGAAAAGCATGAAAAAAAATTCAACAATTCATAAATAATATTGTCGAATACATTCATATGAGTGTGTGTGGAAAAATCTTTTTGCCTCGCTGACATTTTGAAGTGCAAAGCGGCTGCACAACAACCAAATACACTGTGAAAATTTCGCAAGCCGCAGCTGTTCCGAACCGGCTCGTGGATCTTTAGGCCGATCTCGGCTTGCGTCTTCCGGCTTAGCTTTGACCTTAAACGGCTTGGAAAATACCAAATCGCCGACTTGTAATTAACAGAAGATCTTTCGGCCAAGCCGGGGTGACAATTACACAATCTTCACAAGCTCCTACGTTGATTTTTTTTTTATTTTGACTATGAAAAATCTTAGCTTTCTTATGGCCATTTAATTAGAGCCGTCGCACAAGCGGTACCATTAGCCGTTTCGAATTATTTGAAATATTTTCCTTTGCTACAGTGGTTGGTTAACACCCGCATTCTCAGCTACAGCTTAGCTGCAATGAGCATTTAATTTCACTAAACAATTTCGCTGCATTTTCCACTGTGCAGCGCAAAAGACTTAGGACACAAACTTGCGTTAGGCAGTTAAAAAAGACTTAGGACACAAACTTGCGTCTGGCTTATTGCTTAAGCAACTGTTGTTGTTGTTGTTGCTGTTGTTATTGTTACTGGTGTTTTTGTAGCTGTTGTAGTTGATGTTGTTGTTGCCGTTGTGGCACTGTAGGCTTATTTAATTATGGCTCCGTCAGCGGCACAGCAAACAAATTGGCACAACTTTTGGCACGCATTATTTGCCTGTTGTTGTTGTTGTTGCTGCTGCTGCTACGATTACATAAAAGTCATAGCCCTGCCCCGGCCCCAAGCAACTTCGTAGCAAGCGTAACCACATCAAGCCAAATGGCCAACATCGTCTGTGAGCGTGTAAAGCTTTTTTCGCTCTCTGGGCGCGCCAGTCGAAAGGGAAAGGGGTCGCCAAGCGGTAGCGCCCCAAATTCGGCCTAAGCACTTGGCACTTGCAGACAGCCAACAAACAAGTTCAGATGTTGTTTGTCTGGTGTTGAAACCTTTGAACTTTTACCAGTTCAAAGTGAAGCAAGAAAGAAGACTAACATAGTGAGTGAATGTACTGAACATTGATTCGATTATAATTGTAAATTACATTTATTTATACGGTTTCAACTTCAATAGATTTTTTCGTAGGATTAAAAAAAAACTTCACCCTTTTACAGCATGTATTCTTAAAGAAATTCACATTTGTTTATTACTCAGAGACTTTATAAAATTACATATATTAATTCAATTTCAAACTCTAAAAATATTTGTGTAAAGTTTCTGAAAATCTCAGATAAATTCAGCATATGTATTTTCTTAAATATAGTCACATTTTAGCAAACTCGTCTTGGTTATAACTCAAACATGCCTAAAAAAATATCAATTAATCAGAAATTTTTACATAACCTGTTTTAAAGAGTTCTTTAGCTATTTCCAAAACGCAAACTAATATAATCAAAATAGTTTATATATATATATATCCGAAAACATAGTAGCGGTTTACGGTTCGATTCTCTGTTTCATTACAAGCTTACGGCCATCCATTGTCATCAGCTGACATTATACAAATTTGACATTGAAAATTTCAACACTCGAGCAGCTATGTATTTCTTGGCTTTTTTTTGGCTTTTTCAGCTTACAAGTAAAAGACAAAAATAATTTTCATGGCTAATTAAGCGCAGAGTTCGCCCCGGGTCTTTTGGGCGTTGTGTGTAGTGTATGTGTGTGTGTGAGTGTGTTTGCGAAGTACATAAATAAATGTGCGGCAATTAGTTGCGCAAATATGCAAATGGATGACAAAAATAAAAAAATAATAATAATAATTATTATAATAATAATTTTGGAGGAGCCTGGCGCCCGTTAATTGTTTAATGAAATTACCCAGTGCATTGCTCCGTCTGTGCGAAGTGCGTTCAAATTTATCAAAAGAAGAAACGAGCTCAAGGGAACCCGCAGAGAGAGACACACACACAACAAGACGTCAATCAAGATCATCATCGTCGTACCGTCTTACCGGGCGTAATCATAATTTTTCTGCTTCACTCAGAGTTTAACCGGGCAGTCAGACAAATGGCCTGTGCCATTTGCCGATAAATAAGGCATATTTGGGGCCAGCCAGCCGACTTGGGGCTTGATTAATGCTAATTACGGCAAATGTCAGGCGAACCGACACTTTTTTGTTCAAACAAAATTAACCAAAAGGTCGTCGGATCACAGGCGATCCGTTGCCAACTTGTTGCCCCGCTAATTGAAAGCGTCAACAATGCGATGGAATAGTTTAACTAAAAATGCACAAATATTTTGATATACATTTATTAATAAACATATATCATAGGCTTAGTGCAGCCCACACCATCTCATTGATCTTTCAAAATCTACACTAAATATGGGCGCATCTCTTGTGTTGCCCTTTGCCAATTCCGTTTGGCATTTGGCGAAAGATCAATATAGACTCCGACTTCGCCTTCGACTCCAACTGCAACTGCAACTCTTTATGCCACTTGATCATATAACAAGCTGAAGAAGCGACAGCAACAACAGAAAGTCACAATTATCAAGTAGCTACAGCAAACGGCACGTTGCCATTTTGGACACGGGCCTCGATGTTTTCGGGCAGCTCTATTAGAGACGTAGCAGCATCATTTGCTCGAGGCGAGTCGCATCTGTCCGGTCTAGCACCTTGTGGAACCAAACTAGTTTTCTAAACTGGCCAGAGAGCTGCTTCTTCTTCTTTTCTCGAGCGTCGTCATCGCCTTCTTATTTACAAATTGTTTGCTTTGCCGTTTCAGCCTTGATATTTACACGGCGACGGCGACGCGTTGCCTGTCCGTCCCATTGTCCCCCCTGTACAGCGGCCAATCCGATATTACGTACTGCTTTGATTTGCATCAGACAACGCTTCTGCTTCTTCTTCTTCTTTTTCTCGGCTACATCGACGTGTTAAATCGTCAGCTAAATTTATGTTATTTGCTCTTTTGGGGTTGCTGAAGAGATCGGGCGCGCGCGCAGCAGCAGCAAGTTCGTTGCCTAAGTCTTTTGATTTGACATTATAATGCGACGACATTTACAACTTATTCGACTTGTGTATTATGTTTAAAGCTGTGTCTTATACCCACATTACTTTTACTTTGGTTTTATTGCCACCTTCATGAGAGTTCTTCAAATTGCATTAGCTAATTGCAAAGCCTTCTAACGCTATAAGGTTTATGGGGATTATCTGCAGACTTGATTACTTCTTGAGCAACATCAGCAGAGACTTCTCTTCTGTCTAACTACAGAATTTTATGAGATTATGCTGTGTGTATCTTCTAAATTACTCTTTGGTATTTCATGTCTGATATACCATACGTATATAGACAGTTGGTAAATTTATGCACATTTCCCGTTCATATGCAGAGTTGTAAAACATTTTCATCTTATGCATTAAGTAATTCCGAACCAGACGTGAAACATTTTCCCAACACGATTCCGTGCAATTTCACCACACACAACGATTCATTTAAGTTTCGTTTCTTTTATTTTTCATTTTTCCATGCAAATTCAGTTGCTCAAGACAGTTTCAAGTCGAGTTTGGTCACTCCGCCGCCTGCTGTGGCTAAACTGTAGCAAAATTGATCCGACACATACCAACAACAACAACAACAACGGTTACAGCAACATGTGCAACAATTCCGCCAGTCACAAGTGTTTAGCACGCGCCACAGAAACCTATCCCAGTTCCAGCAACAGCAGCCCGATCAGCTGGCGGCGATCTTTACGCATGAATCGCACAAAGGATTAGCCGCTGCAACACGCTGCAAGACTTTTCAATTATGCGCTCCACATATGCCGACACAGACTTTTGTATTATTTAATCAATTTGGGGCAAATTTCCTCATAATCGAAAAAAAAAGATTTTTAATTGCCACACGGGACTGCAGCCTGCAACCTGATAACAAGGTGTGTGGGGCGGCACAGCCCGCACCCGATGGCATATTGCATTTTAATAGCGCGACGTATCGGTTACGTGAATATTCCCGTAGATCACATAAGGCGATTATCGTTCAAGAGAGAAAGAGAGGTGTAGTAAGGCGTTGATGCATTGCAATTGGGCAACACTTAATTGACTTTCGATAGCTCGATAACATTGCCCAATCCTCTAGAGATTTAACTCAGTCACAGTCACAGTCAAAGTCGTCAGCCTTGACAGACCCTCAAGGACCCTCACTTGGCTTCATTCTGATTCTGATTCTGATTCCAGCTGACATTGACATGCAACTTCATTAGACTCGCGTCTGTCCTCGCTGTCCACTCTCAAGCAGCGAGTTATTGGAGCGGCAACTTGAAAGCGCACTTTGACTCGCCCCATGTTCGCATTGAACTTGTTACACACACTCTCGCACACACACAGTGCATGCCAAAAAGTGTGCAGAGTGCGTTAAGCATCCAAGAGATACAGATATAGCAACAGATTTGGCCAAAACAGACGAGTGAGCAAATTAATTTTGATTGCTTTCGATTGCTGTGTGCTCGACTCTCGGCTTGGCTTGGCCCGGCTCAGTTCGGTGTGGGCCAGGCCACTTGGCGTATCTCATTCTTGTTCTTTGCTGGCCATGGGCGGTGCCTGCTGCGACTTTATAAATATTCATTGATCGCACACACACACAGACACACACTCGCCTGGCTGCACTTGCCAGCGTCGATTGTTGCCTGAAGGTGGGCACCGTTGTTGCTGCTGTTGCTGTTGTTGTTGCTTTTGTTGTTTGTTCTCTCTTTGGGCTTAACGAGCTGCTTTATGTAAACAAACTGTTAACACTGTTGCCGCTGCTGCTGCTGCTGTTGCAAGTGTGTGTGTTCTGCTTGTTGTTGCTGCTGCTGCTGCTGGCTTAGTTTATGGCCACATTCGGTCACATTGAACGCCAGCGATCTTAAGCGCCGATTAGATTTAACCTTGACCAAGATGATAACAACAACAAAAACAACAGTAACAAAACCAACATACTTGCTGCTGCCCCGCCCCATAATGAAAAGAATGCTCCAAATGCGAGAATGATCGACGAGCAGATAACCTGTTCCGACTCGCAGCAAATGCAGATCATCATCAGCATATTAAGCTATCAGTTAAAGTCAAAAACAAGAAAATGTCAAATCACAGCTCATTTAAATCACATTTAATTATAACACAATTTGAGGTTACGTTGCGATCGAGGCTACAGGCCCCATCAAATTTTATGCATTTTAAATAGTTTAACTGACTCAAAAATTGCTGCAAATAACCATCATCATCAGCATCATCTGTTGTGTCTCGCTTTGTGACAATTCAATTCTTTGTGACGTCATCCCCAGGCACACACAGCTAGAGTTGCCACCTCGTGTCGTGTCGTGAATTTGCACAAATTATGCTAATTCTCCCAAAATTACAAACCGCAGAAATGATATTCATTTGTTCTTTGTTGTTGTTGCCACTGTTGCTGTTGCTGTTGATGCCAATTTTCGATATATCGCTATTGTCAGCGTAAAACTAAAAATCACCGAAAAACAAACAGCCAAAGGTGTTAATTTCGATTGTAAGTTAATTTTGATGGGCTGCCTTTTGTGTTCAGTTCACTGAACTCTGCGGGGCATCAGGCGTGGGGGACTGATATTATGCAATGCAACCGAACAATGCCCCGAAAATAGCTTGAAAATGTTGTTGCTGTTGATGATGATGTGCGCTTGTTATGCGAAATCAAAAAGCAATTAAACGAGCTTAAAAAGCGATCTATAGACAAGCAAAATTCAAAGCCGCTGCCTCATATCAAATATCATTATCTTTGCATCGTATCGCAAATCCATCAACAAGCTGACAATTGATTTTTATCATGGGGCGTGCCGTGCGCGGAAAAAAACTGCAAATGTAGTGGGCAGAGCGGAGTTAATGCTGAATATTTGCAACATCGATATATTGATATTTGCACATATCACCCAGCTTCGATACATTAAGCCGCAGTGCGGTATTTTTTCCCCACTTTCACAGCACTAAATCCACATGACAAGCAGAGGCTGGTTGCTATGAAACCCGTGCAGATGCACTCTTATGCTTGCTATGAAACCCGTGCAGATGCACTTTTAATTACTTTGATATCGATGTATGAGTAAATATCGATGTTTGTGCAAATAACGATGCTTTTCTCCGCTAGCACCACAACAAATGCAGGTGGCACCTTTGGGCACCGTCGCTGTGTGAAAGGCTGAGGCTCGAGATTGCGTTTACGTTTGCCAGTCTGGAGTGTAATAAATAATGGCGCCTGTCTGTCAGTGGCCACGACTGGCCAACTGACTAACTGGCAACTGGCAACGGGCAACAAGGGGATACAACAATCATGTTGTGGGTGATTACATAAACTGGACAACTTCATTTCGGGCGAGCGCACTCAGCAAGCGCGCTGACAAGATTTGAAAGCAATTTGCCGTATTTCTTTTTGCAGCATAATTAGCACGTGCAGCCCCTAGCAAAAACGCACTGTAGTCTGATCTGTGGAATTAATTACGCACCAATGGAAAAACACAAATAAATCGTAGCGTAATTTATTAATTGCAGTCTGCAAAATATTTTCTAGCTTGCAACTTGTTGCAGAGTTACACAACACTAGTCGCCACAGAACTCCACTCGACAATCTCGAATGCATAAATAAGCGCTAAATAAATTAACAACAAAAAATTGAAAATGAGTGCAACAAAAATGCTGTGGCACACGCCCAAAATGTGTTTTTTTTATTTTTTTTGAGCCTGGTTTTGCAAACTGTTGCAACTGCAGTTGTTGTTGTCGTTGCTGCTGTTGTGGCTAAAAAGGCGGAACAGACTGGCAACTCTACATGTGTAGAGCGTGTCACTTTGAAAGAGTTGTACCCAGAGTGAGCTCAACACTTGTTACCATATCGATTTGCTCAGCAAGTGCGCTTAGTAAAAACCCATTTGAAATTCCTCCTCAGTGCGAATAATATTCAGGCATCTTCACACCAAATTTGGTGTCTCTAGCTGCAGCAATAGCACAGATTCACAGTCAAACGAGTCTGCAAGTCACTTTCAATGCGTATTATACACAATAATAAAATCATAAATAAATAAAATGAGTCTTAACGGAAAGAAAGAGAAAATTTTCAACGCAATAAATAAAAGTAAAATACCCGAATACACAGCACAAACAAATGCCCTTTCTCAAGTGTGTATGTGTTGTGTGTATGTGTGTGCGTGTGTGCATTCACTCGAAACTCGCTTTCAAGTTGAATGCCAACTTATCTGCCACATTAATCATACGCAGTGTGGTGGTGCGAGAGAAAAAACGCATTTAAATGTCGCAAGCGCCAAAGCGGCGCATAACTCAAATGCCCGATGGGCACGGACGAAGCGCAGCATTGTAGCCGAAGCGCAGCTGGTATTGCTGCTGCTGTTGCTGCCAATGCAAGTGCAATTGCAATTGCCAATTGAAGTCAAATAGGCGAAACGCACTTTGCGCGATTTTCAATTGAAGGCGAAGTTGAAGTTGTTGGAATCATGGCATAGTTATTGCTAATGTTGTTGTTGTTGTTGTAGCAGCTGCTGTTGTTGCTGCTCTCGTGTTGCTGACATTTGGCAGAAGCAGCAGGCGCAGGCGCAGCCATCGAACTCTTCACCTGCTTTTGCTGACATTTGTCTGCGCCCCAATCCGCCAAACGCGTCATGCTATAAGTCACATTATATATATAACTGAAAATCTGACTATCTGACTCAACACACATCACAATCACATTTCCGTTTCGCAGTTCGTGTTTGGGGCACATTAATAACATCATAAGTTCCAATCGATTCTCGTAATTTATGTTTAATATTTTAATTATACACCAGAACGACGCGACGTCGCCTTAGCGTGCCGCAATTTAATTAGCCCGCTTCACAGCGGGTTGCGAGTTCTACGAGTGGGTGACCAATAGCTCCTTCTGCTAAACTAACACCTCCCCTCCCTGACTAATACTCAGCTTGCCTGCCAAGTTTGACGAAAGAGTCAAAACACAGACTCGCTGAAACGCTTTGCTTTTAATTAGCTAACCTTACTCAAGGTCTTCAAGAGAGACCAGGCTCCCCCCTCTATTGCCCCTGTCACTTCATGTCTCATTTCGCTAATTATTGCCATTACAGAGGCGATAAAAAACAGAACAGAAAACGCAAGAAACCGCATTATAAAAGAGCTTCGAGGGTGAAACAAATTCTTATCTCGATCTAGAAACGAAATTTGCATAAATTGTGCAGCTATGCAAATTGCAGCTAATTTTTATGACTGCTTAGCCAGGTTTGCCAACTCATTGCACTCGAATCGAACAGATCAGAATCATAAATTATGAATATACCACATGGAACGCACATTAAATCTCGATTTGTTCGCTGTGACAGCGCTCGCACCAAAGACTGAAATGAACGCAAAAGTGCTGCAAGTTTTGAAGCAAACAAATACAACAAATACAACTAAATATATCTAAAATTATTTATATAAACATATGCTACCAGTTATGGCTCGTAAAAGTTTGCGAACAAAGTTTGATTCGTTCTTATTTGCTTGTGAAACATTTTTATGGCATCGTTTAGTCTTATTATAAACGGAATTTAAGTTAACAAAACGATCTAAGATGCTTGTTCTAAACGCTCTACTCACATCTCCCTCTCTTTCTCTCTCTCGATCTTTCTCCTATTGCAGGAAGGCAGCATTGGCCACGATCTGGTTATCAAGCCGCTGCCGCACGAGCTGAGCGAAAACAAGGAGCAGGCGCAGCACGTTGTCTACAAGCGCGAGGCCGCCGCCACAGAAGATCAGCTAAGTGATTTCGGTAAGCAGAAGAATAAGCAGTTGAGGCTCTCCCTCGTGTCCGCGTAATGGGCACATTGAACTAGAAACCTCCTCATCCTCATCCTCCTCCTAAGCGCGCTCACATAAATCTGCCTGTCTCCAACGCCAACGCCAGAGAGCGAGGCAGATCGCGAGATCGACGTGCGCTCGATTAGCATTTCCTGTTCAAAAGCTTAGCCAAGAGTTCAATGCTTCATCTCTGCCCTTCGCCGGATGCATTTACCTTTTTGCGGTTCGCTGCAGTGGCGCCAAAATACCAAGAGCGGCATAAATTCCCCATAAGCCACAAGCTATAAAGAGTTTCATTTTACGATCAGCGCGAAATAATTTCGGAAAAAGCCAACAAAAATTATAGTCAAAAATTATACAAAATACAGTTAAATTGTTCAGCTACCTGAGTTGGGAAATAATAAAGCGATTCCGCCGCTCGTACTTATCTTTTTCCCACTTGCTTCCCCTTTGCAGCCTTCATGGAGCCGGACGATCTGTTGGCAAGCGAAAAACTTGAAAGACTTCAGCGTCGCCAGAGCCGTCGTCGTCGTCGCAGCAGCGGCAACAGCCCCGATTTCGAGGATCTCAACGATGAGGATGAAGGTGCCCTGGATGCCGAAGCGGCGGAGGCCCAACACGATGCCCAGACATCTGAATCACGCGTACGCCCCCGACGACAGGCCCCGTATATCATCTATCCTGAGGTCTTGGTGATTGTCGACTACGATGGCTATCGCCTGCATGGCGGCGACAACCTGCAGGTGCGTAATGGAATTGGGAATTGGGATTGGCCGTCGGGGGATTGCCAAAAAAAAACTGTCAGTTGAGAGCGTACTTGGAAGATTGTTTATTGAAAGTTGTTTCGTTGCGGTTGCGGTTGCGGATTCGGTTTTGGTTTCGTTTTCGACTTTGATTTCGGAAAGCCGATAGAAGGGAACCTGCGCGAGACATGCATAATAAGTGGCCTCCACTTGAGCATAGTTTAGAGATCCGCTTGGGCGAGAACAAGCTAAGAGTGGAAGGCCTTCTTTTCATCGCATCTGCTGGTGCCTCTGCTTCTGCTGCTGCTGCTTACTATGCACTTCACACGTCGCAGATTTATGACGATGTGCGTTGAGCTGGGTGCGATCGGCGCAGATGAAAGTTGGCAACGTTAGATGAGATCTAAAAGAACTTGAACTTACATTTAATTCATTCGTTTCTCTTCCCCAGGTCAAACGTTACTTCATCTCGTTCTGGAACGGCGTAGATCTGCGTTATCGCCTGCTCAAGGGACCCAGAATACGCATCAGCATTGCCGGCATTATTATCTCACGTGTAAGTAGTATTTGCTTTCAGTTCTCTGGCGGCTAATTGAGTAATCCATTTGCCTTTGATTCAACTTTAACCCGTGTGGGGGAATTGCAAATTGGAGCAGCTGCTGGCTGCGGGCTACAATGATATCACGATTCGATTAAGGGGTACCTCGTGCGAGCAGGGAGGGGGAGAACATGCAACGCATGCGCAGCGATTCGTTCGATTCGTTTGCAGGCAACGAAAAAAATGTGAACAATCAATTTGGCTATTTGCCATTTGGGCCATAAACAAAGCTTGGCTACAAATTTTAACAAGTTTTTTTTTGGTTACTCGTGCCAAGTTGCGAGGGGAACAAAGCAAAAAAAAAAAAAACCAAAAAAAACATTGCTAAATGCTGCAGGAATTAGCGAAATTTGTGAGCACGCGAACAAAAGACTTAAGCAACGAACGTGATCGGAAGATTGAAACAAATGCGGCAAGTTATGCGAGCTATGACCACATCAACCAACCACGCACAGATCCTGCACATTGGTACAGTGGCAGGAGTTAACAAAATTCTCGTATAAAAAAGAAAATGGGCAGCTTAGAGACAAAAGACTTAGGCAACGAACGTGATTCGCTAAGGCGCTATATACGCCTACAGATCCTTAACGCACTGTGAAAAAAATTGACAAATTTCTTGAGCATACAAACAAAAGACTTAGGCAACGAACTTGCTGCCGATTTGGCTTAAAGTCATTCAAGCACAGATCCTTCATGGCGCAGTTGCAGAAATTAACGTAATTCACCAGCACGCAAACAAAAGACTTAGGCAACGAACGTGATCTGAAGATTGAAATTAATGCGCGCAAGTTATGCGAACCAGCAGATCCTTCAGCCGCACTGTGGCGCATTGCATAACGCGACCATAAAACACTCTGACAACGGCAACAACAACGACAACAACAACAGCATCATACAACAGCAACGTCGAGTTTATTACATCGCCCGCTTGACTTTCTCACACAAGTCAAAAGCGACGCGACGCGACGTGAGTTCAGGAAGCCATTTGTCGTCTGCAGAGAGGGAGAGGAGTATAGAAAGAGAGGCGAGGGAGAGGCAAAGGCAACGAGAAGACTCAGCCTGTGCCAGGAAAGTGGTAAATTGGCGCAGTTTTCCTCGCTGGCACCTTGCACAGGCGCTGCGCTCTGTGGTTGCATCAGGCAACAAGACGCGACGTCGCTGCCCACACAACGTTACCCTAAGTACGTCAATTGGTTTTGCCACACGACGCGACATACTCACACACTAACAGACACACACACACATACGACAGTTTTTAGACAGCATAAATAATGCAGCGCGGAGTCTCGAATCTCGAACCTCGTTGTCGCTCTCGCTCGACTGCTGCGGCTGCTGCTGAGGCTGCTGCTGCGGCTGCGTTGGCTGCAGTTACATAATCTAATGGGCTGCCGCTACGGCTCAGATTTTTGCCCAATTTTCACACAGCCACTTCCTCTGCCTCTGCCTCTGTCTCTCTCACTGCTTCTATCGCAGTCTCCCTCTCTCACTCTGCATCCGTCACTAAATGCTGCCTCACAATTTTTTTTGCTTCGCTAATTAATGTTGAGACAGTTTTGGCTGGACATAAACTACATATCCGTATGCGAATTTATGGCAGCAGCAATCCCCCTTAACCCGCACCCTACCCCTGCTAAGAACCCGCTACAAATTATACGATATTGCATACACGATAAGCCGCCAATGAAGTCTGTGTTTGCAAACTAACACATAAGCCGACGCCTAATGGCAACGAAAGAGGGCAAGAACGAGCATGATGCAGAAGGGGGATTACTGGTAGGCTCAGACGCGGTCTACGGGGCGTATACTGCAGCTGTCGATTATGCCAATTAATAGTAAATTATTCGACAGATCAAGTGTCCCATGCGATTACGATATTCGATTCGATTGCAGAACGAGATTCTGAGCAGAGCAATAAAATCTAAAGGCTGTTAGGATGGTGTAAATAATAAAATCATAAATAATAAAAAAGATCTGAGGGATGTGAGAAAAATGTTGATCTATTCTCGAATCTATATAGTATATAGAGAAAATAAAAAAGCAATTGAAATTTAAGATTATTAATTAATAAACAGCGTGACAGGAGACTTTTATTATGTAGAATATAGTTATATTCTTGGTAATCTATATTCCATGTAATAGATACTTGTTAAAGCATAGAAAGATCTATAGAGAAAAGCGCAGACATTTCCCTAATGATTTCAGTTGCATTGCAACGGCAGCTCTCATACATATCACGCATACGCCTCGGTGTCTCTGCTTATGGCTCCATTTGTGAGCAACTCAATCAATCACTGCGTCATCGTCAACTGTGGGCAATCATAACACGCCGTTGCCTCTGATTTATAAAGCTTACACGTGTGCGAAAGAGATAGAGAGAGAGAGAGAGAGGTCACATTGTGCGATAATTAAGCCAAGTCGCGTGGGCAGCTGACATGGCGCTGGGCGCTACTGTAGCCGCCGTTTGGGAACGAGTGAACTTTTATCTGTGACATTTAATTAACATTTTAATTAATTGCGGGCAACTTTCCGTTAGAATTGCGTTACACCCAACGCCGTGTCGCAGATACGCCCCTTATACCCCCCTCCCCACACACCCCGCTGCTGCACAACATATCGATTTGCGACAGACCAATCGCGAACGACAGCGACAGCTGAACAAGTGTCGCACGCTGCGCTTGCGCCACAAACATTTTTCAACATTGCGTATACGCAATTTATTATGTGCGTGCCCCGGTGTGTGTGTGTATGCGTGCGAGTGTGTGTGCATTTAATATGCCAGTAAATTGTAATTTGAGCGCAGCCAACTAACCGAACCCGCCATCGATTAGAATTTCAGTTTAGCCATAAATCGAAGTTTGATGCATTATTAAGTTGGCAACGCGTAACTGGGCTGTTGCTGTGGTTGCACTTGCCTGTTGTTGTTGTAGCTACAGCAGTAATTGCTGTTGTTGTTGCTAGGCTTGACAATTGTCTAAGTTGGCTAAGTAATTCAGCTTGCTATTTGTCAGTCAATTAATTTATGTGTAACACAAGGTCCTTGAGCCAGGAAAGTGCGTAGCACTCTGACAGCCAGAGAGGGAGAGAGATCGATCGATCGAGAGAGAGAGAGAGAGAGCGAGCTAGAGAGAAGGAGATAGAGAGAGAGCTTGCCTCAAGCTGCCAATCAACAATCTCCATTTAGCACACACTCAGCTCTGGCGGCGCTTATCGCACTCAGTTTATCAGCTGCGCCACGGAAATGCCAAGCTGCCACATGCAAATGGGGGACACGCCCAAGGCAGAAACAGGGAGACACACACACACACACAGGTACAGGGGAACACAGGTAAACATACATAGACCCAGGGAGACACATACACGCTTGCGGGAGACATGTGTCTTTTTGGCAATCATATTTTGCCAAATGTCATAACGAATTGGAATTCCTGACCAGCTACGTGCTTGGCAATTCAGGTAGCTGGACAAGACTGGGCAAGACTGGGTGAGACAGATGCACTCCCACAGGGTAGCAGGCAAGTGTCAAGTAGAAAAAACATGCATAAATTTGCGGCAAAAAGGAAAGGTTCCGACTCGACCTGCAGGCTGTGCTGTGCGCACCGTGGGTGGTGTCCAGCCTGTCGCCCCAATCCGCATTTGCCATTCTGCAATTCCAATCCCCATTCCACATGCCCGGCGTGGGCGCAGCTCGTGTGTCATTGCAGCAGCAGCAGCCACTGGGTGGGTGGTTACATTTCGGCATCGGCGTCGGCTTTGGCTTTGTCGCTATGTTGCTTTGTCGCTTTGTCGCATGCGGCAATGCATTTCGCAATTGTGGCGATTGGCGAGAAATTTAAGCAAACGCCCCGGCGCTTTGACAGTCCGACAAAAGATTTATGTGGCCAGCGAAATTAAATTAATATATTAAATACGATTTGTGGCGCAGACCACGTGGCCAGATCGCATTGCCAGAGACACAGTGAGTGCAATTTAATTACGCACTGAGCGCGATTGCAAAACGCGAGCGAGCATAGGAAAAACAAAAGCGCAGACGAAATCCAAACGATTCCATGTTTGGGAAAGGCAAACCGGTCGCCCAGTGGCGCCGCATGCCTCAGCACATGCCACATGCCCCACATGCCGCACATAGCCTGGTTTAGGTACAGCACTCTCGTGGTGCCACGGGTCGTATGTGTAATATTTCTAAGCTACACACTGGCAAATTAGTATCTGTATCTTGTAGATGCAGATGCAAAATGTGCACTTCACTTCACGCGCCACACAACGGCAAGTCGGGTCAAGTCGAGGTTCCCCGCTCTAAAGAGACACTCGAGTCTTCCCCTCTCCAGCACCCACTCACTCACTCTGCGTTGTCTGCGTTGTTGGTGGTCTCTGGTCTCAGCCGGCTTAACTTGGTATCAGTATTTTGGCCCCTTTTCAAAATGGTTCAAGTGTTTTATATAATAACTCAAAATTGTCGGACGGAATGGTGTATCATGCATTATGTAATATTCTTATGCCTGTAGAGTAGTGATACGCAGTGGACTGAATGATTGTTTCAATTATTAACATGCACTTTTTGAAATTATAAAAAAAAACCAGTATAAAAACGGAAATAAAGAAGAAAAAAACTTGCGAAAAATAGTAAAAATAAATTGAATAATAACCAAATCTTATAGGGGCTGAACGCAACATCTAATATTTGAATTTAACTCCAACTATGTAGGATATTCGATTCGACGTCTCTAGCTTTTATAATACGGAATCGATTATTGTGTATTACATCACAGAAGGCAATAGATTAGCTTAGTTCGCATTGATCTCATCAGTTGCTCAAGGGAACTTTAAGCGCGACTCTCGGCAACCAGTCCCAACTAATCAGATCTTATGGATATAATTACGATCTGAGGCTCGATAATTCGCATATGTTGCCTTTCCCCAATCAGACATGCGAGCGGCCTCAAGGTCACCATTGTCGTAGTCGTTGGCGAAGCATTTAAAATTCTTTGATAGTTTTTTGTCAGTCGAAAATGAACAGATCATTTTGGATAGTTGCCAGTTGTGAGTTGCCATTTGCCAGCTCTCAGCTCGGAGTTCTCAGCTCTCAGTTCCCAGTTGCGAGTCGGAGACGTGCCCGTACTCACAATTGATCAATCTGTCGAATTGTCAATTATTTGGCGAATGACTGGAGATCGGATTCGAGACAAAGTAGAACAAGAACCGAAGCTATGCACAGTGGAGCAAAATGGTGATGGATTCGTCGCTAATACAAGCCCAGATCCATATACATAACTGCCAGTTGAGGAAGTGCGGAGGGGGGGCCTATCTATTAACAGCTGCAGGCACAAGTATCTGGCGGATACATTTGTAGCCACAACACTTGCTGCAGTTGACACCTTGCTCGCATTAAAGGGGCAAGTCGAACGGGTTCTGTCTGGCAACTGGTATTAACATATTGATTAGCCTAGGGCCTGACATGATTGACAATTGTGTTACACTGATTTATGTAGCTGTCAGATCCAGAGGACAGACAGATGGGGGAAGAGAGACCGCCTCTAAGTCACGACGATTGTCGTTGCAGCAGCTGCAACAACGCGAGTGATGCAACGCACAATCGTTGCAACAACCAGTTGCGACTTTGACTTTGACTTGCCTCCTCGTCGAGCGACATCTCCGATTTCCCACTGCATTTCCCTCTGCATTTCCAGCGGGATTTTCCACAACGAATCGCAGTCGCTTCCGTTTAGAGTTGTCGTCATACTCCACTTACTTAAACATTTGCCTGTTGCCTCCCTCCCTGCTTCGCCTCTTCCCACGCAAATCTCGCATTGAGTGGGCAATAAATTCGTCGCTTTTCCATTTGTTTGCTTAACTTCGCTGGCGACGATTGCATAACAATAGTTTCGATGATAGTTTTCATCAAAGGTTAGGAGGGTAGTGACTGTACCAACTGAACTTTGCAAAGGTCAGAAGCAAGAAGAAGCGTCGCCAAGCCTCGAAATTAGTTTGCAAGCGGTCTCTAGTAACTACCACTTGGGATTGGGATTGGTTATGAAGGGAGCTACATATATATCGTATTTGCCCTTTTAATAATTGCCTTATATACTTTACAGGGTCGTGATGCTACTCCCTATCTGGAACGCAATCGTGTGGGCCGCGACGCCATCGATTCGGCAGCTGCGCTTACGGACATGGGCAAATATCTGTTCCGGGAGCGACGTTTGCCTGTCTACGACATCGCTGTGGCGATCACCAAGTGAGTACACCCTGTGTGCGGGGCACCCTGTTACCGGCGTATTCTTCTATTCTTGCAGATACTAATATATCTTCAGCAGCAGCAGCAACAGTAGCAGCAAACTGTTAGCTATCTTCTCCCTAGATTCTTCCCTTCTATTATACCCTATCTATATACTTTCTGATCTGATCTTTAATATCTACTTACGCGCAGGTATGATATGTGTCGCAGGCGAAAGGGCGGCCGTTGCACCAAGGGCACAGCGGGTAAAAGAAAATCCAAGAAACTTCCAAAAAAAAGAAAACAATCCTAACTATTGCCTAGTTTTAGTGGGAAATGCCAAAAAAAAAAAAAAAATGCCTACTACTCACACAATCAAACGAATTGAAGTCATTTAGCTAGTAGTAGTTTCTGGTATATAGTATCGTGTATCTGGTATATAGTATCTAGTATCCAGTGGTGTCCAGTTTGTTGCCTCACATTCTCGTAACTCGCACCAGAAACAAATACAAAAAACACTTAACCAAGTTGCGTGTGGGTCTTGATAACCACGTACACACACACACACTCACACACAACATACACAGCAACACACACACATTAGTTAATTTTGAGGCGTTATTTCATCCAATTTAGTTGCTCACAGTCTTCATAAACCGGTCGGGTAGCTGAGTTAAGACCTAACCTAAGTCCCCGCTGACATTGTTAGTCTAATATCTCAAACATGGTACAAGTCTAGATAAAATCCCTGCCCTTCCCTAACAATTAACTTTAATATAAGCAAAAAAAAAGGAAAAACAAGTGGATGGCACAGCGAACGCCCGAAGAGAACCCTCTCCCAATTTTTAAAATCCGTTACAAACGTGAACCACACTCATAATTCAAACAGAAATTTTGCACAAATATTTCACACAAAGCTTTCCGCTCACACTCACACAGCGACGCACGTTAAGAGTGACGTCACCGTCGGCGTCAACTAGAAAGCAGCGCGCAGGCTGCGCCGTACATTGTACGAAAACGTTGACTAATAACTTCGTGTTATTAGTCCGATCGGATGAATTGGGGGATATGTTCATAGGCATTTAGCATATACATACCAAAGCAGAACTTTCAAGTTAATACTTGCTTAATAATCGAAATACCGATTGCGGGGGCGGTGGGCGTGGCATCGAACATTAACATAAACTCACCGCCTCTTATATAAGGAACTTCCATTCCAAATTTGGTGTCTCTAGCTTTTAATAGCGAGATCCGTTCCCTCATACAGACGGACAGACGGACAGACGGACAGACGGACAGACGGACAGACAGACGGACATGTCTCAATCGACTCGGCTAGTGATCCTGAGCAAGAATATATATACTTTGTGGGGTCTGCCACGCCTCCTTATGCCTGTTACATACATTGCACAAAGTTAGTATACCCTTTTTTGACCATTTTCAATGGTCGAAGGGTATAAAAATATATATTTCTCTGATATAGATTTATTTTTGTTAAAGACGTTAATTAGTTTTTAGGTTTCTTTGAAGTTTCCACTTTAAGCAATTGCCTAAATGTCTTAGTTTTCAATTGATATTCAAAGAAAAGTTGAAGTTTTTCAGGTTAATTTTGTTTAAAGTTTGCTCTATTCTAACTACTCGATAAAGTAATAATAGCTCTGCTACTCTCCTTTCTCTCAATCTACATATATCTCTATCAAAGAACTGCTGCAGCGGCTCTTTTTCTCTCTCTAACTAAGTTTAAGAATCGAAGCTGTCCTTATCGTTATCGTATACGTACTCAACGCATTTTTGCACCATTTTCGCCCGCAGACTTGATATGTGTCGTCGCAACTCCGCATTTGGTGAATGTAATCGCGGTACCGCAGGTAAAAACACAAAAACAACCCAGACGACAATTTGTTGTACAGATTAATGCGAAAATAGCAAAAAAAAAAAAAAAAAATAAAGCAAAACAAAGCATAACATTAAAGGCGGGCACCGCCAAACCGAACCGCACCGAACTGAACTGAACCAAACCCAGAGCGACGAACCTCGATCGCTCCATCATCCGAACTGGAGTCAATCTAATTGAATTTCATGCACGTCTCTTTTTGTGTGTGTCTCCTGTTTTTCTGCTCCTCCTTCACCTCTTGCTCCTTCTCTCTCTATCTCTCTTTGTTTGTGTCTGCCTTCGCTCTTTGAGTGATCCAAATTTATGTGTCTTTTTTACTGTCTCGCACGTGTTTTTGTACAGCAACAAGAACTACAACTCTAACTAAAACTGCAACAACAACAACAAGAAGTGCGCATGCGTCGCTCAAGTGTTCGCACATAACCTAAAACCGTTGGCAATCTTAGCCAAACTGTACAGTTACCTCTTGCTATGATATCATCTACATATGTTATGTGTTACTCTCTATCTATGTGATGTAATCGCCTTTCTTCTCTTCTCAATGTGTTCTCATGCGTTCTCTATACATCTCTCTCTCTCTCTCTTCGCTGTTTCAGGTGCATGTCAACTGTGGCTGCAGTACTATCGATAATATTCGATAAATTTAAGCTAAGCATTATTTAATTCTTTGGCTGAAGTACTGTTGCTCTACAAATACTATCATCGACAGCACTATCGATAACATCTATCGAACACTGAACAGCCATTTTCTTCTTTTGTGATATATAATTTCCCATTTGTTTGTACATATTGCCCGTTGTGTGTTCATCTTTTTTCTAGGGTATTCGCATTGATATGTGGATTTATTCGTGTATAAAAGATAATAATGATGTAGAAAAAGTGTGTAAGATATGCAGCTAGAAATAATAGTCAATATAATACAAATAATACTAAATACACTAGATAAAATATGCTATAGTGCTCCAGTTTAACTAATCCTAGATTTAGCCAGTTTTATTTGTTATTAACTTGGTTGTGGTACTAAAACGGAAAGAGAAAATTGTCACTAAATTTCACTCCGAATAACCCTTACAAAACCTAACCGTATATCAGCTGCCAATAAGCTATGCCTATCCCATTCTTCTCACCCAACATACGACTCTCTAATGGATAATTGGGACAGACAAAACTCGCTAATCGAATCATACTTTATAGACACGGTCTAGTCATACATACCATAGACCTGGTCTAGTCTCTGGTGGTGGTAGCTCACAGACACAGTTATTATGTAAAAGAGATAAACGGCGCGTTTTGGGCCACATCGTAATCGAAATTCGAAAGTAACCACGACAAATTGCAAAAGTCGGAGGCGCAAACCGTCGTTTATTTCTATTATCTCTTATATTTCTATTTCGATTTTTTTTTTTGCCATTTAATAACTGCGACTCGACTGCGAAAATTGTCAACTTCCCGTTGGCCAAAAAAAAAGAAAGAAAAAAAAAACAAAGAAGAAAAAACCAAACTAATTGGTAAACATTTTCTGCTTCTTCGTGGTTCCACAGGCTTTGCCTATGTCGGCGGCGCATGCGTGGTGAACAAGCGACTGGAGAAGGTGAACAGTGTGGCCATCATTGAGGATACCGGTGGATTTAGTGGCATCATTGTGGCCGCCCACGAAGTGGGACATCTGTAAGTAATGCATAGTCGGGTAGCTCAAAGTAACATGCACCAAAGTGTACGATAGGTACATATAGTATGTCGATAGTCGTGTCGCAAAAACCTGCCATAGTTTCCGGCAGCGACGCCAGCAAACTCGTTTGCATTTCCGTTCGACATCATGCTCAATTAATCAATAAACAATTTATTTTCGCATTTTTCTTGCAACTCAATCAACGCCACGCCTTTCCTCCCCTCCCCTATTCTTTCTTATTGTACAGCTTGGGTGCTGTGCATGACGGCTCACCACCGCCCAGCTATCTGGGAGGACCGGGCGCCCAGCGTTGTCGCTGGGAGGATGGCTACATCATGTCGGACTTGCGTCACACGGAGCGCGGCTTCCGCTGGTCAGCCTGCACCGTGCAGAGTTTCCATCATTTTCTGAAGTAAGTTTAACGAGGCGCCTGTCCCAAGGGTAATTTAATCCTCCTCCTTCTCGTTCACAGCGGCGACACTGCCACCTGCCTGCACAATGCGCCGCACGAGGATAGCGCCCTGGGGCGTTCCCTGCCCGGCACATTGCTCTCTCTGGACGCACAATGTCGTCGGGATCGTGGCACATATGCCTGCTTCAAGGATGAACGTGTCTGTGCGCAACTCTTCTGCTTCGATGCACAGACGGGCTACTGCGTTGCCTACAGGCCGGCGGCAGAGGGTTCCAACTGCGGCAATGGCTATGTAAGTACAATCAGGGGGCACTCCTCTCCTGGTCTAATCATTATCTCTGTATTCCGATCCTTTCTCACTGAGCAGCACTGTCTGGATGGTCGCTGCACTCCGCTACCCGCTAACATCATACCCGATTATGGCAACAACTATCGTTTGGTCTACAAGTAAGTACCGCCAAAATGCCTTCATGAGCATCCTTATCCTTAGTAGTTGGTTGAGTAAGTCTAGTGTTCTGGCTAATCTAAGCAACAGAAAGCAACAAAAAAACCTACACCAATACACAAAGAAAACCCTTTTTTAATATGCAAACCTTTTGAACCTTTACAAATGTCAACCACAACAACAACATCAACCACAACAACTACAACATCACACAACAACAAAACAACAACAATAAACACGAAATCAATAAACACAAAACACGCAACCACAATCATAACAGTAAAATCGACCAGAAATCGAGCAAGACTGAGACTAGCTCCGAGACATCGTCGGAAGACGTTGAGAGCAGCAGCGAGGAGAACGAATCGACCGAGGAAGAAGAAGAAGAAGACGACCAGGATGATCAGGTCGAAGGTGTCACTAGTAGTGAGGAGCAAGAGGAGGCCAATCAGCAGGATAATAACATACAACAAAGCAGCTCTGCCACTGCCGCTGCCGCCAATGCTGCTGGCGTCGAGACGACAACAACAACCGAAAGCAGCAGAACAATAGCAGATGAGCAGCGCAGCAAATCGTTTGAGTATTTGCGACGATTGTTCAACACTGCTTACCGCGGCGATAACAACGATAACAGTGACAGTCACAGCGATAATTTGGCCTTGCGCGATACGCCGACACAGTGGCAACCGAATGGCAAAATTGTGGTCAAAACGCACACCAGCAGCAGTGTCAGTAGCAGCAGCAGCGGTAACGGCGGCAGCTTACACTACACTACTACATCAAAAACATCAACAACAACAACCACACCTCCAACAACCACAAGAACAACACAAACATCGAATATCTTTCAGTTTTATACACACGAGCTACGCAAACAACTCGAATACTATTTTCACTTGCTACAAACACAACAGCAACAACAACAACAACAGCCACAACACAAACAACAGCTACAACAACATGAACAACACCAATACCAACAAAAACAACAACAAGAACAGTCCAAAGTAGCGTCCACTCAACATTTTTCAATTCCCTTGGTACAAAAACAAATTACAAATTATAGTGCCACCACCAGCATCAGCAACAACAGCGGCAACGGTGTGAAAGAACACAACAGCAGCAGCAGCGGCAACATCAGCGGCGAGAGCAGCAACAACAACAATCGACAGCAACAAGAGCAACAGCAGCAACACCAACAAGTTGATGAGGAAAACGAGGCCAATGCCGGCATTGAGATCAATGAAGCAATTGAGCGGCAAAAACGTAAGTTTCTCATACAACAACAAGAACAGCAACAACAACCACGACACTTGACAACACTGCAACAACAACAATTGGCAACACCAAGCACAGGCTCAGTAACAACAGCAACGGCAACAGCAACAAGAATAAGCGCAGCCAAGCCAACGCCAACAACATCAACAGCAACAACAAAGTCGAAAACAACATCGATATTCGATGCTTACTTTAAGAAACTTCAAGCATTGCATTTACCAACACTGGATGGTGCTGTCACAGCCACCACTACATCGGTGTCCACCTCAGTGAGCTCATCAACATCAACCAATAAATCGGGCAGCACACAACAACAACAGCAACAGAAACAACACCAGCAACAACAACAACAACAGCAAGACAACTTTGACGGCAGCGCATTCCTGAAACGTACGCTAAATCGCAGTAGTATTATAGCAAACAAAAATAGTAGCAATAAAATTAGTAACAATAGTCATAGCCATAGTCAACAACAACAACAACAACTTCAAGAGCAGCAGCTGCTCCAGCCTAAACAGCAACAACAACAACAGCATCAACAGCTGACATCGCCTGCATACGCGACTAATTACATTGGCGACAACACCAATAATTTGCCAACGGTGTTGGACAATGAACCAAGCACAACAACTACAACAACAGCCATACAACAGCTACAACCACAACAACAACAACAAGTACAACAACAGTCAAGAAATGGCAGTGCAGCGCCCAAGAAACCCAAAATCAAAACACAAAAACTAATACGCCGCACACGAGTCATGTAAAGAGGCGCGCAAGAGAAACAGAGATAGTAACAGTAACAGATAACATTAACAGAGGCAGTAGCAGGACAATTAAAGATGGCCACTCTTTCACTACTACTACTTGAAACAAACACACACACAAACACAGTCAATTGAGTTTCGAAAACTTTTCAACACTGCCAGCGAACCAGTCACAAGTGAATGCAAACTCTACTCAACACCAAAACAAAATACCGACAGACAGACTCACGCATAACACGTCAAAACAAGACAAAAAGAAAACAGGAAAAAAGCAATCGATATCTATCGGTAATCGTAATTACTGAAACCTCCCCCATCGATCTGATTTTGATTCGTTCTCGTTTCTCTTGCTACTTTGTGCGGTAAGATTACAAGCCACCAATCAGTTTTTCGTAGTCTAAAGCTTCGCCTTAAATTTACTAGACGAGCAAATGGTGCCTTCTCTAAAAACCTAGTGGTATTTGCCTGCCTGCTATACTATTATATATACTCTACTATATTATAAAAATATAATATATGCCATATGGGCATATCTAGATATAATCGGTTGATTAAGGCTTCACAGGTACCAAGAAACAAAAACACCAATTCGCATTCGTAATTGGCCATTTAGCTATTAAAATATTGAACTTACTTTAAACATTTGCCGCATGACCATATTACTCTTGACATTAGCATCTCAAAACATTATAACTTTGCATCCCAGAAAACTATTGTAGTCGGGCTTCGCTGTGTAGTGACCCGAGCGTAGTGCTTACAAACGTAGTTCGTAGCATGAACTTATTACAATATGATCTCATATATATTTTCTTATATACGAATTTATTTAGTTCGAAAGAGCTCCAATAATGCCCATGATTTATCGACATTCATTCAAAGCAAACTCAACCTCATGGAACCTCTCATTTGGCTTACAAATTGCGTCAGTCTCTCTCATGCTCCCATCGCTGATCCGAACCATTATCAAATTGGCAACACTTCTAACGAAATCGCTCGTCCTGAAGTTCGATATTGCATTCTCCACACATAAACACACACACACACACATTAAACAAACCAATGCAGAAACGAATTGGTAAAGAAACATTCATAAACACAATACACACACATACACAGCCACACAAACACATATACTTAAAACACGTATTGAACTGTAACGTTAAGATCCAAATCCCTTGAGTAAAGTTAAAGTTGAACATGGCATGGCGTAAATCGTTTATCGAACTAAACTAAATAAAATAGACGCATTCTTGCATACTAAACAATCAACAATACCGGGCAACTATCGAAAACATAAGTGCAAACAGTTTTGGCTATTGGAAACGCATGGAAAGTGGAACACGATTTTGAGAATGGCACAAACACGCACAAAAAAAATCCCACACTCTCACACAGTTTAAAAAAAATGGCGTCTGGCGCCAGCTGCAAAAAACAACTTTTCAGATCATATACAAAATCTACCCAAAACTGCAAAACATTTCTCATCTATGCACGCCTAACAGTATTATCACTCAAGTCTCTTCCCTGTTTTAATAATCTCTTCGTTTTTTATTTCCGTTTCTTAGTGGTTAACTGGAAGCTGTTTCCGTTCTAGAGCAGAGCAGGCCGCAGAGACGTTTGGAATTAGCACACGTCGATTTGGTTTTTGCCATTGAAATTGGAAAGATAACACACACACAAACACACTCCACACACTTATTCACAGTTAAACAAATTGTGTTTTAGTTAGAATTTTTACGTTTATGTTTATTATTAAATTAAAAAAACTATTGATTTGTTTTTAGTCGTAGACCCAACTAATTTAAAAATGAATTCAGTTACAAAAAACGCACCCGAAAAAGTGAAAAAATGATATTGAAACGCGATATTTGTGCACATCTATTATGTAGTGTATAGATTAATTTAAAGATATCAACAACATTTTGTACATAATATCCGATTTTTTGTTAAAAAGAAAACATGAAAACAAAATCTTTCATACACACTCATTTTGGCATTAGTGCAAGTTTTGATAAATTATTCCTAAAGATTTCCAATTTTCCATTGTGATAAAACATAATTTGTATACTTAACTAAAACACACAAAACAAAAACAAAAATGTATTTATCTTTTAGAAAATTTGTATCTTTGCTTGAGAAGGTGTAAAAATTCTTCTTTATTTTACCTAGCCGCACTTTGCCTACTAGAAAACTTATAATTCCCCAGAATTCATTGTAGAAAAGTTGTGCATTGTTAATACGAATTGAGAGCTTGAAAATTGCATTACCTTATCTCTATAAGAAGTAAATATAGCCTAATGATATTGATTAAGTTTTAGCTTGTAGACAACTGGAAATCAAATAAAGTGAAACTGTACATTTATCACATACACCACAAAAAATAATCATATAAGAATTTACATATAAAAGAAATAAATACATATAGTATTAAAGCTGTTTTTTATTAAATGCGTTTTTCAATACTTGATAAACAAATGGAGGGCAAAACAGACCAGTTAGATAAGGAATGTGAGTCGGCAGAAAAGAATGGAACAAATAAAAATATTTACCGTTATCTTATTAAGTTCGATAACAAATCTCTCGCTTTATTTATAATATTTTAAGTCCTTGCACCATTCACATTTTACATTTCACTTTTTTTTCCATAAAATAGGGGGCATTATACAAATTTATGTCAAGTTACCCCGGCAAGCTGATAAGCAATCCAGACTGTTGTTTTGATCATTCTATTGACCCTTCACGGGTACCGGCAAGTAGCGATTATAGCTGACCAAGTTCTTTACCAACGCTGCAACGGAAAGAACGCATACAACTCCAGCGGGCATTAGTTTTCCGGAGCGATTCCAACGAGCTCCCATTAATCCAGCCAGAAACAGAGATGTGCCTAACTGAAGCAATGGACGTGGTGGATCCTGTGAGTTCATGTGAGCTCCATAGCCAAGCAGGGCACCAAAGGCCAGTCCCGCACCAAGCGATGGTATGGAACCTGTTTGCAGCATAAAACATCATGGCAAAGCGCCCGTTTAAAGTGCAAGTTGGCATGATTTGGTGTTAACAACATACCAGCTTTTGCGTAGCCCATAATTCCGCCAGCGGCAACTGTGGCGGCGTATGCATAACCAAACCAGTCAATAGCCATTATGTTTCTGAATTGATTAGAAGAATCCAATGCAATATAAATAGTATATTGCCATTAATTCGTTGTATTTGTTTAAATAACTCTCTCTTACCCAACTTGCGCTCATATGTTTGTGTTTCAGAATGTAACAAACACGAAGCAGCACAATGGGAACTAACGTTCCGAACACTTAAGTTGGCATGATTCGGAACTAGTTCTAAAGTGGTAACTGTTTGATTGCTTTACAGAAAACCATTAATTTTGTAGTTGTTTTATTATACCTTAATTTACTTTAATAAAATGGTTAAATAATAAACAAGTTATTTATGAACGTCGATATTTTCTCTGCAATCATGTATTAATATGTACATTCACATATTCGATATCGACAAACATATTCGATTATTAAATACAACCGCATTGGCGCTTGGTGTTGGAAAATAATGCAGCGAAAAGAGTGTTGGAAACGAGGCATCCCTATGTTCGCATTTTGGGGCGCATAATTTTCACCGAAATAATATTAAAATTGCTGTAATTTAGAAAATTGTGTGATAAAAACAATTTCAATCACTTTGCGCAAGTTTTGTTCAACTTAAATTCACTTTATAACATTACGTTTGTAGAATACAAGTTAAATTGCGCCTTTTCCGGCGTACTTAGTTTGGTTATTGAATTTTCCAGTTGCACGTCGCCAATTTGCGTCGGCTTTTGCCAGAAAGTGCGGGGCGTTCCATATTCGGTGCGAACTCGTTTTAATATAAAAAAAATAAAACAAAAACATTAGGTGAAAAACTTAAAGTGTAAACTATAACCTTGCAGACCAGATATGAGTGACTTTCAAACGCAGCAGGCGAGTTTAAGTCAGTCCCAGGCTTTGGCAGCTGCCATACAGCGTGCCAAGCAGGTAAGAAGAAGAAACCAAGCATCGCCTCGTAGCTGTCAAACCAGCCGAGACGGAAAAAAAGTCGTCACAAGGGACAAAAATACATATTGTTATTTGAATAGATTGCGGCGAAGATTCAACCAAACCAGCAGCAACCACAAGGAGGCAGTGGAGGTGACAGCGTTGGTCCATCGGTTGGCGGAGGAGGAAGTAACAATTTTAAGCGACACAACGACGACGGCGATAGCGGGCCAGACTGTAAACGCTCCTTTGGCAGTCCCGACTACGGTCAGAATAATTCGAACATGAGCAGTGGCAGTGGTGGTGGCGGCGGAAGTGGTGGCGGTGGTGCTAATATGACCCAAGCTATTGCTCAGGCAGCTGCGGTTGCAGCTCGTCTGGCAGCTTGGCCTGCATCTACCTGCGAAGAACAGGTTCGCATACCCGAGTGCATTGTAAGCGCGTTCGTGGGTCGCAGCGGCAGCGACACGTTGAGCCATGTGGAAGCTGAGTCAGGGGCTAAGTTGGAACTTATGCAGGATCAAGAGCGAGTTATAACGTTACGTGGTTCACGTGAGAACTGCACTAAAGGTCGAGAAATGCTCCAGCAAATGGTCAATCGAAATGGAGGCAATGGCACTTGCGAGGTTTTGTTAACCATTAATATGCCGCCACCGGGTCCGGGTGGGTATCCACCATATCAGGAAATCATGATCCCTGGTGCTAAGGTGGGTCTGGTCATTGGCAAGGGTGGTGATACCATTAAACAGCTACAGGAAAAGACTGGCGCCCGAATGATCATCATACAGGACGGTCCAAATCAGGAAGTTATCAAACCGCTACGCATATCTGGTGTGCCTCAAAAGGTCGAACATGCCAAGCAAATGGTCTTGGATCTCATTGCTCAGAAGGATGCTCTAGCCCAACAACAGCAGGGTGGACGTAGCGGAGGCAGTGGTGGCGGTGGTGGAGGTCCCGATCAGGGCTTCAATAACTTCAATAATGGAAATGGCGGCGAAAGTGTAGAAGTATTTGTACCCAAAATTGCCGTTGGCGTTGTCATTGGAAAAGGTGGTGACATGATACGGAAAATTCAATCCGAATGTGGCTGCAAGCTGCAGTTCATCCAGGGCAAGAATGATGAGATGGGAGATCGCCGTTGTGTCATCCAAGGCACACGGCAACAAGTCGAGGATGCCAAACGTACAATTGACGGGCTTATTGAGAATGTTATGGTAAGAAACAAGCTTTGTTATTAGTAAATGAGGAAGAATGAATCGCAATTGATCAGACAACATGAGCCTGTAGTATTTCCGGCTGCTTCAGCGGTTCTATACATATAGCTGGCTTTGTTGTGCCTGACAAGGCATTTTTACATATTATAGTCGTGTTAAATTACTTAATAGAACAGAATCTCGAATAGGAGAACATCACTATATAAATAGCATTTTAAACAACACGCAACACATACTCATGATCTTCATTACATGACGTTTGTAAAAACAATTTACAGCAACGCAACGGAATGAATCGCAACGGCAACGGAGGAAGTGGCGGCAGTCAAGGTGGCGGAGATTCCAATAACTCAAACTATGGCTATGGGTACGGCGTCAACCATGCACAAGGCGGACGTGAGGAGATCACATTTTTGGTGCCTGCTTCAAAATGCGGCGTAAGTTTCACATAAGGTTATCTTCTATTCGCATTAATTAATATTTTTGTGTCTCTTTTCATAATCAAACAGATTGTCATTGGACGTGGCGGTGAGACGATCAAATTGATCAATCAACAGTCGGGCGCACACACAGAAATGGATCGTAATGCAAGTAATCCGCCCAACGAGAAGCTTTTTAAATCAAAAGGCACCACTGATCAGGTGGAGGCAGCTCGTCAAATGATATCCGAAAAGATCAACATGGAATTGACAGTGATTTCACGCAAACCCATCAGTGGTGGTGGTGGCAGTGGAGGCGGTGGTGGTGGTGTTGGCGGTGGAAATAATCAACACCACAACCAACAGCAAGGCGGCTACGGTGGCAACCAAATGCAAGGTGGTGATCCCAATGCGGCGGCCGCAGCTGCTGCATACCAACAACAGCAGCAACAACCCTGGGGCGCTTATGGACAACAGGGTGGTTGGGATCCAGCGGCTGCCCAACAACAGCAACAAATGGCAATGTCGGGCCAGGGACAAGCAGGTGCACCTGCCGGTGGTGGAGGACCCGATTATTCAGCTCAATGGATAGAATACTACAAGTAGGTTACACTCTCCACATTACAACTACTTGGAATGTTCATCTTAATCTTTTGCACAAAATTGCAGGCAAATTGGTTGCCATCGCGAAGCGGAGATGATTGAGCAACAGATGAAGGCAAAGCTTGCGAACAGTGGGGCTGGTCCCAGTCAGCAGGCACAGCAACAACAGTCGCAACCACAGCAGCAGCAACAACAGCAGCAGCAAAGCACCAGCAATGCTGCCGATTATAGTGCACAGTGGGCCGAATATTACCGCAGTGTGGGAAAAATCGAGGAAGCAGAAGCTATAGAGAAGACGCTCAAAAATAAGGCAAGCACCCAAAGATAGTGGAACACAATGTTTGCTATGTTGTTGTTACAAGTTGTATTGCGTGCTCCACATATTAACAACAATTATGTGTGGCATACTTTTTGGCGCGCCTAAGATGTAATTGTGGTGTATGTGATACATGTGAGATCACTTTGATTTTCCAACTCTCTCTGTCTCACTGTGCTACAATTAAAATTCGAAATTTAAATTATACTAATCTAATTTATATTTTTTTTAATTTTGTTTTTCTTTTATTTGTTGCCTTTGATGTGACACAGACAAATGGGACCGGCGCTGGCGTAAGCAACAATTCGCCGAATCCAAACCAAGGTGGTCCCAATCCGAGCCAGCAGCAGCCCAATGCAGCGGCTGCGGCGGCAGCAGCAGCAGCTGCGGCAGCTGCAGGTGGCTATGCTCAAGGTATGACTCCTAGCCAATATGCACAATATTCACAGTATTATGCTGCAGCGGCTGCTGCGGGTCATCCGCAAGGGGCGCCACAACCACAAGGCGGCGGGGCAGGAGGCGGTGCCGGTGGCCAAGCAGGAGGACCACCAGCTGGATATCCCGGTGGCTATCCGGGCGGAGGTTATGGCGGCTATCCCGGCGGGCCTGGAGGCGGCCCTGGCCAGCAACAGCCACAACAGAAGTCACACAAGAACGATAAGCATTGAGTGAAGCCGATCTTGATGCGAGTGCCTTGCAATGGTGAGTAGACGCTACAATGTACAAACTAATATTAATGGGAAAGCTTGTCTGCCCATTCGCATTATCGCTGCCTTTAAATCCCTTTGAGTATTTATGCCATTTGCTTTGCTTCCTTCAACTTGCATCTTTATTTTTGAAACATATACTTTACTCCTTTATATTGTTATGATCTATATATTACTACACTTTTATATAAATACTATACATATATAAAAACACTATATACACTTTACTGAAAATATTCTAATTTGCTGTGTACTCTGTATGATGATAACCTAACGAAATCTTGTTTACCATGCGTAAAACTCTTTGCAGTGAATCATTTGAATTGTTCCACTATCCTATGTCTTTTATCCCCAAATAAATTAGCAAATTTAATTCAATCGCGATAAGATGGACATAAATAAGAAGAATAACAACAACCGAGGGAGCCAACAGTCAAGACAGCCATCCATCAATCGATCAATCATCAGTTAACAACCAAGCAAACAAACAAAACAAATGAACAGTACGAACGCAAGAATGAGATAAACAGACAGTCAGTCAATCAATCAATCGTTTTACACCACTTGTAGCTTCAAACGTCGTGCTTGCATTATTGTAAATTTATTATATATTAACTATATGCCAATTATATTGGTTCTTTTATTTACATATATATAATTTCTCTAGTTTTTAAGCAACTTTTGCCGATTACTATTTATACAAACTTAAAATGAATATGAACATCCAATGCTGTTGCTCCTTTGCTGTCCAGGTTCAGGCACTCAAATTCTTGGACAATATACAAATCATTAATACATCTTACTATATACATACGTATATATATATACCATATATTTATTGTATTTGTATAATATTACCAATGTTGGGCATATAATTTCACATGCATACCGTTTCTTTCGTCGTCAATTTAGGCATCTTGAACGCAAGTCCGACAGCTGCCAATTAGCCAACTAAACGCTGGAGTATGGCTATCGAAAAACATAAATATACAGATTACGATCAATATACACAATTAATAAGCATATATACAAAAATATAATATAGTAGAACATACATATGTCAATGTGTATGCCTTGTAATGTTTTCCACGAAGTAACCTTTTTATACCGCAAACGTTTCTCTCATACATTTTAACTTAGGATAATTTTAATACATTCATGAATATTATACCATATATGCATATATAGTATATACTTACCTAGTAATAACACTACGATCAACGTTGCAACTGATCTGGTAAGAATATCAATCTGAAAAATCCTTATCATGATGTTCCCATACATACGTACATTATCTTGATTATTGAATTATATATGCCTATAGGACTCTGTGTTCTTTTTTCGTTTCCTCTTAGATAAAACTGGTTTGTCGATCTGAAACCAATTATAAGGTCATAATATTCACTGAAATTGGATCTTACGAACTCATGGCAATTTCTTGTAACACTTTTTGTTTTCATATTTCAGTTGAGGACACGCCCAAGTTGTTGATTGTGTACAGTATGATAGAAATAACTTTTGATTTCAGTTCAATTGGTTGGTTCACCCATATCACAGTACTACTACAAGGGCTTCCCAACTTACAATGCATGCTTTCTATTGCTTGCCCAGTCTGAAAACTCTGCAATCTGTTGGCGCAATTGATTTGTTTTTCTTTTGTCCATATTCTCCTTATTATTATTTTTTTTTTTGTTTTTCCATTTTCCATAAACTTGTACCTATATTTTTGGTAAGATTTAAAATTATATCTTATGATATGAAAGACCTATTTAGAGTATCTTGTACATCTATGTATTTTCATATATTGTCTTTATTGTACACATGCAAACTCTTTATATAAATGTATGTACTTTCAGAGGCCGTTCAGTCAATCCAGACAACTACAAACCAGTTCATAGCAGTTAAACCACTCCCGAAATCCTCATAAATTATATTTGAAGTTATACAAAAATAATTACAAACAAAAACAGCAACTAAAAAACAATTTATAATTCTAACCAATTTCAATAGTATATTAAGAGCGTGAACCTTGGTAAGATCTTCTGTTATAATTGTGTATGTCTTACAAATCTTACAAATGAAAACCATATTTAATGATCACATTTTAATGCGTAAACCATAAAACGTAGGTCTGCAATTATGAAACAATTTGAATATCTACATATATACCATATATATATACATTTATATGCAATAAATAGCCTAAGTTTTATGTCTCTTAACAAAGAGTATTAATGTTGCAACAGCTGAAAATAATATTCACCCTCTCCAATGAATAATATAATATATGATGATATTTGTAAACGAAACTGGGCGCGCCGCAAGATTTACTAATCTCTTTCGCAGCAGCAGCCAACGATGATACGATTGAATAAACACATAATATAACTATATAATATATTTATATTTACAAACCCATTACTAAAATGCGACATGCACACACATACACATGTAATGTATGTGTGTTGTGTGCAATTTATGCGTTTCTATTATTATATTTTACTTATTTCAACAAGTTCCATTTGCCATTTATGAAAATCGTTTCTGAGCGTATTTTCAGAGGCGCTAAGTTGGATGGGATCTAGGCTGGGATGGGCTGGGATTTTGCTTTTGTTCGATCGTTCGCCGTCGTTATGATGGGTATGTAGCAGGACTCTTTTATGCCTTGAAACATATTGAATACTCGAATACCATACATCTTTAAAATGTCTTATCTTATATATGCACATGTATTATATGTATCGATAATCCTCTATAAATTCATATGTTACTCTAAATTTGTACATACATTATATATGTGACATGTTTATTTCTCTATATATTTCAATAGCGATCTACAACGATTTTCCGCGCTGTACTCTGCCCCAAGTAGCGTTACGTTTGAGCCTTCAAACCAATAAAAAAATTTGTTATCAATCTTATTCTACACTCATAAATATACATAAATAATAGACAAGTTGAATATAAAATTTCCACAACTTAAAGGTACAAGCCATATGTTGTTTCAAGGTATCATTTGTTTGCGATCTATGCGGTTTATATTACCTTTAGGTGTTTTATATATTAATATATGATGGTGTATATACATATTTTATAAATGATATAATGCTTCACTTAATATAGTACAGCTCTTCGAAAGACTGTTTTTTTAATTTTATAAATCGTGAACCACACACAATGACGTTTCTGGCTGGTTTCAATCTTAATTACCATTGAAGATCGCTTTGAGTTTGGGTTAGCTTAGGTATGTTTTCGTTGGTCGGGGAAGTTGTTTATTTCTTTCAATTACAGCAGGCTGTGCACCCGACTGCATGATCACTATGGTAAGTATATGGTATTAATAGTATATCTGTATGTACCTCTATAAATACCTGAATAACTAATTGAAATCAATTTGAGTTTCATTTTGGGTGAATATCAAGCCGTTTATTTCGCAATCAAATGATATTTTTGAAATTGATATATATTTTTTTTATATTTGATTTAAATTATGTGCTTTGATCTATTTCCAGGGCCAATTGATAAATATGAAAATCCCTAAATATTCCATTTAATGCATTTGAACCTATGTTTTCAAATATCTATTCTATTATAATTTACATGACATTACCTTTAACATGTATTTTTGTCTACGAAAATTGCAAATTGATATATTTAATATCTGTATGTTGCAGCCTAATCACCACGATTTAATTACCAATCAAACTGACTTAGTTTTAAACCTTCATATTCACATAAAGTACATAAGTATATAAACATTATTTTTGAATATAGACAAATATTTGAATTTTCGATTTCCTAATAAAATTCTTAAAAAAAAACAACACCAAAAAAGAAATGGCTATTTTTTCAAGGTTTTACACACTTTGTTAATAAATAAATATATACATATGTATATTCAATATGTATCTATTTATTTAATAATACTTACGTTGAGTCCAACCTGGAATTAGGTTATGATAACCCAGTAAAAAGATACAAATTCATTACATTTTTTTTATCGCGATATATATTATTGATAATGTACATACTCCATCCGTCTTTCTTCTTAGTGAAACATTTATAGATAAAACAAAATATCGCTTTATATCTACGCATCCGATTGGGATACTTTCGGATTACGGTTAATTTTAGTTCTGTTCTATAGAGAGAGCATTCAATAAATTCTATGTGACTTTTCCGGTACGGTCCTCGAAAACTCTTGTTAAATATGTATGTGTATGCAAGGTAACGCACATCAAGCTTTAGTTTGTAATAACTTTTTCATTTGGTTTTGAATTCATCTTTTTACTACAAGAAAACGTACATTGAGATGTTTATGTCTATATATGTGTTTGTTTTTGTGGGTTCAAAACATTTATTTGTATCGTGTGTTTTCAATATTTAAAATTTACATATATCTATTTTCATATGAATGTTCGAACAATTCATTTCTTGCACTGTTTTAAATAATGCATTCATATGTGTGTTACATTATAGGTTTATGTGTTTCGACTCCCAATAGCCGCTCTACTAAGAGAAACCTGCTGTCTGTTCTGCCTCCATTTCTATTATCTTCGTCAGGTGTTGGAGTTTAACCAAAAGAGACAAAACCAACTGAGAAATAAGCACATAGGACAAAGTAAATATTATAACAGTCAGTTGCCAGTTCAAAAAACTGGGCACTTCATTCTTCCTCGAATTGATCACGTCCCTTCACAATAAGGAAAAATAATTTGGAAATATATCCAAGCTTTGCAATCATACATATTTTACAATCATCATTTATATTATATTATTATTATATATTTCTTCTGCAAATTCTTAATGTAATTATTGAAACAATACGTTTTAAAAAAGTATTATTCCGATGCTTCCGCTAGATTGCAAATTTCCAAAAGTTCTGATAGTTTTTACATAGCCGAAAAATATCAATTCTGTTTGTTTTGTTACGTTTTCCATGATTTTGTACTGCTGCCAGTGTGTGAATTTAGTTATTTTCTTTTATTTATCCTTTTTTTCTTAATTTAAAATACATAATTTCGAACGTCAAATCAATCTGCACTACACGTTAACTGTATAAATTGTGTGTGAAATTTGTTTTTACATTTTCTGTATCTGTTTTTTTTTTCTATTTCGCTTTCTTTGAATCTACACACTTTTTGTAGAGCCGTTTGAGAGCGCAGGCATTTTATAAAGAAAAGAATAAGTGTTTAAAAATTACTTTTACATATATACATATTCACATGCATATATGGATAATCGTCGCTTAGTACACAATAGAAAAAGGACATAATCCGTTTAAGGTAAAGTTTAGTTACGATTTAAAGAGTACAAATTATCCGCTTATAGGAAAACTAGAGGTTTTTTCTTTGTTTTTTTTTTTTCGCAGCAGCTCTCAAAAAGTGGCAGAAAATGTTCGTTCTTGCGATCTCTTGTTTTGTTTTCAGTGTTTGGTTCAAGTTCTGCTGCTTGCTGGCCCATCCCCAGGCTTGAATGCCTTCCGTTTTGTGAAGTTTTATGTGGCAATTAACTGAAGTAAAACAATTTATATAAATATTAGATCCTTGTTAAATAGAATAAAAACTAGTTGCCATCACTTACCGCTTTTACTGTGGCTTTGATGAAATTTTTTTTGTATGTCAGATTGAAATCCGGGTATTTAGCATAAACTTGTTTACACACGGTTTTCATTGTGATCTCTTCGAGATTGGCTTTGTCCAAAATTTCCTTAACATAACTGCGTATTTGCTCATCCTGTTAATGCAAAAAGTAATGCGATTTAATTTATAAATGATACACACGTTATTTGGGGTAGCACAAACCGTAGGGAATGCCGCTTTTCCTTTTTTGGTCAATGGCTCATCCTCGTCTGACTCGTCTTTGTCATCGGCATCTTCCTCTTCGGACGTTTCCTTCTTTGATTTTTTTGGTCGACCAGCGGCTTTATTCGAAAGTGAATTTAATTGTTAATATGTTGTGATAAAAGGAAATTAGGAACTTACCCTTTCCAGCTGGTTTTGACTTGTTATTAGCTTTGCTATTTTTCGCAGGCGTTGTGGGCTTACTCTTACTCTTTTTGGGACGTTCATCCTGCAAGATCCATTAGCTTATATACTATTTATTATTTGATTTTTTTTTAAGAATCACTTACGTCACTTTGCTCGCTACCAAACTCCGACAATTCTTCGTCCTCCTCATCCTCCGACACCTCTTCCTCTTCGCTTTCAGAATCTTTACGTTTTTTCGCGGATGCAACTCGTCCTCGTCCACGTCTACCAGCGGGAGTGGTCACTGCAGATCGCCCACGTTTACCAGCAGCACCGCGTTTACGTTTGGGCACCTAATAAGGAATATTATTGTAGAATTTATCGTTTAAGTCATTTCAATTTAGCTTACATCGCTATCTGCATCGGATATTTCTGATTCCTCTTCATCCTCGGAGTCTGAATTTCTCCGACGACTTTTTCGAGATGGCCGACCTCGGCTCCCACGGGCGGATAATTTACGACCAGCTCCTGCTCCAGTGTTGCCACCACCGCGTCCCGCATCAGAGTCTGAATTGGCTGACGGATTGTACTGCAAGTAAATAACGAATCAAGAGTGAGTTTAGAATACATGGTGGTTTTCTAGTAGGAGGACTTACATCAGAGCCCGATTCAGAGTCATCGTTTCGTCTTCGCTTAGCCACTGTAACTTTGCTTTCGCTTTCTTCGGAGCTTGATAAATCTACATATGCGGACATTTCTGAAAATGTTGTGAATGATGTGAATTAAAGATAAGCGTGAAAATGTTTAGAGTATCATGTTTCTTACTCTTGCCTGCTGTGGAACGCTTTGGACGTCCAGTGGAATTCCGAGCGGAGCCTCTGCCGGCACTAGGTTTATTACTTTTGCGTTTCTTATCCTCTTCGCTAGCAGCATCCTCTTCGTCTTCATCGATTTCATCTTCGTCTATTTCTTCTTCTTCATCATCGCCCTGTTCCACACAAAGCAACTCATCTGGCTCCATTAGAAATTTAATAACACGCGATGTTATATCATCCTTGCTACCCTTGCGATCCAGAACAAGTATCTCGCAGATGCTTCGCAGCGCTTTGTTGTCCAATTTCTTAATGGAATCGTATTTCTTTTTATATTCCGCCGAGCCCTTAGCAAACTCAAAGCCAGCAAACGAGCGCAGATTCTTTTTTACCACATTGTTCTTGCCTTGGGCTTCAAAGCAGAGCTTTATGAGATAAAATTTAAAGTAAAGATAACTTTCTTAAAACCCTCAAAGCCAGAAACAAAACTTACCGCATGCAGCACTTGCAAACCATCGACGCGTGTTTTGTTTATATTTTCATTAATACGATCAATCTCGCCCAAAGCCACCACATTTTCGTCATCTTCGGCCACCTCATTATTCTCCCCATCGCCTTCATCAGCATCGTCGTCATCCTTATCGTTATCTTCTGACTTCTCTACTTTACCATTCTTGGTCTTAGAATCGGTCTTCTTGGCGACTGCTGATTTATCTAGTCCTTCACCTGAAGTCTTGGACTTGGCACCATCTGTATCGCTCTTCTTCTTGTCAGTTGCTGTTGGCTTTTTCTCCTCTTCACTGCCCGAGTCCTTTTCATCGTCAACCTGATCTTCCTCATCTTCTTCCTGTTCATCTGCATTATCGGCATCGTCATCTTCTTGCTCATCCTTTTCGGCTTTCTTAGCGCCATTATTATTCAGTTTTTTTGGTGATGCCTGCTCTGGAGATGCGCCTTTTTTATCCTGCTCCTTAACGTCAACTGTTGAAAAAAATATATGAATACTTATAATAGGAAATGAGAACCTCTAAAAAAATAAACTTTAAAAATGTCTTCATGCTTGGGAAGTTCAATGCTAGTTATTTTGGGAGCGCAAGGAACCATGAAAATGAAGTTAATTTTCCTTGGCTTTTACTACACAAAAACCATATTGTTCAGGGTTCAGTATGAACAATAGCCAAGGGTAATTTATTATTTACAAATAGGGATTGGATTTATAATAAATGAGAGGGAAAAACATCCTATATAACAAAAAACACACCACAACGAGAAAAGAGACTTATGAAAATTCCACCAAAGATAGTGCGCGCCGCTGGTTTCGAACCGCCAAAGCCAGCCAGCGACAGTGAACAAGAATTTACGTGCGCGGCAACTTAGCCAGCAGAGCCAACGCCAACACAGCAACAACGACGACAAGAACTCAAAATGAATGGAGGCGAGCTGAATTCGCCGCAGTTTACGAAACGCGCGCAAATTCATTTCATGATTTTTGTTTTTCTCGCTCTTTCTTCACTCAACTCATACACACACACACACACACACTTGTTATGGCTGTGCATGTGTAGTTGTGTTGCTTTTATTTACCTGCATCCAATGTTGGCGCGGACGCAGCCGCTGCGTCTCCAACAGCTTTTTTATTAGCGACGTCATCAGCAGCGGGTGGCGATGCTGCATCACCCTCCTTCTCCGCTACCTTAGCATCACTTGCAGTGGGCTCTGGTGCACTTTCTAGCGCCTTCGAATCGGTTACCTTATCGGCGGCATTTTCTTTGGTCGCTGTCTCCGCCTCTGGCGATGTGTTGGCATCCTACCATAAATCAAAACAAATGAAAAACACAATTTAATTACACTTGCAAATATTTGGCGCTCTTTTACACTTATTCACTACTAGTACCATCAAACTTTGTGCTTTGCGCGGTAAATATGCGTTTCGGTAATTTTTTTTTCGAATGTTTTAGGAGCACGCAAGTTTTCTTTTGGGCTTTGCGTTTGTGTATGCGTGTCTAAGGGGGCAATGAGCATGCACGCGTTGTCTCACTCGCACGCATTGAAAACTAGACACAGGGCAATATACAAAACGCAACGACGCCATGTTTATACACATAAACGAATAGTCGCAGAGGAGAACACCGATTTACAAGAGCAATATTTGTTGCGCTTTATTTTCATGTGAAATATATAGGCAATCTAATGTTTTTCTATGCGCGTTTATGACACACACTTTTAACTTGTGTTTAAACAAATTTTTACTTATTTACGTACCATATTTTCAATGGTTTTATCTTTTTTTTCGTCAGCCGACATGCTTTTTTAATGCTTATGTGTGTGGCGTTAGTGATGAGTAAACTTATCGGTAGTGATGCGCCGTGAAATCGATAATATCATGTTCAAAATATTTAAAATTATTAGTCTTGTTTCTCTTGTATTCAATCGATCTTAAATTTAAGAAAATTATACAAAGATGTCTTTACTTACCATTCTTTTTTAATCACGCAATCAGGGTAATTATTGAAATAAACAGATCATTGGGTTATCGATTAATGTTATTTCTGCAATCGAAAATGTTGGCAGTCACAACGAACGAATACAATAACATACTACAACAAAAGCGCGCCAGTTTAATGCACACGCAAAATTGCCAGACAAATTGGAGCAAAAACAATTATAACTATTTAATTTAAGTTTAACATGGGAATTTTAGGACTTTCAAAGCTTATTGCGGACTTGGCGCCTCTGGCCATTCGTGAGAGCGAAATTAAAAACTTTTTTGGTACGTATAAACAATTCCCATTATGCGACCCATGCCAATATTTCTTGTTGCATAGGTCGCAAAGTAGCCATCGATGCCAGCATGTGTTTGTACCAATTTCTCATTGCGGTTCGATCGGAGGGCGCACAATTAGCCACAGTTAATGGTGACCCCACCTCTCATTTGATGGGGATGTTCTATCGCACAATTCGTTTACTGGACAATGGCATTAAGCCGGTCTATGTTTTTGACGGTGCCCCTCCAGATCTAAAATCTGGCGAGCTGGCGAAGCGTGCAGAGCGTCGTGAGGAGGCTGAGAAAGCATTAAAAGCAGCAACCGATGCCGGAGATGAAGCAGAGATAGAGAAATTTAATCGTCGTCTGGTACGCGTAACCAAAGAGCATTCGCGGGAAGCTAAGGAGCTACTCAAACTGATGGGTGTCCCTTATGTAGAGGCACCCTGCGAAGCTGAGGCCCAATGTGCAGCTCTCGTCAAGGCAGGTAAAGTGTACGCCACGGCTACAGAGGATATGGATGCTCTAACCTTTGGATCCAGCAAATTATTGCGCTATCTCACATACAGCGAGGCCCGAAAAATGCCTGTCAAGGAGTTCAATTACGATAAAGTGCTCGAAGGAATGGAGCTAACAAGTAGTGAATTCATTGACCTGTGCATACTGATGGGCTGCGATTACTGTGAGAGCATCAAGGGCGTAGGACCAAAGCGTGCTGTTGAGCTCATCAAAAGCTATCGGGACATCGAAACTATTCTAGAAAACATCGACACCACAAAGTATACTGTTCCTGAGAATTGGAACTATAAGCGAGCACGTGAGCTTTTCATTGAGCCAGAGGTTACTGATGCCAGCACCATTGATCTGAAGTGGGTTGAGCCCGACGAGGAAGGCCTGGTGCAGTTCTTGTGCGGCGACAGGCAGTTTAACGAGGAGCGAGTACGTAATGGCGCCAAGAAATTACTTAAGTCGAAACAGGCTCAGACGCAAGTACGTCTCGATAGTTTTTTCAAGACATTGCCCTCGTCCCCCAATGCAGTTGCTGCAGCCAAACGCAAGGCCGAGGAGGCCAAGAAGAGTGCCAATAAAAGAAAGCGAAATTGAGTAGCGGCGGTGGTGGTCGTGGCAGAAGACCCAAGTAACCCAAATCCATTATTTTTCTCTACAAAAATTACAATTTTCTTTAATTAAACCACAAATCTTATTGCTATATTTAAATCTTAGAAACTAGTTTCATACAATTGTAAAACTTTATTGTGCTTAATTCTAATTGGTCTTCTTTGTGGGCATGGGCATGTGGACATGGTGTGGTAGTTGTAGTTGATGACACGGCAGGGATGCAAGTATCCCCGCCTGCGACTACAGCAAATACTGCTTGGCCAGGGCGCGCAGAAAGCGCGACTTCCGTACCATGGCGCTCTCGCGCTTGATCTCTTCATTGTTGTTGGCATTCAGCTCCAGAGTACCCATCATTGAGATCTGTAAGAGTTATGGAGTAGGAGGATTAATCAGCAATTCAAGTACTTGAACAGAGCCATCACTTCCACTTACCGCTTCGAGCTTGCGACTGTGCTCGCCACGTTTGGCGTGCAGGTTGACAATAAATTCGAGGAGCGTTGTATCCCATATGCAGCTGTAGTAGGCATCCATGGCATCCGTGAAATTGGATGACTTCTCACTGAGATTCTTGAAGACAATGCCGTAGTCGATCTCCTCGAGAAACTGGCACAGCACAGTTGCCTGCATGTGGCAGCCCAAATTGGCAGCACAGCGAATCATTTTTCTAATCACGTAGTCATCGGCAACGTTTCGCTGCAGCGGCAGCGCGCAGTAGTCGGTTCCAGTAACCAGCGCGTTTACATAGCATCGCATCGCAGACTCATTGTTGCCAATGGCCAGCTCCAGGTCACCCTTCATCTTCAGCCACGAGATAGTCTGTGGGTAGTGGCTAAGCGCTTCGGAAAGCAGCCACTGCAGCGTTTCGCAGACACTACGCAAGCTATAGCTATTTGGACTGGTGAAACGAGGATAAACGTAATTAGTGGGTCGCTCGTTGCAATGGAATATACAGATACTTACTTGTTAATGCTGAGGGGCCAGAGCTGCATGTACTCGCAGCTTAAATCATGATTGGGATCATCCTTTAATATGTTGTGCATCTTGCCAAGCATGGAAATGGCCAATCCAAAGACACTTTGGTGCCTCACACGCTGCAGAAACGCATGTAGCGCACTGTTGGCACCGGCGCCCGTTGATGACGCACGTTTGGGCACGTTGAGAAACATGCTTAGCATCAGTTCCCATGCGTCGCGACACACCTTCTTGGGTCCCTTCATTTTCTCCATTTCTATAAACGTTGCCGCAAAGGCCAACGGAAACTCCAGTTGTTGTGCCCTCTTGTCCAAATAAAGCAGTGGCGGAAAATCCGTTAGGTTGAGCAACATGATTGCGCAGCTTTCTAAAACTTCCAGTCGCGGCATCATCGAATCGCCTGCCTGCAGTGCACCCAGACACTGTTTGCATCGCGTGGCCAGCGATTGTAGATCAAGCGGTTTCTGATGCCATTCCTCCAGACACTGAGTGATCTGGATATGCAGGATTTCCCACGTTATCAGCTTACACATTAATGCAGCACTTCCACCAAGTTCTTGGCGTTGTGTCTCTGACTTAAGCACGCTTAGCATTGAAACTGCATCTATGTAGTTGCCACGGGCAGCCAATTCGCGTGCCTTCCCCAGCAGAACGTAGCTAAAATCCTGCAGAAAACTCACGGGCATCGCCATAATCAAAGTTTTCAGAGGTTGCGGCACATCCCAACTGGGATTGATTGCCCACAGTGGTTTTCCAGGTGCTGTGCCACACAACTTGACCAGTAATATTCTGACACTGTTCGCATTTGTGCAGGAAATCAACTGACGCTCCAGAGCGGCTACATCTACGCGAGTCACTGAAACAAAGAACAATTAGGTTTTTCTTTTTAAATTCTCATCTCAATTGGATGAACTTACTTTTCGAATGGCATATCCAATCATTGAGGGTGGCCAGAGAGTTACTGATAACCGGCACAGCCGATTGTACGAGCTGCTCGTCCAGATCCACTAACTCCTCTTTGGTGAAAATGCCCATTTCTCGTGCCTTCTCCAGCAACTGTCGGCTTTGATCCTGTTTTTGCTGCTGCTGGTGATAGAGGACACAGTCGATGAGGAAGTGCTTTAGGGCGCCATGCTCCGTTTCGCTGCAGTATGGAAGAGCATCATGTATGGCTTCTATAATGGGCGGCAAGTGGTCCATGTCGTGGTACTTCTCAAAGTACTCCACACTTCCGAAAATATTGCCCCACTCGAATACCGTGCGGACCACATTAAGAGCGGCTACTTGCAGTAGCAGCTGACGTGTTTCCTTGAGCAGACCCGTAGATATTGTTCCCTCAATATCCAGTTCAACATTCCGCCGGCTGACCAAAGGAATCTCGCGTGCACGATTGTCTAGGCGCAGTATAGGCACAATTTCTGCATAGCTATTGAGCAACGATACGTGAAACCTTTCCAGGAGGGTTGACTGCTGTGCACTGATGCCACACGCCTGCAGGAGTCCCTCCAACTCAATGGGTCGAATCAGGCAGAAGTATAGTGTCGCTCCGGCGGGCAATGCTTGAAGATTTCTATTGCAAGCGGCGGCTGATTCGCGCGCCAGCACATACTGCTTGGTGTGGAGGTAATAGTGTGCCAGCTCATACTGCAGCTGGGCACGAAGCTCTTGGGGGGTAACCAAGTGCATCTTGTCATAGTTTTGACCACTCGTCAGGTTGTCGCACTGCAGAGTCTCAAAACTGTCGTAGTGAAACACATGGAAGGGTTTGATGGAGACGGACGTGCAGAGTTGCTCCAAATATTCGATAGAAGGCTGGGTGGGCGTGTCCAGGAACTGTTGAAGCTGATCGACAGCTTGAAACCTGCAGCAACCAAGCGTTAATAGGAATGTACTAACAGTGTGCTGGGTAACTACTTACATGAGCGGGCGAGCCGCTTTTAGAGCGTTGTCCTTGGTAAGCTGCAGGCGGAGCAGCATGCGATGATAGATGGTGAGGGCGAACCGAGCAGCGCGCTCATTACCGGAGGAAGCTGTAAATCATAAATTAATTTAATTTAGATAAGTCCGTGTCTGTTAGGCTTGGTTTACATACAAATCTTCATGTCGAAATCACTAGCGAATGGAATGCTGACGGGGCGCCCATAGCTAATGGTGCAAAGATCTCGTAACAGACTCAACTGCATTACCACAGGCAAACTCTTCTCCAGCAGATCTAGATCCCATTTCAGCCATGTGGCAACTTTTAGCTCCAGAATCTTAAGAGCCAACTGTTTGCGCGTCAATTGTAACCCAACTTCAGCTTGTCGTTGTTGTTGTTGTACTATAGGTGGCACATTAAGCGCCGCTGATGCCGCTGGTGTGGTTGCATTGGCACCAACACTGGCTCCCGCAATGTTCTGCAAATCGCTCCCGGGTGTCACTACGGTAGATGGAATCGCTGTGTCCGGCGTCATGCTGATGAACTGCATTATTAGCTCCACAGCGCTGGGTTCTGCAAGAAAACATTGGAATGGGTTAACCAATGGGTGCCAGCAAGGCCGTAGGCCGCAGTTTTCTCATACCGGGATTCTTGCATTGCAAGTGCTTTGTTATTTTATGCGGATCAAGTAGAAATTCAAACCACAGTACGGTCTCCGCTGCCAGCGGTACTGGCTTAGGTTTCAATGGGTCGTCCATTATTGTGTGTTAATATAAAATAACATTGACAGCACGCTAATAGTTCAGGCAGCTGCAGTTTTAATGAACAGAGGTCTGTTAGCGGCTATGTTAGTTTGATACAGTTAGTGACGAGCGTTTGGTGTAACAGTTCATTTAGATACCTGTAACAGTTACGACTTGCAAGCCTTTGAATATGTTATAAACATTTTCCCTGCAACTTTAAAATATATATTCAATATTAAATATTTATTTGACATACTATTTAATCCTTTTTTTTATGCTTCTCTAATATTTCGAGCAATTTAATTGATATCATTTTAGATTCAGTAAATTGCCCATCTCTATCCAAAAAGAACTAGTTTTTTATTCAGTTCCAACCGTTAAACATTTTAAACTCGATACTTTTTTAGTTGGAAGCACCGCCAAACGTTATTGTCACAATTTTGTTTAATAATGTTCTAGTATTGTTGCTTTTCTATTGAACTAATATCTTATTTAAGCAATGTTATGGATTATTGTGAGAATTAAGTACAGAATAATAAGCAGTTCTTTAAGACTGATACATTATTTGCGATTACTTCTATCGATAAGTAATATCGTTTTGAAGTACTAGCAGTTCAGCGATGCTCAACAGTTGTAAGGAGAATGCAACAGATACATATGTATTTCGATATTTACGAATATACATTTAAGAATACGCTTCATCAATCAGATGTATGAAGATAAAATATATGATCACAGTAATTAAACCCAAGCAGGGCTTGGTTTTTCATTTTATCCATTTATTGTTGGCTATTTCGTGGACTTCAATTTTATTTGATGTCATAAAATACTTATTTATGTCGTATATTACGGATAAGTCCATAAAATCCTCTACAATGCAAGGGGAGTAGTGCATGATAACTTTTATATTTTTAGTCGGGTTCATTAAAAATGTAAAATAGTTTGAATGATATTTGGCTGATTTATGCTAATGTGAATGTTGAATTTTATTCGAGGCGCCCATAAGTCAGACTCATAGTTTTCTGTTTCTCTTGATTAAATCTACCTATCGCAGACACTGCGAGAAATCGTTTTGAATTGTAGTCTATTATAATTAAATATTTTTATTGTCTAAATAACATACTGTACTGAATTAACTGTTTAAATACACTATATCTTTAATAAAAGTGTTCGGTTTCCTAAAATCTTAAATCTATTAGAGTTTCTGCCAGTGTACTATATGTCTGAGATTCACCAGCTCTTCGTCTTAACGCTTTTGGTCTCGTTTTACATAAAACTCTGAGCAGCGACTCGGGTCTTGCCGCTTTATCTTGAACTTTATGAGCATTTCATGGCATAAGCTGAAAATATTTAACGTTATTCAGGTGATTTTATGCAAATTATGTATATGGTTTCGATCGCTTGACGATGTTTCTTTTGCTTGTTGTTTTGTTGCTCTCGGATCTTGTTGGTTTTTATGACATTTTTCATACAAACTTATGTAGTATGTATATGATCATGTTTAGAAGAGAAAGAGAGGGGTCCCTTAACTTTTGGTAACCAATGTAGCCCATCCCATCTCAAATGCCTTATGCAATTTTTAAGAAACCAATCCGAGAGACTTGGGCTCTTCACGTTGCGGTTCGGTTTGATGTACATTAAGATTTATTTTATTAATTTGCGCGGGGTGAAAGATATGTTAATCCGCATGCTCATTGTTTCTGAAAATCCCAAAAAAAAACTAATGCGTTGCCATAGTTTGTTGATAATTATGCAATAAATAACCGACACGCAAGAGATCTTTACTTTATACTATATATAATTTTGATTCGAAAACAGTGCAAATCTTTAAGGAACGTGTAGGTAGGTAGGTTCTTTTTCTCATCTAGTCAGCCAATAAAAATGTCACATGCGTTTAGCGTGTCGCGTATTTATTTATGTTCATAAAAGTATATTATATATAATACAAAGTTGGTATATCTATTATATATACTGGGCATAAATTAGTTTATTTTCTTGGCCCAATTCATTCATGTTTTTTCCCTACCAAAGAACGAGTGATTTTCCATCCTTATTTACAAAGTATGTACGCTGTGTCCGAGAGTAATCAGTAACCTTGTGTATTCTCCACCCTGTCTAATGGGATCAAAGTAGCTTGCCAAGAATGTGCACACGCAACAGTTTCATTCCCTGATAGGGAACGCTGCTGAAATCGCATCTAAATAGCATTAATTAAGCGACGATTCGGGTTCGGATTTGGAGTCTGTGTCGGGTTATCAGCACAGGCAGGAGACCTGAGAGACCTGTGGAATTTTTGATTTGTGATTTGTGGCGAACGTTTAAGCGCAGTTTTGTGAGCTAAATGTCGAAACATGGAAGAAACACATGGACATACATATATAGTATATAGCGAATGTGTGTGTAGCCCGATCTGGTTGCCAGGGGAGGCGTTAGACTCGAGCCATGACTCGAGTATTTGCATAATATGCTACACTTTGTTCTCGAATTAATGTAAATTCGAACGATTCTCAAGATCGAGGCGCGAATAGATAGATAGATAGATAGAGAGAGAGAGAGAGAAAACCCGAAAACCCTGAAAGATGCCATTGATTGAATCGTAAATTTGTTGCCTTTCGATTGGCGGGTTCTTCTTTTCATTTTTTTGGTTTCTTTGTTCTCATTATTTGCATTTTATGCAGGTTGAATCGCTTGATCGGTTAATCGCTTCGATCAGCTCGTGCCATTCTCATTTGCTTGAATATTCTGCATATTGATGAGCTGAAGATACCGATTTCTATATGCTATATCAAGATACTTCTTTTGCCATAACTGACCCAGTGAAGTTGTCTTTTGTTTGCGCTGAAAGAGCGGAAATCGAGCATTAGCAGGTGAATTATGGGGTGTTTGAGGTTGGGGTGCTATAACGGCACATGTGATCTAAACTGAAAGAAACGTTAAATAAAAGATATGTCGCTCTTTTTCGTGGTATGTTCTTTTTGTAGTTTTCTGTTTTTCGATTTTCTCACTTTTCTCGATTTTGCTTAGCTTTTCTGCTTTTATTTTCTGTTAATATTTCAAAATGTCATTAATAACGCCATAAATTAACTAAATTCATTGCTATTGCTAAATCTTTTTACGTGCGAAGGCAACAAGCAACAAGGCAGCCAGAAACAATTTCGCTTTCCTTTCTCTATGTTTTTTTTTTTCATTGCGTTTTCGAAAAAGTTTTAAAAATGTTTTTCAAGAATTTCTCGTCTGTGTCGCGCGGTGGCAGGCGGCATGGAAACAGCGACACGAAAATCTTTCAACAGCAGTTGACAGCGCCACACACACACACACACTCACACATACTACATACGCACACCTACGCCCACCTACAAGCAGCAGCACGCACTACAAGGCAGACAGACGGACAGACGGACCGACAGACGGGCAGGCACTCTTAGCGACACCTACCTCCACCCACCACAAGCCACAGTGACTTCGCTCGAGGGGGGAGTAGAAAAAGATGGTATGGAGGGTGGGAGGGGGTGCGGGTGGACATTAAAACGTAGAACATCTCTTAATTTCCAACTTAAAAATGAAAATTGTGCCGTGGCTGATGGCTTCACAAAAATGATGCCTATTCTGCGCCGAATGTTTCCACACTCCTCGGGAAACTCGGAAAAAGCGACAGCGCAAGCTCTCAACATTACAACGAACTGCAAATACTCTACGAAAGTAAGGCAACCGCCTATGAACTTTCACTATATAAGTATTTGATATACCCTACATAGAGTTTTTTTTTGCGAATTAATCGACTAGATCGATATTTTTGGGTTTTACAGTACAGCTACCCCCTTCTGAAATCAATAGAGTATCTAAGTAATGAAAATGTCTTTGTCGCCGCCATGGTCTGCGAGGCCGCGTGAGTTTTTGGAAAATTCTTTCAAAATGTTTCGTTTTCGAAAATTGTTCACGGCATTTTTTAGAAATTTTCGAGCTGTCGCCACACCGAACATCACATTCAGTGTATACGAGCGATATATAGTATATAGTCTATATAGGCGTATATATAGCACATTTAGTGCGTGAAGATGTCGCATTCTGTTCTAATTTCGCCTCCAAAACGCCATCTCTCCGGGCCGTTAGCTGTTCTTCTTTTTATTGGTATCATTTTCCAACGTAATACTCGCAATTAAGCGTTTCTATTTTGGAGACCCCGACAATGTGTCGTCTCTGCTCTGGCCTGATCTGTCGCTTGTCAAGCTGAAGGTGGAATGTGGAGCATGCCGGGACAGAGAGAGAGAGAGAGAGATTGGGAGAGAGAGAGAGAGACGCAGCTGTCAGCTTAGGAATTCGTCTAGGATCTTGGGTCTCTCTTGGGTTTTTAGATTTTATTTATAGAAATCACTTAGATATATCTTTAGACTATTTTGTCTTCGGCTTGATCATCATCTTGACTGTCTTATAGGCATAGCCGATGCCCTTCCACGGTGCCCAGCAGTCACCGCGACCCATCAGATCTCTGTCGTACTCTCCGCCTAGATACTGTCCGTTCAGGTTGCTGGATAAACGAGAAGGGGGAACAGCGTTAGTCGCCTTGAAAGATCAGTTTATACCACCTCCAACTCCTACCTGTACATACAGCTATTATACCACCAGGCTCCAGAGAACTGTGCGGCACAGTTCAGGGTGCTGTTGTCGTTGTCCCTGTCGTAGGTGCTGAACTTCATGTACTTGCTGTAAGTCAACGCATCCCCAGCTGTGCCAGTGTAGTTGCCCAGCACATTGAGAGCGTATTGCTGTGTCTCATTGCCCACGGCAAAGCTATCGTACTTGGCATAGCGACTCTGTCCTGTGAAGTCCTCCAGATACACGAACAGCTCATGCGGTTGGGAAGCAGTCAAATTGCTCAAACGTTGCAGTCCAATAAAGTATCCCGCCTCGAGATCACCGAAACCATCGCGATAGGTTGTCCAGTTGCGGAAGAAGTTGAGAGTGGCATCCACACGCCGTTGGATCACCAGCCAACCCACTCCGGCTGTGCTCACATCGCAGTACACATTGAAGGGTTCGCTGCCGTTCACCTGAATCTTCTGGATGCTGTTCTTCTTGGGCTTTGCCTCCACACACGAGGCGGGATACTTCTTGTAGGGTACCACCTGTTCGTAGGCAGAGCCACTGGCCACCAGCAGGCACAATGTGGACAGGATCAATTGGAGCACTTTCATTATTTACACGATCTTCGAGTAGAACTAACCGTGTTGTTATTATACCTGCACCTTTTATATATGGGGCCATATGATTCATTGCTGGGGGAGATTAGATTACACAGGAGACTATTTTAAATTAATTTGGTACTTGAGGAATACTTCCCCCTCGATAGAGTAGTATCTACTTATTGACTACTGAATATAATTGATTTACCCGTCGATTCCCAGTAATTTCTCCCCCTGATTAGATAGTCAAGGCATACGAAGTACCATCTCTGCTCGAGAACGGAAACATTTCCCACAGGGCATACTTTCGGGTGTACGATTATAATGGGTATTCCGTGAAGTGTCTCTAGAAACTCGTTCCACAACTCATTTAAACTAGTTTCGATACGATTGGATTCGATTCGAGTGAAACAGGTGAATGCGTCTTTTTGCTTTTTTGTTTGTTGTTATTTTTTTTTGATTCACCTTTTGTGATCGCTGAATAGATCGTGCTTCTCATCATCACACTCGTATATCCCCACATGCCGTTCCGTTCCGATCCGATCCGTTCACCCAACCCATGTACAACCACGTTTTGTGTCACCCATCAATAGTAGAAAATCGAAATTCGAAATACGAAGATGGCAGATGAGAGAGGTGAGATCGACGATCGACTGGCTGCTTCGGCTGCCTTGCTTTGATGGCCCCAGCAGTGACACAGATTTGTCAAAACGAGCGCACTTCAAAGGCCACAGCCACAGACAGTCAGAGCCAGACAATGTGGCCAAGTGCAGAGCCGATGCCGCCGAGGAAGCTGACGAAGCTGAAGAAGCATCAGCGGGAGAGACAAAGAGAGACAAAGGCAAAAGGTAGTAAGGCAAGAGACTATAGACAACTGCACTCGACTGTTAAATACCCTGCAGCTGTAGCAAAGAGTGTTGTGGAATGCAGTACTGCACAAATTGGGCAACAGGTTTCTTGAATTACCCGATAATTGGAAACACCCATCTGCCATTTGAAATATTCTTACACTGCGTACAGTAATCAGCAAGGTACAAGCCAAATTTAATGACGCTAACTGCAGTAATCACAGAGATCGACAGGTTCTAATACGTATGGATATTGCGAGAAAATTGAGTGTAATAATAATTTGTTTAAGCTGCATATGACCTACGCTAGTCATGTTTAAGGAGCATACGCAAGCAGATCGTAAAAACATGAACAAAAGGGTAGGGGAGAAGGTGGTGGGAAGCAATGAAGTTGGCTCACAAAAAGCGCAACAAGTGGAAGAAATAAAGAAAAAGACAGAAAGAAAGAAAGAAAGAAAGACAAATGTGCGGGCCATCAATTGTCAAAGTCAAACGGCAACGAGATTGACGGATCACTCCACTCTCAAAGTGTGAAATAATTTCACAGATGTTTTCTGTTTTCTTTTATGCACCTTCCCCCCCTGATCGACAAGTCTGGTATGCCCGTTTGTCACCTGTTGCACGGTGCAACGACAGCGACAGCGACAATCGCAAGAGGTTTTTTCTGATTTATAGAGCTGTTTCCTCCTTCTGCACGAGTATCCCTTATTGCATTATATGCTCTTAATTGTGATTGACGTTCGGTTTCGGTTTCAGTTTCATTTTCAATCATTTTCTCTTTTCTTTTTCTTTTTTCGTTTTTTTTTTACCCACTGTCACGCGCAATCAACGGAATATATTCGAAAATTCGGAATATTGTAAAGAAAACTTGTTTCGCTCTCTTTGCTCTTGTCGTTGTTGTGTCAACACACTGCAGAGCAAATAGTCTACCAACCTCAAGTACCCCCCATACCCTACAGCGCTCTTGAGGACCAGAAAACAGCTGAACATAAAAAAAAACTGAAACTGAAACAGAAACAGAAACCTTTCATTTGTTTTGTTTATTGAAACAGTTGGATCTGGTTGGCATCTGGTTGTACTTCTCCAATGCCAACGGCTTTTAACGACTATGTTAGTTGCCCTGCAGTTAATTCGAGTTTTTCTTATTTATATATTATTTGCTTGGCCTGTGTGTGTTAGTGAGTGTGTGTGCTCAACACCTTCTTCGGATATGGCGAAAGTTCATCGAGTTCCTTAAAAATCTTGTGCCCTACAGTAATTTAAACAATTTCATTAATGGAATACATTTAATGTGATCATCTAAGCGCAATTCTTTTGAAATCCGTAAAGTTATAGTCGTTTTCTCAAGAGCAAGTAAAATTTTTAAATTCCATTGTGTTTTTTTTAAATTAACTAAATCTATAGTGCAGCCCAGTTGCTTTAATAAATGTTATAAACACTATATAACTAACAGATCTCTTAGAGTATCTTGAGTTTCATGCAATATTTTGTTGGGTGCTTGAAAGTTGAAGCTAAACAACTGTTTTTGTTCAAGACCAAAAAGTTTTCAATGTTCGTTATAAATATTTCAGGGCTTTCCCGCTATGACTCCTAAGTAAATCAACCTTAGATGGCAGCTGTTGCTGACTCGCTTTGGGCGGTAGTACGATACATATGAGAAATAAGCGGGGCATTCGTATGAGCCTAGTTTCGGTTTAGTCTTTCAGGCTGCTGCTGTCTGCTTGTCCGTCTGTCTGCCTGTTTGCTTGTCTCTCTGTCTGTCCTCCTGTCTGCTTGTCTGCCTGTCTCCTTGTCTGTCTCTCTGTCTCTTGCTCGCTCTGCACTTAAATAAATCCTTCACAGGCTCGTCAAAAAGTGTTTACCACGAGAAGCCTAAGTGGATTTGACAACTGTCAACTGGTCACAGCAGTTGCAGTCGCTGCCTCTGCCGCAGTCGCTGTCGACAAAGCCGTCGCCTCTTGCATGCTAATCACGTGTGTCCCTCGCCGGGGATAGGGGGTAGGGGGCAACGCGTTGCACTTGCCGCACTTGACTTGGGGCATCTCCTGTTTCTCGGGTTTCCCAAGTACCCGTCGAGCTGCCCATTAAAACCGAATGTGCATGTGTGTGTGGAGCGTCTCCTGGGTTCGATATGACGCGGACTGAACAGGATATACTGCATACGTGTGCGCTTTATTTATGGCCAGGGTATTGCGAGACTGACGTCATACATATGTGCATTATTTATTACACTGTCAGATCGAAGATTGTAAGCTTTTAATTATATATATTACATTATGCATAGTACAGATCATACGTACAATTATGTGGATTAAGGGGAACTTTAACTAAAAACGATCTAGGCAATATTTCCATCAGTTTCAATTAAATCTTTCCATAAACCTTTCCTAATCTAATGCAACTCCCTTTTGCCTCAACTCCTCTGGGGCTTATCATACACGCCCCCCACTCTCAGCGGCATTTTTATACGATCTATAAATATGAATTTTAACTGGTAAAACAGGTGGAAACGCAACGCAGATTTTCGAAAATTTATGAAACTTTTTAATTAAGCCGCGACTAGTCGAAGGCGTCTAATGAATCCGATCTTCGATCTCCGATCCGATGCGATCGGAACCTAACCCAACTTCAACATAAATTTTCATTATGCCCCCAGCGAGCGATCAAGCAATGTTGCCTATATACGATGCGGTCCACTCCCTACCCAACCTCATACCTAACTGTGTCACACAGTCAGCGGCCAAATTAAATATTCGAAAAAAAAGAAAAAAAAAAGAATTAACCGAAAGATGAACCCAACGCGCTATGGCATTTTTATTATTATTTTCTTCTTCTCGTTTCCCATGTGAGCTGCGATTAACGTGGAAGAAAAACAACAACAAGACGCACAAAACATAAATTAGGCGAGAAACTCACATGGCACCCCTCGCACTCCAGCTCCTCCGGCACCTGCTCCATGCCTGATTGTATCGCCCGATCGTTGTCAGGATATGCCAATGACCTCGCTCTGCTCCTAGACGAAGCCACCACCAGGCAGCGACCAACTGACATCCTTGGCTGCACCAATACACACACATACACACACTTACTCACTTGAGTGTTTCTACTTATGCTTTATGCTCTTTCTGGCTTTACCCGCACCGAAACGCTTCATTGGCCAGTGGCATGGTATATGGTGCAGGGTACAGGGTGCGGATGGGGTAGTCGGGTATCGAAATCGAATGGTTCGCACACAGAGAGAGAGAGAGAGGAGTACAAGGTGTCAAATAACCAGCTAAGCCCATGTCGCTCTGTCGAGTGTGTTTTAATGTGCGTGTATTCATATTTGTAGGCATACACAATATACAATATCTACACTGAGAGAAAGATATGGTTGATATTGTTTTACAGTATAACTAATTTCAATCATTTTCCTTTTCTATAATGTTTTTTCCTTGTTTATAATTATATAATTTTTGAATAGAAGTTGAAGCTTCTTAAATATGCAGATAAATTAATTAATAGATATACATATACTATATATTAAAATTTAAAATACCCATTTCGTGTAAAAATTAATGAGCCACAACATTACTATTTAATTTAATTTAAATATATACAACTGTTCAATATATATAATAAAATACAAATGCACATTTAAAAAGTTTACATAATTTCTACTGGTTTTTTTCGTCCAGTGTACTCACACATTGAGAAATATCGATGCGAAGAATCCTCTTGCTTTGTTATCTACGCTGTGAGAACTATCTCAGTTTAAGATCTTCAGTTTTATGTTCTTGAAGAGCATTTATCGCATGGAAAATTCGAATAGTTTTTCCAATAACGTAAATCCATTCGAATTATAGATAAGGATAACATATGTACATATCTGTAGAGCTACTACATCTTATATGTACGATATGTAGACACGCTTCCCCAATTCCGATCGTACAAGTATTATCGTTTTTATTATGGAACGTAAATCAAACAATTTGTCCTAAATAAGTCACGTCTGCATGTTTGAGCGCGGCACCGGCATCCCGTTTGCTTACCTCCCCCTCTCTCTGCCTCTATCCCTTCATCCATCATCTTCTTCTGGCCATTGTTCTGCCTGCCCGTTTGCCTGCCTGCCTTTTCGGCCCTCTCGCATTGCCATTTGCCATCTTTTATTTATGAACTCGCGGTCCCAGTTCAGATCCTTTTTTGGTCATGTGGCGCGTTCCTCCTCTTCTCGTTTCGTCTTCTCTCCTTTTGTTCTGTTTCTGTTTTTTACTCTTTTGCGGTTCTGTTATTGTTGTCGATCCGTTATCGGGCGTGTTGTATCTGGCGTGTAGCTTTTAACCAATTGCCCGGCACTTTGCCGTCTGACTTTTTAACAGGCCATAAATCTGGCCTGGACCGGTACTGGGACTGAGACTGAGACCGGGCCCAGAGGCCTAGTCCGATTCCTGGCTTGATTTAGTGGCCTCACGGAGCTGCAACTGCCAAAACTGACAGTCGAAGCACTTAACCAATTTGATGTCTCAAGCAAATCACAGCACAAGGCGTCAAATCAATTTAAAATACCCAAACATGCTTGAATACATCAAGTTATAATGATCTTATGTTAGGTTAGGTTTCTAAAAAAGCTACTTTGCTGAGATTATGTGGCAAATGTATTCGTATTCGAAATTTATTTAACCATACAACAAAGTATATTTCTTAACGATTTTAACTAGATAATGCTATATTATAATGCAAAATATCTGAAAATTAACTTCTTGTACACCCCGTCCAGGCAGTATGTACGGTTTCTCGAAAGAAATTACAGCGAGTGCACATAAATTTTTCACACCTTATGATTATCGTGTGTGCACTTAAAGGGGGCAACTAAGTTTGAACGCGAGTGGGTACTACTGCACTACCTACAATGTGTAGGACCTCGAAGAGGGCAACGGGCATTTAATAAATACTTAATTTTTATCACGCTCAAAACTCACACACACACACACTCATACACGCACATATACACAAACTCATGATCATACTCATATGTAATAATTTGCGGAGTGGTTCGGCGGGGATCGTTCCAAGTTCCAAGCTGAACCTGTTCCCGTCTCCGTTCGACTGCGTGAAGCGGAAAATATTTCATGAATAAAATTCCTTGCTCATTCGTCGCGTATTCTTTTTTTCTTCTTCTTTTTTTTTATTTATTTTTTTTTTTTGATAAGCTTGCTCAGTTTTAGTACCAATGCAGGTTCCTCCAGTCGTTGTACCCTAACTCCACACCTAACCTCACTCCTCAGTCCTCTCTGAACTCTCCACAGTCTTCAGTTCCTTGGCCCAATGCAGCGCCGGCTTTATCGACGTTGCGCTTGGAGGCCTTTGGGCATTTATCACCAGCACTTTGCCCCCTCAGTCACGCTCCCTCTACCCCTCTCTATCCATCTACCGCCCCAGATCCCGATGCCGATCCCGATGGCGATGCCGGTGCCGATGCCAATGCCGATGCAGCTGCAGAGCGTGCGTGTTTTTTAATGGATTTCTGGCTAATGTTTTGGACGCTGTTGTGGGTCCCCAGCAGGTCCCACGAGTCTCCTCAATTGAATTTCAGCTACGCGACGTCATGAGTAATGCGACCACGCTTGGCTGGCCTAATCAAAGTTTCAACTATCGAGAACCCAAACCGAAACCAAACCGCACACTCGATAGCAAAAATATTCTAGAATATACAGTACTATGGTGAGTTATACATGGTAGATTCGCCAATGGGACTGCAGATGTCCGAGCGAGCTCCAAAATAACGGAGCGAGTTCATTAGCACAAGCAACCATAATGCGCGATAAGAGAAAACCCAGAAATATGCGGGTGCCCGAAAAAAACAGAAACTTCACTGTGATAAGTGTGTACATATGTTTATGTGCATTTCCTGAGCAACGACAGCGAGTTATTTAATGTGATTTCAGTCGGATATTTTTTCGAATTATGTTTCTGGGAATACTCAATAATTGATTTTAGATTATTCGTATATTAGCAATTTTGAATTTCCGAAGAAATTCAATTGATAAGCCTCAGTTAAAAATAAAACGAGCTAATACCAAATTAAAGTAGTATTAAACAGGCGGTAAGTCCGGATAATTCGATTAAACTAGCTTTACAATTTTTCTTATATATATTTATTATTATTATTTATTTTTAATAAAACTCTTGTTTCTTTAGAAATGCTTTTCGTGTCTATTTCACAGATCTTTGTTAACCTTTTGACTGTTTCTTAAATTTTAAATTCAGTGTTTTTATAAATTGATTTCCTATATCTTTTTAGCTCTTGAAGAGATTTCACTAGGAATCTTTGAGACATCTTGTATCTTTGCGCACAATTTAGATCTTTACTTGCTTTTTTCGTGTTTTTTCCACAAATCTGTTTTATACTATACTATAGTATTACCTTCATTTCCTCAAATTTATTTTCTTCCAACAATATTTGTAAATAATTAATTAATTGTTTGAAGAAGTTTGCTGAAATAACTTATCTTTTACTATGTTTACTTCATATTTCACAGTTTTCTTGTCATAGATTCATTTAAAAATTTTATTTATGCTTATTTCTTGTTATTTCATGTATTATTGTTTTGTAGCACAGTGTAATATCGTTGCTCTGCCTCTTGGCCAGAAAATGCCGCAACGCATCAAGTCAAGTGCGTCGGAAAGCTACAAGCTACTTAATTAAAAACTATGATCAGGATGCGAAGGCAGGAGGGTCCAACACAAGCTGCCAGGCATATCCATATGTCATGAACGTGTGTGTGTGTGTGTGTGTAAGTATGTGTGAGTGTGTTCAGCATGCAGATCAGTCTGTGGCGCAGTCAAAATTGCAGCAGCTGTCGGCGTGCAACATGCACTTGTCACTGATCTGTTTCAGTTGCAGTTGCAGTTCCAGTTCCAGGCCCCAGTCATAGCCCTCATTCTCGATTCATTATCTCCGTCTCTGTCTCAGTCGCAGTCACAGTCTGCGTCTCCATCTCCGTCTCTGAGAGTCATCGAAACCCTTTATTTGTTCGCTGCTTTTAAGCAAATTACAGCTTTTACCATCGTTGTCGAGCTGCTTAATTTGCCCCGGAACAACTTGGCCAGCTTGCCCCCATCACCATCTTTTTCTTTTTTAGCTTCTTTAGAGCTACCTGTAAGTCGGGACTGCCCCTGGCATTGAGCTACGTGGCACGCAACATGCGCACTCACATTTATTCATTCATCGGTTCTGTGTTTGATCTTAACTTGACTATTGAATAACAATAAAGCGAAACCATCTTGGGGAATGTAAGTTAAACTCGAAATAAAATATTGTAATATTAATTTTTTATTCATTTTATTTTTTCGAGACTTTTTACATTACATTTCTTAAATATTATTATATTTATATGTTTTTTTTCTGTCAGTTTTACTTGGAAATAATTACTTGAATTTGATTACATGTTTTATAAATGAGCTAATATCTCTAAATAGCTGGAAAATTAGTTTAATATATTAAACAATTTGTAAGAAACCGCAGTCAAGTCAAACTTAATATAAACTAATCCGATTGACTGTGATTAGCTTGAATGATTAATTTAAATGCTAAATGTGAAGTTTTTAATTGAAAATCGAATTAGAATCGCGCTGCATTTTTATTATTATTTTTTTTTTTAATTAAACTCACGTTTCAAATAAATAAAGTTGGCGGTGGAGTGGAGGAGCAAGTGTAGCAGCGCTGCAACTGCAACCAGGCAAAGTCCAACAACGGCTTGGTCAGGCCACACCATCGTCACCACTCCCCGCTCCCCGCTTCCGTCAATTGGCCAGCTTTGCCATGCCCGTGTCTGCCAAGACAACCGATCGTTTGACTCTGACTCTGACTCCGACTCCGACTCGGATCCGATCCGCCGACGTACAGTTAAACGCTTCACCTGTTCGCGCAAGGCGTGTGCTTGTCTTGCCATAACTCTGCTGCTGTCTACCCACCGACTCGTTGCCCCTCCCCTTAGCTCTCTCTCTCTCTGCTGCAACTCCTGGACGAGGCTTGTCTTCGTTTGCTTAGCGCAGCTCGGCCAGCTTGACTTGACTCTCGGCCAGCGCGAGGCGTTAGTTATTAAAGCAGCAACAACAAGCGGAGTCGCGAGGTCTCAGCAACTTGGCTCTTAGTAGGGGGGAATGCAGGAGGAGTTGGGAGAGGGGAAATGGTCAGCGAGCTCCGCGCGTGCTTCCTTGCCTGGCTGGCTGCCGGGGCCGGTGCCGGTGCTGGGGCTGGTGCTGGAAACTCGTTTCGATTATGAAAATTCCAAGCATTAATAACTCTGTTGCCGGACGAGGCAGGACGGCAGCGGCAGTGAGGCAGTGCGGCAAACTTGCTACAACATTTTGTGCTATAAATAAAACAAAACCAAACAGCAACAACAGCAGCAGCAGCAGGGAGAGAAACATAAACAAGAAACTCAAAAATCGCGTATCTGGCCAAGGCAAATGCATAAAATGGCCAACAGTAGCAAAAGTAGCCAAAGATGGCTAAAAAATAAAGTTTTATCTTTGTTTTCTTCAGCTCTTTCTGCTTCGCCTTCTCTTTGCTCTCTCTCTCTCTCTCCCTCTCTTTGCTTTTATTTTGTCGTTTGCCAGCTGCGGGTTATAAAATAAAAATAAAAACAACTTGCTAATAATTACAACAACTACAGCAAGCAACACTGTGTGTGCATGCAGCACGCAACACTGGTCAACAGGATAGCGCGCACTTTGGGGCAATGTAATAAAATTAATTATGAATTTATAGAAATAAAAAATTATGCATTATTCTTAATGCTTTTGAATACCCTGCAGATGGGGAAAGTGTTGGGCATATTTGCCATACATATGTATGTACATTTGCCCGTTTTTGCTGCACAGTGTTCGTACCTGTAACCTGTTGCTGCTGTTGCCTGCGCAGTGAGTTGCAATTGTTCCCCTCGATTTCTGCCTTTTCTTCTAGTTCGAGTTAAGGTTCATTGCAATTTCTATGCAAATTTATCTAATTTTTTACGTGTTAAATTTAAATATACACATATCTCATATTATTCTCAGTACTCACGGGGCTGTTCTCCTTGCCACCGCAGTTTATAAAAGCAATTCATGGATATTCAAAATGGCAGCTCGCAGATCTCGTGCTTCTCCTTCCCGCAGCCAGTGCTGCTAATTGTTCGCTGAACTTGTAAATTACTCGCACCGCGCAGTCTTGTAGCAATTAGCTTTCGATTGTGCATGTTTTGCCCGTGCACTAGGGAATATATTTGGGAATTTTGGCAGGATTTTTTTTTAATTATTCTAACAGTGTTGTAAAGCGTGAGATTTAAATGCTTCTCTTTTGCACACATCTTTCGCTGATTTGTTCGGGCCAATTACTACGCTAGTTTAAAGCTAACAAATTCGAAAAAAAACAATGGGATATGAAAGCTAAAACGTCAAGTTTTTTATTTTTATTTTTAATTAGGAGCATGGCCTAGCTTATTAGCCACACCGTCGTGGCCCAGTCAGGTGCCTCCATCTGCCACCACCTGTGCCACCAGCCACCTGCCAGTGTGGCCCCAATTCATATATATGTCGTACATGAATATTCGTATATTCACAGTTTATCATATTAGTATTCATACTTTTGTATGCAGCGCATGGAGAGAGATAAAACAAATGCAAATCGCAAACGGTAATATCTGCATATATATGTGCATATATATGGTATATATCTCACCTATATAGACAACTGGTTGGAAAGTAAGTCGGCTTACCCCCTCAATTAAAATTCTTCAATGATCGATTAACATTTTTGCATATGAACAAACAAGTTTCCCAACTTGAGTCGTGAACGAAAAGATCATCAAAATTGGGTCTATAGAATATAGTCTTAGAAAACAAATTGGAGCCAATGAAATTAAGACGAAATGAATATGAAAAAGAGTTATTTGTTCCATTCCAGCATGGGCGTCTCTAGGTACAGTTAGCCTAAAGGTAAACAGATCGTTTGTTGCACATTCCGGGGCTCGAGACACTATGCCGCAATGCTAATTTGATGCACCACCCGGCGCCTGCGCTGATCAGCGACGCGCTGCACTGGTGCCAAGTGGCATCGCTAAAGAGCAGGCGTGCCCCGAGAGAGAGAAAGAGAGAGAGAGAGGGGGAGAGAGCAGGGCAGGCCAGCAATACAGTCAGACACCGACTAGAGTGGGAGCGTGCACAGTAGCGAACCAGGCAAAGGTGGAAGCGGGTGCTCGGGCATGCCTGCCTTCAAATTGGACGCTCAATTATCTGTGGCCAAGAGGAGAGTTAGTTGCGCTAGGCTCCAACCCGTCGAGCGTCGAACGTCGAGCTTTTGCCAGCCAGCCAATTGTCTGACATGAGGCGCAGCTGAGTTTCCGCGGCTGCTGGCAGGTGGCACGAGTCAAGTGGCCACCATCCGCTTGCCACATACTGATAAATGGACGCTAATGTGCAGCTCCCCGACTATGTAGCTCGAGTTGTGCAGTTTTTGACCCATTTGCGAGCAGGAAATGACTCCATTGGCAGCGGGTTGGGAAATTGTACACTTTGTGTACAAAATGTACCCAAATACACTCCATATGGGTACAGTGGCTACGTATGTCAATTCAATCCTAGGAAACCCAACCATAGCAGCGACCTGTTGCTCGATCAATTAAGATAAACTTCCCATTAGAGGTTTATCGATACTTTGTACACTTAATTAACATTCCAGCGTACTGATTCAATCAGTCAGTGTTGTAAAGTCCCTTAAATTCGATTACCAGCCCAGTTCCCCGCTCATACTATATGCAAATTGTTTTCGCCACTTCAATAGTTTAAATTCAAATAGTTCTATTTCAAATGATTCTTCCCTCATTACCTCTATAGGTACATACATATATACTAAACGACTTTCAGCTATCACTGTAATATTATACTGATCAACCGTGTGTATTTTTCTTGTGTGTGATCTCTCGCTAGGGTCGTTTCCAGCCATTTCGCAGGGGGTACAGAGGGTATTAATAAAAGAGAAGCTATAAAAAACGAGCTGGCAGAAAAGATCATTAATGCACAGTTAAGAGCCCCTGGTTACAGGTCTCAGCAGTGCGTGTGTGTGTTCAATTTGTGCCAAGTAAGTTTGTTGTAGGTTGCATATCTTTAAAGAAAAGAGAGCTCTTCGCGGGTCCCAGCCATGCCAAGCTGGCTAGTTAGTTAGGTTCAATTTGAACCTGTTCTTTTGGTTACAGTTGTCGCTGCTTTGCGATGCCATGGGATGGGATGGGACGTTGGCTTGCTTCGCGGTCGTCGTCGTCGTCGTAGACGTCGTGCTCGGTATTATTAACGATCATTATGAAGTTTTAACTTAAGTGGTCAATTAACATTTGCATGACTGAAATCGGAATTGGAAATTAGTGTTTTACTAATTTATGCAGACAGCAAGAAGCAACTCCTAGCCAAGAACAGGCTTGACCAGAGCCATAGCCAGAGCGAGAGCCCCCATTCCAAATCTGATTGAACAATTCGTTTGGGGACCCATTCGAAACATTCGAAACGCTGACAAGATCCGAACGGGTTCATTAGATATCCACGCGATGACAACTCTCCGAGTGCATTTCGTAATGAAAGCTCTTTGTAACAAGCTTATATATAAGGGGGGAACTCTATAATCCTCTGATTGCGACAAAATCAGTTCATCATGACTGCACGAAAAATCCGTTCATTCGGAGTAATTAAATCGGTTTTGATCGCATTGTTAGCCTCTAATTGATTTACGCCCATTCATTACCCCTGGCCCCATCAACCTTCTCTCTTCCGTTCGCTTTCGCTTTGGGGTTCGCTTTGGTATCGCGCCCCCGTACTGTAATTTATGGGTCATGTACGTACGGTATTATGCTCAGTGTTTGGTCGATAAACATTTGATAATACGTTGAAATTTATAGCCCAAATCGATAGAAGAGGCCCGAACCTTTTAAAGTTTCAAGAAAAAGAAACAAAATTCAAAATTTTACTGGAAAGCTTTTGCCTCGACTGTACCACAGGTTGCGCTCTGGGAGAGTCTAGGAGACTTGGACAACTACCCTATGAATTTTGATCTTGTCCTATGTGTATTTTATACACATAGATACAAGGTATCTGGAGGTCGAGAATAGGTTTGAAATATGTTACCGCATGGTGCCCAAAATCTATCGAGTCCGAGTCTAAAATATAGCTTTATCAATAGGTAATGTTACGATTAGATACTCACCAAGCGCTGCTATATACTATGTTTCACTTCACGTAGCGTCTACCCTGGTCTAACCGAGATTAGATACTTCCAGGTAGTGACCAGCACATATGAAATTACCGAGAATCTAAGCATGCGTTTTTTTTCTTTTTTGGGACAACAGATATGGCGTGGTCGTGGTCAACGTGGAAAAGCCACGTGGATGTGTCAGCGAACTGAATCAGCTGTCAATCCGTACTATCTGAGGCATCTAAGAAAAATTCCATACCGTAGCTTACAAGGTCCCGAAGCAGACGGGATGTCTACAGTTGGTATCTAGTATCTAGAGAACCAGAGTCACAATAACTGGTATATTATGGTATATTTCAGGGTCTCAATAATCTTCAAGTGTTCTCTCTATGTGTAGATAGGGTATTAATTGTTCCCTTAGAAAGAGATCCCAATAGGTGTCAAAGTTGGTTGCCAGGTTGCTCGGAATCCGCTTCGGCATCGGCCTCGGCATTATCATTTGACATGTGGATATCAAGTTGGGTTGATTACACCACTTAATCGATACAATCGGTCTACCCCCGTCGGGGAACTGGCACTCTAAATATTGGACTGAAGTGTTTTCTATTGCCCGAGTTAAGTTCTCGATTGCAATCGGGCGGGCCTCATTTTGTGGGGATTGTGAAATTGCTGGCTGAGATAGTGACAGGGTACTACTATAAATATATATATTGATATTAGTCGCACTCTTAAGTGCTGGAGCCTATAGCTAATTGTATAACTTGAACTAAAGGCAAACGCTTTGTTTCTCAATTGCGAAATTGTCAATCGGATGAGACCACAAACCTCATGCTTGGTGGGGGGAGTCATTAAAGTAGAAAAGATATTTATTTTATAGTTGATAGCTTTGAGAGATCGTCACCTTCGGCAAGGTTAAGCGGTTTTCTAACTATGTCACCTTAAATGGAAATCTTTCAAGCCGAAACCCTCTGTATTAGTTCAGATTAGCTGAGGGGTCTAGCCTCTTTCAATCAAGACGATTTCTTTGTATGGGTTTAGATTGGCTCGGGGGTCTAGCCTCTTTCAATCAATATGAGTCCTCGAAGCCCTCTGTATTTGTTCAGATACGCTCAGGAGTCTAGACGATGCCCTATGTATGTAGGATAAGAGTAGCTCAGAGGGATATCCTCTTTCAATCAAGACAAATCATCTGTATACATTTAGATTAGCTCAAGGGTCTAGCCTCTTGCCTTCTCTTTTGATTAGCTTAGGGGTCTAGCCTTTTTCAACCAAGATATAATATAATATAGATTTGGATTAACTCAAGGGTCTAGCCTCTTTGCTTCTCTTCTTATTCGGTAAGTGCTTTAGATCTTCATTAGTTTCAATCTAGACAAGTCCACTGTATAGGTTTGGATCAGCTCAAGGGTTTAGTCTCTTTCCTGCTCTTCTCTATCGCTAAGTGCTTTAGATCTTCATTCGTTTATACTGCTCCAAAATATTAGAGTTGCTTAGCCTTGATATTTAATTGCTCTCAGTTAGTACTAAGTTAGTTATCTCTGTCTAGTCGCATATTCAACCTTCTATCGCGGGGCATTAGTTGTAGTCTGAAAACTCGTTGCAACCCCCAATTAACTACGGATCAGCCTTAACGACTTACAGATACAAATGGAGTGCAAAGTTTAAGTCATTTCATATACAGTCGGAGCTGGACTTGAATTGATTCCGACGCTGTTCAAGGCCCCCGCAGATGGGTTAATTACAACCATCCAAGACCCCCTTGAACTCTGTGTCTGGACCTGGACGTGGTGCGGCGAGTGGAGGAGAGTGTGTCTAGTCTCAATTAGTATCGCTCCTACTTGGCTCATAAACAGGTGTTATATTCGTTCTGGTTATGTCCGCAACTAACGCGGCATTGCATTACCGTATTTTAGGTATATATATTTTTCGGTTAGCCCGATTAGATTCCCTCGCTTTTTGGTATGAAAAGGGAACCACTGTGCCGAGAACTGTAAAATTTAAAGGCACTGTAAACTGTTTACAACTCATTCTATTATCTGAACTGAGTTGGCATCGGTGTGTGTAGACCTCCCTCTCTATCTCACTCTCTCTATCTATATCTCTCTCTCTGTCGACAGTTGGTTCGCTTGTTCAGTTATTTACCGAGTGCCACTTGTTGCCTTTATAGACACTTTTACCTTGGTGTGAAATGTTTGACGTCGCAACGTCGACGTCGACGACGCCCTCAATGCGTCCGATCTTATCGCGGGATGAGCTGGCTAACTACCGCCCAGATGGCTACACATCACTAAGCCTTCTGCCATGTGTGCTATCTAATTAGTGCGTGGGTATACAAGGGTGTACAGTGAAAGCTCTTAAAGATAGACCCCTAGGTAACATCCACGCCCACGCTTTTCTAACATCAGATTTCCCAGAGATGCTTATCAGAGCTTAGTTGATATGCACAGGTATCTGGTAAACAAAGATTTGGGATTTCTACGAATTTTGACGCCTTTTAGAGCACAATGTAATTCATTGGAATTTTTGACAGTTCAGAAGAGAACTTGGGGAAATCTAGTAGTTCCCGTCGTACAATACTACTACTTTTATTCTTTTCAATATGATAATTTAAAGACTTAAGGAAGTTCCTTGCAACCTGCTACGATCGTTTCTTATAGCTGAGAATCGGCTTAACGGGGCGTGTCATAAAAACATGCATTTTGTCACTAATGCTACGGGGAAATTAAGAACCCCGTCGGCATGCTTCGACAAGGTAATAAAAATTCAATGTTCAGCTAAGAAGCAAAAATAGAAAGAATAAAAAATGGAAAACAAAGAAAAAAACGAAGCTGGACCATAAAATATATATTTTTATGGGCTTTACTCTCTCGCGACATGGTTGTGTGTCTCTGCCACTGGCTATCTCTTTCCCTTTCCAAAATGTTTACCTGTGCTCACACACATACACACAGAGAGAGAGCTGATCGCGAGAACTGATGTCATCCTGCTGCAAAATTTTTAATTTTTTTTTTTTGAGAATTTTCGACATAAGAGCGCAAAGATCATCTGAAAGATGTTCTCAGCCCGTTGTCATTGTCCGGATCTCCCTTCTGGGATCATTTTGGGCAAATTTTTCCTGTACGCACAATTGAAAAACTTGTTTTTTTTTTTTGGGGTTCGTTGGTTTTTTGGATTATTTTTTTTTGGTTTTCCGTGAATTTGTTTGAGTTTCTTGATCTTGTTTCTTTTTTTTAGCGACTTGTTTTTTGTTCTCGTTCTTTTTTGTTTTGTTTTTTTCTTTTTTTTAAGGTTTTGCATGTTGTATAAGGACACGGACGACATCTTTACCTGACAGTATTAGAATTATTTAAATCAAGAATCTAATGCTGCCCGGTAAGATGTAAACAGATGTCCTTGCAATAATCGCATAGATTGCAAGCCGTTTTCGAGTTTTCATTTGTCACGAGGTTTTACTTTCGTTATATGTGGAGATTATAATATAATATATGCACAGATATGATGTATGTATGTATGTAGGCAGTTATCGTCTGACGTTCTTGAGTTCTTGGCACCATCGCCTTGGAACCGCCGGCAAACTTTGCCCTTTGCGATAGCACACAGTTACGAGTATTCGGAACTGTAGCTCTATATAGAACCATAAATAGGGTTATTGGAATTTCTAAAGTTATTTACGATTATATCTTTGTTTTTTTTTTCAGTGTGCACATTTCAAGTTGCAGTTGCAGATACGTACGTGAGGCGGCTTTAGGTTTTTTACGGGTGAGTTTAACTTTGTACCCGGGGGCGCGTGATCCGCGGCGGCGCAAGAACGAGGGAGAGAGAAGCGAGGCAGCAGCAGCAGCAGCAGCGTAGCAAGCAACGCCTACCAGCAGCGTCTAACGTAACGTTGTAACAGGCGTGTGTGTGAGTGTGTGTGTGTGTGTGTGTACGCATGCACAATCGATGGCGCTCTGTGGTTGCTGCTGTTGTTGCTGCTGCTGCTGATGTATTTATAATTAAATGAACGCTGGCGCCAGTCTCAGCGCAGCGCAGCGCATTGCACGCCAGCCCCACACACATACAGAGACAGAGAGGCGCTGCACTGTGTGTGTGTGTGTGTGTGTGTGTGTGACCAAAGTCCGATATATTTTGTGGATAAACTTGAAGCTAATTGAATCTATTCGCCTTGACACTCTGCTTGTGATTCTTTTCTATGTTATTCGTCGCTTTGGACACACCGGAAATATGCAAGAAGAGCGCGAGCGCGCGCGCGCACACACACAAAGCACGAGCGGAGAAGGCACCGCCGCTGCTGCTGCTGCTGCGTCAGCTGCTGCGAACCGTCGCGATCGAGCACCGAATAAGAATTGAGAACGAAGCTGAAAGTCGAGAAACAGGCGGGCGGAAATTCAAAAGTTTTTTTTCGAAATCAGCTCGTAACAGCAACAGCAACAACAACAACACATCATGATGTTAACACGCGCGAGAGAGAGAGCGAGCGGCAACATCGAACCGCGCTATGTTCGAACATGTTGCATGTTGTCGAACCGTGTGCGACATGTGTTTTACAGTGGAGCAAAACAGGCGTGCGCCGCAACGTTTCTTTTATTAATAATATTTTAAATAAATAGTGAGTAATAAATGATTTGGGGCAGTTTATAGAAAAATGTTCTCAATGCTGATGATGTGCTTTATGGCCACATGTGTAGGCGCACATACCGTGGGTATGTGTACGAATGCTCGGTGGGGAATTTTTATTCAACTATCCGTAGGCGCACCCTGCCTGAGTCTATGCACTGGTTAATCAGATTAAAATGAAGCTGTGCAGCGTAATTGGAACCCTACACAGAAAGAGATATGTGTTTGCTTTACACAAGCAAACAAATTTAGATAAACCTATTAAACTAGGTTTTACTTTTGGCGGGAAAGTAATTTGAAATCTGGGAACTTTGCTGAGATCATAGTAACACTATGAATCCATTCATTAAGTACCATTTTTTATGTAGAGAGAAAGAGAAGCAGACAATGAATAAAACATATTACCTGCCTACTCACCACATCGTCGGACTCATCATTTTACAATTTTCATTAATTATAAAACCATGACGCGATGTTTATTTCCGATTTCCGTTCCGTCAACGTGTTGGCGTCTCTCGACGAATTGTCTCTTCATACAGCTTTGTAACACTTTATGCGACTATTGCTTGGCGGGGTATTCATGTTAATTATAATTTGATAAGTGTGCTTAATTGCATTTCATGTTTGGTCACAAAAAACTTTGACCCTCCTCATTTCGTTTTGTTCTCTGGAAGTTGGGTAAACGAAACACGTGTAGAGTGCCAAAGTCCGCGGACGAAATTCGAAATTTAAATACTCTTTCGGGTACAACGACGCGTCGTTCCGTACGGAAATGTGTGAAACACGCGTCGAAGCAGTGTCAAGGTGTTAAAATCCTGAGCACACACACGACACACACGGCACACACAACACGAGTTGAAGAAGAAGACGCGATGCGTCGGTGACCGCAAAAAATATTTTATTTGGTTTTCAATTTCGGAGTGTTTGTTATATTCATATTTTGCGGGGCACAAATTGCGTTCGAAATTGATTGATTATCGAGTTTATCACACATTCTTTTCAAATAATAATAATCTGGGAAGATTCTCCCGAAAGAAACGATTTAAAGTTCTGAAGATGTCGGTACGGTATAGTAGTACTAGAAAGGGCCTGTGTTGCCCTCCTGTGTGTAGCTGCTACCAATTAATAACTTGGTTACACGTGCTATTACCGCGAAGTCTCGGCGCCTCGTGTCGATTCTCTTTTTTTTTGATCCACCCGTGTGGCAGTTTGGATTTTTTGGTTCTTAAAAGGTGCCTCGAGAGACGCAGCTGCGAACAGAGACGTCCAGCGGCGCACGCGGCACACGATCGACTGTAACGGTAAAAAGTGAAACAAGTTTGATATAAAGTATAAAAATAAAGTTTAAATAAATACAACAGAGACGTTGCGTTGCGTTGCACTGTTAAATAGCGCGAGCATGTTGGATGAAACATGTTAGATGGCGCTGCTGCTGCTGAGCGACGTTAACAGAGCGACGTTCTCTCGCAACTTGCTGCTCTCTTTCTCTCTCTGTCTCTCTCTCTGCACGCTGTCTCTCTCCCACTCTCTCTTTCGCTGCTTTGGTAACAGAGAGCGAGAGAGAAGTTCCATGCTTTTTCCCGCTCCCTCTTTCTCCTTTGTGCCAGCCAGCTGGCTGTGCGTTTTATTTGTTGTCGCATTTCTATTAGCTTGACATTTGTGTTGTGTTGTTGTTGCTGTTTAAAAACTGCTGCCATCTCGTTTCGTTACGTCGCACTGGCCGTGGCTGGTGGTTGGCTTCGCTGTAGTCGTCTTGCTCACGTCGAGCATGTTGCAACCGCATGGTAAATTTGTGTTACGTTCGATCGTTTGTCGTTCAAATCGCTTACGACATCAACGTAAACGTTGCTTACGTAGTACATGGGCAAGTACATACATATGTACGTATGCGTGAGTGTGTGTTATTTATGCTGTGCTTCACGTGTCATAACATTCAGTCTCCAACAGGCATGTATGTACGTATTATGCGTGAATCGAAGTCGGCGAATATTAATTTCCTTTGCTGTCTTGCTTGGCCAGTGTTGTAATTCGCTGCGTTGTCCCCTTTTCGCCGCTCTCTCTTCTCTCTCTCTCTCTGTCTTTCTCTCTCTCTCTCTCCCACCACGATTCAGTTACGGACATGTTCACTCAATTAATAAAAGAGCAGCGAGGGATTTCTTTAATTTTTTTTCCTCTTCTGCCCATGCACCCTACAAATGCGGTCTCCAGCCTCTACTGAGCAGGAAGAAAGATGCATGTTGCATATGTGAGAGTGTGTGTGTGTGTGTGTGTGGCAAGGAACTTTGTCTTGCATAATTAACAAATATGCCGCGACTCGTTTTGAAAGGCGCGCCGTAGGGCCTCACGCTGTCAGCGTGAACCGCAACTCGGGGGAATTTGGGTCTGTTGTCGCTGTCGCTTCGAAGCTCTGGGATCATTGTCGAGTCCGGTTCCCAATTTCTCATGTGATGCATGCACACACACACACACACAAGCACGTGTAGTCGGTTAATTTCAATTTTTCGCTTGCCTCATTCGCGGGCAAAAGGACTACAGCGCCTGCCCTACCCTGCCCCACCCCTCTCTCTTCCCCATCATCGTTCTTCGCTCTTGTGCGCATTCGGTCGCTCACTCGCCCTACGGCGGCTAATTAAAAACATGATGGAGCGAGAGGGATGGGTCGGAATGGGTTGAGAAATATCATTGCTGATCCTTGCGCACTTCAATTTGCACTCCGTTTCATCATCATCTTCATCATTATCATCTCGCTGTGCGTTGTGCCTTGTCTTCTTCAGGTCAGTCAAGAGGCTCAGAAGACAAATGGAGTGTGTTTTGGCCATTGGCATTCATTCTCCCTCGTTCTCAGCTCAGTTTGTCTCTTGCTGTGCTTGATGTGCCCTAAATACCCTCGGGATAAGGGATAAGGACTGAGGGTTGCAAGATCATTAGGAAGTCTTTGTGTTTACATAAGCAATACTTATCTTTATGGGAGAAACTGATAGTGTATTTATCGTAGAAATGGGTGAGATAAATGGAATTCAAATTTTGTCTATATAAGACTATCCTAACAGTAAAAATTATTACGATTATAGTATTTAATAAAATAAGAAAACATCAAAAATACGCAGTACTTTTTACTTAAACTTAAATTATCATTATTATTATATTTTTTACTTATATTATAACTATAAAATAATAAAAAAAAAATAAAATAATAAATACTATTTATTTTTATCTTAAAATATTAGTAAACATTTAAATTTATATCTCTTATTACAATTTTATTATTTTCAAATATCCTATACTAAACTTTACTAGCAATCTCAGAGTATTTCACATTATAAGGGAGTTTCTCGTTCGTAATCTTTATTATTTTTACTACCTTAAAACATGTATATCTTGTAAAATCTCATGCCTTTTAGACAACTTGCTTAGAATGTCTTTGAGGAGGTATATTCATCATGAACAGGCGTTTCTGCAATTCGACTTGGTCATTTCCTGCTGTGGGGACCGACCAGATAGTATTCTATGAATTCTCTTTCTCTTTGTCACTCTCTGTGTAAGACAATAAGTGCAGATCATATTCGGTTGTTATGGTGTATGTATGTTTGTCTGCTTGACATACTGATATTGTCAATATACACAATAGGAAAGGCAAACAAGTTTTCCTTGATCCAATTTGGTTGAGCTATAAACAAACTGAGAAATCGAAGAGAAATCATACATTACTATCGATCGATAACTTGTTTGTTTAGTAAGTTGACTATTGTTTGTTTTGAGCTTCAGTTTATTTGGTAAAAATATAGTACTACAATACGCAATACTTACCTACAAGTACAGTACCTATCGAAATACCTTCAGTTTTTGAGCAGGTGCTAGACAGAATCTGAAATTCTTTATAAATACCAATGATGTTTTGCTCTTATTTTTCCTGCATGAAAAAACTGAAATGTTTCTCAATTTGGAAATGCACCCAAATGGGGATATTTCTAAGGAAATTAGTTAAGACAAACTTAGAATGGATCTCGATATGGTACAGGTCTCTGAAAGTCCTCCCCCTCTCCTATACCCTGTCTCTATCTCTCTCTCTCTCTCTCACTCACTCTATGCCTGTCTGTGTGTGCAGCACCTCAACATTCCATTTGCGTCTCATTTGCTGTCTGCTCGCTCTACGTCTGTCTGTCTGTCTGTCTGTTAGTCTGTTTGCCTGTCTGTTTGTCCGTCTGTCACACACACACATACACACACAGAGTGCATTCTAAAGTGTCTGCAAGTGATGAGCGCGGCATTTAGTTGCAATTTTCAGTTTCACTTTGCCGCAATGCGTCGTGACAAAGTCAGATCGAAAAAAAAGAAAAAATAAAAAAAATAAAAGACCTCATAGAACCGAATAGAATCAACAACAATAAAAACAACTGACAGTACTCTATGGCGAGCCAAGAGGGGGACAGTAGTATACCCTGTATACCACAAATAAATCTAACGAGAAAGCAGCTATAAATATATTTTGAAGTGGTCTAAAAACTGGTAATCTTATATTGTGTTATATGGGTTTGATCTAGCGATATTTACGATAATTGAGCAACTTATTTATTGCCCTCAGAATTAGTTCAACAACGATCTAATATTTATATATATTTATGAGCTTTTGAGACGATCGAGTTTATATTTATTTACAGCAGAGTCATCAGCACCAACATCTTCTCTCGGTAGACATTTTTTTACAGGGTATTTTGAACAAACAAACACGTTCTATAGACATGAATTGCTATAAAAATTTGTGTTATGCCAAAAAGCAGAGTGAAAAACCTAAGGCCAGACCTAACGTTGAGACAAAACCTTTGAAAAATAAACCCAGGAAGGGCACATGGCTTACGAGTTCGATTAGGAAACTAATGAATAATATAATAAATTACTTGAAGGCTGCATTCTCGTTTCCCGCTTCTCGATTCTCGAAACGTGAACTGTCTTTTAAGGCCTCTTACGATTTACAATTTTTAATTAAGCACAATCTAATGTATTATAATGAGAGACTAATCAGACATTTAGAGCACAGTTTAAAAAGTTCAAGATTTGAAAAGATTTCGAGCATTTCGAAAGCGTTTGACAGGGTTCAAAGCGGCCAGAAGAGTGCCAGATAACGCCAGCTAAACTATATATACGTATATACCATACATATAGTCACAGTTGTTGCATGTCAAACTGTGTCAAATGGCACATAAAATGTTTCGGAAAAATGTTGTTATAAACCGAATGCATTAAATAATCAGCCTGATAACCCCATGTCGCTGTCGGGCGCTGTCGTGGCTTGCGGTTTTACTGTGCCACTTGGCTATGGCTATATAGGACGACTTATATGCATCGATTCATTTTGAAATTGAAGCTGACACTGCAACTGATAATCGAGCTCGAGCTCGAGCGGTGGCATGCGGTGGAATCAGGCACACAAATATTTATTTTTAATGCCCTATTAAAATAGAATTCTTGACAAACACCGAATTCAGTTTTCCTTATCACCTCCCTACAACCACAAAAACAACTGTCATAAACGATAAGACGTGTTCAGCGCGCTGTGTGTTAAACATGTGTGTCAGAGTTCAGAGACTGAGATTCGAAATGTGAAAAATGAAATAAATAAGTGGACAAGGTTCGTCAAGGAATTATCAGCAGCATTTCAGCTCCGGGCACCGTGATCCCTGGGGTTATATGTATACCATATTTACCATATTTACTGTATCATTGTGAACATTTAAAACGAATCATGAGTTGAAATTCGTTTAATGATTTATGACTGTATGTACTCTTCTCAAGAAAAGTTCCTTGAGATTTCTCGGGAAATAAGGCTTATCGAAGCACTCTCTCTTAAGAAGTAGACTTTTTTAAGAATTGGAAATAAACTTTCCTATTTATATTGTATTATTATTAGCTTGATTAAATATAATATTAGATTGAAGTTCCTTCTAGGACTAAAACCTTAAGAGGTTTCCTTAGTCTTTTGTTATGAATTATTCATTATATTAATAATCAGTGTATTCAACTACTAAATAATAATAATATGATCATTGTTGCACTTCTCCTTGCATATCAAAAAGTTAATTTTGATTCTTCTTTTTAAAGATGAGTGATATGAGGAGTGTTATAAATTGGAAACAGTCAGCTAGAATTATCAGTAGTGCGCGGTGAGCAGCCCCGACATGTTTTACTCCTTGTGGTTTTTTGGGACTGTGTTGCTTATCAACAGCAGCGTAGAATCACGACATGTCGAGAGGAACAAGAGGCAAATTCCTCATCCCGTATTTACGGTTGACGATTATATTGAAATGAAGCATCAACCCTTTCACAATCCACCTGTGATCATTGGCCGACCTCAGGGAGAACCGCAGAATGCCATCACCGAGTACGGGGTCTTGGATATGGGTAACGGCGTTACTTTGCCCTCATATATTATCGCTGACATCCGAAAGAGACACACAAATTCCAGGAGTAGAGGATGTACACAATCGATACACCAACATTTGGTACAGAACATGAATTTTCAGAGATGTGATGAAAATGGACATCTGCTGGCGCATATATTGGGTGGACCGACCGCAATTTACAATTTTATACCACAAACTGCGGTATTCAATCGTGGGGCGGGTTCATCGGATCCGGATATCAAATCGGCTTGGTATACCCTTGAGACAGATATCAAAAAGTTTCTTCGCGAACATCCCAATGGAAAATGTCTGTTTAGATTGGTGGTACATTATGATTTTGCGAATCGTGATATGCCACGCAGACCGACACACGTGTCTCTCAGATATACTCTTAAAGGCGATATAAATCATGCGCATCCCGACGATGACGAATCCGATAACTTGACTTTTAGTAATGCTCCAAATCTGACCACATGCAATCCTTCGTGGCACGAATCTACTAGTTATTTCTGCTGAAACTAACTATCTTACAATATCTCATTGATATTAATATATCTACTAGTTATTTCTGCTGAAACTAACTATCTTACAATATCTCATTGATATTAATATATTACATAGATATATTAGCGGTTTTCAGCTCTATTTCAGTTCGTAGTTAGTACAGAACATGATATGTTTAAGAATAAACACTACATCATGAAATGTTTTCAACCTTCAAGTCTTTCTATTCTATTTCTTTCGGCAAATTTATCCATAAAATTTAAAAATATTGTAACTGATGCCATAAAATTAAAATTTGAATAAATTCCACTTTCCAAGAATGATATCAATTTTAAAATGGGTTTAATTTTAGATCTGGGCAGAACATTTACGATCGAAGATTATCGAGGGAAAATAATATTGTTTGTTTATGCGAAACTGAATCTCTTTAAAGTCGTATAGTTCATGTCTTGCGGTTATTGTAGATGTGATGTTGCAGCTGTCCATGGTGTCTAGGTGCAACAAGTTGTAGCAAGTTGTGGCATCCGGAAATCCAGTTATAACCAAACAACATCCCAGGCAACCAGAGAGAGAGAGAGAGACGCCAGAGAGAGAGAGAGAGAAACACTTGACGCCACTGGGGCTATCGATGCAACTGAACTCCGATAGCAAAGTGAGGAGCAAGCAGGGATGGTGGAGGGGACCTGAAGGGGGTACTGGATGCCAGTAAATGGAGTTACATGTATGTAGAACAAGTAAGACGACTTGCTCGCCTGCTCCGATGCTCAGGAATGGTCGCGCTGGGCTCTTTTAATTGTACGTAATCTTTATAAATAGAATGCCATGACGGGGAGAGAGACGGAGAGACTCAGAGAGAGAGAGAAAGAGAGAGAGTTCGATTTATGCATAAATGCAATGGACAACGCACGCACTAACGACCAATGCATAAATCAATGCAGGGGGCGGGGCAGGGAATAGGGGCAGAGAAAGAAACAGAGACAAAAACTAAATGCAGAAGCCGATGCGAAAAATGAACCTGCCACTAGCCATAAATGAGTAATTGACGACGACATTGCCGGACCTTGTGCAGAGCAGTCGGTAGTGCTGTCAGCTAGTAGGGGGCTATGGGTAGTGTAGGGGGAGGGGGGTGGTTGGTCTCGCGTCTGGTTCCGTTTTTAGCGGAGACAACAACCCATAAATGTGCGCCTAGACGAGCAAAACAAAGCAAACCCAACCAAAGCAAGATAAAGACAAAGACGAGAACTGACCATGCCGGGTCTTTTGGCATTCAATTACAACGTCAGAGGAGGGAAAGGGGGCAAGGTGGCCACCCCCCGCTAGTTCGGTTGAAAAAATACTTGGGGCATTTGGTATCTTTGGACAGCAGAGAGAAGTGTACTTGGAGTCTTTGGGCTTGGCCTGGCTGCCGCTTCCAGGTAACATCACTCTAACGGTTTGCCACGAGACTTGTTTGTATGTATCTCTCCAATAACTCCAACATCGATTGCAGCTTCAGGTACCTCACCCCCCGGACACCCCTTTCCACCGGCAATCCTACAACTGCATCTTCGTGTTGACAAACAGACTTTACAAATGCAACTGCAACTGCAACACAACTGCTCGAACCACCCCGTCTACATGCATTTCCAGCAGTCATTTTTCTCGCTTCATTGGCCCCGTCGGACCCGACTCCGACTCCGACTCCGACTCCACCTCTATGGTCTGCCGGCAAGAAGCCTGTAAAGCGAGCATAAGCATATCGGCGGTTTGTTTAGCCAACTTGCTGCAGTGGCTCACAGAAGGGGGGAGAGGTATATAGAGGGGGCAGCTAAGTAAATAGAAAACGCAGACGAACAAACGATGGACTCGTTCGGCCTCCGAGGAGTGGGGAGTCGTTGCCTCTCTGGTCGGAGCCGCTGTTTGCGTTGCTCTAGAGAACCGCCGTAGAGTCTCTACGAATTATAGAACTATTCCCCAATATCAAAAGTGTTTATAGGGTTAAAGTAGCAAAGGATAGTCAGCTTGGAACTGTTAGATACCCTGCAATATGATGGAATTACTTGAAGTTTTAGTTTTGAAATTTAATTTCGATTACACTGTCTAGCAAACTAATTTCATTTCACTAACCATGTAACCCTTTTGTTTAGAGTACAGGGTATTAAAAGACATTAAATCCCCCAAAAACTACACTCTATAACATGATAAAGAGCCTTTTTTGATTTGTTCGAAGATATTCAATGGAAATTAAATTAATAGAGAGAGAAGAAGAAAGATAAAGAAAGAGACTGTGTGAGAAAAGAGAAGGTAAAGGAAGTTAAAGAGTGTTAGTAGAAGAAAAAGAACGATAGGGAAACGAAAGAGAGAGAGAGAAAAACTAGAAAAGTATAAGTCAGAGAGAAAAAGAGAAACAGGGAGATCTACCATCCTCTTCACACCCCAACCCTGCTGCACAGTGTGCTCGCTTGAGTGAAAGATGGAAAATTACACGCGATCTGCGCGACACTTTGCTAGACGCGACAATATTAAATCCCGATGGCGAAAACTTCACACTTAATGTATTTCGGCAAGGGGGCGGGGGCGTAGGGGCTGTGGGGTGTAATGTGAAAATGGCAAATGGAAATGGAAAAGCCTCCAAAGTAGTTGCACATGTTGCCAGTGGCAACGGCCCAAATTACAGCTGGCTGTGGCTCCGGCTGCGGCGCAGCAGACGGCGACGACGACGACGGCGGCGGCGTTGGCGACTAGTCGATGCTTTAAGGAATATGCCAGCGAATAATTAAAACATATTTAAAAATAGTACACCATATGGATGACGACTACAGCGCCAAGGAGAACGACACATAGACAACGACTACGACTACGACTACGATGCGGCCCGGCTGGGTGGGTAGTGATGGGTTATGGTGACGTGGCTGGTCAGTCCCCAAGAACAACAACAACATGAGCAGAATGCGAAAAACAATTTCGTCTGGCCAAAAATTCGCAGCTGACGCCGCTGTTGCTGCTAATGCTGACGCCAACGACGACGCCGACGCTGACAGCGACGTCTGTGCATTGACCGTACCAAATTTACTTTATGTAAAGACGCAGACGCAAACACAGACAGCGAAACACACAGATACAGCTACAGCTACAGATACAGATACTGCTGCCACTGCAGATACGGATACAAATGCAACTGCAGATTGCTTCCACGTCTTACCCCCCCCAGACCGCGAAAACAATTCATTTTGCGATGTCCTCTCATCTTCTCCATCTTCTTCTTCTTCTGTCTTTTCTGCCAAGTTCAAAATTATATGCTCTGCACTTTATTTGCAAGGAAAAAAGCAACAAAAGCAATTTAAAACAATGCTCAGCTTTTTAATACCCTGTGGAGGCAAACGAAACAAATTTATTTAATGTAAAAAGATAAACAAAATTATTGAGCAAAGTAGAAATTAGCTGCATAAGATCAACATGAAGTTCTATGCCAAATTTGATATTCCTACCGTATGTAGTAGCATAGATATACGCGTTCAAACAAACAAGCTTTGCTTTTATGACACTGTATATTGATATTCGTTTCCCATACCCAATTTAAATAATTGCTGGGAAACAGAGATAAAAAAAAAACAATTTTGATTTAACTAAACTCAATTTTTTGGAAAAGTATGTGTGGGAATACTGAAATCAAATATGTAACATCTGTATTGGCTCAATAGGAAGTTCCACGCCAAATATGTTATTCCTAGCTCTTTAATTAGCAGAGATCTACACGTTCAAACTGACAGGATATGCTAAAACGAACCCCTTTATTGTTATTAGTTTGGTATACTCAAGTTTTAATGTTTAGCAGGGTGCAAAAAATTCACAAGTTCTTAAGCGTCAAAAAAACATTTTCGAAAATTTTCGTTGACTTTTTTCCCGCTAGCTTGCGTAGCCAAAAATAAGCTGTGTCCGCAGTAGTTTTCAGGCAGGCGGGCGCTAATCTTGTTGTTGGGTTGTGTTAGTTGCCTAGTAAAAGTGCCTAAAAAGTATCTGTCAGATGTGTATCTGCTGTGTGTGATGTTGGGCATTTATTTTCGTCATTTTTTTACTTTTACAAATGAAAATTGTAATATTTTCGACAGCAAACAAATTTGACTTGTCTCCGAAACGTTTGTTGCATCTTCTTGTTTCTGTTTTTGTTTTTTGTCTTTTATCTTATTTTTTGTAGTTTTCAGCAGACGTTGAAGAGTTGAGCAACTTTGTGTGGGGAGATTGAAATTCTGCTTGTGCTAAGAAGAATCATGATATAGCGAATACTTTTATCTGCACAGTTTTTAGTTTTTCATTTGTGAACTATTTTTATTCAAATTCAAATCAGGTCGATTAACTGGCTGCCCTGCATTATGCATGGGGCCCTCACTGCTTGCACTGTCCAGCTGGCAACAGGCTCACCTGAGACTGAGACTCACCTGAGCTGCGCCGCGCCCCTTTCGCCAGGTTGACATGGCAAATAAATTACGTGGCGCAGAATTACAAATCGTTGCGATTAGCAATTAAAATTGCGAGAAAGAGACCAGAGAAAGAAAGAGAGAGAGAGACAAAGAGCAAGTCTGGGTACTCGCTGCAAATCGCTTAATTACTCGTCGCTTGTTGCACTCGGCGCCGGCAACAGGCAACAGGCAACAGGTGTGCGCTTATTAACTCATTATAAAAACATTTCAGTGCAGTTCGATTTGCTTTTAGTTGGCTGAGAAGCATTTCAATTGCCACGCTACTCGCACATTTTCAAATGCGTGCCAATGTTGCCCCACTGTGCCCCGCTAACCTCTCCACCTCCATCTGGCCATTTTCGCACAGCAGCCTGCTCGGCAAAAAGTAGGGTGGTTCAGGAGAGCTAACAGCAAAATAAGGATGGAGCATAAAGCTATAGTTCATCGTGAAATACACATTTTCGAATATAATCTGTTTAAACTTATTATTTCTTATTGTATATATTGTTATTTTATTTATTTTATTTTTATATCTGAAATGTTAGCCATTTCTTTGCAAAAGTTCAGTAATAAATATAAATATTCATTTTGTTTTAATTTTTTAATTTTCCTAAATGCTTCTTTAGTTGATTTATATCGATATGTTTAGCCTGACCTTATATTCGTAATTATATATATTTAATTAGTAAACTCTTGTGTCACCCTAATTATAAACATCTATTTGAGAGCTATATATATATTCACTGATCGTTTTCCTATTTACTATTTCTGGTATTTGCATTTATTATTTATTTTCCCCCTCTTGTGAATCACCCTAATGCAAATATTTACACCTTGCTCTTTTACCGTGTTTGCGAATGCAAATTCAATTTGTTAAATGATTTTGCTGGCAAATCTCGGAACTTGTTTTGCGTGAGTGTGCAATTAACGCTGTCCGTCGCAAATCCATCTATCATAATTTTATTTAGTTAATTATAATTTCAACGTACTCGCAGCTTGTTTTTACACAATCTATCTGTCTCTGTCTCTGTCTCTAGCCCTCTCTTCCTCTGTTAGAGGTGTGTGTTGAAACGAATCCACACTCGTGTTGGAGATGCCATTAAGATTACGAGTAGGGAATGTGTTGAGAGTCATCGGTGCAGTTTGCAGCTGGAACTGAAGGTCGGCCAAACTTCCTGTATATTCTGCCAAGCCAAGATTCTTATCGTTAATTTATCTCATCTTCTTGAGGAAGACCCCCATTAGGATAGCCAGAACATTATACAAAATGTAAATAATAATATCGGGCAAAATGAGCTGAAACTTCCGCAAAATAATTCAGAAAAGTAACGAAATTCTCGTCATACTATATAATGTCATATGCGACACTTTTCTGAGGCAGGCAAAACCACAAAATACAAGGCAAATGCGCATTCCTTAAGCGGCAATCAAAATTTTCCCACCACATTCTCAGACGAAGCGAAGAAGCGTAATCAAATAAAACGGGAATATCGGGGCAGAGACGTACAGGCAGACGGACAGATGGACAGACGGACAATCAAGTGTCGGCTATGTCGGTTATGCGATCCACTTGGTGTAAAACTGCTGGGATCAGCTGATTTGCCCCGTCAGAATTACTGAATGAATGGGCGAGTGTTGTATCCGAGAATCTTGGACTAGCTGTATTCGTATCTTAAGGAGGGAACTTGATCTGATTTCGCGTTTTTAATTCCTTCACTTGAAAGTTGCCCATTGTGCGCCAATTGAGTCATCGCACACACTATCTCATATACTACATACATGCATACATATATAGGATAGTACATATAGCCGGCATTACCGGGGGCCAAGTGACAGTTGGCGCAGTTATTGGATATGGAACGCGAATCGGCAAACGGATATACAATATATCTGGGCAGGGGCAGCGGTCGCGACAAATGTTTCTCTGTTTCTCATAATAATAAAGCCACAGCCCGATATCTTGTGGCGAACCCGAACTTGAACTTCCCCATACCGTACTGCAAATTGTGTTTATCAGCGGTTTTTTTTTTGGTTTTATTCGCATAAACCCGACCCGAAAATGATTGCGACCAAAACCCTTACTAATTGCATGATAATTAAAGGGTTAAAGCAATAGAGAAAGATATAATAAACGATCGTTAAAAGTGATCTAATAAAACCTTATCTCTCCACATAATTATCAGTGTTATAAAAAACTGTTAAAAGTTGTTGAAAAGATAATCGAATAACAAAACTTATCATTTAATCCGCGCATCGATTGCCCTCACTTTCTATATAAGGGACAAGTTCGATCAGTTCCCTATGGGAATACAATGAAGAACCTAGTCTACCTACTTTTGTTAGCTCTCTGGCTGGCAGTTGCCTTTGCCAACCAAGATATATCAACGTTCAAGAAGTATCCTGATTCTTGCACAAGTGCGAAACCAAAGAAGAATGGAGTAGTTAAGATCCAAGTGGATGGAAAGATATATTCGGTGTATTGTGATGTTAAGACAGCGGGATCAGCCTGGTTGGTTATACAACGACGTGAGGATGTGTCTGTCAACTTTTTTAGGAACTTTGCTTCATATCAACAAGGTTTCGGAGATGTGAACAATGACTTCTTCATTGGACTGAATACCTTGAATGTCCTCACCGCAGCAAAGCCTCAGGAATTGTACATACATCTCGAAGACTTTGAGGGCCGCACACGTTATGCCAAATATAGTGAGTTTGCCATCGGTAACGGGGCCAATTTGTATGGTCTGAATGTCTTGGGTGCCGTCACGGGAACCGCCGGTGATGGACTCACCTATCATAAGGGTCAGAAGTTCTCAACTTTTGATCGTGATAATTCGAATGCGACCTTCTCGGATAATGCTGCTTTCTACACGGGAGCCTGGTGGTACGGTGACGATCATCGCAGGTTAGTGATGTTTTTCAAAAGGGGAACTTACATGGAGAATACATATATATAATTAAAACTTACATTAATTTTTTTTAGTAATCTGAATGGACTTTACCTTGGCGGAGAGTATGGCGCCGCGATGTACGGCCGGGGTATCACCTGGTATCCGTTCCGGGGTAATCAATATAGTCTGAAAAAAGTGCAAATGATGATACGTCCGAAATGATAAGCCAACAATACTATGGTAATAAAGATAGTAAAGTTCGTTGAGATCTAACAGCAAAGTATATTATTTCTGAGAATCGCTTTTCCATTGACTTGGGAAAATTGGGAATTTCGCGAGAAAGAAACGAAATAAAGACTCAACATAATGACTTTCATTTCCTGTCGAGGTCTTCCACCCAAACGAGACATTACTTTCGTTCCAAAAACTTGGGTAATCCGTCTTTTGTTTTAAGTGTCAGCTGACATACGGGATATAGAGAGAAAGAGAGTGAGAGGGAGAGCCAAATATGAATAGAATACGAGTGCGATATTGAGTGAGTGTGCTGACAGCCACCTACAAAGTGCACCCAGATACTTGAACAGGCGACAAACAAACAATGAAACGAACAAGCAAACAAACAAACAAACAAACTGACAAACAAATGTGATCAAATATTTGTTCTACCGGGAGGAGACCAAACCCAACTGGAAGCGATCAAATGCCTTTTATGATAAATACATAATACCACAAGTACACACAGAGATAGATAGTTGTCTCTGTGTATTCTAAATGGGCCACAGACGTGTTGTCTAGGGTATATGCAGAGTATATTATGTTATATAGAAGATCGGGTGAGAGAGGTCTGAGAGCTGAAGAGTGTCAAAGTGACAGTTCCAAAATTGATTACAGTGACAATTGTCTCTATGTGTGTGTATGTGTTGGGCAAATACGACAGCGACGGATCTCATGAAGTGACAAGCTAGAACAATACTCTATATATGTATACCTACACTGTCGCTATATATATTCCCCGATGATTGACAGCGCGCACGTGCTAAGTGAGCTTAGGCTCGATCTATTACACGATGACCTACATAGGGTCTGTTAAAGTACTTGGAACTGCATAATACCATAAGCAACTTAATGTGACAGCATGCTATCTATGCAGATCTATGAGGATCTTTGATCTACGAAGATAGAATACTCGCTGATAGTTCTTTTTCCTTTTGAGCTTTAAGATCTTTAGATCTTTTCCTACTAAAAGTAATTCCTTTGGAGTTTCTATGCTAGATTGTCGATATTGTGATCTACTGAGATACATGATAAATCAGTTCGATCTGTCAATGTTGAAGTTTTCTTTGACTCCTCCACTGATCAATTAGGCACACATTCACTTCGATATACTGATGAAGTATTCGACTGACCGCTGGAGCGCTTCGAATAGCAGCACGGCGCCCCGCTTCGACCTAACCCATTTTCAATTTGTTGTCTACATAGAATTTTAATTGAAGCTCGCAGATATTGGATGAAATTCTTGGCATGCCTACACGACGATACCACAGACCACATATAGCATATATATATATACATACATTTATGCATGTTTGTACGTGGTATATGGTGTATATATACGATCAGACAGGCTGGTAGGCTGCGCGACGGGGTTATTAAGATACGCGACACTGACTGTCAAATATTGGCAAACAAATTGACGTCAGATCGTGCACAAAAGGCGGGATTTATGGGCGGTGAGCAGGGGAGGGGCAGCATAAACAAGAGAACACAAGGCAACACAAGGTGACCAGGTGCCAGTTCAGTCGAGTCCAGTCAGACCACGTGGGTTGCTTGGCCCCAGCTGGCTGGGGGCTGGGGGTCTAGCGGCGGGTCTAGGCCGAGCCCTGCAAATAAATTGAGTGTCATGTGAAAATATTTCACGCGTGCTAAAGTCCGCAGTAACTGTTACTTGTGGATACTGGTTCTTGTAGATACTTTTGCTGCAGTGTATCCATGAGATACAAATCGCCGTTGCCGTTGCGGTTCATTAATTCCGCTGCGTTTGACAAATGCAGTGCCAGGAAACGACGCTGACGACGGACGACGGTGACGACGGACCGTGGACTGATTTGAATACTATTTGGTCGATGTGGCGGCATTTGCATTTTTAAACGATTTTCCCATTTGGTTCCCATTTGGGTTCCATTTGGTTTTTGGGCTTGTTTTTCGAATTATGTATGCAAATGCCTGTGTGTGTGTGTGTGTGTGCGAGTGTGTGTGTGCTGGCAACTCGAGTTGTCATGGGTTATCAACATTTGAACCCGCACTCCACGATAAGCAGAAGCCACACTCACTCACACCCACAGACACTCACACACAGTGGCACAGCTGCAAGCCTTACTGCACATAATGTGGAACCACGCCCCGTCCATAACCCTATAGACACCACAAGCGGCTGTAATTGAAAAACCCAAAAAAAAAACAGGAAAAGTTTCTATCGTCTTAAGGGGATGCAAAGAAAAAGAAAAAGTGCAGGCATTTGAAGAATTAAGATCAGCTACAACATAGTCTTTAAAATCATGATATAGCGGTAGATATTCATTATCCCATTAGTTTAGCTAATTTCAAATAACTAATAGTATAGTATAATATCTTTTTCCTATTCCCACATACTACCTTCACAACTTCAAGCCCGTCCCTACTCCTACGTTTGGCAAAATTAATGAAGGCAATCTGTAAAATTCACTAAGGCAAATACACTAATGCCTGTTTCTGTACAATAGTTTCGATAGTCAATTAATCAGTTTGAATTAATCGATAAGAGTATTCCCTATTTTTCCATTTATAATACAACAATAGGTGGGGGGAAATTCAATTAACAATATAAGATATTTTCTATTGGTCTATTGATAATTAGCGCAGATCTCGATCACGATATCGATGCACGAATGGTCAATTAGTCGACGCGATAGATCGATAGATTGCAATCGCCAGTGCCACACAACCCACACATATCGCCAGTGCGGCCAAGCTAGGCAGCTGCTCTAGTGCTGCCCAAGAGCGCAAGCTGCAATTGCAAATAAACTTACAGGGAGCAAGCATACATATGTATATTATAAATCCTTTCAGAGAAATAAAGCGATATCTCGGGTGCGAAGGGTATCTTACTGTCGGTAGCTTTTATTACTTGTTTTATTCCTACGATTTATTTTTATTTTCCGCAATTTATTCTCTTTCTGGTGTCTCTTTTTATGTTTTTATTTTTCAACATTTTATTTTGTTTTTATTTTAATTAAAAATGTGTCCAGGGAAAAATTTGTGCAAGGAAACAACGCGTCGTGCTCAGAGTGCCACCTCGCCCGGCTGGAGTTGTCGTTGCATGTTGCTCGTGTTGCAAGTTTACAAGACGACAACGCTTGTTCAACATGCTTTGCAGCAGCCACGTTGCATGCCACCAGCAGCAGCAGCAGCCCCAGCCCGAAATGATCGACGACGTTGCAAAGTATTAAAGCCAGCGACACAATCTGCATATTAAACAAGCAAAGGTAGGCGCAACTCGACTAGCGGATACCCTAGACTCGTGTTGCATGCAACAAGACGTGCCACAAATCTGCACATTGATTATAATGAGTATGGGCAGCAGCAGCAACTTGCTGCAGACGTACTCACACTGGTTTCTCTCAGTGTACATGGGGAGCAAGGTAATTAATACACGCCTGTCTGATCCGGCTGCACTCTTGCAGGTGTTTGCACCCCAACGGGCATCCCAACTTGCCCCTAGTTGCCCCCAAAGAAAGATGAGCCACTCTTAAGCTGAGGCTACAGCTGATTGGATGAGCCTCAGCCTGGCACTGGGTCGCAGCAAATCAAGCATTTCGATTGTGCCAATTCATGTTGCCATCACTCGCACTCGCACTCGCACTCACACTCATACACTCACACTCAATCTTAATGAGTGTTTGTGCATTCGCAATCGTGCTTCTAATCACATTCGTATTTCATATGCATTCTCTGAACTTTTGCCACAACTTCCGCTGCGGCAAACCGAATCAAGCGGGCAAATTCAAATTAAACGTTGCATATGGTAAACACAAACACCAATACACACTCACACACAGATACACACACTCACACACAGATATACACAATACACATACATTTAGATACATAAATGTATGAAGAAACATATTGCTCACTCGACTTTTGAGACGCTTTCGATAGGCAAAGTTTCATTGCGTTTTGTTACGATTAGTAAACAATATATATGCTGTATATAGAAGATATAGGCAGTTCCTTAAATCGGAACCTAGCTTTAGCTACGGCTTGAAGGCTTATCGTTCATTCGCGTGCGTTTGCATTTTCTTTGCCTCGATTAGGGAATTACAGGGGGAAATCATCTTCTACTCATTAGCGGTATTGTCTCGAATTGTTTATTATACTTCCATTAAATTTCTGTACATTAATATGTATATTGCAAATGGATTCCCGAGAAACGCACTACATGTATTTATGACTCAATGACTAAAAACCAGTGCTTTAGTTGATAATTAGTCAGGGCATCTAGTTTGATTTGATTTAAATAGGCATGCGACAAATACAAGATACAAGATACAATATTCAAGAGACGAGATATAAGTCGCCAGGCGAATGACTCAAGCCGAATGGTATTTTCAGTTAGCCACCGATGACGCGCTACAGATACATTTGCAAATGTGTGAGCCACGACAGCGATAGATACAGATGCAGAGGCGAACAGATACTGAGGCAGATACAGCTACAGATACAGTCGTAGCAGCTACAGATACAGTCGTAAGAGCAACAGATACCAAATACACTGACAGATACATTTACGCATATATTTGCACATACAGCTACAGATACAGATACAATGCTTGGCGGCGTTCGCGACGCGTCGTTACAATTCCCAAATACTTTTCAATAGAATGTCAACGGTAAAATTGCTGAATAGCGCGAGGCGATCGCTAAGAGGCGACAAAGTGGACAACAACAACAGCAGCAGCAGCAGCAACATAATAAAAGATACAACAACAACAATAACAGCAACAACGAGCGAGCGAGCAGCAGCCACAGCTTTCAGTGATTTGAGGCGTTTGCTGTCTCTTGCCACAAATGTATCTGCTGCCTTCTATCTGTATCTTTAGTTGTATTTGCCTTTTGTAATGTAATTGAACTAAATGCGGCGGCTGCGTGTGACATTTTTACGCGCTGTCCCCCTGCCCTGTCCCATCCCTCCCTCCCCCCTTGGGCCATGGCTGCCGGCAAGCCATAGAAAAACGTCAACGTCGATGCAGCTGATGAGCTGCTGCTGCGAGCCCACATATCTGTGCGTGTGTGTGTGTGTATCTGAATCTGTATCTGTAGCTGTATTGTATCTATGCTCTGGAGCTGAGCGTCATCGTCGTTGTGGCCAATGTAGCGCGACCATTGATGAAAGCTGATGAAAACGAGCCGAACCCGTTGGTCATTGAACTGATGCGACGACAGTGGGACAAATCGACAAAGCGACTGACAAAGTGTCGCTGCTTTGATTTTTCTCTAGAATATATATGTATTCTTAAGTAGTTCGACAACAGCGTCAACAACAACAACAGCAAGTCCAAATGACTTTTCCGCTTATCTCCCCGTTAATTGTTTAGCTCTTTTTCTCGATTCCTCGACTGACAAAAAAAAAGGCCAAAATTAAATGCTCTGCTTCGCTTCGCTTTTTGCTTCGTGAATAGTTAGCATTTTGCTGACCCCCCTGCACCCCCCTCCCCTTCCTACGGCAAATGAGTCTGTGGTATCTGAGTATCTTGAAGAAAACTTGGCAGCGTTGCGTTTGAAGTGTCAATTTTGAAATGTGACTCGTTTTCAACGTAATTTCACTGATTCTTCGGTTTCTCTCTCTCTCTCACACTCTGTAGCCAAATGCGGTTGGCAAATGCGCAAAAATGCTTTTTCTAGTATTTAGTCGCCAGTCTTCATTGCTCTATAGTCGTCGGTCTTCAGTCTTTAGTCTTCTTCTGTCTATAGTCTTTAGTCTTTAGTCGGGTATATTTTGGGGGCAGCCAAAAGCGAAAGGGAACGATACGAAACGAAAGCGAGTCGCAGCCAAATAACTCTGCGGAATGTCGGATAGTCGAGAAGAACAACAACAGAGCAAGAAGAAGACGCATCTGCTGCTGCTGCTGCTGCTGCTGCTCCCCCATCCATCCATAGGTTAGATAGAACCGTGATCCCGTGACACAACTTCCATCGGCTCCAATTGGCGATCTGTACTATACCTACAATAGTATTTACATCGTATTCGGGTTAATGCATTAGGCGAAATCTATTTAACATTTCGTTGAACTCTTTCTTCAAATGTGCCTGTATTAGTGTGTGTATACACATGTGTGTGTGTCTCTGTGTGTGTTGGCATATAAATTATTTAGCGTGTATGCCACGGCCCAGTATTTTAAAATTCATTTCAAAACTGAAAACAGAATTCATTGTTAGCCCTCTCTCTCTCTCTCTCTCTCTCTATCTGTATAGATATGCAAACACATGTATGTTCCATGTGTAACCCATGACACAGTGGGGCATATTGATTTTCACCGAGCAAGCTAAATTAGTGGTTGAAATATATAAGATGGTCACTCTAAAATAAAAACTTGTTATTTGTTTTGAATATTAGCTCAAACTCTTAGCACATCAACATGAAATCAACTATAAATATAAACTTAAAAAAAAGTTCATACTTAGAAACAACACGGTTTTTCTATGGAATGGTCAGCATAAGTCTTACATTTAATTTGTAAGATTCATATAATTCAGTAAAAGTATTCTTTGTGATACAAAACAGCGTCTCAATATCGCAATATTTAAATAAACTATGTATTTTGTATGGGCATCCTCAAATAGTATTTAAATATTTAGTATTTATTTATCATTGAGATTAAGAAAATAGTTTGCATAAATAATAAGAAAGTAGATATGAAATATGTTAACCCAAAAATTAAAATAAAGATTATAATGCAAAACACTTGACAACTCGATCGGAGCATAGCCTAGCACACATTACCGTGTGCATTACAGGGTATTCATCCAGTCAGTGACGTACACAACACTCCGACCTGCCTGCCCTTCCACAAAGAAGTGACAAATAATTTCCATGTGCCTCGCCTCGTGATATAAATTGCGTATGCAGACCCACTTGGTCAGTTTCTGAATACAAATCTACGCGCTTTACATAAAGAAAAGAAGCCTGAGAGAGAGGGAGTGAAAGAGGGAGAGAGAGGATAGAGAGGAAAGACTGAGGGACCTTTCGCCGACTACATACGAGACGTAGTCGTATGCATGATTGGTGCATTGTATTTATGGTAAATGAGTTGAATGCGTAATCGATTGCTCGACCGATCGAGCTGTGTGTGTGTGCCTAGTCCAAGGTGTTCTATATGCGAGTCCAGGTCTCTGGTTTTATACGATTTGAATTAAATTTGATACGGTTTTATTACACCTGGGCCTACTACTACAAACTATTATTTTGGTATCCATTTAAGATTCAATTCGTTGCAATTGCCATGCAGTGCCATAAAAAAAACGCGTAGCGTACCCAATGTGTGCCATAAAATGCGAGGTAGGTGACAGGTGGGCACAGGTAGGCCCTATGTATTGTCTGAGATATGAATTCGATGCGCTTATTTGAAGCAATTTGATGCGCTCTCAATTCGATGAAAGAAAGTTGCATTTTATTTACAGTAGACTGAAAGAGCAGGGGGACAGACGAGGGGAGAGACAAGCAGACAGATGGACAGACAGACAGACAGACGTGCGGACTTATTGTTAATGTTGATTAAGCCCATTATCAGCAATTATCGGACGATATATGCGATGTATGATGTGTCAATTGAAATGTGTAGGTAATGATGCCGCGGATCTGGTGAACTTTCCCAAATAGCAACACGTGCAGCTCAGTGTGTGCGGAGGGGGAGAGTAGAGGTGAGGGCGGAGGGGGCTAACACAACTTGACTAACTCAATTATGAGTAACTCATATTAACTTTGGACGAGGCCATCGCGCGAGGAGAGGGGGCAGACACTTGTGGGATTTCACTTTCACAATGAAGAGACACAGGCAGCGGGTCAGATACGCAGATACAGAGATACAAATATACACAGATACATAGATACTTAGATACACAGTTAGTCAGCTGAGATACTTGCGAGCTGGTGGGGGGCTCGACAATTGCGCGCTGTCATAACAAGCGACAACAACAACAGTCGACAGTTATGCAGACATAAATGTATCTGTATCTGCAGTCATATACCGTAGCTGTATCTGTATCTGCAGCTGTGTATCTGTATCTATGTGTCTGTGCTGCCACAACCAATCGCTGCCGGCTGCGGCGGCGGTTCATTGGCTTCGCTTTGGGCCAACTTGTCGCCATGCAATAATAACAATAATCATAGCCAGACGCAGAAAAGTATCTGCCAGATACTTATGCCAGAGAGAGAATAGCCTGACTATTAATCATGTGCGTGCGAGTGTGTGTGTGTGTGTGTGTGTGTGTGTTTGCCCAACTGAACGAACGATGTGAATGATGTTGTAAACACGGCCCGAGGCGTGAAAGTCATAATAATTTACCTGCAGCTTACAGCTTTGCCAGCGCATTCCGCGCTGCCAGCTGACAACCCTAGACAAGCTAGGCAACCCTAGAGTCGAGAACAACCTGAAGTTGGAGTCGCCTTTCGTCACAACAATCAGTAATACGTATCGCAGCACGTGCGCCTGCACCCGGCTCCCACTGTGGACCTGCCCAGGCTCGCCTTTGCGACAGGGCAATAAATTTGGGAAATATGTTTGAATAACTCCATAAATTATGCTTAACACCGACTCGCAGGGGGTAGGAGTATGGATACATATAAGGGGGGAGCTTGATTGAATTTGAATTCGCTTTATGTATCTAGCCCAGATGCGGTTCCGTTTACTTTTCTATATATCGTTTATCGAACGCAACGGAATGTCAAAGAGACACGAGATACGATACGATTCGATACGATTTGATACGGTTCGAAACGATTCGATTTGCATATCGTTGAACTAATTGAGTACAAGAAGCATAAATTATTATTACCAGCGCTAATGCATTGCCAGACTCGTAGATACCCCTTGTGTGTGACATCGCATTAGAGTCATAAAAATTTTCCAAAATTGCGACTCAATTAGAATCTCACTTGATTAGCGACCAAGTTCGGCTCGAACATTTAATTAATTAAGAAATTGTTTTAAAATTAGCACTACAATATTAATACGTGCCATGTGAATAATGTGACGGAGTGTAATCGAGCGAGTAATCGATAAACGATAAGCGAGAGGAAGAGGAAAACGATAGTCGACGCGTTGCTCATTTAAAACACGCAACGGGCATGTTTGACATATTGAAATATAATAATTATGTAGAGTATAAATTCTTGAACGTTATCTGACAAGTTGAATGGGGGAGGGGTCGCTCTCTACCCATTCTTTTTCTTCGCGTTTTGGTTAGGTTAGGTTGCTGCAGCTGCAGCTGCAGGTTTGTTGTCTAATTTGAAATTAGTATCGAGAAAAAGCAAAGCAATTAGAATAAATTAGGTAGAGCCGCCTTATCGAGGTATGTGTGTATGTGCCTAATGCAGGTGAAATCAAAGCAGGTGATTGGATAGACCCGAGGGGTGGGCAGGGAGTAAGCCGAACGCAGATGAGGCAGAGTATCTCGAACTGAACACGAATACGAATACGAATACAAATACGAATTTGAAGCTGAAGTTGAATCTAAATTGAGGTTTAATTTTCATTGTCTGCGTGCTGTTAGAAAAACCAGTTCTCATTTCTAGAGCTCGACCCGATCGACTGATCCCCCTGCTCCCCGTTCCCCGCTCCCCCCAAGAAGTAGTTGTCTTTATTGCAGGCCGCCTCTCGTGGTCACTTTTGTTGACTTAATTTATTGACATTAGTTACTGTTGTTGTCGCCATTGTTGTTGCTGCTGTTGTTGTTGCTGCTGCTGTTGTTTTTCGGCTTTTATTATATTTTAGCAGTTGATTTGCTTTTTATGTAAAAATATTTTGTTCATGCATTCTTTGAAACCGAGATAAACACCTGACGCTGTGGCCCGAGATTAACCGGTTGGGGCGAGGATTGAGATCGGTTTTGGCTTTGGTTGGAATGGAAATGGGATTTGGTATTTGATATTGGCGGAATTACAACAGCTGAGACTGCCTGGTAGCTAGCCAGCTTGGCTGGTCACTTGATTAGCCCGCCAGATGCGGCTTAGATAGAGCTAATGAGATTATACTCGTACCGTGTGTGTCGCCGTGTGTCGAGAGTGAGTTTCGTTGGGAAATTGCCGTTAAAATTCATATATAAACACCAGTTGTGCCCGCATAACACTCAATAGCCCCATCTCCATCTGCATAGATCATATAAATACTATAGTATTTTATATAGCTGCATAAGTGGTATATGCAATGGCCAGGGCAATTAATTTTATATGGTTCATAAAATTGCACAATGCTTTGATGCTTCGAAGCTTTGATGGCTGCTGACATTAGACATTTCATTTGCCTTAGCCCTCACCACCTCACCTGTCCCCTGTCCTTCCCCCTCCCCCCCTCCCATAAAACTGAAACTAACCACAAGTAGTTATGTAGTTTGGCTTCTTCTCATTCGCTTTAATTGCCATCGCATACAGCGAAGAGAAGATTTTATGGATCTGATAATAAATCTCTAAACACTTAAGCAAAAAATGAAAAGAAAAGAAATCCAAACAAATTAAAATATGTATGTGTCAGGTGGGGAAAAGGGAACAGCGAGAAAATACCCTGTATAAGATGACAGAAATGAAGTATGGGCTCATATTTTATATACATATATATCGTTGTTTAAAGTGCTAAAAATGAAAACTAGATATATCGTAGATCTTTCTGAAATCTTGTAAATCATTCAATAGTTTAATAAATGCTTAGCAACGATTAAAAATAAAAATACTATATATTTTATGAAATTTAAAGTTTATAAACTACGTTATTTCTGTTTTTATAGCCACATATAATATTTTATTATTACTTGACTCTCTTTTTATCCCAGTTGGATAGCTTAGTAATTCTTTATAAAGTCTATCGATTTCCAAGGGTTTTCCATAGGTTTCTTTCCCAATTTTTAATTTTCTCGACTTTTTTACATACCCTCTCAGCTTGTGCAGGGTATGCAAATAAAAAACCCACAAAACATAACGAATTTCCCACATAATGCAATAAGAATAGCGCGAAAAAAGGCGCACAATGTCCACGCCCACGCATGGCGAGTGGGGATGGTGACGGGGATGGGGATGGGCATTGAAGACGATCAATAAAACGGGGAAAATGTCGCCGCTTTACAAAGTGCTTAACTTATTTATAAAAGATTTCACTCACCTCACGACATAAAAGTAAAAATATCTCTTTGCGCTCGTAAACTGGAAACTGGGCGGGGCCAAGGCGAGGGGGGTAGGTGGATGTTGAGCCGGAAAAGCGTAGGCATTCAGGCATTTACCTCGTCAAATTTTCCTTCAAGATTGTGCTGGCTGACTTTACGAAATCACACGAGTAGAAAATTCAGAATTCTAAAGTCGGCAGAGTTCTTTGTTTTATTTTTTTTGTGTTTTTTTGCACGGAAAATTCTTTGTTGGTTTGTTTGAAAATTTATTACCGTAGATTAGTTTTGGTATTTTCTCGTTTGAGCACAAAAATATTCCTGTAGTCGCTAGATTTTGTTTTTTTTTAGTTTTTTTTTTATTTCATGTCTTTTTATTGTTCTCGTCGCAGTTAGCGCCTTGACTTTTCACAATTTTCGTTTTCGAAAATATCCGCAGCGTGTTTTTGGCATAATTTGGCAGCAATTTGCTTGAAATTTGTCACAATATTTGTGAAATTAAATCGGATTCGAATGAGGATGGGGGTAGAGAGATATTTGGAGATTATGCAGAGGCAAAGAAATTATAATGAATTCTATTTTGAGTGTTTTTTAAAGTGTTTTCTATGTATGTATATTTATTACGTATGCGCTCAAAAGTATGCTACAGTTTGCAAAGCACTTTCGCTTTTCTTTTCTCTCTCTCCCTCTCTTTCTCTCTCTGCGGCTCTAATTGAGCCATAGCAGCGGCACCTGCTGCTCGCTAATTTCACAATTAAATTTCCCTTTTGAATTTACAGTTAGCGTTGGAAGTTTTCCGCTTTTCCGGCAGCGTTCAAAGCCGTCAGTTCCTGTGCCAACTTGGCGGCGCCTACGAACAGCGTCGACTGACTGAGATGCCTGCGCCTGGCCAGGCACGAAGTCTCCGGCGAGGACACACACACACACACAAACACAGGTGCTCACACACACACAGCGAGGCAGCTATACACACGTATTTATTCGCAAAAAAAAGCGAAAATAAATACATAGTAATAATCCCATGCCACTGTATTTGCAAAGTGTGTGTTTCAGTTGTGTGTGTGCGTGTGTCTCAGCTGTATGTGTGTGCGTGTGTCTCAGCTGTATGTGTGTGTATGTCTCAGCTGTATGTGTGTGTACTCCTTTGCCATAGACGACGCCTGCGCAGAGCGCGCTCAAAATATTTCGCTGTTTTGCATTTGTTGCTGAGCATTCGCTGTCTGTGTGACTGCCTGTCTCTGTGTGTGTGCTGCAGTAGTGAAATTTCCGCATATCATGTTAATCGCCGAAATACACGCAATTGTTTTGCCTGGCTTGGCCTTTCTGGACGCGGCGCCTGAAAGTATGTCGCATTTATTTCTATTTGCCGTAGCTCGTAACTCAGCGCACTGATGTCGCCCCGTGTAAGTGTGTGTGTGTGTGCGTCCGTCCATTCGCTTCCTTAAATTCACCTCGAATTGTTTTTTCGGCAACACCGACCCCCCATCCTATTCCATTCCCCCTCCTCTTGAGCACTGTGTCTCCTGCAAAAAGCACAGTCGGACGGGAATGACGTTATTACCTGTAATTAATTTCAGCTGAAATAACTTTACGAGCACTCACACACACACCTGAGAGGGGCACACACACCACTCACACACATACACACACACACCTGGGAACAAAACGCATTTGAATTCATTTCGTTTGTTTTTGCATATTTTGCGGCACTTTAGCGACTTTTTTCGGAAGGAGGTAAAGAGGGAAGGAGGAGGAGTGGCAAGAGAAGAGGGGCTGGAGCAAGTGGAAGAGAGCAAGTAGATGAGGGAGCCATAAAGGGAGTAGGAGAGTTAGTAGGATAGGGAATAGAAGAGGCAGTAGGAGAGGGAGTAGCAATGGTAGTAGAAAAGGCAGTAGGAAATGGGAGCAGGAAAGGTACAAGAGAAGGAGGGAAGGGAAACCAGCAAGAAAGTGGCAGAGGTGGCAGCAGAGAGGAACACAGCAGTGAGAGAAGAACTGGGAGCAGCTGGCAGCAGAGGCAGTTGGAGTGGGATTGTCAGGAGGAGGAGAAGAAGCAGCAGCAAAGTATTCGCCAATGGGATCAGCCCCTTAAGCCTTCAGCCGGAGTTGCTTGACCCTGTGCCACGTCGCCAATTGCCAACTGAGTGTGGGTGTAGGGGACGCATTTGATGGATCACAGCGACTAAGTAGGCCATCGAGTCCGCTTTCCGCAGTCGTCATCGATGCCTGCGCCACGTTAGAGCGATCTCCTGCCTACCGCCAGCTGCGAACTGTGACTCTTGGGGTGTCTTCAAATGCCGCCAAATTGTCGTAATTAGTTTAATTAGTGCGTGGCCCATAACAAAGTGTGCCTCCATCCCTCCCCCACTTCTCTCTCTGGGGGAAGGCAACAAAAGTCAAGATATTGTGCCCTTAATGAGCCCATAGCCAGCCCTGGCCAGGGTAAAATGACCATAATTAAATGTGGCCTAGACCAGGAATCCTGGACAGGATTAGCATAATTTCGGCTCGTGCGAAAGGTGAATAAGACTTGAGCAGGCTGCAGCAGCGATTGGGATGGGATGGATTTGCCGTTGAGTTTCCGCTGGGAAATTTAGCAGAGTGTTTGCTGCTCACTCCTCCCTCCTGCCACCCTCCTGCCTCCTGACTCCTGACTCCTTTCTGCTCCCTCCTCCTTTCTGCCGCTGTATCTACAATTTGTTTTGTCGATGACAAGTTATGACTGCCTATGGCATATAATGACACACTTATTTGCATGCCCTCTCTCATCTCTCCCCCCTATTCCTCTCCCCCTCGCCCTGCCACTCTTTGTGGGTTTCCTTTGCTGCCTCGCTCCTTGTGCGGCTTCCTGTGACACAATCGATCCCGATATGCGGTCTGTTTGTTATTCCTCTCATTGTTTTGTTGATTCGCTGTCCTTGTTGATTGGTTCCCGCTGCCAGGGCTGTGTCTCTCCGTTGCCAGGGACGACTACTGCCTGCTACGCCCAGTCCCACTCCGACAACGACTTCAACGCCGACTCCAACTCCCAATTGAAGCATTAAGTGCAGTGCAAGCTGAATGGAATGTCATGTCCTAAATTAATTAAGCACACACACACACATGCATAGTCCTTCCCTCCCGCACCCTCTCACACCACCCCAACACACAGAGACTGTGGAAAAGGGTAGCAAAGTGTTTGTCGACTGCGCGTACGCATCATTTAATTACGTTAATTGGCAGCACTATCTCCCTACCTCCCTCTCTCTCTCTCCCTGCCTCTCTGTTCCTTTTCTCTTCCCCTCCCCCTCTCTTTCGCTGTCAAGTGATGACGTCTGCCTGCAACACACTCGTGACCAGATACTCCTCCTTCACCTGTCTGTAGCATGCTTCGCCTAATCTAATTGCACACGGCAAGCAGGGAACAGCAGGAAGATAGGGTGAGAGGGGGTGCAAGAGGGTGCGGGAGAGCACATGAAGTTTCCATAAACTCGACAACTGGCGCTGTCATAAAAAACGAGTTGAGCATTAAGTAGATTGCATGATACGACAAATTTACCAACATTTTTTCGTAATTTACAAAAGACATGAAGTTTTTTTTTTTATAGAAGAGATAAAACACATGTGCGACTTTGATTAAATGCGGAAAATGAGGAGAATGTTTCATAAAGATTTTTAATATGCTCAGATAGTTTATAATTACTAAAATTCTATTGGAAAAACACACACACACACCATATATAATATATTTATATTTATGTAGAATTTAATAAAATTTATTTTTGGTTTTATTATCATCAAGGGAAGAAAATAAACTATATAATCATAGAACGAGAAGTAAAAACATGACTCATGGCAATAAATATGTGACTGTGTGTATGAATGTTTCAAAATACCTTAAAATTATATATTATTAATGAATTTATTGCAATATATTTTTAGTTTCTGAATCATCAAGGGAATTAGCTGAGGTGTTCATGAAATAAAATAAATGAGCTGCTTTGTGGCAAAAATGTCTCAACTTAACGTTCTACATAAATTTCCTGTGATGAAAGCAGGCGTAGCTGAATTTAAAACACGATTTTAACTCTAGCTCTTATAATCTCTGGAATATAGCCATTTATTCAGATGGACAGACAGAGATACACGCAAGCAGGCACAGAGACAGACAGACAAACACCAAGGCAGACTTCCTTTAAGGGGGTTACGCTGCAAAAAGAAAATGGCGGCCATGCGTTTAAAACCGACAGAGCATTATAAAATGGCCGCAAATGACAGAGATTGGCTTCCCTTGCATCCCTAACTACCTGGACTGAGATTTGCTCAAGCATGCGCAGCATCCACTGGCATGTTCCACCCCCTGTGGCCAGAGCAGCCCTGCCACGCCCTACTCCTTCTACTGTTGATGCTGCTGCTCAATGCCACACGGCCAGAAGCAGCATGGCCATTAAATGGCTAGAATTATGTATGGCAACAGGCGAACAGGCAATGGAACGCACACAAATTCCGCTGCCACAACACGCAGACAATAAGTTTCGGGGATCTGACCCCGCTCGCTCCACACACCAGTCTCTCCACTCTCTCCTGCCCCACTTCGAGGTAGGCAACCGCCCACCCAAAACAAAAAAAAAGAGAAAAAGAAAAGCTAAACGAGCTAAACATTTCTAATTTATTGATGTTTCCGTCGTTGTCGTTGTCGTCGTCGTTGGGAAAGTTCTTCTCGGTGGAAAAGTGCCAAATGTCTCTCTGGGTAAAACTAACTCAAATTTATGATGATTAAGAAAAATCACAAAATACTTAGGCAATCTACATATATCTATAGTAATATATGGCTGTGCTGTCTCTCTCTCTCTCTTTGTGTCTGTGTGTGTGTGTGCTCTGCTTGTTTCCATTTCCATAATTTGTTTGTTGTTTTAAAAATAGTCAAGGGGACAGACAAACAACAACGTCAGCAGCAACAGCAGCAGCAGCAGCAGCGTCTTGAAGGCCATGATTTGTGTTGTCAATTCTTCAGCACTTTCCCGATCCACGTAGTCTTAATTCGGGGCGAGGTCCCGTCGAGTAAATCTTAATTAGCTGCTCAATTTATTAGCCGAATTCCGGCTAAATTAACGCTACTCCCTCCTTCAGCAGGAAGACACATTCTACCAATAATTATTTTGTAACATTCCAAAGTTTTGGAAAACCTGAACACGTGGAAATCAAATTGAAAATCGATGGTGCAGCCACAACAACAACTACAACAGCAACAACAAAGAGTATAGAGGCAAACAGTTTATTAACTTGTGTATCCGCAAAGTAGGTTTATGGCTAGCAAAACACAAACACGCCAAATGAGTGTAGATAAACCTTAACTACCCTAGACCCAAATGCAGCACGAGCAAATGAAATAAACGAAAACGCAAACGCGAAGCCAAACCAAGAGGCGACAACGAAATCAAAAACAACAACAACAACCAGGAAAGGTAACTCAAGGCGTACCCAACATTTGATACCCTAATTATACACTGACTCCTTCTAAGACGATTAAAGAATAAAATTGTATAGTGAACCTTGTGGAAACTCTAACTGCAGAAGACTTTATTTGATTATCTTCATTGGGTCTGATTGTTTCAATCGACCGATATTAAATCAGCCTATATAGGGTACCATACGACATTAAATATTAGAGTTTCTTAAATTAGATTTCACTACAAAAATCCCAATAATAGTCAACAGGTTATTTTGGTAGCTTTATGCTATGCTATTGAATTTAATAAACTGATAGGAACATTTAAATATGGTTATATATAAAGCTTGGTTGCAATACCTCATTTCGTTCATCTCATAATACACCTATTAAGTTACTAGTATGTCCATGAATTGCCAACATTCCAACAACATGAATATACCCACTCTTAGTGAGTGTATTGAAACGAGATGTGAAAAGGCCAAACAAAAGCTGCAAATGGAGTTGGCCTTTCAAGATCTCGGCCCGAACGATCCATAAAACTACGAAGTTCACTTTTTTTTTGTTTTTCTGTTGGTTTATCTGTATTTTATTTTCCCTTTTAATGCGCGTTTATCTATTTGCCAAAGTCGTTAGAAAACATAACTTTAACTTTAACGTTAACGGTGGCCAACGGTGAAGAGCGTCGTAGAGTTTCCGTCTATTAATTTGACAGCTGACATAAATGTAAATGGGTTCCGATATTTGGCGTCAATTAATATTGCTTGTAAATGGTATACAAATATGTACAAAAACAAATTTGTGCTAGATATAGTCGCAAATAACTGAGTAGTTTTAGATTCTGCTAATTCATGTATTTTAATAAAGTTATAGTTTATAGAGATTATAAACTGTTATTAACATTTATAAGTATCATCTGATAATTATCACAAATAATTTAACAATAAGAGTTAATTGGAATTCAAATAAGTAGGAAAAATAATTCAGTGGTATTTAATGAATTATTAATGTACTCATAGTGCTCTAATAAGTATATGGTATGATATATGAAAGCTGTTTACATGCTAATTAAAATTAAAACACAACCTTATAGCTCCGCAGTTCTATTTGCAAATGTGTGTAGAGAAACTTATGTACCATATGTTTCTGCAACATATTAAATTTAAATGTTAAATGTCTAGTATATAACACTCATGTTAGATTCGTGCTCATTTATAACTCGGTTGATTTATGTGGCATAATGAAATCATATCTGATGATGAGACATGATCACATAAATCAAGCAGCTGATATTAACATCGCTGCAAAGATCTCAGCTTGTATTGACCTTAGAAGACACACTTTATTTAGTCTGGGCAAAGTATGAAGATAAATTTGAGAACTTTATTCTTTTTGCTATAATCGATTATATGTGCAAATCGTTGGGCTAACACCCTCCGCCCGTGCAAGAGACCTTTGGGTTTTGTATGCACCATAATTGTTTCCCAAATAGATATTCATAGTTTATTCATGGCGAACCTATTCACATTGCATGACGGCACAAACAGCGCAAATCGCTTTAGACTTGTTCCGGGCTGTAGGAGCAGCAGTAACAGGAACAGCAGGGGAACAGGGTCGGGGCCGGAGCCCGAAACTGTCCAATTGAGCTGAATTGCCAGATAGCCCAGGGTGTTGTTGACATAGTTTCTATAGCTCTGGGCCCCACCTTTGCCTCGTTTGCATGTCTAGTGTGCATTCGCCAGGGCGATGGCAACAATAACAACAACAACAACTACAATAGTAACTACAACTACAACTACTGTAGTCGTGCGCTGTGTTGTCAACGCGTCCACATTTTGGGCCGCATCTAGCGACAACCCTCGGAACGAGGATTCCACTCCCCTCCTCTCCTACGCGTCACTTGTTTGGGGCAACTAAATAGCAACAAACGTCTCCAGCGACAGCTCTGAAGCCTGTAAAGTGGCCGAGTCCCATTTCCGGCTACTGTTCCTGCTTCTCCCTGACTCCCCTAACCATCCCCGCTATCTTACCCGCTGCTTCTGCTCTCATAGTTTTTTGAACACAACTTTTCAACATTTTCGCTGCCGTCCATTTTAATGTGAGCCATTTGTTTATTTAGCTGGTGTGTCTCTCCTTCTCTCTCGCGTCTGTCCCCAAGGCGTATACTTACTATGCGGGTCACTTGGCTTCCTGGCGCAACCGTTGCTCCTCCGACTCTTATCGGCATTTTGCGGTTTTCACTTTGTTGATTTAGTGGAGCAGCCTGTTGAACTTTTCGCTTCACTGCGGCGCTAAGGACACACCTAGTCCCCTGTCCTCCTCCCAATTCCCGGTCCCCTACCCACTAGCAGCTCTCAGGGCAGAGCAACCACAATGGAGCATTGTTTGCACTGGCCGCGAACTTGTTTGCAGTGGTCGTCGCAGTGTTTGCACAACCAAATTGAAAGAAAATACTATCCCCTGGTTTCCCTATACTCTCTGCCCCTACCAACAGTCGAATGGGTATTGGAAAATTCATGAATTCATTAGTTATTAAAAATAAACACATGCATTCTTCAGGCTCGTGTGATGTGTACAAATTTTCACCATTGGAGAAACCACTCCCCTAGAGCCTTAACCAGGACTGTGTTAAAACAGTCGAAAGTTAGCCAAAACTTATACTATTATAATATACCAACATATATTGATAAAGGTAGGGGATTTAAATAAATTGTGTGCATGTGTGCATTATAATATCACTATCAATTTTCCTGAAACTCGATTTTTAAAAATTAAAAAAAAAAATTGTTTCTGGTTCTTTGCGAACAGCATTCTTTTAGTATTAACAGAAGTTTTCACATAGCATTTATTGTTGCTTCTTAAATTTAAAGAATGTTATAATTCTGTTAAAATAACATATGTCAAATATTTTGGTTTGTGTCTAGAAAAACTGCTGCAATCACGTAGGGTGTATTGGGAATAATTTGATCCTTTAAAATGACTCCGAATTCTAAAATCAAGAAATTACGGTATTGTTTTGAAACACGATACCACAAAAATACGGTATAGTTTTGAAACACGGTACCAAGCATATACGGTATAATTTCGGCTTGGTTTAGTTGATGCACAAACCAGCTAATCTCACAAATAGATGGCGCTTTAACCAACTTCGAAAAATATGAATGAAATCGAAAGTCATCCAGGCAAATACGATACAGTTTGAATTTTGTCAAACCAAATGAAAAACACTGAATCTAACACATAGATGGCGCTTTTTAAGGTATTCAGATTGAACGATAGAGTTTTAACGATGAGTTATCGTCGATAATGTAAACTGACTTTGAAAAAATTCGGTTATTTGTTTTATCCAACATGAATTGGCGTTTATTTAAATTTTTTTGTTGTGACTGACAAATTTAGCTTTGCTTGCTGTATGTGTGTGTGTTTGTGTGGGTATTTCTGAAAGTGTTGGTGTGAGTGTGGATGTTGGCAAATGCTGCGATTCCCAAGGGAATCTTAGAGTCGCTGCGATCTCTTTTGCAGAGAATAAAGTAGGCTGTGTATCTGAGTGTGTATATTTGGCAGTGTGTGTCTGTGTGTTTGTCAATTCAATACATTCAATATTAATATATAGTTAATACATATATATATGCCTTGTAATTTGCAATTAGTAATACACATATTTGAAGTATTCGTTTAGGTTTATAATGCCGCGCTTAAGGATTATGAATCTGAATCTTTTTGGATAATTATCTGGCTCTCCTCCTGCATACTATGTCGTACGCATACGTATATCGTCTGTTGTATGTTATTAATGTTCGTTAGGTTAGTATGCGTTTTAAACTTTTTCGGTTTCTTACGATAAATTGGGAGATATCTCTCTTGATTTTCAATTAATCTCTTCGTTTTTCGTTTCTTTTCGCTTAGTTCAAGGAGTAAAATGAGCTGTGCGTTGAAGTTGAATGTCGACGTCGTTCAGGGGTGATTTCCTCTATATAGTATGTTTTATGTACGTATTATATGGAAATTCAATTTTGATTTATGCGTTTTAAGTAAGATTAAGTAGAAAATTATTATTATTATGTTTATGCGTGATTATGCTAAATAATTACAAAATAGGGTTGCCCATGCCGGGCTTAATGATTATTTAGTTATTGATTTTTTTAATTTATCATTTTAAGCAACACAAAAAGCAAGTACTGCATATAGAGCAGACGATCGATTATGCATGATAAGTATGGAGAATGCTTGATGTACTATATTTTTGTTTTTTTTTTTTTTTTTTTGTTGAATATTTCTTAGCTTATTTCTAGGCAAACGCAACGTGCTTGCAAGTTTCGAAATTTCGTAAATTTTTTTGTTCGTTAAATAGTTTTTGATTTTGATTTGCCGAAAATTGTTAAGAATTAATTGGAGTATTTATTTTTTTTCTTTTTGTGGGGTTCTCTGAATTCCAACATTTGGATTACTATTTAGATTACTTGAAAATTTGTGAGTTTCCATTTCTTTCGCTTCGACTTTGAATTGTTTCCATTTGCGATTCCCATTTGCGTTACCGTATTTCCGTTTCCGTTCTTGTAAATTGTATATTATTTAAATGCGATTTTGTCTAAACGCTATTTAATATTTGTAGTTCGTTTACCATAAAAATTTGTAGTACATTTATATATGTTTCCCATAATAGATTAGCAATATTTTACTTCACAACACTACATTCATATATAAAATCGGTATACCTAGGTAGGAGTATAGTGTATGTATAGAGTATTTAGATTGAAACTAACAAATCATAAACAAAATATCAAGATGAAAAGAAATAAATCAAAAAGGTATTTGATAGCCGTCCGATATTGCACTATTTGAACTATTGAAAGTGGTATCTAGTATATTACGAGAAACCCGGAAAGGGGAAACTCAATTGATCAATTGGTTGCCCGATCGTGAAGCAACCCAAAATGCTTTGGTATTTCTACTATTTGAGCAAATGTTGTGTTCGGTCGGTTAAACTCTTGTAATTACATGTTTGATAAGCATTTGTTTCTCTATAATTTATCATTGTTCAGTCTTTGAGTTTTGAAAGTTGCTTCAGGATCTCTGTTGAAAGTAAGTCCGAAAAACCGAAAAATAAATAAAAATCAATGGCAGGTTTTCAATAAAATCAAATATATGTGTATTTAGCAATCAAATGTGTTGCATAAACTTATAAATTAAAATCTTAAATAAATATCATAAAATAAAATAGATAGTAGATAGTGAAATTGGTGTGTGCACACGATAATTTCAAAGGGTTTCTTAAAGCTTCAATTATGCGTATAACTGATGTGCAACGTAAAATTAACGATATGAGAACCGAAAAGTGCGCTCGGGGCAGTTGTATTATACAATTTAGAGGATATTCCTAGGATAAGATTCTCTTTTCTTGTTTTTCCTATTTTTCGCATAAAATATGCTACTAAATTTGTGCATTGAACAAACCGATTTCGCTTAGCTTTGCTCTATCTTCGATCTTCTTCTGGAAGCGCATTATAACCGAATAAAGTTTGTAAAGATTACAGTACTCGTATCAAGTAAAATAAAATAAAGTAAAATAAAATACAATATCGACTCAGATAATGCTAAACACATAATTATTATGATCACAAACAAGTCAACAAAAAGCAAGGCAACTGAAATGTGCTCTCGGGGTTTTGTTTTCGTCGTAGTAGTTATAGGATTTGCAGACCATTCAAAATAAAACAAAATATCTATGCATTAATATTATGACTTTGACTTAGGCTAGGCAAAAGGAGTTCATGCTTTTGGGCATAGATGGCAAAAAAATCGAATTTAAATCGAAAGAATCTTACGCGTATTACAATGTTTCATCCCTCACTTGGGAGAGAGAGAGAATGGTTCTCTCGCTCGACGTTCTTGATATTTTGGTAGTTCTGCTTGACTTACAACTAAAATACAATATTAAAAATTACGTTCAATTATGCAAAAACTCTTCACATACAATTTAAATATTGTAAATCTTTTTTTTTTGTTTGTTTTTCTTCGTTTACATAAATGCAGAAATGATTTGCATTCGGCATTTTTACCACACTCAATTGTTTGGTATTTAATTCACTTTAGTATTTTCGTAAGTATGCTTGAAATTTGCTTTCTTCTTGTTGTTTATAAATACTTGAAATAGTTAATTGTATAATATATGCGCTATATGCGATGCTTAATTCTGCGACGATTCATTTTCGATAATATACTTTCAAATATTACGGGGCGAGAGCCTTCTTGTTGTTGTGTGTATGAGTGTATGTTTGTGTATGTATGTGTGTGTGTGTCATTCAACTCCCACGCACTTCATTGACTTGAAACACTAAGCTTAATTGCCACGCCCACTGCGAGTCGCTTACAAATTACACTGCCATAGTATCGTAGGCTGTGAATCCTGCGCCATTTGCTTGTTGGAGTTGGAGTTGTTTTGGGCCGGCTTCGTTTCTAGATGGAATCGATAATCAAATATGCATGTCAGAATGGAATAACATAGTATCATAGAATCAGTATATAAGTATGAGAGTACATATAAAGTATGTATATAGTCGTTTTTACACTAGTTTTATGATAGTAGTAGTAGATAGTAGGACCATTTCTGCAACCAAAGCATTGCCTGACATTGTCTTTATCTTTGGGGTGTACTATAGTATATTGGGTGTTTGGTATGGTGTTTGCCTCATGTGTGTGTGTGGCAAGCCAAGACCAAGCGCCAAGCTGCACGAACCGTTAACATTTGAACAGTTACATTCAGTAATATTGTGTAGTATCACTTATAAAGCCTGTAGATTAATATAGATTATGTTATGTTATCAAATGAAAAATGCTTTGGATACTTTTCGAACACTTTCACAACTGTGATTTGCTTTCAACGAACCGAAAATAGAAATCAAACATCTTTCAAAATGAAAATAGTAAAACAAATAGGATTAATCGTAAGGTAATTACATTATTTAGGAGACAAACTACGACATGCACACTGAGAGTTAGCCTATTTACATGCAGAAGCCAAGTTATACATAGACTTAGCCTAGATTAAGACTTACAACTGTCTGCGACTGAGATGTCGGTATGTGTTTTTGATTAGTTTTCAGGCGAAAGAAACATAACATATATAAGTCGGGGTTAGTAGGCCGAGGTTACTCGAAACGCATCACAAAATTGCACAGAAATAGAGAAACAAGTGCACTCGGATTAGAATGAACTCGGATCATATTCGAATCGCACTTGACTTAATCCTCAACCTTTTAGCAAGTGAGCATATTTCTCTAGTTCTTTCTGTGCAATTTGCTGATTTTCAAAACTATGGGTAGATATGTATTCATGTATTTCTACATTCACTATCCAGTTTCTTACCTCTCAATCAATTTACGCATCTCTTCGGTGGTGCGTTGATCTTTCGGTTGTGGTGATCTTTTCACAGCTGTTTATGCATATTTATTTTACCGTTTCGGTTTGTTTTTGCAATAAGAAATATTTCGTTTAAGAAACCCCACAATAATTGTAACCAACCGAAAGTAGTAGTTATAATATTGTTATAGAATACCATAAATTGTAAAAGAAAATAGAAAGAGAAACACAAAATGAAATTTCAAATAAAACTTATCAAGGTAATTCAATGTAGCGTGCATAAAATGGGTATAAGATTATTGACATTTACGAAACCCTATGAAATGAATATCAAAAATGATTAAATGTATTCCTCATATACATATATATATATATTCTTAAAGAACTAGCTTAAGCTTTCTAGAAACCATTAAGTCTATAAACATTTTTCTAGTCTAACAAATTTCATGCGGATTCTAGACACACGACTTTGAATGAAATGAAAACTATGAGATTTGTTTTCGAAATAAAAACTTAACTAAAATCCGTATTAGACACAATAAACATAAAACGAAAAATGTGCTGGAAAGGAATCCCTTACTGGAGGTATGGTGCTGCATGAAATGAAATGGAGGGTGCTTGATTGTGCTTGGAGGGAAATTAAAACCGATAACCAAAATCAAAGTAAATGTTCTTAGCACAAAAATAAAAAAGTAAAGAATATATAATAATAATAACACATTGTTTATATTGAAACTGTAGCAAAACACAGTATGAATATTATTAAGGTTACAAAGAACCTTCGACTCTCTTCGAAATGACAAATGGAGAAGAATGATGAATGAATGAACATTCGGGAAATGAGAACATGGAGAGTGTTTTATGAGATCATTGCGATACACGTAGGTACGAAGAATGAGGTGAGTTGTGAGAGTAAATAGTAACTCGGAAAGGGAATCCAAAATACACTATATGAACACTAACTGCAACTTCGTTTTGGATTGATTACACACATCACTCACCCTCATTGGAGTCTTCTGACAGAGTTTATTATTAGAATGGATAAATTTTGAAAAAGGAAATTAAGAAGATTGCGAAAAGATTGCGACATATTAATATCGATGAAATTTTACATCAATTATATCAAATATTTTAGATTTTGACATTAAACTAGGTTAGGAACGTGTGGCCATTGGGACCCTCTTTCAATTGATTTCTAGAACTTACCACCGTAGTTTCCGCGAGGTCCATGATCGCGATCGCATTCGGCTTCAGAGATCTCGTTGCTCTCCTTCGAGTCGTTGAAGGAGGAGTTGCTCATGTCATGATTACGTGGTGGTGGTGGAGGAGGCTCAGGTGAGCCGGTGCCTGGGTTGCGAGCAGAACCTGGGAAGGATCATAATGAAAGATTGCTAGATGGAATCATTCTAAGTCTCTTACCAATGCTGCGACGTCCCATGGAGCCACGGGAGCCATAGTGATCGTAGGGCTGTCCATAGGGGCCACCGTACTGAGAACCATACTGATCTTCCTCAGGCGCACAGTTGGCAGGATCATCGTATTCGGGTCCGGGGCCAGAGTATAGGCTGCCGCCTTGAGAGTTGACACGAGTGTAGCGACGCTATGTGCGAGGGAAAGAGAGAGAGAGAGAGAGAGAGAGTAGGTTAGCGATATTTAACTACCCTCTCCACTTCAACATGATCTTACGTATTGATCCTCCTCGGCACAGTTGGCGGGATCATCGTATTCGGGAGCTGGGGTATAGATCGACGACTGACCACCCTGGCTGTTCTTGCGTTGGTAGCGATTGGCTCGTGGCATGGACTGAGATCCGGAGCGAGAGTGAACGTGTCCAGGATGACCGGGGGGCAGCATAGTGCCGGCGTGTCCGGGAACAGGAGTGTGTCCATTCTGATGCGGGAAGGTCTGGAAGTTCATGGCCTTGGTGGGATCCATTTCCTCACGGAAACCAAGCAGATGGAACGTAGCATAGGGGCAGATCTCGTCTTCCATACCTTGTGAGAGATTATATCGATTAGCATAGTTTCTACCTTCTGCTACAGGTGTGGTGCGGTGTCTTCAGAGTTGTTTTAGTGTTTTAGTACGATCCCAGCATAGAGTGCTGGGCATTACTTACGATGCGGTACCTGTGGTTAGCTGAGGTTAGCTCGATGCGACCGGGGTTAGACTACGATTTATTAGGGGTTTGTTAACGCAAATAAAGTTACGTATAAGGGGAACCGAATAGAATTAGTCGAGACAACTCAATGGGTTAGGAGTACAAAATAATGCATAAACCAAAAACAAAATGAGGAGGGTCCTCTCCTACCTGGATGCCTGTAGTGGCACTCAACGTTTCCATGGGCGTGGCCACCATAGATATTGTTAGTGCCGTGCATGGGCACTGGGGGTGCCTTGAGCTCCTCGTACAGGTTCGGGTTGCGGCGCGGGTCCCAGGTGGAGTGGTTCGAGCGCAAACCACCGCGGCCTGAACCGGTTCGTGTACGTGATTTGGTGTTTTGTGTATTTGTTGTGTTTTGTGTTTTATATTTTTTCAATTTTCAATTTATTTCAATTTCCAATTTTCATACAACATCAACGGAGGAGACAACGCAAAATATAAGCAACCGATACGTTTTGGGTTAGGATGGGAAGGAGGTGAAATTCGTAATTAAAATCATATACTTAATGCAAATCAAATAATTTTGAGAAAACAATCTAAATTCGGCACAACATTTAATAATACTCGGATGGGTTTGGGAACTAAAAGAAGCCACATTAAGAAGCAACATTAAGAATTTCGTCGAGAGAAAGCTTTGCTGTATGATATGTGTGTGTTTGTGAGTGTGATATGATGATCGTGTGTAGCACCCATTGGGTAGATCTAAGATCTGGCTGGACATGACTTTGTGTTATGCAAAAGCAACGCAAAATGTTTCTCTTCTTTCTTATTTCTTTTCTTTTCTTTTTGTACGCAAAGTAAATGGAAGAAAAAACTAAGCCGCAGCCAGTGCGCAGTGATTGCTCCCCCCTTAAAGGGGTGCTCCGCTGGCACAGTCCTGGCATTAATAAATGTTGCATTGGAAATTTAGATGCTTACTTATGACTGTACCTCGCTTAATCCGGTCGCAGGTGTTGTAGTTGGAGCCAGGAACAGGGGGCAGCTTGCGATTGGGTGGGGCAATGTAGCCGAGCTCATCACGCAGATCGGGGCGACGCTTGTCCAGGGTGGCACCGGGTCCCATAGTCTGATTGTAAACTACATCGTCTAGAATTAATATATGATATCGCCAACTCAATAGTGAAACACTGAAGATGCTTTTCCGTCTTTAAGCTGCCCAATCGGCTCAACTCGCATACTTTACTTCTGTTTTCAGTATTCGTTCTGTTTCTCGTATCGATCAGCTTTGTTCCGTCACTCACAATTTTATTTTATGGCAAAGATTACGGTTTATATTATTTTTTGTTTTGGTGCGGCATCTCAAGACGCTAATGTGCTAATAAGTAGCTCAAAAATACAAGAGTTTAACAATTGCGAACAAATTTCCCAAAAATGGGAATTACGTGAAGTGTTGAGTCTGCTTGATTCTGTATTGATTTTAAAATATACCAACTTGTAAGCGAAATAACGATTCATGATATAAATGGACATGAAATGAGCGATGAGTTCAATTTAGAATTTAATTTGCAATTTACTTTACGTTACGTTCTTGGCGATTTAACATTTATTTGCGATTTCAAAAAGCATCTTAGTTTTGGTTTCGTATTCATAAAGGGATCGGAAATAAAACCAAAAAAGTTTATAGTCGATAGATGGTCGGGGTAGAGAGAGAGATAGAGTTCATATTTATGTTGTGAGAAGAGTGGACTGTGAAAGTTGCTTAGGGTATAAGCAAAACGTATATACAACAATAGAGATTATAATAGTATGGGGTAAATATATTTATATAGAACGTAGATAGGTAAATCACAATTTACTTGGATAAAACTCATAAGAACAGAGCGAGAACTTTCAAATAGTATAGTGCCAAAATAACTGTATTGACTTTCTTCAATTTTCTAGTTATTTTCGCAACTCTAAAGGATATCGCAAAATATCTGTACACATTTAAATAGTTAAGATAATTTTCCAATGGTTTTTAATGACGATGGAAAATCAATGATAGTTCTATGCGTAACAAATTAGATACTAAAAGATGACAATATATAGTATGTTTGATTTATGTTGGTATATACACAGATATGTGGTATTTGTATTCAGCTATATATTGATATTGTTATTGAGATAGATATATTTGCAGAATTTTGTTGGTATATTTTTGTGAAAGTGATCAGCAGTTGGTGTATTTTTGTGCGTGTATCATAGACGATATATATGTTCTAATATCATGCAATTCGATAACTACAATAGACACAAAACATGCCAAAACATTTCGTTAAGTTTTACCAGCATTTTCGTTGAGTGACGGTCTTATTGGGTATTTTTAACAGCTTCGACTCGATATCAAAACAGAAATAAAATGTGTTGTAAATCAAAAAAGTATATAGAGTAAATAGAGTTGTATAAAACACTTGCGCTCCAGTGCGCAATCGATTAACCGATAACCTACAATAGACATCCTTCTGTCCGCCGCGCATATCGTCCGATCGTCTTCGGGAGAGCGCCACACACACAACACAGATGCCGACCGCGACCACAACAACTGTGGCTATCAGGGGCACCATGAAGTTCAGATCGAGCCACTCAGGCATCCAGGCAGGCAACGGGATGCGGGCGTGCACGTTGTTATGGCCCAAGCCGTCGTCGAGGGGCGCAATAGTGCCTTGTTTTTTTTATTCGATATACAAACCATAGTCGATAGCATGCAAATCGGTTTATCGGATGCAACAACAACAGAGCGGGCAATTCGCAAGTCAAAACAATATACGATATTTGACGTGTGTGTGTGTGTAGAGAGAGAGACGGTAAACAAGACCGAGTGTTCGTTGTTTTTAATGTGTGGCAAGTGTCAGAGAGTTTGACAGAGAGTCAAAGAGAGAGAGAGAGAGGAACCGAAAAAAAAACGAAATTCGTAATTAGTTGGATGTACTTATAGATACCTTTGTGGTGATTGCCTTTGCTACGCAGTATACAAATAACAATTATCGCTATGATTATGACGAGCAGAGCCGCCACGACCGGCACTACTAAATTTAGGTTCGATAGGATAATGCGGATCGTATCCTCGGCGCTTAATTCGGGTAAATCACGCGAGGGTGCGATTGTGCCTGCAACAACAACAACAACAACCAAAGTGTTTTTCACAAGGAGAGACAGAGAGATAGAAGAGATAGAGAGAGAGAGAGAGAGAGACACAGTTATAGATGTATGTATGTATGCATGTACGGTATAAGGAAGAAAAGTAGAGGGAGACTGACGAAAGAAAGAGCTAGAGCTGAAAAAAGCGCATCTCAAAGGAGTCTCTTTCTTCAGCCCTAGTTAGCGCTCTCTTTAGCCCACTCTCTCTTTCGGCCTCTTCTTCTCGTACACTAAGTACATTGACTTTTGTACGCCAGACTCTGATCGAGAAAACACACACATATACAAATACATTACACAAATACAAATACGAGTACGAATACGAGTTCGAGTTCGGTTTCGAATTGAGTTCGAATTGGCTTAAGTGTTCTTCGAATCGAAAAAGTGTTGAGAAGTGTCGCAAATAGTTGAGTAAGAAAATTATTTATAATTTGTTTTATTTTACAATGCGCCAAACTGGACGCATAAGTGACAGTTATTTTTGGTTGCGAATACGAATATTTAATATGGAAACTATATATTTTAACTAATTTATTATAAATTGAATAAGTTTAAATATGATTATTCTTAATACGTTCAAATGCAATTTGTTTTATATTTTATCAGTTATCGCTTACAACTAATTAAGTAAATGTTTAAATCTATTCGAAGCAACTGGAAAATTTCATTTAACAGCATTCCAAGTGTGTCGGTTTTCAAGAGAATGAATAGGAGAATATCATAACGAGAACATTATAATGATAACGATAGAGAGAAAGAGAGAACCGTGACGATAACTTCCCCTCAGTCATGAGTTAACTTCAAATCAAAAGATAAGATCATAAGACTAACTAACTAAGATGGAACTCAACTTTTAACTTGATGACATAACTGAACCGTAATCGAAATAAATGTTCGTGTAAAATGAGTGTAATCAATATACTATGTATGTATCACTGCTTTATCTTCTTCTTAACTTCATCGTTCTGTGTGATCTCAGCTCTCTAGTTAAAAATGTTCGGATCGATGGAGATTTGGTTGTTGTGCTTACGAAAGTGTGAGTCGCTTGGGCTCTGCTCGTTGTTCCTCAGGTCTTGAGATACTAGTAGGACATTTCTTAATCGTATAAATCGCGTTTAATGAGCATATCGCTATGTTATAAACAAAAACTAATTCAAACGAAAAATCTGTAGTAAACAAACGATTTGAACTTAAACCCAAGTTTGTAATGCGAGATGATCATGTATGATCAGTTGTGGAAAACTTTGTACCAGTTTTGAACCCAAACGGTATACGGATTCAAAAGGTTTGCGCTGTAGAAAGAATCAGTTATTAGGGATTTCATTTAGAGCTAAGCAATTTACAGTTTGTAAGCGACACTTTTGGGGAGTAACAGGGGGTTACAACATCGAGTCCGTATATCACATTGGGCATTACAAACTCAAACTCCTTAATTAAAATGTAATCCTCTTCAAATGTACAAATTATGCGTTCTCCACAAACTGAAGATGAGTATTTATATGGGAAATGCAATAAAAATAAGACGATAATGTGTAACGAAATAAACAAAGAAAAAACTAACTATAATCGACAGTTCTAAGGTGATCGTCTAGAGCACTACGGTTGTCTAGTGTTCACAGCGCAAAAAACGATTTGGTAAATCATAAGTATAAAGGTGACTTGGTGAACTGGTGAGATTTCAGTTTATCTATTCATATGTAATATTTCGTTCAACTTTGATATTGCATTTTATCTTGGGATTTGTACATATATGCATACAGATATTGATAAAAACGTAAAAAACAAATTGCATTGACGCAAATAGGGGTATGTTTCGAATATGACAATCGGTGCTGCATCACAGAATACATCTGTTTAACAGATTCGATTTTGTATTTCGAAACAGACCGCGGAATACAGTTTCTGTACACTTTCTAATGCCATTGCGTACAAGTTTCTGGCATCATAATAAATTAAAATGAAAATTGAATTTAATGTTCAACTATTTATGACAAGCTTGGTGTTCGAAAAAGAAACATTTAATATTAATTAATAACGAAAATACGGTGCGATTCGTTCGAATAAACAATAAAAGAACTTAAGGAACTTAAAAATTTGCTCATTTCCATTTTAGGTGATTTTTATAGAAAGCATATTCAACTCGGGTAAAGTGTGTACAACATTTTTACGTTAGACCTAGCTTGTTATTTGTATATGGATAATGCTGCCGGGGGGTTCTCCCTGGCAAACATTATCAACGTAGTTTTCTATGTACAAAAGCAATGTGAAACATATGTGAGTGGGTGTGGGTGTATAGATTGGAAAACAGATTTAAATACCTCCGGTTACGGTGAGTGTGGCAAAGTCATATTCGGCGACAGTGAATCCGGCAGAGTTGTGGGCAGTAATGCGTAGATTATACCAGGTGGCGGGTTCCAAATCGAGTACTACGTAGTTGTTGTCGGGCTTAACATTGTTTGAGATCTGATTCCATTCGAGTTGATCGCTGAAAGGCCACAAAGCGAGATTAGTATGGTCAACTGAAAAGCGTGAATAGTGCCCTAGGCCAGATACCGTTTCTTGCTCTCGACAACAAAGTGGGACATGGGGCAACCTCCATCTTTCCAGGCCTTGAAGTGCAGTGACACGGAGTTAGATGAGACCTCAATGAAACGTGGTTTCTCTGGTAGCTTGGGTTTTTGGCCCTTAGTGCGTGTGTTCAGTATGTCGGAGGCTTCACCGGCGCCAATGCTGTGAGGGAAAAATAAGAGAATATCGATTAAGATCGATGATCAATTAGAAAGGTTGAAACTCTTCTTACTTGTTGAATCCTGTAGCATAAACCTGATAACGGGAGCCGCAAAGCAGATTTTCAATGTTGTGTTTTTGTGAGTCTACAGAAACCTCAGCAGTTTCCCATTCTCCGAATTCTGAAAGTATTAAAAAGATATAAACAATAAATCTAGGGTCCCATAACAATCTGATGATTTTTCATGAATATAACATAATTTTAATATAGTAAACAAACTTAATAGACGAACCTGGCTTGTAGTGCAGAGTGTAGCCGTGCAGGGGTGCGATATCGCCTTCATGGGGCTTCAATCGAACGGTCAAGGCATCGGTAGTGGTGGCAGAGAGGGTGACATGTGGTGACTGAGGTGGTGCCAGTACGATGAGCTTGTGGGTTATGGAATCCTTAGCAATAGAGTTTTCAGCATGACACGAATAGTCGCCGGCATCGAGACGATTTACAGACTTAATCAAGAGGGATCCATCGGGTAACAGACGCATGCGATCATTGCCACTGAAGTCGACGCCCTTGATCTTCCAGGTAATCTCTGGTTGAGGTGCTCCAACGGCCAGGCAAGGCATTTTGGCATCTTCCTTGAAGGTGGCTGTGAATGTGTCGTCGAACGAGGCAATCTTGGCGGGCACCTGGTCACTGGGCATGGCAACAATGCTCTTAGACTGCTGACCCTCGCCAATGGTAGTGCTGGCAGTAACCCAGAATTCGTATTGTTTGTTCTTCTCCAGTTCAGTTGCCTCGAAGCTCATTTGATAGTGTGGTACCTTCTGGGTCTTCGTTTCGGTCTCAGCACCTTCGGCCTTGGAGTACACGGTGTACTGGGTTATAATTCCATTGGGCTGTGCTGGTGGTCGCCACGAGACAAGGATAGCCGCATTACCCATAACCAGAGCTTTGACGTCAGTGGGTGCTTCGGGAACTGTAGATCAACGAAACAGAGGGTTAAGTCCTGAGGTTTGTTATGGATTAAGGCCTAGAACTTACCATCGGGTTCAGTCTGGCAGTGAATGGGTACGCTGCGAACTCCATCACCTCCGGCTGTAGTGGCCAACACTTGCATGGTGTAGTTGGTGTACTTCTTCAGGCCATGGAGCACAGTGTCAGAGGATGCGGTCTTCTTGTAATGGCGCTTAGTCTCATCTGTTAACATAAAGATTATTAACACATCTAGCAGATAGACATCGAAAGATGGAGAGAAAAGAGAGCGCTGTACTTACCATACCACTCATCACTGGGAGCATAGACAACCTTGTAGGTCTTGATCACACCGTTGGCCGACTCAAGGGGTGGGCTTACCCAGCTTACGCGAATCGTTTGCGAGGTCAGGGTTGTGCAGGAAGTGTCACTGGGAGGCTGGCTAGGTGTGCCCTCTGCGGTGAACTGTTTCTCCTCATCGCTCAATGGGCCGGCGCCGATCTTGTTGAAGGCCTGAATGACCACAGAGTATTGGGTATAAACGCGCAGATTGTTCAGTTCCAGGTTATGTTCCTTGCCCTCTTCGGTGATGAAATTGATAGTCTCAAAGATGTACGACGAGTTGGTATTGGATAGCTTGTAACCGACATAGTAGCCCAGGATTTCACCATTCCAATCAGAGCGTGCTGGTGGCTTCCATGTGACGCGCAGTGTAGTCTGGTTAACGGGATCTACCTTGATGTTCTGTGGCTTGCCAGACGGTGCCTCCTCGGCAGTGATAATGGTAACAGCTTCCGACGATTGCGATGATCCAATTTCGTTTTCGGCAACAATGCGAATGTTGTAGGTGGTAGCGGGGCTTAGTTTCTGTACTTGGGCTTCTGTGGTATGGCCGGGTACCATGACGCGATCGATCTCATCCCATGAGGCGCGAGAGCGCTTAAACTCGATGATGTAACGATTCAGTGGAGAGTTTCCGTCGTAGGGTTGAGCCCAGCTGAGCTGCACAGAGCGTCCGGACTTGTCGAGGACCTTCAGAGCGTAGGGCATTTCGGGAACTTCCTGAACGATCATGTTGATGCTGGCATCATCGGAACCAAAGGCATTGGTGGCGACACAAGTGAACAAAGCGGAGTCAGAGCGTTCTGTACGTTTAATCGAAAGGCTGGACATGACGCCGGCTGAGAGAATCTCTTCACGAATGGTATAACGGTTATCGTTCTTAGGGTCCAGACGCATGTTGTTCATGTTCCACAAAATGCCAATGGGTTTTTCACCCTTCGCCTCGCACTGCAACACGGCGGGTTCTCCTCGACGAGCAGTCTGATTACGCAGTTTCTCGGTAAACTCTGGTGGCGCCTGTACACTGACCATAATCACAGCCGATAGACCTGATCCAATTCCGTTTATTGCCTCACACAGATAGTAACCCTCGTTGGTCTTCTGAATGTTATCAATGTGTAGAGTTCCTTCTTCGACGCGAATGTTGTCACTTTTCTTCAGATCCTTGTACTCTCCGGGTGTATCGCCTATAGAAAGGAATTCGATATAGACAAAGGCCTTGGCACTATTGACTTACAGGGTAACTTACCAACTGCTTTCTTCCAGGTTACTTGTGGCTTGGGGAATCCATCGGCTTTGCATTCGACCTTGGCATCAGATCCTTGAGCAAAAGCTTTGTCTGTGGGCTCCAATATCCATCTTGGTGGTACTGTAGTTGTTGTTTTTCGCAAGATGGTAAAAAAAAGATAATATGTTAGTAATTCATCGCGGGTTCTCGGTATAAATAAAGCATGCATGCACGGTATAGGTTTTTTTTAGACACACGGAAGGACGGACTAATGTTTTGAACAAGTCGAAATGATCTAAGTCAAATTTAGTATTTTGTTTTTAATGGTTCCAGGTTTTTTAAATCCCTTTTGATCATTTCAATTTGTGCAAATAATGTGGAAATATCAGCAAAGGTAGAATATCAAGAATATCAAGAATATCAAGTAGAATATCTTAAGATATATTACGCATTGAAATAATCAACTAATATAATGCAAAGATATTTCCACATTCGTCTTATATTCTAATGAAATCAATACACCAAACTACAACTAAAGATATTAGCACAGATAATAACCGAAATGTTAAAGGACAAATCAGAGTTTGGGATTAATGAAACTATAAGTTAAGACTAACTGAAGGTTTAACGATGCATGCAATTGTGCAAAACGAAGTTCTGTTTATTTTGTTTTTTTTTTAAACATGTATTTCTCGAATTTTTTTGAAACAAACTTCGTTTTGTGCCTTATTGAACTATTGAAAATGATATAGTATAATGAAAATGAAAGTAATTAAAGTGAGGATAGATGAGGGATTCAGGTGGGACTGGCACAGGGTGCGGGACGTTGTTGGGGACTTGTGTTTCCACAGAGCGTACAAATGTTTCACGGGTTCAGTCAGCCCAGAGAGGATTTTGAGATTAATCTTGATAGACAATTATAAGCGGTTAATATGCGAGTAGTTCTTGCTGTTATTTTTGTAGTTGTTGTTGTAGTTGTAGTTGTAGTTGTTACTGTTTGCGGTTTATTCGGTGTTGGAGCATGAGCCTTTTCAAATCGCAATGTACAAACAAAAGGATACAAATATAATATATAGTTCACATCGGAAGCTCAAGCAGAGGTATCAAGCTGTGAGTCCTGTGGCAAGTCTTTCAATGTAAGGTGCGAGTTGTGGTGCTGTACTTGAAGTATGAGTGTGTGTGTGCTGGTGTGTTGGTGTGTGTGCTGCTGGTTAAGATGTTTTTTTTTTTGCGAATCTGAGCTGTTTTGCCATACAAGAATTGACTTGGATGCGATGGGATTAGGTCATAACTAACATTGAATCCGTTCGGCAATCAGAGAAGAGAAGAAATGTTTCTTAAGGGGGTGCTTAATACTTATTCTAGTATATACAGTGTCTGAATAGAGTTGGGTAAGTAAAGTAAACGGTATCGATAGACCTTAAACAGTCTTTGGCCTATGTAGAGAAAAAGAACGAGACGAGAAAATCGAAAAGAGATTTATTGAGCTGAGAAGAGAAGAGTAAGAAAATCTTTGTGTTTCTTAAATTCCCTGCCATTTACCGTTAACAGTGAGCAATGCGTGTCTCTGAGCCACGCCCACATGATTGCTAGCTTGGCAGCTGTAGTTGCCGGCATGATGAGCCTGCGCCTTGTTGATCAGCAACAAGCTCGTGTGCTCGCCCACTGTCGCCTGCGTGGCATCACTCTCCTCGTCATCATCGTGCAGCGGTCTCTCGTTGAGCCGCCATTCGAAGCGAATGGGCGTGGCACCTCTGCTCGCAATGCACGTCAGCTGCACGTAATCGTTGACATCGCACATAGACGTGGACAGCGACAGGGCGGCGAGCAGTGGAGGCTCTGCAGCAGGCACGAATTGTTCAGATCTTTATTACTATATATATGTAACAAGTCTCGTTCTAACCTTATTTTCTAAAACTTCTCACGTTTTAATAAGTTTCTCTCTCTAAGTCTTTTGTCAGCAAGTTCGTTGCCTAAGTCTTTCGTTCCAGGACACGTTAATAAAGATAAAAAACTTTGTACAAATCAGGGAAAAATAAGTTGAAAATAGTAAGTAGAAAACTCTATTGATACCCTTCACTTTCAGCGTGGACCAACGACTGGCCAGACCCGCTGCATTGCTGGCCACACACGTGTAGTTGCCCGAATCGCTAATCGTAGTCTGGCGCAGCGATAGAATCAACGTGTACTCATCAATCTTATGATAAATGGAACGCAGCAGTGGCCGCCCGTCTTTCAGCCAGTAGATATCGATGGGTAGATCTCCTGAGGTGACCATGCACATGACACGCACCGCCTGACCGCCGTTGACACCATTTGGATTGAAATGGAACTGCTCGATTTGGGGTAGCTCTGCGAGACAGACAGAAGGACACACACACAAAAAGCCGTGCATGAGAAGGTGTAACTGTACAATACGTGCAGATGCCTATACCAACACCAGGACAAACACACAAAGTGATAGAGAGAGAGAGAGACAGAGATGGGTGGGCATATGATACAGTTGCTGCCTAGTCTACTAGACTACTTGAGCCACTACCAAGTCAAGATCGTAGGTTAACAAACCCTTCACACTGAGATTCGTCGTGATGGTCGTGTAGCCGGCCCTATTGGCTCCCATGCACGTGTAGCTGCCCGCATGTTCACCCTGCACGCTGTCAATGTTCAGCGAGCTGCTACGTGGACTGTGCATCAGAATGCTGACTCCGGGCAGCTCACTGGCAGGCTGTCCGTTGTACTGCCACGTAATGTTGAATGGGGCATCGCCGTGCAGCACGGTGCATGAGATCTGGTAATAGTCGCCCACATAGAGAGGTGAATTGATTGGCAGGGGCGCTAGCTTGGGTGGCACTTTGAGTAGAATAAAAATAAAACAAAAGATAAAAATAATAAAATTAACTGAAAAGTGCCACAGATGTCGTGTCTATGTAGACAAGCCTAGAGAAAGAAAATCCGCTGGGATATATATCGTTGATCTGTTTTATATTTCTAATCAATTCCGTTGAGAACCTTCAACAGTTCTGCCTATTTCTCGACTTGTTTCCCCATTATAATGCTTTAGGTTACAGTGTTTTGGTTAATTTGGCACATGCCTTTAGGTGCGACTAGCTTTGCGAGTGAGACAGATATAGAGCGCTACAGAAAGAACGAGAGAGAGAGAGAGGTCAGCGACAGACATGCAGCCAAAACTTCGATGGGGTTAGTGGCAACAAATACTACTGCGGACTAATTAGAGACTCTATGTATGTAAATGTGTGTGTGCGTTTGTGTGAGTGTGCGTATCTAACCGTAGACATTGAGCAGCGTCGTGAAGCGCTGATGCCCGGCCAAGTTCTTGGCGTGGCATGTAAAGTTGCCCGCATGTGGCGCTGCAACCGCCTCGATGGTCAACACGCTACCACGGCTGCCTACTGGATCTGTACTGATGCCCAGCTCCTCGCCAATCGATTGACCATTCAGTGTCCAGTCGATTTTCATGGGCAGATCCCCGACAGGCACAGAACAGTGCAGCGTTAGGTATTGCCCCACCTGGGCAGGGCCCTCCTCGAAGGCAAAGGGAATGATGCGCGGCAGAACTGAAGTGTTGCAAGTGTGTTCGGTACCGGGAAAACAAAAGAACCGTGCGAAAAAAAACTTAAGACAAAAACGAACTACAAAATGATAAAGATTGGGTAACAGAGAGAAAGAGAGTGGGAAAGCAGAGGCACCTATCACTCTCAGCTGCGTGCTGTAGGTTGCCTTCCCCGCGGCATTCTCGCCGTGGCAACTATAGTTGCCCGCATGTCTGGCCGTCACGCTCTCGATGGTCAGCACGCTGCTGCGTCGACCCATCTTGGCTATCAGTATGTCCTGGTCCTGGTCATTGAATAGCGGCTGCTTGTTAAATGTCCAGCGTATGGTCAGAGGCAGATCGCCCTCGGTTAGTGTGCACTGATAGGTTATATACTGCCCAAGATGTGTGGGCTCCGCGTTGGTGGCAAAGGGTGTTATTTGGGGCAGTACTTTTAGATGGACATGTGAGCAGGGACAAACAGAAAACGTAAATGAAATGAAATGAATGAGCACTACTGCAATAACTACGAACTAACTAAAACTAGAGAGAGAGAGGCTCCTTAGAGGTTCCTAACCGTTGACTATCAACGCCGCCGAGTACTCCACGGTTTGTGCAGTGTTGCGGGCGCGGCACGTGTAGTTGCCCGCATTGTTGCCATTCACCGAGTCGATGGTCAGCACGCTGACCTTCTTGCCTATCTTGGAGGTAGTCACGCCGTGGTACTCGTTGATGGCGTAATCATTGAACAACCAGTATATGTCAACCGGCAGATCTCCCTTGGAAATGGTGCATTGCACGGTTACCGAATCGCCAAAGTTAGCTGGCTCGTTGCCAAACTCGAAGGGAGTGATGTGGGGAGGCACTTGATGGGGATGGAAACGAGAAGGATGGTATGGTTATGATACATGATAAGAAATCATTTGGCTTCAGGCTAGTTCGTTTTCAAAGTAATTTTCCAACGCAGGGTATCAGGTTTGTTTCCTAAGTCTTTTATAATTCACTCAAGTTCGTTTCCTCAGTATTTTTACGGTACAGGCTATCGAGTTCGTTGCCTAAGTCCTTGCAATTCGGCACAAGTTCGTTGCCTCAGTCTTTTGAATTCACTCAAGTTTGTTGCTTAACTTATTAGCTTGCATTGGATTCAGGTTCGTTGCCTAAGTCTGCTTCGATTTCTTGCTTGTTCATTCCCAATGAATGTAATATACACGTACATATCATAGTATAAAAATCAGGACATTACACAAATAGAGGCTAATGATACATGAAGCTAACACAGGGTCAATTTACAAAAAGCCAAAGCGAGCATGCAATTATCGTGGTACTTAACTGTGTTGTGTGGCCAACAATTTTGAGATTGGTGATAAAACATAGAGGAAAACCAACAAAGGATAATTAACATTCATGTGCGATTCATCTTAAGCAATAGTGTGTGTACCATTCACAAAGAGTTGAGCAGTGTACACCGACGAGGCCCAGAGATTTCTAGCCTTGCATGTATAGTTCCCGACGTGACGCGCATTCACCGCATCGATCATGAGTACACTCAACCGTTTGCCCATTTTGGAGGTCGAAATACCCGAATAATGATTGATAGGATAATCGTTAAATAGCCACTCAATGTCAAGTGGCAGATCTCCGGAGCTAACCAGACAATTCAACGACACGGAATCCTCAAAATTAACAGGAGCTTCACCGAAATCGAAATGCGCTATCTTTGGTGCAACTAATGGTGGGGGGGAGGTCAAAGTTGTAGTTTAAATACTGTATACAGTTTTGGGTCGTGTGGGGGAGAGAGTAAAAAAAAATATAAAGAACCAAAACTGAACTGAATAGTTCTGATACTGATGAACCGCAATACCATTCACAATGAGTTCAGTCGTATAGTTAACGGCAGCAGCATGATTCTTCGCCCGACAACTGTATCTGCCCGCATGCCGTGCCTGAACACTATCGATGCTCAGCATACTGTTCCTCTTGCCTCCCTTTACCACATTAATGCCGGAGTAGGAACTTATGCCGTAATCGTTGAACAACCACTCAATATCAATGGGCAAGTCGCCATTGGAGATGAGACACATTATCGACACGGAATCCTCAACATTTGCTGGCTCATCCCCGAAATCAAAGGGCGTAATTTTGGGTGGTACTTGGGAAAGAAATGAACATAAAGTTGAAATCATAATACTATCTTAAACTAGTCAGTTGGGTTAACTAAATCTACGTAACCATTGACGATTAAGGCAGCTGAGAATTCACTGCTTGCCGCTCTATTCTTCGCCTTGCAGCTATAGTTGCCGGCGTGACCAGCGTGCACCGAATCGATGGTCAGCACACTGGTTCGCTTGCCCCCACGCAGAACGGCGATGCCAGAGGCAAAGCTTATCGGCTGTCCGTTAAAAAGCCACTCAATATCGATAGGTAGGTCGCCCGAGGAGACCAGACAGTTAACCGAAACCGAATCCTCAAAGTTAGCCGGAGCATCACCGAAATCAAAAGGCGCCAGCTTTGGCGGAGCTGAAGGATAGCAAATGGGGAAAGGAATTGGGTTAAAACTGAAAAGTGTATAAAAAAAAACTAAAATAATTCAAAATTTCCTATATACTAGGCAAGTTATAAGCCTTCTACTACCGTTCACAATCAACTCAGTTGTGTGATTGACGGCAGCAGCATGATTCTTGGCCAAACAGCTGTAGTTGCCCGCGTGGCGAGCACTGACGCTGTCTATGGTCAACATGCTCGTCCGTTTGCCGCCCTTCATGACCGTAACGCCTGAGTAAGAGCTGATGCCGTAGTCGTTGAATAGCCACTCAATATCTATGGGTAGATCCCCGCTAGAGATGAGACAAGTGACCGAAACGGAGTCCTCGACATTTGTGGGCACCTCGCCGAAGTTAAAGGGTGTGATTTTGGGAGGTACTTTGGGGTGATATCAAATCAAATCAAATCAAATCAAAGAATTAAATCAAATTTTAAATCAAAGCCAAGTATACTACTTTATAATGATAGATTCTCTTAAAGCCTTATACCATTCACAATGAGTTCACTCGTGTAATTGACAGCAGCTGCATGATTCTTGGCACGACAACTGTACTTGCCCGCATGCCGGGCCTGAACATTGTCAATGCCCAGAACACTGCTACGTTTGCCGCCCTTGACAACAGTAATGCCTGAGTAGGAACTGATGCCGTAATCGTTGAACAGCCACTCAATATCTATGGGTAAGTCCCCGCTAGATATGAGACAAGTAACCGACACAGAGTCCTCCACATTTGTGGGCTCCTCGCCGAAATCAAAGGGCGTAATCTTGGGCGGAACTTAAATTGGAGTTGCGGGAGTTGAAAGAAAAACGTGTGAGCAAGGCAAACTAAATAATGATAATACAAGCTTATACTACTAAATATGTATCTACTATAGATACTTCAGTACCATTCACAATCAATTCCGTGGTATAATTCACAGCAGCAGCATGGTTCTTTGCCTTGCAGCTGTACAAGCCCGCGTGACGGGCCTGAACATTGTCAATGCTCAACATGCTGTTCCTCTTGCCCCCCTTGACCACGTTTATGCCCGAGTACGAGCTGATCCCATAGTCGTTGAATAACCACTCAATATCTATGGGCAGATCCCCGCTAGAGATGAGACAGGTAACCGAAACGGAGTCCTCAACATTTGTAGGCTCTTCTCCGAAGGTGAAGGGAGTTATTTTGGGCGGTGCTTGGGAGTTTAAAGTACATTCAAATTATAAGATAACAGAACTAAATATGAAGTAATTAAGTTAATATGATAGTCTAGTTGAGGGTTCTGTTGTATCGAATACCATTCACAATCAGTTCGGTAGTGTAGTTTACAGCTGCCGCTTGGTTCCGCGCCCGACACGTGTAGTTGCCCACATGGCTGGCATGGACATTGTCAATGCTCAGCACGCTGTTCCGCTTACCCCCCTTCATGACCATGATACCCGAGTACGAACTGATGCCGTAGTGATTGAACAACCATTCGATGTCGATGGGTAAGTCCCCAGTTGATATCAAACACGTAACCGAGACGGAGTCCTCGACATTGGCAGGTTCTTCGCCAAAACTGAAGGGGGTTATCTTGGGTGGAACTGGGTAGCAGTAAAAGGGGAGGAGTAATGGGAGACTCGCAAAATTAAAAGACAATTACAAAATCAAACAAAACTTATTTCGAGCTATAACTATTTTTGAACATCTCCGAACCGTTGACAACGAGTGCAGCTGAGAACTCGCTGCTGGCAGCCTTATTCCTGGCCGTGCAGCTATAGTTCCCGGCATGTCCGGCGTGCACCGAGTCAATGGTCAGCAGGCTGGTTCGCTTGCCCCCTCGCAAAACGGCAATGCCGGTGGCATAGTTGACCGGCGACCCCTCGAACAACCACTCGATCTCGATGGGCAAATCCCCAGAGGTTACCAGGCAATTAACCGAAACCGAATCCTCAAAGTTTGCTGGTGCCTCACCGAAGTCAAAAGGCGCTATTTTGGGAGGAGCTGTAGGATAATATATCGGGTTGGTATGGAGGTAGAAATCAAAGGTAAATCTAAAGGAAAATCACACAGAGATCAGATCATGCACAGTTCAAAGACCGAGTACCATTCACAATTAACTCGGCCGTGTATTCCGCCGAGTCTGCATCGTTTCGTGCCTTGCAGGTGTAGTTGCCGGCGTGGCCTGCGTGCACTGAGTCGATGGTCAAGATGCTCGCCTTCTTGCCCCCCTTTACAATGGAGACACCCGTGTAGGCCTGCACGTGTGCTCCATTAAATAGCCACGTGATGTCCATGGGCAGATCACCCAGATAGATGAGGCAATTAACCGAAACCGACTCCTCAAAGTTGACGGCATGATCGCCAAAGTCAAAGTGCGCAATTTTAGGGGGAACTTAAGGATGTAGGCAAGGGTGCAGGTAGTAAAATATATAGAAGAGTAAAACGAAAAATAAAGGAAAACAATTAGCTGATGCTTCTCTACCATTCACCACCAATTCGGCGGTGTAGTTAACCGACGTGGCACGATTGACCGCCACGCAGGTGTAGTTGCCCGCATGATGATCCCGCACAAAATCAATGGACAGTGCGCTGATCTTCTTGCCCAACTTCACCATAGACACATCGTAGACATTCTCATTGATTTCGCGTCCGTTGAAGAGCCAAGCAAAGCTGACGGGAAAGTCACCCGACGTAACCAAACATTGAACGCTCGCTGATTCCCCAAAGTTAGAGGGATCCTTCCCGAAATCAAATTCAGCTATCTTAGCAGGAACTTTAGGTGGAGCAGGAATCGGGGTTAAAGAAAAAACAAAAGCAAAAGAATTCAACTACACTGTGTATCTGTAAATTTTGGTATTAACCGTTAACTTTCAGTTCGGCCGTATGATTGACACGACCCGCTCGATTCTCGGCTATGCAGGAATAGTTCCCAGCATGTTTGGCCGAGACTGCTTCGATAGTCAGCTCGTTGATGCGTTTGCCACGCTTGGTGGTCAATATCTCTAGATAATCCTCAAAAGGTCTGTTATTCAGCGTCCAAGTGATATTCACAGGCAGATCTCCGCCCGATATGGTGCACTGAACATTCACAAATTCACCATAGCTCATGGAATCTTCACCGAAACCAAAGGGGTTTATGCGCGGTAGGGCTGAATCAGGCAGGGTAGAGAGATAGGATATTCAATTGAAATACTTTTGTTCTCTTCTCGCTGTAATACATCTTTCAGCAGCACACAACACCTTGAAATTTGTTTTGGTAGGGCGATGGTTACAGAAGGGCTTGGTTAATAAATACAATAGGAAGAAAAGCCTTGGCTATCTTCGGTTTTCCGAAGCTGATATACTCTTGCAGTGTGTCGCTATAAGGCAGTCTATTAGAATATTATATCGCATTTGAATCTACTATTCAGATAACTGATTTTGATGAGCTTCCTGCAAGAGTATTTGGTTAGTTGGGACAGTACTACAAAGGTCTTAAGCAGATACATGAGGTAGGGTCGTTGGCCACATGGGCCACGCACCGTTCACAATGAGCTCTGTGGAATGCTCGGCACGACCGGCTGAATTGCTGGCAATGCACGTGTAATTGCCGGCATGCTTCGCCTCGATGGCATCGATCATAAGGTTGTGGATGCGTTGGCCACGTCTCTCGGTTAATATCTCCAGTTCCGGCAGTAGCGGATGACGATTCAGTGTCCAGATGACAGAGACGGGTAAATCGCCGCCCGAGATGGTACAATGTACCGAGACAGGTTCGCCGAAATTCATGGGTTCCGTGCCAAAGGAGAAGGGTGTTATCTTGGGAGGAACTGATCGGATGAGGGATGTCGTTATGAGTAATGAACCAAAAATTAAAGCAAATAAAATATTTTTTTTTTAATTTATCGAGCCGACAAACCATTAACAATCAAACGTGCTGAATGGGCGGTTAGCCCTGCTTTATTCTGGGCGTGGCATGAGTAGAAACCCGCATGGTGGGCGGCCACAGATTCAATGGACAGAACATTGATGCGTTTGCCAATGCGCGAGAAGGATATATCGTGGTAACTGTCAATGGTAGCGTTATTCAGCAGCCAGGTGACATTAATGGGCAGATCACCACCCAGAATGGTGCACTGTACCGAGGCGGGCTCACCGTAGTTCAGCGGTTCCTCGCCAAAATCAAAGGGAGCAATCTTTGGTGAGACTTTTTGGAAGGTTTAGATTAAAGGTTAAGTCAGTATAGGTAAGAGATTAATGTATATGTAGAGAGATACAATCGGTGTATAGGTTAGACAAACTAATGAGCTCAAGAGTCTTAAGGTGCCAACAACAACAGCAGCAGATTCTCTTAAGCTTTTTAGAACGCAGTTGACAGTCCTCGACTCTTCAATATGGATGTGGGTAATAAGATTACGCGTTAGATGGATTAGTATCGAACCATACTCGCTCTACTTTAGCTTATGCAAAGGAATTAGCTCCTTAAATATAACCACACCCAGCCTAATCTATCCCATTGGGAATTCACCATTCACTGTCAGATTAACGCCATAGCTTGTCGTGCCTGCCGCATTGCTGGCGATGCAGGTGTAGGTGCCCGTGTGGGCTGGAGTTGCACTTGGTATGGACAACATGCTCGTCTTGCCGCTGATGCGATTTGTGCGCATTTGCGGATTAAGATCATCCGAGCTGGCATCACTATCGCTAGCCTTGCGTTCAAAACTCCAATGTACCCGGATGGGGCGATCTCCCTTCTGGATCTGACAGAACAAGTCAATGGAGTCGCCCATGTTGATGAGATCGTCATAGGCGAAGGGCACAATCTGTGGCAGTACTTTGAGTTTGAGGAAGGAGTAGGTGAGTTAGATGGGGTATCAACATAATATAATCATGGTAAAGTATGCAAAATATAGTATTATATCTGTAGAGACCATTGACAAGCAACTCGGCCGTGTAGCTGGTGTTTCCCGCATTGTTGCTGGCCACACAGCTGTAGTTTCCCGAGTGCACCGCCTTGACCGTCTCCACGGTCAGCAGGCTAATCCGTTCGCCGATTTTACTAGCCATTACGCCCAGATGTGGGAACAGGGGTAGCCCGTTGTGAGTCCAACGTATGCGCAAGGGTAGATCTCCCTTGGCCACGTGACATGTCAACTGAACGCTGTCACCTTCATTGGCCTCGGCGTCAAAGCCAAAGGGATATATGCTGGGTAGCACTAGGGTGGGGCAGGGTAGGAAAACAAGGAGGTAAACCAAAGAGATGAACAATGAAATTAAAACCATGCTTAATTCATATTATCCCTAGCTATCAGTTGTTTCTGTAGCATCACCATTGACTTTCAGCTCGGCACTGTAGCTGCTCTCGCCCGCTTGATTGCGAGCCCGACACGTGTAGATGCCCCGATGTTCCGCGGCTATGTAGTCTATATTTAGGGTGCTCGATTTGCTGGACATGCGACCAATAACTATGTCCCAGTCCCCGCTGGTCAGGGTCTGGTTATTCAGCGCCCAGCTAATGTTAATAGGCAGATCACCCTTGATGACCGTGCACTGTATGCCCATGGTCTCGCCGGAGTTGGACGCCTCGTCGCCAAAGTCGAAGGGTCTGATTTGTGGGGGAACTGTGGGAGTGGGAGGTGCAGGGATATCGAAACAAGAAACGAAAGAAAGAAAATCAAAGAAGTCTTAAATCATATGTAAAAAAAGTCATTGCGATTAACCGTTGACAACTAGCTCGGCGCTTTGCTCGGCACTGCCCGCTGCATTGCTGGCTATGCACTTGAAGAGTCCACGATGATGCCCATTGATCGAATCGATGCTGAGGGAACTTAGCTTCGGCGACATTTTGATAATTCTTATGCCTACATTCTCATTTGTTATGGGTTGTCCGTTCAGCGTCCAGTGCAGCTGCAGTGGAGTGTCGCCCTTGAACACCATGCACTGTACTGCGGTACTATCTCCATAGTTGGAGGGCTCGTCCCCGAAGATAAAGGGCATAACTTGTGGAGGAACTAAGTAGAAAGCGGGGAAACGCAAAGATAGAAGTGGGTTTGGATAAAGCAAGTACGGTGTATATATTTCGCTTTTCAGCTCTGCTCTTGTCCACATTAAGCTATAATTCAGCTTAGGTTTTCTTGACTCTTATGACAAAACAGCTTGACAACAACATAAAACACACATGTCAACACAATTCAGCAGCTTTAAATTTAATTCAGCAGCGTAAAACCTTATTGTTATATTCTTCGAAGAGTGCACAGTGCTCCAACAACAAAAACACCGGCTACAAGTTCTATTAGTGCTACTTAAGCCTAGTTAAATAATTATGGTATACTCTATATATTATCTAGCGTGCGATACACAAACGAATTCAGCGCAAACAAAACGTTAACTTGCAATTCAGCAACATATTCGCTGCTACCGGCCGCATTGCTGGCAACGCACTTGTAAACACCGCGATGAAACGAATTCAGCGAATCGATATTCAGCGAACTTGTGCGATTATTCAGCCGCACCAAGCTAAAGTCATTTTCGCCATTTACTACGGGTGCTGAATTCAGGGACCAGCGTATTTCCAAGGGTAGATCCCCCTTGGGCACCACACAGTTTGCACTGGCGATGTCACCCACATCGGCCGTGTCCTCGCCAAAGCTGAAGGGCAGTACTTGCGGAGGCACTTGAATTGGTTGAGGGGATTTCAAAAATAAAACATATAGTAAATGAAGTAAATGTAAAAATTAAACTGAATTGAATAGTTTATGCACTAAGTTGCTGAATGATCCCGCACAAACCATTCACGTGCAATTCAGCGCTATATTCAGCGCTTCCAGCTTTATTTGCGGCTATGCATTTGTAAATTCCTCGATGACGGGCCTCCAGGGCATCGATACTCAGCGAACTGGTGCGTGGATTCAGTCGCGACAAGGAGAAACTATGTTCGCCCGTTATAATGGGTGCTGAATTCAATGTCCAGCGTATTTCCATGGGCAAGTCCCCCTTTAGGTACCATGCAGAAGACACCCGCTATTTCACCCGTATTTGCGGGCTCACTACCAAAGTCGAAGGGTTGTATTTGTGGGGGAACTTTGAAGGATTGAAGGACGTTATCAGTAAGACAAACAAAATAAAACATAACTCAATGAAAACTCAAAATAAAAGACCTTCTACATTTACGACAACCAACCAACCATTCACTTCGAGTATGGCAACGTATTCAGCATAACCCGCTGAATTATTGGCTATGCACTTAAAACTGCCACGATGAATGGCCTCAAGAGAGTCCACATTCAGCGAACTGGTGCGCTTGTTGAGCCGTACTATGGTGAAACCCAGCTCCCCATTGACAATCAGAGCTGAGTTAATGGTCCAGTAAATGTCGAGGGGTAAATCCCCTTTGGGTACTACACAGTTAACACTGGCTACCTCGCCGCGATTCAGCGGCTCATCGCCAAATGAAAAGGGACTAATCTGTGGTGCAACTAGGGTTCAAGAAGTGACAGCGTTAGTTTTCATCTCTATACAGCACACACCCCACTATTTATTTATAGCTCGATAGCACCGAATAAACCAGGAAAGTGTTAGAGAAAGAGAAGAGCAGTACCAGGAGCTAGAAGGTCGAAAAACCCTTTTAATCCACCAACCATTAACTTTCAATTCAGCTGCAAATTTAGCTTTCCCCGCTTGATTCTGGGCTATGCAGCTATAGACTCCACGATGTTTGGCCTCCAATGTATCCACACTAAGGTAGCTGGTGCGACTGTTAAGCTGTAGGATGGTAAACCCATCCTGACCCGTTTCAATTATTTCATCATTTAAGGCTCCATTGTATATCCAGCGGCAAGTCCCCCTTAAGCACTACACAGTTTATACCAAGGACATCGCCCATGTTGAAGACCTCGCTACCAAAGTTAAAGGGCAGCACATGTGGTGGTACTATATGATGGTATGGTGGAAATCATAATAATAAAGAAAGAAATAATAATATAAAGACTGCTTCCGTAATTCACTCTCGAACCAATGGGAGATTATATTATATTATAATATATTATTTTCTTCCTTTTCTTTTGAAGTTCGAAGCTGAAGTTGGAAACAGCGAGCTAAATAATAATATATATCGAGCTAAATGTTTAGATATCCTGTCATTCACCGTTGACTTTTAGCTCGGAGGTCGTGTAACTGGACCCTGCCCGGTTTTCGGCTATACACTTGAAGGTGCCCCGATGGTACTGCTCGACGGCGGCTATATTAAGCACACTTGTCTTGGGCGATAGCTTCAGTATGGTGATGCCCTCCTCGCCATTGATAATGGGTCGCGAGTTGAGGGTCCATTTAATGGTTATGGGCACATCGCCCTTCTGAACCATACACTGAACACCAGCATTTTCGCCAGTATTCACAGGGTCGTCGCCAAACGAGAATGGTGCAATAGATGGTGGCACTGGCAATGAAGCATGGACATGAAATGTGTAGGGATTTGGATAACGAAAGTGTATACAAACATAATGAAAACTATACTGAAAAGGGGGGAGAACTATGTATGTAGACTAAGCTTAACCATTCACTGCCAGCATGGCAGACTGTCGGGTCTCTCCGGCATTATTGGTGGCCACGCAGGAGTAGTTCCCCGCATGACGAGCCCTCACAGACTCAATGCTCAGCACGCTGATGCGTTGGCTGTTGCGGGTGACGACAACGCCATCGTTGGTGAAGACCCGCCCACCGTTCTTGGTCCAGGCAATGTCTAGCGGAAGATCACCCTTGTTGACTGTGCAGTAGGCTGAGACCATGTCCAATTCATTGATACTCTCTTCGCCAAAGTCAAAAGCCACAACTTGGGGCAGGACTAAGAGGATGCATTGTGATCGGGATGGGGTGGGGGATTAAAAATCAAAAACAAAAGCAGACAACAGATTAGCAGGAGCTGGAATAACCATTGACTGCCAGCATGGCCGATTGCCTTGTGGCGCCTGCATTGTTGGTGGCCACGCAGGAGTAGTTGCCCGCGTGGCGAGCTCGTACGGATTCGATACTGAGTACACTCAGTCGCTGACTGTTTCGATTGACCAGCAGGCCATCGTTGGTATAGAGACGTCCACCGTTCTTGGTCCAATAGATATCCACGGGTAGATCACCCTTGTTCACTGTGCACGAGACTGAGACCATGTCCAGCTCATTGATGCTCTCCTCACCGAAATCGAAGGGCACAATTTGAGGCAATACTGGGAGGAGCGGGTTGGTTGATACGGAAAACAAAAGCAAAGCAAAATAATGAATCACAGAAGATTGGAGGAGCATTGAAGAGAAGCATAAGATTAACCATTGACAGCAAGAATGGCCCAATGCTTGCTAACGCCGGCATTGTTGGTGGCCACGCAGGAGTAGTTGCCCGCATGACGAGCTCGCACTGATTCGATGCTCAGGACGCTCATGCGTGTGCTAGTTTTGGTTACCACAATGCCATCGTTGGTATAGACACGTCCGCCGTTCTTAGTCCAGGCCACATCGATGGGCAGATCACCCTTGTTGACCGTACACGAGGCGGACACCATGTCCAGCTCATTGACGCTCTCCTCGCCAAAGTCAAAGGGCACAATTTGAGGCAGTACTTGGATCGGCGGGTGGAGGGTGGTTAAACAAAATATAAGGTTAGAGATCAACTAAGCTGGACGAACGGACTACTAGAGTTTTCAAAACTGGCAACTGAGATTTGCTGAGAGCTCGCACCGTTGACACGCAGCTCCGCCGTGTGGTAAACCACGCCCGCCGCATTGCGAGCCACACAGGTGTAGTTGGCCCTGTGCCGGGCATGGACAGACTCAATGCTAAGCATGCTAATGCGCTGCGTGGTCTTCGTTATCAAGATGCCATCGTTGGACATGAGACGCGCTGCGCCGAGCTTGGGTTCCGGCGCTGTGGTCCAATACACCTCGAGTGGGGTGTCGCCCTTATTGATCGTGCAAGTGGCCGAGACCATATCGTTCATATTGATGGTCTCCTCACCAAAGTCAAAGGGCACGATCTGTGGTGGCACTGAGATTTGTTGAGGAGGTTATAGTACATTATTATCGATTGAGTGAAGCGAACGACCAACGATGTTGAAGCTGTAAATGGGACCCGCCCAGAAGATAAACACTCGCGCAGAGCTATCCATGTATCCATGGACAGACACTGACGCAGTAACTGAACTGTTCGACTTACCCATGACTTGCACTTCCAGGGAGCCGCGTGCCGAGTAACCCTCCTGATTCTTAGCGACACATGTGTAGGTTGCCTGATCCGAGTTGCGTTCCACGTTCTCGATGATGAGAGTGCCATTGGGGAAGACCTTCTGTTTGCGATTGATGGGCAGTGCGCGGTTATCTAAGGAGATTCCGAAATATATCTAATGCTGCCTTCTAAGGCGTCCTGTCTATCCACTTACCTCGTTCCCAGACAATGGAATCAATGGGGTAGCCCGCAACGGGACAGGTTACCATCAGTGTCTCGCCGGCAACGATTGCTTTCTTTTCCATCTGACGAATGTAGGGCAGACCGTAGACATTCAGTTTGGCAGAGTGTTCAGCCACGCCCACTTTGCTCTTGGCAATGCACTTGTAGAGGCCACCATCGTTAGCATGTACTGAGGTAATGTTCAAATAGGAAACCACATCGCCATTAACCGTCACATATTGTCCAACTTGGAATCGATCATTGTTAGCGATCTTCTTGCCATCAAGTTCCCAGGAGATCTCGGGTGTAGGATTACCGCCAGCAACACACTTCAGGAATACACTTGGTCCAGGTTCCATGGTCTCTTCTTGGAAGGCTTGACGAATAACGGGTGGATCAAAACGTCCGCCCAGCTTCAGCTCAGCACTGGCCTCTGCGGATTCCTGATCGTTGCGCACAAAACATTGATACATGCCCTTGTCCTCCTTCTTGACGGATTCGATGCGTAGCACTGGCTCACTGTGTCCCATCGCCTTTCCGTCCTTCATCCAGCTAACAGTCTTAATGGGATTACCCGTGTATTGGCAAGTGAAAACCGCTGGACGTCCAAAGTCAATGGTCTGTGTGGGAGGATCGATCTTCGCCGAGAGTGGAGCAGTTACAGTCAGTACGGTTTCCACGCTTTCGCCGCCCACCGAATTGTTGACCACACACAGATATTTTCCAGAGTCCTCGACAACAGCGTCCTTGATAATGAGTGTACCGGAAACCTGCTTCACGCGATCATTAAGTACAACAGCCTGTTTGCGAGTGGTTCCCTCGATGAACTTGTACCATCTGCAACGAGAGATGTGCGTGAGTGATGCATGATCCAAGGCACAAGGTTGGCTGAGACGGGACAGTGGGCACAAAAACGAGCAAACTTCTGAAGGCACAACTTGATCTTTGACTTGGAATACTTACGTGCATATAGGATTTCACTCTCCCTTCAAGGCTTTTAGTCTGCTTACCCATTTCACTTACCTTTACCAGGAAGTTGTGCTTAGAGATTTGCTCATTTCATGCCACACTTTGGGGCGGGGGGATTCTCCTAACAGAAATGACCTATTCCAAATGAATCTACCTATAAACTGGCACGGGATAACCCTGACCGGGACAATGGCCTACAAATGTTTCCGCTATGGGAACCTCGTTGATCTCAATACTTTTGATGGCAATGCGTGGCTTTACATGACCGATGGGTTCTGTAGAGTTATGAAATAGGATATTATTTAGGACTATCTGATAGCCGTATACTAGGGAAACTGCCTGAACTGTCTAATGAATATATCGATGTACCTAAATGCAGGCATGGGATATGCCTGTCCCTGGCATAAGATGGAAAAGCTCTGGCCCAATTTTCGGGTAACTTCCTGCAAGCGATCCCCCGATATTGTGGGTGCTACGCTGCCAATGGGCTCTGAAAAAGAGGGAGTGATCTTATCAGATTCCTAGAGAGGACACACAAGAGAAAACTGCCTGAAGCGAGGATGTTGTCGTTTACCTAAATGCAGGTGTTGGATAGGATTGACCCAGGCATAAAATGGCCAAATCACTGCCTGCTGTTTTTGTTACTTCTTGGAGTCGCCCCCCAGAGATCTTAGGCGCCACACTGCCCACAGGTTCTGCAAGATTTCATAGTGAGCTTAATGGGACTATTCCTATTCTTAACTGCCCGAATGTTTAGGTATTTCTTGACTAACCGTTGTATGGGTACGGGATACGCCTGTGCCTGACACAATAAGGCAAAACTAGTCGAACGATCTTTAATAAATGTAAAACTCTTCGATTCGCCTGAGAAGGAAGGTGCCTTGGCACCAATCGGTTCTAAGAAAGTAAAAACACATGATATAATTTAATAAACTACATAAGCTGCTTATAGAAAACTGATTGATATGTCTTGGTATAGATGGGACTACCTTATCAGGGGCACGGGATATGCCTGCGCTTGGCAAAGTAAGGCAAAGCTTTGTCCATAATGCCGCACAAAGGTGTAACTTTTCATATCAGAGGCGAAGGTGGGACCCTTGGCACTAACAGGTTCTACAAAATATGATCAGATCAAATAATTAGTTTGCTAAACAATCTATTCTAAAACCAGTTGGCAGTTAGACCCCAAGGAGAGTATGATAAACTTTTAGAAAGATATATGGATGGTGCTAGAGAGTTGAGAACTTCACCTAATTATTGGTACGGGATAAGCCTGGGCCTGGCAGAGTAAGACTATATCATGAGAACTATGTCCGATTAGACTTGAGATTTTAGAGACGCTAGCGAAAGTGGGAGCTTTAGCTCCAACGGGTTCTGGAATTTAAAAGATATATTGAACTCAGCATCGCAATCAAAAAACTGCCTGAATGAAAAACAACGAAAGAGGGAAAGAGAGAGAGAAATCTACCTCATAGCGGGTACTGGATATGCTTGAGCCTGACAAAGCACAGCGAAACTTTGACCCACTCCACGTATATAGGAAAATACGTTGGAGTCTGTGGAAAAGGTTGGTGCCCTTGCTCCGATGGGCTCTGTAAATTACAAGTCAAGGGAGATCTTAGTATAATATGTACGTATATGTGTTACTACTATTGAAAAACTGTCTGAATTTAGTTTAGTATTACGGTATACCTCATAGCGGGTACTGGATATGCCTGAGCTTGACACAGTAGGGCAAAACTTTGACCCACAGCACGAGCATAGGAGAAAGAGTTGTAATCCGTGGAAAATGTTGGAGCTCTGGAGCCAATGGGTTCTGTAAAGGTTTATAGATTGAACGGATTGCTGCCTGCCTTGCTAGCGAAAACTGACTGAATGTGATCGAGATACTTTCAAAACTTGCCTTATTATGGGCACAGGAAAAGCTTGTGCCTGACAAAGAAGAGCGAAGCTTGAGTTGATGGAACGTTCGAAAATACTGCCCTTGGAATCGCTCGAGAAAGTAGGCGCCTTTGCGCCGACAGGTTCTAAAAACAAAACAAATGATGGTTTTATTTAGGATAGAAAAATTGTAGATGGAACCAGTTGACAGGTATACAAGTCCAAGTTTCCCCTAAGATCAGCTGTAAGCTCTAAACTATTTAGTTTACCTAAAGAAGGGTACTGGAAACCCCTGGGCCTGACACAACATTGCAAATGTGGATTGCATTGGGACATTTTGCTGAAAGGTCTGTACGCCCGTGGGCACAGAAGGTGCCTTGGAACCGATGGGTTCTACAGTTAAAGAGAAATTATTATTCAGAAAGATTACTTAATTTAGAAAAACTGCCTGAATAGAGAAAGTGTACGGAAATTAATGCGAATACGTGCCCCTTGACCTATGCCCCCACTCGCAACATACTAAATCTCAGTCGCAACAGGTGACTTAATTGCATTTCAAACGACTTTCGAAAGTTGAGTAAGAGAGAGAGAGAGAGAGCAACAACAACAAGAACCCGGAAAAACTTCAGCTTGGAGGTCGACAAGTTCACGTGCACTTCAAACGTGACCTTTCGACACACACACAAACAATACGAACCACCCAAGTCGCACAGACGCAACCCCCAAAGACGTTGAACTTTACCACGAAGAGGAAGAAAAGAAAATAGACGACAATAAACGACGCGACGCGTCGCGGCACAATGCATAGTACATTATTAAGGTCAATGTTAAGCTTAAGGTTACACGAGCGAGAGCAACTGCGTGTGGAACATGCGCAGAGAGCGCAACTTACGGCAACAAGTGGAGGGCAAAAGCCAAGATGAAGACAAAAAGAGCGAACGGAAAGCGAAAGTTGACCCACAAACGTGTGTTCATTCATGAAACCGGTGTGCGAGCGAGATGCATGCAATCCACACACAATCCACATAAGCAACGACGCGCGCATGTAGGGGTAATTGTTTGGGAAATTTGTGTGGAACGCGAGTATGCGCAGTGCGCATGAGAGCGCGAGAGAGCGCAAGAGAGCGCAATCAGCTGTGGACTACGCGTTTGTTTACAAATCGACACGCACACAAGCGCACACAGGGGGAAGACCCTGAGAGAGAGAGTGAGGGAGAACAGGCTGCTGCCGCTGCATTTGATTGCCAGCGATTTGCCGCCGACGCGTCGCGTCGCTTTACGCTTTACAGTTTGTTTACTTAGCTTACTTTTTATGAGTGTGCGCGCCTGTTCTGTTTGTGTTTGTTGTTGTGTTGCTGTTGTTATTGTTTGCCGACTGTTTGCTCGCACATTTTATGAATGAACCGTTTGGGGCCTGCGGCCTGGGCTCGGGGTTAAAGTTCGCACATCTTATGCATAATTAAGGAGCACGCAACGGGACTAAAGACTTGTCTAACCTGCTAAGAGGCACGGGAAACGCCTGAGCGGGGCACAGCAGCACAATGTCCATGCCGCAATGTCTCTCGATTCCCGACCATTTCGTATCGATAGAGAGTGTGGGTCCCTTAGCCGATATGGGTTCTACATGGAGAGATGTGTGTGATATGATTATGTTTTAGGGAAAATCAGGGATTTATCAACTGAATGTGGGGTTGGGATACAGCAGAGACTTTATAACACTTGGACTATATTTATTCTAAATTTTTACCGAAAACTGGGTGCTGGATAGCCTTGAGCTGGACAAAGCAGTGAAATATCTGAGCCTCTCTTCAGTTCGAAGGGTTTACTCATTATTGAAGGTATGCGTGGTGCAGTGCTTGAAACGGGCTCTGTAAACAAAAACCAGGAATCAGCCAATTGACTACAGACTATTTAGAAAAAACTGCCTGAACGTTTCCTAAACTGCTCTGAGGACCCTTAAAATTCATATAGCCTCAATAGGCATGACACACTAAAAAGGGGATATCCAGTAATGATTTAAAGTCCCTTATAAAATGATTAAGGTGGCAACTATTTCGGCTTACCGAAAACTGGGAGCTGGATAACCCTGAGCTGGACAAAGCAATGAAATCGAATGGGATCGTTGTAGCTCAAGAGGTTTTTGAGTCAGAGACGGTGTGCGGGGCGCTGTGCTTGAGATGGGTTCTGTAAAGGTGTCAAGGTATTGCATTGAAAAAGACTATTTAAACCTAGGGCCTGTTGTTGGTTGACGAAGTACGGCATTCCCGAGCTTTATTTAAATACAATATCATTTCGAACGCACCGAAAACTGGGAGCTGGATAACCCTGAGCGGGACAGAGTATTGCCGTGGCAGCATGGAACTCAATCGTGTTGGGTTTGTAGGTTAAGGCGTTGATTTTGGGCGGGCTACTGGCAATGGGCTCTGAAAACGGCATTTAAATGTATTGAAAACCATCTACGACCTATAAATTATAGTGCCTGAATGCTGTGGAAATACTGAAGTTACCCAGCTTACCGGAAACTAGGAGCAGGATAACCCTGAGCGGGACACAGAATGGAAATGCTCGAGTGTCCAGCCACAATAAGGGGACGTGACTGCAGGGGTGGCACTTTGGGAGCTGTGCTCGAAACTGGCTCTGAAATATTGAATTAAACTTAATAACCCTATATACCATATAAGCTAGCTAAGCTATTAGCTGCCTGAATGCGTAACTCAACTCGCTTTACCTGAATACGGGCACCGGATAACCCTGAGCAGGACAGAGCAACGCTAATGTACTAGAACCTGCATAGGTTTTCATATCGAATTTGGCCAGAGAAATCACTTTGGGAACAGTGCTGCTAATAGGTTCTAAAGCATATAGAAACTTGATCAGGATAATATATCACAATGCATTAAAAACTGCCTGAATAAAGCGTGGATATAGTAGAAAACCTTACCGAAATGCGGGCACGGGATAACCCTGTGCTGGGCACATGATTGCCACCGTATTATTCAGACGTACAAATTCGATATTTGTTTTCTGTATTAAGGCAACTCTAGGTGCTGCGCCGCTAATCGGTTCTGAAAATCAATCGTAAATCAGACAAGTTCAGTGTTGTGTAAACCCAAAAACTGCCTGAATGAGTTCTGAGAGCGCTTATTCGAAGAAAAACCTTATAAAGTATTCTAGAATTTCCAATAAAACTTGACCCGAGAGTTACCTAAAGAATGGCACTGGATAAGCCTGAGCAGGACAGAGCAAAGTATTACTACCGCCAATGGAAACATCCACATTACGCGTCTTGTCACCCGAGGTAAGGCGTGGTCCCACACTACCGACAGGTTCTACAAAATTTTTGTAAATCTATAGACTTAAAATAATTACTATTAAATTTTTTAATAAAAAACTGCCTGAATTCAAGTTAGATTTACCTAAAAAATGGCATAGGATAAGCCTGACCAGGACAGAAGAGAGTAAAACTGTTGCCCAATCGAGCTTCGGCATTTTTCAGACGATTCTCAACACTGATTTTCGGTGCAACACTGCCAACGGGCTCTAAAACGTACCAAAGAGGTTATAGATAATGGAAAACTGCTTGAATGTTGATGGGCCAACGATTTATAGCTATTATACCTAAATGCCGGAACAGGATACGATTGAGCGGGACAAAAGAGCGTAAAAGTTGAATTCTGCTGAGCTGCTGCATCCTTGAGTCGCTCACCCACACTTATCTTGGGTCCAACAGAGCCGACAGGTTCTATTTACGAGAGAAGTTTATAGTAGCTTGTCAATCAGAGAATTAAATCCGCTTAAGCAATAAATGAAAACTGCCTTGAGTCGAGAATGGGGAGGAGTGTGGGATGGTCTTACCTATAGGCTGGCACGGGATAGGACTGTGCTGGACAAAATATACTTAAATCCCCCTTCAGCGGCACTTCGGCGTCCTTGCGACGTTCCCCAACACTTATTTTGGGAGGTACACTGCCAACAGGCTCTTAAATCGAAGAACTTATTAAAGTTAAACAATACAAAAGTGATTTGCGAACTTTGAAAACTGCCCTGAACTTTGAGAGTGAGCGAGAGAGAAAGACCTATGGCGTGAGGCTGTTTGAGCAGCCTATTGTGAATGAGCTTAATTGTGCGAGGTGGGTATGAAGTTGGGGATAAATCAAGGCATTGCCAGCTTAAAGCTAATAACACTTTTGCATTCAATGAAGCCTGAAGTCTTAAGAGAACTTTGAACTATACGCACAATTAGCTAGCTTAGGGTATTACCTATAGAAGGGTACTGGAAAGGCCTGAGCGGGACAAAAGATGGCCACAGTTTGACTGAGACGAATGCTGTCGCGTGTGAGACCATCCTGTTTGTTGACACGTGGCGCCACGCTGCCAACAGGTTCTACGGATGGAGGGGGAAAATGCGATAAATATATCAAATAATAACCCAGAATGAAATGGGATAGGGTTACTCGACTGTTTTTACCTATAGGCAGGCACTGGATAAGATTGTGCAGGACATTGTATTGCAATGGCTTGACTGATGCTTATGCGATCGTGATTGAACTCATCCTTGCGATTAACCCGTGGTGCAACACTGCCTATCGGCTCTGGAAAAAAGTATCGACTTCTATGGAAAACAGCCTGAATATGGAGAGCTTACCTAAAAGCTGGCATAGGGTACGACTGAGCTGGACACAGTAGAGCAAAGGATCTATTCGATTTTGCCACAAATATACCCAGTTTATCTTTGATTTCCACGTGTGGTGCCACGCTACCCACAGGTTCTGCAAACAGATTGTATCCCTATTAGAATGGTATAATACACTGATATGCCTAAATATTGGGATAGTTTGAGTGGTCTATTTAGAGATTCCCATCTTTTACCTATACGCGGGCATTGGATACGATTGTGCGGGACATAGTAGGGCCAAGGAGTTCTCAGCCTTGGCCAGGAATATGCCTGCCTTATCCTTAATCTCTACTTTAGGTGCTACGGAGCCAACGGGTTCTGCAAGAGTCAGAGATTCGTAATAATATTCTACAGAACTAAGCCCCTAGTTGAAGAGATACTCGACTATCTATTACCTAAATGCGGGCATGGGATAACCCTGAGCTGGGCAGACTAAACTCAGCGAGTCGCCCGACTTAATTATAGATATTTTGACCTTATCGTTTATATCGACTTTTGGCGCCACGGAGCCTACGGGTTCTGAAAATAAGATGACCTATGTATGGTATATGTTTTCTTCACTTAAGATCCCTAACTTATTAAAAAACTGCATGAATTTGGATCTCACCTAAAAGCGGGCATTGGGTAGCCCTGGGCAGGACACAATATACTCAAAGAAGTATTCAAATGCTTTGCCGAGAACTTAAGCTTGTCATTCATGTCTACTTTGGGTGCGACAGAGCCCACAGGTTCTAAGAGGATTTATACATATAGAAAGTGAGAAAATGTATAACTTAGGAACCGCCTGATGTTGGTATAGCAGCGACCTCTTACCTAAACGCTGGCATGGGATAACCCTGGGCAGGACAAATCAAGCTCAATTGATATCCGATTCGTGTGAGAGATATTGCAACCTTGTCTTTCAAATCGACTTTGGGTGCGACAGTACCAATGGGTTCTACAAGAAGAAGGTTTAACAAAGTTGTATACCATACAGAACGTAACTAACAAACTGCCTGAATGGAATTAGGACTCTTCTACTTGACCTACCTAAACGCAGGCATTGGATACCCTTGAGCTTTGCAAAACAAATTCAGAGAAGTATTCGATTTCCTTATGGAAAAGTCCATTTTATCATGCATATCGACCTTGGGCGCAACACTACCAACAGGTTCTACAAATTGGAGAAGTCAATAATAAAAACTACTCGGCAACTTATGGAAAACTGCCTTAATATCTGGGGTATATATAGGGTCTCATCTGGTACCTGTAGGCGGGCATGGGGTACGATTGTGCTGGACAGAGCAAATTTAGTGCCTGCCCCTGAGGCTTATCGAGCCACGTTATGCGATCCTTAACGTCTACCTTGGGCGCCACACTACCAACAGGTTCTGTAAACAATTTTGAGATTCATTTTAATCTCCTAACTAAAGGAAACCCCTCTGAAAACTGCCTGAAACTGGCCTACTTGGATAGGTTAGATTTGCAGCTTACCTTGCAGCTGGCGTTGGATACGACTGAGCTGGACAAAGTAAGCTCAGAGAACTGTCTTTGGGTTTGTCTACCCACTTAATGCGATCATTTGGATCGACTTTGGGTGCCACACTACCTACGGGCTCTGCAATAATTCAGAAGTTTAGGAAACTACTTTGAAATGCCCCAAGCGAACTGCCCGAATGTTGAAATGGAGCTTACCTAAACGCAGGAACCGGATACGATTGAGCCGGACATACTATGGCTAAACTGTGATTGAGGGCTACACGCGCATAGTTGATCTCATCTTTGATGTCAACTTTAGGAGCAACGCTGCCCACGGGTTCTAAGAATGAAAACAAACGATATTGCTATATTTATACATCCTAAAATAACTCTGCCTGAAAGTTGGTTGGAAGCATATCGAAGCAATTACCTAAACGATGGCATAGGATACGATTGGGCCGGACAGATAAGAGCCTTGGAAGCGCCCAGCTGTGTTCTAGCAAAGGTAAACTCATCTCTGGTATCGACTTTGGGTGCTACAGAGCCCACGGGTTCTATAAAGAATTTTGGGTAGGTATGCAAGTATAGGTAAAAGAACTGTATGAATGTCGAGATGGGTTACTCTGTTTAAGAAATAACTAACCTAACAACGGGTACCGGATATGCCTGGCCAGGACATTGCATGGAATAATCTTCTGACAATTTCACTTGAAGTACTTGAAATTTATCATGCAGGCTTGTGATCTTGGGTGGCACTGATCCAATGGGTTCTATTATAAACAAGAAGTATATACATAAAGAAGAAGGGACAATAAACCTTATATGTTGGTTGGGACAGGCAATGAAACTAACCGAACTACTGGCACTGGATAGGCTTGTCCAGGACACTGCATAGCAAAACTGAGACCCAATTTGATTTGCATCAATTGAAACCTGTCATTGATATTGTTGATTTTCGGTGGAACGGAGCCAATGGGTTCTGAAAATCTCAATAATATTAGTTCCTAAGTACACCGAAAACCACCTGAAGTTTATTTGGGATAGCGCATTTACCTATTAATGGGAACTGGGAACGCTTGACCAGGACACTGCATGGCATATTCGGACCCCAAAGGCACCTCCATAGTACGAACTCTTTCGAGCAAATTCAGTTTGGGTGGCACAGAGGCGACGGGTTCTAGAGAAGGTTTAAAACTTAGTTGTAAGCTTGAGAAGGTGTGGAACCACATGAATGTTGAGTTATGTAGGGTACATCAATCATACCTATAAGCAGGAATGGGATACGATTGAGCTGGACACTTAAGACTCAGGCTCTTTCCCACATATCCCCGTGCATTGGCCACCTCGTCATCTATGCTAACTTTCGGTGGAACACTACCAATGGGTTCTGAAAATTGAGGTTAATCAAGACGTATCTCTTTCTTTCCCAACATGAAAACCGCCTGAGTGTGGAGGGGTCTAATGCCTTACCTATAGGCTGGTATGGGATACGACTGTGCAGGACACTTTAGGCTGAAACTGGCTCCCAATACTGTTCTAGTGTTGGACAATTCATCGGCTATGCTAACCTTGGGCGGAACACTACCTATGGGCTCTGTAAATGCAACAATAATGTAATATGTACAACGAGACACGCTTTATAATTCGAAAACTGCCGGGCTGGAAATGAGGCTAACGAAATAATCGCTTTAATTATCTTGTTGTGCCACGGTCGGACCTGAATATAAATTGGATAATCTAAAGAATTCAGTACAGACAAAATGGTTGCACAACATGCAGGGCAGGTGTAGTATATAGATACTATAGTACCTATAGGCAGGCATGGGATACGACTGGGCCGGGCAAAGCAGGGCGAATCCGGCACCCTGGGCTATCTCGCGTGTCTGCAATTTGTCCTGCACGTTTATTTTGGGCTTGACGGAGCCAACGGGTTCTGCGAGTATAGTACAACATAAAAGTGGAATTATTTCCCATTTTAGGACATGCCAGAAAACTGTCTGTTGGTGGAAGAGAGGGAGAGGCGTAACCGCTAACTACCTGAAAGCAGGAGTGGGATAGGACTGTGCCAAGCAGAGTAGAGCATAGCTGCTGTTCAGCTCCACGTCGATAAACTGGTGCTTGTCCTGTGCATTGACTTTTGGACGAACGCTACCGACGGGCTCTAAAAAGCGCAGTTAACTTCAATCAGTTAAAAGGGTTTTAGGGCCTAGGCTAACTGAATGTTGGGAGGGGTGGTCGCTTACTTGAAAACCGGCATAGGGTATGACTGTACAGGACATTGTATATTGAAACTGCTGCCACCCTGGATTTGCATCATTCTGAAACGCTCGAGAAAATTCAATTTGGGTGCAACACTGCCAACGGGTTCTGAAAAACGAAAATCGACTATTAAACAGAATACCCTAATCAGTTGAAAAGCTGCTAAAATGTTGGGTCTCTCAACAAACTTTACCTATACGCAGGTTGAGGATATGCTTGGGCTGGACACAAGAGACTCAGACTTCGCAAACGTTGCACTTTCACATGCTTAAGATCGTCGGCATTGGTTATTTTTGGACTGACACTACCGATGGGTTCTGCAAGTACAAAACCATTAAGCTAACTGGAAAAAGTTCCTGAAAACTGCCTTACGAATACAGGGATAATTGGGTATTACCTATAGAAAGGCTGTGGATATGCCTGAGCAGGACACAATAGGCTCAAATCTTGTGAACTTTTGCCCTTAACGTGCTTGAAATCTTCACCCGTATTTATTTTGGGACTAACACTACCGACGGGTTCTGCAAGGAGTAAGGCAAAACGAAGGAACTTTTTAAAGACCATATATGAAAATACTGCCTGTAGTTGGTGGCGGGAAACTCGACAGGCTCTTACCTATAGAAAGGCACGGGAAATGCCTGGGCGGGACAAAGCAAGGTGACGCTGTGGGAGAGCGCTACTTTTGTGGTGCGTGAATCGTCGCCTGAGGTTAACTTTGGTCCAACACTGCCAACGGGTTCTTGGGGAAAATCAAACTTAATTGAAGCTATTTCTATGACTAATCGTTCTACGCCTTGTATGTTGGGATATGTATGTGAAATTACCTAAAGTAGGGCACGGGATACGCCTGAGCGGGACACATTAGGGTTACACTTTGATTTCGTGGAACTCGAGTTAGGGTTATGTGCTCCTGATTGCCATTGCCATTAAGCTGAGGACTGACGCTACCGACGGGTTCTAAATCGGTATGAAACTCGTTAATATCTTTATGTATGAAATAGGAAAGAAACCATGCCTCAATGTTGGGTTGGATTACCTAAAGAAGGGCACTGGATATGCCTGAGCTGGACACATTAGTGTCGCACTGTGGCCCATTGAAACTTTGGGTATTTTAATGGCATCATCGCCAGCCGTAACTTTTGGACTAACACTGGCCACGGGTTCTATGGGGAGAGTATGTGAGAATGGATTAGACTGCACAACTCTAAAATCAATGTGGACCTGATGTTGGGTTAGGTTACCTAAAGAAGGGCACGGGATACGCCTGAGCCGGACAAAGTAGTGTCGCACTGTGTTCCATGTGCACCCTGAGAATGCGAGATTCGTCGCCACTTGTGAGGCGTGGTCCGACACTTCCAACAGGTTCTAACGGAAAATAATGACAGTTACGCTTTGTTGGGATAGATCTTACCTAAAGAAGGGCACAGGGTACGATTGTGCCGGACAGAGCAGCGTTATGGGATGCTGGGCGGCATATTGTACTACTTTGATATCATTGCCAGAGAGCAGACGTGGAGCGACGCTTGCGATGGGTTCTTGAAAGGAATATACTCGAAAATACTAATCTACTCTGTTTGGATAACCGCAGAAAACTGTCTAAAGTTGGGTCTAGTTATTAGAAAATGCCAAAGGGTAGCCCACCTAAATAATGGTGCTGGATAGGCCTGAGCGGGACACAGTAGAGTTAGACTATCATTGGCCGCACCCGTAAAGCTGCTACTAGTCTGTGAAGTGGGAAACTTGGGCGACACCCTGCCAACTGGTTCTGTAAATTGAAATTGAAAGTGAAGTTAAATTTTTGCTTTAGTTTTCAATAAATTATGACTAGATGTGGCACTTACCTTGGGCGCAATGGGAAATAATTTAGAAAATTTGGAAAACCAATGAAAAAGCCCAGTAAGACTCTACTTGACCATGCTCTCTGTTTTCATAACGGACCACAAGGAACTCTATGATTATCTCTCTCTTTCTCTCTCTATGTTTTACGTGGCTAATACTTTCAAGCCAATTTCATTGTCGAGTACCCTATCCCAACATTCAGGCAGTTTTCAATTAAGGCGAGCGACAATTTTTTGACATAACATACAATTTTTAAATAAATTACTTGCATTAATTTTATAGTAAATATAGTAACTTCTCACAAAGAAAGAGATTTTAAGCGAAAAATCTTTTTGATTGAGTGTTGAAGTTGTTCGCAAAAGTGTCAAAATATTGTTGCTCTAAAATTTATTTTAAAAGTTAATAATTTACTGAGTAATTAACCTCAGTAATTTGAAAGCAGAACAGGAAGAAAGTTCTCAGTTCTACAAATTAAGAAAAACTCATCGACAAAAACCTTTTTCCTGTTCAACTTTTATAATTTGGAATATTTTCGTTTATTTTTACTTTGTACTTCTTGAATTCACAGATATATGTATTATTATGTAATTAAATAAAATGTAAAGAAAATATTCCAAATTAAAGCAACCATATTTTTGCTGCTTTATTTATTTTGCTAAATAGTGTTCATAGAAAATATAAATTGCCCATTTAGAAATTATACATATTTTACAGCCTATCTTTAAAAATTATATTTTTTGAGACAGAATTTATTAGCACATAAATAGAATAAAACATTATCAATTAACTTTATTATCAATTTATATTTTTTATGACATGTATTTAGAGTCGATAAACCTTAGTTAAGACTCTGATTAATGATTTGATTTCACTTTAAAAAGTTTTTTATTTTTTTCTTTCGATGTTATTATAATTTTCAATTCTTTTATCTTTTCAGAGATTTTAACTAAGGTTTCTCTTTGAGGTAAAAAGCAATTGGCAAACAGGGTCGACTTACCTGTGATGACCAGACGTCCCTTGGTCGCGCTCAGACGTGTCTCTCCGGTCAGACGATGCTTGGTGCGGCATTGATAGCTCTTGTATCCATCTTCGGGTCCAACTTCACGGATATGCAGTTCACCGGAGGGCAGAACAAGGTATTTGCCATCTATATTTGGTATCGGGTTCAAATAAAATTTAATTAAAAAGAAAAAGAATAAATTAGTCTTGACACCTTTTTGTGGAACTTAAGCTAGCATACTATATACAACAAAGCTACTTTTATATAATATGGAAAAAATCCAATTAAAACTGTTGCTTTAATTGAATCTATTCGTTTATTCGTTTCACACTCGAAAGCCACAGAATAGTCCATTTATAAGCACATTCATCTTTTCGCTTTGATCTCAAAACGTTGCGCAATAATGAAAGATTATATCATTCGCTGGAATCATGCAGTGTGACTTTCGGTTGTGAAAAAAGTTTTAATTTAAAACTACTATATATACAATTGTGAGACTGAAGACTGTTCTTCAATTGGTTAGAATATTTACACAGTCCGGCATCATTAATCTTCAGTTTTCAGTCTTACAACAACATGCAGAACTTTGCCCAGACGAAAATCTCATTTATTTGCTTGCTTCGAATGGGCAAAGTTTTCGTTTTCTTATAGAGCTAACTATACACCATAACAATCGATATTTAAATCGTAAAAAATTGTGGGAAATATTGTGAAAAATGCTCTGGGAAATACTTGGCCTATGGCAAATTGATGAGTAAACAAATTCTTGAACATTTCCCACAATTCTTTGCAATTATTTATATGATGCTCATGCTTCAACAAAAATGCCAATATTATAGCTGATGTGGATTATCATATGATGTGATGTTTGTTAAACAGTTAGACGATATATTATATGTTTATAATAATATACAAATGTACAATTTGAGTTGAATTTCCTTTGAGTATTTATTAGCATTTTTGTTCATACATATTTACACTGATTGTATTTACACTAGACTACAGATCAACGCTACTTTCAACTACATGAAGGGGTAGGTTCTATTGCTTGGGCAAGTCAGGAGCGACTCTTGGATCTTGGGAAAAAGCGGGATGGGGGATATGAAAATAAAAAAAGAATAGAAGTAGAAAGAAAAAGGGGAGAAGGAAAGAAAAGTTGAAAATAAAGAAAGAAAAGCAAAGATAATCGAATGCCTAGCAGCGCAGTGTACGGGGAACCTTTTAGACTCAAGCTCAAGGACCAAGATCAAGTTTGAAGAAAAGAGCTGGCAAATGGATTGTACATGGAAATCTGGGATTCTGTTATGTTGAAGAAGAAGCAAAGCTAACAAGGCTTAGAGAACTTATAGCTAGTGGTTTACCGCTAGCTGTGACATCGGCCTGCGGATATATCTCACGCTCCTCGTCCTCAACCCACGAATCGACCACAATAAAGTCGGCAACAAAACTGGGAATATGGCATTTAAGAATTGCACTGTTGCCTCGCAGAATGGACTCGTCCATCACATTGACGCTGTAGGATTGTGGCACAACTGAAAAGTTTACGAGAGAGATAGATAGATAGTGGGAGAGCGAGGAGAATGGAGAAGTTTGGTCTCCAATAAATAAATTGAAAATCAAAAGTATATTTTGTGGATGGGACCCCCTTCATGTGTCTACACTGACTTAAACGAACGCAAAAGATCTCTACCCGTTATATTCTTGGTATAGACACCACCCTCGGTATCGATCCAGTCGGTTATATCAATATGATCAGCCACAAATGATGGCGTCTGACACTTGAAAATGGCTGTATTGCCCTTGATAACGTATTCGTCATAGACCTGCGACTCAAAGAACTGTTTAACCACTGGAATTGTAGATGGAATCGGAAAAATATTGGAACATAAGCGGGATCATAATAAGTAAAGAGCAGATATATAGAGAGTTATAGGTTTCAGGATTCATAGTTGTCTCTATTAACTAACATAGACTATACGACTTAAGCTACGCTCAACAGCTTTACCCGTAGACTCATCGGGCAATGGGCGGGTTATTTCCACGCCCTCCTCATCTAACCAAGCCTCAACGTCAATGAAATCGGCCACAAACGAGGGGACGAGGCACTTGAGCGTGGCAGAGTTGCCACGCAGCACAAATTCATCGATGACGCGTGTCTGATAAAACTGATGAACAACTGAATTGAAGAAATCAAGAGGAGTTGGGCGTATTAAAAATAATTAAATTAATTGATGAACGGATGAGGGGAAGAGAGATTGAATTGAATTGGGCAATATCTAGAAACTATTTAGAAACTTTTAGGGTACCCGTCTCTTCGACATTATCGGGATAATAGTTGCGACCCTCTGAGTCCAGCCAGAGATCAACAAATACAAAGTCCGCCACATACGATGGTATCTCACATTTCATGACAACAGAGTTGCCTCGAATCACGTACTCATTGTCGGCCTCCGATTCGTAGGATTGTATGACAACTGCAGCAGCCCCCACCCCAAAGAAAAAAGTAAAAGAAAAGTGTGAAAATTCGGTTGGAAACAAGTAAGGGAAGAGTTAAGATCTAAGCTAAGCGTTTACAGATAATTTATTCTATATGTTTTGCATTGACTGTACCATAGGCCGCGGTTGCATTATCGCGCCACAATTCAACCCCATCTTCGTCCACCCAAGCCTCGATCTGAACAAAGTCTGCCACAAACGAGGGAATCTTGCACTTGACCACAGCCGCATTGCCCTTTATAACATACTCATTCTCCGCCTCGGTTATGTAGAACTGTGAGACGACTGCGAGAAACAGTTCGAGTAAAGGAAACATAAATAATTAAACAAAGGAATGGGATGGGATCAGTTAGAGAGAGAAAGAATTGGATATCTAAACTTTAATCTACAACCAACTTAGTATATATAAGCTGAGGCACACCATAGTTATCGGAGAAGGTCAGAACACTGCCCTCCTCATCAATCCAGGACTCGACACGCACAAAATCAGCCACAAACGATGGAATGGAACACTTAAGAACTGCCGCATTCCCCTTTATAACATACTCGGTCATAATTTCGGCCTCATAAAACTGATTGACCACTAAAACATGCGAAAGTAAATGGAAGATTAATGAAAAGAAAAGATAAAAGATATAGGGGAAGTTAAGGGGGGATGGTCGGAGCCCAGCTGGATAGAGTTAGTTACAACTAGCCTAGCTAAATTAAGCTTTTGGAATAAGGTTGTACCATAATCCTCCGAGTGTCGCAGCTCGGTACCCTCCTCATCTATCCATGACTCAACACGAACAAAATCAGCCACAAACGATGGTATCGAACACTTGAGAACTGCCGCATTTCCCTTGATAACATACTCCATAAGAATATCGGCGCCATAGAACTGATTAACAACTAAATGTATATATGGTAGAGAGAATGAGTAGGGGGATATGATAGCGTAATGGAATAGGAAAACATATTTGGGAAACAGCTGCTTATGCTATGTAACATAGTTAGGATCCAGTCAAGATCTACCAAAATCATCTTGCGGCAAATACTCCGTGTTATCGCTGGCAACCCAAGCCTCAACGCGCAGAAAGTCTGCAACAAAACTGGGTATGGTGCATTTCAAAACTGCCGTATTGCCCTTGATAACATATTCGGAGACGACTTCGGCTTCGTAATACTGATTGACGACTGAAAAACGTTGAGATAAATACATATATGAGAATCGAAAGCATAGAAACAAAAGGAAAGACCAAGTACTGTAAGGAAAGTTGGAAAACAAAATGTAGTTGATGGGATAGCTAGAATAAACTAAGCCTATAGTATAGTACTATATATAATATATCTTGTCTATATACCGGTGCCCTGCTGCTCGTCGAGTGTGCCATAGAGTTGACCCTCCTCATCTTGCCAGGAGACAACCTGAACAAAGTCCGCGACAAACGATGGTATCGAGCACTTAAGAACTGCCGAATTACCACGAATGACATACTCATTATTAACCTCCGACTCGTAGAACTGCTGTACAACTGCATAGTGGAAGGTAGACGAGGAGAAACGATGATGAGTGCGACAGAAAGAGAGATAAAACACCTCGCGTGTAGCGCGGCCTGGTGAGAATCTTGAGTAGACTAATTGAAAGACTGAAGAAGGGGAACGGGAATACGGGAACGGTTGCATTTAATGGACCCTAATGCACAATTTGATGAGATTCTATATAAATATTTAGCGATGCGCTGGGCAACTTCCCTGAGAATCTCTCAGCACTACGTGGGGTTAATAATAGTTTAGGAACATCGTTCATAAACACGCACTGAGAAAAGAAACAACTTTGTAGAGAGCAGAAACAGAGAGAAGTGGAATGGATTAATGTATGAGAATTTAAAGAAAACTTAAAAAGGGAAAGGTCATTTTTTTTTTTTTTTATTATGATAGCTCTAATCAACTGTACATATCGTATCTGCATTCCATTGTAACTAAAGTAACCTCAGACAGACAAAATCTACAAACCGTATTCGGTGCCTGGCATGAAGTCCTCATTTTGATCCGTATGCCAGGACACAACACTAACGAAATCGGCCACAAACGAGGGTATCTCACACTTGAGTACAGCCGCATTGCCGCGAATAACATAGGCCTTATTTACATCGGTATCGTAGTATTGGGCAACGACTAAAGTAAAGCCACAAAGCAAACAAAAAGTTAACTTATCAAAAAATAATACAAGTATACCATATATATTAGAAATCAATAACAAATTTACACGGAGAAAAACGATTGAATCAGTAACAAAATTTACACGGAGAGAAAAACAAATTCGAAAGACTTGACGAAGCGAAGGGGAGAACAGAAGTCTGACCAGTGTTGGTTAATTTATTTGGTTAAGTAGTTTAGCTTTGCATTTGGTACACTTTTGTGTGTGTGTGTGTGTGTGGCTCGTGGTATTTTACAATTATTTTTAGTGTACCAGTGTTGCGAAGTAGTGCCTAGTAGTACTTAGTACTTAGTGTTGGTTAACTATACACGAGTCTCCTCTGGATGTGTGTGTAAGTGTGTGTAGTGCTGTTGTTTCTGTTGGGTGACTCACACACACACACATAGAGAGAGAAAGAACAGACACACGAATTGCACACACCATATTCAGTATCGGGATAGAAATTCTCTTCCTGATCGGTATGCCACGATATAACATTTACGAAATCGGCTACGAACGATGGTATATCACACTTCAAAATGGCCGAATTGCCGCGTATGACAAACGCCTTGTGTATATCCTCTTCATAGTGCTGCGAAACGACTGATTAGAATAAGAAGAAACAAAAGATAAGATGATTGTTGTGCATAATAATAAGATGGGAAAGAGATTGAGATTGAGTTGAGATGGGATATCGTTCGTTCGTTTTGCGTTCCATGCGTTTAGTAGTACGATAAGTCTAAACCTAAGACGAGTGCAAGGTGCTACTTGTTGTTGTTGTTGTTGGATCGCACCATATTCTGTGCCCGGAAAGTAATTCTCATCCTGATCTGTATGCCAGGAGACGACCTCAACGAAATCAGCCACGAACGAGGGTATCAGGCATTTAATAACCGCCGAGTTACCCCTTATCACATGCTCCTTGTTCACATCGGCCTCGTAGTATTGGGCAACAACTGCAATTTCGTGGATTGTGTGTAGAGTGAGTGAGTGTATGAATGAGTGAGTGTGATGGAATTATGTATACGATGCGATTTGTTGTGCGATTCTCACGCCGGCAAAAAAAGCACCTGCTCAACCTTGACAACTTGCTCGACGACGAGCCGGTTCCGAGAAACGATTCGCTGGGATTTCCGGTTTGTCGGAAAACAATTAGACAACCAATTAAGTGGAAAGCGCCGAAAAAAAAGAGATACTAAACATAATCACAGTCAAGCTAGATATTAATTAAAAACATTTCATTTTGTCGTTTCGTTTTTCTTTTGCTTCTTTTTTCTTCCTTTTTAAGGTGTAGCCCGTTTCATGGAGCCATATTTCACGTCGCGGATTTTATGTATATTTTGCTTTTTTTTGGCCCTGAACAAACATTATAAATTCTCTTAAGTCAGTAATGAGCTGTGTCAGCGAAGGAAAACGGGGAGGGAGAGAGGTCTGCAGGTCTGAGATTGGGCTAGGTCTCTTGACGTGGCTAATTGACGGCGAACACGTCAACCGTCGCGATGACTAAGCGAGCTAAGGGTTGCTCATATGGTTCCAACATAATTGGATAAAATGTCATTAAGTCTGGCCTATTTAGTAGAGGATATGCTTCCATGGGGAAGCTCAACTGAGCCATAAATTTATAACTCGATAAGCCAAAAATAACACGTGAACTCTCCTGTCATGAACTTTGGCCTCCTTGGCATGCAGCAATTGCATCATCATCAGCATCGACAGCAGCTTGCACAACGATTAATCAAAATGAAATTGCATAGACGAACGACCAAAACAACATGGGGAAATATGTGTATACATAGTATAAAAGAAATGAAATCTGTCTCTGGAACAGGGAAAGTAACAAATAAACCCATGGCCTAAACGAATGTTGATTAAAGATTTCCTTTAAACCGTTGACTTCTTAGTAAAGTGTTTTATCCAATTGAATATGTTTCCTATCATCAAAAAAACCAACGACGCCATTTTGAGAACACGAATCCAACGTTGATTTCTCTGAAATTTTCGGTAAACCTGCAAAAAATTTGTTTGAGTGCATCACAAGTGATAGTAGTAGTTAAGTATAATCGAATTGGTATCATTAGTTTACAATATTATTATAGTCTGCGTTCATTGAAAATGGTTCAGAAATCATCTGTTGTCTGTCTGTCTGTTTGAACGCAGATATTTCAGCTATTAGTAAATTCGGCATTTTCTAAAGTGTTTTTCAAATTATGGATGCCACGCCCACCGTCTGCGTTAATCGATAATCGATAAATTTCAATTGTTATTAAGTTACAACTTAATGTTTCGGCATACATATGAAAGAATGCTTTATGAATCTAGGTTTTATATACCAGTAATCCAATTGGACTATATACATAGAAGATATTTAAGCCAATGATTTTTTTTTGCTGCCGGAAATTATATGTATGCTAGGCTGTATGTCATGCCTGTCGTCATTTTGATACCACTTCACTTAACCCACTTCCATCAACTTGCTCCGCACTCGGTAGACTCCAGTCGTGGTCTCTCTAGAACACAGACAACTTACCCGCTCGCACGTGCACATCCCGTGATATGATGGAGCCAAACTGATTGCGAGCAAGACAGGCATAGACCTGGGCATGCACCTCCTGACGATAGTCCTCGGCACGGAAAGGCGGAAAGACAAGTTTTCCATCGGATGAGATCTGACGCAGACCGGGTACGTCTCCAACGGCGGTGCCATCGCTACGGATCCAGATAATTTCAGGCATGGGATTACCGCTTGACTTGCATTCAATTTCGGCGCCAGTTGAGTTTGAGAAGTCGATGCGATTGGTGGGTTCCTTGAGGAAGACGGGTCCCTTTTGGTCAGAGTCGGGTGGATTGGCGGACAAAGTGCCGCTAAAAGAGGCTGCAAAGAGACAGAGGAATCGAAATTAGAACACATAATTAAAAACACAACAAAAAACAATTTGAATATTCAGGGCAGTCACAGCGGAAGCACGCTGGCTGTGCATGAGAATATGTAGTATGTAATACCTATCTATCTACATATATGGATGTACCGTACGTGTATTTGTCATCATATTTGTCAGTCAATTGTCCACAGTTTGCTTTTGTTCCACAGTTGTCGCTGCGTCGCTCGACAATTGAATGCTACGGATCAGTGACTCGTCTCTGCTCGAGTGGAGTGTCGGAAACCGACAACAACAACAGCAACAACAAGGCAACTAAAACTGGTTGCTCTTTCATTTCCTCTGCACACTCACTCGCACCCACTGCGAACAAAAGGCCTGCAGGGCGAAAATCGTACATTGACACTTGCCGAGGCTGTGAGGCACAACAAAAGCCGCCAGATCAGAGCCCATAGACACAGCTTGCCGGAACCCAGCCGTACCCCATCCTGATTGCCACTTTTGCATTGACACGCCATTCCATATACCATTTTATGCACTACCATGGACCAGCTACCTTCCTTTCCCCTACCTGCCCATCGGCTACCTTCCTCTCGGATGTGATAAACTAAGCCTAGATGGTCTTGTACTGATTTCGAACTAATGAAAGCGCTTAAGCACCTTATTCTTTCTGAATTTTAACATTTTGCCAGTCTATTATTAAGAAAATATTATAGGTTGTATACTGATTATTAAATTTCGTGTTTGGCCTATAATTACAATTTGCTTTCATAAAGGTCTTATTTTTGAATTCTAGACATTTAACTTATGTTCAATTCGCTTATTACTACACCAAGAAAAAATATCACATTTATTATATTTCTCAGCATTTCTCGTTTAAATCTTAAATAAATCCATTAAGGGGCTTGTTAGATTTCTTGTATATGCTTTACATGCTACCTACTTGCTCAATTTTAATACCCCATATAGACCCTCTAGTATGGAAAACATCAGACTCTAGATTCATTCTAAATAAAAAAGTAATGCATTTTACGTTTTTAAAAATTTTAACCATCCATATGTTTTCCATGCTACATATTTAATCAATTTTAGTACCCCTATAAAGCCTCTAGTACGAAAAATTTCGTCAAAAATTATCAGATCAAATTATTTGGCCAACAGATTTATTCTGTGTGTACTTAATGAATTTTACACTTTTTATACTTTTTAATCTCATACATCTCATTATTCCCGGCACAAGCTAACTTTTTTCATAGCCTTGCCTCACTGTAACGATTCTTTTGCATGTCCTTGTATACGTATATTGCGTAGTTGCATTTTCGGGTCATGTCGCAACTGGGTTAATTCATCATTTCAATTCCCGCATTAATTATTGTTCAACTCGGCTTTCAAAGCATACAGCACGAAGAGCAGCAAATTAGCTGCGAAAATAATGAAAAACCCGAGCGACCACAAGGGGCGTGGCATCCAAACACACGCACATTTAGAGTAACTTTTCTGGAATACAATAAAAGTCTGTATACATAAATGTATTTACATATATTCCTAGGGTAAGTGCTGTAAACAAGGGAATGACTGTGCCACATGTGGCGTGCTCCAGCGGCATTTAAAATGAAAAAAGAAAACGAATTAATTAACCTGACAAAAAAAACGACTACTTTGTGTCTTTGCGTGTGACACCCTCATATCATTTTATACAATGTGCTGCCCTCCATTAATTCTCTAGTTTTCGAGGCGTGGAGTTTGCGGTAAGCAAATTGATTTCTCAATTGACTTGATCTCTAGTCTCCACGCCCCAATACAATAGAGAAAATTCGTTAACTTTTGTGAATGAGACAGGAAGCGGCAAAACGCGAAACGGCGACGCTGTGCGAATTCATAAAATAATTCCTTATGAATTATTATAAATGCATCGCAGAAACTCACACATGATGACCATATGTTGTCGACGGGACACAATATATATATATATATAGTCGAGGGTGAATCGCGAATCGCATCATTGTTTGCAGTTGCCAACCAGCTGCTCTTTCCCCAAACAAAGGAAACGATTGGAAACAAATGGGTCGGTAACTTATCTTATATTTTTTTTTTTTTTTTTGGACGTTGAATACAATGAATGTATTAACAAGTGGTCCAACGACACCAAGCCGATGCTTGTTGCGCGCGGAACCCAGACGAAGTCCACCTCCCGCCTAACCGACCGAGAGGCACCGTCGCATAACGGACGACACGGAAACGCGGTAAAAAAGCGAATAGACACGCGTAAGGAAATAACGCGATAAACATAGAAAACGCGGATAGAAGATAGAAAATGCATGCAGTAAAAAGAATATCGAGGAAATAATATTACTAATTACGTACTAGATAGAGAAGAATTAAAGACTTCATAGCAGCAATAGAGTTAGTGCTAGCTATGACGTGTTGAAGTTTATTGTAGTCCGAACATAATACCCTGAACGGATCGTGCAGTGCATAGTTCGATCTACAATAAGGAAGAAAAAGGAAAAAGGAAATACGCAGTATATGAGTTTATTTTATAAAATGTTCTAATATCACAACTATAAATATGACAGAAGTTCTTTGAATTTTTATTAAACTTAACTTGAAGAAAAAATATCTAAATATTCTACATTTGATTACTTTCTATGTTAAGTCTTTTGCAGATATGTTTCCTGAAATACCCATTGCAAGTATGTATGTTATATTCTTTAAGTAAAATATTTATGATATTCCGATACTAAAAATTACTCAAAATTCGTATAAAATCATATAACCTGTTGAGAGTGTACAGGTATTCCCCCTTAAACCTCTCCGAAAATGCAGAAGAAATAAACAAAAAAAAGTGAATTGCATTTCCCTTATGCTCTCCTTAGTCAACTCAGCGCCAGCTGCTTCTTTTCAGTTTTGTTTTATTTTTTGCAATTTCTTTTTTGTTTTATTCTTTTACTCTTCTTCGAACCATTTGGGGAGCTCCGCTTTATTTTTTTTTTTTTGCAAAGATTTTTCAGCAGGTGTTTCTCTTGAATGGTCACTCCAATGTCTGGCTACTTTTAACCCTCAAGTCTTGTGTGTTTTTGCCAAATCTGAAGCGAACTTAACAACAACCAACGAAACCGGTTTCCAGTCGGCAATGTCCCTGAAGATGCTGGTGACGTTAGCAGCTGCTGGGCAACAAAAAAGACTCGCTAAATTGTGCCGGTTTTGTTGTTCTCTCAGTTCGCATCGTAATTCCAATTACATACGACGTGCACACACAATTGGACATGAATATATATGGTATGTATATAGTATATGAGTGTGCAATTATGAGGCAAACTGATTAATAAGCGCACTCATGTTTGCTTGGGGCTTGCAACCGAATCCCCAGTGCGGGCTAAGGTCATGCGCTGCAACGTCCCACTGTATGGCACATGAATTGATAGTTTAATAAACAAAGCTATTTATGTGTGAACCGTATCACCACAATATTTACATGTTTGTACAAACTGAAAATATTAGAAGGCGTCATCGTGACTAATCGGATATGCATTTTGAGTTAGAGCACATACGCGAAATACTACAGAGGAAATACTGTGTAGTTGGTTTTGTTCCGTGTTAATATTTACACATATTATCATTTCTAAGCTACCATATCTAAAAGCAAACTTATATGGTCTCTCTCTCCCTCTCTTTTCTCGTTTTTTATATTGTAAGGCAACATTCCTAACCACAAATACCCCGCAAATATGGTACAAAGCACATGCGTTCTACCTTTCAAAGAACCTTGAGAAATAATATTTGTATTGCTCTCACTTTTCTATCTTGAATTCTATGATTTCTATATTTAGTTGACTACATTTTTCATTTTATAAACGGAGCTCACGACCTGTCAACCGCTTACGCCCCGTCGATACCTTTTCACCCAATAAAATAAAGAGAAAACGGGGAAGTAGTCGCCAAACAACACGTAATTACTCATACCTCTGCATATGATTCGTGTTCCTGTGTAGGAAATTAGAAATTAATAACTTCCTATCGAACAGGGAAACAAAGCGCAGAAGTTCAATAGGCAGACGTATGACACTGACGCGCCTCTACCCCCACAAAACACCCCGAAACTCCCAAAAAAAAAACTGTTTGGGACACGCATAGGTTGACAGGCACAACAAATTTGGACTGACACGCGATGTTTTTATATAGTGTAGTGCCAGAAATCATACCCCACCTCGTTCTGTCTCTCTATCTCTGGATTAACTATGGAATATTCCATATATGGTCTAAATGGTGTTGATGCATAGAAATCAATGAATCGAACAGCTACAGGCGAAAAAGTAATTAAGATCATATATGTAATCCCTATAGAGTTATTAACGAATTAAACATCTGCTCAGTTGAGTAGAATCGAAAAACCCGTTCGACAGCTGTTCCGATATTTTCAGCCGTAACCCACATGCGATCTTATGTCACGTAGAGACCCACACAATGTCGGGTAATCTATCTGTTTGGGCTGTATATAGCCTATAGTTCTGCAAGTGCAATTAGCTAATGCGTGACGAAAATCTTATTCAATGCCCACTCAATTCTGGTAGCCCAATCGTCATTCAATTAAGTCCAGTGAGAAACAGACAGATAGAGATAGATATAGACCCAGAGAGAGAAAGAGAGAGAGACTAGCAAAACCGCAACCTGTCCACCTTGTGGTCACGCCGATGATGATGATGATGATGGAAAGGTGACGAGATATGACACACGTGAGACGCCGTTATGCCCACAGAGGAGTTAAAGTGGGGCAACGTTTAGGCGTGGGTTGTCAGAGAATGCGAGAGAGAGAGAAAAAAGAGAGAGAGAGACACATAGTAGACAGCTGAGAGAGCTAGAATGTCAGCACGTGAAATCTTGTTATGAATTTGCTGAGAGGCTGAGTGCGGTTCGCTGATGCCACTGTATGACGAGGCAGTTCATTTTTCTGAACGGTTGGCACAGTGGAATAAGACATATTTAAATGGCATAAAAGTTGAAACGGTCTATCGAATGCTTAACACCCTTGCAGATATTTAAATAATAAAAATCGCCAGGAATTACCAACTATATAATAATATGAATTATTTCATATATTTGCATACAAATATTAATCTTCAACTAAATGTTTTAAAACAAATCAAGATAAAATAGTATTTACTAGAATTTTTATTCAACTTCACATATGATAGCTCAAACTTATATGGCTACGTTGCAGTCTTTTAAAGAAAAGTCAATTTTTCATACTGAAAACCTAACAAGTGGATATGGCTACAGTCGAACGCCCGACAGTAGGATACCCTTCTCCCAATTTTTAAAATCCGTTACAAACGTGTAACCACGCTCATAATTTCAAACAGAAATTTTGCACAAATACTTCTTCTACATATAGCTTTCTCGCTCACACTCAAACATCGACGCACGTTAAGAGTGACGTCGACGTCGGCGTCAACTACTGAAAACAGCGCGCAGGCTGCTGCTCGTGCATTTGTACTGAAAACGTTGACTTGAATAACTTCTGTGTTATTGGTCCGATCAGATTGAAATTTAGAGAATATGTTCGTATGGTATATAGCTTTATACATACCAAAGTAGAACTTTATAAGTTTAATAGTTTGCTTAATAATCACAAATTACTGATTTGCGGGGGCGGTGGGCGTGGCATAAAATATTTAACATAAACTTCATCTGCTTGCAAAATTTAGGAACCTCCATACCAAATTTGGTGTCTCTAGCTTTTTTAATAGCTGAGATCCGTTGTCTCAAACAGACAGACGGACAGACGGACAGACAGACGGACATGTCTCAATCGACTCGGCTAGTGATCCTGAGTAAGAATATATATACTTTATGGGGTCTGCCACGCCTCTTTATGCCTGTTACATACATTTCACAAAGTTAGTATACCCTTTTTTGACCATTTTCAATGGTCGAAGGGTATAATCAACCAAAAGTTCCTATGGCAACGTTGTATTAGAATGCCGCGATTTAAGTGAAGTTTTGACGACGTTATGCAGACTTGGGAAAAAATGTATTCATAATAGAAAATGATAGCTGAACTAAAAGAATAAATACATATTTCTGAATAAAATATGAATTACTCTTCTTACAGTTTACAGCTCTTACACCACTGTGCAGAGATGACGACAACGACTATAAATGTGTGAGGGAGAGACTGAGTCTGGAATTGACTGGGTTGCTGTTGGTGCTTAGAGATACTTTTCAGCCCAAAAGTTGGGGGTGCTGTTGCCATGACGAGAGAGTGTGAGTGAAAGAGAAAGACGCACAAAGTCCGAGAAAGAGAGAGGTTGAGAGGGGTGGTTTATTATTCGTACCAACTGCGTTGCACAACACTCACGAGCGAGTCCACGCACGTGCGGGTGTGTGTATAGTGCATGGGAATGTGTCAAGAGCCTGCGGAAAGAGACGCCAGCGAGCTGCCAACTTGCCAGGCAGCCAGTCATGCGGCTATATACACAGACATATGTAGTACATATAGTATATATACAGACATGGAGATACTACGTGCATGATGTAGCTGCTCGAAAAGTAAAACCAGACGCGCTTTGCATATTAAAAATCGACGCGACGCTGCCGTCGCATTAATTAAGGCCGTCCAAGAGAAGAGCAAGCGAAGACGAAGAATACGCTAAAAAATAAACACGCGAGCAATGGAACTTTAAAGTATATTTATATTTATATATACATATATTTAAATCACTCGAAATTAAAGAGAGACAGATTACAGAGCCGCGATAAACGAGCACTACGAGTTGGCAGCTCCTTCAAAACAGAAAACGTGACTCAGTAGACACACGAATTTATTTTGGGAGAGGGGCTTGAGGCTCCCTCGTTATGCCTTGTCGTTGTACGCGTAAAAGATGATGTCTGTCTGATAAATGTCACCTCGTTCGGTCTCGGGGCGCGGCAATCAAATATTTTACAAATTATAGCTTGATTCTTTTATGGGGGCGCTAAAATTATGTTAATATTTTGAGAATTGTTTGCTCTCTCTCTCTCTTCTTCTACCTTTGGCTTGGTGTTGTTAATGAAGCTGAGAGATGAGATTTTCTTAGCCTATAGATAAGCCTCTTTAAATTTAACGCCATATACGGGGTATCAAATTTAGTGTGTGCTGTGGCCTGATTCTGATAGGAATCAGACTAATTGTTATTCACACAGCTTGTAATATTTATGTATATCAAGTTTTTGGCTTTTATAAGAATTATGCATGTATGTAGGTCCTGCATATCGTCACGCCCAGAGAGACTAATAAAATGAAAAAGAGTATCTACTTAAATTCCGTTTTGCTTACGAATACATAACTTAAAAAGGAAAACAAAAAAGGAGCGCAGACACCCACGCATCTATACGCAAACTCACACACACACACACACTTAGTAAATCACCCACCCGAGTAAAAGTGTGCGGAAAAAGGAGCTTCCGCTCAGTTCTCACTTTATGCCTCCCCCTCAAGCACAGTCGTTCGCATTGAGTGAAATGTGGCAACAGCGCGCGCCCTCGACTCTAAATGATTTTCAAGCCAGCAACAACGCGCAAAGACATTTAATAAGTGTAATCATTTGTCGGCAAGTTCTTCTTCTTACGTTTTAACGTAGTGTTGATGATGATGCGTTAGACGAAGAGGGAAAAAATAATTATTATAGATCAGCAGATGGAACCACACAAGGGAGTGCCTTCCCTTCACTAGCACTTAGTAGTTCCGCACAAGTGATACAAAATGAACCGCTAAGTAGTACATGGTTTTGACTCCCTGAAAACATGAGTTTGCTTCTTAAGCTTATAAAATATTTCAATTTTAGGGTAGAGATGAAGTAAGAGTTTGTTATGTTTCTAAAAATTTTAGTAGAAAAACGAAAGAGAAAATTCCCGAAATTTCAAAAGGAGTTTGTGTGAAAACAAATATATGATTTTGAAATGGTATAAAGTATAAGCACAAAAACACATATTTATTTAATCCACAGTCCTTCTAGAAACTCAACTCTCCCATCCCATTATCAAGTAGCCAGTTTGAAAATCTTTCAAGCGCTTAAGTCAAGCACAATAATTACAAATTTGATTTAATCCCACATCCACTTAAACTCTTCTCTGTTGTGTAGACCCCAATAATACTATGTCTGCTCCCCAGTCTAAACTTGGGGGCCCAAAAAAAACTACATATTTCTTGTGTTGCAGACACATAAATTGCCAGCGATGCATTTGCTGCGAGCAGCTCGTAAAATACACTCAAGTAGCTGGCTTTAAATATTTATATACTCTTCTACCCTGACTATATATATATATAGAATCATCACGAGATATCTGGGTTGGCTATAGAAATACTCAAAAATCTTTGCGACTGCGTTAATGAGCTCAAAATGTATGACAAATGCTTTTAATGGTCTACCCGGAATGCAGACAAACTGTGGACTCTTTGAGGATTTGTAGGGAATTTATGATGCACAAACAAATAGATATTACAATGGCAGATGCTGAGAAATCTGTAGAAAACTTGTAGTTGGACTGAAAATGATGATGAAATTGCTGCAACAATGAGATAGACAAAACTTTATCCATTCAATTGCAACTGCATAACAACTATGACGATGCTGCCTGGTTCTGGATCCTCGACAGAAACCACACGATATGCCGCATTCCTGCATCAGTTGCTGCGGTACTTGGCAGACATAATAACTAATAATAAACCCCGAACACCGAACACGTTTCGAGAAAAGCCATTAAAAATAAATCATGAAAAAGGAAAATCTATAGAACTGCAGCAGCAGCTGCTCCTCTTTCATGCCCCGAGATTGCTTTCCGATCCCGTTGTCAGGCGCTTTTGTTGTTTAGACAAGCGCCGCGTGTGATATGCCTCCATCGTCGACATCATGGACGAGCAGGGGCCTCTCTACTCGCCACTCAATGTACCTCGCATTTCCTTCTCTTTACCCTCGTCTAGTGCACATCAATCATCTGTAATTATACGAAACGCTCCCCGCTCTCTCCCGGAACGGAAATGGCTTTTATTTTGGCAGCCCATCCCCAGCCTAGTTCAGTGATCTGATCGGTATTGCGTGTGGAGCAGCCTCTTTGCTCTACAGCTCTCACTTCAGGCTACATACCACACAATTTATGAGTACTCGCCACATTACTTAAGTATTTCCAGAGATCTCTTGCGATGACATACCAAATACATCATGAACTAAGACAAGATTCCAAGAAGATATTATAGTACTTGTCGAAATGCAGGCTAATCATTTTAACCGTTAGTAACAGTTTCTTCAAATTATGGAACCCTAAAGAACAATTCTTTAAAAAGGTATTACAATAGGTAGAGTATTTTCCTTTTACTAGCGTCTAACGAGGTTATAACTACTTTTAAATATACTTAAGCTTCAACAAGCCTAAGCAATTACGAAAATTCAGAGATACTCCTAACAGTTATGTTAAAAGAGTAAGAAATCGTTGGTAACTACTAAAATTATCTTAGACTTACTTTTAAACAATCTACATAATTTTCATATCTTCGTAATGTATTATTAATCTGTATAAAGTAATTTCAAAGTTTTTATATAGACAATTACTGACCTTCCTAAAGCGCAGGCACACCCAGCTTTATTATGGGAACCCGCAATGCAGTCTATCGATAATCAAACCGAACAGAAGCTTATCAGCATTCTCGCCAGCTGATAGCAACATTTAGCAAAATGAAACGAATCATTCATTCATTCACATGAATAGATAAAAGACTCATGAGTGAACGTACTATAAATGAATAAAGACACACTCTCTATGGGGTCTGAAGCAGTACTACGTAAACTTTACGAACAATGCGTTTGCTTCTATTTCTTTTATTCGTGCTGTGTTTAAATTACTCGCTTCCTGTAGATATCATAAAATGCATGTGTGTGTGTGTGAGTATGTGAGTGCTTCTGTGAGTTGAATTTCAATCCAATTAAATGAAATGCGAATTAAATGCGTTGTCGCAGGCGAGGAAAACAAAAGATGCATTTCACATTATGTCAGAAACATTCTTCACATGTATGTATATACAGTATGTACATATATACATCACAGACAAGCGTATTTAACATTTTTACAAGTATACCTTGTAAAATAACTGGCCAAACTAATAGAGCACGGGAATGCTGGGTAGACTTGATAAATAACAGTACATTATATACTAATATATGTATATAAGATGCTAATAAGTAGTAAGAACATATTTTCTGAGTATCTTCTGCATATACAGGGTATCTCATAGTCACCCCGCAGACAGCATTGCAATTTTCATACTTTATTCTACACACAGATGTAAAGTAAAATTGGCGCAAAATGTTTTTAATCAATCTAAATTGAATGATGACCCGCACAATCAGCGCAAGACTCGCTCACGAGAGAGAGAGGGAGAGAGAGAGAAGAGAGAGACAAGCATTGTATTTCTAAGTTTGTGTATCTCGTAGCTCTCGCAGCTCGTGCCTTGAAGTAGAGTTAAGATTGCCATAATTTATGCAATTTTATGAACTATAAATTGTTTTGTTTATTTTTTATTAGGGCTTTTATAAGTTTATTTTATGGGAAACAATCTCTTTCCCTCGTTGTTTTATTGATTTCAGGTAGACAGTGCCTTTGTTTATTATCATGTAAATTCGTAAAAGCATTTTTCGTTTTCATCGGAATCGTATATAGTTTTCAATTTCACTAGATCATTTCAGTTTCTGGGCACACATAAATCAATAGACGTAACTATCGAAAAATGCGTATGAAATTTTAATTTCTTTTACAAGAATTTTCGCTTTTAGGCACGCAAAGCACATTATGCTGTACATTTTTGTTGATTCTTTCTTCCGTTTTGGCATTCATTTTCGTGTCGATTTATTTATAATTTAGCCGGCTACATGTGCTACTTCTTTGTTTATCGCCAATTGAGATTATGCATACGACACGTGGGCAGCAATAAATAAAAACGGGTTCGTTAGCTCTAAAAAATGTTTATAAAGTTCGCTAAAAAGCCATGCGATAATAATTATATATGTATTGCTATATTCGAACCACTCGTTCCCTAATAAATTGAGTAGTTGCGTATGTTTTTTCTTTGCCGAATGGGTCAATTGTTTGCCCCATCCAATAAAGGTGATTGAGGAAAATTCTCAATTATTCACACAGGCAAAAAAACAAAGAAAAACCCAGAAATCAAAACTTCAGATGGATAAGAAGAAAACTTTTTAAGATCTTTGTTGATATATCTATACTGCCTTTACAAAAATTAATATATATAATAATATGCAAAAATTTACTAAATATATAATCTATTTTATTTTGTACAGTGTAAGATTTGCAATCCAATTGAGTCCAATAAATGAGATTTGCATTAAAGATATAATATATACATATAAGTAGATAAAATAAAGCTCTTAGCCCTGCACATTGCGTAAATAGTGTGACCCAGTAAAGAGTTCAGTTTACAAGAGTTTAGTTAGGTAAAAGGTTTGTTTAGTCGAGTAGTCGAGTAGGGCATATACTAAATCACAAAGGGAACAGACTTGGGTTATCCAAGCAAGCATTTATCTCTTGCATTCAGCTCGTCGAGGCAATGAACCACAGTTTATCGCACACACAAATACAAACACACAGTCTGAGGGAGTGTGTGTATATACTAGCTGGGATTGCATTTGTAGGCAACAAGGCAAATACGAGTACACACAAACACAAACAGTTGGAAAAGCTTGGAGAATGTGAAGTGAAGTAAACGCAATTAAAAATTCATAGAAATTGTACGAGACAAGCGGAATGTGTCAACAAGATACGAGTAAACCGGAGCAGAACATAAAAAAGTAAAAGTAAAGGTAACAAAAAACCAGCAAATAAAAAACCATAAAAATACCTTGCACAATACTGACAGAAATGTCTCTACAATTATTGCCACATTTTCCATGGGGAAAAAATCTATAAACGATTCTATCTTGAAATTGAAGTTCTTCTAAACTATACACATTTTTGTGTCTTCCAAATCTTTCTATTGCTTTAAGTTTGAAATATTTTATTATGGTTATGTATTATATATTCGTTTAACAAATATTACAATATATTTTATAACATAATATTATAATAAAATTGATTATCACTATCCCAAATAGCTTTCTCTTCGGTGCATTTCATATAAACAAATTTAACCCCTCCTCTTCTTTTTGAGTAATGTCATTTTCTTGTTCTGAACATCTTCCTGCTTTTGAGAAAATCTTTTGCTTGACGCATTTTGATCCAGCTGGTTCAAGTGTTGCCTCACTTGAACAAATGTAAAATACTTTTCCGCGGAAAAGCTCTGAAAATAAAATTGTAGAAAAAACAAAAAAATTGAAATTACTCACCGAGAAGCAGAACAGCTGCGCACAGCGCTTGCCATTTGAGGCTTTCCATGGGCATCATATAGGCCATTTTTCCAGGGGGGACTAGAGTAGAGAGTCTCTAGATATTCCGCTTGAGGGTGCTTTGGCTAACTGTATCGATTTTATGCGAAACCAGCAAAAAGACACCCTTTTCTGAAGAGGGGAGTATATGCACAGACACGAACGCGTCGGTAGTTAGGTTGAGGTGTACGAGAACCGGTGACTCAGCTGAAAGTGGAAGATGGTGAGGAGGTTAGTTAGGGAAGGTATAAATTTGTTAAGGCATAAAATGTGCTAAAGGCAAATAAATTTATTAGAAATTCAACAATGTATTTAAAATAGAATATTTCCTGGTTAGATTCCTCTCTCTCTCTCTCTCTCTGTTTTATATCTTTCGAGTAGCTGCACATTTTAATTAACACACATACATATGTACACACTGTTCTGTTATATAGAAGCATCGATTCTAACCTACAAAAGCAACAACACTTGCTTACACTACCTTGCTAATGAAATGCAAGTAATTTGATTAGGCAACAAGAGCAACCCCCCAGCGACAACCCTTGAAACAAGAGTTCCCCTTCTTGTTCCCCTCTCCTTGCTTCTCGCATTGTTGTACACTGTAAATTGATAGCTAAATGTGGGCGCAAAGGCGTGGCTTGGCGACCTACTCGCTACGTGTGAGGCCCTTCACCTTAATCCGTTCTCAACTTGACAAATTGAAAACTTTAAGCAGAAACATTGAAAGAGAAACAAGAAAGACATGAACAATACTTAATTTAGTGTAATATACTATTATATTGTATTCTGTTTGTAATAAACTAACTATTTAACAAGTAAACAAATCAAGCTTGTTTTATATATGATAGCTGCAGTATTCTATTCATTTGATAAGATCTGAAGTTCTCAGAAGCTTCAGCTTTTTGACCGAGTTGTTCCCCAGCTTTAGCCACTTCCTACCTTCCTCCGCCCCCTTCGCACAACCTATATGTAAATCCATAAACGAGTCAACAATTTGTCCACATTTGAGATCCCTCATATGGCAATCCAAGTCTTATTAGACCCGCAGACTTGCTCGCGACCACGCCAACTGTTTATAAAGCCATACAAGCGATTAGCGAAAAGGAAAATAAAATGGAAAATGGAAAATGAAAGAGGGCGGTGGCGGGAGGGATGTAGGAGGAGGGGGGCGTGTCTATTGCAGGCACTGTGGATGGGAATGTCAATTTGGATGTGGATATGGATGTCATTAATTAAACCTCAAATGGTCTGGCGGGGCGGCATTGGGGCTATAGAATAGACGCTTCGATATGCTCGACGCTCGTCGTGTGCCTTTTGTCATCCATAAACATATCAACTGACATAGAGTCGACCCAGGCCCCACTTCGCACTCCCCTCTCCTTCTTTGGTGTGCTTTAAAAAACACTTTATGACTGGCAGGAAGTCACGATTCCCCAACACACTCTCATGACTTTTTCTATGTATGTATCTATCAATTGACTTCGACTGTCTGTCTGTCTGCCTGTATGTCTGTCTGTCTGTCTGTCTATTTGTCTGCCTGCCTGCCTTAGACATGGACATGGATGTCAACATGCAAGGCAACAGCTTTGTCTGAAAACTTTAGCTGTCTTTCTCGTTGATCTAATCCCAAGTTGTATTTCTAACGTTTAATTACAATTTAAGTAGACTCTTCCAACAAATACACTCAATAAACTGCAAGGAACTATACTTTCTACGTTCTATAGTGAAAACTCTCTGTATTTCTTAGCAAATATCTCTGAAACGCTTAGACCGATTCATATGAAACTTCTGGAGTAGGATTAAAATAGCTAGGTAACTATTTTTTGTATGTATACGGATAACTATCCCAATCTATGATACTGGACTACCAATATAATATACTATTATCATATAATCTATTTGCAGTTATATGCTTTCTTCTGCAAGTGGTATCTGTTCGTCCAGCATTCTGAATAATATCTTGCTTTGCTCATCAATTTTATTTCCAAACCCACCATGTCTATTGCCGTCTCTTTCTTAAGTCATGGATTATACAGATCGAGGGTTGTGTGCGCAAGCGCGACATGCGGCACGTGCGTAAGGGGAGGTTCCCAAAAAATATATATAGTATTGTTAGCTTTTCAAATTGGTTTAATGAACTTTGCCAGAGGGATAAATTCCTCATGTACTACGCAGTTTCACAGCTGCGCAGCGTACTTTGGGGTTGAATAAGGGGAGAGATAGAAAGGGAGAGAGAGAGAGAGAGACTGCTATAATATTATGCTAGTTTTTGAAGTCGAGCATTATTTCAGATAGTTCTATGAAACGATGAACGACCGTGATGCTTCATGCTACTGCGGTGCTGCCTGTATTACTCACTCATCCAGCGCCTTTGATATGATTCAGAGACTCAGTATACCATAATTCCACATCCCATCAGATACCATACTCATGCATATGTTTCAATTTGAAAAACATCTGTTAATCAATAAACATCGCGGAAGCCAAAGGCGTGATGTCGAGTGATTACATACATATGTAAGTTGTATATACATACATATGTACATACATATATGTATATATTAAATTTCAGCATGAAAAATATAAATATTTAGCAAAAATATTGAATAAGTGAAATACTGTTTATTTTCTGCATTCTAATTTTTCTACGATACTTTAATTTCATTTATTATTCTTTAATTTAATTGTATTTTATTTTTAAACTCGCTAAATTTCCGACGCTTGCCTCAATCGCGTGGTAACATCAACGAAATACAAATTTTATTACTCATTCTTTCGTTTTTTTTTTTTTTTTAATGTTTTCTTTTTGTAAAAAGGCAACTACCATAAATGTCTGTGCATTAGGGTGGCGTATCCAATAAATTTTGCAATTTAGTGCAGTTTTGTTTTATTTACGAGTTGGGAAGGAGAGCAGGTTGGGAGGGGTTACCGCTTGTCTGGCTGCACAAAGTGCAGTGGCCCAACACAGGGTCAATCCGCATTCGCATCCGTTGTTCGTCATCGGACCGAAAGGGGGACGGGGGGACAGCTGGACAACCATCATCATGTGACCCATTGTGGATGCCGAAACGCTACGCCTAATTGAGATTCAAGTGCACTTTGTGGTCACAGCAAAAGCAACAACAAGATAAAGGAAAAAAGAAGAGAAAAAGAAGAAAAAGAAAACTCATGTTTGCTTGGTTTTCATCGTTCTGTTTGAATGTTTGTTCCCGTTCCCTGTGCTCAATCCCCTCCCACCCCTAAATGTTCCCGTTTTCTTTACATCCTTTGGCCCTTTGGCTCATTGTCCATTCCTGCAGAAGTTAAAATCAATATTTGCCATATACTTTAGGATATATACTAAATTTGTGTATAGCCCCACAGTGAGTGATTCATTTTACGAAGTTCCCTAAGATTCCTTAGAGCTGAAATAGTGTTGGAATCAAGTAATACCTTATAGGCCTTTAAAAAATATTCAAAAAACTATAGCTAGTTTCTTAATGCTGACTTTAAAGTCTTCATTTAAAATTACCTAAACTTTTTAGCTCTTTTAACTTTAAATCTATAACAACTTTTATGATTTTTATTTATTATACCATTTTCAACTCATTTTATTGCCAAATGTTCCCACTTAAAAAAAACATTTGCAATGGGATCGAAGCATATCGAAAATTTTGGGCTAACGAAAAATTCCGCCTAGCAACAGAAAGGTCGACAAAGATGTCGAGGAACCTGCAGACAGTTTCCTTCGGAGAAGAAGGAGGAAAAGAGGATAGCGCAACACTTGCAAAATCAAATAAACCAAAGTGAGTGAGAGAGATAGAAACAGAGCGACAGGGAGAGAGAGAGAAGATGCACAACGACAGCTGCACGGAAATTTCGTTTGAAGCGCTGACAGGCTACGGCACGGGGATTGGAACATCGCGGGATGCGAGTCCCGGCTTAGCAGGGGTTGGCCTCACACACAGATACACACAATACTCACATACACTCATACACTCGTACATGTGTGAGCACAATGAGTGTCGCGTATGTGTGCCACATGGAAACTGCAGAGGATTTTAAAGGATGCTTCAGATCGTAAAGTGTCTCCTCCCAGGCTGAGTAGGGAAAACTACCTGGCAGAAACAAAGGCAGGCTCAGGCTCAGGCAGGTTACACACACACACACACTCGCACGTTCACACACACACTCTGTTAGCACGCAGAGTTGCTTTGATTGCTGTGTGAGGGAGAGAGCGCATGCGCCAAAAAAATTTCAACGAAAAATGCGAATTCAGGAAAATATGAATTTCTAAATGAAAATGCTGCAAACAAGTGGAAAATGTTGCTGAAAAGCGTGCTAAACATATTTCAGATGATATTTACAAGAGTTTCCCAGAGTTTTTAACCGTTATAAGGCAATTTTAGAGTTGCCAAAACTTGCGAATCGAATCGAGCCTCTACAACACAGCACACACCCTTTTGTGCGACTGTGTGTGTGCGCCAGTGTGTGTGTGAGGAAAGTAACAATGTTGCTTAGGCCAACGGGAAAACTTAAGTTTTTCGCGAAAAATCAATAGGAAGCTGCGGCAAATTCAACAAAAAAGTGCAAATTGCACATGCCAAAGGCAACTTGCAGCGCGCTAGGCAACCTGTGGGCGGGAGCGGGACGGCATAAAGCTAAAATAGAATAGGCAACAACACCAGCGCAGACACACACACACACACAGGCATAGACAGAGCCACGCATAGACGAGGGCACACAAAGAAGTCGCCAGACAGCGACAAATACACGCAAACAATTTTGTTGCTGCTTACCGTGCGAATTTGATTTTTGATTTTTGCAGTTTTGCCTTTTGGCTTTAGTTAATCACACACTAGCACTGACACTGTAGGTGTGGGTAGCAGTTGATTGGAGCAGGGTGCCACTAATCCACTGGGGTGGCGACTCTGCACAACAACTTCGCACACGCACACACACTCAACAGCGATTGCTGCTGCTGCCTTTTTGCTCTGCTTTCGATTCTATTACTATTTATTTTGTTATTAATTATTTATTGCTTGCGCATTTTAATTTAAAACTCGATTGACGCGCTTTACACACACTACGATCGAACCACCACCAACGGCGGCGGCTGCGGCGTTTGCAACCGGTTTGCGGGGGTGTGGGTAGCGCACGTAGCGTACCGTAACCGAAACCGTAGCCCAAACAATTCTCAGACTCACACAAAACACACACAAACAAATTCGGAATACGCTCGACGTTAGCTTCCACTTCGACTCAGTTCGACAATCACCGCTCGACGGTCCAAACAAGACTGAATTACCTCTCTGTCTGCCAGTTACTTGCAAGCGGCCGGCCATGTTGCATGACGCTCTCTTGCTCGCTGAGAGCGCCTGTGTGTGTGAGAGGGGCATTTGTTTGGGAAATTTTATGGGAAATTTTTGCCTCAGTTGGCAACCTGTTGCTTGAATTTACTGTTGCGTGTGTGTGACCGAGCAAAAACTGCAAGTGTCAACAAAATAGGAAATGGGAATCAAAACAAACTAAGGAAAATATATTGTAAACAATTTTCTTATTTTCATAAGAGTTGCTTCCTATTGAATTAAAACGAAATCTATATTGTTAAAATACTTTTTATTCGGAATATTAAATCTTTGCGAATCTACGAATACTACCAGCTATGGGTAATTTCGATATAAAGCAAAAATACACGAGTTTTACGACAGCCCCGATTATCGGAGACAGCATACATAAAAATATAATCGAACACAACCTAAAAGTATTAAACACTGAGAATTCTACATCAACTACATACATACATAGAATATTTATAATAATTAATATTATTATTTTTATAGAACCATTGACTTCAATGAGATACAGTACACAGTATATTAGGAGTTGTTGCCTGGTAAATCCATTGACAGAGTTCTTAAAGTTAAATTATATTTGAGCACTAAATAATATGTAGGTCATACATATATGTTGGGGAAGACACATACAAATAAAATCAACGTTAAACCAATAACATAAAACTAACTTAAGATCGAAATGAATATTCTAAGAACTAAACTGAACATATTCGCAAAAGTATATCATATTTGTGCTTGTATGTACATTAAAGAGATTCAAACATTTTGAGCGATTTGAGAATTGCGAGTATTTTAAGTAACAATTGTGTCAAGTCTTTCGGTTCTGCCAGTCGAGGGATTTAAATGCTCCAGTTAAGAGTTGAGTAAAGTTAAGTTGCGTATGGTGGGTCTAGTGAAACGTGACTACATATACTGTAGAGCTGCTGCATTATGGCGATTACCAGGATACCATATAACAAGAGATTATGATGGTATTCGCCAGATTTGAGCGTCTCCACTGTGGACGTACGTATTTCAGATCATCAGTCATCAGTACTTCGGTTATCTTCAGACATTTAAACAGTGAGATATGAGTATTTAAGTATTGATTAAGTTATGGCAAAGCTAGAGAATATCTTTCTCTCTCTCCCACACTCCTTTTTCTCCATTTCTGTTTCTCTTTGCTCTGGTAAATTCGTATAACTAGTTCTAATTCTTGCGCGTGGCATCCTGTATTATAATTTTGTTCTTTTGTCGCGTCACCTTTGTTGAGCTTGTCGCCGGCATTAGACGCTTTAGTTGATCCGGATTGATGTGCACCAATGCCTTGTCTTTTCCATGTCTGGACACGGCAGCTGAGCTTGTTGTTGCTGCAGTTGTTGTTGTTGTTGTCGTCGTGGTTGCTGCCGTCGTCGTCGTCTCAATTAGCGCTGTGGACTCATCAACCGTTGCCGAAGATGAGCCCGCAGCAGCTGCGGCTGCGGATGCATAACGTGTTAGCACTTGGAACTTTGCAAATATATTGCGTCCTGTGCCGCCGCTACGCTCCTTCTCCTTGTACTTGTCCAGAACGCTGGCGGTGGGCTTAACCTGTGCCGGTTGCGGCTTGAGCAACGCCTTGTTGTTGTTTGTGCTCGTCGTCTTGTAAAAGTCCAGATCATAATCGAAATCACTGCTAGCTGTCTGTGGAGTGGCCGGAGCCAGAGCACGTTCGCCATAGCCGCTTGCCGAGCTGGCTGAAGTCTCTTCGGCCAGATGACGCAACATAAGTGTGAGCTTCGTCTCGTGCTGACGCTGGAGCAGCACCGCATTGCGTTCGCCCTCGAGCCGTGCCTGACGCACAGCATTCGAAAGCACACGCTCCTTCCATTCCCAGGCATCACGTTCTCGCTCCAGCTGCACCAGCTGCTGCTCCAGCTTGCGTGATGAGTCACGCAAATCGATCACCTTGACAAAGTACTTGTAGAGCAACGTACGCATCTCTTCCGATGACAGCTTGTTCAGTCTCGCCATTAGCATCTGCTCGCCTCGTTCCCGCTGCACTCGCTCGCCGGACAGATCGATAGATTTGTGGCCACAAATTAGTTCGTTCTTGAACTCAATGGCCTCGTCAATGGCCATGATAGCCTCATCGCATTCGAGCAACTTTCGCTCCTCTCGCTGCGTCAACATTTTGTCGCGCTTCAGCTTGCGATCCAACGTGCAGCGTTGCTCCAGCAGATGGTCACGTGTGCGTCGCAAGTTGCGTATCTCATGGCGTAGTCCTTCCTGTTGGACAGGCGAATGTTTGGTGACACCGCCGCCAGCTGCTGCATCCCATTGCTCCAAATTCTCAGATTTCTCACGTAAAATATGATCGAGATGCGTAATGCGTGCTTGCACCGCCTTCAACTGATCTGGATGCGGCGGCTCCTGCTTGACTATTGCCGCCTCCTTCAAACCTTTCAGTTCGCTATCTAATTGATCACGCAACTTGCACTCCTTTTTGAGTTTCTTTTGCAGCTCCTCGATTTGTTTCCGCGACTCGGCCACAGATTGTTGCAACTTCTTCAGTTTCTGTCCGCTTTCGCCGGCTATGTGCTTCATCGAACTGAGATCCTGCAATCGCTGCTCAATGTGCGCCACAATGGCACTCCATCGTTCCACTTCCGCCTTGTCCTTGCCCTGTACCAGTGCCTTGGCTAAATGTTTCTTTGCCTTCTCACACTCTGCATCCAGTTTGGCCTTCTTTTTATGAAAACGCTGCTTGGCATGAGTACGTGTCTCTCGATTCTTCACCAGCTCGCTGATTATGTTCTGCTTCAGTTGCATGGTCTGTTCGATTTCCTTCAGCTGCCGCTGGCGTGCCTCAATGTCAGCGTGTAGTTTACGCATCTTCTTCTGCACTTGCTCAATGGGCGCATTCGTCCCGCCGACCACGGCAATTGCGCCAGCTGCATTTACGCCGCCGCCCGATGAACTGTCTAAAGGATCATGCTCTGTTGCAAGTTCAGTGCCCGTTACCTGCTGAGAGGCAACGCGATTGAGCATGGCCAACTCAGCAGTACTCAAACTTGCGCCAGGCTGTATGCTGCGACGACGACCTAAGGCGGAAAGACGGGGGAGAGTGAGCACAGTGAAAGTCATGATCTAATCTAGGCCAAGCACTTTACTTACCACCCACACTGACTTTACGTTCATCAGCCTTCTCAGGCGGTGTGGAAGCGGCATTATTCGTTGCCTGCTCCTGCTCCTGCTTGTCCTGGCTCTGCATGACCGCTCTTGGTTGTTTTAGCATAAACTCCTCGTGCTTGGCCTTGATGAGGGCATCGGTTTTGGCACGAAACTCATCCATAATGCTCTCTAACTTCTCATCCAGATCAGGACGTTGCGACTCATTGTCAGTTTCATTGTCCGAGTTCACTTGACCGGATGTTTCCGGTTCACTGTTGGACTCTTCTGGCTCTTCAGCCTCCTCGATGGGTCCCAGCGGTTTTTGTGGGCGCATCGCTTCACTGGAACTCAAGCACTCCTCGCACTCTTGCTTTAGGAACAGCCACTCCTCAATTTGTTCTTTTTCCAGTTCCGTAATAGCATTCGAGCCAACCAATCTTCAAAAGGAAACGATGATAAGAAGAGCAAATGGCTAGGCAATGTTTTCACTTACTTAGCAAACAGTCCCTCCGCATTGGAAACCAGTTTGAACCATTGACTAGCCGCGAACTGCAAACCGAAGTTATCCGCATTGGCTGAGCCAACGGCTGCCATGAGAGCCGCCGAGCCGGTAACAGGCGGTCCGCGTGGCACTGCCTCTGGCGAGATTGGTGTATTGTCATCGGAGAAGGTGTTCATTATGACATAATTGCGCACGCATTGCACCTTAAAGGCAAATTGCAGATTGCCCAACGTCTCGTTAACATGTTGTTCCAATGGCGACACGCAGAGTATGACCAATGTTTGTGCACGACCTCCAAAGGAATCCTTCAGCAGTGTTGTCAACGTGGTCTGGCCATAGGGTATGTTGCCATTGACACCATACATAATACTTGGATCTGTCAGCGTGTTTACTACTTGCTCCAGACAATGTAAACCGCCGTCCCGTGGATGACCCGGTGGCGGCTCTCCGCAACGATCACTCGCACCTAGATCCGAGAAACTAGCAGTGGACAGGCGATGCTGTATAAGTCCATCCTTGGACACCCATTGCTGCTCCAGTGTCAAAGTAAAAAGTGTGTGAGCGGGTGACGGTTGCTTTGTGCTTAACCCGAGCTGAAGCCAGTGGAAAACCTCTTCCACCGTATTACAGTGGACGTTACCCATGCCTAGCAAATCCCGGATTTCACCATTGCAGATCTCGACGAAGCCCACATTAACAGCATAGGTTCGTTCTGTAAGAAGAATGCATTAGTGTTGGAGCAACTTAGTTAGAAGTCGTCATATCACACACCTGTATGCAGCGAAATATGGTTGAAGATTTCCCGGACGCAGCGCTGAACCACACCCTGATCTGCTTCTCCGTAAACACACTCAAAGCCATGCCCGTAGAGAGTATACGTTTTCCCAGTTCCTCGCTGGCCATAGGTCACCACCGAGGCATCAAATCCCTCCAGAAATAGACTGATCAACGGAAACACTGTCTGGTGATACACCTGGTTCTGGGTGGTGCTACTGGCCAGCGCATGTGTTACGGGCACTGTATGTGCACCCACCTGTATTAGACCCGCAGCAATACTGTCCATTGGCGCACCCCCTGGTAAAGCGCTGGGCAAACCCAATGCAGAGGCGGCGATTGGTATGGCCTGCACGCAGCAGGCCGGATTAGATTCAGATTCATTTGTATTCAACTGGTCTGGTTCATTATTGCCATTAGCATCTATGACCGTCGCCGTATCCGACGTTGTTGTCTCTGGAGGAGGGGACGGGGTTGAGGGCTTCGATTGCGGTTTGTCTGTCTCGCCTGTTGGGTCGACATCGTCAGTCGCCTTGTGTTGTTCGGGCTTATCTTGAAGCTCTGTGTGAGGATAAATACGCACAGCCACTTGTATGGGTATCTCCATGTTGTGTTTATGCTTTTCCACAGGTTTTTCACTTAGTTTTCTGCATTTTTGTTTGCATTTTGATCTGCTCAAAATTTTGATGCAAAAACTGCTGAATCGATAATGCTGCGCACAAACAACATCTATCGGTTGGTTGGCGCTGTTTCATCGATAACAAACATAGCCGATAATTGCGCTACAAAAACCGATTTAAAATGAAATACTTATATATGATTGTTCACGCCAACAATCAAATTAATCAATATATAAAATAAATATAACAATTTATAAATATTGTGTACACATGAATGTATTTATTATGCTCACAATACTTTTATTGTTTCATTCTTGGAATACATCTCATGTTCTAGTCAAGTTATCGAAAATGCGCTAACCCATCGATATTGTTCGCCATCCCTCGAACTTCATGTCGCGTTTCACGTTGCTTTTCAGCGCGTGTTTTTTATTGTGCAAAAATAAGACAATTAAATTTATTTGTGCGTTTATATAAAAAAAAGGCAAAATGTCGAAACGTCGCATTGAAGTAGGTGAAACCTACACCAGCAAGTTAAAGAAGTAAATATTAACGTAAATCAATTAATAATGAATCGTTTATAAACGTTTCTCTAATAACTTTTGCCGCTTCCCAGAGAAACAGAGGCATCAACATCCACGGCTGCTGCATCTGCTGCCGGCACTGTTGCGCAGATTTTGGGCGGTTTTGTGCCCAGCAAACTGGTAAGTGTGTCCCAAGAATGCCAACAGTTGTATAAATATATAATTTTATTGTTTTTTACATTCTCCCCCGACAGCCACCAACAATGAATCCCTTCACAAATAAGCCTTACTCAGTGCGCTATCAGAACTTGTACAAAAAGCGCATCTCATTGCCCGTTTTTGAGTACCAGACGGATTTTATGCGCTTGCTGAGCCAGCATCAATGCATTGTGCTAGTGGGTGAAACTGGTTCGGGCAAGACAACACAGATTCCTCAATGGTGTGTTGATTTCGCAGTCTCTAAGGGACGTAAGGGTGTCTCCTGCACACAGCCACGTCGTGTGGCCGCAATGTCAGTGGCTCAGCGTGTTTCCGAGGAGATGGATGTTGCTCTCGGCGAAGAGGTCGGCTACTCTATCCGTTTCGAGGATTGCTCGTCACCCAAGACTCTGCTGAAGTACATGACAGACGGTATGCTGTTGCGTGAGGCTATGTCGGATCCTATGCTAGAACAGTATCAGGTTATATTGCTTGACGAGGCGCATGAACGTACGCTAGCCACTGATATATTGATGGGTGTCCTCAAAGAGGTTATTCGGCAGCGCAGTGATCTCAAATTGGTGGTCATGTCGGCCACCCTCGATGCCGGCAAGTTCCAGCAGTACTTTGACAATGCACCGCTCATGAATGTACCTGGACGCACACATCCAGTCGAAATATTCTATACACCTGAGCCAGAGCGCGATTATCTGGAAGCGGCAATCCGCACAGTTATTCAGATTCATATGTGCGAGGAAATTGAGGGTAAGTGAAAAGAAAAAGGCCTATTTATGCAGAATACCCTAGTATTATTACATTATCTTGGAACAGGCGATATACTCATGTTCCTTACGGGACAGGAAGAAATCGAGGAGGCGTGCAAGCGTATCAAACGTGAAATCGATAATCTTGGCTCCGAAATTGGCGAGCTAAAGTGCATACCTCTTTACTCGACGTTGCCACCGAATCTGCAACAACGTATCTTCGAGTCGGCTCCGCCGCCAAATGCCAACGGTGCCATTGGCCGCAAGGTTGTGGTATCCACAAACATTGCTGAAACTTCGCTTACCATCGATGGCGTTGTGTTCGTCATTGATCCCGGTTTTGCCAAGCAGAAAGTCTACAATCCACGTATTCGCGTTGAGAGTTTGCTTGTTTCACCGATATCAAAGGCTTCGGCACAACAGCGTGCGGGTCGAGCTGGTCGCACACGGCCAGGCAAATGCTTCCGCCTGTACACAGAGAGGGCATTCAAGAACGAAATGCAGGACAATACGTATCCAGAGATTCTGCGTTCAAATTTGGGTAACTTTGTAGTTGCTATAAGTTGTTCCTAGTGCTGTTACCAATAATATTCAATTTTTTACAGGCACTGTTGTGCTGCAGCTAAAGAAACTAGGCATTGATGATCTGGTGCACTTTGACTTCATGGATCCACCAGCACCAGAGACACTTATGCGTGCCCTGGAGTTATTAAACTATTTGGCAGCCCTGGACGATGATGGTAATCTGACAGATTTGGGTGCCGTCATGTCTGAATTCCCACTGGATCCACAGTTGGCAAAGATGCTGATAGCTAGTTGCCAGCACAACTGCTCCAACGAGATACTCTCGATTACGGCCATGCTGTCGGGTGAGGCAAACACACAAAACAAACTACGCGCGCTTCGTGCTTAAGTTGAGATTAGATAGTTGGCAAAGTGGAGCAATCACTTGGTTAAACCATAAGCTATGATAAGCTCAGTTATTGGATATTTTAATATCATTTTATTGCTCTAGTCTGCCTAGTTGTAGTGTCTGTTGGGTGGTTCCTTAAATTGAAATCCTCTAGGTATAGTTATTGTAGGGGTTTTCTTTAGGTTATAACGCAATAACATTGGCTTAAACTGGCTAATATTACCAACTTAAGCCAATGTCCATTAAAGCAACCTATGACGGACTACGACTGTCTACTGCAAAAATGTAAAACTTACAGTGCAAAGAAAAAAGTTTCTTCAATTTATTTGTTCTTTGCATTCAACACTGAAGCAAAGTTGCATGTGCGTTGCGCTCCAAATTGAAGCATTTCTCCCTTGAAATGCGGCGCGGCAATGTTTATCAACAAATTGCCGATGGCATTGGACGCACCTGCAACTCACAAATGCAATCAATCTTTGAATCAAGCCTCTAGATTGCCTAGCTGACAAACTGTAAGCACAATCTATTTGTTTATGTTAAAAAAAAAAAAACACACGTTTTGAACTTGCGCTTAATCCAAACAAACAAACCAATTCAACCATCAACAACACCACCATGACACCAAAGTGCCACAATGCTTCGTGCGTCCCAATGAGGCAAAGAAGGTAGCCGATGAGGCCAAGATGCGCTTCGCCCACATCGACGGGGATCATTTAACATTGCTGAATGTCTACCACGCCTTCAAGCAGAGTAAGTTCGCCTACTTTCATGCTATGAAAACATATAATTTACAAACTCACCCTCTCTTTCGAACAACAGGCAGCGAGGATCCCAACTGGTGCTATGAGAACTTTATCAATTTCCGTTCTCTGAAAAGTGCAGACAATGTGCGTCAGCAGCTTGCCCGAATTATGGATCGTTTTAATTTGAAACGCACCAGTACCGAATTCACCTCCAAGGATTACTATGTTAATATACGCAAGGCACTGGTGCAGGGCTTCTTCATGCAAGTGGCGCATCTAGAGCGCACCGGTCATTATTTGACCATTAAGGATAATCAGAACGTGCAGTTGCATCCATCAACGTGCCTAGATCACAAGCCCGATTGGGTTATATACAACGAATTTGTGCTAACCACCAAGAACTACATACGCACTGTGACAGATGTGAAGCGTGAGTGGCTTGCCTTTTGATATTATACTTACAAAATATCCATAATACCTTCTTCATTTATTTACCATATTCCAGCGGAATGGCTGCTCAGCCTGGCGCCGCAGTACTACGATCTGAATAACTTTCCCCAATGCGAGGCCAAGCGGCAACTGGAGCTGCTGCAGCAGCGCATGGAGACAAAGCAATTTCAGAAAGGATTCTGAGGAGCGCAACGAGTGTTTTAAATAGTTAAAAAAAATACAAAACTAATTATGTATAATGCGAGCGCGTTTGAGTAGCAATTGAGAACCTACATCTGCTTAATTGTTTCGATTTCGACTAGGTTTCGCAAAAAAACAAAAAAACAAAAATAATGTTTACTGTTTATTGTTTGCCCACACGCAATACAGACTTAAAAAACACATCTAAGAATTCCGTTTAGTGTTAATAAAAGCAACCTTTTTATATATCTAAAGAAAAAACACGAGAACAATAACCAATGGCAACTGTCTTCATCCATTTGTCTTTTGAAACTGGATAAGTATGACCAAATAGGTAGCTATTGCCGATGCGAACTGTAAGAGATAATACAGATATAGTAGTTAGTTAGGTATAAAAAGTTTTATAGGATTTTAATGCTGTGCAAAATGCAATTCTTAATTTAACTATCAATTGTCTACAAGGGAATATTTTATTATTTTCTTAAGCTGGAAAATCGAACAACTGACAAGATGTATCGTAGATAGTTCGAAATGGAATCCATAGAATTCTGATTCCATATGGTAAATTCTTGAGATCCGAATTATTTTTTTTATGATTTAAATATTAGCGAAGCGAAATATTAACGGAATGTTAAGGTAACGTGTCTCTATAGTATAAACATAATCAATTTGATATACCAGCAATACTCACCGATGTCAGAATGGTGCGATTTACACGGCACAGTCCGCTTGCCGAAAACTCGGCATCGACGACGAGTAACTGCTGCCAGAACTTCTTGATCTCCTCGGCCAAAATGGGCTCGTAGACTTTGCGTTCGATTTCGCAGACGATTTGAATGGTTTTGCGTGACTCGCGTGCGGCTAGATGACACGGCTCCACGACCATCAGCAGGCGTAGAAAGTGAAATATTATCCACAGCATTTGTACCCACACATAGCCGTTGTCCCTCTTATTGAGCATCTCCAGGAACAGAAAGTAAGCGGTTGCCACCAAGTGAAGCAGGCATGACACCAGTATGAAGAGCACCGCTATACCATAGGAACTAGGCAGAAACAAGGTGAGATAAATCTTTCGAGAGCAGCCCACTGGACAGTTACTAACCTGGACAGCAGTCGCACACACTTGCCCAACGACTCGTGGTTATCGGCCATGGCGCGGATGACAAGGCTCTTGTTTTTTGCTGCAGAATGAAGATTATCAATTAAGAGCACGGAATCCTTTTTGGATTCACTACCACCTGTCGACTCGTTGGCGAGCATCTCGCTGTTCAGTTTGGTCAGGCTGGCGTGCAGAGCCATCGGCATCATGGGGTTAAAGTTGATAGTCTTCACCGTATTGACTTTGGCCAAATGCGAGACATTGCCATAGGAATTATTGTTATCTAATGAAGTGGAAAACATTATGTAGGGTTTTATTTAACGTATTAAATCGCCTCCAACTTACCGCCAAGATAGCTGGTCCTAAGCATCAGATTAAGACGACCATAGCGTCTGCCCAGACCGTAGGCGGTATTGGCGAAATTGATATGCAGTCCGGTTAGTATGAAGTACAGGCTATAGAAGGGTATATACCACTGCACGTTGACCTCTGCCAAAGGTGGGCGGAGATAAATTCGCGATACTAGTGTAATTCCCTTGTGCAACTTACCCGCATTGAGGCTCATCGTTTGCGCCATGCGCACCCATGTCCACACATCCAGACCGAGTAGGATTCCGATCACAATCAAAGCAATGCTGGTAGTAGCAAAAGCTCTCCAGCGATCCCGTTTGTAATTGTTGTAGGCGGTCAGTGTGCTATCGATCTGTGGAGCAGGCAATCAGAACTGAGAGTGAACCACATCTCTCTGCGGCAACTTACCCGATGCAAACGTGAGTTCAGCTCCTGCGTGGCACGCAAACCAAAGAGGCCACAGTAAACACCTGCTACAATGGCCAGAACCACCACAGACACATCCGATGCAGTGACCACTTTTGATGTGGCCGATTTCATTCTGAAAGATGCCCTTTTGATTCGTTGATGTTTATTCGGAATTTTAAGATTATCAGTCAGTGATCGATGGAGATCAAACACACACGGATATACACACACACATATACAATTATTATCACACACAACATTGTGCTAATAAACCTTATCAAAGTGTGAGCAAGATAAAAAACATTTCGATTCATGTTCATCGAAAACAAAAGTTTATTTTGGTTTACATATTCGAATTCTGCAGTTTAATTATCGTTAGTAATTATTAATTTAATTAAAGGGTTAATCATGAAGTATTAAATCCAATTGGTTGGGAACAAAAACCAACGTGAAGATTAAAGAAATGTGGTCAAAAAAAACTCCATTGTCACTTAATGTACTGGCCTAAAAGTCGGACGAGGCAGATATGGTGGCTTGTCGTGTCCAGGATCAGCTTCACGGGCAATACGATGGATGTGTGTGGGTCGTGGAATATATTTACCATGCGGCTGCGGCTCAGGATCAGCCTCACGAACTACTCGCACGGGTCGGAAAGTAGGCTGAGGCAAATATGGTGGCTTGTCGTGTCCAGGTTCAGCTTCACGGGCAATACGATGAACTGGGCGGAAAGTAGGGCGTGGCAGATATGGAGGCCTTTCATGTCCAGGATCGGCTTCGCGAACGACTCGAACTGGGCGGAAAGTGGGCTGAGGCAAATATGGTGGCTTATCGTGTCCAGGATCAGCTTCACGGGCAATACGATGAATTGGCCGGAAAGTAGGGCGTGGCAGATATGGAGGCCTTTCATGTCCAGGATCGGCTTCGCGAACGACTCGAACTGGGCGGAAAGTGGGCTGAGGCAAATATGGTGGCTTATCGTGTCCAGGATCGGCTTCGCGAACAACTCGAAATGGGCGGAAAGTAGGACGTGGCAGATACGGTGGCTTATCCCCCGCCAGGGCCAATCCACAAATGCTACTGAGTAGCAGGACGACTATTGTGCACTTCATTCTCGTTAGCTGGACAACCTTCGATTGATAATGATTGCTTCGCCAGCTGCGGCTTATAAACACTTTAAACGACTTGGGGGGGATCTACACGCACGGTGACTTTATGCGAAAACGACGAAAGAGAACGCAAAATGTTTTGGAAAACAATTGGGACGAACTTGGGTTATCAGATGAGGTATGATTCGAAGGTAGTACGAACAATTGCATGCCCTCCCTCCCTCTCAAACAACTCTTTTGTTTCAGATAAACGTACAGATAGTTCTACGACATTATCATAATAGATCGTCTCGTATATTTTAAAAATCAAGAATTCATGATTTACAATTAATTCGAAGTTTTCCTATTAATGACGTATCACATATTCAGGGTATTTGGTATTATGTATGAATGTAATACTTTTTAACATTATCTTCAATAATGTAACATTTTCTGTATCACATTGCGTGATTTTCTAAAAACTTCCCCTGTTTTAAGGCGCGTCCAACTTAATGCTGATAAGGTGAAAAAAAATGATTTGTTTACCAGGTCACATATTGCTTTTTCTCTCAATACATCAACCACATCTGTCCGTGTGTAAATAATTCCCCCATACACCACACAAAAAGTACCAGAGTAAAACGTAGTTGGTCGTTCATTGAACGCGCTCTCTATTTCGATTCACCATTCCTTACAATTCTTGGGAACTGTTCACTGAGTTTTCAGACACTTGACAGGTAAGGAAACCCTACATATCTTTTTATAAAAGATAGGTCTTTACTTAACAAGCCGATTAGATAACATATAAGTATAGTACATACATTTACAGTTTGCAAAACTCTCGATGGATGATCATGCCTTATGCACATAAAATATACATAAATGTATTCTGCAGCACTTACCGAATTGGAATTTCGGAATTCGCATCGAAGAGTAGACCGCGATAGGTGAGAAACACTGCATAGCAAAGAACACCTTTAGAACATGTCCAATAGGATGCTCTCCATGCTATATAGATGACCTACCCATTATCACACAAGTGCATGCTGAATACACTGAGAATATCCAACTTCGTCTAATCTCGAGCTGCCCCTTGGAATTCTTTTGCGCCGAATATGGGGCAAGTGCAAGAAGCTTGCTGACATAGAAGATGCCAATACTTGGTTCCGATATTTCCATGTTCGAATCCTTTGGAAATTGTAAGTTCCGTACGTGTTCACCGCTAGCTGCTGACTGTGCCGAGTTTGGTCAGTTTGTTTGGCTAAAAAAGCAAATAGCACATGCCTTTAAATTGTCTCCGGGAACTCATTCGACACTGAACAAATAATGCGCTCCCGTGTTTGACCATTATTAGTTCAGACAGCCTAAGTGAAAAGGCTGCCCACCACCGATAGACAGGCAGGTAGACAGACAGACAGACTGGCAGCTTCGGTTCACCCACCTCCACATATGGATTGTTGACAATGGCAAAACGTTTGGTCCCTTGGTGGCACTCGACGGTGCACTCTGACTCGGGCAGTTGGGCCTTCTGGGTCCTTCCAGCGAACTATGCCTTGTAAATAATAATTAGCGTGTGAAAAACGTCAATCAGTTAAGGACACATTGCGGCCAATTAGTTGTAGCAATCCTTACTCGCTGTCAGCCTGTTTCGTTTATGAATGAAAAGCGCAATAGTCACGCCATTTGCGCACTCAAAACAAATAACAATAACAATGTCAATGACAATAAACAATAAACAATTGTTTTGCAAAGTTCAACTTTAATTTTCTTGAAACACACATATGTAAAAACTGAAAAAAATGGGCAATAATCTCTTCTGGAACAGCTGCTACGGGCGGTACACAGCTCTAGTTCGACACGGAATAGGCATTGAAAATCTCAATCCAATAGCCATCGGGATCCTTAATAAAAGCCAGTCCCTTCATACGTCCATCGTCGGGCCGCTTGACAAAGTCCACACCGTGCTCCTCAAAGCTGTGTAGTGGGATAAGAAAACCTATTAAGAACAACATACATTCTATAGTAATCTGTTTGTGATAACCAACCGTTTGCATGCAGCATAAACATCCGGCACCATCAGACCAATGTGGCCAAAACCGCGTGGATCGCTGTTGCCTGCATGATAGCTTTGATCGGGATCGCTTTCGGTGCCCCAGTTGCTGTAAAGGTGCTCAGTTAATTGCATGATTCATGGCAAGAACTTACGCCCACTCACTGTGTCAACTCGATGGTAGCTTTGCGGCTCAGTGCCCAACTTTTGCGCTCCTTGGGATCCTTAGGAATATCAGCTGGATTCTCATAACTGCAAAATGGATTCGATAATATGAATTATTAAAACAAAAAAAACAGCATAGTCATTGTGATTGTAATTTGATAGTCATTTTCATATAGATAAGCCCACACTCACTTACCCCATGAAGTAGAGACTGAATTTGGCCTCGGGAAAATCCAATTTTACTAGCAAAGTCATGCCCAGCACACCTGTGTAGAAGGGCAACGATTTGCGAGGATCCTTGATACGATACATAGTTTGTTGGAATAAAAAGTCCTGCAGGCAGAAGAAGTTTTATTTCGGATTCCTTTCGGTGCTGACATTGAGCTCACCTTGGTATCAGCATGTTGTTTTTGACAAAGCTCATCGGCTTCGGCATTGCTAAGGCCAGTAACATCACCCATTTCGTAAACCTGTTGATGCCGCAAATATTTTTCGTCAAATAAAATTAGCAACTAACACGTTTTGATTGGTCAAATTGCGATCAGCTGTTGCCGTTTCTGCCATCAGCTGATTGTGCGGCAATTACAATCGGCATATTTTTATCCAATTGGACTTGTGTCTAAAACAATTCGTATCACTGAATGCTCAGTGTTCGTGGGCATAATTATTTGAAAAAATTTTTTTTATTTAATAGTTCTAAACTTAATCAACTAAATTTAAACAGCTTTTGCAAATTTGCGAATTTTTCAGCTTATGTTTGTTTATCGATACCGACATGACTTGTCATCGATATATCGGCGCCACCGCGTTGCCACATCAGTTTTCTGCGTTCAATTCAGTGCTGTGCAGCGAGCAAGCTTTGAAAATAAAATCAGTATAACTGAGTCGGTTCAAATTCAATTCTTCTCAACAACAGTTTCAAGCTGATTTCAAAATGTAAATAATAAAAATGGCTAAGGGTTTTACTGGTTTGTTTAAGAAACCCTATGAACTTACCAGCCTAGTTACATATGTAATTGAGTTACTTGAAGGCGAATATAATCCTCGATCCGAAGATAAACTGCAAGAAAGTACCATGCAACTGCTGTGCTCGGAGGCTAGACAAATTTTTCTCAGACAGCCTATGTTGCTGGAGCTTAGTTCACCCCTTAAAATCTGTGGTGACATACATGGCCAGTACTACGATCTATTGCGAATATTCAAAACATGCGGCTTCCCACAAAACACCAACTATCTCTTTCTCGGCGATTATGTGGATCGTGGCTGGAATTCTATCGAAACTTTAACCCTGTTGCTGGCATATAAGGTGAAACATCCCCAGTCCTTCTTCATGTTGCGTGGTAATCATGAATCGGCCGATGTTAATCGTGTCTATGGATTCTTCGATGAGTGCAAGCGACGATACAACACTAAGCTATGGCGACACTTTGTGGACTGCTACAAATGTATGCCAGTGGCTGCCATTGTGGGTGGTAAAATATTCTGCTGTCATGGAGGACTGAGCCCGGAACTGGAACATATGAGTGATATTCAAAAATTGCGCCGACCAACGGATGTACCCATGTCTGGTCTTATGTGCGATCTACTGTGGTCGGATCCCGACAATCAAAAGCAAGGATGGGGAGCCAATGATCGTGGTGTTAGCTTCACCTTTGGAACTAACATTGTCACGTCGTTTATAGCAAAGCACAAATTCGATTTGATTGTACGTGGCCATCAAGTTGTTGAGGACGGTTACGAATTCTTTGCCAACCGAAAACTAATGACCATCTTCTCGGCCCCCAACTACTGTAACGTGTTCGACAACAGTGGCGCCGTACTACATGTAGATACTAATCTAGTCTGTCAAATCACGATCATCAAACCATACGTGGTATCGCCATCTGCAACGCCTAGTTACTCCAAATCTACGCCCCCTTTAGAAAAAAGAGATTAGTTATTATTCTGTTTTGATGCGTGTATATGTATATATAATTCGATTCGTTTTAATTTGTAATTGTATGCGGCTGCGTAACTGTCTCTTCTCATTTCTTACACTTTCTCTCTCTCTCTAGCTTCACTCGGTTAACTTCTGCGACGATTCTTCGTCTATTTACAACGGTAAAGGCATTTTCAAGGGCAACTTTTCTGTTTCTATTTCTTTCTCTAATTCTCTCTTTCTGTTTATCTTATTTACATAACGTTGCATTTGTCATTGTAATGATTTGCTGTCGACATTATTATAACTAATTTAACTTTGATCTGATCTCTGTTTCTGATACGGATCACTATCATTATCATATGCGGTGTGTATTGTATATATATATACTATATGTATGTTGTATGTATATGGATATATAATTATATAGTATCTGTATAGCGTACATTTGCTTATCAATTAAACTACTTGCTTGATCCAGTGTAATACAGTATATATGTTTTATATTATTATATTCCTCATTCCTATGCAGGTAGTATATGGTATATCATTATCATTAGTTTCTAGGCTTGTTGTGCTTATGATTATCAGAATTGTTTTGTTCTCATTTTGTTTTGCTCTTTTTCATTGTTTCTCCTTTATTTTGGTGTCTCAAAAATCAAATTGAAAAACAAACATCTATGGCCTGGAAATCAATCAATAAACTCTCGTATTACATGTTGCACTATATTGCATATATAAAAAAATAACTGTTTTAATATGTCTCTCTTTCTCTCAGTTGTAAGACGTTTCGGCTGATTGGTCGTTTTGTTTATCTCTTTTCCATTTGGATGGTTCTTTACAAAAATGCGTTTTCCATTCTTGTTTTCTTTTTCGTTTTGTTTGCTTTGGCAAATTAAATGCTATTACTAAGAAATGATTAACAAAAACTATCGTGTTTTTGGAAGGAGCTAAGTGTATTCAGTATAGTCGTCATCGTAAATATATGAAACCACATAGGAAACAGAAAATTATAGTTTTATAATTTCTCAATGCATGTGTATGTATTTATTTCTCCACATCTCTTCACGTCTCTTTGCATTAATTTGTTGCAAGCACATAACAAAATTATAATAATAATAATAATAATAATAGTTATTACAAATTAATTAAAAAATTACAAATAAATTCAAATAAAACATGAGCTAAAAACATAATGATAGATAGATGTCTTCATACCGCACTTAAACAAGGGATCTGTAGCGATTAATAATCCTAAATACTTGCGAACTACATAGATAGACTAACAAGTAATCGCAAAACTAAATGTAAAATGTTCCCCCTTTTTTTTTATTGCATAACAATGACAAAATAAAACGCGAAAGAAATCAAAGCAAAATTGAAAAAAAAAACCTAATATACAATTTTCCGTATTATTGTTGCTTTCTTTTTTACTACTCTTCTTATTGCTGTTTGTCTGTTTTCTCTTTTGGTGTTTCATTTGTCAGCTTATTGTTGTTTTTTTATCAATGTATATATATCTAAATGTTAGCTGAAAATCGCTTAGAATAAAATGCGTAATTAATGGCAAAAATCCGCTCTGGTCATTTTCTGTTATCGTTTCTCTTCACTTAACAATATTACATTGGTGTATGAGTGGTGTTTATGTATGTGTGTGTGTTTGGTTCCATTAGAAACTAAATAATTTCTCTGTCTCTATAAATATTGCGCGCACTCTCTGCAGGACTGACTTCCCAACAACAGTTTCACATAACCTTTGATTTTGTATTGTTTAAATTAATGTACATATTGAAATATTGGCAAACGTGCAATTCCACTTTCTCCACCTTTATCTCACTCTCTTTCTTTCTCTCTCTCTCTCTCTCTATCTGTCTGTGTGTGTTCTTTTGTTTCTTTTAGAATTACAAATACATTTAACATTGTGTGTTTGTTGGTTTTTGTATTCAATGTTGTCCAGCACATTTGGAACTTGTACAAATAATGTTATAAAACTATTTTGTATTAGGTATATGTATGTATGTATAAATCGTATGTGTATTCCAAGCATTAATTATCTTTATCTGTGTACGCATATAGAACTAAGAATTTATTTATATTAAAATTTCACTAGCAATTAAATTCACCATTCAATAATTTCAACTTAATTAAACGCAGAGAGAATCAATATCATTAACAAGTTAGAAAGCTACAGTCGAGTGTGCTCGATTGTGATATACCCGCTATCCATCTGTTCGTCCTACAAAAATGTATGTTATAAAATATATATGATACGTATTTTTTTGGATTGATCTGTGTGCAATAATAGTTAATATTGTCATCAAATGTGGTTGCCTTAGCTCTTAAAATAGCTGAGATCTATAGGGTTTCATACGGACGGACAGACAGACAGACGGACATAGCTATATCGACTCGGCTATTGACACTGATCAAGAATAAATATACTTTGTTTGCCTCTTACATACATTTTTGGTTGGCACAAAGTTATAATACACTTCTACTCCATGAGTAGCGGATATAATAACGTATTTGTTTTTGCTTATGCATTTTCTTATGCTTTTGTTATCGTGTGTCTGTGTGTTTGTTTTTGTGTCTGTGTGTGTTTAAAGTACATACTCAAAGAAAGGCATATAGATTACAACTAAATGTTAGAGTTAAAAACGGCTAATCGTCATCATCGGACGAATTTGAGGACAATTGCAGATCGTTTTGTAGCAAATCATTGGGAAAGCCACCGTTGGACGCATAAATGCCGGGCTGCTGCTGCTGTTGTTGTTGTTGTTGATGATGATGCGGCACCTGATGCTGTTGCTGCTGCTGCTGATGATGAGGATGATGATGACTGTTATAAGCTGGCGATATGGAACCCAAGCCCAGATTGGGTAGCTGGTTCATGTGTTGCTGCTGCTGCTGTAAATGTTGATGCGACTCTTGCGCCGCCAGATGCGGGTGCTGCTGCTGCTGTTGCGTGGGATGCTCATCATCTGTGCTATCATCCGAATCGCTGCCACTGTCACTGTCGCTAGAATCGGATTCGGAGCTGGAACTGGAGGCACTCAGCGCGCCGCCAATTTGCTGCAAAAAATAAAGAAATCAATAAGTTATAAAGAGGAAACAATATCGTTAATCGACACTAGACTAACCTGTTCCAGCACGGCGGCCGCCTGCGCCACAGACTGTGAGGTTAGATCATGATGGCTGGGCGAGTCCAGGTCCATGGGCAGGCTATTGCTATGGCTGCTATGGCTAAAGGGTGCGCGTTGTTGCTGCTGCTGCTGTTGTTGTTGTTGTGCGTAGTTGTTGCTGCTGCTGCCACGACCATAATTCTGCTGTTGCTGCTGCTGTTGTTGTTGTTGTTGATGCTGCTGCTGTTGTTGTTGATGCTGCTGGTGTTGATGGTGCATGGAGGGACTGGATCGCTGCTGTGGCATCTGTTGTCGCTTGGAATGACCCTGAGCCAGCGCCTGTCGCTGTTTGCCTTTGTGCGTTGGCGCATATTCCGGCTGACCGCTAGATGAACCTGTCGAGGAGCCTGATAAATTCGCCTGATTGCTACCATTATGTTGTGCCGCTCCCAAACCAAAGTCATCGTCATCCATTATCATAGGTATGCTAGGCAGCGTTTGTTGGGCATTATTGGCATGCCAGCTAAAAAGAGATAGGAGAAATCAATCAATTGGAGCAATTGTTAGAACTGATGGGAGACTTACGCAGGCGCCGATTGCGGACTGCGATGCGAGGCGACTGGACGCGATGGCGAGTTCTGCTGCATAGGCGAGTTGCGTGGCTTAAAGTCAACTACGGAAGAATACAAAATTTCCGGTTAATCCGTTGGGTTTTTTTTAGCAACATGAGATAATGGCAGCACACTTACTTATATGAGTCCGTCGACTGCCTGTTGACACTTTCGTCTTGGATGTGATGCGCATAGTGCTGTTCTCTAGCTTTGTACCGGGGCCACCTCCTGATCCACCACTTCCCGAGGACGGTACTGGGCCGCCATTGGCCGCAGCCATGGGTGCAACATTCGATGCGGGCATTAAGCTTGGCTTGTTTGTCATTTCGCTTCTGCAAGGGAGTAGGGTAGGAATTATATTTAGTTTGAACAAATGGAAAACACCTTACTGTTTGTACTCACCTTGTCTTCTTTACTTGTATATTATGGTTTAGCTTCTCTAATGTGATAGCACCCGTTTCCTTGTCGAAAATGATTAGGCATTCTTTTGTATATTTTTTGTGATTACCCTTATAAACTGTATGAGGCACACCGGAACTTTCTGTAATTAGAAGCAAAAATCACTGATTAATCACGGACAATTTTTTTATATTTTTTAATTCATTGGTATTCAATTTACTTGAAGAATTTTATTTCTTTTCTACTGTAGAAACGAGTTCAACACGACCTGCAAGTCACATTTGCCTCAAAAGTGAATGTAAATTACGACGAAAAGATTAAGATGATATCTTATAAACAATATTAAATGTAAAACAATACGTTCAGTCTCTTGTCATCTCCTTCTCTCTATCTCTGTCTACATTTATATAATCGAGAAAAACAACTCTAAAGCTCTTCAGAGCTAACGAATGTCGCGACAGAGATGATGAAAGATCAAAACATATAAAGGGGAAGAGATAATCAAGACCATGTGGCCGGATCGATGCCCCAAAAGAAGAAATTGGGATAAAGAAAATGACGTTTCTCTCTTCAAAGAAGTTCTCAACATATTCAAGTACATCTCAGTTTTAAGTGTGCAAGTCTGTGTCTACTGGAGTGTTTTTTTTTTTTTTTTTTTGGGCTGTCTACTCAAAAAATCTTCAAATCGTCGCTACAATGCGTTAATTTTCCAAGTGTCTGCTGTGAATTGTTCGTAATACTCGAAAATAATTGCTAAAAGCTATCGTACGATAAGAATCGCACACGTATTAGATAACAAAGCTAGGGATAGTCTCAACTTTTCGGAATACACTGCAAAAAAGAGGCTTTTAAATTTTCTTACAATAATGCTTTTCTAGTTTTTATTCATTTTTCAACGTATTAGTAGGCATTTAAACTATTTTCTGCAAAAAAGAGGCTTCTAAATTTTCTTACAATAATGCTTTTCTAGTTTAATAATTTTTCAACGTATTAGTAGGCATTTAAACTATTTTCTTACTCAAGAAAATCAATTCTATGGAATTGATTCTATTCAAATCAAAAACATACGGCGACGTTTAACAGCTTTTGAAATGATTGTCTTGATATGAATCATCAGCAGCGAGAATATAATAATTTCCCTGCCTTTAACAACTAAATGAAATACCCAAAAAACAAAAATGTGTTATAAAAAGCTGCACGACTCTTGAACAATTAAAAAGTATAAAAAACAATAATATAAAATACACCAAAAGCCATTATTATTATGAATGTGCATTATTTCGATGTTGTGTTTGTATTTATAATTAAATAGCAGGCGAAAGAAAATCGGCCAGATTTGACGGGAAAAAAGCGAAACGGGCAACACTGAATGGAACAGGCAAGGCTGTTTGCGTGTCTCTGCAACTGTTATTGTTGTTGTTTTATTTTTTTTTTCGATTTATTTTATTCATTTATTTGACTTGAACTCTTCTCTGCCTGTCATTGTGTTGTTGTTTTTCGCTGTTCGCTGTCGGCGAACATTTTTTTGCTGCTGCCTTTCGCCTGTTGAATAATCGAATCTCCGCGTAGTTTTTCGTTTCGTTCAGCTCTCGCTTACAGTTTGAAAGCCACTGTTGCAGTTGCTGCAAAAACTCAGCCAAGCGACGACAACAACAACAGCAGCAACAACTGCTGCGTACACGTCAAAAAGAGCAATAAAATGAAAGCGTGCGCTGCGAGCAACAACAACAACAATGCAAAAGCAAACAAAAGCAGAGCAGCAAAACCAACAACAACAACAGCAACAAGCGGACAACAGTCAACGAAATCGTATAACGAAATCCGGTTGCGTTTTTTGAATTTTTTGTTGTTGCAAGTAAATAAATAGTATTAATGTGTGTGCTTACAGACAGACGAGCAACAGAGCAACGCACACACACACAGTTTGTACGTTAGTATGTATGTGTGTGTTTGACAACTAAACGTGAAACTGCAGCCAAAATGTTTGAACCACCCTGCCCTCTGACCAAAGTCAACTTTGTGTGGGCGGAAAATAAAGGCAAGGCCTACCATGTGCTTATTATTTTATTACGGTGTTGTGATTTAATACTGCTTTTAATTGCTAACTAAATTGCACTGTTTCCCCTGCACTTATCGAGCAGCTGGTCACACACACACACACACACACACGCACACGCGGGAGAGTCATCAGCGTGGTAGCAGTGCGAGAGCGACAATAGATTACGCTAATGAGAGAGCACATGCTCTCACGTAATGCACGCACGCTCTCACACACACCCACGCCAATACATTTTTAAATGCACGTGTGGGAGGTGCAGGCGAAGAAGAACAAACAGCTGGTCGAAAATACAAAGCGCCGTTCGTTATAATATTCCTCCCTTCCACGCACTCTCTCGCTTCCTCTCTTTTCAAATACGTAGCGTGTAAAGAGCTACGTGAAAAATTCCATAATAAAATGCAGAACACTTTACAGTATGTGACGTGCCAAAAGTGCGACATAGCAAGAAGTGAAGAAATCAAAAACTATGCAAAACTTCCGCCAGCTAGAAGGTACTCACACACACACTCACACATTATGTGTAACTGTAGCCCATAATTAAGCAAAACATAAACCTGCACGCATATTAAACTGTAGCGAATTCTTGAGCTACTTCACAAGCTCAAGCTTAACCCATTTTTAGGGTTGCCAAAGCTGATAATCGAGTAGCTACTACTAGGTAGTGTGCCGCTTATCAATTAACCAGCTAGCCAGCGATACCGACTTTACAAACAAACGTATATACGCATAGAAGTATCTATGGAATCCATTAAAAAAATAATGCTTCGTCGCCGCCGCATTGGGCGATAAACATAAATCGGATCGCACCTCTCAGACATTTGTTGTGAAATTGCAAAACCCCACTAAGTGTGTGGGGTTTGTCTGTTTTTAACGTACATATGTGCTTAGTACGTGCCTTAAGAACTCACAGCCCTGAAATAGTTTTAGCCTCAAGTCAAGTACCTCACATTGTATATAAACAAGCGTACAGATATAAACTACTAACCAACCACAATGCTTTATGAGAATATTATTAATCTACATTATTATATGTTCGTAAGTTATTCTGATAAATCAGATGCATGTTAGTCATTGAGTGGACTACTAGCCTGAATTCATTCTAAAGTAAAATAACTACAGCTATTTTTAAGAGTTATACAATTAAATATATTTTAAATTTTCGAAAAAATTATTAAACAAAACGTAAAATGAGTTTAAAAATAATAAATACTAAAAGAATGTGAAAAAGGCTAATCAAAAAAAGTTCTACTCAAAATTCCCGCAGTTAGCAAATTAAAAACGAGATTTGACGGAAAATAACACATTCTGAATCAGTTTTCGGCTCAATTAGATGATAAAATCAGCTGATTAAGATGCTTGGGCGTGGTTAAGCCCCGCTTCACTTCACACTCCACATCACAAACAGCATTTTTGATTTGACGGGGTCACAACAACACACAACGAGAGAACCGCAAAAAAAACACGCACAACTCTGGCTGACGGGCGAATTTATTAAGTGCAGACAGCAAATAGAAATAGCAAAAACAGTTACCAAGGTCTTCTTTCTTTCTTTTTTTTTTTTTTTTTTTTTTTTTTTGCCAGTGTTGACCAATGCTTCAAATTGAACGACTTTTAAATAAATATACACTTGACCGATTGGTCTGAGTTGTGTCTCCCAGTGCGACGCGCTTAACGAAGCGTTACCTGAGCCAACTCGCTTGTAATGGAGCACAGCAACAACTACAACAACAGCAACAACAACAACGACGACGAAGACAGATAACAATAACAACTGCGCCTGTCTGGCCACAAAGAGCATGGCTGAAGAAGAAGAATAAAAAAAAGCTAAACGCTTCGCTGCATTTTGCCTGACTTGATGTAATTTGGTTTCTTCGTTCGCCTCAGTCGGCGTCTACCTTTTGCTAGTATCTGTCGTTGTTGTTTTTGTTGTTGTTTCTTTGCTTTTTGTCTGTATTTTTGCATTCATTTTTTTCTTGTTGTTGTTTAAACAAACTAATACATAAGGCAAACCATTAATTTGTACGAGTATCTCTATGAGTTGCTTTGACTGTGTGTGTGTGTGTGTGCTGTTCGTGTGCGCAGTTTGGCTAAATCGTTTCATATAATGCCGCAAAATTATGTCATCAGCCGGCGGACGGACATATCGTCGAACCCAAGCGCAACTTAAACTGCAGGCTTACATATATCAAGTCTCGGATCTCTTATTTCTAATACATTTTCGCTTGCCCACTTCCCCTTCGCCGCAATTACTAACTCAACTTTGCGAATGTGAATCATTCAACATATTTTCTTTTGTTTTCGCTGCAAAGGGAATGGGAGCAAAAAAAAAAAACAGCAAGAGAAAGAGAGAGAAAGAAAAGAGACCGGGGTTCAGCTGTGCGTAAGGTCGTTGTGCTCCCCTACGGCTCTTGTGCTTTTTATATCCTGAAACATGCAAAAAAAAAAAAAAATAATAATAATAATAAAACAAGTTCTGCCCCCTTAGAACAGTATACATTTCATATACCATAATTAATTCGTTGTATTAACATTTTAATCGATATAATTACAGTTCCTTAGCTTGGCAACAGATTGAGTGATTTAATTGCTTTTCCTGCTCCGCTTAATTGCATTTTAGCGACTTTCACTTACAAATTCTGTTCTGACCGATCGAACACGATTTTGACTTTCGCGTCACTGTCGATGATTCAGCAAGAGCGCGAGCGAGAGGGAGAGCAAAGCACGAGTCGGCTAATAGTATGCTAATTAGAGGAGTGTGTGTGTGTGTGTTGCTAGTTGTACTTTGAAAACACTGTGTACCGTATACATTTGCATTCATAGATGGAACGAAAGTAAATTTGAATTCAATGAAATTGACTATTAAATAAATATACCCACAGCAAACGCTATAGCTAGTTGACAACCCTGTAAATGCACTAAATTTTAATTCAATTTACTAACTCAGTTGACAACCCTGCACCAATGCAGTGTAGTATTTACTTTAATTTAATTCTTACGATATTCCAGCCGATACAATCGATTACCGACTGTTTCGATTACTAGCAACTTCTACACAACACTGCTCTACATAGTTAAATTAAAAGTGCATTCGGGAAATGTCAGGCGATTGCACAGATACGATGAATAAATTTCAGACTAATTAATAGAAATATGCAGCGATAGCAGCAAAAAGAAACTCACCTAAATTTGGCACGGTAACAGTAACTTGATTATTGGAGCCAACATCCACAGTTGCCATACGGCTCGGGTCCACACTGGCTGGCTTAAAATCATCTGTGGATTGCGATGGGATAAGAGTGTCGTCAGATGATAGAGAATAAGGCTAAGTAGCTAAGAAGGCTACAACTCACATTTGATAGTGTGAAATGCGGTCGATGTGTTTTTCGGATTGAATGTGGCACCCAATTTCAGCTCGCGCACCTCATCCCCAATGTTGAGGCGCTCGTTGAGCGTTGGCGTAGGCTTCTGTTTGGTCATCATCATCGCATTCCCGTTTCCGTTTCCGCTGCTGATGTTGTTACCGTTGTTGTTGCTGTTGTTATATTGTGTATGCTGATAAGGCAGGTGGTTGGTAGTGGTCGATTGTTGTTGTTGTTGATTATTGTTGTAATTGGCACTGGTGTAGTTTGACTTTTGATAATTGTTGTTGTTGTTGTTGTTGCTGCTGGTGTTGTTGTTGTAATGATATGACTTTTCACCAACTGTGTCAGTGGCTGACGTCGCCAACGCCAACGCCGACGTCGCCGCAGTTGCAGCGTAGTTACGCTCCTCCGCAGCGCCACCGCGTTGATAATTGTAGACGCCTGTTGTTGCAAATTGAGTTAAGTCGCTGCCGCCACTGCCGCTGACTCCGTTATTGTTATTGCTGCCGCTGCTGCTGCTACCACTGCTGTTAGTGTTGCCGGACTTGCGATAACTGCCGCCGTAGTGTTGACTAGCAGCTTTGGCTTTGAGGCGCTGCAGCTTGCTTGTTGCCACGGATTTGGGAATTTTTACGGCCGTGCGTGATCGACGCGTGTTTTTTTTTCAACGTTGCAAGACCTTTTTCACACACGCCACAAACGGTGGAAAAAAGTGTTGCACGCAAAAAACACGTTTTTATCGATGCAAAATAAAATGAAAGGAAATCAAAAATGTATATTTATATATTCATATAAATATATATATTCTAGATGCGCAACAAATATTAGCCAAGGATTAAATCGGTTTTGGACGAGGGTGGCATTTGTCGGTGTTAGTGTTGTTGCTGTCGTAATTTGATTTCAATTTTGATTTTCCTGATGGTGTGCAACTCCTTGAGGGCGGCCGTTTCTCGTGTTCGTTGTTACATTAGACATTGACGTTCGGTTTTTTGATTTGATCCCATTATTTCAGTTATGTACAATTAGTTGTTGCTGTGTTGTTGTGGTCGTTAAGCAACAACAAAGGCGGCATTGGTGCTGCGAAAAAGAATGCGATTGCAATTATTATTTAATTTTTGCTTGCTTTTGCTTATATATTTTCCATATGTTCGCGCACTGACACACTCGAACACACACACACACACGCAGGCAGTTTTGCAAGTAAATACAATCACGTTTTTCAACACTGGACAGCTGCACCTGCTGGCTTGACGCGTCCGCGATTGGCTCACATATTGACACACATTTCGCAACAACTACGCATTATTTATGCAAATCAGCCCACAGCATTTTTAGCATTTCACTACTATTTGTCGGTTATCAGTTGCAAATATACATTACACGCGATTCATATTCATATTCTCAAGTTGTTTTTATCGATATAACACAGTTAAATGCAAATAAACATAGTACATATGTATTTCAGGAATTGCTCGCAAATCGCTCAGTGAGTTTGTATGTTCGTACAAATGCATGGGCACAAGCAAAGGCAGAGGCAATATTGCGATAACACGCACACAAACACACGCATATGCTTGAATACATATGTAGGTAAAACGTACACTTACACGTGCCGTGTAAGAGTTGCCAATTTCTTTATGTAAATTACAGCTGATCGCAGAGCAAGTCTAACGCTGGCACACACGCACTTACACACGTGGAAATTGACTTAGGTATATATGTGTGCCCGTACTTATTTGAATACGCATCAAATTATGCCACTTTACATCCCATTTTGGTGCAAATTAGCGATAATTTTGTGAAACGCACGCACACAAGCGCACGTAATACGTAAGCAAATGAAAAAAGTGAGCGGCTGGCAGAGGTAAATGAAAGAAACCAAAAAAAATGAGACTATGAAACAGACACAGCTGAAAAACAAGTTTGAAATAGCCGAAAACAGCAAAGCGAAGGTGAAATTTCCGAAAATCAAATTGAAACGTAGACGGAAAATATACATATGCATATGTATGCCTATGTGTGTGCGTAAGCGTGTCTGTGAGTGTGTGCGTGTGCACTGGTGTGCATTCTGTGCTGCCTTGCTTTGAACATTTTTTGCTCAGCAATTTATGTTTTTATATTAAACGTGTAATCAAATCGATGCACTGTCACAGTTATTTATTCGTTGTATTTAGTTTTCCCTTACAAATATTACAAATATGTTCTTACAATATTTACACGACCCACGAACGACTTGTTAAAAACTTAAGACTGCCTGGCAGTAGGATGGAAACTGCAAAATGTCAAAACTACGAATATAAAAATACCAAAAATACTGAAATAAGTGTTTTTGAATACGGTCATTTTGCAACACTTTTTTTGTACCAAGAGCTGCCAGACTGACGAAACAAGAAGACTGGTAAAAGGCTGCCGTATGTTGTAAGCTAAATTAAATGATTTAATTATTAATAGATTTAAACTTTTTAATAGAAATGTAACGTAAAATACAAATAAGTTGTTTGTTATTAAAAGAATGAACTTTTAAATTTAAATAGATTAAATGCATAACACTGATTAAACATGTGTAGATTCATTGAAATCGCATCAGCGTTTGGCAAATCAGCCTAACAAGCAAAACAAACAACGTGCCGCCCTCAGGATTAACACCAAGTACCATAGCAAAGTAGTGAAAGCAAAACAACGTCAGCCCTCGCATACCTACACACAGTAGCAGCACCGGCATGCTGATAGACAGACAAACAGACACACAGATAAAGGCGACCCTTTCAGGAGGGAAAGAAGATCATCATTAACATTCGCACAAATCCCAAGCGGCGCCTTCCTGCTCGCTCTCGGCTACTGTTTTTATTGTCTGCCCCGGACAAGGATGCGCGCTCTCTCATTATTGGGCGTTAATTGTGCTGAGCGTTGTCTGCTCTGCGATCGGCACTTTCAGATTTTCCGACAACTCTCTGCGCGGTTCGCTGCGTTCCATTTTTCTTCTGCTCTCTGCTCCTGTGCGTCTTATCCTTTTCGATTGTTATTATTATAATCTGGCATTGCGATTGCTGCCGTTTGATAAAATGTAATCGATACTTTTCTAGCTGGGACAAGCGAAGCTGCTGCGTTCTCGTCGGGAGCGAGAGAGATGCGGCAGCGGTGGCAGGTGGGCGTGGGTGGTCGCACTTACTTACTCACACAAACACATGTGCACGCGTACGCACACTGTCACCGATATGGGCACATTCGACTGCAGCTTTGCAGAGTCGTCAGCAAAAGTTTCTAACGGTATTTTGGCGTGACGTCGGCAATTTGTAGGCCGACTGACTGTGTGTTGCTGCCTTCCCGTTAGCTTGCCTGCCCTTGTTTTGTTTTCTAATCAAGCGAGTTTGTTGTTTTGTTGATGTTCACTTTACAGTTTGATTCGCCAAATTCGCATTTCATATTCCATTTTGTGGCTAATTTGAAAACTTTTCTTATCAGTTGATGAAATCTAAAATTGCATTTTTATGCCACTTCCTTTCGCGACTGCCGCTATTCCCGTCGCTCTTCCTCTCTCTCCCTCTCCTTGTGCTCTCTCTCTCGTGCTCAAACTCCTGTGTTCCTTCCTCTCTTCCGATTGCTCTGCTGCCTATCGACACTTTCGCTACAAAAGTTGAGTATTTATTGCGCTCCCTCACACACACACACACTCAATTCGCTTGGAATTAGTTTCGATTTGTTATTGTTATTGCCTGCGTCCCGTTGCCTTTGCCTTCTCGCCTTTGCCGCACCAATTGGCCCACATTGAGGTTATGTCGCAACGAAAGCAATAAAAAATGTCAGAAAATCAGAAAAAGTCAAAATAATAAGGGGAGTGCGATGGGAGGCATAGACATAGTAGGAACATAGACAATGTGGCGTTAATTGAGTTCCAAATCTTGAGAAAATGTCCGAGCCATAATTCGATCGTTGACAAATGCTTAAGAAATCGGGAGCAGCCTTTGCCGCTTCCGCTCGTTAAACGGCGTATTGTCTTGGAATGACCCCTTGACCCCTTGTCGCCTTGTTAGTCCAGACATCATCAGAATTAGGCCAAGGCCGCGCGGCAGCGTCTGACAAGGGTTGTGCTTGCTCGGACTGAGACTGCGCCTCGCTACCTGAATGACTGTGACAGCTGGCAGTCGCTGTGGCTGTGCTTCTGCTGCCACGCCCACTGCGAGATATGCGCCCACTTATGTATGTAAATTCGATTGGCTAGAGAGAGGGAGAGAGAGAGCGCCTGACGTTCGTCGTTTGCCGTAAATCACTTTAAGTGGACTCCAGCGAAGTGAGGTTAGGTAGAGAGAAAAGTGAGGTTGAAGCTGGCACGATCGCCGGCGAAACGTTTGAAATTGTCTGTAATTATGGGAAAAACACTTGGCAGCACACACATCGCTTCGCATCCCAGTTCCTGTTGCACCCGCTGCTCCATCTCTTGCCCCGTCACCCCTTCGAAATTGATTTTAAAATTCGCACGAGTACGAGCACGACGCGACCGTTCGTTCCATGTTGTGTGGCCATAATTCAAATTTATGTCTTTTGAAATCGTTTTAATGCTTCTAATGTGACTTGCCCCGTCCGGCTCCCAGCTGCTCCTCCTCCTTCTCCTTTGCACAGCCGGCAACCATAAATAATGAGCATGTTAATTGCGACGTGGGCGCAGCTTACTCACTTGTTATTACCGCGAATCGAGAGCAAGCTAAAATGGCCGCCAGAGAGAGCCGAAAGGTTTTTTCAATTATCAACTGAAATTCTTTTTTGATCTTAAGAAATTCTGATATATTATGTATATATATTTTACTATTTATGTGTTTCGATTACTCTATTTGCGAAAAATAAAGTTAGACAGTTTTTTTTTCGATTATAATTTCTTTAAATTCATTCACTGAATGATGTTTTTCTGCATTATAATGTTCCTTTACTTATAATTAAGTACTTCATCTGGTTATAGTTTTGTAATTTCTGATCGGACAATTGCTGCTAATTATGACTCAAGCTCAATCAGAGATCATATATCGTCGATGGAGGGGCCTACGTCCGATATCGGAAGCCCCCCTACTATGGTGATTTTACACACTGCGGCGCTGTCTGTCTGCTTGCCACATTTCAAAGAGTCGACATGGAGCTGGACACTTGGTTAAGAAGAGTGGGGGAGGGGGACCTCATGCGGCGGACAGGCAATGTGAGCAATCACAACAAACAAGCGCACATACGATCAGTCGACCCCACGGGTCTCGATCTCACTATCGGCGATAAATATCGCACGCTTGTAGCTACAACTTGGTTTCCCGTTCCGTGCCGTCCCGGCTGGAACCTCATCTCGATCTTGATCTCTGTGTCTGCGTCTGCGTCTCAAGCTGTCGCTGCTTGTGGTGCGCGACCAGCGGTGCGTGCCGTCAATCGTGGCTCCATTAAATCGATATCGTGGCGAGTGTGGTGTAAGTACAAATGTCCGACTAAGTACAACATCGATTACACGATCGCACGCAGAGCGAGGCACGAGCCGATCCATGGATTCGTTTGCTTCTCTTGAGCGATCTGACAATAACTATCGAAATTAAAAATAAGCATTTAAAGATCATTGATTTATAATCCTAACTAAAATTGATTAAAAAAAATATAATAGTATATTACGATGTAAATACTCGTACTATGGATTTCTAAAATGAATCTCTTAAAAATAACTTTGTTTGGGATCTACGTTAAGGATTCCATTATCGTTTCACTTCTGACATTTTTTTGAAATAAGAAAGATAATTAAATTAATGAAATACATTTTCCTACATTCTTCATATTTATTTTTTAAGTACCAGTCTTAATCAACACATAATTATTTTTTAAAATAAATATACATATTTTATTCTACAGGATTTTCACCGCACTTGGGAGTTTCTTTAAATTCTTATCTCCCAATTAAGATTTAACTTAAATATTAATTTCATGCTGATACGACAATTTTCTAAAGATATTTTACACTAATAAAATATATGAATACCCAAAAAAAAAAAAAATAAAACAAACATATTATATATATTATTTTCGACCTATAAAAAATACTATTTGCTTAACTTAAATATATTTTCTACACACTTACTTTTTTATTAATTTCCCTCAGTGTACTCAAATAATGTGCGAAAAGTTCACACTTTGAGTGTATTCATTGCGTCTAGCAGGGAATCCGAAGTGCACAGCAATCTCTGCTTAGTCTCTCTCCCCTCCCCCTGAACAGCTTCCCCTGCCACCTGCGCAGTCCAATAAATAACCAAGTCCAGCTTCAACTGCGACTCCAAGCTGCAGCTTCAGCTTCAGCTGGCTCTGACTCTGGCTCTGGTTGTGCCCCTTCCCGACGCGACGCAGAGAGAAAAATGATACGAAAACAAATTGAAATTGGCAAGTCGCTTGTTGAGCGTTAATTTATTGGCCACAGTCTCCAGTCGTATCCCTAGAATTTTAATTGAATATTAACACCTTTGGCTTGTTTCGTTCCTGGGATCTCGACTCGACTGGGATCCGTTCCGGGTGCAGACGGTCAAGCGCCGCAAGCGTTGACCACAATTCAATTTTTGTGTATTTCTGGCGTTGATTTATTCAATGCTTTCAATTGGGTTCCCTCATCCTCATCCTCCTCCGCTTCCACCTCCCACCACTTCAACTTACTTCTCCTGTCAGACGAGATAACTGTGTGTGGGTTTTGTTTTGTAGGCCCAATTCGGGTAGCTGATCGGAGGATCCGCAAAAGGAAATTGGTTATTTATAATTGTCAGCGACGATTTAATTGAACTGAAAGTCGAAAGTCGTGTGTAGCGAAAAAATCTGTTCATTTTTGTGAGGAATTATTTTTATTTATTTTTTTTAAGTATATTTATTTTGTATTGTATATATACGTTGATTAACTTTTACCAGCAGTTTTTCTTTATTTTAATATGCGTATGAAATTATTAACATTCTTTTAATTATTTTATCCCTTCAATAGACACATGTAAAACGGTATCATATATGACTTGACAGATTAAATATAAAACCATTAGAGAATCACATAAATGTTAGGTTATTTGCATATATCATCTCATTTCAATTTTGTTTTCTAAACATAAAATATAAATGCCCAAAAATTCGTAAGTAAATTTAAGTTTTCTTAGTTCTAGATATGAATTTATAAGTTTTAACTTGTATAGTCTATAAAATCTTTGTTATTTAAAGACTATAACGACTTAAACCTTGAAGCTTTTTGAGGACTTAAGTAAAATATAATAAATATATAAAATAATAAAATTACTTTGTTTTATACTAATAATATACATCATATCTACATTAATAACATATAATAAAAATTCAATTAGGCTGTGTAATTTATGAATAAACTGAATTACTCTTAGCCTCGGGACGACGATCGTTATAATAATTTACCGTTGCGAGCTGCGACAAATTGGACCGATCCCCTAGCATCGTCCTTGGCGTCGTCGCATCGCTGCAAATTGTTTTTAAAGTGTTTTATTAATATTAAAATTATTTAAATTTGCAGGAACGCGCCGCTGTTGCAGCCACGATACCGCGACGAAGTCGCCGACCACACAATCTAATCTCAACGAGATCAGCGAATGCGGTGCGCCGGCTCTGGGGCAGCACGCAGTTATTTATTGACACCTGAAACCAATAAGCGAGCAGCAGCTGAAGGTGTTGCCGGCAGAGAGCGGCAGAGCTGGCTGGACTGAGGCGTTGCCGCTGTGACAGCAGTCGGTGTCGGTTGCTGCCGGTGTAGCATTCCAGGCAGGGCAGGATTGCAGATCGTCATCGGCAATGGGCGCGGCATCCAACAGCAGCAGCAGCAGCAGCAGCGGCATCGGCAGCAGAAGCATCATCAGCAACACCATCGCCCGTCAGTCGCGTTTGGCGCACTCTGCACGCGACTCCAGCCTGGACTGGCGTGGACCGCCCGCCTGGACGCGCCGCCTCCGCCGTCGCGCTGCTCCACTCGACTGTTTGATTTATGCTCGCGTAATTGTTGGTTTAAACGTTTCGCAAAGTGTCCATACCCAGGCCCCTAGTACCGGCACCGAGTCAAGTCGACTGGCAGGCAACGTTTATGACACCACAGCGAAATGTGAGGCAGCGTGCTAGGGTTGTCAGGTGCATGCAAAAGTATGGGCAAGACAAAAGACTAAAAATATATTAAGATTATTTAATAATACGATTGTTTAGTTTTTAGTGCACTTCGGCAACCCGGCGACTACTCTGGTTGCCCTCTTTCCTAAACGGTGTTCATCTATAAATGCAAGGCAGCCTGATAGGGTTGTCAGGTGCTTGCAAAATTAATTGCAACAAAAAATAAATAAAATTTATTAGGTTTTTTTTTTAAGATTACTTAGTTAATATGCTTTGTTACACGCGACAACCCTAGCGTTTTAGGTGCAACTCTGCGACTACCCTGGCAGCTCCCCCTTCCTAATCGGCGTCTATCTTAACCATATTTATTCGCGCTTGGGCCTTAAATTTCAGGCTTCTCACGTCACACCTCCGGGACCACCTTGCAGCTGCCTCGCACTGCCCCATGCTGCCCCATGCTGCCTCATACTGCATGCGCTTATTTTCGTTCGTTTGTCATCATTTTTTCAATAAATTTCAATTTCCCCCAAGTCCTCCTGCCCGCCTCCTTTCGCGGTAAACGTATCCGCGTATCCTTTCTGCCTCCGGCTGCGACCGCCTGTGAAATCCGAAGTGTAAAATTGATTTAAATGGCTCGTGAGTGAAGCAGATAATTTTCAGTTGTCAGATGCTTGTAATATTTATGTGCACGGCGATTATTATGCCGTCCCCGTCGCCGTTTAAAGTTACCTATTCCCCTGACACTCCACTTCTCTCCCTAGCTGTGTTTTCGTGTTCCCAGCTCCCTTAGTAACTCATTTTTAATATGAATAATTGTGGCAAATTACACGGCAATTGCATAATCGACCTGGCCAGAACGACACACCTCGCTCTCCACATACTCCTCTCCCACCCCGTTCTCTGTCTGTCGCCTGCGCGTGAATTGGTAATTGAATTGGCGGGCCAATTATACGGCGAAATCAAGCAGGGGTAAAGAAAAGGCGGCGAACTTTTTGAATTTCCGCTTTGCGCTGTTGCCGCATTTCATAGATAACGTTTATTGCAGTGAAAGGCAACTGAGAAAGATATTCTATCGTCAGAAACACTTAATCAAAGAGACAGCATGCGAACTTTTCAATTTCCGGGTATAGCGAATATTTCACGATTTTATTTTGACCAGCTTATAATTAATTAGTATTAAAAATATACTAAACTAGCAAGTTTTTACTATTTTATTATGTGCTATGCAGATTAATAATATTTTAAAAATTTACAATTTATCTCATATATTTTATCAATACCATTATAAAAGATTAAGAAAATTGTCAATAATTGAGTATTTATATTTTATATTTTAATAAGTAAAATATCTGCTATTTAAATTATTAGCAAATCTGAATATATTTGATATATTTTATCAATAATTTTGAAGTAGATTTAAGAAGTCGTTTAATAAACCCGTATAATACCCTTTTATTCCTTTAATGTCATATTTAAAAAAAAAATTTATTATCTATCTCTTTTGTCCTTTTTACAAACCGATCTTTATATACCGACCAAACATACACACTTTCTATATATTCTTACTATATAATAATGCTCATTTGTTGTAAAATATTTACAAAAATACGTCGGTTTAATTAAATCTTTTATGCGGACTTTGGAAACTTCGCTATAAAATATCTAAACAAAAATTTAACGATAGTTTTGCACAGCAAAATCAGCTTACACAACGACATGTGATCAAACTCAGGTGTCTATTTTATTATATAGGCTCTTGTCGATTGGAATCTTGAAATGTATCATAAACACACGGCTCTGGCTAACAATACGTATAATTTGGTTGGGGTATTCGTTGCTAATTACCCACACGTAGTCGAAAATCACGCAGCGCAGCGCACCGAAGACGAAGAAGCAGAAGAAGCCCCAACGATCGATCGTCGTTTCTCTGGGCACGAGCTCAAGCGGCGTCTCTGCTGCAGAGATTTATGACGCAAAATTAATAATCATTTCAACTAAATTAATAACTCCCTCAAAACTGAAAACTCGAAAGATTTACAATGTGTGTGTGTGTGTGTGAGGCTAGAAAAGATATTAAGACTATGGAAATTTATTAAGTTCTCCTCCTCTTCCAGTTTCTTGATAATTTCCACGACTATTCTTCATAAACGAAACCATAACGAGATGTGAGATGAAATGATGATGATTATTATTATGACGATGACGATGTGGGGGCGCCGTCTATGCCTAAACAAGGTGCAAGATGGTTTGTTTACTCTACACACAGCTTGTTGCGGGTATGGATTCCTCTATCCTCGACCCTCTACCCTCGCGGAGTCTGCGCAGCAGGTGACTTTCCTGGACTTAACGCGTGCGCGTGCGCCACACTCGGTTTATTATCTTCATTTTTAACACCAACGATTTGGCTTAGATGGTTGGGAAGAGAGAAAGAGAGAGAGGGTACCTAGGCAGTGGGCCCCCCATCAAACAGATGACGATGACGACGACGCTGGTCTTTGGGACTTTCTTTCCGCATCTGGCTCTATGTGACGGGTGTGAGTGTGTGTGTGTTTTTTTTTTTTAACCACAGAATGTGGTGTTGATCGCTGCAGCGTTTCGTTTTCTCATTCATGTTGTACAAGATTTTTATCGTGTCTTTTCATTAACATATTGCGGGATCGTTCTTCTTCTTCGGCTTCGTCTTCTTCTGCATCTTGCTCTTCCCACCTTATGTTGTTGTTGTTGTTGCTTTTAATGTACCTTTTGACTATTTTGACATTTCCAACTGTTGTCGCGCTGTTCGTTTTATGGCGCATCGTTCGCCCCCACCCCCTTTGGAAGATGGAAACATGATCTGTTATTATGTAAATTTGATGATTCCGTAATTCCCCAAAAAACACATTGTACCATCTACGGCGCAGACTGGCGCCAAATACAAAATTTGTTTTAACCTCAAAGTTGTATACAAACTCCGCTTGGTAATCGATATTCAATTTGTCGCATTAACTAGTGACGGCTGAAGCTGTGGCACGTTGCCTAAATGATTTTCGATAAGATATCGATAGTCATTATCTTTGTAGGGCTGTCGCCATTTAAGCTGGCGCCTGTCGCGCGATATTCGTAAATCTAATCAGGCTGCCTTTGTCTTCGACGGGGCGCTCGTCGTGGCGTTTTATGAAGTGTGCCGGAATCAGATTGCGACTTCTTGATTTCGTTGGGATCTGTGCATATACTTGGGTGGGCTATGGGATCTATGGTAAAGTTATAGATAAGAAAATGAATTATTTACAAAATTATGAATGTGGAAAATGAAAAATAAAACTCGCCCAGCAATTGGAAACCCAAAGGCCCCAAAATAAGGAAATATTACAAAAATGCTAATACAATCTATGGAACCATGAGCGAATTGAATTTTAAAGCAAAATGTAGCTCATTTTCCCGGAGTATGTATGTGTAGATAACCTTTCAGAGCAATGAAGCTGTATGGACTGCGTTTTAACAGCAATTATTTATCTGTAATTGCAAATAGTTTTGCAACAAGCAAACAGAAGGGATTATGGTTTCGTATTCTTGAATTTTCAAAGAGCAAGGGAAACCAGAATACAGACAGAAGTCTGTCCGCAAATCCTTGTGGCATGACAACGGCAACAACAACAACAGGTAGGAAGATAGGAAAGTAATTGCAATTACTGAAATGAGTGCAATTACTGCAATGCGAGCAGCAATAGAAATGGAATACACATTGCGAAATAATTGAGAGGGAATTTCAGCATCCTTGCCAGACGGCAGACAGAAAAGGAGTTAGAGGCAAGGTGGCAACTCGGCAAGGTGCCATGCAAGCCTATGCAATTACATACAAACAGATATACAGATGTACACGTACGCACTCACACATACTATGATACGCACTTGCTCGTTTCATTTACTCACATTAAGCATTATCAATATGGCGGCCATTGCGCATGACGGACGACGGCAGCGCTCGCTGGCCAATCAGCGAGTTGTTATTGCTCGCTTTTGTCAATGTGTGTGTGTGTGTCAGCGCGTATGTGTGTGCTTATTTTTATGTGTGTGTGCGAACAGGTAGCATGAAGTAGGCGTAGCCTATAATCGCAATGAGCATGCAAGTTAATAAAAACATAACCTGTTTGCATGCTGTCTCTCTCTCTCACTCTCTCTCTCTGCTCTCAAACTTTAAAGAGCAACAGATGCTGATATTGTGCGTTTGGTTGAGCGAGCCTACAACTACAGTGGCATCCATAAAAATAAGCAATGCTTTATTGATTTCGTTAATGTAATAAATAAATAGTTATTAAATTGGCTCACACAAAAAACATTTTATAAAAGTTTTTAGAAATAATGTGCTACAGAATATTGTGTATGTGTGTTTCAGTATACATTTATAACAGGTTTAATTATTTTGAAGTTTGATTAAACTTGCTCTGACTAAATTATTTGTTTTTATTTTTGTTTATTTGATATAGCCTAGTTCCGCCCTTTATTGGAAATAAATTATTCACGAAACAAGTTTTGAAAAAAAAAGACAGTATTATAACCATATACATAAGCCTGCTTAAAATAATAAATACAGAAATTATTTTGGATAACCTCTAAATAAAGAATACTAGAATAATATACTCACTTGTTTGCCTTCACTGTGGATTCCCTCTCGCGCTTCATCGCTCTCTCTCTCTCTCTCTGCTACTCTCACTCTCTTTCTCTCTCTTTCTTTCTAATTGAGCAATTTCAATGACGAAGACCCACCGTCCACAGTTTGACAAGCACTGCGGTCACGTTAAACAACTGCGCTCTCGCTCTGGCTGCCGTTCACCGACACGTCGCCGCAGCAACCACCTATTGCAGGCATACTAACACCATCACCTCGCTCGCTCGGCTGGTTGGCCATTGCGTTTGGCCTCTGGCAACAACAACGACGACGACGACGACGGCGGCCTTTACTCGCCTCGCTCTACGGCTGCGTTTCAGTTTCTCTCTTGCGTTGCTCGCGTGCGGTTCGCAGTTCGCCACACCAGGCTCGATTTGTTTTACGATTTCGCCGCTCGTGCGATCAACAACGACGACGACGACGAACGAACTCGCCGCCGGCAGCAGCAGCAATAAACAAATGTCCGCTGCATAAATCAAAAGTTTAGAAATAGCATCAACTCGAGCGCACTAAAATACTCGCATAAATCGAAAACGTGCGCTATAATATCGTTAAAAAGAAAAAAAAATTAAAATAAAAGAGAAGAATGAAAATGAAATGCGGCGACAGCCACTGAAAAGTTGTGTGTATCAATTGTTCACACTCCGCAGCCGCAGTGTTTGTTGTTGTTCTTGTTATTATTATTATTGCTGTTCTTTTTTAACCCATGTACGCAATTTATAAAAGTCACGGAAAATACAGCGGAAAATATTTGTTGCGTAGGGTACAAAATTGCAACACGTGTTTATGCTAACAGTGCGTATGAAAATTCGTTTTCTCTACGTCTGCGGTCGCAGTTATTTTCGTTGATGCCGCACACGTACACATACACACACACACACACAGTACGCGAATTGAGTGAGTGAGTGTGCCGCGTCGCGTTTGTGTTGTGAGGCGACACATGTTTGAAAAATTGCAAAAAATTTTCATCAATCGAAGAGTAAAAAAATAAAAACAAAATACTCAACAAATAAAAGAATAAAAAACACACGGATACGCATCAACGATAGTGATATATAATCATAATACGATATACAGGTGAGTTGTCATGGCGTAGGAAAAGCCGTCGGGCAATCTAGGAATTAATCTTAGTTATAAGAAACAATTCCTAAGCTTTACCAAGCTAATTTGCAGTAAATTAAACGACATTAATCAACACTGTTTTGTAAATGTGCAAAATATTATAATAATATACCAATAAATATGTTTATATGTAATTGTTTTATTATGATAATATAACAATAAAGTATTACATCATATTCATTTTATATCATAAGTTGCGAAACTTATTGCCAATAGTTCTTAGGGTCAGAAAAGTATAAATAGTTTTTTTTGTCATAGAATTTATAAGAAAAGTACAAAATTATTGGGAAAATAACATGTAAATTACATGGAAACGTGAAAAAATATGAGATCGTATTGCCTACGTTTGTGCAAAACACTTGCTTTTGGTATAGAAAAGTGTATACGATACGATAGTACCTTGCTTCAGTATACTAAAGTTTTCCGAGGGCAATTACAAACGATCTTAACTATATAACATTATAATTACAATAATAATAAGATATGATCATTGAAATAAAATAAAATTGAAAAGGCGAAATAGATATATAAAATTTGCACTTGAAGATCACTTTTCATAGCTAGCAATATACCCTATCGATAGAGTGTATACGCTTATATAGAATGCATGTTTATAGCGTTACGGTAAATGTAAATCTGGAGAATGTGTAGTAAAATGTGCAATTTTAAATTCTTACAGCACGATCGATCGATCGATCGATAGCTGCATGAGGCATGTGATTGGATCGGTTTCCAATTTGGGCTTGATTTGCCCAATCTATATGTATATATTTCTCAGTCTATTCCCTAGTCTAGTTTGCCATCTATTTTCGTTTTAATTAGACGACGTTGCGGACAAACAAACAGGCGGCTATTCCAGTTGTCATTCATTCATCACATCACAGAGCACCGCGCCAGAGAGCCTTGCGGTATCCATGAGATACTTTTCGCCATTGTTTTCATATTGTTTTTGTTGTATTTTGTTATTGTTGTTGCTCTTTCGAATTTGCTTATTTATACAAAGTTTTTACGCGCAAATTATCATCATTTTATCATGCAAATTTTGCTATAGAAATGCGAAAATTATTAACTGACTCTACACTTGTTGTTCTTGTTGTTGTTCTTTCTGGCACTCGGGAAAGTTTCTTGGGTGGGTGTCAGAACAGTTGTCGTCGTCTCTTCTCATCGCAATTCTTCGTGGTCGTGCGAATAGTTTAGTTTAGTCGTATTCGATTTTTTTATTTTTTGCTTTTTCGACATTAAAATCGAAAGATCATCATAAGCAGCCTTCTAGTTTATTGGTTAGCGCGTGTTGATCGTCGTTTCGCAACTGATTTATATAGCATGGAAATGGGCGCAGTTGCCGCAGCTTCCACTTTGCGTATTTTTGGAGTTTTTTCTTTCCATTGATTTAGAAAGTTTATGCTAAAATACTGTAATATAATATGCTAGAACAGGAATAAGCTTGATGGTGTGTGATAAGAATCGAAATAAATCAATTATAATGGAATGTAGGTGCGGTATTTCATAATTAAAATATTCTACAGTTGGGTAAGGCTTATAGAAATCTATATATCAAATTTAGTAACTATAGTCCTTGTTATAGCAGAGATCCATAGGTTAAAAGAGATTTATTTCAAATTTTAAAAATTAAAAAAAAATAATCAGCTTAGACGTTGTTTAATAGACAAGCTGTATCTTTAGGATCTTCTATGATAATGTCAGCTTTAATTCTCAAAGTGGGCGTGTCAGGCACAAATTATAATATGCTCGATCTGTGTAAGATATAGAGGAACCTGCATGTTCAATTTACTGACTACAGCCCTTGTAACAACAGAGATCTACAGATAAATGTATATCCAACACATTTTAAAACTTTAATATCATAGTTTTCTATACATTTTTTCGTCTAAAACTCTTCGAGTTACAAAGTCAACATAAATAATATGAGTTTTCCAACAAAGTTGTTTAGGGGCATCATTCACGATACGATACCATGACAATTGTGTTTTCACTTTGATGATTTTACGCACTGACGAAGAGCGAGAAGGAAGAACCGCCTTAATTTGCGTGCAGGACGCGCACCAAGATGAAAATCACAAATCGCTGTGGGCTGCGGCGGTTGTTTGGGCAATTTACATTGCCCCAATGTATCGCTAGAAGAGAGGGGGTACCCTCCTCTGGGGGAGGGAAAGAGGGTAGGGTGGGGCCGGCGATTCATTCAAATGTAGTGCATAAAGTTGGTCTGGCCACGCCCCAGCGAGCAGAGCCCATTAAGTTGACAAATTTCATTCATTAGATGTGCGTGAGTGTGAGTATATGAATATGAATACACTCGTATTGACATTCGCAGCTGGCAATTAAATCACTTGGCGAATCAATTTGAAGTCCCATATTCCAAGAGATATGACTATAATGGCCAGATTGGGCCTAGAGGTTCTTTTTTTCATTACCTCTCTCTCTCTCTCTCTCTCTCTCACCTTCTTCCTCTTCTTTTGCACTCTTTCTTCTTTTGTTTACTTCGAGGGAAACGATAGAAAAAGGTGCTAGAACAGCTTCGAATTTGTTGAAATTTGTCGATTACATTCTATAAACACAGACGCCGCATTGCAGATAATTCGCAGTCACAGTCGTTCCCAGTTCGTAAAACAGAGTTCTCGTCGTCTCTGGGTTCGTATGGTACCGCGGCACCGGAATCTACTATGTACCGCTGCTCGAAACAACCATCTAGTTTGGGAGGACAGTACTATATCACAGCTCGAGCGTGTCGCAGTCGTAGAAAAAGTTCAGAAAGAAAGAGTGAAACTAAGCTTACCATATACAGGTGGGTTTACGCCCCCCTCGGATTTCCACATACCAAGCTCGAATTTCCAAAAGAAAATTAAAACATTTTTATCTCGACTTTAATTAGAAACTAATTGGAAGAAAGAGGGACAATGATTTGATTAACAAAAGAGCATATGGCAATATAACAACTCTATAAAGTCGTATAAACTTGTAGAATATCGAGGTGTCTATTTACATGGGCAGCTGGCTGGCTGGAGAGTGTAGGGGAGAGTAGGGGCTCCCGCATGCAGTTAAATTGACAGGGAACCAAACAAGCGAAGACAATAACAATAACACTCAAATTAAAAGCTTATAAAAGTCAAGCAGACTCACACAGTCACAGTGGGGCAAACAGAAGAAGAAAGAATTGAAAATCTGACAGATAACACAAGTTCCATTGTGCATGTGTGTGTGTGTGAAATAAAAAGTGTGCTGTAAGTCGAGCTGAAAATAAATTAGGTTCATTTCGAGTTCATTTCGAATACGATAAATATGTATCTATGGACAGCAACAGCAGCCGTTTCACATCAGATAAAGTATCTTACAGTTGGAGCTTGCTGCATGTGGATCGTATCGTAGCGTCATTAACTTGGTATCACATCTAGTGGGGCGCTACTTGACTCTGCAGACATAACAGCATTCGTTATCTATCAGATACTTATGCTAACTCGATTACAAAAAAAACTGTGCGTATTGTTGCTATTCTCAAATTTAAAGAATTCGATTAATTAATTCGATTGGTTTAATTAATGAATCTCATCTCACATTTCTTTTTTCTTTTAATTGGATTATCTCTTACAATAAAGGTGCTAGAAAGCATAGGTTAAACATAAAATAGATAGTAATAGTACACTGGTAGAAAACAAAGTGAAAATGATTTCACTTTCCACTATGAAGTGGAATAGATATGTACACACATATTAAGATATCAATTTCTCAATTTTTTAAACATTATTTATGTTATCTGTCATATAAGTAAGTTTCCAGTCCCTTTTTTATGGATATTAGATGCTTTACTTGAATTATTTTAATAAAAGGGCTGTAACGAAAGCTTTTATCATTTATAAAGTTCAACTTAAGTATAGATCTAACAAAAAGGTTCTTATGCTATAAGCAAAGTTTTAATCATTTATAGAGAACCTATATCTTAAGCACTTGCCTTTCTTAATGGTTTTAATATTACAAATATAATCAAAACGTATATTAATCCCTTATATAAGGGAATTTTTTTATACCCTTCGACCATTGAAAATGGTCAAAAAAGGGTATACTAACTTTGTGCAATGTATGTAACAGGCACAAGGAGTCGTGGCAGACCCCATAAATTATATATATTCTTGCTCAGGATCACTAGCCGAGTCGATTGAGCCATGTCCGTCTGTCTGTCCGTCTGTCCGTCTGTCTGTTTGAGACAACGGATCTCAGCTATTAAAAAAGCTAGAGACACCAAATTTGGTATAGAGGTTTCTAAATTTCGCAAGCAGATGAAGTTTATGTTAAATGTTTGATGCCATACCCACCGCCCCCGCAAATCGGTAATTTGTTGATTATTAAGCAAAGTATTCAACTTTTAAAGTTCTGCTTTGGTATGTATAAAAATTATTTCAGGCGTGTGTAATCGAATTCTAAAAAATTCTTTGAAACACTGCAATACCCTAGAGAACTCTTACAAAAATTGCTACTCCAGCTCTTATGGTCTCCAAGATCTGCAAGAAATTTGAGAAAATTGTATCAATTTTTATCAAGTATTTATGTTTTATCGTTAATTTACTAACTTGTATATAATTGAGGCCCATACAAAATATGCTTAAGAACTATCCCGGTCTAGCGCATAAAAATAATTCTCAGAAGAAAGCAAACTATTTCGAAAATTAGCTACAATGTCGAATATGTTCCCATATATATTTGTGCGGGCCACGAGCCGATCGAACAGATTGAAAACATATAGCGTATTTCGTTTCACATTCGAAATTCGCGTCGATACGAGAAGCTTTTTTGCTTGTTTACTTGCGTCAAACATGAAACAAGCCAAAATATCTGACGCTTGGCTAAATGGGATCAGATCGGATCGGCTGGCAGATCGTATCGTATTGGATCTCGTATAGCATCGCATCGCATCGCCTAGGCCGATGACTCAAGAGCAGAGGCAACTTGGCGTTGGTATTTTTGTTACAGCAACAACACGAGAATCAGAGAATCGGAATCAGAAAACAGAAACGGCAGCCAAAACGAAACCAAATGTTTTGTATATATAATCTGCCTCATAGAGAGACAGAGAGAGAGCGAGAGAAGCTGAAAATTGAAAACAGATCCAAGAATATCTCGTATAGCGACGCAGAAACATATACGACGTGTGTGCTCGCCTGCTTTCTTCGTCATCAGATCTGGGATCTTCTATCTCCGATCTCAAGTCTCTTTGCACACAGATATGTATAGACTCCACGCTACGTTGGCATATCGAATGCTCTGACCTTTGCAGTTATTCTATACGAGTTAGATGGATGATGATGCACTTGCTGCTGCTTCTTCCACACGGGGCAGGGCAGGGCAGGGCAGATAAATTTAGAATATTTTCTTCATAAGCAATAACAGAATACCGAAAGCATTCGCCCCATTTAATAATATTGTGTAAAAGTTTATTTTCGTTGCGAGAGGAGAGAGTGTGTGTGTGTGGGAAGAGAGGGGGCTCGCTCTGCAGGTGTAGCGGGGGGTCTAGAGAACCATACTTTGATAATCGTTATTAGAACTTTAACTAAAACTCTGCACTGACTAATCAAGCAAATTGACTAATCGACTCGGACAGCATGAGGTCTCACTCTCTGCTCGTCTCTCTCTCTCTCTGTCTGTCTCTCTCTATATATAGTACTATATATGCTCCCCTAATATTTCATAATTGCGTACAAATGTTTTGTTTAACATAAACGTGAAAATGTGAAAATTTTTCCATTTATCACTAATGGGATTCTCAACACAATTTTTAGCGTGTTTTATGTGTCTCGATTATCGCCGTTTTAATGCTAAACAAAACACCCCCAACGTGGGCAATAAAAATATGAAATATCGTCGACAATTAGCAGGGCAATTGGGTCCAGACCCTCGAGACTAAACCCCGCTCGATTTGAGTAATTGCTATGGTTATATATAGTATATAGAGTAGTTCCACCAATTGGGTGCCATCATTAGCAGATTGTACAGTGTTCATTAATTTCAAAGGTATTTACATAAACAATGAGTATTATTATTGAATTTTTGAATATTCATATTCCAAGAGAAGAGTCGAAGTAGTGACTATGGATGATAAGGTATACGCATTTAATATTGATGAATTTGTAGGATAGTTTGGCTTGCAATTTAATAGATAAGAAAGTTACATTTTAAAGAAGAAACAACTCTTTATAAGCATAAATAAGTGATTTTCTTATGCGTTGGACGCGCCAAACAATATTTGAAATACGTATCATCTGAGCATGTTATGCAGATAGCTATATACCAAATTTGGTGTGCCTAGTTTTTTGTTCAGCTGAGATCAGTGCGTTCAAACAGACAAATAAGGCTAAATCGATTTCTGAGCATTAATATATATATATACTTTAAATTTTAATAACATTTTATATTATAAATATACCACATAATATGTAATTATATTATAAATATACCACATATATTATGAATTATATTATCAATATACCTTATAGTACCTTGTTCTAACCCATTCTCAATCTTTTCTCGTTGCAGCGCTCAAAGAACCAAAGACAACTACAACAACTTCCACTAGGCTATCAATGCATTAGGCGAGAGGCTAGCAAAGCATACCCATTAATCGAAGCTCTTGCATACAGGGTATACATATAGGGTTAGGTGACTTACTTATAACCATGCTGCAACATCCCGCGACAGACTTCTATGACTTGGCTGCTGCCAATGCGGCGGCTGTGCTCACCGCCCGCCACACGCCCCCCTACAGTCCGACGGGGCACAGTGGGTCGGTGGTGTCGCTGCACAACAACAACAACAACAACAATAGCACAAGCAATAACAATAACAATCTGGATATGCTAACGCACAACGGGGTCGGGGTCGGGGTCCTGGGGGGAGTGGGTGTGGGTGTGGGTGTGGGCGTGTCAGCGGGTGGCGGCTCACTGCATCTGAACAGCAGCAGCAGCAATGGCGGAGGCGGCACAGGCAGCGGCACAGCCGGACGCGAATCGCTGCCCAGCTTTGGCTTTACCCAGGAGCAGGTGGCCTGCGTCTGTGAGGTGAGCAAAAGGGGGGAAGCATAAGCAGCTCATTGGGTAAACGATTCACTTGCTTCTCCATTTTCAGGTTCTCCAACAGGCTGGCAACATCGAAAGACTGGGCCGCTTCCTCTGGTCGCTGCCGCAATGTGATAAACTGCAATTGAACGAGTCTGTGCTGAAGGCCAAGGCGGTCGTTGCATTCCATCGTGGTCAGTACAAGGAGCTGTACAGGCTGCTAGAGAATCATCATTTCTCTGCACAGAATCACGCCAAGTTGCAGGCCCTGTGGTTGAAAGGTGAGACGCCTGGCCCCATACTACTGTCCCCTACTGCCCCCATCTGTGCATTCAATCTGGCCAGAACTAACCCGAAATTCTTTCACTGTAGCGCATTACGTGGAAGCCGAAAAACTGCGCGGAAGACCCTTGGGTGCCGTGGGCAAATATCGAGTTCGCCGTAAATTCCCCCTGCCCCGCACCATTTGGGATGGCGAGGAGACGAGCTACTGTTTTAAGGTGAGTTCCTGCCGCTGCTCCAGACCACATCTCCACCTCCATAGCACCTGAAGAAATCGTAGAAATGTCCCGGCAACGCCCCCTTTATGTCAGCCCTCTGTTTACACATGGATTTTATCTGTGAGGGCTTTCAATTGATTAAAATAAAAGACTCGCCTTCTCTCTCTCTCCTCTCTCTCTCTCTCTCTGGCATGTGAATACACTCACTCGTAGGTAGCCATGGTTGCTCCCAATTTGCATAATTTCCGTGATTGTTGCATTTAGAGAGGCGGAAAGAACGGAAGAAAGGGAGAGTCATGTCTAATACCCATGATTTTTTCATAATTATTATATATCTTGCTTGTTCCCATGCAAACTTAAGCTTAAACAATATAAAACAATGAAACTATAATAATAATCGTAAGGTATATAAGAACATTTTAACTAGTATATTTCATTATTGGAGTTTATTTTGTAGAGATCTTGACTCTTAAGAGAGATAAATATATCAAATGGCATCGAGTTTTCTGTATATCTTACGCGTATTTAGCAATTTTTAAATATTGTCTGGCACGCTTATTTCTCACACAAATCAATTATTTCGTTTATAAGGGGAAGTCTTTAAGTCACAGCTTTCTGCTTCAGCATAAATATAGATAAATATAATACCAGCTTGTACTTAAAGTTTTAATATAATTGGTAAATAAATACATAACATATTTAAATAAACGGTTTTAACAGTTGCCAGCAGCAATTTAATAGATGTTATTGTTAGGAATTAGGAAGTATAGAGTTGCGTTAGCCAATTGCTTTTAAGATTTCTCTATTATACTAAGCCCATAACCTTTCTGATCATTATATCATCATTACTTGTCAATCCTTTGCAGGAGAAATCGCGTTCGGTATTGCGAGACTGGTATGCGCACAATCCGTATCCATCGCCACGTGAGAAGCGTGATCTGGCCGAGGCGACAGGACTGACCACCACACAGGTAAGCTAGGGCAGGAGGGGCAAGGGGAATGGGTTATGTGTGGGGGAAATAAACCCCATTGCTTTGACAGAACTCATTTGGGGGCTCAAGTTAATTGCATGTCATTAATCATAGTGCGCGATGATTTTGGCAAATCTATTTTCGGTCTATTTCTGGTTATACATTTTCCTCTCTTTTTCTCTCTCTCTCTCTCTCTTTCTGCCTCTTTCTCACTTTTGCTTACATCTTTTGCAGGTTTCCAATTGGTTCAAGAATCGCCGACAAAGAGATCGCGCCGCCGAGCACAAAGAGTAAGTTTTTTTTGACAGACTATAAAACAGAACAGATTATAGCAATATGTATATATATTATCGGAGTATATGTATACGATATGAATTAGTATTTCGATTGCAATTACAAACGACAACGACAGCACGACGTTTACTTGAGTTTTTTTTTTTCTTCCCAACAAGGTCGCGATGTGGCTTTTTCATTGTGGGCGACATGGTTTTTTTTTTGTTTTGGGGGTGGGGAGGCGTGTGGGGTGGCCAATTAGTGTCAAGGACACGGCCGTTATTCACGTGAAAAAAAAACACACACTCAAAATAACATGTGCATAATACTCGGAATATATTCATACTATATAGTATACCAAGTATTTGTAATGGAAAATTGGAAAATGTCGCTGACAAATTCATGAATATGTTCCACATATTTTAGCTGTTTTTCTTGCCGTTTTTCGTTTGTTTTTCTTTTCTCTTTCTCCTCTGTTTACTCTTGTTGTTGTTTTCATAGGCGCATTCTCATATGTCCTCCAGACGCGACCGATCCATCGATCAACTAACTAAACTACACTATTCTAAAGCTAAACATCTGCATTTCCGTTTTTGAGTAAATAGGAAAACATTTGTGAAACTCTCTTGGAGAGATTCCTTTTGCTCAAATATTGAACATCCTTTCGGGCATCCTTTTCTGTTTGCACACGATCGCGAGATCGTACACTCCCTCTCTCTCTCTCTCTCTCTCTCTCTCTCTCGCGGCTGTTAGAAGTCATGTGAAGTGCAAACAAATGGAAAATGTGAATTGGTAATGGGAAATGGGAACGTCCTAGGCGAAAATGGGTTTTTGAAGTGGCCGCAATTTACTGAGGATGAAGTGAGCCTGATGCTATCGCTCTCGCTCTCTCTCTCTATTCATGAACCATTATGCTAAGCGCTATATCAGTTTTCCCCCTACACAACAATAGACGCGTAGAACCAAAGTTCGCGAGTCGAGCGAGTGTGCCAGCCACGACAGCAAACTGCATAAAAACAATAACAATAATAACAACAACAGCAGCAGCAACAAAAAATTGTCGTAATAAAAATAAAAATTGGCCGCCGTGGCAACCGCAATGCACACACACAGACAGAGACAGAGAGACACACTGCAGCTGACAAAAGTATCTCACAGATACACAGTACCTACTACTGCGTCCTCACTGCCTTTTACTCATCTAGTTGTTGTTGTTGTTGCTGCTGCTGCTGTTGTTGTTGCTGGTAACCCGATATATGTTTATGGCTGTTGCCGGCAGCAGCAGCAGCAGCAGAGGCAGCTACAGCGGCGTAGGCAGCGCTGCTACTTTAACTTTTCATATAGTAGTTTGCGTTTACGTTTACGTTTTTCTCTTTTATTTTATTTTTTGCTCTTTTTTGTTTTCTGTTTTGTTTTTGCGTGTGCAGTGCATACTCAACTCACTCAGTGTGTGTGTGTGTGTAGCAACTGCTAACGGCGCCAGCTTCAAAAGTTCCAAGTCCCTAAAGCCATTATCAGGCCATATCTTCCGATCACAAGTGTATCCCATATACCTGGACTTTCACCTGGTATTTTATTTGATTTAATTATTAAGTAATATTCTAAAATTCCTTTTGCACTCTTCTACAGCTTTAAATCAACAAAAACAAGCCTGTCTGTCTGTATGAACGTCGAGATCTCAGCTATTGTACTAGTTAGAGATGTCAAGTTCAGTAGAAATATTCTTGTATACAGTATGTACAAAAAGTATATTTCATATTTGGAATATGTTGCTTCTTGCTGCTTATAAATACACATATATAAAGTGTACATGCATCAAATTTCAAATAAATTAATTTGACTTTAAATACAGAGTTATTCAAGCCAAAGTTCTTCATAATTCGTAGAGACTCAGAAATTATTTGCACACAGATTAAATATATATAACTTTAGATTTATTCGAGACACTATTAAAAACCTATATATTTATTCCCATTATTATGCATTAAAATAGAGAGTTTCGAAGATACCCGTTTCGTTTAGCGAAAGAAAAAGCAAAATGCCATACGCATATAGTCGACTGTCGATGATATAGCCGTCACAATGACCCGACATCGATCAATATACATGTTCAGGAAGAGAACATATCTCTTATTGCTAACCTGAAAATGCCAGAGATTCGTTGCGGCACTCAGCAGATCCCAATTCGGTGGGACCTTTATGGCGAATTGCTGCTCGCCCACATACTGATAGATGGCATAATACATGATCAATACCATAATGGGAAACAATATGGGGAGCAATATGAAGAAGAGCATGCCGCATGTGTAGATGCATTTGAGGAGCGTCGGAAAGGGTAACTGTTGCACCCAAATAAAGAACAGGTTCTCCACCAGCGGATGCATGTAGTAGACCAAGCGACCCGGCCACGAGATCGTATCCCACTGCAAGTAAAAGCGAGGTTAGAAAGGGAAAGAGAGCGGGATAGAATGATAGAGCTTACGACTTTGCGCTTGTGCAACGGTTTCTTCCAGGTCTTATGCATTTCCACAGTCAATTTCGGTTTTCGATTTTGTATTTTTTTTTCTAATTTTAACTAGTTTCTATATAATGGAGTTTATTTATAAAGCCTACTCTACGGCCACAATTGGTAGATAGTTTGGGTGAACCAACTTAATAAATGGTAGTATAAATCTTTAAAAGAGTTTAGATTGTTAGATAGGTTACATATCTTCAGCTATATACGATTCCTAACAGTGATAATTCTCTGTTATCCATTATTAAATACAAATCACTTTATGTTTCTATATCATATGATATAGGTTATACCATATAGACCAGATAGTAAAGTCAGCTAAACACTTATTTCTTAGATAGATTATTAAATAGATAGATTATGTTAATATATCGATTTAATTCCCTATCATATCCTATTATAGCCTACCAATATCTCTATACAATTTTATGAAGATATTCTAAATGTGCAGTTTGACAGTTTTTTTTAAACGTATCTACATTAATCAGTTCCTAGAGGTTCCTTATCTAGTTTGTAGTGCCAATTACATGATTAAATCGAGAGCATTTCCAATATTCTTTATCTCAATTAGATATGTGTAAATGCCTGCTTTGATAGTCTTTTAAGATGGTCTATCTATTTCAGAGAGATTCCAAAGATGCCAGCACTTCAATCGGATCTTTTGGGTACCCTCCGCTTCAATAAGATAAACGACAGCCGAGATTCAGCATAAAGACAGAGGCAGAAAGAGAGAGAGAGAGAGAGACCTTACTGCTACTTCATAAAGAGTTCCAGTTCCAGTTGCGATCTTTCAAATCCTCCCCTCTCTCTCTCTACCTCTCTCTATCAGGCTATTCGCAGTGCCAGTGGTTCCCAGTCTCGTTGTTCATTTCGCTAAATGCGCGAGTGAGTCTCTCCCCCTCTCTGTATGTGCGTGTGTAACTGTGTGTATCTGTGTGCGTGTGTGTGTATGTGTGTGTGTGTTGGTTTTCGGGCAGCGCTGAGGGCTCATCGTTTGCTTTCGAGTTCGTCGAATGCCACGGTTGGCTGGAGGGTAGCTGGAAAGAGTATCAGGTTACCACAAAATGTGCGTGTGTTCTTTATTCGTTCGCCTCAGCGCCGTCGCCGTCGTCGTCATCGTCGCCGTTGCTGCGTTGTTGTTGTTGTTGTTGTCGTCGCCGACGTTGACGTCGTCGCTCGCAGCGCGTTATTCATTTTTATTCGTTTTATTGTACATTCTGTTTTTATTATTATGTATTTTGCGCTTTTGCCCGCTCTCTCGATCTCTCTCTCTCTCACTCTTGCTCTTTTGTGCGCTGCGCCCCTTGCTCTGCCTATGTACACACACACACATACATACACACGCTGATGCACGTTCCCTCTCCCTGCCCGTCGTTGCTGGAGTTCCGTGACGCATTGGCAGCCGCGTTGGCCGTCGCTGATGGCGTTGATAATGATGTCGTTGGTGATGATGGACCGGCATGGAACTGAGACCCCTCAGCCTGGCTGCCACACACTCCTCTGTCGGGTGGCCGTGCGCGTCAAGAGATTTGCCCGCCTATAATTAGAACCCCATTTATGGGGCACCCCTACTCTCTGTGCCTCCAGGATTGCCCCTAATTGCAACACCTTTTCCTTCTCTCCCCCTTCCCTGCCAGAGCGTGCTCCACTCGCTGCTGCTGACACATTTTTTCATTGCCAATGCTCAAGTTGTTTCTAGGGTTTCGCTTGCTTCACTGTATCTCTCTCTCTCTCTCTCTCTCTCTCTCTCTCTGCCTCTCCCGCTTTGGAAACTTTGCCCACTTTGAGCGGGGCTACCTAAGCGGCTTATGGGCTTTAAAAGTGTTAAGACTTCAAGGTGGGAGAGCGCTCTACAAGTTCATTGGTCAAGTGGAACATGCTGTCTGAGGCAGCTTGAGAACTTCCAAAACAATTTCCAATTAAGAATAAATCCTATTTTAATAAAGTGTTCCCACTTTGGATTTAAGCTGAGAACATTTTACCTTAAACTAAGCATGAGAACATCCTAAACTATTGTGACATTCAAAACAATTTTAAATTCAGAATAAACCCTAGTTTTATAAAGTGTTTCCACTCCTGAATTAATCTGAGAACAGTTTTATTTACAACTAAGTCAGTTTGAGCACTTCTGATACGCTTGCGACATACAAACTGTGTTCAATTAAATGAATAGTCCGGTTTTATAAAGTGTTCCCACTAGGAAGCTAATCTGAGAACAGTTTTACTTAAAACTAAGCTTGAGAACATCCTAAACCATTGTGACACTCAAAACAATTTCAAGTTGAGAATAAACCCTATTCTTATAAAGTGTTCCCACTCCGGAGTTAATCTGAGAACAGTTTCAGTTGAACTCCCTCCTAGTTATACAAGCAACCCAACTCGTTCAAGCCAAAGTTCATTTGGTACAAGCTTCGATAGAGATTGATTTGCAGATTTCGCTGATAGCAACTCTTGCCATATATCATTCAGACAGATGTAGGTCTCTCCAAGTCCAAGTCTTCCCCTCCCAGCAAACGCGAGCATCAGCTGTTTTACTGCTTAACAATCAAAGGCAGATTTATCAGTGTGAGGAACAAGAGAGTCAAAACAAATCAAAAACAGCCGGTAGAGCTCTCCCCCCATCTCCCCCCTCCCCAACTCCCTTGGCCACATGCTAGTCAGTTAGTCCGACAACGACACATCATATGGTAGATCGTTGGTGGATTTCCAAGAAATTCCATTGCTAATAAAAATTATAAGCCAATAAATCGTAAAAACAAATAAACAGTCGCTGGCACACACACACACACATAAAGTCGGGGAGTCGGTTGGGAAAAATGAAACGCTGTTTCAAAACTGAACTTCAAGACTGAAGAAAAGGACGGAAGAGCACAGCCCAGCGCGATCGAAGCAGGAGAAGAACGAACAGGTTGAGTTATCGCATTGCGCGATCGGAACACAAATCTCGAGATGTGTGCGCAGCAGGACACCCAACTAAACGGTGTCCGTCGATTGGGCCAAGGGGCCAGGGCCACGATCAGCGAGAGGGGAAGAGAAGAATCTGAAAAGGTGTTGATCATAAATTATCATTTAATTTACGCATGTGTGTGGTGGTGTTATCCCTCTTGTTGTTGTTGTTGTTCTTCTGCATCCAAATGACTTGACAGAGAGATCGAGAGTGCGAGGGAGAGGCAGAGGCAGAGGCAGACAGAGAGGGGTAGCCTGCCCGACTGGAGCATCTTCGACTAGTCCCTAGTCGTAGTGTTGTAGTAGAGTTGTCCCTAAGCATTGTCCCATTGTCTACAACTATGTTTCGCTTTCAGTTTGGATTCGGTTTGGGTTACGCTCGCCGTGTAGAGATCGTAACGATTAACCGAAACTCTCGCATCGTTGTCATCGTTATAAAGCATATTTTATCTTACGATAGTTCGAGTCGGAGTCGGAGTCGGGGTTGGGATTGGGTTGGCGTGTGGCGCATTTTATGCTGGCTGCGTTTTGTTTTGACAGTTTTTAATAATTTTGTTGCTTTTTAATTGCTTGCCAGGGCCGAATCGCCAGACTGTCAGATCTTTTTCAAGCGATAAGATCCTCCTAAAGTGTTGGACAGCTGAACCCCTTGCGATGCTTAATCGAAGATTGTTAAATTGAAGTGTGGGTTTTATTGAGGAGCTACGTATGTTAAAAGATAATTGTAGAGGGTTTTATGAACATTACGATTAGAGTAAGAATTTCTATACAGATCGTTAGTTAGACTATAGAAGATATAATCGATTTAATTACAATTAAATAAATAACTTCTCTTCGATATCTTATAAAGCAGCCTATTTAGCTAGCTTCCTCTTCTAGAGGTTCTCTCTAGCTTACTAAGTTAGGGATCTACAATCGATCTCATTACTAATTCGAGATCTCTAAATATCTTTGATCGGTTTCATTAACTGAAGATCTCTTTTAACTTTACTAAAGCAGGTTATCTAAGTTGGTATTCTAATAGTCTTCCTTCAACTTCTCGAGACTGACTGCCCATAATCAATTTATCTCTCTCTCTCTCTCTGTCTGTTCTTCTATGCGCTCCGCATCTCAGTTTTGCCAAGTTGGCCAAGCCCAACATAATCCGATCATGGCGATTATTGCCGAGCTAATGAATCTGCTTTATGCAGCTCCAATAAGCACGACGGTCAGACCCAACGATCGATCGAAAGCTAAAAAAAAAAAAAAAAAAATCAATTGAGCAAACAAGTAAAAATTAATTCCTCATCGATGGACAGCCCCCAAAAAAAGTCCAAGAACCTTCGATGGGGACCACACACACTCACACGACGTGGTCGCGTTGTTGTTGTTGTCTGTTATATAAACTCTATGTGACATTCACGCATCGGGGCACTGTCCTTGGGGCGGGCAGCTTAGCTGTACATAAGGTTCGACCTGTATTTTATAATGCAATCAGTTGGGCATGCATGGTATATAGGAAAATACGAAGGACCTGCCGTAAAAGTAGGTGCTCTACCTTGCTCTTCCTGTCTGAGACCTCGCTCTCTCTCTCTCTCTCGCTGTCTCTGTCTCTCCCTCCCTGAGCGTGTTAATAAGTGTTGCAGCGAGCAGCAGAGCCCAGCAACAACAACTATGAAATTCTGGTAACTTGATATCATTGTTTATATTCTGCCTCTGCTTCTTCTTTCCTTTGTTTGCTCCCCACTTTTGCCTGACTGACTGGTTGACTGGGTAGCCCAGCGCGCTGGACGAGTGGATAGATGGACAGCTGGACAGCTGGCTGAATGGATAGATGGATGGTTGGTTGGTTGGTTGGGCTAGGGATGGCCCAAAACGGGATGGGTTGGGCAGCCATTGCTCGCTTGGCTTCCTCTTCCTCCTCTCCTCCTCTCCTTTGCTGTTTGCTCAGCCTGTTTGCATGCAGATCTTTCGGGTTGTTTTACTTTGCGGTTTGGCCAAATTCTCTAGACCCATTATCGATTTTCTTAGGCAGCACATTGAGATTTCCAGGAAATGAATGCATTATAGATATACTAAAAAACGGTTATTACAACTATTATATCATCTTTACTCTTTAATAGAGGATGCGTAAAGAAGGGAGTGTCCCTTTATAGCGTTCCTAGGAAAGACCTTTCTCAACTATGTATTTCCTAGCAAACACTTTACCTTAAGCATATTTTAAAGATTATAATCGTTTCTTCCTCTTGCCGAAAATGGCCAAACTGCGACCCTTTTTAAAAAGTAGTTTTTCTATAATTTCCCATCTAATAACTTGATATTCCAATCCTGAAAAAGATATCTCGCATACAAGTTCATGCTCAAATATATGCCAATTTAAATATTAAGATATTCCAGACACTAAATATGTCTTAATAAATGGATAAGTTTCCAATCGTTCATATTAATCTCAAGAAAGTGCTTTCTTATATGTCTTTAAGTTTTAATCTTAAGTTATTCCAAACTATAATATGAGAAAATATATAGAGAAGACCTTAATGTTTTTTTTGGTACTCCCAATAAGAAGCTTTCTTATAGATTTGACCACAGTATAAATATCTATAACCTACAATATTATCCTAAACTTGTAATTCGAGATTACCGACTCCCACATATCGAAGAATGTGCGATAACAAGAAGAAGAAGAGGTAGGAGAAGAAGGGCCACCCCAGCGAAGCTGCCACCAGAAGCAAACAAATAGAAGAAATCGGACAGCGTGGCAATTATGGAACACTACAAGGGGCCCGCCGGATTGCCCACATGCAGATGCAGATGCAGATGGATGCGAGGCTACAATTACACGAGCCATCGAATTGGCCAAACAGCTGGATCCGAGACAGTGCCGGCAAGTCTGCGCCTGCGTCTGCCTCGCATCGCCGTATGTGGCCACTGCCAAGTCCTGGTCCGGTCGAGGGGCTGGGATTAAATTGCGCGCAAGTCAGCAAATAACTTGCACAGATTGGAGGGGGGAGGGGAAGCCAAGGCAGCAAGGGAGTGCAGCTCGAGCTGATCGCTCGCAATGATCTGGCCGCGGCGGAGGGCTACAAATTTGTCGAGTGTGCGCTTAAATGTTTTCCCATTGGCTCTGCCCCTCGGCGGGATCGGAGGGGGAGCTGCAGCCCTTGCCTGGCATCGTTGTCATCAGTTTTTTTTCTGCTGCTGCTGCTGCTGCTCCCTGGAAACTGGTTCTTGGCGCTCGCAATTGGGATTCGCGACAAGATTAAGATTAACACACACTTTGCACAGTTGCTCGAATTTCAAATACCCCTACTGCCTCAGCCCCTGCCCCCGCCTCTGCCCCTGTGCCTGTGCCTGTCTTGTTATCGCTATTGCGGCGAATTGGCCATTAAAATGTCAGGACAGTTTAACACCAACAAATTGAGCGACTCCGTGTGTGAGTGAGAGTGTGCTACAATTCCCAACGGGTGTGTGTGTGTTTGTGTGTGTGTGTGGAACTGGGCCAGCTTCCACCCCAAAAACAGACGGTGGCGATAAAAACGACACTTGAAAGTCATTTACAGCATCAGCCGCAAATAATAAAAGTCAAGCTGCTTAACTGCTGTACCATTGGCACAAGTGCAAACGAGACAGCAACACATGCTCGTACACACTGAGAGCGCGCAGCTCAAATAACTGAAATCAGATGCGACGACGCTCTCGTGGGGCGAATTGCATTGAGCCGCTCTCCCACTCTCTTTCGCTCTCTCTGTGTTGTTTGTTTATGTATTGTGTGTTTTTTCTGTGGGTGTGCGAGAGGCGACACCTTTCGTTACGTGAGTAGTGCTGTGATGTGCTGTGCTGCTCTAACACACAGAGCGAAAGCGGCAACCTTGCCAGACTTCTGTGCAAGAAGAAACTGAAACCATTTATAGAAATTCCTGCCGTTTGGGGAGTTGGAAATATTCAAGCAGACAATTTCCTTCCGGTTTTGTTTTCAATTGCCCGCCCTGCCGTTTGTCATTTGTTTATAAATATACTTGCGCGTGTGTGTGTGAGTGTGGCTACTGTTGACATGAGTAAATTAGTTGCTGCAATTGACACATTTTAAATTAAACGCCGCTGACGTCCCGAACAACTGTTAATGAGGCACAGTTTGACAGTCGCTGAGAGAGCGATGTCGTGGAAGAGGGATAGCAGTATAAGTGTATTTCAGTGAATATTAACACTCTGAATTAATTTAAGTATCATTTTTAATTTGAATTTTATTTAAATTGCATTTTTTAATCAATATCAAACTTTTTTGCCTTTACAGCGGCTCAACGGACAAACAACACTTGGACTCGTCCAGCGATTCCGAAATGGAGGGCAACATGCTCTCCAGTCAAAGCGCACAACAACAACAGCAACATGCCGCCCCGCCGCATCACTCGCACCACGCACAGCAGCAGCAGCAACAGTCGCCCAGCAGCAACAGCAATAACAACAACAACAGCAGCATCAACAACAACAACAACAACAGCAGCAATGGCAGCTTGCATCAACATCAGCATCAACAGCAGCAACAGCAACAGCTGCAACATGTTGCCGCCGCCGAGCAAAGCCTGCAACACCATCAGCACCAGCAACACGCAGCTGCAGCAGCAGCAGCGGCTAGCAAGAGTAGCGCTGCTGCCGCCGCTGTCGCTGTGGCCGCATCCCAAATGCCGCCGCTCTCAGCCGCCGTCGCATATTCTCATCTGCATAGCGTCATGGGCGCCATGCCCATGTACGATATGGGCGAGTATCAGCACTTATGATTCTAGTTGGAGGCTGCCGCTGTCGCCAGCAGCAGCAGCAGTAGCAGTAGTGGCAGCAACAATACCAAGAGCAGCAGCAGCAGCAGCAGCAACAGCAACAACAACGGCAGCAATATCGCCTGCAGATGGCCAGCAACATTACGGCAACGCCAGCAGCGCAATCAGCTGCAGCAACTGCATCAGCAGCACCAACAGCAGCATCAGCAGCGACAGCATTCGCATCCGGAAAACTTTTACTTCTAAGGATCAACGACAACAGCAACAAATTTTTACTAAAACAAGGCACCTTTGCGCATAACTTGGCATTTTCTATATATACACAACCCGTAGATTCGTATATATGGAAGAGAGCGAGACAGAAAGAGTAGAGAAAGAAAGAGAGAGAGAGAGGATTGCATCTGAATCTGAATTGCGAATCCTTTGTAGCAAAAGAATATTGAAAACTTCATTGATCTGTATATAGCTAGGCTTTAGTTTTAGAGCGGTCGAGCGCGGAACGTAGCTATCGGTCTATTGATAATGATAAATGTAAATTTATAGACTTATTATCTAATGTTTGGCCGTTCTCTGCTCAACCGCGAATGCAAATCAAATCGAAATGTGCAAAAATTATATATATATATATATAAACTCTATTAAATTATTTTCTATTTAATTATAATTATTATTATTTTTAAAAAGTAAATATACATATAAAAACTCTTAAATATACTAGTTAAAATTGAGTTCTCTATGGGGAAAAGTTCAACTTTTATACTTTTAGCAATCACGTTTAACGCTCACAACGATAATTGATATGAATTTATTGCAAAGTTAATCGATAACTCACTCACCAAACAAATCGCATAACGTATTTTTATACCCTTCGACCATTGAAAATGGTCAAAGAATGGGTATATTTTGTGCAAATGTATGTAACAGGTATAAGGAGGCGTGGCAGACCCCATATATGTATATATAATAATTTACGATTATTAAGCATATTAATTATAGAACTTATAAAGTTCTGCTTTGGTGTGTATAAAGCTGAATGCAATATGAACCAATCCCCCAAATTACAATCCGATCGCACCAATAACACAGAAGTTATTCAAGTCAACGTTCTCAGTAAAAATGTACGAGCAGCAGCCGGCGCGCTGCTTTGAGCAGTTGACGTCGACATCGGCGTCGCAACGCGTCGCTTCACTCATTACTCGCTTGTCTGTATGAGTGCGAGCGAGTTAGCCATATGAAGTAGAATTATTTGTGCAGAATACTCCGTTTGAAATAATAAGTTACACGTTTGTAAAAATTGAGAGAAGGGTATCTTACTGCCGGGCGTGCTCGCCTGTAGCCTTACCGACTTGTTTTTATTATTTTATGGAATTAAAAGTAGGAGAATGAGTGTTATAAGCTCATATATTTCCCATATTCCTACTTTTTAATACACTGCATCAATGATCAATCCATAACTACCTGCGCTCTACTCCTGCTTCTCATTTCAATCCGCTGTCATTACCCAAATCTGACCACAACAACGAGCACAGTTCGCACTAATCCGCGGCGACAGGTAAACCCGCTAATGCTAATAGCCGTGGATAATGGACTTAGCAGTCGCCATCGTTGCCGTCGCCTTTGCCGTCGTCTGAGCGTGAGCGCGCGCGCGCCCGCCTGCTTCATGCACACGTCCCACACACGCGCCTCTTGGTCGGAGTCGCGACGCATGTAATGAGCATGTTAATGGCAACAGCGTCTGCCCATCAAGTCGTCAGCAACGTCACCTGGCAACTCGGCATTGCCGACTCGAAGGCGGCGCTTGGCAACCAAAATGCGCAACGTTACGAATCTTTTTCAACAGCCGAGGGTGGCTGCTGTCTGACTGGCTGGCGGCATAACAGACTCCTGTGCTCCTTTCGATTTGTCGATTGATACTCTGTGAACACAAGTTGCAGACTCCGACGCCGTCGCCGCCGCCGCCCAACCACCCCGTTTCCCGGCCAACACACACGTGTCTGACGGGGAGTGCGTCGCGCTGCTCTCCCGCTGATTGAGTCTGCGTATCTGGTTACAAAATATTTTGACTTCTTTTATCTTGTGAGACAGATTGTTTATACTTTAATTAACGGCCTTAAAGTGTCTGCTCGCTAGTTGCGAATTTAATGAGAGGTATCCTAACTGGACAAGAGTTGTAACATTATAATTGGGACAAGCCGGCCAATTGTCGTCAAGTTTACCCATTCAATTTAAAGATAAACATGTGGGACTAAAAAATCGAAAGTCTATGACATTATCTACCTGGCCCGCAGTCCAAAGTACTCAGATCTCACGCCTTTAAAACTAAAATTTTAAGCAAAAAGACGTAGCGTACCCTGAACCCTCGACGGCTGCACCGCACTCGATTCCACGAAGGTGACAAATGAGGGGATTACAATTAATTCAATGAACATATGGACGGGCGGTAACGGGATGATTTGATGAATAGCCACAAATCGGCTTAGAGAAACACAAAAAGATGGACAGCGGAGGAAGTAGTACCTCCTGCAGCTCCTCTTTGTAGTATCTTTTAATCTCTGACTGAAATTGTCCATGAATTTTATTGAATCGAAAAAACTGAACAAGGTGTCGATTCTAGGCTACACTTTATATTTATTATTGTAAATACATAAATTAAAATCGCATGAAATATATTTAAAAATTTTCATTTTCGCTCTCGCCTCGAAACGGAATTTTTGAGAGGCTCCACATCAGACTCATCGCTGGACTCGGACTCAGACATAGCTTGCTTACGACGTTGCTGTGGCTTTTGTTTTCCCGACTGCCGCGGTGCATTGTTGTCTGAATCGGATGTTGTGTCATCGGAACTGTCATCTGACTCCTCTTCATCCCGCCGTCTTGTAGTTCGCTTCTTGGTGCCACTTGCACCTTCGTTTCTCTTGTTTTTTGTTACATTGCCAGCTCGTTGATTTTTTCCGACTGATTTGGTAACTTTAGTTTGATTTGGACGTTTCTTTATTGATCGTGACTCTTTGGGTGTTCCATCCGACTGAGTACTCTCTGCAGGCTCATCCACCTGGAGACATTCATTAAGACGCGTCTCAAAGTCCGTAACAACTGCTTTCAACTCCGGTTTGGCCAATTTAGAAGTGTTGCTTATTATCAGCTTGAAGGATTGATAGACCTCATCTATCTGCACCTTATCTTTGAAATGCTGCAAATTATCAATGAGTTTTTTGATCGCACGCTCGTTGTAACTGAGCAAACTGAGACAATATGCTATATCACGCCATTGACGCTCCATGCGGGTGAGAGGAAAACGTAGACACAACTTCTCCACCAGTGTCTCAATTTGCCGATCCTTTTGTATGAGTCCCAGTATGTATCGCATAATGGTGCGATATTTATCCTCTTCCAGATGTAGATTAGTGTCACCCAACTTGGAAATGATGTCGGGTAGAACATTATACAATATATTTGATTTGTTGGCAATCTCCTTGAAAAACTGCTGCGTAATATTCTTGATCTCATCGCTCTCGTCGACAATACACAGTGCCAAATCGGCGATTTGTCCCTTCACGCGTATCATTTCATGTAGAATCAGATGAGACAGCATCTTGACCGCAGTTAAGCGCAACTCTGTATCCTTCTCATGCAGCTGCGAGTAAAAGTGTCCGGTCCACGGTTCGATGACGTTCGGAAAGCGAAATGTCAAATCCGATAGGCCAACTACCGAGTTGCATTTAATCTTTATATTATTGGTCATGTTCAAGATGTTCATGAGAAAAGACATGTTCGTTTCGCAAAACTTTGACGAAACAGTCATCAATCGTGCCAGCGTCAGTGTGGCTGCCTGCTGTAGTTCCTGGTTACGATACTCACCAGGTCGCTTACATATATCAATTATAATTGGATAGATTTTGGACATCAGTGCGGTCGGCTCATAGAGAAGCATATCCTCACAAATCGCATTTATCTCCTCGGCAATGTTATCCTCCGCTGTGGCACCCACCAAGTCATCGTCGGGCTCCTGCTGTGGCTCTGCAGCAACGTTAGAAAGGCGTTTACGCACCTCCATAGCGGATACGTTCATTGTCTGGCGCCGTAGTGCGTTCACGCCATCCTTCTTGTTTTTCTTCTCCTCGAGAGCGGTCAATTCTTCGCGATATTTCATATTATTATACACATCCATGTCTAGGAAAATCATCTCCTTAATGATCATATAGCCGACGCAAAACACAAAACGCGAGGCTAAGTAGACGTGCATCCGTCGTTTTCCACCATCAGCTTGTTGGGATAATGGTTGTAACATTGTCTGCGATATGGGCAGTTGTTGTGAATGGGGAATCTCTGTGTCCTGTGTCGGAGCGGGTTCCGCTGGAGCAGATGATATTATTATCCAGCGATCGGTAAAGCGTGTAATCAATTCGTTTATTATATTCTGGGCGAGCTGATCCGGTGCCTGGCAAATGCGGTAATAATACTCTAAGAGACTCATGGTAAGTGCATCGAAATCCGGCAATTGAGGATGAAAGAAAAAGTCAAGATATAAACTGGTAATCTGCTGAACGAACTTAGCATCACTCGGGCAACGTTTGTAATACTTGGTGTTATTGTTTGCATCGATGCTATTGACTAACAGTTGCAGGCATCCGGTGAAAATGCGTGGATCTTGTTTCACGCGCTCTCCCGTGGCAATGTCCTCGATAATGCTGCGATTGGCTGAGGCCACTGTTGGTTTTGCCTGTGCGGCCATAATCAACAGCTGCAAAGCCAGGCGAGATTCGTTTTTCGTAGTGCCCTCAAGTTTCAGCGTAAAACGTTCGTAGAGCACCTGAATTATCAGTGCATCAATTTTCTCGCTAGCCACCCACTCGCTCATCAGCGACTCCATGGCCGTGTAATGTCCGTACTCGATTTCGGACAAAAAATTTGACAGATTCTGCACAACCTTAATGGCATGTGCTCTTCCCGTATGATCCGTTGTGAACAGTACTTTACAATATGCATTAGAAACAGCATCACGTTTCTCCTTGTCCGACGACCACACTAGATTCAACATGCGCTGCATGCCAATTTGTGTCCCGTGTATACCAAAGAGATATCCCGTTGTGAACAGATCAACTGCTTCAAAAACATCCGTATTGGTTTTTGACATCAACATTTCCAGAATTTTCGGCATCGCCGATGTTGCGACATGTGAGAACTCAATGCTGTCCTTTAAGAACTCAACCGTTTTAATTTGCTTCTTCATTTCCTCGCTCTGCGTTAAAGAAAATAAATCGTTTAGAGCCTAACAGTGGTTTATAAATGTGGTTAATACTAACACTATCCTTGCATCCGTTGGCGAGCGAAATAAACGTCTTAAATAATGCCAAAAGGTACACACATTTCTCCTCTGGGTTCAGTAATTGACTTTGAATTAAGAGGAAGGATTAGATAAATACTTAGTTCAAGTAAAGGCATGCTCCTACCTCAGTTCTTGATTGCCCGCCATATAGTCAGCTTTGCGTACTAACACGGTAGCTTCCTTGTAGGTCTTTTCTTTGAGAAGCGGCAAAATCTTTTGAACCAACGACTCATAGTCTTCCTCCTTGTCAAACTGAAGTTCTGGAACTAAAAACAAAGAAAGTTACAATGCATTGTCAAATCAATTCAAGTATATCTGCTTACATTCCCTTAAATTCTCTTCAATAATGGGTAATAATTCTGGCCCAATCGACTCATATTGCTCGTCAAGCTTTTTAGCTTCTTTAGCCTCCTCGGCAAGCACTTCGTCTAACTGTTCCATAACCTGTACTTCCTTCTCATGCTTTTTTATGAGCTCTTCCAGCGTTAGCTTGCCTGAGTACGGATTGTTTTCAAGAAAAGCCTTGATCAGTTGCACGGCAGACTTGCGCACCAAAGAGCTTTTGTCGTCCAGTCTACACACCGTCTCGCGCAGTACCCTGATTTGAAAGCTAAGCGGTATTGCATGCTGTTCCTTCAGATGATGCCATATGTGTAATACCTTAGAGCGCACATGTGCCGACACATCGTTGACATGGGCTAGCATAATCTCCAAGAACTCATTACGAGCTTCTTTCATATCCTCGTCCAGCTCTTCAGAAGTCAACTCTCCCACCACAGCATCGCCCATGATCTGTAGCACACAATTTCGTAGAACATGAGATTCGCAGTCAAGTAGCTCTTCGCCAAGTTTGAAAAGATGTGGTATCATCAGTTTGGGCGCAATGCTGGAGAATTCGGTAAGAAAATTGGAAAAGTTTCGGGATACAGCTGTATCCGATGTATCTAGCGTCAGAGCCTCAACAACATCTTTCATAATTATTGAGAACACTGAAGTTACACCATATTCTTCCTGGAGCAGCAGTATACCATTGGCCACTGTCACTGCGGCATGCTCTGTGCTACGAAGTATTTGCAATATGCGTGCCGGAAATGTTATTGCATGATTGTAGCGCTTAATCGCAATACCGAAGATGTGGAAAAGTGTTTCGATAATATGACGATTATCTGGCCGAGAGGGTACTAGTTCCAACGTGCGGTAGCAAATGTCACACAACATTCTGCAATAGTAAATATTAGTTTATGATTATTGAAAGAAGACTGCTTATACTCACGATACAAAATTCTCTTCGGCCACTGGTGGACTCCAGAGCTTCTCCAAGGGGTTCTGCATGACATTATAAAGTTGAACCAGGAATTTGCCCCTCTTCACTTCCCAATCAGGGTACTGCTCCAAGACTTCAGCCTGTTTGGCGCGTTTTTTCTGCTGATTCAATTGCTGCTCCTGCTGCACTTGTTGGACAATGATGTCAATGCGTTTGACTACATTGATGATCAAATACAAAGTCATTTTGGTGAGATTGAGATAGCGCACACGATTGTGAGACGATGGTGGCTCGTTGCTATTAAGCAGTGGTGTCAGCTCTTGGCCCATTCTATCCACGGTGATGTACAACAAGTCAAAGGCACGCATTATATTGCGAATGGTATTGGAATCTTTCGCTGTGTTTTCTATTATCGAATAGTAGGTATCAAAATGCTCAAATATATAAAATGGATCACGCTGATGCACCTTTGATTTGCATGCTATAAGGAATTTAGAAAAAAAGAAAAAAAGTTGGTGGTACTGTACTGTTTTCGTATTATTTGAAATAGACGCGCGTAGCTTATCAGGGGAAAGGACACATCTCAAGGCGGAAAGATATGTTGTTTAAGATCAACGGAGATGTGTCCTTTTCAAAACAACATATCAACCTCTAGAAACAGCGACATAATTTGCTCTAAAAATGTACTGTGCGGAGAAATGCCGCTATGCCGCCAAACAGAAGCATTCATTTTTGACTTACCGAGTAATTGATCTGGAATTTCATTGGGTGTATATATTTGTTGCACATAGTACTGATCGCCTCGCGAGTTAAGTAAATCGCCGTTTTTAAGCGGTAAAATAAATTGAAAATCCTGTGAATCGTCCATCTTTAAACAGTTTAAATTAAAATTCGACGCCTATCTAATGCCGTCGTTTGCCTATAGGGATGGGCGCTGGGACAAATACATACACTATCTGGCAACACTGAAAATATCGATAACAAACGAAAATGACAATCGTCAGCACACTAAGTTATCGTATTGCAGCGCGTGTAGTGAGGCGCACGTTGTTAACAATTTCCTACTTAACATAATAATTTGAAAAAAAAAACCATCATGCAAGGGGAAAGCAATGAAAATGAAAAACGTAAAAGACCAAAAAAGAAAGGAAATCGTTTTATGCGCAATGCCAAGGGATTTGCCAAACAAGGAATTTTCGGACGCGGCACTCATATTGACGACGAACAGTTTAGCTACTTCATTAATATTTTAGATGCAATGAAGGCTGGTTTCGAAGATGCTGAGGAGCGAGGTGTGTAGGTTAATTCCTGTTATATATTAACGGAATTCAAGTATTATTTAACTTTCAGTCAACATGGCCAACAATGTCTTCGATCAGACAGTAGACAAGGAGATTCACCTGGCCTCTAACCAAATTGTTTCCAAAGCCCTAGAATCATTAATTGGTTTTGTAGACGCAGCCCAACTGGACCGCTTTTTCGAAAAGTTTGGAGACAATTTACGACCCATGTGTTCGGATCGTTTTGCCTCTCATGTATTACAAAAAATGCTAGAAATCGCATTTCTACGAGGATTAGGCCAAGCAGCAGCTAAGGAACAGTCAGATGCATCAGCTGTCTCAGCAAAACGAGCTAAACCAGATGCCGCACAAATCGAAGAACAATACAATCTGGAGACCGATTTCAGTCATGAACATCGTGAACATTGCCAATTATTTGTTCTACGTATATCTAAATTCATGCTCAACAATCTAGAGGACTTCGTCTGGGATGCTTGTGCTACACATATTATGAGGTCGGCCATACTCTGTCTGGTTGGCATACATGTACCCAAAATTGCATTCGAGAAAGGAGGCGCAGAACTGGCCAAGCATCGCAAACTGTACACGGTGCCCGAAGAATGGCATGAGGTAATGAAGGAGTTTCCACAGCGCTTAGAAATGTGGCCGCAATTTGATGACTTTCCCTATCAGGAACACTCATCTGCTTTACTCGGCGTTATTTGTTTAGCTCTCAGCGTAGTGGACAAGAGCATGCTAAAGCATTTTGGAAAGAAAATTTTGATGCAAGCTCTTCTCAAACCCGAAGATGACGCTGAGCGAGATGATGAGAAAAAAATTAAAATAGAAATAGACGACGATGATAATGATAGTGAGCAACCAGTCGCTGAGAAGACAACCCTAGAAGACACCGGGGAAGCCAATGCAGAGCCAGAAGTCAAACTGCCCAAAGTATTCCATTACCAGTGTGCGGTGATTCTGCTAGAAACTCTTTTGAGTGTAGCGGGTGCAAAACTCTTGACACAGCTATATGCCATGCTCTTCAGTGGGCGCATAGCCTATCTGGCCCAGCAGCAACAAACAAATTTCGCTGTACAACGCTTGCTGCAGCACGTCAAGGAGGAAGGCGACTTCGAGGCCATCTTCAATGAGCTGCAACCACAGACGGAGCAGCTTCTCAAAATGGGCTACACCGGTGTAGTGTCTGCGTTGTCTGGCGCTTGTCTGCGACTGTGCACCAAGCAGGCACAGATGATTGCAGCACTGCAGAACGCACTACACGTAACGGGAGACAAAGACAAATCAAAATTGTTTTTTAACTGTCTGGTGAAATTGAAACCATATGATCTTATCACTGCCGATCAATCTGGATTTGTACATCTACATGGATCTCTGATAACCCAGCATGTACTTCAGTTTAATAAGCCCATCTTTTTGGTCAACTGCATCTTAGATCTGCCGCCCGAGCAACTTGCTCAAGTCTTTAACACGCCGAATGGTTCTCATATAGTCGACGCCTTTATGCAAAGTAAATTTATTGGCGAAAAATCGCGAGAACGTCTCATCCGACAATTGAATGGTTTCTATGTAGATCTAGCCATAACTCGTCATGGTTCACGTGTGCTGGAGCAATGCTTTAAGGCAGCCCAAGAAACACAGAAGCTGCAAATGGCCAAAGAGCTGAGCGGCAAAGTGAACATGATGAAAGGTTCACCATTTGGCCGCCTTATCTATGCAAAATATCGCCTGGACACTTACAAACTGTCGCCCAGTCAATGGCAGGCCAGTCTGGGACAAAATCAGCAACAGGTAGAGAAGGCTGAAACAAAAAAGAAGCGGCCAGCAAAGACGGCGTCTGAGCTATTTAAGGATATAATTAGTTAGTGTCGCAAAATTATAGATAGTACAATACTTAGTCAGTACATTTGTAATAAATAGACCTGTATTTTAACGATTTTATCCCAAGCGATATATGTAAATTAAAAGAATTAAAAAATATACCATAAATTGTTATTACAAGTGCACAAACAAATTGATAAGCCAAATGTCTTTCCCAACATTGTGCACGTAAACTTCGTTGGAAATAAAAAGAAACAAATAGTATATTATATAGGTACATCGTTTAAATGTATTCGTAAATAATGAAAAAACTTAATTGAAATGAAAAGCTTTGAGTAATCTATCTTCGCAACTTATCAGCTGTGTCAGTGTTGGGGCAGAGCGTCAAGAGTGAAGCAGCTGATAATTCAGTTCATCTTGGAAAATCAACGCCTTCGGTATCAGAATGTGGCTTATTGTTCATGTAGCTCTTGCCTTCGCATTATTCGGAGCCTCAAAGGGCTTTGCGGATGAGGCAATCTTCGAAGATGAGGATATTTACACCCAGGCTTTGCCTCCTGTGCCGCAAAGTGGCATCACAGCGCCTGGCACCAAATGGTGCGGACCGGGAAACACGGCAGCCAATTACGATGATCTTGGACGGGAACGGGAGACAGATAAATGTTGTCGTGACCATGACCATTGTGATGAGATAATCGAGTCGCACAGCACCATGCATGGACTGTCCAACAACACAGACTGGTTCCCAATGTAAGTATAAATTTCAAGGAGCGGGAAAAATCAATAACTAAGTTCTAGAATTTCCGACAACCCTTCTTTACTCTCTTCGCCTTCATAGATTAAAGTGCAGCTGCGAACAGAAGTTTATTAATTGCTTGCAGGCCGTTAACACTATGATATCTAATACGCTGGGACGCATCTACTATGCATCGCGCAGCAAATGCTTTGCTCTTGGTTACCCTACCACTGGATGCAAACAATACCAGGAGGGAACGTTCCGCAAGCGATGCATCCGCTACAATGTAAACAAGAACATCGCCAAGCTGTGGCAGTTTTATGACATGCCTTTCTACTCCATTTCCATGTCGAATTTTACCAAGACATGACATCCAGAACTTTAATTTTGAATTATAATTTAAAAAATAACATATCAAATGGGTTAGAGCGCGTGTTTTAGTCCTCATAGGTCACGCACAAATTAAAATGACCAACTACACGTATATACTAAATATATATGTAAGTACGGTTGCGCAAATATAAAAATATATAAAGCTTATCGCGCAATTACGTTTTATTCTAGTCTATTAGATTTTTCTCGAAGTCTTCTTGATCGTCGGTTGGGTGCGTGTAAAATGCCAAATCATAGAATTGCCAACGGGGGGGTTGCGTTGTATCCACACTATAGCTTAGGCAACGCTTGCGAAACCAATCCAGTTGATTCTCCTTGCATGATACAATTGGCGGTCCGTTGGCAATGCAAACACTCGCAGTGTTAAAATATATACGACCCAACGTACCCGATTGGAAGTTTCGTAATGAAGTCAAACACTGGCGGAATGATGCCTCGCAGGCGCAAGAGAAGCTGCAAGTACCAGAAAAATAATATGATGTATTGATCTATTGAAAATAGTACATCCACACTCACATGGGAAAAAGACCTTCATTGCTCAGGCCGTAACTTTCATCCTGTGGTGGAATCTTTTCCTCACAGTTGTCATGCGCTCGGCAGCACTTGTCCAGTTCCGTTTCAGAGCCCAGATCATCGTAATTCTTTGCATTGTTACCTGGTCCACACCAATGGGTACCAGGCACAGTAATACCTATGCCGTGGACACACGTAATCAAAGCCGCCAAAGCAACAACGTAATTCGCACACTGCATGTTCAATTTGAGACTAAAAACTATACTAATCTATAAGACACAGACGCCGAAAGTAAAAAACCCTACACTGATAGAGATTCAAATTGTTTTACTACAACGCTCTTCGAATACTGATTAGACTTAATGTCTACCGTCAATATTATTATACAGATTTGCGTAGGCAAGTACATACATTGATAAGGCTACAATACATACACCACACACTATAAATCGAGAGGGGTACAATAAATACACTTATATCTACAGTAGTCGTTAGTTCGTCAGTCGTCTATTCTAAATTGTAATATCAATTGCATATAAGTAAGATTAACATACATATGTAATATGTTTATCTGAGAAGAATCGGCTAAATCTCGCTTTTTTGTCTATTCTGCATCACCTGTCGCAGCTGGGGGAACGTACTCTTTGTCTGTGGAGGATGCAGACGAGCGCACAGTACAGTAAAAGGCTCGTAGAGTGACGGACGTTCCATAACATTGACTGTATAGTGTTTAATACGTTCTCGTTGGCACCAGTTATTTGCCCGGTCCATTATTGACTCAACGGGATTAGGCGTTACAGGTGGCGTGTCTTTTTTGTTCCGTGCACGCACATTTGCTAGTACTATAACTGGTACTTCCTTTTTCTCTTTATGCTTGTCTATATCGGTTTTTATGTCAGCCAGCATATCTAAGCTACGAGGATCGGTGGGATCATAGACGAGCACAAAGGCATCGGGAAATTGCAAATAGTGACGCGGCAATTGAGCCGCCTGCTCGCCTTGCAATCCTGCTGTATCGTAGATGCGCAGCGTTTCCCGTGGCCCACCACGCCCAGTATCTACACTTGCCACGTAAATATCTTCAATAGTTGGGTGCAGTTCCTTTAAAATAACATTTGTTTACATTCACGTACTCGACAAAGAAAGTCAGCTGATGAATAATTGTGACAAACTTACGGATTCCGCATTGATGTTTCCATAAACCAATTGCTCGATAAGTGCCGTTTTCCCAACATTTTTCATGCCACATACTAGTACTTTTCCAACTTTTCCGATTTTAGCATTAAGCATTTTTAAAATCAAAGCAAATAATTTATGCTGAATGCAGACCAATTTCTCAAACTTTCGCTCAGAGCTGCAACAGAATGGAATTCTAAATTGTGTATCGATATACTAAATATCGTCCGAGTTAGATTGCCAGATATTGGTGCTGCCATATCTTTTTATAATAATGTACGTATAGAATAACGGTTTAGATCTGATGTCATAGATTTAAGCTTGTTTCCCCTGATTTGTTTTGTAATTATAAAAATAGCTTTATAGATTTGTTATTGTAATTTTTAATTGCAATGCAAAACACCACAAACATGGACCAATAAAATTTGGCACATTATTTTACACAAGTGAATACGCGTAACTTTAATTTCGAATATATATATATAAAAAAAGGGACAGCATTTGGCTTTGAGCAAGTGTTTTAATTCTTAAAGATTAATAACAAATTGAAATGTTCAAGTACGCGTGTATACTAACTGTATTACTGTAGGTGCTGTTGGGAGAATACACAAATATATAAAACTAGCCGATTTGATTGTTTCCGGGTTGGTGAGCCTAATATTGGTAGTTGACTGGCGTATAATTTGGCAAATTAAAGAATTGCCAGCGTTTGGGTTGCGTTGCATCCTCACGGTAGCTTAGGCAGCGCGGGAGAAACCAATCAAACCAATTCCCGAATCCCAAAGCATTAAGCAAGGTCACATACCAACGCTGACGCTCCACACATTTGATTGGCGGTCTGTTGTCAATGCAAAGACTCTTCAATTTAAAATATATATGACCAACCTCTAGCGATTCGGATGAACTCAAACACTGACGAAATGCTTTCTCACAGTCGCAAGAGAGGCTACAAGTACAGGAAAAAATATTATGATATATTGTTCTATTGAAGGGTGTACATCTACACTCACATGGGTAACATTCCTGTATTAGTCAGGCCATAACCTTCCTCCATTGGTGGAATCATTACATTACAATTGTCATGCGCTCGGCAGCATTTGTCCAGTTTCTCTTTAGGACCTAGATCATCATAGTTCTTTGCATTGTCACCGAGTCCACACCATTTGGTACCAGGCAAAGTAATTACTATGCCGTGGACACATGTAATCAAAGCCGCCAAAGCAACAACGTAATTCGCACACTGCATGTTCAGTTCGAGACTAAAAACTATACTAATATATGAGGGGACAGAAATGCAGAATGTTAACTTTAAATTTGGAAAGAAATACTCCAAAAACCCCGGACTGCTACAGATTCAAATTTCTGCAGAAAAACCCCGCACTGCTACAGATTCAAATTTCCACAGAAACGATCAAAAATGTTCATATTTTGGGAAACCAGCATTATTATAGAGATTTGCATAGGCAAGTAAAAATATTGATAAGTAAGAAATTCAATTGCGGTGAATTCACCGCGCACCACCCCGACCATGTGATGCTTCTGGTCAGGAGTTTCGGAGCATCACCCAAAATCGCGGAGTCCGTCCTGGCCTACTGTGGCCGCCACATCTCCTCCAAAAAGGTAATTTAGTGACTTATTTTATACTTGTACATTTATTTAAGACTCTATAGGGGGTGTGGTTAATTCTCAGTACGCCCAATAAGGAAATTTGGTAACAAAAAATAAATAAAAAAGAAAAACTTAAAAATTGATAATTATATATTTACACTTATTAGGACCTATGACCTAACTGCCATGACTAACCCACGTCGGACAAATCTAACACTAACGAACTTATTGTCTATTAACAATAATATTTGCCTAAAACTAATAGGACATTATATTGTATTCTTAGTTCTCCGCGGCAAAGTTTGGCTTGCTAGCGGAAGATGCACAGTGCTACAAATACGGACTTAATAAAAGATTGCTTCTGAGTTCAGATCTATTTCTTACTGGCCAAAGAAAACTCCCTTGCATAAAAAAGTCTGTATTATTAAAATCAGCACATGATCTGTTAGATTATTCGATTAAATTTTAATAAATGTAAATATATAATTATCAATTCTTAAGTTTTTCTTTTTTTCCTTTTTGCTAGCTGCAAATTTAAGCGCTACGTTGCTGAGGCGTTAGCGGGCTGCTTGTGCGGTAGTTTGCAACGCACGCACGGGAGATTTCGCCTGCTACAGGCAGTCTTTATGTCGACCAGCTACAAGAATCGGTGGGATCGTAGAAGAGCACAGTGTTTCCCGTGGCCCACCTATTCGTGTATCTACACTTTCCACTTAAATAAATTCAATAGTTTGGTGCAGTTCCTTTAAAATAATTTAGTTTACAATTACGTATACAGTAAAGTCAGCTGATATTGATGTTTTCAAAAACCAATTGCGCAATGGGGTTTTCCCACATTTTGCATGCCACATTCTAGTACATTTCCTGCAACATTTTTAAATCAAAACAATTGGTTAAGGCAAGCCCGACTGTAAGATATCCTTCTTCCAATTTCTAACATCCATACTAAAGATGTAAACAAATTCACAGGATTTCTGACATTCTGCACAACATATTCTAATATATATGGTTTACTCGCTATCACACACACAGATACGCGCGTCAAGAGTAAAGCGACACTACGCGACGTCGACGTCAACTGCTCAAAGCAGAGCGAAAGCTGCTGCTCTTACCGAACATTTGTCCTGAAAACGTTGACTTGAATAATTTTTGCGTTATTGGTCCGATGGGATTGTAATTTGAAGAATATATATGTTCGTATTGTATTCAGCTTTATGTATACCAAATAGGTTTTATGTTTAATACTTTGCTGAATAACCACAAATAACCGATTTCCAGGGACGGTGGGCGTGGCATCAAACATTTGATAAAAAGTTAATCAGCCTATGATATATAGGAACATTCATACCAAATTTGGTGTCTTTAGCTCTTTAAATAGCTGAGATCCGTTGTCTCAAACAGACAGACGGATAGACAGACATATAGACGGACATGGCTCATCGATTAAGCAAGAATATATAAACTCTATGGGTCCGCCTGTTGCACAAAGTATAACAATGGTATGACAAGTAATAGGTGAGTTAATAGGTGAACCCACTTTCTTAGTTTGCACATTGAAATTGCAAACAATTCTGTATATCGATATATTAAATATTGTCAGAAATAGATTGCCAGATATTCGTGGTGTCATATCATTTCAATTATAATATAGATATGGATTAACGGTTGAATATTTAATTTATCAATATGAAGATGCTGTAATAGAAATTATAAATACATGTTTTTCCTACGAAGACATTTTCCTGTTTTAAAATTAGCTTTATAGATTTGTAGTTCCTTGTAATTGGTAACTACAATGCAAAATAATAGAAAATATAAAAACCTTAATTGAGCGATGTTATTAAGTAAAATATATATTTTACACATTTCCATTTTATCATATAATCCTATAATATAAAATTGTATTAATTCAAAAACATTTCCAACGAATTTGGTACCTCAATTTACGTAAGTGACTGCTTACACCATATCCGAGATCTTGATGCGCAAAGTGATGCTGGTAATGATATTGTTACAGGTGGTATAAATTATGTTTTGCTGACGGATTTCCGTAGTGTATATAATAATGTATCATGTCGTAGCATAAGTAACCTGTTAGAGTACCTACCAGAATCTAACGTGGATAAATAAGACAAGAATTACTCCTGGAAACGGAGGAAACACAATATAAATAAAATCGAACGGTTTTATATTTAATTAATCATTTTGCTGGGATGTAATAGAATTATGTTTGTTTCCCATGATTTGTTTTGTATTATAAAATTACCTTTATAGATTTGTCATTGTTTGTACATTTTAATTGCATTGCAAAACACCTAAAACATGGACCAATAAAATTTGGCACATTATTTTACGCAAGTGAATACGTGTAACATTAATTTCGAATATATTTAAAAAAGGCAAGGCATTTGGCTTTGAGCAAGTGTTTTAATCCTTGAACATTACTTACAAATTAAAATGTTCAAGTACGCGTGTATACTAAATGTATTATTGTATGGTATTGTATTGGGATAATACACAAATATATAAAACTAATCGAGCTACTACGGTTACTCTAGCCGATTCGATTGTTCTCGGGTTGGAGAGCTTACTATTAGTAGTCGGCTGGCGTGTAATTTGGCAAATCATAGAATTGCCAGCGGTCGGGTTGCGATGCATCCTCACGGTAGCTTAGGCAGCGCGGGCGATGCCAATCATCAAACAAATCCCTAAACAAAGTTTTAAGCAAGGGGTCATCCCAATGCTGACGCTCCACGCACGATTTGATTGGCGGTCCGTTGGCAATGCAACGACTCCTCAATTGAAAATATGTATGACCAACCCGTCGCGATTCGGATGCACTCAAACACTGACGAAATGCTTTCTCACAGTCGCAAGAGAGGCTACAAGTATAGGAAAAAAATATTATGATATATTGTTCTATTGAAGGGTGTACATCCACACTCACATGGGGAACATTCCTGTATTAGTCAGGCCATAACCTTCCTTAAATGGTGGAATCATTACATTACAATTGTCATGCGCTCGGCAGCACTTATCCAGTTCCGTATCAGAGCCCAAATCATCGTAGTTATCTGCATTGTCACCGGGTCCACACCATTGGGTACCAGGCAAAGTAATTCCTATGCCGTGGACACATGTAATCAAAGCCGCCAAAGCAACAACGTAATTCGCACACTGCATGTTCAGTTCGAGGCTAAAAACTATACTAACATATGAGGGAACAGAAATGCCGAATGTTAACTTGAAATTCGGAAAGAAATACTCCAAAAACTGCTACAGATTCAAATTTCCACGGAACAACCCCGCACTGCTACAGATTCAAATTTACACGGAAACGATCAAAAATTTTCATATTTTGGGAAACCAGCATTATTATAGAGATTTGCATAAGCAAGTAATAATATTGATAAGCTAGAAATTCAATTTTCACCGCGCACCCACCCGACCATGTGATGGTTCTGCTCACCCAAAATCGTGGAGACCGTCCTGGCCTTCTATGGGCGTAATGACTAACCCACGTCGGACAAATCTAACACTAACGCATTTATTAACAATAACATTTGCCTAAAACGAAAGCTTCTGCTCTTTACCGAACATTTGTACTGAAAACGTTGACTTGAATAACTTTTGTGTTATTGGTCCGATGGGATTGTACTTTGGAGGATATATATATTCGTATTGTTTTCAGCTTTATGTATAACAAATAAGTTATAACTCTAATAATTTTCTTAATAATCATAAATAACCGCTTTCCGGGGCGGTGGGCGTGGCATCAAACATTTGATAAAAGCTTGATCAGCCTATGATATATAGGAACATTCATACCAAATTTGGTGTCTCTAGCTCTTTTAATAGCTGAGATCCGTTGTCTCAAACAGACATACATATAGACGGACATGGCTCATCAACTCGGCTAGTGATCCTGAGCAAGAATATATATACTTTATTGGGCATGCCTGTTGCACAAAGTTAGTATACCCTTTTTTGACCATTTTCAATGGTAAAAGGGTATGACATGTAATAGGCGAGTTAATATGTGAACCCACTTTCTTAGAATTGCCACACAATGAAGTTGCATAAAATTCGATATATCGATATATTAAATATCGTCAGAAATAGATTGCCAGATTTTTGAACTGTCATATCAATTCAATTGTAAAATTTAATTTAATTTAATTTTAATTTATCAATGTAAAAATGCTGTAATAGAAATTATAAATACATGTTTTTCCCACCAAGGCATTTTTCTATTTTAAAATTAGCTTTATAGATTTGTAATTCCTTGTAATTTGTAACTACAATGCAAAATAATAGAAAATATATAAGCCATAATTGAGCGATGTTTTAAAGTAAAATATATATTTTCCACATTTCCATATTATAATATAATCTTATGACATAAAATTGTATTTATTCAAAAACATTCCCTACGACCAACGAATTTGGTACCTTAATTTACGTAAGTGAATACGCGTCTTAAAGATATTGTCCCAAAAGGGACTGCTTACACCATATCCGAGATCTTGATGGGCAAAATGATGCTGGTAATGATATCGTTTCAGGTGGTAAAAATTATTTTTAGCTGACGGATTACCGTAGTGTAGATAATAATGTATCATGTCGTAGCATAAGTAACCTGTTAGAGTACCTGCCAGAATCAAACGTGGATGATAGTTTTGTAAAATAAGGCTGATCGGTATATAAATAATGGTAACAAGAATTACTCCTGGAAGCGGAGGAAACACAAGACGCTTAGAATCGAACGGAACCTTATGATGTAGGCCGTGTATCAAAAAATGAAACGTACAAAGCCAAGGTCCACTGTCGCTTGTGAGCTTAATATGAAAGACCCAACGATGCAACACGTACTCCAGCAAAGTCCAAAGGATCAAACCAAAAACAATGCTAAGTGAGAGTCTTGCGATCTAATTATAGAAAAAGTATTAAGATTATTTTTTGTGCGTAATAACATAAAAATATTTTGACTTACATCATTAGAATTTTCGGCTTTTGCCAAAAATTCCATCGAAGCAATCCCGATGATTACTGGTATCCAAAATGTTGGAACAACCCACCAAGATGTTTTTGTACACATTTCCAAATACCAAGCGTCAAATAATCGCAATGGCCTGTCCACAGGCTTGTGCGCCCATTCGTTATAGTACTTTGTAATGTTTGGAATTTGGGGCAACATTGCTTTTGACCAGTCCACAAGGTGCTGCAAAATCAAAAAGGATACAGGTGTGGCAACACTCAAAGCAATTAATATATTTGACTATCGATATATTCTAAACGAATCGAAAATTGGCGTCAGAAGCAGCTGGTTGATTTTACTTCAAAGTTGGTATTTAAACAGGTTAGTTGGTTTCATTGTGCTCTCGTAGACTGGCAAACACGGCATCATTCCAAATTTCGAATAAATTTAATCAACTTTTTTATTGTGGCCGAAACCAAGCGAAAATATGTCAAACACATCAATACGCCCAATACCGACATTGAAGGGCATGTTCACGGTGCCGAGTAAGTAATGACTCTTTTTACCGGGAAACCATGACAACCGCTCTTAAAGGTTAATCCTATGTTTTATGGTTTGTTTACAGCCCCTACACAGAGACGAAATTTTTTAAAGGAAAATAAAATAAGTTTGCGTTCCTTGGAGAAGACAACTACGGAAAAACTAGCAGCCAAAGAGCAAGTGCGCCCTAAATGGATGCCCCCTTTACGTCGCACCCCATCCGAGATTCATGCGGACAACCTTATGGCGTCAAGGCAGCAGCAAGGTGATAACCAGTCTTGCACATCGCGAACTCAGAGCAACGCGCGCTCACAGCACCAGAAATCAAAAGGCGATGACGACACTGTATCTCGATCTCTTTCTGAGAGATCTGTAGTACGTAAAAATAATCAGAATTCAATGCAGCCAGATCGTTGTCAATCTTGTGGCTCTGTACGCAGTTCCACAAACAAAGGCATACAGACAGAAGATATAATAGACGAAGATTACTTGACTAAGGCTCTGCAAAGGTAAGCTATTAGCTGGCCCTGAGTTCTGATTATATTTTTTATGTACCTAGATGCAATGTTACTAAGACATCCACATCGGAGGACCGCAATATAGACGACATTGATAGCATTAATGGCGGCGAGAAAAAGTACGAAGACTATGGTCAGTATGATGAAGAGGGTCAGCCACTGTCAGCTCGCTCTAAATTCAGTCTACTGAATATTGATGATAATGATGAATTTATGGCGTTGCCAGACAATGAGGAAGAGGAGGCACCGCTAAGCGGACGGAGTCGCGCCACAATTGCCAGCAATGCGACCACCAAATCAAAGCGCCGCGAGCACAAGCTAGGCTGTAAGTACGATCGAAGGACGAACCCATCATTCGGTTGCTAACTAAGCGATTTCATTTACATTTACAGCACGTGATGATCTGCGCTTGCCTCGTTATTTAGAAAAGGAGAAACGTGATAAGGCTGACGCTAAAGAGCGCGAAGAGGCACGCGATCCTGATTGTCCACGTGGTCATATATTGCTTACTGAAGAGGAGCGCCTGAGTGGACTGGCCCATGCCAAAAAGCGTTAGTTGAAATCATTTTAATTTGTACATATATACATATCCTGATGGCATACTTTTTTAACTTTCAGGCTTTGAAAAGCTCATAAACGAACTAAATCGCATGCCCATGACCGCTCAGACGCTGCGCGTTCGTTCACGTAAGGCTGAAATTGACAAAGAGCTAACCATTGTCGAGGATGATATACGCATCTATTCCAAAGCCAAGGTATACGTGAGAGATCCCAATTCACGAAATCTCTAAAATAGATGACCAGAGGCTTCTACGATGGACAACTGTGCAACAAGTTTTTCAATTATTTATCATGTTTTATGTGTTGTTCAGGCATTGAAGCTATTGACACGAGATCGTTTTAATGTTAATATTAGTTATATTTTATAATTGAGCTTGTTCAAACAGTGAAAAGGCAAGTCTATCGACGGTAAACACAGACAATGAATGACACCGAATAAATTTCTACTTTGAAGGGCAAAATTAATTATTTCCTTGATGCTACTTACTTCCATGCTTTCGTCAAGTAGATTGTTGTTGCTGTCTTCCGAATCTTTGGGTTGCTCAAGCAACTCAACGCCAGTCTCTGCTATTTTGAAGGGTCGTTGCCCTTTGGCACTTCTACTGTTCTCATATTCCTGTCCATCTATTTTATACTCTCTCATCAGGTACATGGCTTCATCGGAGTGTGGTGGTGCCTTTAAAAAGCGTGCCGTCATATCCGTCTGATTGAGCCCCTTTAGTGTGTTCACACCGCCTGGATGCTTGCCAATAAAATTGGACAAATCATAGTACTGCTGACGATATTTCACGATGAATTTATTAGTCTGCTCCGTTTCGTCGAGAGCATCCATTTTGACTGGCTCTAAAATCCACACTGCAATGGAAATTTCAAATATAACTATTAATAATTGCAGTTTATTAATTGATGCATAACTTTTTAATGGAAGACTCGCGTGTAAGCCAAGCGATCATCTGGTAATACATATGTACTATCATAACAGTTGCGATGCCGAAGCCATATTCAAAACGGGACGGCGGGAAAAGCACATATGATAGTATCAGAAGAACTTTCGCTTGTCAAATTGTTGTCAGCTGATAAGATTAGATTATTGTTGAGGGTAAAGTTTTGGTGTTTCCACGCACCCAAGGAAAATGGGCACGAATAAGGCGTATTAGGTGTATGCAAATGAACGTAAAAGGCATCGAGAGGTGTGTCGATTTGCAGGAATCAGTGCCAATAAAAGAATCGCTTTCGGCAAGTCTTATTGTAACGCAGTGCAAATTAATTTTTTTTTCTGAATTAGCCACGTATGGAATTTAGTATATTTCCCCTTTTAAATTGCTTCAAGGCTGTTATTAATTGAAATTAATATAGTTGCATTTGCTAGGACAGCATATCCCTTGAATTTGAGACTGGGCATACCAGTTCTATTGGCCGATCCAATGAGGGAGGCAATTTGTTAGGTAATTTTCACTAATAAGGCATGTGAAAGTGTGCAAGCTGCATGGCTGTCCATCGGTGGCATGTGGCATAGCGCTATAGACATTCTCATTTAATATTCGCCACCGCATTCCTCTGAATGTATACCAGATGTTGTTTTTCCTTGATCGATTGCATAGATCTACACAAACGTGAGCCATTCATTCTGCCTGCAATTGACCTTACAATCAATTATATGAGAATTCTTCCCCCATACCCATCCCAATCTCACTCCCGCCCAGACCTAATTCCTTGACCTGACTACGCGCCAAATAGAACGTAAACGAAGGCGAACTGTTACCGGCGTTTTTATAGTACTATGGCCAGACCAGACCAGACCTATTTAACTATCTTTGTATGTACACTGTACAGCCTACACCCTCGTCTACTACAACTACGGGCTAAGTAAACAGACTTGCGGGCTATCAGTTATCGCTATATCAGTATGAAGCCAAGTTAATGCCTAGTCCCGGGGCGGGACTTTGTCATGTTGCTCGTTCATCAAAGTTCGTGGTAAGCTCACACTCAACTGGCCAAGGTGTACCCAGTTTTATAGATATGCCTAGGATGAGATATACTTGTCGCCAGACCCAAAATGTCTGACTCATGCCAATGGCAGCAACTGCATTTCAGGGAAACTTCGTATGAGTTTACACTTATCTGTGATTTTTACAGGTATGTCATTATATAACATTTTATCGTATATATTCTATCGATACGTCCACGAGTTAGGGGCGTCTCTTCCGCAGAGGGAGAACAACCAACTTGTTCGTGTTAACGTGCTGTCAATTCGTGATATGTTCGTTGTAGTTCTCTAAACTCACCCACATGTTTACCTTATCGATGAACATTATCTATTGGGGTTAGCTGTAACAATATACATCTGCGTTGTACCGACTGATTTTCGAAATGGTCAAGGCGTGAAAGAGTTTATATTTATCTAATCATATGTTTTTACATATATGTACATATGTATGTATCGTGATTAATCATTCTTGACATAAGGGTCCCAAAGAGTTATGCGTATTCATAAGCATTTACCAAAATTCCCCTGACAAAATAAAGAAATTAACTTTTTCTACAACGATTGATGATATTGATCGAGAACAAAGTTCCTGTACTGATTATGACTTCAAGAGAAGTATACATACCATACCATACTATACTATTATGAAAAAAAGCAAAATTATTCATTAATCATTTTATGACGTTATTCATAATGAAACGTTTCAAGCTTTGCAATTCATTCATGGCATTTATATATATAAATACTATATAGCACCTATTTGTAAAAGTCTGAAATATTATCATTCCCAATTACAGAGAGGGAGACAGAAAGAGAGAGCTCGTGTGCCTTTACGAAGAAACATATCTCTATTTTCTACACATAACCACATCAATAATTTAGCTTAAACTGTAAATTAAAGGTTACTATGTTAGTTAGTTTAGGTTTAATTTGTTAAACTGGCATTGGGATTCTTGATAAATTTCCTTCAAATACCTTGATTTTGATTTCATCAAACTACATACAATTCGTTTACCATTTAAGTAAAGAACATTAACTTTATTTGTGCAATATAACCTGGGGAACAATAAGGAAGACATTTTAATTGTATTGGGCATATTTATAGGGAATCTACTGCTTATTCGAAATAATCACTTTTTGCAAGTCATTAAGACTTGCGAAAGTATGAAGCGTTGTAAAAGGCTTATTGTGAAATTATGTATCGATGGTGATAAGGATTCCGGTTCGGGTTATCTTTATGCTGCATCGTAGAAGTCTTTCGTAAAATTGACTTGAATATATGCAATACTACGATTGGAATGCTATAAACGCCGGAGTTTCCATAATAGTCGATGACTATGCTATCTAGCACTACCTACCTCACGGCGAGGGAACTATTAGACCCTATAGACGAAGTGCAGGGCTAAGGAAAAGGTTACCTTAAAGGCAGCACGAGACGATGTTAAATTGCAGCAGTGAAGGTGGTCGCGCGCTATCATTAAGATATTATTTATTCAGTGTGCGTTGCTGCCGGGTACAAGTGCATCTGAGCACGCGTCCGCGTCGTATACGCAACGAGCTAAGTTAAACGAACCGAATGAGCGAACGAGGAATCCCAACCAGGTGAGCGAGCGAACCGACCGACCGCACGCAGAGAAACGCAACTCGCAACTGAAATGAAAATCGGCATCGGCGTAGACATCGACTATTTGAAAGAAAATGAAGAGAGCGCTGGGCCTAATGCTATGCAGGACGTTGACTGCGACGCCGACTGCGACAGCGACTGCGACAGCGGCTTCGCTGAGTTAGTATTACTATCATTGCCTAGTATACGAGTTTGTCCACAAGATAAGAGCGCAAAGACTGATAAGATTAGCCCCGGCGTCGGATAGTTTACCTGTTACCTATGTGTGCGTGCCTGTGTATGTGTGTCTGTGGATTCCAAAGTTTTTGGGCAATTCATGCTTGCGCCTAAGTATGTTGCCCCATATTACTGGCCTCATCTTATCGTCAGGTTGACGTTGAGTCACCCTGCTCACAGTTCTGAGTTTCCCCACAACCTATACGATGCACTGGAGATAGAGCATGTGTTAACCTTATCATATTGATCAAATCTCTACTGTACGTTAATAACTCTTCAAGAAGCCCCAATATGTCAGGGTAGTAAAAATGAATCACACGAAATCAACGTACTTAATGCAAGTACTACCACAGACGTTTCGGCGACTGAAAGTTATCTGTACTCAGTTTGGATGATAGGAATGGTGAACTCCTTAAAAGATCTGAAGTGATCCATTACTCAAAGGTCAAACGAAATCAGACTTAACAGAAGGGTCCCAAAGAGTTATGCATGTTCATAAGCAATTACCAAAATTCCCCACTATATAAGTCCTATTTGTTGAAATCTGGACTTCTTAATTAACTTACGAGAGAGCGAGAGAGAAAGGAAGAGCAAGTGTACACACGTAAGAAGAGTATCTACATAACACAATAATGTAGGAATCAATTTGTGAAACATATTTTCATTTTCTACTCATAAATAACCAAATTAATAGCTCAGCTTTAACTGCTAATTAGAGGTAAGTACGTCACATAAGTTTCAGTTTAGTTTAGTCGCACTCTGAATGTCAAATCAAATGTCAAAATCATTTGCATACCAATCATAAGCATAATAAATTGTGAGTCGACGCACTTTTAAGGCATCATCAGTTAACGCGATCTCGTCACTCTGACCCAGTATAAATCAATCTGACTGTGGTGAGCTACAATAAATGCCGTTAGATGGCAAAAAGAAAAAAAACTGTGTTAATCGTCATAGGATCGTGTGATATTATGAGATTTATGCGCCATTTCGATTTGGTTGAATGCTGCTTGCAATGATTATCGGCGCGTGACAAAGCATTCTTACATATGTATATGTATGTCGCCAAAATTAACCTTGAACAAATGTAATGGGAAAAGGGAGAACCGAAGAACTGGGCATCGCGTGGTGATTACTTCATTGACCCCTGAGCTGTGTGTGTCTTCGCCAGAGTTTCGTCTTCCGTAACATATTCGCACGCAAACTAAAGCTTGTTCTTGTCCAAATTATGGCGAACCCTTCAAAATCCGCTATGTTCCGGTGTGAAGGACACACCTTTGACTGCTTTACGAAATTTATGCGTTGCCCATACACCCACACTCACATAAAAGTACATATACATATACACCAATTCGTATATAGAAATCCATACACTCTCGGGAGCTGTCGGAACGCCTATTTGACATTGACAGGCCAAGCCTTTTCTTTCCTTCTCATGCTACGACTTTGGGCAAGTGACTACTTCACATCGGTGTATGTGTTATATGTCTGGGATATATGTGTGTGTGTGTGTGCATCTGAGTGTATATCGCACGCAGTACGCAGTTAAATGCCCAATAAGCTTTGAAGCATTCAATTAGGCTCCCTATCCATCGCTCCATATGTCCAGCGAATTAATTAATTGTGACCCCAAAGTCGGAGCAACTGTCTCGGCCAGGTTGATTAGGATTAAGTCTGGGAAAACACTAATTACGGCAGTAATATCCAATACGATGATGATGAACATATTAATCAAAAATTATCTATCAGCCTGAACTGTAGCTCAGGCGAACACATCGCGTATGAGTAATATTCCATTAGCTGATGAGGCCACAACAGAACATAGGATACCATCCGATTCACACCGATTAGTACTGCCAAAAAGAGTTTCAGTAAGACCGCGAATTATTGAATTATTGGTTTGTGATAAGCCCCCATATCGATGGCAACACACACCGCCGTAGACGTTTACAAAGTTCCAATAGACAGGTGGAAAAGGTGTATGGGAAAGAAAATTTTAGGAAATGCTCGAACTAGATGAGTTCAATCTTAATTTTTGTAGATCTATATTAAATAATTGAATATAGAGTGCTGCATATATATTAAAGGAACGTTTGATTTATTTTTTTAAAATTTTCATACATTAAGAAAGCCGCATTTTTGGATTTATTTGTGTAGCCCTAAAGAACGAGTTTTTTTCGGTTTTGTTCATACAAATATATTCTAGAATATTTTACTGAATTTCCAGCATTGATTTCCGTCTGTTACTCGAAATAATGCGCCGTTTTATATTTGAATATAGTACAGTTTTACTTTAGTTTTATACGTGACACTGGCTGACGCTCTGAGGCTAAGTGACTCTCAAACTGTGTTCACGCATGCCACAGTGCTGCCAACTTAACTTTTTCGTGCACAAATTTCGATTGCGTTCGTGTCAGTACAATCGTATTACGATTGTCGTATTATCGCTAAAGGCCCGCTCTTTCTTATAGTATTGTAATGTGTATTTTCTCATTTCGTATCATTAAATTTAATATCTACCACAAAATTATATACGAAAATGTGAAAAATGCGCAAATTCATTGTGGAACTTGTTCACTCTTCACATTTTTGCATAGAATAATAGAAACGGCAGCTATTACGGATTGAGAAAGTTAAAATGCCATGGACAGATTTGCACACATCCTAACTGTGTCTAGTTGACGTTGTGGGGGAAATACTACGCCAAGAAATTCGATAATATCTGGTTGTTTTCGCACAACCTCACTATACTCGTCCAATGTGATTATAAGATCTTTGTCTAAATCAAATTTTGTAAAAATCATATCAACCATATCCTGCATAAGGTGCGCTTAGTTGTGGCATTAGTCATTTGTGCGGGCATATTTACGTACTGTGCGTAACTCCTGCAGCTCATCCTCCTCTTCACCGGTAAAGAATTTTTCTACAAAACGAGAAACTTGATCACGATCCAAGTATCCGCGATTTTGCTCATCGTAAATCTAGAACAAAAAAACGGTAAAACACGGCGAATAACATAAGATCACTTACAGAAAAAACAAACTGCATGCGCTTCTCCAGATCTGTTGAGAAGTAAATGGCAAACATTTTGATAAAACTATTTAGATTACATCGACGATCTACTGTGTACTGGGTATCAGAGCATTCCGGATCGTAGCTAACTCGCATCACAATGCTTGCCTTTATATCCCGATCCATAACATTGAACATTAGTTCCAATATAGTCCCCAGCTGCATATCAGTTATGAACTTGGCTCGTGGTCCATTTTGGAGCGCGAACTTATTATAGATCATTGCCAGGCAGAGCAATTCGGTTTTCGAAAAAGGACTTTCCATGCGAGAGATCTGTGGACCATATGTATAGTTAAAACGCGAATTCCCCATGTAGTCTAGTGTAAGATCCAAGTCCTTCATGATGCCAATTTATTTTTTATGGAAACACGTGAAAGTTTTTCAAAATTTTTCAATTGCATAACTTAGTGCGTACATCAAAAGAATCAAAACAATAATAAATAACAATATGGTTATAGAGTCATATTACAAATCATACCTGATCCGTTTGTATGTAGTACATTCAAAAAAATAAACCAAATCTAATGAGAAACATTTATTACTCTTATAAAAGGTATAAAATGTTAATTGGCTAGACTAAGGGACAAAAGATTTACACAATGGGCAACCACATTCAATTGTACATCGGATGGAAAGACTATACCGAGAAATTCCAACATTCTCGGTTGTTTACGGACAATATCGACATACTCATCATAACTAATATTCAAGTCCTTATCTTTATCGAATTTTAAGAAGAGTATTTCCAGCATATCCTGCAAAAGAACGGAATTAATATGGAGCAAAAAATTAGAACTTCCGCTATCTTACTGCTCGCAATTCAAAAACTTCATCGTCATCGTCGCCTTCGAACATTGACGTTATATAATGGATTACTAACTCGCGGCTCAAATAGCCTACTGAATCTTCATCATATACCTGCAAAAAAAATGTAATAATCATCAATCACAATCCGATAACCGTCATTTTGTACTTACACTGAACACAAATTTCATGCGCTCTTCCAAATCTCGTGAAAAGTAAATGGTAAACATTCGTATGAACGAGCTAAGAGTGCAGTCAAAATTTGGAGAATATTTGGGATCATCGCAGTCTGGATCATAGGCGATTGTTTTTACAATGCGAGCATTAATACGCTTGTCCGTGATTTTAAATAATTGTATCAAACATTTGCTTAACTGAAGGTTTGACATATACTTTGATTTTTTCCCACCCTGTAAAGAAAACTTGTGATAGATCATCGCGATGCAGAGCAACTCAGTCTCTGTAAACATTTTGCTCTCCATGTGTGACACTAACGGGCCATATAAACAATTGAAGCGGGAGTTTTCCATATTGTCCATTGTAAGGTCAAGGTCCTTCATTTTGGAAACCAAACGATTGAAATAACACAAGAAAAATAAAAAATCAACACGTTAAAAAAAATTTGGAAAAAAATCCGAACTATATCGTAGAAGTGTTAATATAAAACTGAGGTGTAAATATTAAAAATCATCGCCTCAACTGAAGAAAGCCCACCAATGAATACTAGATTGGAAGAGTCCAAAAATAATAAGAAATAAGTATATAAGAATAAATATATATGTCTGTTTTATCTTAATTTATTTTTCTTTTATTGAATTGTTTTATTTGGTAAGTTGAGGCTAATTACATTATATTACAGAGATATTAAACGCAATTTGTAACATACTCGGGCAATACTTTTAAACGTACCAACGTAGAAGATCAGTTCCAACATGTGGGGAATCTGGATCTTAGCTAAGACCCAATCCTGTGGTGCTTTTTATTGTAGTTCAAAATTTGCATAAGATTCTTACAACTTTTCAGGTGGCAAAGAAGGGCGTGATACCTAATATATACCATCAGTACTTGTCGACAAAAGAACAATTTTGCGAAGAAACTTGATCAGTGAACTTTAACGAATATGCGGCTAGTTGTAACGAATAACGAAATAAAATATATTGCTAAATCTTTTTTTTACTAGTTTTTAATTGTTCAGACCATTTATAAAACATAGAAAATACTATACTATATTATACTTGCATTAAGGACAAGAGATTTATACAATGGGCAACCACATTCAATTGAACATCGGATGGAAAGACTACACCGAGAAATTCCAACATTTTCGGTTGTTTATGGACAATTTCGGCATACTCATCATAGCTAATATTCAAGTCCTTATCTTTATCGAATTTTAAAAAGAGTATTTCCAGCATATCCTGCAATAGAACGGAATTAATAAGCAAACATAAATAAGAACTTCAGTTACTTCAGTCTTACTGCTCGTAATTCAAAAACTTCATCATCGTCTTCGCCTTCGAACATTGACGTTATATAACGGATTACTAACTCGCGGCTCAAATAACCTACTGAGTCCTCGTCGTATACCTGCATAGAAAATGTAATGATTATTTAATTAATCACAATCGGATAACCGTCAGATAGTACTAACACTGAACACAAATTTCATACGCTCTTCCAAATCTCGCGAAAAGTAAATGGTAAACATTCGTACGAAAGAGTTAAGAGTGCAGTGAAAAATAGGAGAATACTTAGGATCATCGCAATCTGGGTCAAATATGACTGTTTTTACAATGCGATAATTAATACGTCGGTCCGTGATTTTAAATAATTGTATTAAACATTTGCTTAACGCCCCGATTGTCATATACTTCGATCTTTTCCCATCTTGCAAAGTAAACTTGTAATAAATCATCGCGATGCAGGTCAACTCAGTTGGTGAGAAGGTTGAGCTCTCCATGCGCGCTATTATCGGGCCATATATATTATTAAAGCGGGAATTTTCCATGTTGTCCATTGTTTGGTCGAGGTTCTTCATGTTGCAAATAATCGCAAACTAAAAGTGAAACTCAAGAAAAAATAAATAACTAATTCGTGTAAGAGTTATACAAATTTGAGAACAGTGTATAAGTGTTATTGTAAAACTGAAGTGTGAATAATAAAACTCATACATAGTTTCATTCGGAGAACCCATCAATGAATACTAGATTGTTTGCAATCAAAATGAGAGACTGAGTTTGTAAAAGGACTATGCGTTAGCAAGATGTATATTTTCGCTTTCTTCGTCGCGTGGTTTTTATAGTGTAGGATTCAAGTTCTTAATACTCATACTCATAGAAACATTAATTCAAGTATTTATCCAAATTAAATTTTAAAGCATATTTTGCAACACAAGTGAAAAAGCATATGTCCAAAAACAACGAAAGATATAGACGGTCTATGCTTTAGATGTTTATTCTCCTTTGCTTGAATTATTTTATTTAGTAAGCTAAAGCAAAGATACATGATATTACAGCGCTATACAACACAAATTGTACATACATATACCATATTGGGGGAATACTTATCGACGTACTTTGCTTAAAAAACGACGTAACTTATGAGTACGACAATTATAAAAGTTTATGTGTATGAACAATCCATACAGAATACAACTACATAGATGTACAGTTATTGGTATTCATGTTTATACTAAAATAATACATATTTATTTAAAAAAAATAATTGTATAAAAACAAAACTTAACGTAGTTAAAAAATGAGATTGTTTGGGAAGGGAGGGGGAGTGGAAACTATTGTAATACAGTGGCAAAGTAGAATACTGACTGACGAGATTTGTATGAGGGTTTTCTTTATGCAGAGGGATCTTTGAGTATTTCGTGTTTTGTTCTTCTGCTTTGTGACACAACCGTGTTCGAAATTCATAAATTTTTAGAGCAAGTTCACTTAAAAGTTACCGGGGTACAAATATAATAATACTAATATTGGAAAATGCAATGCGTGCTTGTGTGTGAGTGTTGTCTCTCTCTCTCTATGTATGTATGTATGTGTGTGGTTTGCACAAAATAACAGTCCATTGTTTTTGTCATGGCAGGGCGCCCGGTACCGTCGCCTGCGTGTGGCAACGTGAGTATTTCGTATTCGCTTCGGTAAACGTATTTTTATCTATATTCGTATTCGTATGTGCATACGTATTCATCTTGATTAGTCTGAGTGTCTTTTTGAGACATTGAGAGTCGGCTACATTTCGCTAAACGCATTTCAAGCTAAGTTTTTTTTTCCATTTTTGTTTTCTTAAGTTTACAGTTTCCACTAAATGCTGGCAATTCGTATTTTCTTATGTGATGTGTCTGCATTTGTGTGTGTGTCCGTGTCTGTTAGTGTGTATGTGTGTGTTCGTGTTCGTATCTGTGCACAACAACTAGTTGTAGGCCAAGGAATTGGTATTTTGCGCCAATAATGCTGCCGTGCTGCTGCTGCTCGACGACGTTGATGGCTGCTGCTGCAACTGGGACTGCAACTGAGCCGAGCCGCTGCCCAGGTGCAGATTATTATAGTCCGTTTTGGCATTGCAGCGCACAGCGCTACCCATCTGTGCCTGCTCTTGTACCGCCATCTGCTGATCCGCATCCCCGTTGCCATTCAAGCCACTGCTACTGTGATTATAAACATTGAGGCGTGCCTCATGCTCCCGCCGCTGCTGACGCATTCTTATGTCGTGCTCCTCGCGCATCTGGCGCAACTTCAGGTCCTGCTGCTGCCGATAATACGACATTTTGACCTCCTGTTCCATTTGCTCAAAACGCAATTTCTGTTCATGCTCGCGCCGTGCATAGTCTATCTCAGCCAGTCGCGCTTGCTTTAACAGCTTGAATAGCTGATGTTTATATTTTTCGTCTATTTCCGCGCTGACCATAGTTTCGTTGACCGCAGCTGTTGGCGTAAACGGCGCCACGGCAGCCACATTAAGGATGGCTGGTGTCTCAGTGCTGAAGTCGTCGGATAATATGGACTGTGCCTGTGAATGCTGATGAAAAGTAGCGAGATTATCGGGAGATTAGCGTTTCCTGTAAACACATCGCCGTCTACTTACATTACGCTGTCGTCTTTTACGTGTTGGTGAAGTCTTCTCATTGTCAGCCGAGCCAGCGGCTCCGTCTGTGTCCTCCTTGTTGTTATTGAGCAACGGTTTGGCTTTGGCACGTTTGCGTCGATTGGGCGCTGATTGGGTCTGGGCACTCTCTTGCTGTGAGTCGCCGCCAGCGGTGGAGGGTGGTGGTGAGGGTATAGCTATGGTGGATGTTTGCAATGTATCTTCACTGGCATTTGTGGAATTGGGTAAGGCAGCCAGTGGCATGTCCTCGTCCTCGTCCATGTCGAGTAGCTCTTTTTTCAGTGGCACAACGTTAATGGCGCCGGCACCAGCACCGTTGGTGCCGCCACTGCGCGTCTGACTGCGCGACGAAACTGGATCCTTTTGCAACTCCTCCATGAACTCAATCATGCGCATGCCCTCTAGTGCATCCGACTTGGGATGCTTCTGTTGGTACTCGCGTTTTGTTGAATTTTTCATGCTACGCCATTGAACCTGAATCTGTTCCAGCAGTCGATGGCGAAAATTCAGTGCATTGAATCTGAAGTTAAAAAAGGAAAGCATTAAAATTTAAGAGCCGCATTCGCAATTCGCATTCACTTACTGTTTGGTGATTTGGGACCAGGCCAAGCGCTTGGCCTTGATGCTTTTGGCGTCGACGCTGCGGTTTTCAACGAAAGCGACTTTTGTTTTAATGACCTCCAAGAGAAGTCCACGTTCGGCTTCCTCCCAATTCAGTGAGCGTTTTTTACGCGTGCCTTTTTTCTTGCCAGTCGCGCTTTCTTTTTCAGCAGACTCGTCCGCAGCATCTTCAGCATTCTCCACCCCCTCATCAGAGGCATTTGTGACTTTTGTTTTCGACTCCGCCTTTTCATCTTCATCATCATCCTCTTGCGGCGATGGCGCACTCTTTGTTAAATGCTCCTCCAGTTTCATTGTTTCTTGATTTGTTCTTGTTTTTGTTGTTGTTTTTAACAATATTATCGTTTTTTAAAGCGCGATTCCGATTTGCAAAAATTCTTATTTGATTTCTGTATATACTTTGCACTGGCGTTGCCACCCAATCAAATAATAAAAAGCTGGCAGTATTACTTAACATCGATATAAAACATCGATTGTGGAATGAAATTCATATCTGGCTACAGCATTGCTGTGTAAAGTATCGATACATCGCCATAGTCATACTTTAGTATCGAGCAAAGTAAGTAGCAAGCAGGTATTTCTATTTCATTGGAATAAATATAACATTTATCACATACAAACCAGCAAGATGGCTATTGGTGACTATCCTGCTGACTACAACCCAAAGGTGCATGGACCCTACGATCCTGCCCGCTATTACGGCAAAGGTACGTAAAATTTGCACAATTACGTAATTCGCCGCACTATTCTGCGGCGATTTAACGATTTTCATCTCTCACTTTACATAATTGTGTTGTTTGGAATTTGCAGCTGATGTGCCTTTCGGCCAAGTAAAGTTGGGTGAGCTGGGTGCCTGGTTCGGTCGCCGCAACAAGTCACCAAATGCTATTGCTGGTGCTATAAGCCGTGCTTGGTGGCGTTGGCAGCACAAGTACGTTTTCCCCAAGCGTGCTGGCATTGCACCCTTTTTCCAGCTTACCGTCGCCAGCATGGCGTTCTTCTATGCAATCAACTACCCTAAGTTGAAGCACCACAGGAACTACAAGTACCACTAAGCTATACTCTTTTAGTGTACACATTGTTATGACAACTTTCATGCGTTTCTCTAAAGGGGGAGAGAGAGAGAGTTGAAGTACCACAGTTAAATTCTGATATATTCTTGTTTTGAAAACGGCTAAGTTTAATAAAACGTCTGCGAATAACAGTGATGCACCTAATATTTGACTACCAACTCAATAGATACATTTATCTGCTGCATTCGGGCCAGTGTCAAGTTGTGGAGAGATTGTAGGCACCAGGATCTCACAGAAGAATGGCAGCTCGTGGTCACAGCTCAGTGTCTGCCAGGTTCCCTGCGGCGTAAGTGCTACACAGCTGGTATTAGCTTGTGATCCCCTAAAAACTGACGAAGGTAAACCATGACAATAATATGCAATCAACTTACGTTAACCGAGGATGCCTTAAATGCCAGGCACTATAGAGAAAGCATAGCAGACTCTCCTGCTGTTCATTGCGGAAGTCTAGTGGTTGTAAGGCGGTGCTACGATTGTATTGTAATCCGACATAAGCCAGGAAAATTGCTGGATCTGGATTCAAATTAACCCGTTTTATATTATAATTATGTAGCCATCGTGACAGTGCATATGTTCTGGCCTTGGAGGCAACATGCGCCAAGCTGCCGCTAAACTCGCTTGCATTTTTGCAGGCAAATGATGCATTAATATAACTTGTGGGTCGAGTGAAGATCACAAAAAGACCCACTTCGGCAACACAGCTGACGTTCTGCAGCGCTTTAAAGGAACACGGATATTAAGTATTGATTTCAGCTAAATACGTACAACGCACCAATAGGTCTTCCATATAGACTATAATAATCAAAGCGACTATCGTTCACCATGCCGACAAAGCTAAAGTTCTGCGGGCACTGCAAGACATGACAATTGAAGAACTCTCCCGGCTGTTGAAAGACACTCAAACGCCTACGCGCATCCTTATAACGTCTATTTTCTGTTCCCTTGCCATCTTTGTTCTTAGGCTGTTCAGCATAAAGGTTTTTGTGTCGCATTGGACCACCAGGCGCATAATTTAATGCCAACCCACGTAGGTCACGTGCCAATTGCATACAATCTTCTAGCGATGAAGTGTTCTCCAGCGCCAAGGCCTCATTTGTGGCAGCACGCTGACACTCGCGCACTAGATGAAACCGCAGATGGGTTGCGTTTTCCGCTGGACAGTTTAACGAGCTTTGCACAGGCGCAAATAGTGTGTGCAATACCAGCCACAGTTTCCACATGGCGCTAGCAGCAGTAACTAATGCGCAGATTAGTTTATTTATAGTCTTATAATGCAATTTGTCAAACATATTATGCCAGTCTCGTGCGGTTAAGTTAAGATAATTACTTGTCAGTCAGTTTAAAATGTTTTATTTTGACATGACATTAAGCATTGTAGTTATGAATTACAAAATTCCCGAATGATTGGTAAATTTTTATTTTATTGTTCATTTTCATAGATTATTTTAGCTTATGCCTAACTAAAGATGCTGTTTTATTACTTTTAAATAGTACATATATTCTTGTTCTTGCGCTTACATATTTTTAAATCAAACGTGAATTGCACGGCTCCAGGCGAGCGTTCATCGAAAACGCTCGAGTGAAGCTGTGCAAAGGCACTTGAAGTACGTGTACTTCTTTTGACAATTAATACAATTTTAATATTATTAAATATTATTTAGGGAGTGTTTGTGGAGCAATCGATCGGGTGCTGGAAGAGGTCTGCCCTGCTTAAAGTAAAGTGTAGTGCACATAGACATAGTATGTAGTTTAGGTTATACAATGACAAGACAAAACAATTGTACAGGAAATTGAACTATGTAAGTACAAGGTTGTTGGCGAGTGCCAAGTGGCAGGATGGCAGCTGTTGTTGGAACAACTGCGCAAGTTTATAAATATTAGAGTACAAATACAAATATCACCTGAGCGTCGGCTGCTGCATTCGTTGTTAGTTCGAGTGTTTAAATTACAGTTAAAGTAAGTTAACTACATGTGTATGTGTATATTGACTGCACTACTAGATCGATACTGTGTGTGTGTGTGCGTGTGGAGAGAGTGTGCCTTGTGGGAAAGGTATCCAACACCAACACCGAAGTGCGAAACAAAGTTGCTCTACGAGAGTTCTCTCTCAGCACACAACTCTGCGACATTAGCGTGCAATATCTGCTGCGAAATTGCACGGTAATGTCTGCACGGGAATAGGGGGCGTAAGGAGGTAAGAGCTACATGTCTAGTATTACTAGTACTAACTTAGACAGTTGACGCTGCACTGTGCTTGTGACCTTATCGACTAAAATGCTCCCAAAACTCGTCACGAGACATTTTTGACTACCGCAGGGGCACATTTTGCGTTTGTTTGCTGCGCGAGTATCTCATTCTGGATTCATCTAACATCCTGGACTATCCTGATATAACTGTAAATTTTGTTTTGATTTTAAAACACTTTGAGTGTTCCCTTTCTGGAGTTTTGGATAGAAAACGTTTTGCAATTTGAAATTTGTTGAGCTTTCACATTTAGCGAGCAGCTGCTTAACTGCTGTGCGAAAAGGCAGTGTTTGTGTATGGTCCACTGTAGATGGAGCTACCCGAATTGGAGACCGTCTTGGTGCTGCGGCGTGCCATAATACAGAGCACAGCAGCGACCACGGCCAACATTAGGATGAGGCCCGCAATGGCGATGGCTATGGCGAAGGTGCGCTGCGAAACGCACAGTGCATCCTCGAGAGTCTGAAATAGGCATTGTTATAATTATTCTGGCCAGCACACATATACGAGAGTGAGAGTGGGGCTTACCTTCTCCTTGTACACCGCATCCTCGTCGCTGTCGTTGGCATTCTCGTTCTCATTAACATAAAGCCCAGAGAAGACCTCAATGGTTGCCGGCAATGCTTCGTCGTCTTTGCCATCGTTTGCCTGTCGCTTTGGCCGCTTGCCGCTGCAAACGGGTGCCTCCTGGCATGTTGGATCCTCCAGAGCGCAGAGACGCACATTGCACTGATAATACACGGAAGTTGTGTAAGGGAACTTGTGTGCCGGGAAGGTCACATTAGCTGCCAGACGATCCTCCGTGTAGTTGAACTGTCCCATGATCTCGTTGTCCATGGGGCAGCTAAAAAAGGCAAACCAAAGCAATTAGTCTAACCGATATACTAGAAAACACTGCAACACTCGACTTACCCATCTTCGCCCACCAATCGCTGCTCGCCCCAGCCCAGTCCGTCGCGCACAATACAATCGGTAACGTGCAGTCCGTAGAGTTTCTGCTCATCTATACTTATCACAATGGTCAGTGGATCACCGATTTTAACATCGTCGGCAATCTTGTGCTCCTCATTGTAGATCTTCATATGGCAGCCAGGCATGGGTATTTCGTTGTTAGTCACTTCGTTATTGTCATCGTCCTGGTTCACATCATACACATCTTCTTCATCCAATTCATCATCGTCCATACGCTGCTTGTCCAGCGAGCGACCATAGTCGCGCCTATCGTGCTCATCGCTGCGGAACGCCTGCGGCTTCTGGGCATGTTTACGCAGATGCTTCTTCGGGTTCACGGCCGCATCGCGGCTCTTGTAGGCACAACGCACATGGTAGCCGCGTCCCAAATCCGTAATCAGTTTCAGATGCGGTTGCAATACTATGGTGTTGAAAAACTCAATGCCGCCGTCATCCTAAAAGGGGAAACGTGGTTAAGCAAATTACTTGATGTAAATTACAAATTTTACGGATTAAAGAATTTAAAACAATAAGGAAATTGTCATTCCCAGAAAACTAGAATGAAGAACACGCTTCTAACAAATCTCTCTGTGGGTAGAGAGTGTAGCGGCGATATTAATTTGCACTTGCTCTACAAATCCAACCGTTCTTTTTGCAGTTAGCGCTTGCCTAACAAAAGACTTAAGCAACAAACTTGCCACAGGGCTAACAACAACTCCCACTTCTACTTTGTCTGGCTTCCTAATCAAATCTCAGCGAGCTGGCAGCTGTTAATGCTAATGCCCAAGAAGCCATATTAACAGCAGAATATGTGTACTATGCATGTATGTAGCTGTCTGTGTGTGCGTGTCTTATTGTGCATACAAAGCGAGAGGGGAAGCAAGGGGTAAAGTCACACTTGGCTGGCGCTGAAAATTGCCGGTTTGTCAGTGAGAAATTTGATGTGCGACTTAGAGACGGCAACTCGTCTTTAGATCGTCTTCAAGTACTTCCTGATGTGGGTGCCGGCCGTTTATCTTCCATAGAATTGTGCTAGTGCTGCCGCCCAGCCAAGTGTGAAGCACATTCGGTATCTCCTTCGGCAACTGCGATCAAATTAGCAAAGCTTGCGTAATGAATTTTCGCGCTGCCTGCTTCGTTCTAGGCAACTGAAACCGAAATGGAAACCGAAATGTATTGGACATTTCCGTTTGCATCATGCTGAAGCATTTGAGTTCTCTTAGCCATATAGCATTTTCATCGTGTTTATGATTCTCTCCCTCTCTCATACATAACGGTGCTTGGCGCTTGTGCTAATTTCCGAGCTGAGGAATCATCACCCAGTTCGGAGTGCTCCCATCGAGTACCCAGTCAATTGATGCTAATGATAATGGGGCAAGTCAACTCGTTCCGTACGTGATGCGTTCGGAAGTTTGGTAATTGGGTCTGCACGAACTTGGGCCACGGAAACGCTTCAATTAAGTGACGACGTCACCCGCGAGGCATTCTTAATTGTACATTGCTACCAGTGCCCAGAGCCCTGCCCCTCTCCAGTCTATGTTTATGCTGCTGCTGCTGCTGTCATTAAAAGCGAACTGTTGCTGTTTCCGTCTTGGACTCTGCCCTGAAGATGATTATACTTAGAACTTGGGTTCTCGCAGTTCTCTTCATTCCATTCTCCATTCCCCATCATTCAGAGCTCTGTGATTCTCGGCAGCATCAGGCAACGAGACAATGGGCTAATAAAAAGCATAATAAAATGACATTCAAGATCTCAGGCACAGCACAACATAACGGTAGACAAGCCGACAGCTATTATGCCATTATGACACTTCTGTGTGCCGACAACAGCGCGTTGTCGCTTCGCTGGCTAACTCCCTCCCTCCCTACCTTGAGCACAGCTATCAGGTTTTATGTACTCTCGCTCTCCCTCTCTCTCAATCTTTCTTTTTCAGTCCCTGTCTGAAATAGAAATGTTTATGTAAATTCGATTTAAAGTCATATTGAAATGCATTCGTATCTCTGCGACGTTTATTCTAACGACTACGAGACATTCATTAATGTCAGCGCCCAAGATAATGTGACTGCAGCCGAGTAGCTCGAGCTGCTCAAGCGTTGCGTGGGTGACAACCAATTGACCAGCTGACCTTCAGCCAGAGTCAGTCAGTAGCTATAGCTATATAGTAGCTATATATGATTTTTTAAAAATATCAATAACAATACCAAACACGTTTTACATGTGTTCACTTTTGGCATTTTCACGGTCAATGCACGAAGGCGGCGGCGACCGCAGCGGCCGTTGAACGCGTTTAAATGGCCGCCAACGTAGCGACGCTTCGCAATGAAGATGATGGGAGTGGTAGAGAAGGGGAGAAGAAGAAGGAGGGGAACTAACTGACAGTTGATCAGAACAAATCGATTTGGAAATGATGGGAGCATCATGTGTGTGGCGTAATTTGTAGCCACACACACACACAAAAGACTTAGGCAACAAACGTGCAGCTGCACTTGCCTCTCTGCCACATTGAGGCGCATCAGATCAGCTAAGCGGCAATTATAATTTAATTAAACAAAAAATGTTTTGCGCCCTTCACAACACGCATGAGTTCTCTGTCTGAGTCTGTTTCCAAGTTTCAGTCGACCCTGTGCGTAATAGCAATAAATAAAACGCTTTAGTCATTATATATAGCTTGACTGGTTTGTACCCTGTGACATTTGAGAAGCCATAGAAAATGTTGATGAAAACACATTAAGAATTTCTGCGAAATTAATTTTGAGTCATTTCGAAAAAACTCTATAGGCCAAGCTTGCAAAATGTGCTTGTATTTAATGACAAACACCACCTAAGTTGTTTAATAAATTGTTTTAAAACTCAATAAATCATTGTATAAATTTTGCAATAATTTTCTATCATTTTATGTTTTTTTTTAGCTATGCTTGCTTTACATAATTATAGGAAACACTATTTATAGCTCGATTTAATTGCGCAGCAGCTGCAACGGCAACAGCAACGACAATGGCAACAGGGTCGCCACGGAGCACCGCTGTCACCGGAGTGAATGGCGTGGCAACTTTTTGCGGCAGTTGACACGCGACTTTTTACATTAAAATCTGCTGCCATAAATGGGAAACACACACACACACACACTCGCGCACACATGCATGTCTCTCTTTTGTATGCAAATGTGCATGCACACTGAGCTCATCTTCATCACGCATGACGTAAGCTAGCCGCATCCTGTCCTGCCCTGTGCCGAGCTGCCCCACGGTCGAGCATCGCTGAGATCATACAGCAATTGCAGTTTGCCTTCACTCACACGAATGAACGTCAAGTCACTTGGCTTATTGATTTTTCATTATGAGCATAGGGTTTCCCCCAGCGTCCCCCCCCAGCTGGCTGTCAATGTTCCATTTGTTTATTTAACGCTCGTTGCAGCTACAAGTGCTCTTGGCTGGAAAGCAATCGGCGCGGTGAGCCGTTTTAAAACAAAAGACTCTGGCAACGAACTTGTTAAGTGTTGGCCAGAACGGCAAACAGTTCGGCTATGTGTGTGTGTGTGTGTATGGCACACATATTGCCTCACGAAACCGTTTGCCGTAAGACCAATTAAAATTTGCAATTTTTTCTGAAATTGTGTCAGGCCAATCGAGCGAAAGGAAAAAGCCGTCGTCGCTACAGCAAATTACAAAACTCTTCGTATCCACTACGTCCACCTGTCCGATCCGTCTGCCCCAATAAACAACTCTGGGAAATCACATTAAAAACAAGACAAAAATGTAACACAACGATGACAGCGTCGCCTTCCCATGTGTGTGACTGTGTGTGTGTGTTGGTCATAAAACATCGATGCGTGAGTTGCAGCCGACGTTTAGCCCGATGAGAGTGCTAATTGAGATTTCAAAATAGTATACAAGAGAGCTCAATGCGAGCGTAAACGCTCGTATATCGACGATATGGCCCAATAAATAAACCACGCCATATAAGACCCGATTCAACCCCAACAAAGTCCATAAACTCATATTTCTTTTCGATTGTAATCCGTGTTTGAGTTCGGTTTGGTTTTTCATTGTTGTTTGTACTAGGATTGTTTAAGAGATTACAAAATTAACAGTTTTTATTACGTTGTATCCATAATATTCTTGATACATATTTGCCTTTCTCTATTCCAACTGCAAATGCAATTAATCTTAACAGATTTATAAAAGAATAGTCGAAGATATCTTAAGTGCTTATTGCTTTGTTACTCAATTAAGTTTTTAGCATATCTTGAACTGATGAGAAAGGTCTCCGCAAGTTGAAAAAATACACATACTCGTATATTATGCATATATTAAAGACCTGCATATGTTAATCAAACGGGATTTTTATCGTTGTTTTTAATGAAGTTTAAATATTGCCTTGTTTCATTTGGCAGGGAGCTTGCTTGCTTACTCCCAACTTCTAACTTGGCTCCTCCCCGTCAATCTTTTGCTCAATCAGACAGTTAATGATGCACCTAATACGCTGTCGTTAATTGAATGCCAAAGAGTCACAAGTCCGAGTGATGCGATGTGCGTTTACTGTCGCTACGAGGCGAGTCAAAACCGATGAGCAAATGGCTAATCATCTTGGCATATGGATTGGACCTTGTAACCAATATCGACTGGATGCTGCTACATGCCTTATAAGTTGCTTGCTTTTATGATGCTAGCTGTGGTAAAGCTCAATTAGCGTGCCGAAAAGGCAGAACCACTTCGCAAAATACATAATACTATTTTATAATACATAATCCGTATGTGTGTGTGTGTGTGGGTGTCCAAGTTAAAGATCTTTCAGATTAGATGACTTTCAGATGACTTACCGTTTCCTTAGGCATTGTGTTGCAGCTGCGCAACGGCAGCTTGTAGCGCAAAGAACCGATGTGATCTCTGCAAGGAATCCAAAGATAAATGTTGATTATGTTCGACTCAGTATCAGAAATTGCGATCTCAAGCGATCGCTAGAAGAAGGCGGCGTGGCACACTCACCTGTACTCGCTAAGGCATGTGGAGTTCTTGGACAAGCCTTTTGGGTAGATCATACCACTGAACAGTCCCGTCTCGTGGTTTGGAGGCGCATCTTTGATGGTGATCAGCATGGAGCCAGACAAGCATTTCACTCGCACGCTCGGCTCGATTGTTGCCTGTTTGCTTGGGGGCGTGCCCTGTGCTGCTGCCGCTTCCGCCTCGGCAGCCTCAATGGCATCGTTTAGCGAGCTCTGCGCATCCTCTGCAAAGTAACAACGTTTTATTATTGCGCATTGAACATGCAGGCCAATCGATGGGGGAATATGCTTGCGATAAAACTACAGTTAGACTACAACAATAAGAAGCTCTAAGGATGGGGCTAAGGCTAAGCTAGTGGCGGACACGTGCTGGCGATAACAAAAATCGATGACTGGAGAACGTCTTGCACGCATGGACAAATACCAAGATTAGTCCTCAGGTATTTTTCGTGCTATAAATAAATTATCTTATAGTTGTATCAATATCTGATACATAATCTGTCTATTGACTTCTTTTTTGCTAAAAAATACCAATAATTTACAAATTACTAACAATATCCTGCTAAATCGTATTATAGGCCGCCATATTCGATACCTCAGCACACCGATATCGATTGCCGCAAGCTTGCGCCGCGTGACACGACAATCGGCCAACACTAGACGACGCCATTGGCATAAATCATCAGCGATACGCGAATCTGCTTTAACAAAGAGTCAAGACAAACTTAAGGCCAAGACAATGGCCAAGACGACAAGCCAAAAAGACGCCCCTGGGAGCAAAGGCTACATCTGGCAACTGCAACTGCATCTGCGACTGGCAACTGGTAACGAACTGCAGCTGGCAACTGCGGAAGCAATTGCGCTGCGACAAAGATGAAACATGAAAACGCAAAGATGCCAAGTTAATGACATTGAGAAGCCATTCGCTGTGCAGAGCCATTAGAAAGAGATGAGTTCCTTGAACTTGGGCTGTGCAAGAACACGAACCCTAAGCTCTCTGTGGTTGAGCTCTCAGTGCAATTCCAGAGCAAAGCCAAAGCCGCAGAGTAAACGTAATTGCAGTGCCAAGAACTAAGGTAAGACACAAAGTCAGCTGCAAGGCAGCATAGGGCTACGTGCAGAGATTGCACATACATACACATATAGTTTGGTATATATAGTATACACGACACCTCGCGTGCGGATTGTCCATTCTCTGTTCTCCATTCCAGCAATTCTCATTCTTCTCTTCTCTTTTTTTTCGGTTTTTTGCACTTCTTTTGTGGCCCAGACTGACGGCGTGTGCTCGTCTCGCACGTCTCACACAGTTGCTGCGAGCTGGAGCTGGAGCTGGCTACGGCGATGGCGATGGCGATGCCTTGCTTTAGTTCAACGAACCTTTAAGCAATTCGCATCAGTTGGTTGGCTTCTATTCCTATATATATATTCCTATTCTCCAGCTCCATATGCTGCTGGGCAAAGTAATTGCATGCAACTCGAAGCCGGTTTTCAGATGCCCCAAAGCTAAACCAAACTCCAAGCCCATATACGGTTAAGTCGTTCTCCTTGCAGCCTTTCTTCTGGTCGGTTATTGTTGTTGTTGCCGGACTGGCACATAAAATGTTTAATGGCTTTCTATTATGTGTAATTTTGTGAAATGCATCACATGGAGCAAACTACATAATCAACTGGGGTTAAGACTTAAGTTCCTGACTAAGTAAGAGAGATACAATTAATAGTAAGCATTGAAAATTATATTTATAACTTCGATTTTTGCTTTAAGAATTTTAACTTTTTAGCCAAATTATAAGTTTTTAGTAAGATGGACAAATCTGATGATGGTATAGATGATTGTTGGATAAATCACAATTATGAAAGCCAGCAGCTTTTACACCATGTGGAATCCGGCGACGACAATTTGATTGCAAAAAATATCATTTCGGGATTAACAACTGACATCGTGAAAGATATTTTTGGGGGCGAGCCCTGTGCTCGTTCAAGTGATGAACTTGAGTATATTTTTGTCTATCCGAAAGAATTGGATGAAAACTATAAGAGTGTAACCAGTGAATCCTGCGAGCCGATAACAAGTCATCTTGAGCAAGCTGATGCTAAGCCAGAAGAAATCGTTGAGGAAGAGCTTGAATATATTTTCAAGCATACATTTGATTTTGCAGCCCACCAAAAACTGGAAAGTCCCTTAGATTTCAACATTAAGACTGAAACTCAACTTAACGATGTTTGCTGTGGTAATAGTTTCCAAGATATTGAGGTAGGATATTCTGAAGATATTAATAATCTAACCAGCTTACATATCCGAACTCTCCACAGCTATGTGAGATCTGGCACAATCATAAGGTATGCACAACTACTTTTCTGAAAAAATTTTTAATTAGTCTCAATTTTAATTATCAGTTTTTCGTTGACGAGGAACCCAAAAAAGTCTCCTCGTCTGAATTCTATGACACACAGAATCAAAGGCAATGGTTCTTCGATTCCCTAAACAGTCCAGTAAAAACGTCAAAAACTGTGGTGGTCCAAACGCCACTGGACGAATTTAGCATCTTGGACAAGCTCGATGTGAGCGGAGTGATCGAAGTGGGTAGTGAGCAAGTAACCAATCTGGGTCCTCAGTTGTTGCATGTTATACAAAACAAAAAAAACTGGGACATCATGATTTATATAGAGAACTATCAGTTTCGCTGTCTTCTATTCGCCCTGCAAATGTATTCGCCATACTTTCGACGTTTTAAATCAAGCAACACATTAGCCATCCGGTTGCCATCGAAGTGGGTAACACCCCTGGCGTTTAAAGTCATCTACAATTGGATAATGCATGAACCGAGCATGAAGCAGAAGTCATATAATAATCGCAGCATTATAGAAATCTATAGTGCAGCCCAGTTTTTGGGAATAAATGAGCTAGTCGATTCCGTTTGTCAAACATTTGATGCGATTACAAATGAGGAAAAGATCTTTTCGCTGCTTCCTGAAGTATTCCGATTGGATATGCCGGCCTTTGAGCAACTATTCATTTCGCGGATCAGTCGTTTCTTCCTGACCCTTGTCGCCTCACAGGAGTTTGTTGATATGAAGCCGCGGCATGTTATCCAACTGCTTGCCAGTGAGAATATTGGGGTCAATTGTGAGATTGAGGTGAGTTTCTATTGACACTCAGGCCACCCACCGCATAATACTGCAATGCTTTCCCTTCTAGGTAATCTATGCTGCCGTGCGTTGGCTTAACCATGAATGGCCTCAGCGTCGCGCCCAATTGGTCGATGTAATGAGATGTGTTCGCTTCTCCCTGCTGCCGCCCATGTTTCTGCGGTTCTTGCAGTCGCCACAAAAGACACGTGTGCTGAATGAAATCAGCAAATGTCCGATGGTTCAGGAGGAGATCAACAAAGCCTTTGTGTAAGCCCAGAATTTTCCTACAAATTGTCTCTTGTAACTTAAAATCTTTTCGCTTAGCTACACCTCCTCTTCTTTACTCTATAAGGGCCCGCATGCTGTACTGAAGTTTCAGCTTCCCGATTTCGAGGTGCCCGAGCATCGTAAATGGCTGCTCGACCGCCAGTGTTCCTACCACCGCAACCTAATTTGTGACATGCGTCAGTTCTTCACCTACGCTCAGTTCCTACAATATTTGCAGACTCTTCAAAGCAACGAACGCAACTATTGGGAGACTTTGGAATATCTGGACGAGGGTATGCCGAGTTGCCCATGCTGATTGGACATGTGCAGCCTGTTGGGTGTGCCAGACACCTACACTCTCACACACACTAACACGCTCGCCAAGTGTGGCGTAATATTTGGCCGGCGACCATGCGAACTGAAGTCAACTCATTCAATTTTAGGAGTCTTCGTTTTTTAATAAGACAACTGAATGTGACATGAGTTGACTTTTGTTTGCCATGCGATTATGTGGTCGTAGTTTTGTGTTGCTGTTGTTATTGTTGTCGAATTCGTTGTGGTGTGTGTGTGTGGAAACGGTAAACGAGGCGAAGACTTAGCAAACACCTTCACTTTTGAGCAGCAGCAGGAACTAAAGCCAGTTGCTTGGACTCTAGAGGATTGCTAACAGCTGAACCCTTAGTTCAGTTATACAATGAAAAAAAATGCACTATTTGTATACTATGACTTGCCATAAATTGCTTGAAAATTTGGGGAATAACTGTGCATTTAATTCTGTGTGCATTTAATCATCTCATTTGAGTAATGCCCCAAAAGCAAAATCGAAATCTTATTGCTAATCTGAAGGTTGTGTCCATTACCATAGGCAGAATGACAGGGAGAAGCGTAGAAGCGACATAGAAGAATAAGAAGATTTATGTACTTACTTGTCGCTGAGGGGATCTGTGCACCGTGCGTCGTGAGCGTTGCAATTGTCTGTAAAGAAAGTGGATAGAAGAAGGTAGAAGGCTCATTAGCATTGCAATGCGAACAGTTGAGCTTTATATGGGCCCGACGTAGATGGGCCACGGCCCGATCGTGGCACCATAAAGCAGTTGACATAAATCACGAACGAGTCGACGTTAATGCCGGACTAATCTATGCAAGTCTGCAGGCCAGGGTAAGCTCCTTTAATTAAAATGGAAATGCAGCGAAATGCGGCAACTGATTTTGGTTTCGTTCGTGCTGGCCGTGAGACAAAGAGATAGATAGCGAGAGAAAGAGCGAGAGAGCGCATGTCCGACACTGAGATATGAGCAACATTATTCTCACGATTCTTGAGACGCAGTTGCAGCTAGAAATAAACTTTCGCCAGCAGCAGCTCGCGCCAGGTTAGAGTTGAAACTCAAGCTGTGCCGGCACTGAAAATGAAGCCGAGACTAAGGCTGCTGCTGATGCTGGGATTAAGACCGAGGCTGAAGAGGCCGTAGCTGGTGAGGCCAGGCCAACTCGCTTAGAATCTAAGCGTTGAGCGCGCAGTTGTGCCACTTTTGGCAAGTTGCCACGAACACGAATCGATTTTAGCATACACCGCGGCAAGGGGGAGTGGCAGGAAAGAGTAAACATGCCCGTTGGCGTTTGCAGTGGAGTGGGACATGGTGCCGGTTCCAGTGCCTGTGCCAGGCTCATATTCAGGTTAATCGCCTGGTTGGCCAATTGTCATTCACGGCCAAGTCTGGAGTTGCGGCTGATTGATGTGTTTAGTTGGCTCTTGGTCTGGCCGCCAGTTGAGCGTTATAAAACATACAGAGTACAATACTAGATATACTATCTTTATTGTACTTACGATTAAGTGCAGCACCGTGCAGAGAATTTGAGTGCTTGACGTCATTGTGGGAGCTGCGAAAAAAAGAAGAGAAACACACATTAAAAATAATTGTCAGACACAGATCGAAATTTACCAAGTGGGAAGTGATTAATACAAAATCAGCAAAATATAACCGGTTTCGATCTGCACATTGCGATAGAGCTAGAAATCCGATTACATTATGCTAAATCATACAAGGCAAACATTTTTAATGAATTTTTGATGTGTTGCCCGAGGCGAAACTTTCGAGAAATACACATGGTGGGGCCCTCGCAATTAGGTCAGCTCAAGAGGTTTTTGGAAGCGGCAGAGGTACGAAGGGGAAGGGAAGAGGCACGTTCGCATGTTGCGTGTCAGCGAAATGGGTTGAAATCAGCATAAACTGGAGAAGGAAGCTTCCCAGGAAACAGACGGACAGCCTGGCAGTCCCAAGACATGCGCGTAACTGCTAAGGCGCTGCAACAGGGCCAACAACAGCGGCAGCAGCAGCATCTTAACGAGCTTCCGTCAACAGATGAGGCTTAAAGTATACAGTATACAACATGCAACATGACAAGCGGGCACCAAAACGAGTCTTAAGCACATATCAATAACCAAATAGAGCACATGATAAGCACTTTTTGTCCCCTTCCCCACCTTTGCTTCCTGCATTTCAGTAGCTGCTGTGTGAGAACCACCGCCAGCTTTGATAGCCTCGTCATGGCCAGGAAGAAAGACGGGCACAGCTATTGCCAGATCATTATCGAGCCGTAGACCCGCTGCGACCTGAAACCGAAGCAACATGCGGCTTACATATGTAGATGGTCAGCATGCGATAAAAGCCGACAATGTTGGTTACCCTGTAGACGATGAAAAGTAGGGTGGACATTATATGGGAAGCAAGAGAAGTTCTAGACATACATAATTGCGGTTGAAAAATGCGTACGAAAAGCATTATCAAATGATAGCAGCCAGCTGAGCTAGCTCATATTGTGTTTAATTAATATGGCAACGCTATATAAAAAAGATCGAAATAACATCGATTCGATATTTTTAAATTTGCAAAATTAAATGTTGGGGTAGCACTTGCGATAAATTTGAATTATCGGTATTCAAATTAATTAATCTTATTTACATTAGTTGAACGTTCCACAAGAAGGATATTGAATAAGTTGAACGACTCAACAGGGTATTAGCCAGTCGCATACACTTGCTTGTATTGCTTCTTGTTGTTATGTTTACTGTTTGCCTGCCAACACATTTCATTTACAACTTATGATGTCACAAGAAGCCAGTCAGATAGACCGACACTCACCCATTCGAATGCAATGGCTACGGTGTTTTGATTGCCGCGTTGCAGTTGCAGCAGCAGCAGTAGCAGTTGCAGCTGTATCGTGGCGTTATAATCTGTTTCGGATTTCGGTTATTATTGAAATTGTTCGCTTGGGTTTTCGAATGAAATTGGGTCAAGCCATATCTTGATAAATAGCTGACATTATGTGGCGTCCCATAAAAAAAGTGAATAAAAAAGGTATTAATGCAGGCCACACGTTGCACTCGCACACTCAGTTCCAGCTGATGCCAGACGCAGCTATAAACTGAGCGCCAGCGCCGATGCAAATTGCCAACTAATACTAACAATGGCAACAGCAGCAGCAGCGCAGCAGCAACAACAACGAGAGCGACGCCGACAACAATTGAAGCCGAGCCGGGCCGAGCATTTGGCAGTGCAATAAATTAGCTGAAATTAGCTGCATGACGTAAGTTTATTTAGCGGCAAAGCGCAAATATGTCACCAACAGAGCTACTACCCGAACGCCCAATGGAAATGAAGGTAATGGAATTGCACACGACTTTTGTATACTCTGTAAACTTATATATTAATGGATGTAGCTAGTAAATAGTCATGTAAGTAAAAGAGAACCCAATAAATTTAAATCTTAAATAGACGCATAGTACATATTCTACCCTGTAAGCTCTAGGCTAAATTTCACACAACTCCAGGTACTATGAAAGCCGAGATCGATACTCAAACATAAAAGCACAGCTCATGCAGGTAAATCAAGTAAAAATTTGCTCGCATTGCGTTCAACGGAAATTATGAATAATGAACCCTCTGATTGGCATCTGCTCTCGTTACCCAGTTACCAGTTTCAGTCGGACAATAACAACAAGCCAGCGAAATGGGAGCAATCGACCTTCGACGAGTGCTGTCGATAAAGCAGCAAATTGCACGAATTTCGAATTTCGCTTGGCATGAACCGAAGTCATGTCGCAGATTTATCTGCCGGCTGAGTAAATGGAGTAGCGTTTTTTTGGGAGATATAATAGTTACTTATTTAATTTAGCTTTTATTAATGTTATTGCCGGGCATATCTATTAAATATGTACTATGTACTATATATATGTAGATGCATTTGTCTGTTCTTAACACGCTGTTCGCATTGTGAAGTCATTCGATTGATGATCGTGATCGACGCGTTGGGCGCTCAACTGTAACGGATATTTTTATGCCATATGCGACTGTCAAGTGTCGAATTCGTTTGACACACATTCCGTAACACCAACAGCAACAATAACAAACTGAAAACTAAATAAACACGAGCAAAGAGCCTACAAATGGGCCGTGCAACTGAATAAATTAAGCGAGCACGAGAAAATCGACAAAGAAAAACAAAAGCAATAGCAAAACCAACAACAACAGCAACAAAAACAGACAAATAGATAAAGCGACGCGCAAACACACCGCACGTCGTATTTATTTAAACAATTGCATTTTCATTTACGAGCACTCGGTTATGTGGCGACTAAATGACCTCGCGTGCGCCTCCATTAAAACCAAATGGCTTCCCTTCTCTACGACCTCCCTACCTTCCTCCCCCTTGCCACCCTACGCATTAACATATGCGAAAATGTTGTTATGCTTTGCGAGCTTTTGTTGTTGTTGTTTCTGCTTAATTTTAACGGCTTTCTGCTTGGGGAACAACTGTTAAATTTGTTATTATTATTGTATTACTTTAATGCGTAAGTGTGCGTGAAATGCGTGTAATGATCTCATGGACCGATGACTTAGGACACAAACTTGCAGCAGCCACTTCATTAGAATCGCCCCTCGAATCTAACACGCTGGCCGAAAAGGCGGCCATGCAAATTGCCAAAGGCAATACGAAACTGTGTTAAACACACACATACACACACTCACACACAGGCACAATGCGAGCTTGAGAGCGAGCACAATGCGAGTTTGACCCATTTGAAATGGGCATCGACAGTAAAACCGACTTTCCGACCAAATCGTCGAGAGATTCTAACAACTTTCGGTTGCGGTTAACGCAAACCGATGAGTGCCATAAAAATGAGAAATCTTTGGAGTTCATCTCCAGCCTGCTCTCTCGCTCTCAATGTTATGATCAATCAGTAGAAATAAAAAAAGTCTGAGGCTGCGTATGGCTAATTTCGCTGCAATTTCGCTGCCATAGAAAGTAAGTTGGCCAAGACGACGAGTCGAGTCGAAACGACGACTTGGTTGCAACTGTTGCCACTGCAGCATTGTGTTCTTAATTATGGTAATTAACGCTGAAGAAAAGGTAAGGTCGATAAAGGCAGCGGGAAAGCGCATAATATATTTATTTCTGACTGCTTCTTCAGCTTTAGCTTCAGCTTCTTCCTCTTCATCGTCTTCTTCTATACAACGCCCGTTTTGGGGTCAGGCATGACGTTAATTCGTTGGCTTTGTCTTAGCTTTTACTTTTTACCCAGTGTAGCCATAGCCGTCTGTGCGCGCGCTCGCGAGTGCTAATCAGCGAGAGAATCAAAGCCAATTGAAGTCTCCATAGAAAACTTTCACCTGCTTAACTATGCAAAACCGCGGGGTATCGATGCGTCGATCAATCGGGATTAGAATTTCAAAAGCGACTGCAACTGTGCGAGGGAACTGGTAGCAATGCGATGAGGCTATGTGATGGCAATTAAGTGTCGTTTGGCTGCCAGCTTAAGGTAACAATTTGTACGATATTGTAGGGTGCACGGAGGAGGGGGGCTTTGGGTAGGAGTAGCAGCATGTAGATCAAAAGTAAACGCAGTCAACGAATCGGAACGGCAAACTACGGTTGTGTTGCTGTTGTTTTTTTTATGGCTGCGCGTTCGCCTCAAGGTCATTGCAATTGCCCACAGTCTCGTCTCGTCTCGCAAATGAACTAACAATGCTTCAATTTGCCAACAACAACAATAGCAGCAGCAGCACGAGAAACACTTGCCAAGTGTTTTCCATTGCATTGTTGATTTTTCCACACAATTTTCCAACATTTTCCACATTGACCAACGGCATTGCCTCATTAACAGTTTCAACTCTTTTTTATGACTCTTGGCGCAATTAACAGGAAAATGTGCTATAGTTTATGTTAATAGTGCGTATTATCGCGATGACTGAGGACACAAACTTAGTTTAAGCGATTACACGAACCCAATCTAAGCAATGACTGAGGGCACAAACTTGTACTTCGAATGACTTAGGAAACAAACTCATTCCTGGCAATCACAGAGGGACTCGAATTAAATTTAATCGATGACTGAGGACACAAACTCAGTCTAAGAAATGACTTAGGACACAAACTCAGTCTAAGTGATGACACGAACCCAATCTAGGCGATGACTGAGGACACAAACTCACTGCAAGCAATGACTGAGGACACAAACGTGGACACAGCACACTCTGTGGGGGTAGGCAAACGCGGTCGCTGCAGTTGCAACACGCTGCAAGCATGTGCGTGTCAGTCAGTCAGTTTGGACAGATCGACTTTGTGCGTCTGGTTGCCAAAATTGGAAAGGCATCGCTCACCAAGCTGTCCTTGTGCAATGCACCTACATAGATACCCTGCAACTGCAAGTTGGGCATATCAACATATAATATTTAAAAGACACACTGCAGCATCAATCACCGCTTACAGGGTATGCGTGAGTCGCTCAGCTTGCTGGCATTCTGAGTGCGTTTTGCGTGCAAGTTGCCAGTTGCCAGTTACGTCAGGCGGTTGCCAAAGCCGCCCGCGTTTGCCACAGTGCGTTAAATTGGAGCGCTGACAAGTTGCCACATCTCGCGATGGCAAGAGGAGGGCGGGGTGACCAAGGGGCAGCTGTGTCTTGGGAAAAAGCAACAACGCTGACAAAACGCGAGCGCGCTGCCCAAATTTGTGTTGCGTCTTTTATGATTTGCTTCATTGTTTTTGGATGTTTTTCGCCACGTTATTACGTAAAATTTGTACAAATTGTTTTTTTTTCTCTTTTATTTTTCGCTGATTTGTCAAGATGTCCGAAAAAAGTTGAAAACAAAAAAAAACAGAAATAAAGCGCTTATTGAACGGACACCCACAGCAGGGTTGAGCCCAGAGGCGCAGCTTTTTTCCAACTAGTTTTCGACGCCTAATTTCAAGCGCTCTCTCTCTCTTTCTCTCTGATTCCCTCTTTCTCCTTCTTTTTGGCTTAGCCGAAACACGCAATAAATTCGCAATGAACGTGACTGGAGCTGAGCCCCGTTTCGTCGATCGCCGTAGGTCTTCAATATGTTTCGATTTTTATCAGCTCCAGCAACGGCAACAACAGCAACAGCAACAGCAACAACAATAACAATAACAACAATTTACAGTTCATTTTGCCATGTTGTTTTTTTGGCTTTGGCTTTGGCTTGGCGCCCATTGTCTGTGTCTGACTATCTGTGAGTGTGCTAGGGGTCAGGGCGGAGTGGGGGACGGGCAGAGCGCAAAACTCGTTTTGCCAATCGGCAAACAGTTCCGTTTTCTGCTGCCCGCTGCTTGTTGCTGTCGCTGCCGCTGCTGTTGCTGTTGTTGCCTTTTAGCATTGTTATTACGCCTAGAAGTACTTAATTTCGAGGCCCCCGGCGACATTGGCTACCGCTTCAAGTCTATGGCAGCACATTTAACCGATTTGGTAATTGGAAACCGAAATAAAAAAAAACAAATATTCCAACAATAAAAAAGCTTGTTAATTAAAGTAAACAACGCGCAAGTCCCTGAAATTTCGAATACTTAAAGATAAATTACAAAAAATAAAATATATGAAAGTTGTAATTCCTAGCTAAAATAAACATATTCCCCGCGGCACATGCCACGTCTACGTCTACGTTTTACAGGGTGTACTCCAACTGCAAATTTAGCTGGGTAAATTTCAGCAAATTTGATGTGGTTCAAAAGTCATGACTTGCACCAGTTTTGTTTTCAGCTGTTTTTCCTCCCAGCTAGCTAGCTAGCTGGCTGGCTGGCTAGCCACACCCACGCCCCACGTTTTGGCTGCGATTTGAAAGTGTTTTGCACACGATTGTACAACTGCAGCCAGACTAACCCACGCAGCGAGCACGATGTGGATGTAGATGTGGATGTGGATGTGGAGGTAAAAGCCTGCACTTAAGTTGGTCTGCATTTGGCCAGAATCTAGCCAGACTACTTTTCATTTAAAACAAACAAACGAACGGTTTTGTCTGGCAACAGGGCAACATATTGTTCAAGTTGGCTTAATTCGAGGCGACTGCAACTGGGGGTGAGTCATGTGCTCTGAGAGATTGGACACGCCTTTTTTTTATTCAATCGAAACCGAATAAAACTGCAGAAATTCCGATTTGCATAATTAGAGACTGTTGCGTGAGGAAGGGGAAGGGGAAGAAGGGAAGGTGTGGGGCGACACATGAGTAATGCGTGCGCGAGACTGTGGAGCGGCAAGTTTGTTGCCTAAGTCTTTCGTGGCGGCGAATGCCGTTAGCTGCTTGTTAGCCAAAGTCAACTGTAAATCGATATTGCCACCAAAAAAAGATACAGAAATAAAGAAGAAGTTCTTTGAACGGTTGAATGAACTCCCTCTCTCACACACACTTTTTGCGTGCTTTTCTCTCTCTCTATCTCTCTCGCTCTGCCGCTGCTGCTGTTCTCTTTGATCTGGCAACATGTGGCATAGCGATTATAAATCAATTATGATCTTAAGTCCACAGTTCGTGAACCTTTGCAAAATAATTTGACAGCTCAAAAACGGTGCGTCATCTATGTATGTATGGAAATGTTGCGAGCTGAGTTTTCCCATCGATCTGGCGGACTGATGATGATGCCACACAATGATGTTGCAAGCGCAACTCAGTTTTCAAGTGAGAAACAGCAGTAAAGCAGAGCAGCAACGATATAATAAACTTAAATAATAAAAAAAACACACACACACACACACTGCGACGCATTCCGCTTTTGCCTCAAGGTCATCCGCGTCGCTGTTGTTGTTATTGTTGTTATATAAACGAGTTAAGTTCATTATGGCCAAGAAGTGGCGTATAAGTGTAGCCAAACAGGTCTCTCGCCTCTTTGCCTTTTAATTATTGAAATTTTGGACTGTGTTGGCGTCATAATTCTCCCCCTACCCACACAGTAAACGATCTTCGAGAGAACCGTCAAGACTGGAGTGTGGCGGGGAGAGTCTTGTTTGATTTCTGGTTCTATTGGCCCCGACAATTGCCCACAATTATTCACAACAATACAAAAAAAGGTGTTGCAGTTGGAAAATATTTTGATGGTTAACAACCGCAAATTAACCAATTAGAAGGCGATGCATCACAGGCAACGTGTAAAATATCTTTCATTCAAGTGCCCCAACGAACCCCATGACTTGATGATGCAAGTTGTCCGTCTCTCTGTCTCTCTCCCTCTCTCTTTTTGTGCCTCTTCTCAGCTGTCTATCAATCAAATTTTCTAATTGCTTCTTTAGACGCCAACACACAAAAGCCAAGAGAACAACAACAACAACGGCAACAACAATCGGAAAGACGAGCCATAATTATGGCTAAGGCCTTACCAAGTGCTAAAAGTTAGACAAGCTTTTTGTATGTCTTCCATTGCAGCCAATACGCGACCCCGATGCGCAAGATGATTAATACTATTTCCAGACAGCATTTGGAAACAGTATTCTCTGCCAATTAGCAACTGATGCCAGTACTCATGATCATGTGGGCGAGACCCGCATGTAAATTTTGGATTTTCTAAGCAGGAGGGAGGCGTGAAAGCTATTCTTTAATGTGCTTAAAGCTCTGCCACCATGATCTTTCTCTATCTTACGGAAGACTGTTTTGTACTTTTACTTCTACTTGATATTATACTATAATTAGGCATGAAATTCCATTTTTTATAAGGCTGTAAGCTTCCTCCTCAGCCTTCAGAAGATAACAAAGTCAGCATGATATATATTGTGAAATAGGAACTACAAGCAGCGCTGCTTGCAACTGTGGAAAACAAAAACTTTTAATAACTTCTACACTTATTAAACGATCGATTTGAAACTTGGCAGATAGCTGCATATATAATACATCTAAGTGTATGCCTAAGCAATAAGCAGAAAACTTTAATAGCCTACCGAATAAACAGAAATTATCGATTTGCGGAAGCGTTCGGCTTGGCAGCCAAAATTTTAAATAAACTTTCAAAGCATACAATATACAGAAATCTACATGCCAAATTTGGTGTCTCTAGCTTTTATAATAGCTAAGATCTAATTAAGTGAACCTTCGGAAATCTTTCCGTCTTTCAACTTGAGTTTACAATGCAACTACCTCCCTTTCTAGCAGCTTAGTTCTAATGGGTAATTCCCCCTTCGAGTCAGTCTCTTCTTGGTATTCTGCCACTGTGCGTTTTCCTGTGTTTTTTCCGCCGCCTGACGCTGACACATTAAAATTGAAAATTAAACATGCCGCACATGCAACAGGCGGGCAGGCCGAAGCGGATGTCCGTGACGTGGCTATGCTATGGTAGTGGTTATGCCTATATAATATATGGTCGAAGCGCAAATAAGTCATGTATGCTATGTACAGTGGGCACTTGTGGCATGCCACAGCTGCGGAGCTGCGTCACGCGAGCTAATAAGGCCGCCGTGCTGCATTGTCACATCTCCATAGCAGGAGGAGATGATGATGATGATGATGACGACGATGATGTAACTGCGAACTTGGCAGCATGCGACAGCCAATTTCGGACGTATGGACCGGGGATCTAACCTTGAGAAACAGGTTCAACGCACATACATCGCGCCAAGATCGGAAACTCTTGGACAGGAAAACGCAAACGCAAGAAAAAAAAAATGAAAAAAAAGCGAAAAACAAAAACGAAAACCCGCGAGTGGAGTAAAATTCATTACGCTTACGATTTGCGCACAAAACGTTTGCGCATATACGAAAAACCAGAAAGAAAAAAAAACATTTCTTGATATATTTCGAACGAGTCGCGAACCGGTTTTAAAGATGACGCCGCACCGCCTCGCCGTGGACCGCCTCGGACGATTTATGAAGTCATCTTTTGTGGCGTTTTGGCTTAGCTTGCAATATTGCGACGGCTACGGCGGCACATCAAAAATTCCCCATTCCAGCGCCATATTGAAATGGGTTCGCAAAATAAATGAAGTCTATTTCAACCGACCCGAACGAGCGAACTCACCTTAGTAAAGCGACCGTTGTCCCCTTTTTTGCGTAATCCAATTAGTTATGTGGCTTTGTTTTATAAGTGTTATACAAGTATAACAGATTTTGTGTGTGGACAGTTTGTGTGGAAATATTTGTATATATATTTTAAAATTTATCATGCGCTTGCCGCGTATACACATTCATTCACAATTTTTATTCGTTTTTTCTTTTCTTTTTCTTATTTTTTATTTTTGCATTTTGTGCTTTTTTTTGTCGCCTTTCTAGCCAAATTTGCATTAATTTAATTTAGCCAACTTCCTCTTGTTGTTTTGCATATTCCGAAATGGTAGGAAGGAAGGGGGCTGTTGGGGGAACATAAGGAAAATGCGATAAACAATGCCGCCAGACTGGAAAACACAAGCGAAGCAAAACAAGAAAAACGAAAAACAAAAGAAACAAAAAAGTGCAAACTCTTAAGAAAAAGAGCACAACGTGGGTCTTTAAGAGCATGGATCTACAAAGAGAGGCTACCACGACTGATATCGCTTTTTGGCAGGAGCTCATTTTGGCCAAAAAAAAGGCTGAAAACCAAAACAGACTTAGGCAACGAACTTGCGGTCACTTTTGTATTTTCACAATCTCATCGCGTCGCATCGTGATGAACACGGAATTGCCCGTTAGTTTTAGCCACCCGCTGTGCCGCACCAAGCCAGCTCAGCTCAGCTGCTCTATGCGCCAAGGGCAACAACAATCAAAACTGAAGTGAATAACGTGAATAAGGCGAATAAAGGCGAATAAAAGCGAATAAGCTCGTCGCCAAGAGGCAGCGACAACATCACAACAATTTCTTTTGTGGCAGCGCGTCAAATGCGTTTGCACGTTCCGCCCCCCCTTTTGCTCAGGGCAATCCAATTAGAGCCATTTCATGCTACGATATCCATGGAACATGCACATGCTTTATAGGTATTTACGATATATGCGATAGAGAGGCACTACAAACTTCTAACACGTACATGCTCGTTTCTCATCTGTGATCCCCGACGACGAAGGCGACGACGACAACTGCAGCACACCGATTCGAACAGCAAAACGCGCGCGACGTTGTGTGTGTGTGTGTGAGTATGAGTGTGTGTGTTTGTGTGCGTTTGTACGCGTACGTGATCCGCGCTTTGGATGTGTCTCGCACACCGATCTGGCCAAGACTAACTGACTGTGCGGCACTCAAGACGGCCCAAACAGACAACCGGTCTATCTCCGTCGTCGTCGTCGCCGTCGTCGTCGCGCTCATTGTAGACTTTCGGAGTCGCAGCTCGGAATCGGAGTCGTCGTGCTGTAGTTGTCGGAGTAATTGGCAAGCTGAGACGTTGCTCTTATTGGCGCCGCGCTCTTTGGCTTCAGTGTGTATTCCGTGTGTGTGTGTGAGTGTGTGGCAGCTTTTCAGCAACTTGTGGCCCACACCGGTTGCACTTGAGCCCTGCGCCACGCTCGGCTAACGCTCATTTCTCTCACCTACAGTCAGTCGCAACAGGGCGGCGATACGAGATTCTTTGCCTCGCTTCTCAAGCTTCCATAGACGCGGTCATTTCATATCCCCCTTGCAACCGTCATGCCTGGCCAATTCCACTAACTAACTAAGCATGTTTCCATTCCGAATCTCAACCCGAGTTCTACACACAAATCTCAAGCGATGTGTGGGCCGTCAACTGGAATGCCTTCGATGACGCCATACACACATACGCGAGAGATCGCACAATGTGCTTGGGCTCTGTCACTATGCTAACTACCAGGGAGCATGTTTGTTTGCCTGGAAATAAATGAATCTCGCATCTTGCATTTACATTTTTCCTCAGGTAGAAGTTTTACAAAGCAACTCTTCGAACTCGATGTTGTTGTTGTTGTTGTTGTTGTAGCCTTGACTAGGGTCTCTCAATTGTTGTTGACGTTTCCTCTTAACTTGCGCATCTCTATTTATATTTTTAGTTATACCAATATTTATGATTATCATGCGTGTTCCCATCCCTCAGCCTTTTTCTTGCTCAGTGTCAAAGCCATCTGAGGAGGTACTACGTGCGGGAATGCGTAGGGAGCAGACGTGAGCTCATTTCGGGACTTGATTCCAGCAACATCATCTGCAAGCTGATAAAATATTGAAAACACAAAATTAGTTTATACCAAGAATAATGTGTTTCGCATAAGTAAGTGTTTCCATTAATAATACTGATTTAGCTGAAGTAACTGAAGTATTCGGGATTTATACATCGTTTACATAAACATAATCTTAAGACTGATAATATATTTCAAACAATAAATTATTTACACTCGTTAATTTGTATTCCCAAGTGTTTCCATTTGCTACGAGTAGAAATCATTTAACTGGGTTATATATCTCATTTTTTGGCAAATTGTTAGGCTTTAAATCACTCAACTCGCAACATGTCTGACATGTAAAAATTCTCGAAACTGATGCAGTGATTCAGACTCTATCTCAAGTGAATTACATCACAGAGAACTGCTAAAAGGCGTCTAGACATTTGCATACATATTAAGAGATTCCACTTCCCACACACTGCTTGAATTTTTGGCAACTCAGACAGAGATGGAGGTAGATAGCTAGATCTATAGTCGATGGGGTACGCCTACGCCGAGTGTCAAGTCAATGGACAAGTTCATAAGGCAAAGCGGACAAGTTCATAAATCTGCAAGTCGATGGCCTTAACAACAACAACAACAACAACAACAACAACAACAATAAGGGGACACTCAAAACAACCCCAACGTGGGCATATCCTTTTTCAGGTTTCAGCTATCAGGTAGGTAGCCAAGGGTAACTGAACTTCCTATTTATTATTTATTTATTTACTTGTCGGCATTGAGTTATAATTCAGATTGAGATTGATTCCAACTGCAAGCAGTAGAGCTTGCCGTTGATCTTATTCAAATTTGTATAAATTCAATGTTATAAAAGGGTTTATTAGACTGAAATCAAATTACCGTTCGTGTTCTTTTTTAATAACAATAAATAAACTCCAAAGAGATAGTGGCCTATCCAGGGTAAGAAATGACAGAGATATTATCGCGCGAAAAGGAGCTTTTTAAAATGAATCAGGAGCTAAATCTAATGTCTATAAGTCCCTACGATGATAATCATGTGACACAGTCTCGCTACGGTACCTACCTCAAGCAGAAGGGTCCTAGCACGTTGTTGAGAAAGAAGAATGTTGTCGATATGACGTCAGTCAAGGCGGTCTCGACACGAGGCAACCTTAGGTCGATGAACTACAAGTCACCCTCCAAAAGTCCAATAACTGCATCTGCATCGCCAATCTGTCAGACGGGGGCATCGCCACGTCCCGGCAAGTGCGACATTTCGACGTTCATGTCGCAATCGACCAAAGTGCCCAAGCCGACACCGATGTCAATGGATTATCGTCATCGGCACTGGGGCACCGATACGGACTTGCAGCCGACAAGCAGAGCGAAGCAGGGAAAGCAATCCCCTATACGCCCCGACAGCGGCAGCGTCAATCGCCGAGGAGCATCCCATAAGACAGCGACCTATGTTAAGTATCGCAATCCGAACTTTAAGCAAAGCCCATCGCTGGATCTGTTGCTGCAAAAGGATGGTGAGCATGAGGAGACTGCAGCACAGCAGGAGCCGCATCATCAGTCCCAGCAGAAGAATCAGTCCCAGCTACAGCAACAGCACCAACAACATGTGGCTGAGGTGATGCAACAGATGCGATCAAGTACAACCGTGGTAAACGGGAAATCCAAAAAGCAATTGACTCAGGACAAATTCATCAGGTCACTCACTTCGCTCGGAACCAGGGGAAAAGTTATGTTAATTTTATCAATTTCTTCTTTCATATCTCCATAGATTCCTGAAGGCTAAGGTAGCCATATTGGAGGAGGATCATGAGCAGATCACCCAAGACATGACTGCACAGCGGGAGCGGCTGGAAGAGGCGATGGATGCACTGCGCAAGGCTGAAGCACAGCGGGATCAGGCCGTCAGCTCGAACAGCAAGCTCGTCGAGCAGTTGCAGCGACTTGAAAAACAGACAGAGGATGCAAATCAACGGCAAAAGGATAACAAACTGGAGCACAGTAATCAACAACGTGAACTGGAGCAGCTTAGGCGCGAGATGAAAATGATGAAACAGATGAATATTAATCTAGAGAATCGTTTGACGCACGCCAATGAGGAGGCCGAAAGCAATCGCCAACTCCTGGAGCAGCACAATGCCGATAAACGCGATGATCAGAATAACAATCGGAAGGAGATCAAGGTACGTGACAATCGCATCAAGGCCCTGAAGAAGCAACGAGCCGATCTGCTCAATGCCTACAAGAAGCAACTTTTCATGATCGATAATCTAAAGCGACAAAACAGCTGTGTGGAGCAGGCAGTGGCGATTGGTTTCGGCGAGAAGGAGTTTAATAAGGTTCTGGACTGGAACAGCAAGGAAAACAGCAGCAGTAAAATTGTTTTCTAAATAGTGCGGCTATGGCAGTTTAGTAACACTTTTCCTTAATCGAGTTTTAACCACTTGTGTTTTGAATAAGTCTGTATTGTACAAATTCAATTTTATAAACCAACACTAACCAACACACACAAAATCCCTCAAGCAATTTTGTTTTCAATTAACATCGTGGCATCGTAAGTAATGTAATTAGGCGCAGGATAAGGGTTGGACCGGGTTGACTGGCACGACGGAACTATAAAAGCGCCTGTCGCTGCTAACTGAAATCGTAGAGCACTTCCACATCTCGAACGCAGCACAACATCAACTTGAGCTTCACATCATCTTCATCTAACGCACACTGTCCACAAGTAATAAGGATTGCAGCATGGCCGCTCTAAGATGCACAATCACTTTGCTACTGGTCACAATTATCGTGGCTGCCATTTTGTTGCGCAGCAGCGAGGCAGCCTACAGGAAGCCGCCCTTCAATGGCAGCATCTTTGGCAAGCGCAATGGACTGGGTGAGTGAATCCGGTCAAGAATAAGCTCAATAACCATCTACTGACGACTCTCTTTTCCACTCTCGCACTTAGACTATGACAACGCCAAGGCCATGGGCGCCGTGTGCGAGGTGGCCGTTGAGGCGTGTCAAGGCTGGTTTCCTCAGAACGACAGCAAATAGGAGCAAGCCTTGAGAATGCACATTTTGGGACTGATCTTAAGCTTACGCGTCATGAAGCACACTAATCCATCTACATTTAGTTCTGGTTGCTGCAGCTGCCTAACTACAAACAGCGATTAATTGAACTGAAACACGTTACTAAGATATCGAAAAAGCATGTATAAAATGTATTAGTTAAGTTGTCCATAAACATATACATATATATACTTAAAAACCTTACACGATACATACATACTCAATAAACTAAAGAGCAATGCACTTGATCCTGATTTCATTCTACTCTCCTAGAGATAAATAACCTGCATGCGCACTCTTGAGATACATTTATCGGTTTACAATTAGTTTTGCTTTAGCTTTAGCTTTACGTTTAGGGAATACAGTTTAAATGTGGTGCAAGCACTACGCCAATACATTTTCCGATTTCATATCTTACTATCTACAATAAAATATAATATATGTCCCGAGTCAACGGCGACGACGCTGCCGCAACTCGTTTATATGCTTTCGCAGGTATGTCATATAATCTACCATGGACGAGGTGAGTGCCTGTGAAAAACGAATAGATTTGTTAATAATATTATATAAATCATTTTTCTCCTCGTACTCACTGCATCTATTAGATATCGTGGTATATAGCCTTTCAGATCAAGACAAAGCACCCATTCCAGTATACAGCTATCCGACTTGCCAATGACTTCACGAAACGCGAATCCCGATACAATATTTTCGCCTCTGGAAACGATAAAAGAGTGTGAGTTTGGATTGGACAGATAGATGATAGATGCGTTTGTTCACCTTGTGTATTTCGTTGAGGCCGGTACAGCAGGATATGAGACACTTGTCGCAGAGCTGACCCACACTTTATCTTTTGTTTTGCCTACCATCGAATCGGGCATTGTTAGTGTATCTTTTGTTTTGATCTGTGCATTATCCACATCTTCTTTCGCATCCTCGAATTCATCATCTAGCGGCGGTGGTTCAACATTTAAATTCAAGGCAACACCTAAACTCTTGGCCCCCAGACTTTTGCTCAATGTATCGTAGGGAGTTGCTGGTGCTGTCGATGCACCGGTCGTTGTTGAATCAACTTGAAGCGAACCACGACCCAGAAACTTTGTACGATAGCTGCCAACACTTCCGGCTTGTGGTGTCTGCGAATCATTGTCTGACAGCGTAGAGACGCTGCCACCGTATGAACGATTTAGTGAGTTGTCGTCCTCATCTTCAGAACTAAGATCGGCCGCCTCGTCATCGTTGCAGAGTTTTCCTTTGTTAAACAAACGGCACGAGCGTAAATTAACGAAGTCGCGACTCTTCACCATGCCGCCAGCACCGCCGATCGAAACTTGATAAGTTATATCCGTGTACGAGTTGATTTTCTATAACAGGAATTATAGATTTTATTATCAGTATCTTGTTATTGGTATATCTATACGTACGCGAACAATCTTGGACTCCAACAATGACGGATTCCACTTGGTCACATCCTCAATTCGATAGAACAGTTCCTCCATGAGAGCCTTAGCCGGATACTTCAGTCTCGCCGTTAATTTGTAAATTTTTCCAATTTTATCACGCTGTGTGCTATGAATGGTGTCCCCTTTTGGAGTTACCTTCTCCACTTTCCAATCGGTAGACTCAATAAGCGCATAAGCCTTGCGCAGGCAATCCAAGCCCATTTGATTGTATTCCTCGTCCTGAAATGGAAAAATAGTAGAGAATCAGTGCTAAGCCCTTAAGTTCGACATTTTCTGCTACCATCAACATTATAATAGTCCGTTTGATACCTGGACAGCATCTTTTATACATATCTGAACTGTACAATTGTTTTATTCAAAAGTTCTTTAAAGTATGCGCATTCATAATCTCGAGCGATCGTTTTACCTGCTGATCTTCTTCGTCTGAATGATGCTCAGTGTCCAAGGGCGAGTAGAAATCTGTTACGCTGTGGGACTGATGTTCGGGTTGGGTCAAGATCGTAGGCTGTGACAATCCATCGTGTGTTGTACGCTCATTTGCGTTAGCAGCTGCACAAAGGAAAATATATAAATAAATAAATAAATCGATTGTCAGGCAAATTGAGTATTACAAGTAAAATAACGCCTCGCATGACGCTCCTGTGGTATAACGCGACAGTCCAGGAACCAAGCCTCTCCCCAGGCCAGAATGAATGATGTTATAATGAGTATAACCTCGAATACTTGTTGTTTGGAGTGCACCCACTACGGAGGATAAAATATGTATAGTGACTTTTACTTAATATCAATTCAATCTGACTGAACTCACATCGTAAAAAAACACTTTGGTGATGAGAAACAAACATGATGCGCTGGTAGACAGCTAAAATGGAAAAAGTCATAAGTTAAGATTAATTTATTAATAATAATCAATAAATCAGTTAACTTACCGCTATAATGGACCAATGATTAATATATATCATTGCATAGAAAAATATTAAAACTACGAAACGGCAGAGAGCGATTGCAACTACATCGAAAAGCGATGTGTAAATTGTGTATTGCATTATTTGTTTCTGGAACGCCTGGAATATATTGTCGCCTCCGATCTGCAATGAACGTTGAGCATGAGCAATACATTAGAGAGATATCATTGCGAGAGGCAATACTAAAACATACCACTATGCAGATTAGCCAAAGCAGCGAAACAAATACCAAGTCGAATGTGACAAAGAGACAAAAGAAGCGACGAACCACCGACATTCGTCCATCATGCATATAGCCGCCAAGGAATTCCTCAGTAAAAAAATTTATGGAATGCGGTCGCGCTGTAAATTGACATTGACATTGATAATCATATTAATTCAATAAAAATAGGGGTGTAATTTTTTATGCACTTAAACAAGAGAAGAAACAGAGACGGACAGAGTGTTAGATAGAGGGAGGGTAGGAGGGAGGGTGTCTAGGAATGGGTATTAGAAACATTCGTTAGAACAGAGTTCGGCAGTTCCTTCGCCACTTACACATATCGTACGGCATGTGGTATGCATTGCCATGCCGAGCATTTGTGATGAGGAGCTGGGCAGCGCTGCGTACGTCATCTGAATCATTTTGGGACATGGTTGACTCTGACTTCTTGCTAATGCAGTTAGCTCATTTTCCTTCAACTGCAAATCACCTGGAAACATAAAACAATTAACAATTGTTTGTTAATGTCAACAATATTGGGTCTTCCAGCGTTATCAGTAAACAAAGTCAATTTAATAAAACCAACTGTAGTCGATAAGAGAGCCAAAAAGCAATGAATGACTAATCATAAAGCATTGCAGACTTTCCTTGCTAATTTTACTATGTATTTTGTTGATAACGCATCATAATAAACGTCACATAAATAGATAGAATAGCATTACATTTGATTGCAATAACAGCTTGACTTGACCCAATTAAATAACACACTTTCCATAGTTCTGGATCGAGTGCGGTCCGTCTGATAGTTGACTGATAAGCAAATTTTTATGAATAAATGAATGTATGTATGTGTGTACCTACATATACACCTCTGCGTAACCCTTTGTTTTGCTTTTCTTGAGGAAACAATTTTTCATGTGCACTGCGGGTGACCACCAAAACCACAACAAAACAACGCGCCTAGATTACAAACATATATTTACCTCGGTAAAACTATGCACTTGCCCTCTTTGTTCAATTAAAATTCTACAATTACTGGCAGTTTACCGTTGTGAAGCGTTTTTAATTGCAATTCACAATTTGTTAGTGCAATGGGATTAGAACGAAACAAAACTTCGCTGAAAATGCATGAACAGCTGATTGATGTGACCGTGCTTGAAGCAGTGTAAAAATACCATACAGAAAAAAATACTGAACGACGCACAAATACTTTTTTTTTCAAATAATAAAATCGTTTATATTGCTACAAACTTACTTAATTGCTTAAATGTATTGAAATTATTTTTATATCATCGTATGGTTTGTCTGTTTTGGGGTTTGCTTTTGAATTACAGATATTTAAAACCACCTCCATCCCTCGAAAAACTCGACCGAATACGGTGTGCTTGTTGTCCAGCCATGGCTAAAATGAAATGTTCTTAGTATAACTCATAAGAAAACAAACAACAAGTTCCTACCGTAGGTAAAACAGTGATGAAAAACTGGCTTCCATTCGTATTAGGACCAGCATTTGCCATGCTCACAGTATAAGGACGGTCATGTTTCAGACTTGGTACGAATTCATCTTTAAAGTCGCTGCCCCAGATGGATTTTCCACCCGTACCGGTGCCAGTTGGATCACCTGTTTGGACCATAAATCCCTTGATGACGCGATGGAAAATATGGCCATTGTAGTACCTAAATGATGAATTATAATTTAATACAGTTGTCTATCAAAGACTCAACTTTATCATAACACTTTACCCATTCTTTGCATGCACACAAAAGTTTTCCACTGTTTTTGGCACTTCCTTGAAAAACAGTTTTATATGAATATCACCCTTGGTAGTGTGAAGTACTACGTTCTCGTAGATTCGTTGGATAACTGAAAATTAGTGAAAAATATGAGTTGATTAAAAAATATATATAAACAATACTAATAAAAATAAAAGAACCTTCATCTTTTCAGTGTAAGCGTGTAAAAAAACGTATAAGTGGTTAGTAAAAAATTAACAGTTAGTATAAGAAAGTCGCGAGTAAATACCTTGAGACTCAGGCACAGCAATAATATCTTCTTTCGATGGTTTTTCATTAAATATGTCGCGATCAACATCTTGAAGATCAGAAGGCAGTCGCCTACTATATAGGTAAAACCGATTTTTTCTGTCAATAAAAAAAGTTATGTAGAAATAAAATACACTTCATGGAAAATCAAAGAACTTACTTGTAGGCAGTACAAAATGCTGTCGGATCATTCAGCAGATTTTGCAACGCAGGATTCTCGCTGGCCTCTTGTTCCAACGTTATAGCAGCCTTTTGTCGCTTGATTCTGCCTTGAAAAAGTGCCACTTGCAGTGGACGAATATTATCAGTTTTACCCAGAATAGTTACACAACGATTAGTGACCACATTGATAACTTTGATGCCCAACATTGTTGGATACAGTAGAAAATGACCGGTACTGTCGAAAAGAATGTTTAGCGTTGCATTTTGTGTAGTTTTTTCCAAGTCTCTTTCAGCGGCCATTCTGAAATAGTTGTTTATTAGTACATTAATATCATAATTACCAATAGATTATAAATACCTTCTTCCGAATTCCATATTAGGTAGTGCGTGTGATGTCTGCTGCATCTGAGTGTATGTGGTGAGTGCTTCATCAAATACTCGCAACATTTTTCCAGTATTAAATTGAAAAACGCGGACTTTACGATCTGTTGAAATTGCTGCAAATCGTTTACCATCCGGACTTGCAGCCAAACCAGTTACTAATGTCTTATTCTTGGCAAACTCAAAGAGACCTGCGAATGAATATTGTATAGTATTTGATGGCACATAGATTCGAATATGTATTTACTTGTGTCCAGTTTGGATTCAAAGTTGACCAAGCGTTGCGGAAACTTGTAATCGTATTTAGAATTTTGCCAGTATTCCAATATACCATTACGATCCACCGAAATAACCGTCTCCATAGCTTGATTAAAACACATAGCCACAACAGGTGCCAAGTGCAGTTTATCTAACGTGTATAGGACTTCACCACCGCTTTGACCATCATAAATGTGTATGCTGTTGCTCTCCGAATCAGTTCTGAAGATCAATCGGAGACATGAATAATAAAAGTAATGAAAGACAATAAATTATCAGCGAAAATACTTACATGGCAAGGCCCTGCATAGCATCTGCGGGTGAATTAATCCACTCACTACAAAGAGGCGTATATCCCAAACGTATTATGTTGATCATATCAAAGTTCACCACATCAAATACTTTCGCTGTTTGATCGGCTGCCGCCGAGCAGAGCAAGGTACCGCTGCTGTTTGTTGAGAGTGATTTGACGGGCACCAAGTGGCTTCGAAAATGCTTAACGAAGTCAATGCCCAGGTCCATTTTTTTCCAGAACTTGATATGGCCATCTATGCTTGCAGTCACCACGAATTCGGTTTTTGTACTCACCAAATGTGTGATGACGTCGCGATGCATGTAACTGCGTTCATAGCTTTCGGCATTAGGAAGATTCTCCAAATAAATATGTTCATAGGGCAACACTATGTAAAGATGTGTAATTTTATATTGAATGTAACATGTTTTATTTAACTTTTTTACCTTTCTTTTTTTTTGCCGGCACTGACGCGCTTTGCTCCGAGGGAAGCGGACCAATCCAACCGTCGTCTTCACCGTCCACCTCTGCTTCTGCTTGCTGTGCATTTGTATCCTCTTCGGATTCTTTTTCATCAGAAGGCGCACTACGTTTCAGGTCTTCCCTAGCAATTTCTACACTCATTTTTTGACAATATGTTTTTATAAACAAACCCAAAACAAAGCGTGGATAACTTTCTCAGTCGAAATTCGATAAATGCAAGTTGCGATATATCGATAGGTAAATAAGCAAAACAGCTGTCCGACTTCCTTGAGAATGCCAATTTGAAATTCGCAATTCACATATATTGTAAACATAACAAGCCACAGATTTAAACAACCTCAAAAAATCTGTATATATACAGAATTGTAAATAAAGTATGCAAAAGACCAGCGAAGAAGATAAGTCGCAAAACAACAAGATTGCGGCCAAAAAACGAAAGGATGCAGAAGATGCTGGCGGTGGCGGCAGTAACAGTAGCGGGAGCGCCAATCGCATCATTGTAAATGCAGCGCTCGGAGAGACAGAGACACGCATACGAATCAATAAATGGCGCGTACGCGAAGGACAAAATGTTTCTGTTGCACAAATTCTGTTCTTGTACCAGCAGCTCGGAGATGATGGTAAACCTGTAAAGCAAAACGACTCTTTAGTCCAAAAATATAAGTCAAATCGCGCTGGTGTGGTTAAAAAGCGGCTCCGAAAGGAAGGTGAAATTGTGATAAAAGGGTGAGTTTTTCTTCTTCTTGTTCGTTTTTGTGTAGGAGCGGGCGGTGGGTGGAATGCAATTATGCACGCCAAAGCGAGCGTATACATAAAATGTAAGCTTTTGTTATTTCTTATTATGTTCTTCCCTTCTCCTGCACAGAGATGCGCTTTTGGAGCTGTCCCAATGCATACACACAACTGTTATCAAGGACATGTGCGCAGATTGCGGCGCAGATTTGCGCCAGAACGATAATGTAAGTGCAATAAATAAATACAGTTGTAGAGCTTTATTGTATTAAATATTTTATCTTGTTGTTTAATAGGGTCAAACATCTGAAGCCTCTGTTCCCATGGTGCATACAATGCCGGACCTAAAGGTTACCCAAAAACTGGCTCAAAAGTTGGGTCACGATGACACCCGCCGCCTGCTCGCAGATCGTAAACTTGTGCTGTTGGTAGATCTCGATCAAACTGTTATACATACAACCAACGATTCGGTTCCCGATAACATTAAAGGCATCTATCATTTTCAATTGTACGGGCCACAATCACCATGGTATCATACGCGTCTGCGTCCAGGCACCGCTAAGTTTTTAGAGAACATGTCACAGCTTTACGAGCTTCATATTTGCACCTTTGGAGCTCGCAATTATGCCCATATGATAGCTCAATTGCTCGATCCGGATGGCAAGTTTTTTTCGCACAGAATTTTGTCGCGCGATGAATGTTTTAATGCTACCAGCAAAACTGACAACTTAAAGTAAGCTTTCGTTGTTGCACGTAATGTATCGTAATACTAACTATGTACATCCGTTATATATTTTAAAGGGCTCTTTTTCCCAACGGTGATTCAATGGTGTGCATAATTGACGATCGGGAGGATGTCTGGAATATGGCATCAAATTTGATACAAGTGAAACCATATCACTTCTTTCAACACACTGGAGATATTAATGCACCGCCAGGATTGTCCAAGCATGAATTAGATGGCGAGGGAGTTGATTTCAAGGGTAAGAATCACTTCTGATGACGCAAAAGACCATATGTAATTGGCTTGTTTTTTATGCTTACAGAAATAGACAAAATAAATGAAAAGAAGCCAGAGGAAAGTACGGTTAAGGAATTAGAAAAGACAGAAGAAATGGATGCTGATAAGGGCGACAATACAGTTTCGAGCACAAGCAAAGATGAAGAGTCTGTAGATGTATTTGAAATGGAAAGCGAGGCAAAGGATGTGGATACTCCCGAGAGCACCACCAGCACCACAGAAATAAAAGAGGCCTTTGTAAATAGCGTTGATAAATTGAATGGAAAAGCAGTTACCGAAGAGGTGGACGATAACTCAGCGGGCTTACCTGAGCAGGATGAGGAGGCAAACAACGCGAAGCAAGCAAGCGATAGCGATGATATTAATGTCACAGATGATCTTCCCTCTGATAACCCAAAAGATAGTAGCATCATCGTCAATACAGATAAAAATTTGCCCAAGAAAGAGGATGACGAGAGCATTGCTTCGTCGACTAGCGGCGATGATAGACGTGGACCAGAGGCTGAAGACGATAGTGCGCAAGGCAGCGATGATGTGGCCACAACATCGCAGAGCTCAAGTCCAAATGTCAAAATAACTAATGACGGGCAGAAACAAATTGAAATCGAAGATCCCGATGACTATCTTTTGTATCTTGAGGTTATATTGCGCAACATACATAAGCGGTTTTATGCCATTTACGATGAGACTACAGAAATACCCGATCTCAAAATTATTGTTCCGAAAATCCGTTGCGAGGTTCTGCGCGGCAAAAATCTAGTCTTTTCCGGCTTGGTGCCGACACAAATGAAATTGGAACAATCGCGCGCTTATTTTATTGCCAAAAGTTTGGGTGCCGAAGTGCGGTCAAACATTAGCAAGGACATAACGCACCTGGTCGCCGTAAATGCCGGCACTTACAAAGTAAACGCGGCAAAGAAGGAGCCCAACATTAAAGTGGTTAACGCCAATTGGTTGTGGGCCTGCGCTGAACGCTGGGAATATGTTGATGAGCGTCTATTTCCTTTGGATCGCAAAGGTGCGCAATAAGGGCAGACAGCCGCCTGCCCATTGCCACAGTCCCGAGCATGTAGTTAACTACAATGAGAGATCTGAGATTTCACCATCAAGCAGTATGCAGCAAGAGCAGGGTGGAAACTTCCGTGAAACGCTAAATCCATTGTTAGTGTTCACCAACGCGGACATTGCAGACATGAACAAAGACTACGAGACATTCTTTGAATCCGATTCGTCAAGCGATGAGGGTCCCGTCAACTTTGGTATGCAGACTAAAACTATCTATCTATCAGTTATATTAATTTATATATTTAAATCATGTAGAAAATCCTCCAATGGATAAGAAGTTATTAAAGCGCAAGCGAGAAGATGAAAGCTCTAACCGCGCACACGATTTCTTTACCCGCACTGGAGATTTAAATTTGGGATCAACGACGAAAGACATTATAGAATTCGATAAGAGCTCCAATGAAGGCGATGAAAATGAAGACGAGGAAAATGAAGATGATGATGATGAGATGCCAAGTGCCAAATTTCGACGAGGTAAACCTAGCCTAGTCATTTGCCAAACACTGTATTCTGAATTGTGATTCTTAATTTTCAGGCGAGGAACTGCCATCTGATCTGGAAATGGGCTCCGATTCGAACAGCGAAAACAATCAGGAGGATGAGGACGATGGCGAATGGAATATGATGGGTGCCGCATTGGAAAGGGAATTTCTTGGTCTAGAAGATTAATTTCTTTGCGTTCGATTTGGACATGGAAAGTTACTGCAACACACTCGCAATGATCAAAAATTGTTGAGCCTAGTTATTTAAAGATCGAAAAATTTGCTGGCATTAACAATGTTTAACACACTTAACACATTTTAAATGTAACTATTCTTCAAAGAAAACAAAAAGTTACAACGTAATTAAATCAATTATCGGACGGTTTAACTTAGTATAAAACAACCAAATCAAGCGAAGCAATAACCAGAAAATTACATACTTCGAGATTATATGATGCACAGTGTATGTATTAGTAGTTAATATGTATCTTCTTTTAAACCACACAGACCCTAAGAATGTAAGCTTAGCTATCGTATATGAAATGTTATATTTCATAACCGTGCACACACACACACATAGACATCTCACATTTGTATGTTAACACCGTCGAATTGGCATTCATACAAACTGTGAAATCAAAACATCATATTATCTTTCACACTGTAAGTAATCGCGAAAATGTGAATGTTGGTTTAAAAATAAATTCCGTTAAAACGGACTAGTAACTAGTGTCTACTTTAATATTTAATCATGTACACACCCCTAGTTGTTTGTTGTTGTGTGTGTTTTTAATACAGGACAGCTTAAACAAATTATGTACATACATAATAAGAAACAAGTAAAAAAAAAATGAATTACCATCATACATTTCTCACTAAGTAAATAAATGTACATATCTTCACCAAGTAAGTGTACGGTCTCTGCTATGTCTTGCTCATAGAACGCTGCTCCTTGAAACGGCTGATGCGCTTTTTTGGAGTATGTGAGTTTATGTACTTTCCCTTGGGAAGTGGTTCTGGCTCAGTGGGCTCCTTTTCCACCAGATCTTGCATGACCTTTTGATAAGCACTCATATCGCGCAAGTCATCGTCAATGGTGCGTGGTTTTTTCTTCTTGTTTCTACTCTTCTTATTGGGTGCTTGGTTTGCGTCCTTGTTGAAATCCTCAGCACGCGTCTCTAATTCCACAGCCGATTTGTTGCGCAAAACTGACTTAATCTCTTTGCTGGTTACTGGTTCCTTAGGATTTAAGGAAATTTTGGAAAACTGAAAATACATACACATACATATATACAAGTTTATAACTATCTTCAGGTCTTGAGTTATGATGTGATTGCTTACCTCAGCTCTTGGATCATTGTAAGCCGCTTCTCGGGCCTCTTCCTTTAGTATAGGTACTCGTAGCTCCTCCTCGCCTTCAAAGCTGTTCACATAAATAGGAAATTCGTGCTGGGATTGCGTCTTTGCAAGGTTTATTTTGTACAAATCATAAAAGTGTGACGGGTTAACCGGAAAATCGTTTTCCATATCTACATGGTCTGCTACGGCATCGGAATGTTGGAAACTAATTTGAAGTGTATGAATTTTACCCGTAGAAGCTTCAAGTATTTGATTGACTAAGTCAAAGTCCTGCACGCTTTGGTGCTCCTTTACAAACTCAAGATTTTCTTCTACCTTCTGCAGAATTTGTGGGCTTGACGGCTTTACATCAATTTTATTTTGTGCCTGCTGCAGTGAAGCATCCAACGAAATCACTTCACGTTTAATTGTCTGCTGTGGCTTCAGTTTCTCTTCCTGCTGTTTTGCCTTTGACAACATTTCCGCAACAGTTTCGTTGCGCCTGAAGAGCAATTGCTCATCGGTTTTCGCAAAAGATATACGCCGCTTGTTATTATTGGCAGCATCTGGCAAAGACTCTATTTCATCTGTTTCGACAATTTCCGCTTCATCTGTTTCGATCATTTCAGCTTCATCTTTTTCGAATAGCATTTCCTGCAGATCATCTTCCAGAGAGACAGCCACGTTCATTAGGTGTGTAAGTTCATCGCTTATGAAATGTTCTTTTTGTATTTTACGCATTTTAGCTTTAATAATTTGTATTTGTGCTATCAAGAACTCCTCTTGTTCCTCTTCTGGCAACTGTAGAACCTGCTCTCGTATCATTTTCACTTCCTCTGGCTGATCGGAGTCATCATCTGAATTATCACTATCATCAATCGGTTCCACAGCTCTAGCAATTCTTCGTTTAGTTTCATGGCCATCCGTATGTCCCTTCATGAGATTTTGTACCAGCTCATTGGTGTTCTGTAGGTTTCGCTCTTCCTCTGGATTTATTTCATCAGCTTGATTTTTCTCCTCAGCTTCTAATTTGTCAAGTAAGTTAAATACTTGATCATCGGTCAGAGCTTCCTCATCACAGTCTTTCGTTTTTGAATCAGGAGTTCCCACAATATCGCTAAGAGCTTGTTCATTAAAATTTTCTGGATCCAATCCCAGCTCCTCCATCATTTCACGCTCTTCAAGTTTTTTGAATATATCTTCGTCATGTAAGTGAGCTTCACGTTGCTTACGTTCCTCTTGTTTCTGCTTACGAACACTCTCCTTGTGTTCCACAAGCCAATTATTGTGCGTTTCTTCATCATAATCCTCTACTATTTCGATCTCACCAGCATTTGGCACAGCACCCTCCAATACTGGCTTATCCAAATTGTTTCTGTAATATAATCACAACTTATAAGCAGCTCAAACAAGAAAACTGAGATCACTTACTGCCAAAGATCTGCCTCAACTTTTAGTTGCTTTAAGTGCTCCTTTGCCAAGCTCAGCCGATGCTGACATATCTCTTTTGCCTTATGAGCAGAGCAGGAAGAAAAATATCCTTGATAGTGGCCAACAAGCAGTTCGTTTGTATGTATCAACTCGCCCGGCATTAAGGCCTTCTTTCCAATCGGCACCATAACCTCGACGGTCAATTGTTTGGAGAACAAATCTAAGTTGCTGATTGCTGTCTCGTTGTCTGCTTTAAAGATTTGCCAACGCTCCGTTTCAGCGGCATTCTTGTCGAGTGCCTTAAAAATATATATATTGGATATTATCTATGGAATGTTCAAATTAACTGCGTTACCTGTCTAAGCACATCGTCGCGCCGCTCCATCATTGTTTATGTATCGAACATTTTGCTTATCGATAACTTATTACTATTTTTGCAGTGTGACCAATTTAAAAGTTAAAAATGTTACTAAAACTAATTAGCATTAAGAATGTGTACGTAGAGCTTGTATTTGGGCATTTTTGTTTGTTGAGTGTCAGCCGGCCAGCTGTTGGATGAGTACCCCTTTGCAATTTTGTTGTCGCACTCGGCTCTCGCTCTATGTATATGAATCCGAGTGCGACATTAGTCAAAGAGAATCAAATAGTCGCATGTTAAATTCTCTTTGTGTATGCATGGATAAATGTTGTTGTTGACTGGCACGTGCGCTGTTTAGTTTTTGTTTTATCTTTTGCTTTGATTTTAGGGATTTCATACGCACCTCTTTTGAATGCGCAGCTGCGCACTTGTTCTTTTTTTTAATATGAATATTTTTACAAAAATTAATCTTAATATATTATAACAAAAATTGTTTCTTCTAACCAAGCTGAATAATACGAGTAATTAGTTTACAAACCACCTTTGTTTGCATCTTTGACCGCATATTATATATGTATATGTATATATTTTTAATTAGCATCGACATATACATAGTATGTATGTATGTATCATATACATAGTATGTATGTATGTATCATATACATAGTATGTATGTAGTATGTATTACATACATAGCTTTGTCCGTCTGGCTGTCCATCCGTGTACATACATACATCTGTATGTACTTATTGCTTCTGCATTTTAGTACCTCTAGAACTATAGTAAGGAAAATTTCGTCAAAAATCATCTGGTTTCCTTGAGAGGGGACATTTTTTTCATTATTTGCCCTGTACTATAGGGATGGGTTGGGGACTAATGCCGGACTGCGAGAGTAGCACAGGTGCCGGTCAGCGTTTCGGTTACGGATTTTTCGGGTTCGGTTTCAGATCGTTTGGGGTTGCTGCTGGATGCTGGATGGCTTCAAAAGTGCAATAGGCTCGTAAAACTAATGGTCGAATGGGCAAACGAGAAATTCCTAAGTAAAAATGTTGTGTAATTACGTTGCGAGTGTGAGAGAGGAAGAAAAGGAGCCCAGTCAGGCCGAGTGGGCAGTCAGCTGCTACTGCTGTCAGTTTCATATTGAAAGTCTTATCGGCACACTGTTAACGTTTTCAGTGAGGATATGAAACAATTTGACATAAATGTTTTTTGTTTTTTTACAAATCAACTCTATCCATGCTTTTTATTGCCTCAACCACACGGCAAAAACTCTCCGAAATCTTCAGTCGTACTGCTCAAGTCATTGAGGGAACTAGTAAATCTATAAAAAAAAAGTTTTTTTTTTAGAAAACTCCAAAAGGAAAATCTTTTAAAATACAAGTGAAAATTGAAGATAAATAATAAAATCGTGATATTTTTGAAAAGAAAGCTAAAATTCCTTTAAAAAAAGTAAGTAACCCTTTGAGAATCCAAGCAAGGTTACGTTTTGAATTGTCGTTGTTATCCAAGGATAAGAAATAAGAATAAGAAATACCCAGAAATATCGAAAGATATCCAGAGCTACCTAGTCGGATTTATTCAACACAGAAGTCGTTCATTAGAGCTACAGAGGAATACACGAGCCCAACATGAGTGAGACGGCTGTAACTGGCAACCTGTTGCGACGATCGGGAGCACGACCAGGAATACATTCGAGAAGATTATAAAGACACTCTCCGAACTGAACCTCACCCAGTCGGTGGAGGAGATGAATTTGATCATACGTGTTGGCGTACTCATGTTACGCAGAGTATTCATGTTACGTTGTCGTTTCGTTAAGTTCTTTTTACGCATATTCTATGGCGAGATGGTGGCCCACGTCGACAAGCCACCCTCGAGTACCCTGACCGTTCTGCAGATCTACAATCATCGGCAGTGTGGTCGATAAGATATCAAATGCCAACATTGAGAAGATATTCATGCTATTTATGTTCACCGATCTGCGTCCTCGCAGTGCCTCGGTTGTCTTACAGATAGTTAATGATAACCTCCAGAATAATGTATTGAAAATAAAAATAATAAGCACAGATTTCGACAACAAAACATTTATTTGCAGGTTCTGCCGCAATTGCCGATGGTAGTGAATATTCATGTCCACCGATCTGCGTCCTTGCAGTGCCTCGGTTGTCTTACAGATGTTGAGTTATATTGATAACACTCCGCAGATATTCTTCAAGGTATTGACAAACTAAAAAAAAATAAATAAGCAGCTACGATTTCGACTAACAAAATCTATTTATTTGCAGGTTCTGCCGCAATTGCCGATAGCAGTGAATCATCTGAAGAACCCGACGGGTGTCGATAGGAACGTATGTCTATGCCAAGGATCTGGTCTGTCAACTACACGCTGAGGAAGCGTTTCTCAGAGTTCGAAGACATCTATTTGCCGGTCAAGATGGCGCTGGAGTTACTCGATTCATCGATGAAGCGAGCAACTTCAGCGCCATCTTGACAGGCACATATATGTCTTCGAACTCTGAGAACGGCTTCCTCAGCGTGTAGGTGACAGAGACCAGATCTTTTTTCGTCTAGCCTGAAAAAATCTCATAATCATACTGTCCGGAAATCTGTCCTTTTTTAATGTGCCCAATAAATTGTTATTAACATGGGTTTTTTTTGTTTATTTGCTCTAATTTTCAGCATATCTTCACATAATTCTTTTCATATAATCGAAATATCGCCACATAAATTGTGTAAAAACCGTTTTCCCCCGCTATCGATTCGTTGCCTATTGAGATTCAATTAATTGTGAAATATCCAATGAGAAATTTATAAGCAAAAATTTCGGTTATCGTTGATGAAATAGCACGATTTCAACAATGGATTTGCAGAGACGTATAAAAGTATGAGTTGTACGAAATTTAGCCTTTTTTTAAATCCTGTTTTTTGTCCTATTTTTTTCTGGTCTATCCTTTTATTTTCTGTTTTTTCGTCTTGATCTATCCTTTTTTTAAGAGATGTAGCTGGCAGACCTGGCCTATAGTATGGAAAATTTCGTCAAAAATCATCTGATTTCCTTGAGAGAGGACATTCTATCCATTATTTGGGCTATAGATTCGTTCTGCAACAAACAATAATTAATTTTACGATTTATAAAATTTTGCCCTCTTAATATGCTTTTCTGCTACGATTTTAGTAGCCCTTTGTGCCTGTAGTATAGAAAGTTTTCCATAATGGATTTAACATGTTTAAAAGTTTCGACTTTTCTATATGCTACTTGCTACTTGCTCGATATTAGTACCCCTTAGAGCCTATAGTATGAAAAATTTCGTCGAAAATCATCTGATTCCCATGAGAGGATATTTTATCCATTATTTGGCCTATAGATGCGTTCTGCACCATTATTTGGTTAGATTAGTTCTATATCAACCTACTTGCTTGATTAGTCCCCCTTACCCCTTTTTCCCCTTTTCGGTTTCTATCGTCGATATCTTCCCGCCAATTTGTCGAGTAGCACGTGTTGGTCTTTCACTGGAAATATGGTGGATTAAACTCACCTCAATGTTTTTAGAACCTATTGCTTTGCCGGCTTTCCATGCCTGTTGCCACAAAACGAAAGAATAGAGGAATTTCTAAGTTTTCTTCGGTGATTATTTGGGCTGCAAGTCGGTCTAGTCGGTTCAGTCTGTTGAGGGCTTTCGAGATCGCGAAACGTGTTGAGCGCTGAAATAATTAATCGAATATACGATATACCAGGAGACCCTAGAAAGTTTCCTGAGCATGGGTAACTACCAACATGCTAAAAACGATTGAATTGATTTTCCGTGTTACAAAATCAATAAAATTGAGAAGAAATATATAAATTATATATGGTGAAAAAATAACGAAAATATGATTCAATATGTGTTCAGATTATCCTGTTAAAAGTTATAATTTGCGATATATTCAGAAATATAAATGAAGAAACTGAAAATGTGTCAATATAAATCGCATATAGACATTTGATATATAATGAGTTACCGTTAGAAATGTCTGTAAACAACTAAAAGACGGCATAAAGTGAGAAACCGCGTATGGAATAAAAGTGGAAAGAGACAGAAAGCGAATATACATAAATCAATCAATAAACAGTACAATCGAGGTAAGTTTATTCGATTTTTTGTAAATATATATATATTTCATTTTTAAGAATGATTTTATATTATAGTTGAGCGAATAAAATCTTTATAAACCATTGAAAATATTGTATTACAAAAAAGTGGTATGATAGATGTTTTGCAATATTTGAAACAACGAAATATCTGCTGTAATATTTGATTATTATGCGAAAAAACCTTATCCATATTTAATACAATATAAACTATTAATGGCTCAATATTTTGATATTTTTATACTCAGTAGAACAACTCGTTGTAATTTGAAGCTCCAATGTTGGTTTTCCACAAAAAAATAAATTTTTAAAAAATTTAAAGATGCAATTCTTATGTCGGCATTTTAGGCTAACTGTACAATAATTTGAAGAACTCATTTATGTATTAAGTACACTTACTCAATGAAAATAATATATTTACAAAATAAGACTTTGCCACGACACTATCAGAATGAAATCTCAGATAGACTGATTTTACACTTATGTATTCACAACGCAGTATCCACTGTACGTACACATTTTTGAATGTTACAACAAAGAGTGAAGAATGCAAGAATTTTTTCCGCATACCAACCGCAACATACATATGTATGTATGGATGTCGTAATCATTGTGCATTCATCAAAATACGAGAAATTAACTGTAAACTTATAAAATTGGCGATAGCAAAATATACATATATTTATTTGGATGAAGTATGTACTCTTTTTATATTCTTTATTTCAAGTAATAGAAGAGGCTCAATGCCTACCAGAGTTTGCTCTGCTCCCTAAGCCGGTGATCTAACCTATTGCTTGAACCTTGTCACCTTTTGCCATAATACCTGGCAGTTATCATAAAATGGCTTGTACTAATGTGCATATAACATCTACAAACAACAAAAACAACAACAACAGTGAGAGCTTTCAACGACTATGCGTATCGAGTTGCCTTCAAAAGAGCTTGGACAGCAATTCGAGCGCCTTGACTTGTGTCCATTGAGCTCACATAATCGCACAACCAAGTTGCGGCATAGTGAAAGAAAGAGTGAGAAAGAGAGATAGAGATGGGTATCACGTTTTAATGACCCACTTTCTGCCGTAGAGTGACTGTTTAAGTTCTGCTCGTATTGCTTTTGTTTTAATTCTCAGCAAGCTGCAAATCCTAGAGCAGACCAATTTGTTCTCTTTTTCTACTCTCTCCTTCTCTTTTCCCATTCCGTTTACCTATCGTTCATTTTCGATTGGCCAGTGTTGCGGCCTATTGCCAAGGAAAGCAAACAAAAGAGTTGTCAAAGCGGTTGCGGGGCTTCGCCTAGGGTTCCCATACCCGTCGTGCGAAACAAAACAAATAAATAAAAATTAAAAGCGAGAGAGAGAAATGTAGCGAAAGTCATTACCCGGTTGGTGGGGACAGGATGGGGTTGGTAAGGTGTTGTACTACAACCATTTCACACGCCAGTGACAACCGTTGAGAGGCCAAAGTCGAGCCGAAACCAAAAACAAAAACAAAAAACCAATGAAAAATGAAATTAATAGAATTAACGTCAGGGACATGAGACGAGGCAATTAAAGAAATTTGGAACAGCACCTTGGTAAAATGGGGAGGTCGTAATGCTCAATTGAGCATGCTGTGTTGGTCATGGAAGGTTTTGTGCAGTTGGGTGATAAAAAGTTGGATGATACTATGCAACACCCAAATAGTAATTTTCTAGTCAAATATAGCAAGAGTTATAAATATTTTATAGCAGCAAAAACATATGTATACAGTGGTAAGGAGATATAAATATTTATGTCGCTCGGCAACTCTATTAAATTTTTAAAATGTCTGCCTGTTCACAGATATTAATTCATAACTTAAACATAATATTCCGAAAATATTTCCCAACAGGATCAACTTCGAGTAGCTTTGTGTGTGTGCTGCCATTTAATTCACCCACACATACCCGACACCAAACTGCACACAGCTCAATTGACAGGCCGAAGATGGAACTACGTCTTCGTAATCTTACACTGCCAACACCGGCCGCAACAACAGCCATGTCCTCGTCCGGCACGTTTTCCACAGCGGTGGCATCAGCTATGACGAGCGCAACAGCCACAACAGTCGCACCAATAACCACAGCAGCAACAACAACAACAACAGCGCCTGGCACATTTTTTACATACAGCATACCAGGCATGGACATTGTCCCGGGACCATTTGTATTCACCTACGTTAGTGAATTTTTATCGTTTATCACACCTGACGAATTGCCACTCGGTAAGTATAATATAGATTAATGTATATATGTACATATTTACATGTGCGGATGAGTTGACTAGGGTGCAAGAAAGACGAGATTGAGCTGGAGCCGACATCAAGTCAGCATGTAGAGAGCACTTAGATCAGACTTTTGAAAAACAATATGATCGTTTAGAAACATATCAACAAAATTCATCCAGCTGGAGTAGGAGGCCTAGGAGAAGGAGCAGCAGATGTCCAATGAGCAAAAGCTGCAAAGCTTTATGCAAAAATATGGCGAGCGGGAGGAAGTGGCTCTGCAATATTTGATGGCCAGCAACTGGGTTCTCGAGCAGGCCTGGTTTCGCTACGAGGCCGACCATGGAAACAAGCAGGCCAGTGATATGGACGTAGTAACACAGAATCACAAGTCTGTGCATAGCCAGCGTAGTGTACAGGAGCCGCCGGCCGTGGTCACGGATACTTCTGAGGCGCAATTACCTTCAGGAAAGCGAGTGCAGCAGTTTGAGTCCACACTCACATTGATCACGGCCGGCAGCGATCGCAGTGTGCCCACCTGGGCCTATAACGAAGTTTTGGGCAGTGCTCGTGCCATCAATCCGCCGCCACAGCAACCAGTGGAGGATGGGGAAACTGATTCGGACAACGAGCACACTGTGGTAGTGCTTCATCTCTGGTCAGAAGGCTTCACGCTTGACGAGGGCACGCTGCAGTTATATAATGTGCCAGCCAACGAGACGCTACTTCGCGCCATTATGCGAGGCGAGTTCCCTGACGATATGCTACAGCGCGTGGGTCAACGCATTGAACTGAGTGTGCAGGATCACACAAACGAATCGTATTACTTGCTTTCCCGCAAGCGTTTCGTGGGTAACGGTCGCTCTCTGGGCTTTCCAATAAAGAAACCCGATGAGCCCGTGCCGTCATTGCCAGCAGAGTCAATGGAAACAATCGCGGAGCGTACCCTTCTTCTCAATTCCCAAGATGCAATAACCACGATACAATTCCGTCTGGCCAACGGTAGCCGCATTGCTGGACGCTTCAATCTCAATCATCGTGTGGCAGATCTCTATCGATATCTACGCACTGCCAGACCCCAAACCACTGGGCAGAACTTTACACTCATAACGGCTTTTCCGCGCCAGCAGCTACTCGAGAGTGATCTACGTACCTTGGCTGAGGTAGATCTAGTTAATGTGGTTGTCATTCAGCACATCAAGGAGGATGACGAACTCTCTACTGATTAAAGAGCTAGAAAGAATTGCAACTGGACTCTATTTGAAAAATAGCTTCCTACTTTCCCTACGGCAACTACTTGTATATAATAAGTATAGTATAGTAATACAGTAATAAACATATACATATACATTTGATGAATTATAATATGTAATTCAATTAAAAAATAGAATAATCGCGATTTATCTTATAGTCTTGTCTGTTTCCAATAAAATAAATTGTCCACTCTTTGTAGACTCTATTCGCGATGTGCTACACAAGAACGTCAGTCTGGTTGACTTTGCGGCTAATGTAAGTAAAGAATACGGTAGAAATTTGATGTATTTAACAATGAGAGTTCTACGTGGACCACAGGCCATCAAAATCGAGTCGGGTTTCGTTGTACTGATGAGTGTGTTGGCCATACTGGCTCTGGTGCCGTTGATCGCCACGTGCGCTTGGTGTTGTGGTCGCCGCAACACGCAGGATGAAGTTGATCAAATACGCAACGCTCCGGTTAACATACGCGACGAGACGCTTGAGGAGCAGTTGCGATGCCGCAAGAGCGCCGCGCTAGTGACTCTGTGGATTATCTTTTTGCTCTTGACGTAGGTTTTAATGCGTAGAAGAGTGTATTCAACCTAATATATTTACATGTGATTATAGCCTGAGCGACTTTAGCATTTTTTATGCAAACAGCCGCCTAGCAGCTGGCATAGAGACGACGCCGGAGATGGTAAAGTCAGCCGTGCACGATGTGGAAGTCTTTCTGAAGGACACGCATCTGCAAATCAAGCACAAACTAGATAATGGCTTTCATGTTTCCGTCGAGCGAGTTGTTAAGGATCTGGAAGGTCTGTGCTGACTGAATCAATCAATTAAAATGGAAGTTCATCTTTTACAGTTTACTTTTTTTCTCTACTTCCCTATCTTAAAGATGTTGACGTTCTCCTTGGCGAGCCAATTCAAGCGGAAATATCTGCACATACTGGCTTAGAACTAGCGTATGATTCATTGACGACACTCAGTCTGGGTAAGTTTACTCCAAACCAGGGCTGCCAGCTACACCTCTTAAAAAAAGGATAGATCAAAACGAAAAAAAAAACAGAAAAAATAAAAGGATAGACGAGCAAAAAAAAAGACTAAAAACAGGACAATAGGTTTTTGATTTAAAAAAAGGCTAAATTTCTTACAACTCCTACTTTTATACGATATTCAACGAGTTTTAAAGACACTTGCAGTAGGTACAGCAGGCACTGTCTTTATCTTTATAGTCTCTGCAAACCCATTGTTAAAATCGTGCGATTTCAGCAACGATATCCGAAATTTTTGCTTATAATTTTCTCATGTGATATTTCACAATTATATTTGTAGACAAATTTTGAGGTTATATTGCGAATATAAGGAAAATTCAACAAGAATACAAAAATTATGTAAAGATATGTTGAAATTTAGAGCAAATTAACAAAGATAAACCTTTGTAAATAACAATTTATTGGACATACCAAAAAAGGACAGATTTCCGGACAGTATGATATTGAAATATTTACACGCTAGACAAAAATAAAAAAGGACAGATCTGTCCGGAAAAAGGCTGACCTGGCAGCCCTGCTCCAAACTAATATCCAAAAATTATCTAGCTCTTTAGCCTCACCTTTGTTTCAATTATATATATTATTTCCGCCATGTCAATTAACTTAATAGTATAATCGATAAGTTACTTATCGACTTACTGATTATTGGCTTACCGCCCCTTTCTGAAAACAATGATAGAGTCTTCGATAACTTACAATGAGTGCTGATCAAATTTAAATACATATTTCGATAACATTTAAAGAAATCAATTAGAAACAAATTTGATTTAAAGGCTTAATGTATATGGATAAAAAAGCGTTTTAGTATAAATATCAGTCCACAACTAACGCCCTCGTGTCCAAATAAGAATAATATTCTCATGAATTTATTGCAGCGAACGCGGAGCTCATCTACCGCGTCCTTATGCTGCAGGAGACAGTTGGTCGCGCACTTAAGCTGTCTCAGGAGGCAGCGGCCCGCATGGAGGAGCTGCAAATACAGCTGTCCGTATTGCAGCGTCAGTGCACGTACAGGGATCGTCCACTTTGCGATACGCTGCGTATACGTAGCTTTGAGGAGAACGGCGTAGTTGACGCCCTTAAAACGGTGAGTACAGCCACATCCAGGATTGCTAGTTGTGCCTCGATTAATTTCCGGTTTTGTTGTTTGCACATTTCATTCTTCGTTTTTCTTATTTATTATTGGTTAGCTGCAAGAGGACCAAAGCATCTTTCGCATGCGCTATTTGGGTGAAATTGAATTCGGGTCCACCGTCAAGAATCTGACGTCAGAAGTCGGAGTCTCACGCTCCATTTTCACCAATTTCCCGCAACAACTTAAACATGACACGGCGTACGAGCGGAATTGTAATCCTATGACACTTTTATAGAAAATATGGTATCATATAGTACTCTTCTAAATTTCACCCCCAGATACTTTGGAACAGCTAGCAAGTATTCGCCACAGGACTACAGCTAATGCCCAGCAATTGACGTCGACTATTAACGGGCTGCTGGAACGACTGCAGCGCACATGGCCTGCCCTGGAGCCGAGCTATGCCGAACTGAAGGATTGGGCGGATGCTTACTGGAGTGTCGGTTGGATTGCAGCCATGTTGATCGTTTGGGTATTGCTCTTTCTGCTAATGTCATATTGCTGCTTCCTCTGCGAGGCAAACACCAAGTCGGGTGTGGTCTTCTTTGTAGCCGTGATGATCATTTGCCTGGGCAGCATCTGCCTAAGCGTCTATGGAGTCATTTCTCTTGCCGTCGGTGGGAACACAGAGGTCTTTCTGTGTCGCTCCTTGGAGGCCGACAACTATGATATGCTCGGTAAGCTATTCGACAAGCCTGGCTACGTGTATGCCAAGGAACCGCAGACAGGCATCATTGGTGAACTGATGCGTCCCAGCGGCGTCAATCGATCCGTGGTCAATGTCAGTCTGGGCACAGCGCTCAGGTGAGTTCCCTACCAGACAAAAGAGTTATTCCACTAATCTGCGTGTGCTTAGATTTCTCCAGATGTACCCGAAATTCCCGCAGCGAGTAACGAATTCGTTTATCCAATTACTTTGATACTGTACGTGCCTGTAATTTTGATAGCCTCCCCCAGTGCCCAGAAGTTCCATGGATTCTGTATACAATTTATTTTTCTACCTCTCTTACTCTCTGTCACTGTATTTTTTTTTTTTTTTAACCATGCGATATAGAAATTATGATAAGCAACTAGAACTAATACTCCAACTGGGTAATCTATTCACTGCCTGCTTGCCTATTATTTCCTATGGTAAATCTCGACTCTGACTTCCACCACTTTCCCAACTACAGCCGTTTAACGGAAGAGTCTCTTGAGGTGCTCATATTAAAGCTTAGCCGACCTGGAATTAAACGTCTCTGCTATTCTATATCCCTAGACAATCCTCTTTCTACCTTGACAACCTCTTTGTTCACTTATTATGCCAACCGCAACCCACAGACTGGATGCCTAAACCCCAAAAACAAAAAACCCAACCACTCTTTGCAAACGACCATCACAAATTAATCAATTGTAACAACATACATCATGATGTATGCGCACATTCAACAGGGGCTGCGAACAAAATCAAGCATCATACAATGTCTTTCAATTGGATGCATTCGTTAATACAACGAAAATTGCCGATTTGAAGCAGTTCCCGAAAGTGTCCACGGCCATCGATGCCATTGTCGTCTCGGAGCGCACGCTGCTCTCGCTTACGCAATCCATACAGCACATCCTGGAGCATATGCTGCAAACGTCGTCATTTAATCTCACAAGCTATCGCAGCAGTGTGGGCGCTCCAACACCCGAGAAGGATTTGGCCACCTTCATAGATCAAATGCAACGCGTTGCCCTGCAGGTGAGCTTGGGATGCAGATGTTGGGATGAAATGACACTGCTCTATTTAATTTTCCTCGCGTTTTTACAGATTCAAGACGTGGCCACTTCGTCTCGTATGACCACACTCGGTAGTCGATCGAAACGCTTGCAGGCCGCCATCCTGCAGCCGCTCGAGAATTTGCAAAACGAGATACTCTATCATCTGACGGCACTGGAGCTACAGCGAGATCCCTGGGCTAAGCAGGTGAACCAGACACTTAACCATCTCAAGAATATTCAAGGATATCTGGAGAACAAGGCCGGTGAGATCTGTCACAATATGACGCGTCTCTACACAGAGCGGTATGTGTCGGAGAAAGACAACCACGAGTGGAGGAAGTTTTCCAATATACAATGTTTTCCCCCCACAGCCTGAAGACCTACTTGACCAGCAGCCAAGCCACCATGGAGTCCCAGCTGGGTGACACGACGACCAAGTGTCGTCCGTTCTACGACACCTTTGATGCTAGTCGCAGCTTTTTGTGCCGCAACCTGGTAGACTTCATCAATGCGCTGTGGTTCTTCGTCTTTCTGACCCTGCTGCTCTGGGCCATTGGCACACCAGTTGGCCTCAATCTGATTACCGTGCAGACGCGGCTGAATGTCATGCAGCGCGCACAGACGCGCAGTCGCGGCAAGCAGCGCAGCGGTAGAGAGCGCAGCGAGAGTCGCGGCAGGCAGCAGCAGCGAACGAGCAGCGCAGGCAGACGGGAACAGCAGCGTGATCGCAGCACGAGCAGCACCGCGCGGGCCAGGCCGCAACTGTGAGTAGCACAATCAATGTGATGACAGAAGATGAGACTAGCACAGCGTATTTCATGCACAGACGACGCACTGCCACTGAGGAGACACTGGACATTGGAGACGAAGACTCAACGCCATCACGACAGACACTGGGACAGCAGCAGCAGCAGCGGCGTCAGGAGTCGGTGCAGCGTGAGGTGGAGCGTGAGCCTCGCAGTCGTGAGCGGGAGAGAGAGCGTAGTCGCGGACACGAAACGCCGCAGCGCAGTCGCCAGCAGCAGCAACTGTAAGTAAATCTACCCAGATAGGGTATAAGTTGATCCCAACTCCAAACAAGCTTTGGCGCTCTCATCACAATGCATCTTGATTCCGAGCAGGCGGCGCGAGGATGACAATTGGGGCTCATCTAGTGCGCCGAGCAGAGCTAACTCCAACGAGCGCGAAAGCAGTCAATCCCACAAGTTGGCCAATCTCTGGCAGTCCAGAAGCAAGATCAAGCCACCGCTGTGAGTGTAGCTCCTTTGATAGCCACTCTCCTTCTATATCTCTCTGTCTACCTCTCTTTATCTGTTTCTTCCGGACTCTCTTCGGTTCCACCTTTCTGCATGTCTCTGCCCCTCTTTAACTTCCAATCTTCGTCTTCTCCCGTCCCTCTGTCTTTACTCTACCTCTCTGTCTACATCTCTCTCTCTCTCTGTCACTTTCTTTCCTTCAGTCGCCGTCAGGGCACCGAAGAATTCGACTTTGAAGACGAGCCCCGGGAAAGCGCCTGGCATTGTGTCAAGCGCAGCGCCAGTCCGCCCGAGCCGCGTCGCCAGCAAACCGAGGAACGCTCTCAACCGCGTACTAAGCCAAAGTTGTAAGTTCTACGACCCGCCTTAGGATCCCTGCTCTAGGTCTCGACTCTCTCTCTCACTCTCTCGAATCTTTCGCCTCTCACTTCTCGCGCTCGCCTCCAGACGTAGTACAAACGTGGATAGAGCTAGCAGCCAAGTCACTCGACGCCCGGTCACGCCCGTGCTGACCGTCAATCCTGATGTGCCTGCCGCCGTGCCCATGCCCCGCACTCCGATGCGCCTGCGCAGCAAAGTCTCGCTTACAGCACGCGCCGTGCAGGACATTGTCAAGCGGACCCAGCGACTGTGAGTTGATCCCCATTCGTGCCTGAGTTGTCTGTAAGATACTCGTGCAAGAAAAAGAGTCTTCCTTTACCGTCTTAATCTTAGTGAGATACCCCAGAAGTTCCCCCTGATCCGTCATGTCCATCCATTTCAAGCACACGTGTTGCATCCTATAGATACGCTGGTAATTTGCTTTCTCCTCATCCTCCCATAGACAACGCACCGGCACCGATGAGTTCGATATGGATGACAGTGACACCTACGGAACCGGTGCGCATCTGGAAGCTGACGCTGTAGCAGCGTGAGTACATGTACTTTCCTCCATATCTATCTCTGTATCTTCAATCTTCTTTTAGGGCACGTCGCACTCCGCCACGCGGCGCTCCACCGCCTCCGCCACCACCAGCGGCCGGCATGAACAGGTTTTATCAACGTTATTGAAACATTTTTTTGAGTTTTGCTTTTGGTTTTTGATTTGTAATCGATTACCGATAACGATACAAATAACGATAATGTTAGCGAATAACGTAACCAATCCAAACACACACACACACACAAATTCTTCTGTGTTCACAGCGACAAAGTCTATATATTCTGAACCCTTACCCTTTTATTTCTCGCACCGCCATCCAACCCTCGTCCCAAAAATGGCACGACGCATAACGTATACCCTGCAAATGGCGTTCAGATGCTCTGCCGAACGTGAACGCAGTGTGCGCTGGAACGAGGAGGAGGATTTTGTTTTCGAGGACGCCGACTCTCCGCAGCCCAAGCCGAAGCCAAAGGCTCGACCGAATCCACGCTAGCCTTAAGACAGATTTCGTTTCGTTTTTTCTATTTTTTGGCCTAAGTATACAACGTAGTCAATGCGTAGTGTAGTTTATCACACGATTCTGTATCCATTAAGCATTTACAGTTGCCAGAGATCACAAATAAAGCCCAGAGCAACACATTCTAACGACAAGTCGAGAATCTCAGATGGTTTCTAGTTGGGAATTGCATTTATTTTGCTCTTCGGGAAACCAGAAATTGTTAAATGTTTAATGTAATCGGAGTTCCTCGGCTGTTCGGATGATCGATGGTCTTAGGTGGTACTGATGAGCTGCTTACTTCTTCTTCAGGAAGGGGCTGACGACAGCTGGTGCAGCATATGTGGCCACAGGTGCAGTGTAGGCAGGAGCGGCATAGGTAGCCACTGGAGCAGTGTACGCGGGTGCACTGTACACGGAGGCAGTGTAGGCAGGAGCAGCTGCAGCGTAGGTCGAGTAGGTGGCAGGTGCAGCTGCAGCGTAGGTCGAGTAGGCGGCAGGCACAGCGGCAGCCGAGTAGGTGGTCACTGGAGCAGCTGCAGCATAGGTGGCAGCATAGGCGGGAGCTGCAGCATATCCGGCAAAGGCGGGTCCTGCGGCATAGGTGGTCACGGGAGCAGCCAGGAAACCGGCTTGAGCAACGGCCACGCACAGAGCAAAGCAGATGAGGAACTGTAAAAAGGAAGGAATCGAGAAATTAAAATATATTTGGAATCAGCCAGGCAGGCTCAAACTCACTTTCATATTGATTTGATTGGTTTGGTTTGAGTGTTGTCAGCGACTGATACTCTTTGGCCAATTGTCGCCAGTTTTTATAGTCAAATTACCAATTGGCCGGCTTACAATGAGTTGGCCACAAACAAGTTTACGGCTTAGGCTCGGCCACGAATAAAAGCCGAATTAGAACACTACTTGCGGGCGGGACAACGTTCATTGAACGCGGATGCCGAAAATGTTTGCGAAGCGACCTGACGGCGTGTCAAATGGATTAGCTTTCTTGTTTTCCATTTCAGGTCTGGGTCTCTTTGGCGACAATTGAAGTTTACAATAGAACATTATCAACATCTACATATACTTGCTTTGACAAGCAAGATCCGATCTGCGAATAAATAAATTGAAATTAGTGAATAAAATTCTTATGAATAAAATGTGTCACATGCAAACTTACCTAACATTATTTAATTCTTATTTTTATAATCATATACAGATTACAGATCTTATAATACTAAACACAGAAATTTACATAGTTTAATTCAAAAGCACTCGATGCAAATAGAAAATTTATTGATTTCGTGATGATGTGTTATAGATTATTAAACTAACATATAAAACAAGTACATTTGAGTTAATTACATTAAATATAAATTAAATTCTTAGCGAAACAAAGTAGACAATTTAATTATTAGGAATGTGAAGAGTTCTGTAAAATACTTAAACGAGATCTGACTAGATTAGCAAGTACAACAGATTGATCTAATGCTTAATCTTTGGTATAAGACACACTTGGCGCTCCCAACTCCACTTTTCCGCTTTCCTTCATTACACGGCCGATTCGGGTAGCGGCGTCGCTGGCGTCGTGTCAAGGTCGAGCGTGGAGACGCGCGGTGGTTTGTGCCGCACATCGATCTCGTAGAGCGCCAGTCCAAGCTGATGCACAATCGAACTAAACTGCCTGATCAGATAGGAAAAACTGAGCGTAAACGGCTGCTCGACTGCACACGTGCCACGCAGATCATCGTGCGCCCAATGCGGTGCGTCCACATCGCAGGGATGGCGTGCCAGCAGACGCGGAAAGGCCTCCGTCGAGAGATGCGGATAGAATACGGATAGCAGTTCGAAGTGTAAATAACTGCTGGCATTGGAACGCTGCAGTGCGTCATACAGCTCGCCACTCAGTGAGGCAGGTATGGCCAGGTAAAGTTTGTAGCGTAGTCGCTGGGCGCCATTGCGCTTGAGTTCGCAATTTCCGGAAATAAGTTTCACCTTCTGCATGAGCATGTCCAGCGTGAGACCACCGTATTCGTAAAGAAAGAAGTCACGTGGGCGACGATAGCGTTGATGCGTGCGTCTGTTGAAGTGCAGCAGCCGTGAGCTGGGCACATTGACCAGATGCAACGGTAGGCTGTATGTGTGTGATGTGAGGAGGTGCACATGCGTGGCCTGTGGCTTGGTCTCCACCACATGTGCCATGCGCTGGGCCAACGGAAAGATGCCTGCCTGATGTATGAAGCCGAAGAAGAGTGTTAGTAGCACATTGAGCACGTACCAAATCCGCAGCAAGTGCGGTGCCGACACCTTACTGCAAAGGAACCGGTCATAGAGCCAACGCAGCAGCGGATGCTGCGTCTGAAAGGGATAAGTAGCACTGAATCCGGTGATGAGCTTGGGCGCGTGCAGCACAACCAGTGGAAACGTGAGTGGCAGCAGAAAACGCGGCTCCTGATGGTTGATCAATGATAGAAAGAAGAGCGGCACGAAGATTGCTCCTGACATTAGGGATACAATGCTCTGGAAACGCGGCAATAGCTGGTACTCGGCGCAAAAGAAGCGCAACAGGAGCTGGGCAAAGGCCACAAGAGCGGCCAGACCCAGAATATTGAAGAGCAACGGCATATTGACCAGCAGATGCACATAGCATGGATGCACACCATGTGTGGCCGTTTGTGCAGAGTCCAGATTGTACTTAATAAAGTTCCATGGCGTAAAAATGAAGTTATCGATGCCCAATTGCAGCATATGCAGTTCTCCCACGGTCAGGTGCTGATAATATAGCGAATCGCAGAAGATGAACAGCAACAGCGCTGGCAGAGCACACAGGCAGAAGAGTCCAATGCGCAGATTGAAATCACGAAAATTCACACTGCGTGTACCCATACCGCGAAGTAGCCAGAAGAAGACCATAGGTGCACCGAAGAGTAGAAACGTGGGTCGATTGAAGACGCCGGCTACACAGATGCTGGACATGGCGAATAAATGCTGCAGGTTGTAGGCGGGCAGCGCATTTTTCAGTTTCCAAATTTTTACACGTTCACTTATCGACGCCGCCTTATCGTATCTTTCCTCTAGATATTCCTTCTTGTAGACCACCGTATTTGTCTTCAACATGCACTTCGAGACGAGATAAAGCAGCCACGAGCACATGGCTAGCTCGAGGCTGTTGGAGAAGGTACGTGTGCCGAATACTAGCAATACCCAGCTGCTACTTAGCGCCAACAGGCGTATCTCATGGCGCAGCCCATAGAGGCGGCAAATTTTGTATAAACACCAGTCGTTGCTGTACGAGATTATCGTGTACACAAAGCGAGGAAACACCAGGTAGGCATAGCTGTTTATCACCTCCACTTGCCACCAGCTACGTGGATATAATGCCATAAACTCGTAGAAGCTCCACGGGACACGAAGCAACACCCAAGGCAAGGCTATGCTGCGCACCGGCATCGTGTTGTTGAACTCCCAGGTACGTGTGTGCTCCAGACGAAAGTGATCACCTAAAGTTGAAAGTTGATTATTGAATCTCTACAGGTTTCTGTTTCGCTTACCCGTCATCACCTCGACGCTCTGGAAAAACTCATCCGGATGCACGTAGCCCAATTGGGGCACAAAAACCAGCACTAAGCGCAGCACTGCGAAAAAGAAATAGGTGTTTAAGTGTCCAGCCGTTGGGATGCGTTTCTCCCACAATTGTGATAGGTGATGTGTAATGCGCATTATTGCCAAAATTTTATTAAACTAAGTTGAGACTAGCATCGGCTGGCGAATTTGTTTACAAAACACAAATACTCAAGATGCACGCAGTCTGGCAACGCCAGTGCCTTAATCAGATGACTGTAAATCGATAGTACTCAAATTGGCACTGTTATCTGTAACATGTAAATGTTAGCGTACAGTTTGAGAGTCACCTCAAAGATACATGGCGCGAACTTTTACAGTGTTTAAAAATTGTAAAAGAAAAGAAGGTTCATTCTTAAATTTAAATCCAATTTAACTTAACCCAAAGCATAACAAACTGCGTGTTCATTCAATGACAATCGCTAACTGCTTCTGTTGCAGCCAGCCAGTGTAGTGTCGTCTCTTCCGATGACGTAGTGTGTAATTTGTGGTCGCTATAGCCGCTGCCTAGGAAATTTGATATCGGATTACAATTATATAAGTTTCAGGCGTGTAATAGCTCATAAATGTATAGGCAGACTATGACGCGACACAAATTGGAATTGATCGTTGTTAATGGAAAACGGCTTAAGAGCTTAAGTTAATCGAACTGCATGCTCCCATTGCTCATACATACGACGATCTGCCCACACGAAGATCAACGACAAGAGCAACAACAACAACAACGAAACCAGTAACAGCAGGAATAACAGCAGTGTTTCTGGAACAAACATGTTAACTTAACAGAAGGTTGCGTGGGAGAGCAAGATACAGTTTACAGTGTGACGTCACAGCCTTTGATCAGTTCCATGTAAGCCCTTTTTGGCTGTGACGTCAGCTTAAGTGAACGTCGTAATTTCTCAGTGACCTGTCGATCCTCAAGTTAGAAAATTGCACCTACCTCAACCACATATAGCGGAGCACACACTCAAACAGTCTTCGTCAGCTACCGCATGTGTAGACGTCGTCGTCGTCGTCGTCATAGTCGACGTTCTCTGCGTACCGACGCCATAAATCAAGTGTAATTAAACTGATTTGTTTGCCGTTTAAACTGAGATAATTTGAGGAGCTGTACTTTGATAATTACTTTGACGAATGAAGTGTAATTAAAATGCGTGCGCGTATCGGAAGGTTTAAAAATAAAGTTATTGTTCCTGAGAATGGAACTAGCTCACGAAATTTCGCGCAATATTTCAATTAAAAGAATAATTCTGTTGTAACTTCAACTATACGAGAAATGATACCAGTTTAAAGGAACAGTTTGCAATCTCTTTAATATAAAAGTATGTTTTGTTTTGAGTTCTTTACTTTTTTGAAGCCTATAGAGAAACTCTCAGGCACAAAAAAAACCCTCGCCTAACCCCCGTTCTCCTTGCCATGACATTGGCTTTCAATCAACTTTGGCAAGCAACAGTTTGTCGCAATTTAAGTTACACTTGCCACATGCCACTTGCCACCTGTCTCTGTCTACCATGCGGCCAACCACGCCCCCAAGCGCACCACAAAGCCCGCATATTTAACCGACACATATGACACGACACGAAGGACTCGACTCCGACCCGAATCCGAGTGATTCCCAGTTCGTTTCGTGTCGACATTGCGTGTATAAAAGGAGGCGCCTCTTTGGCAATTGCAGCAGTTGGCACAGTGAAGCGGCGCGCGCCACTAAAAAATCTTTTGAATTCAAGCCAAGAAGAAAGTGCTATCCATAACAGTTAATATATTAAATAGTGTTTTCCCAAGACTTCAGTGTGGAAATGCAAATATGTAAAGCAAGAAGGTTTCGTGAACATTGAATTAAAATTGTGAAAGACTTAAGCAATAACTAAGACAAACTAGGTAAGATTTTACATAATAAATAAAAGATATCATACACCATTTTAACAGTATTGAATTCATTATGTTTTCTAAGTCTTTAAAAATAAATAATAAGGTTTTGCCTAAAGTTTTCGACAGATTCATAAATACTCAACTTAGCGAGCATTTAATTATATTTTATTTGATTTTAAATAAATTAGAATATGTTGATTTCTTTTCCATATACTACATAAATATAATATAGATTTGACTAGCTAAACCACGATTTCATTTAATTGTTTCTAAGTTATTATTATAATATGATTTTAGTGTAATTTTAACAGTTTAGTAAAGTTTGTAGTGAAATTCTAAAATTCAACTTCTGTAAATATAATATTGAAAATTTATGAAAAGTATTATTATTAAAAAAAAATGTATATGGCTGTCGGGCAATAATAAACAAGCCCATAAAAAACACAGTTTATTTCCGTGTAGTATTGCATTGAAGTCAACTACTTTTATAATCCCAATTTAAGGCAAGATTTTCAAAAGTATTTGCCTAATCTGTGTCTGCGATTCTAATTTAAAAATGAATTTTGTAATTATCATAAAAAACACATAAGCCTCCCCCGTCCTCCAACGTGAAATGAAAGTGACTTTTAATTGTTTTGGATTTGCATTGCGATTGTTTTTTTTTTTTTTTTGAATTCACACGGCACAGTGTTTTACCTGTGATTACGTAGATATATATAAGCTTTAAGAGTCGTTAAATGGCAATTATGAGGCACATGATGCTGGGAAACGAATGGGTTACTTTTGGGGAAGTTATCTTAATCCAGCTCGGTCCTATGCAAACATATAGTTTAATTCTGTTTTTCGATTCTGAGACTTTAAATCGCTGCTGCAATCAAAACAAACATTAAAAGTCATCGCCCAGAGGCAGTATCGTTGGTATCGCAACGGTAACTGATAAGGGCAAAACAATGCCCACACACACACACGCACACACACACACACACAGGGAAACAGGCACAGCCCATAAGTATGCAGCGACATTGACATTGAACACCAGCGTCAATTCGGTCAAAGAGAATGCAACGATGCGCACCAACTGGCCACAACAGTTGACCCTCCTCTGCCTCCCCATCGTCCGTCCTGCGTCGCGATGGCCATAGATTACCAGACAAAGGACACCTCGGGGAATCCGATACCAGTAAATACATGTGACCATATGTGCGTGTACAAAAACGTGCGTATGCGGCGGGCAGGGGCACAAAAGCTAACAAAAATAAAAAATAAGGAAGTAACGAATATGCATGCACTATTTCTTAAATATCTTGTGTGCTTCATAAGCGATCCAAATAAAATTTACAGGAATGATTTGAGGAATGATTTGAGGAATGATTTGAAAGATTATAAGAGTGTACACATTTAAAACAGATGTTATAAACTTTACATGTGTGTTTAATAAGCGGTCGCAATGAAATTTACTGAAATTATTTGGATTATTATAGACTTCAAATTACACTTGAAATACCATTTTTTTTTAATATTACGAAAGCGTGCTGTATTTATATGCATTATATCTTGTGTGCTCAATAACCGATGGCAATGCAATTTACAAAAATTAGTTGGCAGATTATAAAGCGTGTATACACTCAAAACTGATTGTTATAGACTTTAAATTATACTTGAAATGCATATATTTTTCAAATTACGAAGGCGTTGCGAAATTCTGACACAAACTTGAACTACCTGCTTTGAGATGATATATTGTTATTAAATAAAGGGAGCCCAGCTCTTATAATACTTGAGATATAGTTGTTCATACAGACGAATATGCGTTCTTTATGTTCTTTACATCATTTTCGCATACAGAAAATTCTCTGATATGGATTTTCGAACACATTTAATCCCCTTAATGATGCAATGCTCACCTGCTCTGCATGTGCTTGTGGTTCTGTCTCTGTCTGTGTGTCTGTGTGAACATCGGTTGGGAGGAGCCTCATTAGTTGTACAGACACCAAAGTAACAAATAATCCTTGAAACGCTTGCAGTAAATGGCCTTCGCTGCTCAAGGTCTCAAGGTCGCACGCTCCAGCCATGTAAACAAGGGACACGAAATGCAATTGCCACACTAAAGGAGAGTCTGGACAGCGAGAGAGAGAGAGAGAGAGAGCGTGATATAGAGAGGTAGAGAAAGAGAGAGGTATAGGGAGCAGCAACGCGTGCGAGTGAGTGGAGTGCAGCGTGGAAGCGAGCCTGACCTTGGCTCTGCCGGAATTGCAGCCCGTGGCGCTGGGCAGTAGTGTTGTTGGGCTGGCTAGGCTAGTGCCACGATCGGCGTACTTGGCCCCCACGGCCACATCATCGCAGACGGATCATCAGATCCCACACCAGATCACTGAAATGGATCGAGGTAGCAGCAATAGCAGCAGCAAGAACAACAGCACCGAGTTTAGTCAACATGCTGGAGGAGCAGGTGCCACGGCTACAGCAACAACGTCTACAGCGACGGCAACGCTTTGGGGCAACAACAAGGAGTCGCCCAACAATGAGGAAGACTCCAATGAGGATGATGGCGACAATGCAACACCTGCCAAAGTGACCGATCCGCTGGCGCCGCGTCTGGCCAACAATGAGGTAAGTTTGAAGACGTTTTTAATTTCCGTTCTGCAGCATCGCCCTCTCTGCCCGCCCCGTTCCCGTGCAGCAGATGACATACTCCCGCTTTCATATATTATCCTTTCTTCTCTGTCCGCAGCGCGTTTTGGTCGTTTCCGTGACAGAGCGTCATCGGGAGACTTGGGGCCAGAAGGCTGAGTTTCTGCTGGCCGTCATCGGTTTCGCCGTCGACCTGGGCAACGTTTGGCGCTTTCCGTACATCTGCTATCAAAATGGCGGCGGTGCCTTCCTTGTGCCCTACTGCGTCTTCCTCATCTTTGGCGGACTGCCTTTGTTTTACATGGAATTGGCACTGGGTCAGTTCCATCGCTGCGGCTGTCTTAGCATCTGGAAGCGCATCTGTCCGGCTCTAAAGGGTAAGCAAGAACTCCATATCCATATCTGTATTTTTTCTCTAGATGGAAACATCAGAAAGGCAAGAGAGAAAGAAAAGAAAAGACGAAAAAGAGCAACAGAAATTATTATAAAATAAAAATAAATATATTATATATAAATAAATAATAATGCTACAGTCAAGTCTTACTTAAATAACATATATGTTTATTATGCGATAAAAAAAAATTATCATAAGTCATTTAGCTGTTAATTTATATATCATATACCATAATTTGGTAGCTCTAGGTCTAATAGACTCAGAGATCTAAGTGTTCATACGAACATACCTTGCTTGAAATCAGCTCAGCTGTTCAGGCTAAAAAATAATATATAGAAATGATCACAAACTTTTAGTACAATCAGGGTATTATCATCTTCGTTATAGAGAAAAAATAAAACAATCCGAATCAAAATAATACTGCGTATAGTACCTACAGCAGCAGACCCCTCGAGGCTACGATTTCTGATTTAATGAATCACAAATATTGAATCGAAATGATAAATGGAAAAAATGAATATCCCGAACCTGAGGCTAAATTTAATAATGTTTGTTATTATATGTGTGTGTATTAAATGTTAATTTTATGTGTGCAAATATTACGTATACGCAGAAGCGTGTGTGTGCCCCATTTTGATGTCCAAACCGAAGATAAGCTGCAACAAAATTTGGAAACTTGCTGCTTCTGCGGGCACTTCTCCATCTGCCAGCGACATTATCAGTAGACAAGCTCAGTCGGGCGGTTCTGGAGATAATTCAAGCGGGAACTGGAGCTGAAGCCGGAGCTGGAGCTGCTGCAACAATTAGCTGCACATTCAAGTGACAATTTGTATTTGAATAGCAAACAAATCAGGCGCAATGCGAACCCTAATTAAATTGTCATCTGAGCCCCTCCCCTCCCCCAAATCCGAAATTCACTTATCTCGGGTATGGGGGTGGATTGAAAACTTTTTGTGTGTGTGTCTTGGTACGAGTTGATAATATCGTTAAATGGCAAATAAAATGCATTCGACTCTTGGTGGCCAAATAGATTTCAACTTGTCTCAACTTTTGCTGACTCAGCAACCCGTAGGCCTGCCCTGCCCTCCTCCTCCTCCTCCCACCAGGTCACGCTCTCAACCGAAGCAAAGTGGAGAGCTCCAAGCTCGGAGCTAAAGTGCAAATATTACTTTGTGGCGGCATCATTTGCTCAACAAGTGTTTGCACACGGGCAACCTTTGCCAGGGCGATTAAAATGGGAAAAAGTCAAGTCAAGTCGAGTCGAGAAGAATCAAAGAACTCGGCGACAAATCGAGTCCAAATCACGTGACGTGTCTTATTGGCCTCATCACCATCGCCATCGCCATCGCCATCATCAGCGTTGGAAACTGTTAAAGAAAGCAGAGGCAGAAAGAGAAGAGGATGTGGATTTAGACGCACCTGTGTGTAGGCATCTCAGCTATGTGTTTGTTCTGCTACCTATCTCTCTCTCTCTTTATCTTTATTCCTCTTCCTCCCTTCCTCTGCTTGTGCCAATAAGCAAAAAATGTGTAAAATGTCACGTGGGAATATTTCAAGTTGATGATTTTCTTCTTACAGCGCTATCAATCAGAGATTGGCATTCCCAGGTTACACACACACACACACACACACACACCTGACTACCTGTTGCTTATAGGGAAAGCTTTTAATATGCTCTTAAATTGTGTCATAAAACTGGTTTAATAGGTCGCACACTGAGCAGGACAATCGGCACTTTGAAGCATAGCTGTTCGTATGAACACGCATATCTCAGAGATTATAGAAGCTAGGACTATCAAATTTGAGGACTTTGTATCTAATAATAGCACGCAGATCATAATTGTTATAGAATTCGATTACCACATCCTATGCGGTTCCAATGGGTTATTTAATAGATTACTTGGCCTTTAAATGGACAATCAATGCGTTCTCCTTTTTGCAGGTGTTGGCTACGCAATCTGCCTCATCGATATCTATATGGGCATGTATTACAACACGATTATCGGCTGGGCAGTCTACTATCTCTTCGCCTCGTTCACATCGAAGCTGCCCTGGACATCGTGCGATAATCCTTGGAATACCCAGAATTGCATGCCCGTGACAAGTGAAAACTTTACCCAGTTGGCAACGACACCGGCCAAGGAGTTCTTCGAGTGTGTACCCCATCCCCATTTTTCCATGAACTATCCATTTACCCATCCATTCACTCCCTCTCCCACAGGCGCAAGGTACTGGAGAGTTACAAAGGCAACGGCCTAGACTTTATGGGTCCCGTGAAGCCAACACTGGCCCTATGTGTCTTTGGTGTCTTCGTGCTGGTCTATTTCTCGCTGTGGAAAGGAGTGCGCAGTGCCGGCAAAGTGGTCTGGGTAACTGCATTGGCACCCTACGTGGTACTCATCATTCTGTTAGTGCGTGGCGTCTCGCTACCCGGTGCCGATGAGGGTATCAAATACTATTTGACCCCGGAGTGGCATAAGCTGAAGAACTCCAAGGTGTGGATCGATGCAGCCTCGCAGATTTTCTTCTCGCTAGGCCCTGGCTTTGGTACTCTGCTGGCACTGTCCAGCTACAATAAGTTCAACAATAATTGCTATCGGGATGCGCTGATAACGAGTAGCATCAATTGCTTGACCAGTTTCCTGGCCGGTTTTGTCATCTTCTCCGTGTTGGGGTAAAAAGAAAAGCTTGCCTCTCTTTCTCTCTTTTATATCATGGTTTTTCTATTTTTTATACTCTCTTGCAGCTACATGGCCTACGTGCAGAAGACGTCCATCGATAAGGTCGGCCTTGAGGGACCGGGCCTGGTTTTTATTGTATATCCGGAGGCAATCGCTACAATGAGCGGTTCGGTCTTTTGGAGCATCATCTTTTTTCTGATGCTCATCACCCTGGGTCTGGACAGCACCTTCGGTGGTCTGGAGGCCATGATAACGGCTCTCTGCGATGAGTACCCGCGCGTCATTGGCAGGCGACGGGAACTATTCGTTCTTCTCCTGCTCGCCTTCATATTCCTTTGTGCGCTACCCACAATGACTTATGTGAGTATACGGGCAAGATTTAGATTATTATACAAAAATACAAAAAATACAGGAAATGTCTGTATGAACACATCAATCTTGGCAACTACAAGAGTTACGGTTACCAAATTTGGCATGAAGGTTCCTCCAAGGCATACCTTGATTAAGAGTATTTTTAATTGTTAATTTGCCACGCCCACCACCCACACAAAGTGAATTAATAAGGCTGCTATGGTTTCTAACCTACGAAAGCAATAATCTCCATAATCACGATTTCCAAACCTCATTTATTTCTCTAAGTGTAGCTGAGTTTATCTTTCAACTGGCGTGATTCATTTAATTAACTGCTAAGTGTGTAGTGAAGTGAAGTAGTCTACGCAAAGGGTGGGGGAGGGGTGGGAAACTACTCCATATGCATGGACAAGGACGAAGTATGGCTCATTAAACGCTGCGCCACCACACCATGACTTGGCGATTGTCTTGAGAATTGACTGAGCTTATCTTCGGACTGAAGGACTTAGATTGAACCGGGCAGGAGGGGCCGAGGCGAGCAGGCAGACACCTGTTTAAATATGCCAGTTTGGTTGAGGCAAAAAACGATGGATTGCCATGTTAAGTGCTTTTTATCGTTCCTTCAGTTAATCTCACATACTCAACTCAACCCAATCCAACCCCACCCAGCCCACTTTGCTTCGCCCTCCTGCATTTTTATCACCTGTCAGCTTGTCCGCTCGACTCCTTCTCCGTTGTTTGCTTTGGTCAGCTCGAGGGGGTCAGCTGAAGGAGTGTGCGTGTGCGTCGTTGTTGTGTCTATTGAGCCAACACCTCCTCCTTCAACTCTATCAATCCCCCTTCTCCACGACGTGTGACCATTCGCTGTGGGCCACTTTGTCTGATTACATTTGAAATTGTAATTTAGTAGCTTCTTCTATATATTATTTCGCCACTTGACTTATCTATCGGTCAATGGATCAAGCGATTCCATTTCCCTGCATAATGATAAAAGTCAGGACAGAAGGGATTTAGAGAGGGAAGGTATATATATTGTTTTCTTCTCAACTCTTCAGGGCGGTGTCGTCTTGGTTAACTTTTTGAATGTCTATGGACCTGGACTGGCCATACTCTTTGTGGTGTTTGTTGAGGCTGCCGGCGTCTTCTGGTTCTATGGCGTCGATCGTTTCAGTGCAGATGTGGAGCAAATGTTGGGCGCCAAGCCGGGTCTATTCTGGCGCATCTGCTGGACCTACATAAGTCCGGTATTTCTGCTGGTAAGAAGACAGACGCCATAGTGAATCAACACACAATTTCTAAATGATTCTACTTTACTGCAGACCATCTTCATTTTCTCCATAATGGGCTACAAGGAGATGCTTGGCGAGGAATTCTATTATCCCCCATGGAGTTTTCAGGTGGGCTGGGCCGTTACCTGCTCCTCGGTCATGTGCATTCCCCTCTACATGATCTACAAGTTCTGTTTCGCCTCGAAGGGCAATTGCAAGCAGCGTTTGCAGGAATCGTTTAAACCGGATGCGAGCTGTGGTTCGGTGCTGCCGGGTCAGCAGGGCACCTCGGTGTGACATGCTGACAATGCTGTGCATCTCAATATACACACCACCAAGACGAGCATCAAGATCTACAACCTTAATTGTAAAAGCTTTTCACCAACAACAACAACAACAACAACTACACAGGATGTCGCCGGTTCGAAAGTGCGCGACAGCAACAGTTACTACGCTTATCACACAAATATTCTTAGCTATACGAAGGCAGAGGCAGAGGCAGAGGCTGAGGCAGAGGCGGAACAGGAGAAGGAGGAAGCGCATATGATACACACAAAGAAACATAATGGCAATGATATTATTAATACATATAGTGCTAGTGCTAGTCTAAGTCACGGCTCGGTCAACGAGAGAAGCTACCAGGGCAATCCGACAACAACAACAACTGCTGGCGACGACAATAACTACGCCCTGAGGATCAGTAGCTGCAGCAAACCGCTCAAGTTCCCCTTGGCCAGTGAGTGGTTGGTGTAAGCAAGAGAGAGAGAGAGAGAGAGAAAGAGAGAAAGAGAGAAAGAATCCTATGCAACCCTGCGCGAAAGCTCAGCAAGCAGCCATTTGCAGAGCTTTCGCGGAGGAAAGGAAGAAAGCGAGCTTCGTTGATCCAGCTTTATAGTTCATTGGTATTCCTTTTCTACTAAAAGTATTGTCTATATATATATAAATATATATATTGTGTATATCGTATATAAAGTTATCGTAATTGTAATATTGTATGTATATCGATTGTTAGTGCACAATTGCAATTGTTTGAACTAGCCAAGAAAATACTAAAAGATACTCGTCATCTTCGACTAACTAAATTAATACAATATACTATATCTATGCTATACTATACTATTATTCAAAAACAAATATGAATCAAGTATACCTAAATTTCCATTCGTGTATATTTCAATAGAAATGAGTTATACATATTAGCATTATCTAGCAGAATACCCTGTACAATGTATAAGTCTACGATTATCCTGATTATTCTCTTTCTGAAGATGAAAAAAAAAACAGTTGCAAAACAGCCATTTGCAACTGTTTTGCCAAATTAATTTAGTTTATTTATTATTTTTGTAGAGCCACAAACAAAAGAAAACAAAATAAGAAAACAAAGAAAATGCCTTTTCATTGTGGGGGAAGGAAAACAAATAGATCACCATAGTATCTCTCCCACATTTACGATTAAAGAATGTAGTCGCTTTTAAATGTTAAATTATTTAAATTTTAATTACATCAACGCGCTGTTTACTTGGCTATACAAAGTATTTAAAGGAGCTGGAGGATCTTCTTGTTGCCTGCAGGTGTGTATAATGCATATACATACATATAAATATGTTAGATTTTCGCGCATGTGTGTGGGAAGGGGTGTATGTGAGTGTGTGTGTATGTATGGAGATATAGCTGGTGTATGCCCTTATTTGTTGTTGTTCATGCTCAGCTTGGATTGGCCAAAAGATACTAGTTGCTATAATGCTGTCGCCGCTTGAAGATGATGTTTTCTGGATTGTGTGTCTGCTGTTGCGAGCTTACTGCTCCGGCGGAGGCTTCTTGCGTTTGCGACGTGATTTACGCTTTTTCCTTCGCTCCTATTTCTTGGCACCTTTGCCGCCCTCGTCCTTGCTCTTGTCCGACTTCTCATCAGTCTTCTTTCCATCCTTGCTTGCATCTTTGTTGTCCTTGCTGTCCTTGTTCTTATCCTTGGCATCTTTATCATCTACGATCTTCTTGCCCTCTTCAGCATCACGATTCGCCAACTTATTATTAATGAGGTTATGCAGCGCAATTATGGAGCGCACCATGGACGCCAGGTAGACCACGAGCATCTGGTCGTTAGTCTTCACATACATCGTTCCAGTGAACTGATCGCTGGTTATATCCGGCAGCAAATTGAATATATCCTGCAGTTGGTAGACAATCTGATGGTTTATGGGCATCTTTGCATCACCAACACGCTGCAGATACTGTTTAATGTCCCGCAGTTGAGCATTTAGGCCTTTGAGACCCATCAGCTGGTTGGTGATCTTCTGCGAGAGGCTGCCCACTGTTGTGTCCTTGATGTCACGCAGTAGATGCTCGACACCCACTTCTTCGGCCTCCTCGGCACCGATTTCGCTGGGCACATGTTCGAAGGTCTTGCTAGTGGGCGAACCATCGTCGTGCACCTCCTCTACTGATATATAGGCTTCAGTGGGCAGACCCAAGTCTTTGGGCTTGGCATCGATGATAACCAACACTGAGTTCGGACAATAGCGGCGGATAAGCTCGTTTATGGCGATGTCATTCTGATGCAGCTTGGGTCCGGTGTGGTACCAGCCCACAACACGCTCGCGGGCATTTACTTTCTTGAACATGCCGTACATGTTTTCTAGGTAATCGTGATCCAAAAACCACACCGACTTGTCCTTGTCATCCTCGTCGAATGGTACTGCAAATAACAATGATATTAGTTTGGAATTTAGATTATACAAATCCGCACTCACCGGCAAAGCTGTTGGACACATCAAGAACGCCCTTTGAGCGCCAGCAGCCCAGGAGAACGCCGACGACGCGCTTTTGGTTGCCTATTTTTCCCATGCGATTAAAGTGATCCACAACCGATAACAAAACCAGCGGGTGCACCACAACTTTGTTTACGCTCACTTCCAGCGACGGCATTTTGAATTTGTGTGATTTAGTTTTAAAAGTGTTGCGTATTAGCCACGCTCAGCGTAGTATGCTTAAGGTTTGCTTAAGTTATCGTAATAGCAACAAATGCTTTATTTGTTGCGGGTAACAATTGAGCGAAAACACCGAAATGACAAGCAAATTATTCTTCTTCTTCTTTGACGTGTGTCTAGAGATGTATAAAATGCGATACTATCAAATAATACTAAATTTTATCTCAATATATCGAAAGACTGTGCGATATATCGGCTAACCATCGATGCAGTCACACGCTTCAAACGTACATGTAAGTGTATCGATGATTCATTAAATCAACATCTGCACTATCGTCGCGTAGTCTGGTGAACCGATTAATTCAATTAACGAAATATGATTTAAAAAAGCTGCTCTCGATATTTAACGCAATATTACTAAAATATAAATCGATATATCGATGAATACATGTTTAGTGTATTTCTATTAAATTTTCACTCAACAGATGGCGTCCTTACAAAAACAAAGTGGTTAGTTGTGGTTGCTAATTACAACGGTGTGCATGAATAATACGACGTTATTTTATTTATTTTGCGAGCGCAAATGTAGCTGTATTTGAGGAATGTTGTTTCTATTTGCCCTTGGTGACAATGTGTACGCGCATTGGTGGTGCTCTTCTGACACACACTAATCGCCATTTTGGTCAGTAGAATAGGTAGTAGAATGCGCGTTGCCATATCGTCGTTTAGAAACCACGACTGGCCACACTGGTAGTCATTGCGCGAGAGAAATTGACAAAATATCCAAAGCAATTAGCAATTCGAGTGCAAAACGTTTTTATCAACGCGAAAAGTTTAGTAATGCCTTAAATATCGCTGGGCGCGTTTGTATTGTAAAGCCAGCCAACTGATATGATAGAATATGTGTGATGCGGCGATGAGGTAATTGTTTTTGCAGCCCCAGCCGTCGTCGTTCGTCGCTTGTGCTGCGTTCGTCTACAGTTTCACACACACAAACTCACACGCCCAGTTAGATGGGCGGCCGCGGCGTAATCATCAATGAGCAACCATAAAACGAGGCTGAGCCTTAGCCAAGTGCGAGTGCGCGTGTTGTTTACAAATTGTGTTGCATTGTTTAAATAAAGGTGCTTATCTGAGGCAAGAAAAGCCGCTGGTTTTGCCAAAAAAAAAACTGTGCAAAGAAAAAGTCAAATGCGAAGCCAAGTTTCAGATTTAGCTCGTAGACACACGCATACTTGTGCACACATGCAAACAGAAACACATACACAGACACACATGCATGCATGTGCACATACAACTACACACACAGCCACAGGCAGACAGGTCGTTTTACGCTCTTTTTGTCTACGTCTTTTACTTTTCTCGTTTGTAATCATTTTCAGCCATTCGTATGTGTTTCTTTCTATGTGGTGTACAAATATTAGAGCTCGAGAGCTGCTAATTAAATTATAAACATACAGAGAAGCGTTAAGCGGTCGTCGCATAGACAGAGCCAAACCCACGACCCATTTCTATTTAAACCAAGAAGAAGACGAAGAGGAGGCAAAGGAGAAGAAGCAGGTGAGAGAAAAGAGAAAAAAGCTCAATCAATCAATGAAGCTCAATCTCAATCAATGTTTGTTGTTTTTTCTGCTCATTGTTGTCTCGTGTAGCTTTCACCAAATTCAAATCTAGTTTAACCTGGCGGTGGCCGCTGCTCCTTGCAGCATGTAGAAACAAAAACAAGAGTACAAAAAACAAAAACAAAAAAAAAACTTAGTTATTTGAAAGAATCAAAGAAGCAGCAGCAGAAGAAAGTCGATAAAACTTCAGAATGTCCTTCATAACGAACTTAAAGAAGGTCTTCCACCTGGGAGGCGGTGGAGAGGCCAAAAAGAAGCGACTTTACAATAACATCAAAATGGACACAGATCCCGCGGAGTTCTGGGAAATGGTTGGCGAACTGGGTGACGGTGCCTTTGGCAAGGTCTTCAAGGCTCAGCACAAGGAACACAAGAGATTTGCGGCCGCAAAAATGTGTACGCTTGAGGATGAGGAGAATCTCAGCGATCACATGGTTGAAATCGACATACTCTCCGAGATAAAGCATCCCAACATTGTTGAGTTATACGAAGCGTTCTCAATAGATGACAAGCTCTGGGTGAGTCATGCCATAAGTATTGTTGTTTGATATTAATGCATAAGATGTTACGTCATCCGTTAGAAATGTAACCCTGCTTATCAACTCATTATTTAAACATCAATTGTGGTTCCCTTTAAACCGCTAATTACAATTTGCTCAGCATTGTCCAAAGTTATGAATGATTATTGACTTACCCTTCTAAAATATATAGTATTATTTATTCATTCTGAATTGATCCCTTTCAGATGCTTATTGAATATTGCGATGGCGGTGCCTTGGATAGTATCATGGTGGAGCTGGAAAAGCCATTGACAGAGCCACAGATTGCATATGTATGCAAGCACATGACCGAGGGCCTGACATTTCTACACAAGAATAAGGTTATCCATCGAGATCTGAAGGCAGGCAATGTACTACTGACCATGGAGGGCGGCGTTAAGCTAGGTAGGCACAAGCTCATTCTCATAATTAGTCTGATGACCCCAACTAATTGAGTCTTCCTTCGTTTTGTAGCTGATTTCGGTGTGTCGGCAAAAAATAAACACACAATGCAGAAACATGACACATTCATTGGTACGCCGTATTGGATGGCACCGGAATTGGTGCTGTGCGAAACGTTTCGTGACAATCCTTACGATCATAAGGTGGATATTTGGTCATTGGGTATTACACTCATTGAACTGGCACAAATGGAGCCACCCAATAGCGATATGTCACCTATGCGTGTACTGCTTAAAATCCAAAAGAGTGAACCTCCCAAACTGGAACAGCCTAGCAGGTGGACCAAGGAGTTTAATGATTTTCTTAAAAAGTCTTTAGTCAAGGTGCGATTAATTACATATAATTTTATTTGAATTTTGTTTCTTATTATTATAAATTTATTTATCTGCAGGATCCCCAGCAGCGGCCTTCAACAGAAAAGCTGCTGCAGCATGAATTCATAAGCGGTTCTTTAGATGCCAAGCCCATTAAAGATCTGTTGCTCGAGTACAAAGCCGATGTTGTCGAAGAAGTTGTCGACGATGAGGCTGAGGTAAGACCCAATCTTATACTACTATTCTGTACTATTGCTTTTGCCAGCACAATGCACCTGTATAACCAACCAGCCAGAAGTTAGAGATGACACTAACTCTCTCTTCTCTATTGTCTTTTCTTTTGTATAAATCTCTCTCTTACACGCTGCCTCCTCGCCCCGCCTTCTGCCATGTCCAACAAAAATTGTGCACAATGTGTTGAATCTCTTTTTTTATATATTTTGTTTTAACATTTATTTTCCACTCCTTCCGTTGGTTTGGCGGTCATTATGTGTTCTTATCGTTTTTTCTGCGTTCTTTAATTTTGTTTGTGTGTGTATGTGTTTATATACATATATCTGCAATTGATTTAGAAGCTTAAACGCCAAGTGAAGCGGCGCTCGCTCTATCAGAGGGTTGGTAAGTCGTTCTACAGCAGATAAAACATGAAACCCAACGAGGTCCCCCCAGTCCAACATCGCACGCTCTTCGTATATAGTATAGTTATTTGAATTATTTTTTTATCAGCATTGCCAAATGTTTATCTCGCTTCTTATATACACTACTAGTATGCTCGGAGACGATTAGCTACGTATACATTGTGTTTGCTTCTCGAGGGTCACAAATCACATTCGAATATTTATTTAAAACATATTTTAACTGAAATATAGTTTCTTTTTTGTGTATTATGTATTTAGAAGCCGGATAGAGAACTGTTTGTTTATTACTTAATTACTTGTTGACATTGAATAATGTAATTTAAATGAAACACTTAATAACAGATTGTTTTCTATGATAACTAATACATGTTTTGATACTTTGATCCTATAAAAAGAATCGTTGAGGTTTACCTGCGATAGAGTTTGATTGATCAGAAGGTGAAAACCCTATTGTTGCCATACGGCCAACCCTTTTTGTTTTTGACAATAGATAACCCAACGTAAACTTTAATTTTCTACTTTCTTATCTCTGTGGGCGATTTCTAATGAACATGATGACTTGACTTTGTTTATGTATTTCTACTGAATATGTTAGGTAATAAATTTGGCGGTATTATCTCTATAATATGAAGCAAGAATTCCCTGCGTAAACTTCCATTGTTAATACTTGATAAACTATTAGGAATTTCCAGAAGATTGTTGTTCAACTACTAATAAATGAATTTTCCCAATGTTTATATAGGAACCCCGCAACTCGGCGCTCCAGCTCGACCTGGACGATGACTCTGCTTCGCTGCAGAGCCAAGACATTGACAAACGTAAGTTGTTCGAGAGGAAGAGAGAGAATCTGTTTACAATTGACTATATAGTTCCAGGTACACCTACATCCATATCGCGGGATTCCAAAGAGCAATCCCAACCAAGTAGCAGTCTACCAACCGCAGCTGCAGCAGCAGCAGCATCAGCCGCTGCAACCACAACAACAACAGCAACAACTAAAGCAACAACAAATACACCAGACAAACCAAACCAGAGCAAGGACGACAAAGCGGCCGATATTGTCGTGCCGCATACCAAAGTGCCTGCACCTGCGCCACCTTCGCCACCAGCACCACAACAACCACAGCAAGCACAAGCACCAGCAGCAGCTGCTGCTGCTACGACCGCTGCTACTGCTGCTCCTGCTGCTGCTGCTGCAGTGCTGCCAAAGGCCATCGAAGATGTTGCTGCAGCCGAAACAAATGAAAAGTCTGATGGAGACAAAAAGGTTAGTGAAACGAAGTTACTGAATCTATCTATCGATCTCTAAAATCTATTCTTGTTTCGCCTTTCAGCAGCACTTTGTCAAGAAAGAAAAAGGCAAGGCGCCACCTCCGCCATCGGCAGTCGCTGCAGCTGCGGCAGCAGCTGCTGCTGTTACCATTGCCAAGGGTAACACCACACCGCCGGCTGTGGATGTGGAGAGAGAATCGCCCAAGAAACTTTTGGAGCCGACAACAGCCATTGAGGTGAGCATTGGCCAGGAAGCCATTGAGGCTAAGCCGCAGCCGCCATCGCCAACTGCCTCGTCCATTATATCGGTGCAGTCAGTGGCATCTAGTAGTAGCAGCTCAGGAAGCGCAGCCGGTGCTGTACTCAGCTCCAGTACGTCACTGATAACCATTAACAGTAGCGAGGCCTCGCCCGCATTGCGACCGCAGCAACAGACACAATTACAACCGGTACAGCCAACTGCACAACATGTGGTGCTACCGAATAGTCTGGAGACGGTCAGCCAAATCACTGTGGTGACTAGCACGCATCCGCCAGTGATTATCGATAATTCGGTGTCACAGAACGAGGTCATTATTGTGTCAAATGATCTGAATAAAAGCACACATCTACACGAGTCATCAACGGATGATGATTTCCCCTCGCTGGATGACAGCTTGGGTGACCATCAGGTGAAGCAATCCTCAATGATACTCGCCGTGAATGAGACTCAAGAGGGTGCTGCAACTAGTGCAGCTGTTCATGCCCGTAAGCTGGACGAGAGTGAAGTCCTGATTGTTAGTCCTTCATATGCGGACGATGATTCTGCATATAACACCGCCTCGGCCAGTCAAGATCATAGTGATCAGCTAATTATGGATACCAGCCATGTCTCTGTGGTCACAGTGGGCGATGAGGTGATCAAGGTGAAGGACAGCAGCCATCAGCAGCCCAATGGTGTGATTCCGGAAGATGTGAGCATCATTGTGAATCGTTTCAAACCTGGTCAAGAGCAGGAGAAGCGCATTTCACCGGATAGCAGCCTTGGTTCAAGTGAGAATGGATCCGTGCGAGGAGGCCGACGTGGTGTAGAGGTGCAAGTAACAAGCAGCAGCGGCGGAGCAGGTGGGGATGCGGACAGCATTGGTACAAACACTAGTCAAGACAGTAGGAACGAGGTGGACAACAACAATAAGCATCAACAGGCACTGATAATGCCGCCTCCACCGCCGTCAGTGACCAATCATCATCAACAACCGCTGGCATTGGCCATTGACGAGGAGGACGAGGCAGCCGATGTGGTAGTCATTCGTCAGAAGCCGCGTGCCAAGCCCTCGGCTATGAGTGGACTCACAAAGGAGGAGATCGAGCTGCGAAATTTGCGTAAAAAGACACGTAAACGTACGCGTAAATTTGAGATTGATGGCGTCCAAATGACCACAACAACAAGCCGTGTTATCTATGGCGATGAGGAGAATGGTCGCATATATGATGATCATGATTTCCGTAAGCAAGAGTTGCGCGAATTGAAGTTGCTGCAGAAACAGGAGAAGAAACAGCAAACAGAACTGCATATCAAGGAACAGTTGGCCAAGGAGCAACAGGATCGTCGTTTCGAACAGGAGCGCACATCGCTGGAAAAGACATATGAAGCGGATATGGATACGCTGGCACGTCAACACAAGCAGTTGATCGAAAAGACAGAACAAACGCAGGAAAATGAGTTGCGCAGTTATTCGAAACGTATTCGATCAGAGCAGGAGCAAGAACTGAAGATCTTCCGTGAAAATCTAAAACAGGAGATACGACTGCTTAAGCAGGAGGTCGATCTGTATCCCAAAGACAAGCGCAAGGATGAGTTCAAGAAGCGACGTACCGCCATGGAACTGGATCACGAGGAGAAGGAGCGCGCATTCCTCGATTCCCTCAAGGAGCGTCACGAACTGTTGCTGCGTCGCCTCAGTGAAAAGCATCGTGATCATTTGGCAACCATAAATCGAAATTTCTTACAACAGAAACAGAATGCGATGCGTACCCGTGAAGCATTGCTCTGGGAATTGGAGGAGAAACAGCTGCATGAACGTCATCAGCTATCGAAGCGTCATGTCAAAGAGTTGTGCTTTATGCAGCGTCACCAGATGATCATTCGGCACGAGAAGGAATTGGATCAAGTCAAGCGTATGCTGCAGCGCAAAGAGGAGGATTTGGTTAAAAAACAAACGATGGAAAAGCGTGCGCTACCCAAGCGCATTCGCGCAGAGCGAAAGGCGCGTGACCTCATGTTCCGTGAATCGTTGCGTATATCCACCAATCTGGATCCGGACATAGAGCGTGATCGCTTGAAGAAGGTGCGTATTGAAATGATGAAAATATTGCTTGTAGTTATTTAAACTCAACCTATTCCAAACAGTTCCAAGAGCAGGAGAAGAAGCGTTATATGCAGGAGGAGCGTCGCTTTGAGGTGAAACACCAAAAGCAATTGGAAGAACTGCGCGCAACGCGTGAGAGCGCCATAAGGTAAGCTAGAGTGAGATTATCAACGTAGACAGAGCCTGAACTAACTTAACTCTTTTTTTGCTCAGGGAACTAGAGCAGCTGCAGAACGAGAAACGTAAAGCTTTGGTGGAGCATGAGCAGGCCAAGCTGTCGGAGATTGATGAGCGACTCAAAGCCGAGCTGCGCGATTGGCGAGAGCAGCTGGTGCCGCGCAAACAGGTGTGTATTATGCAGTTATTATTGAAAAAGCCCGTGCCGCTTTCACTTATCCCAGTCCCTGCCTACCCACCCAAATATCCCCAACTACTCGTCCAAAACCCAGCCCAAGGCCGCATATAATGTTTTATTATGTTGGTGTTCTGTGTTTTTTTTTTGTCTATTGTGCGTAGAGTTTGATTTGACTGATTCTAAGTTAGTTCGTAATCTCTCTCTCTTTTGTAAATATCTATCCTTTTTTGGTTACGGTGGTGAACTGTGGTATCTTGTGCGACCCCCTGTCCCTGCCCTTGCCCCTGCGACCCTTTTGACCAAGCCTAAACTCCCTGGGCTGTGCTGCCAAACCCCGAGACGGTGTTCGAGCAATAGAAACATTTTCTAACTGCGAGACTTTGTAGTTTGTAGATAAGATTTAACTCAAAATACTTGCTGTATAAATATATATATATATATATATATATATAGCCAGTTCTTATGACATTATTGATCCGCTGCTCGGGGCGTGACAGCACCCCTCAACCTCTCCCCCTCAGCCCCCATAATCAACGTAATGCAAGGCGATCGCTCAACTAAATCAAATAATATATTTTGATCAACTTTTTCTCTCTCTTTACACCCTACGCAAATGCATTCACTTTGGTGGCCTACTGTACCTACTCAAAACTCAAATAACCTAAAAAAAAAACTGAAAAACAAAAAAAAAATATATATATATATAAAATCTAAACTGATCATATGTTTTAAACATATCAATGCTCACAAATGCTGTGCTTTCCAACTACTAACAACATATCGATATCGACATCGAATCGACCTATCGGGATTATTACTTGCATGTGCTAACCTAACCAAACCAAACCGAACCGATTGTAACATTCGACCCGACGCAGAGCCTGAATGTGCAGATAAGTGCAGCGATCGATGAGCACGAGCGCCGTCACGGTCTCGTCTCGAATCGTGAAGAGTTTGAAAATCTTGAAGTGGAGCTGCCATTGCGATTGCGTGGAATCTTCAATGAGCGATCGGCGCGTTTATTGCCACGCAACACATTCATCGATTGGCAACAATTGCCACGTTCACGTTCGTCCCTCTTGATGTTGGCTAGCGGTGGCAGCAGCAGCGGCGGCATGCTAAATTTCCGTGGCTCAGCACCGGATTTGAGCCGCAGTGTACCCAGTACACCGATCATGCATAAACAGCAGCGTGCACTGATGCGCAGCGAGTTGGTGCTCGCGGAAGACGATGAGGATGTTGAGCAGCAGCAGCAAGTGAAGCGCGCCAGTGTTGCCACCATGCCCAGCTCGAGGAGTCAATTGCGTCTGGTGACGCAGCAACCGCAACAGCAACAGGAGCTGATCCAGGCACCGCAACCCAATGAGTTGGTTAAGGTTGTGACTACAACGCCGCTGTTGAACAGCGTCGAAGAGCTGAATGGAAAGCCACCGGCAATGAGCACATTCCGACAGGCGACAACGCCACCAGTACCCAAGACCCCAGATGATTTGGGCCTGGTCACGAATCGTTTTGGTCGCATGGATGTCAATGAGCAACCGGTGGAGTTGCGTATCCATGAGGGGCCTGTGCTATCGGCGCATACACAACGACTGCTGCACTCCACATCGTTTGCCATTAAACGCCCCTCGCTGGCAAGTCGCAGCAGCGGTCGATCCTCGCTGAGCAGCGCCCAATCTATGTACAACATGCACGAGTTGAGTACCTCGACTCGATACTGCAGCGATGCAGAGATAATATTCGATGCGGGACGCAAAGCGGCAGCGCTGTTGGATGAAGTGCAGCCACAGTTACGCTCTACAGTGAAGACCAATGGTGTCACTACTACTACTACTACCAATGGCCATGCGGCCGCCACAGATGATTTCTACTGTGATCTTTATGCGGCCAAGTACAGGCTCCCACGCATTGCTCCACAGCGACAGCACAGTCTGGACAACAACAGCGAGGACACGTCGGTGGGCTAGATCCAGATGGAGATAGAGATGGATGAATGAATTCAAACTCAATTTGCCATCCACCCATTTGCAACTTACCAAGTTACTACTTTACGCAGTCGCCTCATCCAAGCAGCGTCTCCTTAGTAACCCTGACTAACCCAACCCCTCAACTAACTAAACTTAAACCAACTAAACTATACTTAACCAAACTGCGCTTCATACTAAACTCTTTCCCATTGTTTGATCGGTGCTTGAATCATACACACACACACACACATATCAACTGGGCCTGGCTACAACGATCCCGATTTCGTTGTTTCCATCCACACTTCCCCCCCAACTCCATTCTTTATCTGATTTCTTCTTTAAACTTATGTTTTCCACGCGTTCTGCCAAAAAAGTTAAGAAACAAGAAACGCTGTACAAATCGCCATTAACAATTGTTTGCCAAAGCTAAATTTTGTTTGTTAATTACAAATTTATATAATAAATTGTTTGCCTAATTTATAAACGATAAACAAGAAAACAAAACAGAAAAAAAAAGCCAAATGCTTCCCCCGCAACTGTCGCATTCCATTTAGCAGTATTATATAGTGCAGAGAGTACTTAGGAATCAAGAAAAATAAGAGAAAAATGTAGAGTATTATAAAGTCATTAAAGCAGTCAACTGCCGTGGTCGCTCGCTGAAAAAAAATCTAAAAGATAAGAAAGCTTATAGCCCCCATTTATAGTATAACCGCTAGCCAATGTTTTGATATTTAATATTCTCTGTGTTTATTATGCGAGGTCAATTAAATTTAAAGAAATTATTTTGTTGCTAATAAGCTTTAAAATTGCCAAATTATAGAACTAAATTGGTAGTCTTTGAGATCTAGCATTTCATGCAGACACACATATGCATATCGATTCACTGAACAAGAATATATAAATTTCTGCTTGTTCTATCCTTCGGTTAGTGGGTATAAAATTTTTTTTTTTATAATTGTATTAAATCCCAGTATAGCGAGCGATAACTGCAGTTGCACTTATCGAGCATTTACATTACTAATTTACAAATCTTTATATATGTATACATGATAATCACTTTCACACACGCATACATACACACATACACATATTATCAATGCGGTGCTTTAATATATACAAAAAAAAAAAAACTCAAATGAAAATCGAAACTGAAACTGAAACGAAACCAAATCCAAAATTATGTTGAACAACCTTTTCTTGCCGGCTCCTCTTCTTCTATTCGTAAAGCAACTACAACAGCGGCTGCAACAAGAGGTTAGTTTACGAGTCGTCAGTGCTCTCAACTATCTACATAACTATCTAGTATCTATATCTATCTATCTATCTATCTATCTAGTAGTAGTACTATCTATAAGTCTAACGTAACTGCATGCCAAGAGAATAACTTGTATATAGTAAATATAATGCGTGATGTATTGTTTTTTTTGTGATTACTAGTTAATCGTTGATTTAGCAAGCCTTTATTAATCTATAATCGTTTTCTTTACTTTGTCTGTGACGTTATGCAGCGCCTGGAGGAGACATTTGCCCAGCAGCTGGACGAGATGGAAACATTGTATGGCGGCGCTCTGATAGTCTCTATGCCCACGGATACATTGCAGCGCGATCATTTCACGGGCTCCACGCGCAGCAGTCTCAGTTCGTATTCCGAGGGTTGATGTATGTTCGAATCCACGCCCCAACCCCGTACTCCCCTGGTCTACTTCACACTTATTGAAGCGTAACACATATATATATATACATATATATATATATATATGTATATATATTAATACAATATATAGTTATACATCTTTGTAGAAGAATGAATGCCAAGCAGAGCAGAGAAAACTTGTTTGTGTCGATAAACTTAAGCGTAATTTTATTTGTTTGCACTGTATTTTAGCCTATCTACTTACTATATATCTATCATATCTACTCCTACTATAACTGTAACCATGTACATGTCCTGCCACATTGAATCGGCAATTATTTATATACATACATATACATATATATATATAAAGTATATATATATATATATATATATATATATCTACCGCAGCGTCTACTTATAGTATACACAATGTAGCTAGGTTATACTTGATACCCAGCACCCACACGCACACACACACACTTGCAGATCTTTTGTTTACCTAATCGCTATTGTATATATATTTACAAACAGAGACATACAGACAGACCGACACACACATACATATGTATTATGCATAACCAACATACGATGCGTATACTTAATATGCATAAGTATATGACGAGCATGATGATTATGATCGCAACGATAATGCAAGTAATGATATATCAGAGCGAACGTTGCGAGGGTTTAGCAAAAGTTAATGTAGCACACACACACATACGACTAATGGGGATTCCAATAAAAGAACGAAACGTGTGAGAATTGAAAAAAAAAAGAAAAACAAAATAGAAAGAGAGAAAGGGAGAGAGACGGCTGGAGAATAATGGATATTTATATTTGTAAACGTTTATGCTTATATATTTTATATATTCATATATATAAAACTAAATTTAATAAAAAGAAAAAAAAAAAAAAAATAAATAAATTAATTAAAATATAAACGACAAAGACAAAGAAACTTCTATGTTAATCTATTTTACAGGGTATATTGGTAGTGGGCAGGTCAGCGGAGTTGTAAGCTGAGATGGGGAAATCTTTCGATGGCCACTGTCCGTCGCCAATTGCTGCCGGGTGGCATTAGCTCTCGCCCAGTCCTATAAATATATAATATAAAAGCCAAAGCAAAGGAAATAAAAAATTCAAATACGCTGGCGGTATTATTTAATTGAAATGTGAGAATGCGCTTTTCAAGCAAACCACTTCAAGCCCCCTGCCAATTCGCATCGGCATAAGCTGCTCTCCATTCGCATTCGCATTCGTATCATCATCCTCCTCATCATCCTCATCCTCATCGTCATCTTCGTCGTCGTCGTCCTGCGAGTCCCATTCAGACAAGCCGAGGCCTGTTCAGGCTGATGAAGAGCGCAAACAGTGGAAACTGTGCTACAGTTAGCAGAAGCATGCTTGAGCCAATGTCCCCTTGGGGCACACTGGCCTAGGCACGACCAGCAGCTCCCTCACACCTTACCTAACCCAACCATACCATACCTTGTTCTAGCGGCACAGTGTAGAAACAGTTGAGCAGTTGGACTCTGCACTTGCCTGCTTTGCGGCGTTTTCATTCATATTCATCCATTTAGTTTTGTGCCTTGCCGTCTTGTTGTTGTTGGCCTCAGTACACTGAGCAAAAAAGGAGTGAATGAATTGAGACATCTGTGAACAGATTGAGTAATTATATCTGAGGAATATTTCATCATACTTTTGTATATGTATAAAAATAACTTATTATTGATAAACATTTTGTTTTTTTTATATCAGACAAGTATGATAAGATTAAAGAACTCTTCTACTTAAAACATAATCTGAATAATATTATATCTGCATTAAATATAAATGTAAATAAAAATATTATGTACAAAAACAACCAAGATTTCAGTTATTTTTTCATTTATGGTCACTAAATTTTAGTAGGATACCTAAAGCTTACTTAAAATGTATTATATTATTTTTAATTTTGTATAATTTAAATGGACATTGATGTATTGCAAGCCTTATAATTATAAATTATATCAAAGAATACTTATTTTTGTTGTGTATAATATTTACGGGCATCTAAATATCTTAAGTAAATTTCATTGCAATCGCGTTATAAACATACAAGTTAATTAAGTAATACTATAGTATACTACCTTATAGCACACTCGACTGTAGTTTTGTTTATTTATCAATTTGGTCATTTCCGTTTGCTAAATTGCGCTCAGTGTACATAGCCATACAAGCGCGCGCACACTTACACACACTCACACTCGGACGCATTGTAACAGTTTTTCCGCTTCTGCTGGCAACACCCACACACACGTTCACCCACTCTATCGCAAAGAGAAACACACACACATACACATTAGCTGAGGCTGCTGCCATTATTGAGGGTGTTGCTGAGGATGCTCGCCATGTTGCCCAACAAACACAAATTCCAGCACAAAGCGAAAGATAACAGCTTTGACACACACACACAAGCACACGCACACACACACACACACACACACACACACACTTGCACTTGCCCACGCACACGTACACACAGCTTCCTGGCTGAGCGCGCATGAGAGAGATAGAGAGTATGAGAAGTGCCGAGGAGAGCGCATTTGAGAGCACAAGCAACGAGAGCACGCTCATCTTCTTCTTCGTGCCTCTGCCTGCGTGCTCTCGGGCGCGCCAAAGGTACCGTTAAGGTATCTGCTTGAAGCTTTTCAGCTTCAGTCCCGGACGAGATTTGGCAACGTGCGCTAGCCACACTCAGATCTCTCTCTCTCTCCCGCAACTCTAATACGACGTTAGCGTAACGTGCAGCGCGTGTAACGTGTAAAAAGTGAAGCGATTAATAATTACACGATATTGCAAAAAAAAAATAATAAATAAAAAGCAACGGTAATTGCTGCGCTTGTTGCGATTATCAATGAATTTGGCATTTAATTTAGAGTCTGTGTAAAGCGCTCTGTTGGCCTTTTGTATATGTATCTATAACACAAAAGCATAAATTTGATTACAATGTTAAGCTCAGGCCGAATGTAAAAACTTTGGGGCCAGGCTAGGGCAGGCCACGCGAACACACACGCAAAGTGAAGCGCGTCAGAGCGGCGTTGGCGTTGACGTTGACGCTAGCGTTGACGCTGGCGTTGAGACCGCCTTGTGTATAATAAAATTTGCGAAAAAAAAAACACATACGCAAACGAACGAGCTGAGCCCGGCAGCGACGCGACGTAGACGTCGACGCCGAGCTGAGGCCTGAGCCAGCAAAGATGTGCGCGCACAATACGAAAAATAACAAAGCAGACTTTTGGGAGCGGCAAATGGCTAAGGCCAACAACAGCAGCAGCAGCAGCGACCCGCTGCTAGCAGAGGCAACAACAGCAGCAGCAGCAACAGCAACAACAGCAACAGCAATGTCAACGCTTCAATTGATGCTGAGCGTGCAGAAATAAGCTACAGTGGTGGTGGGTGGTAACAGCAGCTTAACAGAGCCATACAGAGAGAGAGAGAGCTAGAGAGCGCGGCAGAGCCATAAAGAGAGCGGGAGAGTAAAAGAGCTTGCGCGCAACGGCCAACTGACAAGTGTAAGTGGTGAGAGAGTGCCGTGCGGTGCGGTGCGCTCTGCTGGGATGTGAATCTCATGTGTGTGTGCGTGTGCGTGTGTGTGGTGCGTATTGTGCTGCCGTCGTTTCCAGTGCTCTCGTTTTGATTAAACTTGCGAGTGGATCGGAGGGGCGCGGCAACTGTTTGCAATATGCTTTGCGTTGACGCTGCCTCGCTGCCATAAGGTGTAAGCAGGCGGCAGCACGAGCAACGGCAGCAGCATCGTTGTCGTTGGCGGCGGCAGCAGCAGCAGCAGCAGCGGCAATTCAATTTCCACAAATAAGCAGAGGCCGCCTCACTCACTGAGCGGCTGAGGGGCAGCAATTAAACTCGCTCAAAAAGAAATTAACATAAAAGCTGCGCGCACAAAAGTAGGCAACTATTTATTCTTCCTTTTTTTTGCTTTCAAAAGCTCAAGATGTGAGTGTGAACGAGTGTGGGTGTGTGTGCGAGCTCTGTGCGGGCTGTGTGTGTGGGTTGAGCTGACAGCGCCCGCATTAAGCGGCCAAAAAAAAAGAAATAAGAAATAAGCAAGAGATTGTACATAAAATTGTATATAAAGCTAAGGCAGCTGCTGATGAGCCGATCGGGCTGCCACTAACAAGCGAGTGTGTGTGTGTGTGCGAGTGTGTGTGTTTATCATAAAAATAGCCAAATAAATTGGCAAATAAAATTCCGCGCGTAGCAGCAGGTTGCGCGCGGCTTTACTCCTGTTTGCCTGTGAGTGTGTGTGTGTGTGTGTATGTTGTCGCTTTTCATAATAAATCCATAAATCCTTTTTTTACGGGCGCGGCAGGCAATTCGATTATTTGCCAAGAATCGAGGCTAACAAATTTCGAAAAACGTGTGTGTGTGTGTGTGTGTGTTAGCCAAAGCCGACAGTTGGCCAAGACCGGTGGCCTTGCCCAACATAAGCTGACGTGGCCGCCTTCTACTTAACAACACTTTTTGGCACTGTTTCTAGTTATCCCCCTTGCCCCTTGCCCCTACTGCCTGCCTGCCTGCCTCGTCCCCTTCACCCTTATTGATTTATGCGTTTGTGGGTTGAGATAAACATTTAGATATCTGATTGATTTATTAACTGGCCGGCTAAGTAATTTGCATCAGAGAGAGAGAGAAACGGGAGACGGCAGCGAGAACGGGAGCAGCCTAAGCTCGTGTCATATTGATAACAAGCGCAGGAAGCCTATGCAACACACACACACACACGCAAGTTGCCATCGCGCTGCTCGTTACATGTTATTAAAATTGTTTCCACTTTCTAAATACTTTCTCTGTCACATGTCTGACACTGGCTTTGGCTCTGGCTACGGCTACGGCTCCGGCTTCAGCTACCTCTGCCTGCCTGCCTCCCTCCCACCTACTCAGCCTGCTGCGTGCAGCGCGTGTGTTATGCCAAAAAGTTTGTCCCTCCTCCACGCCCACGCCAAAGCCCACGCCTCTTCCCGGCATGTTTTCATGTTTCTCGCTGGAGCACAAAAAGTTTTTTGCACAGAATTTTCACATGGAATTTTTGATGCCAAAGGAATTACAATTTATCGAAATGCAGCGGAGCGAGAGAGATAGATAGAGAGAATTCCCGTTTCCCTCTTCTCCTTTTTCGCATTCCTTTTTAGCCAAGGGTCACACCTCACAGATTGTTAAGAGCTTTTGTTTTGAATAAATTCTCAAAATTCTGCAGAGCTATCTGCATTATTTAATTAATTACTGCTTTATTTCTTGGCCAATTACTATACAATTTTGGTAATTGTGGTAGTACACAGTGAAAATGAAATTTTCCATCACTGAAATTGCGCTGGTTAGACAATTTTGGCTATTTAAGTTAGAGAAGCTTTTTTCTGGTTTATTCTAAAAACTTAAATATTGGACTAGCACATCAAAACACATGTAAAATTCTCTGCTGAAACGGTATATAAAGTCAGATATATAGGAAGAACTATGTGTTCAATTTATTTTTAAATTTAAAAAATAAGGTTTATCAAATTTTGTAATTATATTGACATTTAGTAGACCGATTTCAAGTTGCTATAATACAACCGATAGTTGATTAAATCCACTATAAAATGTGCTCAGTTTATTTTTTAATCTTACTTATGGTTTCAATACTTTTTTATGAATTTATCAGCTATATCTCAGATTTTTATATCAATTTCTTGTTTGCAATTATTGGGTTTATGTTTGCTTAAGGCTATTATAAATTCTTAAACTAACAGACTCTTTGAGGAACATTAAGATCTTAAATTTTTACAAAGAAAATGCGCGTTTGGTGATGAGAAATGAGCTGAAAATGAGAAAGATATATGTACATTATTTATTAATTCGCAAATAATTTTGTGATCTAAAACGTTGCATACTTGTAGGCGTGCTTAATAAATATGTAAATAATCAAATCATTTCTATATGTTTACTATATACATATATATATATATAATATGAAAGTTTCCTCTGCGCGCGCCACAAAGATAACTGTTGCTTCTTTATTGTTATTATTATATTTCAAGCAGCCATTTCAAGGCGATTATTTCCGCATTTCCGCTTTCTCTTTTCCGCTTTTCCTCCCCTTCCGTTTGCCGTCTGTGCCGCTTGTGACCTTGGGCCATTCCATTAACAGTTAATTCATTTATGGCTTATACCACTTTGATTGTGGCAAGAGGAGCGAGAGAGAGGAGAGAGTGGGGGATCTATTTCTATCGCTGTTGAACAGCAGCCTTTCAATTCAGCACAATTCAATTATAAACTTATGTTATGTTCCCTGCTCCGCCCCTCCCCCTGCTTGTCAGATTTGTGTTCGTGATTCGTGGACAATGTGGGAGAGACAGAACTGCCAATGGGACTTAATGCAGATCAATCAATGCCGCCGCTATCTGTGGCTGTGACAGTGCCAGGCAGACAGCCAGGCAGGCAGGCATGAAAAGGCAACGTTGCGTATGCGCAACTTTTCTTTTTTAGAAAACCTTTTTACAAATCAAAACACAATACAGTGGGTCCATATAGTACACACACGCACGCATATAGAGCCAATGACAACATCAATAGTTTTTGAAAAGTGTCAGGGGAAGCCGCCTTGAACATTTCCGCCTGGCTGGCGGGCAGAGGAGGCGTGGCAGGGTGTGGCTGGCAGCCAAGTTCTTTTCTGACTGTTGCATGTGCGCTCCATTGTTGCCACAATGCCAACAACAACAACAACAGCAGCAACAACAGGCTAAGCATGGGCGTGGCATGTTTATCTGTGACTGTGACTGAGACACTGCCTCCCTCCCTCCCTCTCTCTCTCTCTCTGTGTGCGGGTGTGTGTGCGGCCTGCCAAGGAAACGCATTCAAGCAGTTTTTCATTTTCATTTACATTTTCATTAAAACAAATCACACTGAAAATGTCATTTGCAAAAAGGGAAAGCGCACAAAGCGCAGCCCGCAGGCTTGTGCGCTGTCCCTGCCCCTGGCTGCCAGTCTGCCTCCTCCCTTCCCTCCCTCCTCCATAACTGTATCAAAGTCTGTGACAGCTCATAATTCTCGTCTTCTTCTGTTCTTCTTCTTCTTCTTCCCGCAGCAGAAGTGCAAAAATGCTCGTAAGGAAGCCAGCGCCAAAGCTGCGCGGCTGCAGCCCACAGGATAAACCCGGCACAGTGCACAGCGAAGCAGCGTGGCAGGCATAAGGAGCACACAGAACGAGAGAGAGAGAGAGAGAGAGAAAAATCGTAGAAAAACCAAAGATAATAAAGGAAAACAAAAAGAATCAGTGAGAGACTACATACACCATGGAGCCCGTCATGAGCCTTGCCCTGGCAGCCCATGGCCCGCCCAGCATACTGGAGCCACTGTTTCGTACCGTCACCACGAGCACAACCACAACAACCACCAGCACCACCGTGGCCACAGTGAGCAACAACAGCGGCAGCGGCTCCAGCACAGCCGGTGGCACTCTGCTGACCGCGCTGCTAGAGAATCTAACAACGACAGCGGCGTACAGTGGACTGTACGATCCGTTTGGTAATCAAACTGGCAATGGCACCGGAGTCTTGGGATTCGAGACGAAAGGACCGCGCTACTCATTGGCCTCGATGGTGGTGATGGGTTTCGTGGCGGCGATACTGAGCGCGCTAACAGTTGCGGGCAATGTGATGGTGATGATCTCGTTTAAGATCGATAAACAGCTGCAGACGATCAGTAATTACTTCCTCTTCTCGCTGGCCATAGCGGACTTCGCGATAGGAGCGATATCGATGCCACTGTTTGCGGTGACCACAATCCTGGGCTATTGGCCACTGGGACCGCATGTCTGCGACACCTGGCTGGCACTGGATTATCTGGCATCGAATGCATCCGTGTTGAATCTACTGATCATCAGTTTCGATCGATATTTCAGTGTTACGCGACCGCTGACATATCGAGCGAAGCGTACGACCAATAAGGCAGCGGTTATGATTGCCGCCGCTTGGGGTATTAGCCTGCTGCTCTGGCCACCTTGGATCTACAGTTGGCCCTACATTGAGGGCAAGCGGACGGTGCCCAAGGATGAGTGTTATATACAGTTTATCGAAACCAATCATTATATTACATTTGGCACAGCCATTGCGGCATTCTATTTCCCTGTGACGATTATGTGTTATCTCTACTTTCGCATTTGGCGAGAGACGAAGAAGAGGCAGAAGGATTTGCCCAATTTGCAGGCGGGTAAAAAGGATTCGAGCAAGCGTTCGAATAGCAGGTGAGTTTCCGACAATTTCATTGCCTACTTTGCAGCGCAACTACAACAACTCTCTCTCTCTCTCTCTCTCTCTCTCTCTTTCTCTATCTTTCTCTCTCTCGTGCTAGTGATGAGAATACTGTGGTTAACCACACCGCTGGCGGTCTGCTGGCCTTCGCTCAGCTGGGCGGAAACGATCATGATACGTGGCGCCGACCACGCTCGGAGAGCTCAGCGGATGCGGAAAGCGTGTACATGACCAACATGGTCATCGATTCGGGCTACCATGGCATGCATTCGCGCAAGTCAAGCGTAAGACGCACTGCTAGATACCCTGTATGCAAATATTACTTATTACTCTTTTATTCTCTCACACACACACACAGATCAAGAGCACGAACACAATCAAAAAGCCATACTCATGCTTTGGCGGCATCAAGGAGTGGTGCATCGCGTGGTGGCATTCGGGGCGCGAGGATTCGGATGACTTTGCCTACGAGCCGGAGGAGCCTTCTGATTTAGGGTATGCAACACCAGTAACAATTGAAACTCCTTTACAAAGCTCCGTCTCCAGGTAGTAAAATAATTGCAGATATTTTCTCTTCTCTACTCTAATCGTCTAATACAATCGGATAATACCGAGAACACCGCACACACACACACACACACACACATACGCACACTATCTTGTATTTTGCAATGCACTATGCACCGTAGTTCACTGCCTGCACTTGCCTGCATCCCATTCCTCCCCCCCCCCTCCGTGGTGGTGGGAAAATAAAAAAAAGAAAAACAAGGGAAAAACAACGAACAAACATGCGAAAACATCACAGTCTAATTGTTTTCAACTCGCCTTATCGTTACATCGATTTTAAAGAAAAGAGCATTAGCAAAAAAAAAAAAAAAAATTATGCCCCAGATGGGATCGAACCGTTGAACCTCAAAAGCTCGAAAATGTAGTTTGCAACTATAACACCTGCCATTAGCACATTATTATTTGATCGGCAAAGTTGCATTAGAGACCATTCAGCTTGCGTACAAGACAAAAACTAATACCAACTTACTTCAGAAAATTCCTTTTAATCAAATGCATTAAATACTAAACTTAAAATATTTAAATACTGAAAAAAATTTCAAAAACCCACTAGAATCGAACCGGACCGAGTAGGATTCGAACCCGTACCATTCGCTACAGTCAACGACCACATCACTCGGCCACTGCGCCTTCTAAGAATCTGTTATAAAATCAATAATGATCAGTGCAAATAACTTAGTACATATAATTGAAAAAAGTGCTGCCGCCGGAGTGAACCTCATATTTGCATACTAACATAATAAAACAGACAAAAACGTGGTCACATGGCACTACTATTTCTTTAATATCTTCCATATTTATAGTCCGATCTTACTGAAATTTTCACGAAACGTCCGCAATATGGTATTTATGACGTATATAAAAACGGTTACTGTAGAGCTAATATTGCAGTTGTAGTCCATTTTTTCAATTTATAGGGCGGGTGGAGGCGTGGCAAAAATCTAAAATAAACTGATAAGCGTCAGTAACAACACATATTGTTACAAAATTGGTAGCTCTAGCTCTTATAACAGCTGAGATCCAGGTGTCACACGGACGGACGGACAACAGACGACAGAGACAGACGGACAGACGGAAGGCTATATCGACTCGGCTTATATGATTAAGAATATATATACTTTATGGGGTCGGAGATGTCTCCTTCTGCCTGTTACATACATTTTCGGTTTGAACAAAGTTATAATACCCTTCTACTCTATGAGAAGCGGGTATAAAAATGAAAATAGAAGGAAACCCGTTGGTGTAAGACTCTTTCCTAAGTGAATGGCAAAAGTCTACAGTAATTACACAGTTATTATTTATGTATTATTATTAAGATAATTTTTTTTATCTATTTATGCCGAGAAAAAGAATTAAACTACAGAGATTTCCACCCTTAGAGAGGTTTACTTTATCTAAAATATTCCATACACTTTACTTCTCTAGGCTAGACACTATCTTAACCTGTCAAATCAAGAAGCTAGAGAAGCTATTCAGAGATAGATAGATGGGAGTTCTTACTCTAGATACACATAGTATATTATTGTATTTTAGTATGATTATAGACCAAATTTAGTTAGTTTGTTTTAGTTAGTTTTCCAAGGAAATAAAGACAGGCGAAGAATCTGAAAATTCAGAGAAATACTTACTACATGGAAATCGGAAATCAGATAACGTAGAACCCATCGATTGTCCCCCTTATTATTTGTTTGTGTATTTATCCCAAGTCCCTAAGTATATCTGCAAAAACATTTCACATTTTCCAGAGACTTAAGGTATGGGAGAGTTGGATTATGGTTAAGACCTATAGGTACATATATATGTATGTAGTTAGTAATTGAGTAGGGCTGTCAACAATCATTTATTTGGTTGGGCTTCAGACCTTTAGCGACTATATAGATAGCACAGTAAGCTAGTAATTGAGACTGAAAGGCATTGCTATTATTTTCCTCTGAAGCGTTTCTTTCTTTTATTATTTTCTTCTCTTGACTCTACAGGAATTTACTTTTAAAACTTAATATTATTTTTTTTTTTATATATAATATCGCAACATAGCGCCTTTATTATTCTCTTTTTCATTTCTTCTTTTTACTATATGGAAATATTTTTTAAGAACTGTTTATATTATTTAAATAATTTCAATTTGCATTTAGTCTTTTAACTTTAAAAGACGTATGCTTTAAAAACTTAATAATCTTATGTATACTTTATATGATATATAGTTTCGCTGAGTACGTGCAGGCTTATAGAGCCTTCCTTCTGCCCTACTGCACACATATTTCACATTTTTTTTCTTCTGCCTTGACAATTTCATTTCACACAAGTCAATCAACTGCATTTTTCCTTCCTTTGGCACCAGCTTAATCCTTCCTGTGTGTGCGTGTGTGTGAGAGTGTGTGTGTGTTGGCCAGGAATGTCCGCACCTCTTGTTCTTGTTGTGATGTGGCCTGTCAGCTTGTGCGGCCCATCAATCGATTGTCGAGTGTCTCTCGCACCTGTCACACCTGACGCACCTGATGCACCTGTCCCATTTCCCCCACCCCCTATCCATGTGAGAGCTGCTTCACATCATCGCTTTCTGTTTGTGGTCTTCTCTCCTTCTCGGTCTTCAGATGCACCTCGATGAACGTGATGCGGGACAACTACTCGATTGGAGGGAGTGTCAGCGGGAGTGTGCGTCCGCCGAGCATAATGCTGGCGGATGTGTCGCCCACACCGATGCGTCCGCCACTCAACTCCATTTCGCAGATGCAGGAAATGAATGTGGCCGGCAATGGGAACAATATCGGACTGTGCGTTGCTGGTAACCACAATGGCAACATCATGCCCAACAACAGCAGCAACAGCATCATGCCCAACAACAGCAACAACATCGGCAATGGCAACAACTGCAACAGCAGCAGCAACAACAACAACAACACCAACACCGGATTGGGTAATCAGAGCGGGGGCTCTTTGCGGGATTCACGCATGCTGCCTGTGGGAAATCGCATCGGTTCACGTTCGGTCAGTCAGGATTCAGTCTACACTATACTCATTCGCCTGCCGCCAGATGGCGCCAGTGCGGCCAATGGTGGCACCGGCAGCAGCAGCGGCACAGGCGGCGCAGGTGCAGCGGGCATTGTCGCTAGCAGCGGCATGGGCGGCAGCTTATCTCTAGCGGACTGCACGCCCTCCATCAAGATGATACACGAGGATGTCTCCAGTTCCAGTGCGGGCTTGGGTTTGGGCATGGGTCTGGGCGTGGGTGCTGGTGCCGGCTTGGTGACAGCAGCACCGCTGCCGCCGCCACCGGCCACACGTCGCCCCCTGCCCTCACGCGACTCAGAGTTCAGTCTGCCGCTGGGACGGCGCATGTCGCATGCTCCACACGATGTGCGACTGCTAAATGCCAAGGTTATACCCAAGCAGCTGGCTGGTGGCAAGCAGGCGGTGACAGCGGCGGGGGCTGCGGGTCAACATGCGCTGCTCAATGCGCGCAATGCGGCCAAGAAGAAGAAGAAGTCGCAGGAGAAGCGCCAAGAGTCGAAGGCAGCCAAGACGCTATCGGCGATACTGCTGAGCTTCATCATTACCTGGACGCCGTATAACATTCTGGTGCTGATCAAGCCGCTGACCACCTGCTCCGATTGCATACCCGCCGAGCTGTGGGACTTCTTCTATGCCCTCTGCTACATCAACTCGACCATCAATCCCATGTGCTATGCCCTGTGCAATGCCTCCTTTCGGCGCACCTACATACGCATCCTCACCTGCAAATGGCATACGCGCAATCGCGAGGGCATGGTCAGGGGCGTCTACAACTAAGCAAACCAATAATAATAATAATAATACTAAGCATAATATAAATAAAATAGAGAAAAGAAAGCGAAAGAGAAATTGTTGTTAACGTAAAGCGTAAACCAAAACTAGGATTAGATAACACTTTGACAAGCAGTACTGATTTTTGATGTCTAGCCCCGATTTATATAATACACACACACACACACATAGTTATATATATAAATGTAGTTGCAGACTGCGAGGGCGGCTCGAGGCAAAGCTTTAGATCTCCTCCTTGATTAAACAGTTTCCTACCTACCTCCTTCGTGCGCACAAATATAGAGCAAGTCTTCCAGGTAATCAAAATAGAGAGAGAGATAACGAAATAACTTTCACCTCCCCCTTGTCCACCCTCCCCCCTGCTCATTGCCCTCGCAGATAATACAAACCACATCATATAGGAAGATGAAGAGGATAAAGCGTTTTGTTAGTCGTTTACTTTTAGGTAGGCACGTGCTCCATGCAACAAGAATTTAATAAAAATATAAAGGATTTCGATTTGGCATACATTATTATATGAACAAACGAATACATTATACACACACACACACACACATATATATATATATAGAGTATGTACTACAAATTAACTAAATATACATATGCTTAAGTTGTTAAAGTACGCAAAAAATAAGAGAAGACACAAAGAGAAAGCTTTAAAACCCAAAGAAAAAAAAAGAAACAGTTCAAAATGTGCAAAAACCCCAGCGCGGGCAACGAATCGAAGCGGACATGCTACATATAGGGAAGGGAAACCGTATCGGAAACTGAACCTTTCGATGTTTTTTTATTTTTCACTGCAGTTAAGTTTGAGCGAAAAGTTTTTCGTGGAAAAGAACAAGAAACAGCACAGAAGGAAACGTGACTTTCGGCATGCCGAAGGCTTGATACCCTTGCAGACTTACCATATATTGTATCTATGGGTATATAGAATAAACCTGAATTATTGAAGCTCTACGGATTTGACTGATTAAAAAATTTAAAAACCCATTTGATGGTTTATCAAATAATAACATATAATAGATGTTACCTGTCCGCTGCCCTGCTCAGACTCTTAAGTTTCTGGCAGTTGTTCTCCATTCGAATATACTCTTTCTCTCTTTCTGCAAGGGTATAAAGTACTTGACACAAGTGCGTGTATTACTTAAGAACGTAACCCACCATAGTTCAACTACTAAGAACAAAACTTTTGTAACTGTTGATTAAAACATTGTTAGAACTAATGATAACAAAAACAAAATGAGAGAAGAAACCCAAACTAAAATGGACTAAGAATGAAAGCAATAGAGAATCAGGCGAGCAGGCGGGCAGTCGATGGGGATGGTTAGAGAACGAGAGAGAGCGTAAAAAAGGACCTGCACCATATAGACAATGTTACAAACTATAGATCAAGAAACAAACAAAATGCATAGTTAGTTTTACAAAGCAAAATGGTTGTGCCGCTAAATGAAACGGGAAGAGAAATAACACGGGCGCGAGAGACTCTGGATATCCAAAAGAGAAATACTACTTGCTATACGGCAAGCAGCAACCTGACCATCCATCGACTGCCCCCCGCCTCCCCCCTGGTTATTGTGTGTGTGTGTGCTTATCACAGGTTCTTCTTAAGCTTATCTAAGATGCACCAAAAGTCAAGTAAATAAAGCAAATAAAAACACCAAAATGAGAAGAACAATGCACACACGTTTATACATACCATACATATAGAGTATAACGGAAATAAATGCAGACAAAGGGTATTTATACTACAGAGTACTTTGTTGCGGGTACTCTAAGCGTAATGCGAGAAATCTTTTTATCAATGTGTAGTTAACTAATTAAAAGGATGCTACCGAATCGGATCCTGAAGCTGAAGAATCAAATCAACTTTTGTAGTCTCAAACAACAAATTAACGATACGATGCTACATATATCCCAATAGAGTATTAAGTAAACCAAACCCAAGAGACATGATTTACAACCACGCACACACACACACACACACACACAATACACAAGAATATATATCTTTGTGAACGAACCCAAACTAAATACATATATTACAATATATACATACCATATAGAGAAAGATCACACAAAAACAGAGAGAGACAGCGCGATTCAGAGCGAACGCACTCAGCATTATGATATGAAACGAGATTTAATTGCATACAATCTAATTGTTCGGATATATATACTACGACATATATGCTAAAGTAATAAAATAATGAATAATATAACTAAATAATAGCTAACAATAAAACAATGTGAACGAAACGCAGCATCTTTGCATATTATATATAATATATATCTATCTGCATCTGATATATCTGTGCCTGAGTGCAGTGTGAGTAATGCAAATGGGCTCTAGTTGCTTGTTAAACAGTGTAAATCGAGTGTGCTCTCCCTCTCCTTCAGTGTGGCTGATCCTGCGCTGCCTCCTCCTGTTCTTCACCTGGAGCACGCTGCATAAGCATTTGCGTGTTCTTCTGTATGGTTTCAATCTTCTGCTGCATCAGCTCCTGTCGCCGCTGCTCGGCACGAAGCTGCTTCTCCTCGATCTCTTCCAGTGTGAGGGGTTCCGTCTCCGCAGCATGTTGCATCAGTTGCTGCAGTCGCCGCGGCGGTTGGCGCAGGGTATCGTTCAGTTGATCATTTACAACGTTGGCCACATTATCCAAGGGTATGGTAAATGCCTGCGAGGCCGCTGCAAAGGGGTTTATTGATTAAAAAAAAGGGTTGACTAAGTGGACTGCGACGTTTGCTGCTATACTTACGGTACTCGTGCCTGGGCTTGTCCGCCATTTTGCAATTATCCTTTGCTGCCGCCGCCGCCGCTTTACTCGTCTCGTCTATAGCTGTCGTCGACTTGGAACTGGAACAGCCCATGCTCGGCCGGCCGCAGCTCAGGCGCAGAGCATTTCGTTAAAACTTCCGTTTAACGCGGCTGAGGGTCCTGGCCCCGGTTCTGTGACTTTTAAGCAGAATCACTTGAGCGCACTTGATGCCGCTGCCACTGCTACTGCCACTGGTAATGCTAATGTGATTTCCTGCCGTGCAGCGTAGCTAATACATCCGCCGAGATTCTTTCGCAGCGGTCTCTATTCAATTTCCGCTTCAGGCAGTTGCCAGTTGTGAACTCATTAGACGCAGCTCGCGCCGCTGTTTAATGGCTCATTAATATTGATTTTGCTAGCGGATAGAGTGTCACAGGGCACTGGGCACAGGGCAGAGTATAGAGTATAGAGAACGGAGGACACTTGCAGCCGGCAGCGCGTCGCAATACAAACTGAAACTGAAATCGCAATGCATAGTTTTGCGGGGTCATTAATAATAATCGCTACGCTGCTCACTGGACCCCCCAGGACAACTGTCCGCTAACAGGATCAATACTCATATGTCTGGTGTACACAGTTTTTCCATTTTGCGTCTGAATACACTGAAAAAATAAGTGGGAAAGCTTACATGGTATGGTATTATTATATTTAGAGGAGGACAATTCTTAACTCTCAGTTTTAAAACTAATAGGCAAACACTCAATCTGTACTGCTTTTCTCGCAGTGTAATTGCGTGGGAGTGGCCAATAAAGTCAGTCAAAACAAACACAGACAGACAGTTAGAAAGACCACAAACACTACGCCCACTCCTGCAGTGCCTGAAAGTGGACATTGTCCGCCGCCGTCATGTCGTCCTGCGCCGACCAATGTCAATCAACTCAGGCTCGAGACCATTATTAGCGGTAATTGCGGTTTCATTTGCACACAAGCCGAACACACACACGCACACACAACCACAAACGGAGGTAAATACACATGCATAGGCATTGGCAAAGTTTAGTGACCCACTCAACTTTGACCAGAGCGCAATGGGCCTTTGATTTTTTTTACAGTTGTCCATTGTCAATGTTGTCGTCGGACTGGGCTGCCATAAAAAGCCTTGGCCCAAACCTTAACGGCTTCCGGCTTGAATCGCAGGTCTGGTCTGGCCTGGCCTGGCCAGAGCAACCTGTCGCGGAAGCCAAGGCGCGTGCCAAGCACCGCCCAGGGCGTTCACATGCTCATTACGCATGTGCCACACGTTGCGTCTTTGTGGTCAAGTGGCCGCTCATGGCATGCAAAGTGCTTGCAACGGAAGCGAAGCCGTCAACCGAACGAAATGGAACGGATAAAGAGACCCAAACGGCAGAACGAAATAACAGCAACATCAAGTGTTTAAACACTTCCCTTCGCCTCCGTTCCCTTTCTTCCGTTTCTTCCGATAATAACTATGTAATGAGCGACGTTAAATTGGGTTAAGTGTCAACGGGGTTATGTCGTAAATCAATGGATTAACACCAATTGTTGTTCTTGTTGCGCACCCACTGTATCTGCATTTTGCATTCGACGCCATTAAAATTAGGCAAATAGTAGTACTGTCTCTTTCGCGCATAACCACAACCAATCTCTAACAACAACACAGCATCAACAAGTCCGCCATCATGATTTCGCAGAAGGGATAATAGTACTATCTCCTTCACGCATAACAAGAACGCGATCTCAAAGCCGCCATCATGGATTTGCAGAAGTGAGAGCGTGTTTGTCAACGCCAACCAACAAAATACATGCAATAGTTATGCGACAAGTGAACGGCGCCGCCATCATTGTTTCTGCTCTCAATTAAATTTTGGCAAATAACAACAACACAATATTGTCAAACAAGAGAGCGCTGTTGTTGACAGTATACACTAACAGAATACAAAAGGTAAAAGGGTTAACAGTGTATATTGATATTTAACAGCAGGATGACTTAACAGAAACGAGAGATGTTAAGGGATCGCAGAGTGGCACACTGCGTTGGGAGAGAGGAGTAGAGAATGCAAAGAATAATGCGTTGGTAGAGAGCAGCGAATGCTCGCAATATGCCAGCAAATACAAACACAGCATCAGGCAGAGCGCATTTAACGACGCGCCGCCATAATTGTTTCTGCTCTCTGCATGCAAATAACAACATCACAGTAGCGGTCAAACTGAATACAAAAGGTAAAAGAGTTAACAGTGTATATTGATATTAAACAGCAGGATGACTTAACAGAAACGAGAGATGTTAAGGGATCGCAGAGTGGCACACTGCGTTGGGAGAGAGGAGTAGAGAATGCAAAGAATAATGCGTTGGTAGAGAGCAGCGAATGCTCGCAATATGCCAGCAAATACAAACACAGCATCAGGCAGAGCGCATTTAACGACGCGCCGCCATAATTGTTTCTGCTCTCTGCATGCAAAAACAACATCACAGTAGCAGTCAAACTGTAGATCGCATTTGACAATACTGTAAATCTATTCATTCTATTAGGGAGAGAGAGAGAGAGAGAGAGATATGCACCAGATTTGCTTCAGTTAAATTTACTTTCAATTCATTTATTCAAATATAATTTAGAAACATTTCTCATTCATTGTTGTATGCAAAAAATTATGTTTTCTGTATTAAGTATAATAAAACAATATATGTACGTGTAAACTATTAACAAACCAACTCTATATCTGCAGCTTAGGAACATCATCAGCATTATCAGCATTAATTAGCATCATCATCTTCATATCATCAGTATCAGCGCTAACTCTCGCCTGACACACTACGTAATCTCTCTCAAAAGTCTACAAAAACACTTGCAAAACTGTATATAACTTATTCAATTATTGATTTACCCAGGCAGCGTGGGTTTTTATATAGGTATAAAAATATTCTTTATAAATGTGATATATATACGTATGTATGTGTGTGTTTGGTGTGTGGTTGTCTTAGATTGCATGGGGTGAATTTGGATATGGATGTACATTTATGCATGTATATTAAATGTGTATATATTCAGTATTTCAATGATGTTATAAAAGCAATTGTCAATTGCAACGGGTTGTGCAGTCGCAGTGCTAGTCGTACTCCTGCTTAATGCTCAGCACCTTCTCGGCATTTTTATCAGACTTCGGACTGGGGCTCGCTACGGTTTTGCCCTTGATGTAGCTAGCAGCACTGGAGCTCAACGGGATGGTCACATACTGATTACCATCTGCAAGAGAGAAAAGGCAAAAAGAGGCATTACGACAGGGCGTGGCAGGGTTTTACAGCACACGCTGGACTCACCTTCCTCGGCGTGCACCTGCAGCTGACCCGATTGGATGAGCTGGCGCAGCATATCCGGCGGTATGTTGGCAAACGATGTGGCCGGATAGATGTACTTGTTATCCGTTGCTGCGGAGGCTGTCGCTGTAGCCGCTGCTGCTGCTGCTGTGGACGTCGAGGGTCCGGTCTCAGTCTGATAGCTCAATGTGGCTGACACTGGCTTCGGCTTGGCGCATGCCGAGCTTGTTGTTGCTGCTGCTGCTGTTTCTGTTTTCTGTTCCTGCGGCGCTGCTGCTGCTGCCTCGACATCTGCAGATGACATTGGCATTTCCACGTCCGAAGAGTCATCCGATTCGTTGCCCGACGATGTTGGCAAGCGCTCATCCTGCACCAGATAGAGAGAGAGGGAGAGAGAGAAAGAGTGAGATTAGCAATGTTGCAGCCAAACAGTCTGGTCTGATCTTAAGCCTATGCTGTGCCTGTTCTATATGCCAGGCAAGTAAGTGCCACTTGGTGTGCCTGTGCCTATGTGCCCGTGTGTGTGTGTGTGCCTGTTTGTCTGGGCCACAAATAAAAAAAAGCAATACGCTTGCACCAAATATGGCGCGAAATTGCGTATAAGTGCTGGCCGCGTTGCACGCCGGCGCGCATTTCAATGAAGCAAGAGCGCAATTCGTTGCCTTAAATGTGCACACGCGTTAAAGAATTTAGAATATTGATTTCTGGCTCTGTGGCCGAACGTGGCAGGGAGACAGCAGCAGCAGCAGCAGCGGCAGCGACTGCAACGACGACAGCAACTCATCGTCTGTGCATCATTTTAATTTTGATTAGTCTGCGCCGTAGGCAGAAATAATTGCAAACTGTAACAATGCGATCGCCATTTTGTTGCTGGTTGCGCATACGCCGCGTGCCCGCCACGTCATCCCCAGCAACAGCAACAGCAGCCGAACCAGCAGCAACAGCAGCAGCAACTTCCAATGAAATCTTAGCAGCAACGCGTATGGCTAAATTGCATTGTTGCCACCGCCGCCTGACCAAAATGGGCGTTGCTGTTGCAGTTGCAGTTTTTAGCTCGTCTTGTAGCATCGACTGCCTTTTGAATGACAGCACCAAGACATTTTAATTAGCAACTGTGGCAGCAGCAACAACAACAGCAGCAGCAGCTTTCCTCAAACTGGTGCAAGTTACTTTTGGCAGCAACATCGCTGCAACATTTGCTGCTGCACTAAGCCGCAACTGTTGTTACGCTCGCGGTTTACAGTTGCAGCCAAAGACAATAGAAGACGTGCAAAACCTGAACCAACGCCTGCACCGCCTCGCTGCGCCTCTTTGGAGTTAAAGAGCGCATGAGCTTTGGCAAGAAAGTGTGTACAAAAGGAGTAGATAATTTTACATCTCGTTACACCAACAAGGGTGACCGCAATAAATTTAAAAACTAATATTTATTTTATTGCAGAAAAAATATACTCAAAATGATATATTATTTATTTATAAAAAAAAATATAGAGCCGCCCCCGGGTGGACTCGAACCACCAACCTTTCGGTTAACAGCCGAACGCGCTAACCGATTGCGCCACGGAGGCTTGCGCTGCTCAGCTGGCAAAAGCAGAACATTCGCTACGTGGGGGTTAATCTATAGGTCTGATTATGATATTATTATCATTTACTGGACAGATAAGGCACAAAGTTGTATTTGATTTATTATCGAGTTCTAATTGAAAGCACATACATTTCTACTTAAACATGCATATTATATTTCCAAAGTAATTAACTTTATTTAACAATCGAATATGTTGATAACTTTCAGTGAAATTCTTGAATAAGAACTGAAGCAGCGTTCTTTGTACTTAGGTATTTCGAACTGCCAAAAAAATGCCTTCGTTTCCTCGGGAAGAACAAATTAATTTACGAAAATGACTGCAGACCGGAGACGGGAGCGAGGGAGGCGCGGATGCTGAACAGGAGGCGCTGCTACTGAACAGGAGGCGAAATCGAATAGTTATCGATGCCAGTCGCTTCGCATGCGCGAATTGATAGTCGTGTGTCGTGCGCAAATGCCGAGCGTGTCTCATTAAATGACAATTAGAGTCGAGCTTCGAGACTGGAGAGTTGAGACTTGGAGACAGGAGGAGAGTTGAAGCCCAGCCCAATCCAGCAGAGGAGTGAGAGAGGGTAGGGGGCGGGACGGGCGTGGAATGCACTGTGGCCAGTGGCATGCAATTTATATAAAAATAAAAATAATGCAGCATTGTTTCTCTCTCCCTCCATCTCTCTCTCTCTCCTCCTCCCTCTCTGTCGAGGTAGCTGGCCTCGACTGGAGGCTGCAACAAATGCAATTATATAGAAATTTGTCTGGCTGTGATATGTGCGGCATGTTGCAGTTGCAGCAGCAGCACAGTAGCAACATTTGCTGCCGCTGCTACTGCTGCTGTTGTGTGGCCATCGAAAGCGCCAAAAATAGTCAATTTGGGAAAGGCTAATAATAAATGCGATGTGGACTGTCCTCTGTCCCAGAGCTGCCTGTCAGCTGAGTCAGTTCGTCAGTGGCGGCAGCAAATGAATACACTCATACGTGTGAGTATGAATGAGCGAGTGTAGTTACCGAATGCAAGCCAAATTGGCCAACTGACATTCACACACACACACACACACTCGCACACACACAGGCCAAGTTAACAACACAAGGTGGCATTTGTTGTGGTCCAAAGTGAATGCAATTCAATTCGCTGCTGCCGCTGGCTTCGCTGGTGTCGTGTGACCTACGCCACGCGGCTGGCTGCCTCTCAGCCAGCACAGCACAGCGCATTGATTGACGGATGGCACATTTGCCGATTGATTAGTTGTCTTTACCAAAATGGCCACATGGAATATGCCACAAGCGATGGCGATGGCGATGCCGATGGCGACAACAGTTGCCAGTTGCCAGTTGCAAGTTGCAGCGGGGCATGCTGCATGTGACAGTCAGCACCCGCTTAGCTTCAACTTCAGCTGCAACTTCAGTCTCAGCCTCAGCCTCAGCTTCAGCTTCAATTTGCGTCCAAGTTTCAGCTCGTGTTTGGCCACAGCAGCAATAAACATTTGCATTTGCATGTTTCTCCTATTGTTGCTGCTGCTGTTGTTGCTGTTGCTGCTGTTGCTGCTGTTGCTGTTGTTACCGTTGACGGCGTGTGCATCTACCGACACTGATAGCAGAACGCCGCAAAAACAAAAGAATAGCCAAATGTGTGCGCAAGCACCAGCTAACTCCCCTTCCAATCCCACCTCTACCTCCCTCCCTCGATCCCCCTTTCTGTTGCTTCCCTGCTCCCTCGTTCGATTTTGTTGTTGTTACTGTTGTTGCTGGCCGTTGCCGGGCTCCATTGATGCTGGCGCTTTCAATGAAAACATAAAAATAAAAATGCAAATTAAGCCCGCACAACGAAAGCACTTAAATCTAACGCACAATTGCACGAGCTGCAGCCACAGCAACAGCAACAACAGTAGCAACCACAGCAGCAACAGCAGCAACGACAGCAACAACAACAACAGTGGCACAAGAAATTTAAGCCAAAATTCGAAATTCATGCAATGAACTGTTAAAGTGAACAATCTATGAGATAAAAGTAGAATCAGTTCGGTATTAAATGCAAACATATTTGTTTTCAGGTTTTAACTGTCCAGACTTTTTCGGGCATATTTATAATATTGGCCTAACCCACTTTAATATCCGACAAAATCTATTATATTTCTGCTCTATTAAATAAAGTTTCCGAGAGATGATTTTTTTTTAAATCCAGATGGTTTATGTTTTTATTAAAGATTAATTTGTTTTTAAGCAATAAACTTTGGCTTTGAAATGGCTATTTTAAACAATTAGTCAACCTATTTAAAAAATATTTTAAAACCATATAAAATCTTATATCGTTACCTTGATAAATCCTTCCTTTAAGCCTAGTTTAAACATTTTTAAAACCTATTTTTTTAACCTACATATTTAATTTTTTTTAACAGATTATAAACCTATTTTTTAAGGTTTTTTTTAGCCATTTTAAAGATTTAAAGATTAGTTTATAAACATACACAAAACCAAATTTTAAAAAGATTTTCAGCCTATTTAATATCTATTTTAAACCTATCTTAAAGCTGTTCTTTTGTTGTAGCCTTTTTGTTCCTTTATTTAGCCAATTTCAAAGTTGTTAGTTTCTTTATTTCTTTCCCCTTTGATAGTTAGGATATTAGGAAATATTTTTACGCATTATTCTTTAAAATATATATGCTTATGGAAGGTTAGACTAATTCTTAAGCTATAAAGAAACTATGGAAATTCATTAATCAAACTGAGATTTAGCCCACTGTAAGCATTTGGGTAGGCGGAATCACAGTCGAATCTCAATTTTGTTGTTGTTGCTCTCCCCGCCATTTGCCTGTACTGGGCCAAGTGAGGCACAGCGAAGGGTGCAACAGGAAACGTTAAACAAATGTTATGGCCAGGCCAAGTCGGGACGGGGCCAAGAGCCGGTAAAATGGGGCGGCGGCGGCGTCGGTGGCGGCTGTTGAACAAAGCCGCGTGGCGGGCCAAAGTCGAAGCCAGTTGACACGAAACAACAAACGGCAACAGCAACAGGAACAACAACAACAACAGCAACAGCGGAGAACAACAACGACAACAGCGACAACACTGCGTAGACATTGCCGGTTGCAGTTTTGTTGGTTTCATGCGCGTTCGCATCCGGGCCAAAACAACAACAACAACAACAGTAGCAGCAGCGTTTATATCCGCAAACCGCGAGCGAGCAATTGGCAACTGGCAACTGGCGGCTTTCTGTTTTTGGTCAAATCAGAGTTTGCGTTTTGCGGTTACACGGATTCACGCGCCGAAGAAAGCGGTCAGCAGGAAGTGCTCCCAGCGGGCGCACAAGAAAGTCCAGAGCGCATCGTGCCGCTTTATCTGCCGCCGCCGAAGAGGACCGCATCCATTTTGTGTAGTGGGTTACAGTTTGAGTTGTTGCGATTATGATGCGAATTAGCATCTATTTAAATGTCAGCCTGCATTAAGATGCCACGATTGGCCCAGGCCAGTTGCTGGCTGCAGGCTGCAGGCTGCCGGCTGCAATGGGGTAGACCGCAGCTTATTGTTCTCGTCCAGCAATTATTTGGCCAAACTATCGGGCCAACCTGCAGCACACAGGGCCTAGAGCAGGGAGTCAGTGGGCCTAATTATGCGTACCGAACAGACAACAACGACAACAGGCACAACCAACAACCGACAACAGCAACGACAACGACAACTTATCGGGCCATGGACAGCAGCAGCTGCAGCAGCAGCAGCAGCAGGAGGAGCACATGGAGCAGGCGCCCGCTTAGCTGCCGCATGCAGATGAAACGCCACCGATTAGGTCGGCGTTTGGCTTGGCGCCCACTTTCCGCTAAAATTTATGATGGCCAAAACGAAACCGACCGCAACAACAAACAGACAAACAGAGAAACAGCCAAAGCAGCAAAACAGTTGAATGGCAATTATGCCCGGCACGGCCAGATACTTGGCTCGACTAACTAACATTGTGGGTGCACAGCACAGGGCCGGAAATCTGCACAATGACAGCGTGATTAGAACTGGCAGCAGATTCAATGGGCATCGCAAAGGATGCATCAGATATCATATATCTCACATGACACTGCAGAACTCAGAGAGGAGTTAAAAAAGCATACGAATGTATAGAAGGTTACTCAATCTTATATGATTCTAATTAGTATACTCGCTTGTTAAAGTTTCATCTCTTAAATTATTTCTTGATTATCTTTGTTTATTGGCCGATTGCAATAAAACTTAAATAACTTCTTTATGTAGTTTTTAACAGTGTACACACCAAGAATAAGGGTTCCATTTAGTGAATTACGCAATAAATTACTATATGATATTATATACACATATGGTACAAAACCATTTCTATGTATTTGATGTTTTCTTAAAAATTTCTATATACACGCTTCTAATATTTTGCCTGTCTACACGTTTCACTACACACAAAACTTAAATAAACTTAATATTATATATAGTAAAAATATACAAGAACAAATTATGAAAATCTTTAAAATAAACGAACTAACTGTTTTAGATAAAAAACTGTTGAAAAAATGAATGAGAAAAACTAAATACTAAACAATCAAACAAAAAATAAAAGACATACATTTGTTTTAAACTTCACAAAAACGTGAATTGATCTCATCGCTTGGTTCAAGGAAAACAGAATGATTAAACTTTAGCGATAGCATGAACTAATGAAATACCCCTGAAATTAAGCGAGTAAAATGCTTCATTAAACAGCTTTAGAGACAAGGCCTAATTGAAAGATCTCTAGCGATCTTAAAAGATTTTTTGTTCATTTGTGTCATTCGACAAAAATGAGCAAAAACATGTCTCGTGCGCTCACGCCCACAAAAATCAAAGCTGATTTCATATTTCGAGCACGGCAACAGAGAAAAATAAAAAAAAAATAAAAAAAAAACTGGTTACACCCAGCAAAGTTAAGATATACGTAAGTATATACACGGGCCTGTTGCTATCTATTGCTATAGGTGATCATATACCATACATACTATATCAAATATCGTGTTAATCGCGCACAGCAATCCCATAAACCTGTGCTCATTTGCTTGGCCATTTGTCGCGTCGCATCGAGTCGCGTCTCGTCCAATGTACATAAAGCCCGTCCCAAAATGGACATGGGAGCGAGTAGCAAGCGAGTCTATAAAATCTAATACGCGCACGATCCTAAGTCACGCCCACTGTGCAACTGCTGGCTATATACACTTGCGCTTACATAAGCCACGGAGAGCGCGCACACACGTTAAGAGAGAACTCTCGCGCAAAGAGAGTTGCGAGAGAGAGAGGGATCACAATTGATCGTACGCTCTTAAGAGCTGCGCGCCGACTCGGCAGAGCTTCTCGCAGTCGCAACGCTGCGTTTGCGTTTCAGTCTGTGAGAAACTGCGTGACTCGCACGACGATCCACCACGAATCAGCGAAAGATCGATAGATTGAGCGATCGTTGATCGTGGCTCGTGATTTCCGTTGAGTTTGAGTGTGGATCTGATATAAAAACAGTTTAGAAAATGTCGAAAATATTGGACAAGTGTGTGAAAAATAAAATTAAAGACAATGTGATCGATGTATATTGAGATGCAGTAACTGATCGCTGATCGTTCAAAGGAAATGGTAAGTCTTGCAAATCTTGCATATCTTTTATATTCATAAATTATATTTAGTATATGTAGCAAACTTAAGTTTATTTTTAAAAATACGTAAAAGATCTAGTCTTTTCTAAACGATCTTTCAAGCGATCGCAGAAGAAACTTTGAAATTCTCATACTTTTTCCACTTGCCACAATTTGAAAGCTAAGTTAATATTGGAAATTGGTTTAATAATTATGTGTATTAGAGTTTTAATAGATCGTAAACACATACCCTATCCAAATAGAACAGGGTCCATGCATACGTACAGTAGCCTGGTACGACAACAACTCAATCAAAGCGCTACAATCACAGACAATCGCGAGAGCAGCAGTTGCTCTGCAGGGGGTGCGAGGGAGGACGGGGGAGTTGGCCTTTGGTTGGCCGCCAAGTCGGCGTCCACATTTCATAAATCAGCATGTGCACCAGGGGAAGGGAGGGAGGCAGGGAGGCAGGAGGGCACGCTCACTCGCTGCGTTTGCCGCCTGCTGCGAATCCTGGCTATTTATTGAATTTTAACAACATTATAAACGAGCATTTAAGTGGCGAGTATCGAGTATCGATTGAGGCACCGTTTGATTTGTGTTAGAATGCAAAATACCCTCCCCCACCCACCTACCCACTGTGCCCCCCTTGTTGCCAACTGTGATCGGGGCAAAGACAATGGAGAGACAGGCAAGCCTGGCCTGGCCTGGGCACCGACAAAGCCGCCAGAGCCAGAGCCAGAGCCGTGCCAGAGCGCAGTTTCATAATCAGCCCCAAAGACGTGGCAACAACATGTGGCCACATTGTCGTTTGGGCCGGGTCAAATGTCAAGCACATTATTTTTGTGTTTACGTATAATAAATATAAATGCATGATGCATTTTTGATAGATTTTCATGCCAATAAACAAGCTGGCCCAGTCGCTAGAATGGTGTTTGCACCAACACTCTGGCCACTCCACTCCACTCGACTCCACTCCAGACCCGACCAGGCCAGACCAGACTCGACCAGACCAGACTCGAGACTCGGCCATTGTGTGGGTACATAAATTCAGCAAACGGGACACCAGGAAGCCAGACGAACCGAGCATAGCCTGCGTAGCTTTCCTCGCCTCGTCCTCAACACTCCACTCCTCCCCACACTCTTTCCCCCTTGGCCAATTTTGTGTCTATGCAAATGCTTGTGCGTTATTCTTGTTGTTGTTGTTGTTGTTGTTGATCTCCGCTTTTGTTGAAAAATCGACGATCAACTCTGTCAGTCTCGTCTCGGCTCGGTTCGTTTCGGCCTGGTAGTCAGTGTTCCAGCAAGTCTGGCAGTCAGGCCGGAGGACCAACCACGTTGACGTGGCCAAACAATGCCTTGTTGACACTGATGGAAAATCTGCGTGTCACAAATATCAAAATTCAAATCGTTAGACTCGACTCGGCGCGACTCGCGACTTGCGGAGCGTATGAGCGATCCGTCATACTGATCGTTCCCTGATCGGGCCAACTGATCGCGCAGCTGACATTCAAATTGCCTGGAACTGACTGCAGGGGGAGGAGGTGGAGGAGGAGGAGGAGCAGGAAGAGGGGAGGTACAGAAGGAGTTATAGATCTGTGCTGTGATATGCTAATGCCCACTTTCAATACTGATCCTCAACTGATCTTCCTTGGCATTTGCTACATCGCCTATAGCCTATAGTCTAATCAAATCCACAAAATCTGGAAGCATATTTTTGTTTTTAAGGGGTAATCCCCTTCCCTGCCCGCCGGAGGGGCGCAACTCAAGAAACTGATCAATTAAACTAGACCAATCCGAGTTTATTAACTTGTGCCGCATGTGATGACTTTAAAAGGCAAAGAAAACGATACGATATACATCGTAATCGTTTGTAATAATACTTTAAGACCTGAATGAATTGAATAAATTAACAGCAGCATATTTGATGCATTAGAGTCGAATGTTGAAAATAGATGGCGGAATGATTGATTAATTGCAAATTGCCATAGAAGGCAGGATTTTGCAATGGAAAAGAGTCGGGGAAAAAGACAGGGAAATTGTATACATTTCTATTTATAAAGAAATTAATGCAAACACCTTTTCGGTAATTGAAAATCAATCAACAACAATTACAGAAACACAAGTAAAGAAAGAAAGGAGAAGAGTAATACATAATGTGAAGAAACGTAGAGTACTCTACTGTAGTTCTTAATTTACTTTCATGTTTTATTAAGCAATCTAAACAAAGTTTTCAGCACTTATGTGTATAGTAATTTTTAATGTACACCCCAAATTTTAACATACTAGCTTTAATATTACGCCCATAATGCGTTTTTTTCGATTTACGTGTGCTTAAGAGTGCGTGATTAAATACCAAAACGAACTTAAGCTGCTTGCAGTACTTAGACATATTGTCAAAAGATTTGATAGCCTTAGCTTTTATAGACTCGGAGATATAGATGTTCATACAGACAAACATGCGTGAATATTCACTCAAATGTTGACGTTGATCAATAATATGTTCTTTATACGATTCGGAAGATAAATCTCTGTGCCGGTTATATACACTTTTGGTTTGATAATACCCTCTCCAACTCTATGGGTAGCGGGTATAAAAACCAACTAAATTACTTAACGAGCCGCAGAGCCGCAGAGACGAGGCCTGTAGACGCGCCTTCGATGATTTACTTGTGCGTAATAATGCAACGCCCGCAAGACCAGAAGAACAGAAGTACCGAAGGCCAGAAGAACGCGCGGCACAGAGCACACCGGTCTGCAGTCTGGCCGGGGAGTCCGTTGAGACGGTGGTGGTGCTGGTGCTGGTTTGGTGCTGGTGGTGGTGGTACCACGGGCCCAAAGGATGCCTACGCAGCGAGAGAAACGCGCACGGCAAATGCATGTGAGAAGAACTCTAACTGGGAATGCGCCTCAATTTAAAATGCGAATTACATTATCTGATCAAATGCATTCTTCGCAGCGCTCCAGCCAGGAGTGTGCTCTGTCCCAGTCTCTTCCCATCTCTCCGTCTCTCTCTCTTTCTGTGTGTGTGTGTGCGTGTGTGTGTGGATGCTGCACAAATAAATAAATTTTAAAATACAAACAACGCAAGCGCAAAAAGCGCCGAGTGGAAAATTCGTGACAGCAATTGTTGATGAGCAGCGTGTGAACGGCAGACCGTACGGCCCCGTTCGAACAGCCCCCTCCCCCCTTCAACACCCCCACTTGCTGCCTGATGCGTCCCAAATGTCCGAGAGCAACAGCAGCAGCAACAAGTTAAAGAACACAATAATAAGAACAACAGCAACAGCAGCAGCAACAGCAGCAACAGCAACAGCAACAGCAGCAACATGGCACCAAAACGCGTAATATTGAGCGACTAATAGCTCAAACTTGACTTGAAAACGAACGGAATGAACGTAGAGGGAGACAGAGTGAGCAGAGCGAGATAGGAGAGCGAGGAGGAGGAAGAGAGAGAAGAGATGGAACAGAGCCAGCAGTGCGGCCATACACCTCCGCAGTCTAATTAACTCCTACGAGAGCGCAAGTTTTAATTAAGTAAACACACACATACACGATTACAAAGAATAAATACATATGTATATAATGCATATATGTATATATAAATACATTTATCAGATACAACAATATATGTATATACGTGTAAAATACACGAATCAAATGTGTATTAAATTCACCACAAACAACAACAGCAAAACAATCGAACAGACGTTGAGTGTGGGCCGCCCCCTGCGAACGATCAAAGTATATATCGTATCACGAAAAATAAAAAATATATATCATCGAATATTTAATACTCTTGGAACTGCAGCTAAAGCCGACAGTTACTGTACCTATTTTACAATATATAGATCGATTTCAACAAATCAACTTTACTAAGCAAAAAGTATATATATAAAAGCTTATAACATATGTAGACAATTACGCCGAATTTTATACACTAAAGCACAAAGTTAAGTTAATCAATTGTAGGCGAGTTTTCAACACTACATCATCAGGTCTAGGCTATAAAAGTTTTCTTGAAGAATATTACTGGCTTTAATGTTTAATGATAATACCAAAGTAATGAAAGGAAAAGCTGTTTTTAAACAGTGTTTTTTCTCAAGAAAATATTTTACAAAATATATGGAAATATGAACACGGTATTTTTCATACAACTCCCAAGAACCCACCTACTACCATGCTGTATAAACTGTAAACAAAATCTCAATATTGTTCTATAAATTAACAGACAGCAATTTTAAAATTACCAGTGATTTTTTCTCAATAAATAAAATAAATTCAAAATCAAAAGCACTAGAACTAGCTCTATAGGGGTTACCTAAAAATCAATACTAAAGATTTATATTACAAGCAAAGGAAATGTTTAGATTTGTTTAATGCGATATTTAATTTTTGGCTAAGAATTTTCTTGAAACAAGACAAATAATATCAACCTGACCATGTAATTTTCAGCTGAAATAAAGTTACCCCTTAATTTCAAGAGAAGCCTCGGAGTAAGGTTCTAATAGCTCAAATTGTGCCAGGGCCAATGAGCAAATGTTGCTGCTGCTGCTGTTGTTGTCACTGACTGCAGACATCAATCTAGAACAGGCAGACAGAAGCTGAAAGATAGCCAGACAGGCAGACAGACGGACAGACAGACAGACATACAGACAGGCAGACAGACAGCAAGACAGCGGGCGAGCAAGACAGACGCACAGGCAGTTGACAATAATGACGGCGTGGTCCGAGCTGAAGATGCGATGCGATGTGATGGCATAGAAAGTAAAAGAAGAACAAGATGAGGATGAAGAAGAAGTTGGAACGAGATGTGGCTCGTTCTGCAGTATTTTTTAACTGCAATTTTAATGAGACGTGGGAAAAATATCCACGTATTATTTGCGGCGAGTAATTTGTAAAACTCGCACGTTGCATGCAGATTTTTTAATTGAGCCAAGAGAAGAGTCGATTGCGGAGTGCTTAACATTTATGGCTATATTTCTGCTGCTGCCGCTGTTGCTGTGGCAACTCTGGTTGCTGCTGCTACATTCTGCTTGCCACAAATTAGCGCTGACAGCGCGCGCTCGCGCTGACAAAGGACCGCACCGCAAACTGAGCTGAAGTTGCCCCAAGTGGAAGTGGAAGTTGGGGCAGCCAATTGGACGCCTAGCGTGCACTTTCTAGGTGGCATGCCGCATCTGGCTAACTTGGCTAACTGGACAGCTGAGCTTGTTAAATGTTTTGCCGCCAAACGGCAGCGGCAGCAGCAACTTGCAACTTGCAACAACACACAAGGAGCGACGGCGTCGTCGTCGTTGTCGTCGTGAGCGTCATTTGAATGGTGTGATAATTTTGGGTGCCACCAGCAACAGCAGCAGCAGCAGCTTGTGGCAGCTGTGTGAGGCGGCTGTGAATTAATTGCGTGCCACATTATAAATTTCGTGTTGCCACAAGGGGCAGCAACTTATTAAAGGTTCGACGTTTCTCTCTAAACACGCGCTGCACGCTGCATTTCAAAAGAAATTCTCACACGCCGCCCGCAAAAAGGGGAAGAAACCAACACACTCACTCACACACACACACACACACTCATGAAATTGGAAAACAAACGAAAAGTAAAGGATACAAAAAATACAAAGGCGACGGCGCAACATAAATTCCAAAAAGTATCGTGGCATGTTGCAAAGTTGTTGCTGCCGTGTGTTGCTGCTGCTGCTGCTGCGCTGCTGCTACGTGTGGGCATGTCAAGGCGTCGCGACGTCGCACAAGTCCACGGAGCGAATATTGCGCATACGCCATGTTTTTCGCCAGTTGTTCGCAGTCAATCAGGCAAAAAAAGAAAAAAAAACAATAAAGAAAAAAAACAATTGGCAAATGAAATGCGACAAATGAAGCGACGAAAATGCTAAGAACGCGATCAGAGAGCATTTATCGCAACGGTAAATAGCCGCAAGGAATGAGCTGGAAAAATTGGAAAAAAGGCTATGACAAGCATACTACATACTTAAGAACGTTTACTGGCAACTTTTGACTGTCTTAGATCATGGAAAAATCAAATAACTTCCTAATTAACTTGTACATTTATAATACAAACGGTTCAGAAATTTTTAAAATACGATATACTTTAAAACGATCATGCTAGCCTTTTTTCAATTGATTTTGATGATGTTTAACGATTTACATGTACACAAGGGGGCGTTATTTTAATACTAAAACAAACTTTTACAGCGCTGGCAGAGCATTCCCAAAATTGTATGACTCTAGTCCTTCTAGTCTCTGAGTTAAGAGCGTTCATACAAACAGATTCGAATTTTAGGGCTAATTAAAATGATTTTTTCTTCACTGTAATTACACTAAAATTATCGCTTTGCAAAACTACCACATGCCACTTAAAGAACAGTCATCTCTCTCTATCGCACTTTCTCTTTCTACCCTTTCTCTCTCCCCATAACATCACCCACGTAGTATTCAATTGCAATTTTAAAACTATAATTTTCGTTGGGGAAAACACATGTGATACCTAGAAAGCTTCTTGGGCGATTCCCATACGCATTTGCATGTATCTGTAAATGTATCTGTAGCAATGTATCTGTAGCTGCTGCAGCTTCGACAACAGTATCTGCAAATGTATCTAAAGCTCAAGCTGCAGTCGCAGTTAAAAAAAAAAAAAAAAAGAAAAGGCAACTGAAATTTGCATATCAAACGCAGTCAACAACAGACGCCGCACAGTCGCCTTCGATACGGCAACAACTACTACAACGCAAACAACTACAACAGCAGCAACAACTACAGCAACAACAACTACAACAACAACGAGAACGACATGCAGCTAATGCATAGACAATGTTGGCGAATTTGCGTATGCCAAACGATGCGAATTAACTAAATTACAATATGTGAAATTGTCGTGTGTCGCTCGATCTCACTCCCACCTCCAGCTCTACCTTCTCTCTCTCACTCTCACCCACATATGGAGGGAGTGCTGCTATATTTGCGTGAAATTATTATGGCAATCGATTGTGTGCGTCTTCATAAAAAAAAAAAAAAAACTAACTACACCAAGCGACCCCACACGCGCAACGACGGGCGATAAAATTATTATTGATTACTCATACGCAGCGTTAAACGGCTAAAGGAAGCAAATCGCACACCAAATCACTGCGGCAGGTATGGAGTATGCCAGGCAACTTGAATGCGCTGTAAAACTCTCTTTAAACCCACAAACTTCTATAGAAAACTATTTCTTATACTTTTTCTGTCTGTATGAACACTTAGATCTCGGCATTTAGAGTTAGAGCCATCAAATCTAGTGACAGCACTCGCATGTAGTGGCAGTGTCTTAAGAATTGTTATAAAATAGGGTAGCAATCCTTACTGTCCCAAAAATATATATAAATAGTACATTCAGCATTATTTTAAAGCTAGAATTTTCTATTATATGGCTATTTAATCAAATAACAATACACTGTTGGTCCTCAATTTTATTTATTTTAATATGTTGGTTTGTATGAACGCTTAGATCTTGGGACTCAAAAGGGTTAGAACCATCAAATTTGGTTATACAACATTTACATATTTGCAGTGTCTGAAAGTATCTTATATATTGCATTCACGCTCCTTACAGTCCCAAAAAATCCATAGAAAACATTTTCCTAGTATTTATTTATTAAATATACATGTATAATCTATGACTCTATGCAGAGAAATCAATTTATTTACTTATTTCATTTTTATATATTAAATAGAACCGTGTACTTTTTATTTTTGCATAGTTACACCAATTTAACGAGAGTTTCTACATTTTTATAGTAGTTTTATTTTATATTCCATCGGTTTTCTTTCATATTTCTGCAGGAATATACCTTTCTTTGCTTGGGTATACTATCGTAGTATGCTTTAGACGGAGGACAGCTTCACTGAGCTTTCTACAGCGCAAAGCTGACGACGTTGTCGATGACGACGATGACGCGATCGCCAGTCGCGATAGCTACAATTATTTTCGTCATAAGTCAGCCAATGTGGCGACCACAGTGCATTCGACTCGCTCTCACAGCCTACGTGTCGCTCTCTCTCTCTCGCTCTCGCTCTCCTCTCTCTCGCTTGTATGTATGACTACGCTCGGCTTGGTCGCTGTGCTGGTTTTGTAGCTGCTGCTGCTGCTACGTTGTTGTTGCTGCTGCTGTTGCTGTTGCGCACAAGCTTCCAAATAAGGGACGGCACATGTGAACTGAGGAAGCTATAACTAGCGCTGTGGGCTACGCAAATCGCTTGTCTCTTGACTTTCGCATAGGTTTCAATGGAAATCAACGCATGCTGACAAACTGCAGTTCGCCGCGTTGATCCAAGCGATGCAAAATTGGTTCAACTCTGCCAGGTGGCGTGGCGGCGACCAGGAGTCGATCCACCACCACCACCACCATCACCAGCAGCAGCAGCAGCAGCGACGTGCAGCCGCCGCCGACAACGCGTCGCGTCGCAGCGTGTCGCGTCGTGCAACATATGGCAGCGATGACAACGCATGTTAACAGCTTTTTAAAGGCAATTGCACAACAACAACAGCAGCAGCAGCAGCAACTTAGCCTCGCTCTGCCACAGTTCCCAAGCGCGGACTGAGCCCAGATAAGTCATCGGAAGCGCCAATAAAAAATGGTCGCTTTTATGTTTTCTTTTTTTATTTTTTCCTTTTGTTTTCTTTGAGCTTTTGGCTTTGTTTTTGGCTTTGTTTTTGACTGTTTTTTTGGCTACTTGCAACCTGAGCATTTTGACAGGAAATCTCACGCGTGCCACAAGCTGTGGCAGCGATCAGCGTGAGTTGATTAAACAGAAATGCGGTCTCGCATGCCAAGGCATTAAGGGGTATCGATTTAGCCAGGCTCAACTCGGCTCGGCTCGGCTCCTCCTCATTCATTTTGTCATTCATTGCGGCGCGCGCTCATTGTTGGTGTGAAATTTAGCGCAACTGCAGCAGCAGCAGCAGCAACAAGTGGCAAGTAGCAACAAGTGGCAAGCAGCGGCTGCGGTTGCAATGAATCCGCATAACAGACATACAACCAAATGGACAAATGCCCAACTGGACGGGCAGACAGGCAGGCAGACTGCCAGAAACAATGTTGCCACTGCCACTGCTGCTGCTGCTGCCGTTGCTGCTGCTGTTGCCACTGCTTCTGCTGCTGCTGCAAATATTTTTCATGGCACGCTGAAAATACTTTTTAAATGCAGCCAAGCGCGTCGCTTTCTACAGTCTTTCCTTCTCAGTCTCAGAGTCAGTCTCTCCTCAGTCTCATTGTCAGCTCTCTCAACGCATCCAACGGATACGCACAGGATCAAGTGTTATAAATGTTAATTCACAAATAATTGCAACCTCCAACCAACATAGAGACAGAGAGAGAGAGAGAGGCAAAGAGCGAGAGAGAGAGAGAGCCTGCCACACTGCCACACATTATGCAAACACATCTTGCAACGCAATGGCTTAATCGGCGCCAATCGCCCCATGATGATCACATCGTAAAAAACAGAAACAGAAACTAAGGTTGGGTTGGTTCCCGCTCATCGACACCATCAGGCTCCTCTACGTCGCCGTCTGCAGCATGTTGATTATCGTCTAGACTAGGCGTCGCGACGCCTGCCATCATCGCTATAAGAAATTTGTCAAAATCTCTGCAGAAGCATATTCGTTTAATTGAAAATTTATGACACTTTCATCAAGTCGAATTGCCAAGAGAATTAAGCAGGATGCGGAGAATGCAGCACAGTGTGACCAGCTACAGTCGAAGAGAACACAGCTAGAGCCAAGCAGAGTATAATGAAACTTGTCTTGAAACTACTGAATAATTCCCTTAAATATTTACATTATTTAATATTAACTTCTACTTTTATCTACCAGATTTGTTTTCGCAAATTTCAAGTTCTATATGACAGTATTTCTATGTAGTTTAACCTTTCTTCAGACAGATTTCAACTCTTTTTTAGGACCTCTTTTTTTTAAAGAAAAACTGAGAGCCTAACGAATTTTTAAACTATTTTGCAATAGCCTATTCAAGATTGTACATCATTACTGTTTTTTTTATGTTTTTAAAGCTAAGCAGTTAATAATATTAAATATACCCTGCAGCCATTGAAAATATTAAAAAAAGGGTATACGTAATTTGTGTTACAGGGTGAAGGAACCTGAAGTGAATATATATAATATATATAGCATTTTCAGCCAATTTGGGGATTTTTAGAATGTTCAAAATGTTTTTTCGATTTGATTTTTTTCACATTTGTACAAAACGAATGAAACAGTTGAACGACTCATTATCATCACTATTCTCTACTGTCAAGAACTAAAAAACATCTTCGGTAATAAATTCTAGGCGCACCAACACTTGGCCTATCTATTTACCCATTATATAATGTAGCACGCGGACATCCCACACAGCCTGCAAAGCTGCTGCTGCTGCCCACAGTCGACTATCGCTAATAATACCCAGCACGCGGTACCGGGTCTGAAGCTACTACAACAGAACAACAATCTGCTGCCCACAATTAAATCGAATTGTGGAAATCAACACTGTTTCCACATACGACTAGAGAGAATACATACGATATTTCCAGTAAATCGCAAGAAACGTCGTAATTCAATTAAGCCAAAGTCAGAAGAATCTCAAGAAAGTAGAACTCTTAAGTTTTTAACTCTTTTCGCATAGAAAACTCTTTGAAATGACATGAACAAGGTATTTAGAAAGAATGATACTGAGGAAATAGGGATATTTCAACCTATTTGTCTATAACTCTTATTTTAAACTTAAATTATTTAGCTTGTTGCCCAATTTGGAACTTTGAAGCATTCTGAAATTAGGATACATTTATTTAAAATTCGAATTATTTTTGAAATTCCATTGAAAATTATTTGAGTTCAGCCAAAGACTTTAAAAATACCCTTTCCCGTGTCACCCTATCGTAATTTGTGGTTAAGAAAGAAACAGGACAATCTAACACCTTTTTAACCCTTTTTCTACAACCTATTTTCCCATATTTAAAGCACTCTCAAAAATTGAACAAAATAATGAAAAATAAAATTATTTTTCCAATATCTTGGGTAAATATTTATGGTCAAGCAATTTTGAGAAATTGAAAGCAATCTTTCCACTTTAAAGATGTCTTTATTATATCTGAGGGATCACTATAAAGTTTTTATCTAGATATGCCTAGAAATATTTATATTTTGCATATGCAAATGGTTTTTTTTTTTTTAATTTAAAATTGTTTTAAGTCTGATAAAAACTTTAAGAGCTCGGCACAAAAGATCATCAAAGCGCTCAGCTCATAAGCATAGCGGAAAACATTTAAATAAATCTCGCCACTCCAAAAAGAAAAATTGGATATGTATATTTAAATGCTTTATATACAACATTGTTATATAGTTAGATGTGATTCTCAGGCCTTAAATGCGCAGTGAAGCGCAAGAATCATCGGGTCCGGGAGCAGCCCTCGGCTACGCTTGAGTGGCAATACTTTTTTTTTTCTGGGCGTGGCAGTGCAACGCGACATGGCGCTATTGCCAGAGAGGGAGGAAGAGGGGGGTCTAGAAAACCTGAGGGGGGTAAGGTCGTTGAGATTTCGTAGACGATAGTAAAGAATTTTGATTAACTTGGAAAATCATTGGAGTAAGTCAGCAGCAGCGGCAGCAGCAGGGAGTGCCTAAAGCAGGTAGTGGAAAAGAGGGGGAGGGGGTACTGGCTAGGGGGGAGTAGCCTGCTTAGACAGTTGCAGAGTTGCCAATACAATGTACGCATTATTTGTTTGCATTGCCAACCAATAATTGCTTAACTAAATGCGCCAGGACGTTGGCACAAGGCACAAGCGCCTCGTTAGGCCTGTCTCCCAGGAGGGGGCAGGGGCAGGAGGATCGGGTTTGACTTGGACAGGCGAACCTTTAAATAATCACAATGAAAGCAGCAGCAAAGAGTGGCTCCAACTGCAGCCTCAACGGCACAAAAACAATACACAAAAAGAAGCTCACAAATTGTCATTTCTGAAACGTTTTTCTTCTCGTTTTGTTTTGCAGATTGCGAAGGCGGCAGCAGCAGCAGCAACAGCAGCAACAGTTGCCAGCACAGCCAGAGCAACAGTTGCCGCGCAGGAGGTTGCATTCAGTTAACTTGCCGCAAGATGTTGCCGACGACGAGGACGACACAAGGCGCAAGCGCAGACGCAGGCGAAGGTGAAGGCGAAGGCGCACATTGTGCGGCTTTAAGAAATGCCGAATTCCAGAAGCCGCAGTACAATCAGTTGAATTAAAAAACGAGCACAGCTACAGCTCTACACACACAGAGAGAGAGAGAGAGAGAGAGAGGGGTGCGAGAGTGCGAGAGAGAGAGACAGCACAACGAGTAGCTGGCGACGAGAGATATCATCGCAGCTGCGCAGCGCGACCTAGGAAATTAAGAGGACATTGTGGCGGCATCTGGTTAGAACTCAACGACGACGACGACGACGTCGGCGGCTTAAACAGAGGCAGGCGGCAGAGCAACCCAGGCAGGCTGAGCAGGCTGGCCAGCACAGTTGTGCTCCATGCCACGCAAGATTCTTTGCGTTGTTGCGTTGTTGGTGGCGCGACTCTCCCCCTCCCCTGCCCCTCCTTGTGCCGCCATAGCTGAAGCCTGACAGAGGTCGCCCTCGTACGTAATCGGCGAGCATTGCAAATGCTTTTGCTTTTGTGCCGCGTCTCCCTCTCTCTCTCTCGCTCGTTCCTGCTGCCTTGTGCCGCGCACGTGGCTAACTTGGTGACGCTTGGCCCCAAAATGCAACAACAACAACAGCAGCAGCAGCAGCAACAGCAGCAGCAGCAACAGCAGCAACAGCAGCAAATCATTGAAATGTCGTTAGAGGCAACGGCGGCGGCGGCGGCACGCGGCACTGCTGCGATAGTCAGCCGAACCGCAAAATGCTTTTAATTTCTCAAACTGATATTTACCTAGCCAGGGGGGAGGGAGTTAGGAGGTGCAGAGCTGCAGAGGCGGGGAGTGGGGGGTCAGAACATTACGTGTGTGTGCAAGAACAACCTCCAACTCCCTAGCCCCAAGCTCAGCTTGGCCTAAGCCCAATCGTGATGCGCAGCAGTTCAACAAAGTTCAACAATTAGTGGGAATTTTTAGCAACTTCTTATAAAACCAACTCAAAAAAAAAACCCTTTAATATATATATATATAAGATCATAAGCATTACTTGTACCCAAAATTTGTTAAATAAAAATTCCACCAGACTGCAACATTTAATTGTTTATTTATCTTTGCTTTAGTCAGCTTTTTCCTATATCATTTTATTTTTTTTTTATGTGGAGGCGTTTTTAAGATGCGCAGGTGAGCGACCAAAGAAGGTAATGCTATATAGTCAAAACACCCGCGCAGTGTGAGAGAGAGAGAGGGGGGGGGAGACTTTGCTATACATAAGTATTGTATAATGTGGCGCAGAGTTGCCAAACAACAAATCGATAACACAACAACGACAGCGACAACCCACTGCAATGTGAACAATTAACCTTGGCTGGACTTGGAGCCAGAGAACGACCTACAGCAGCAGCAGCAGTATCAGTCAGCTGGACAAGCTGATGACGTAGCAGGTATATACCCAACATACCATGTAAGCGTAAGCTATGCCAAAAAATACAAATGTGTCTGTATGAACATCTATATTTCAGCGACTATAAAGGCTAGATCTATGAAATTTGTTGAATGTATATATTATTACTGCACGCAGTTGGAGTATGCTTTAGAATAGTGCCACGCCCTCTTTAGGCTGCGAAAATCGTAAAAAACAAATGCTGCATACCCTGTAAATAAGTTCAAGCAGCTTAGGCAGCAGAAAGCAGGTAATATCTTCTGCATTTCGCAGGGTATTTGCTAGCTGATCAGCCACTCGAATAACACACCTACCAATACTATAAACAACTCACTGTGTGTGTGTGTGTGTTATGACCTGGAGCGGCGTTGGTGTCACACCCACAACATTTGCGTGGTGTGCTGCCTGGCTGCCGCTTCGACGGTTCATTCATTCATCGCATTTAGCTGAATGAAACGACAGTTGGTCGTCGTCGTCGTCTCAGCCGAAAAAGAGTGGCTCAGCACAGCTTGGCACACGTCATCGGGCTGTGCAGAGTGCGAGAGCGAGAGAGAGAGTGCTGCGATGCGATAAAGCCTACGCGAAGCAGCTGGCATTGAAAATACTCTGCGCTCGCGCGCGATTTGCATGCCAAGATACGAGGGAGGAAGAGAAAGGGATAGTTGGCTGGCTATGCATGACTTGTTGTACTGATCGATTTATGAACTCGTTGTGAAGAGAGAGAAAGAGCATGCGCGTACGCTCTCATGACGTCACAGTCAAAGCCCACATGCAGTTATCAATCTCGAGCGCGGGTCTATTGTTCAAGACCTTCCCCTCACATCTGCAATCGGAAGCTATTACAACACAAAGTGATGAAACCCAACAAAGATAAAGATACAAATTCATTGAGGAGTTGCTCTGCCTACGAGCTACTTCTCTGTTCTCAATAAGGTTGTTGATACCCGCTAAGCGAAGCACAGTAGGGTATAATACACTTACAAGAAGGCAACTAAGAAGCTAGAAACTATATATAGAGACAATCAACTCTTGTCTGTCTGTACGAACAACTATAACTGAGAGACTTTACGACGTAGGGTTATGAAATTTAATGACAATATGTATATTTATTGCACCCAGCTCAAGCTTGACTTAGAATTCGAGTACTGCATCCTACTTCCAACCTAAATTGAAAAAAACGTATTACAAGAAGGTATTTTAGAGTGAGCATCTGAATTTCTAGTGAGTGCACTCAATATCCACAACCAAATGATTACAGTAAATTTCATAGCAATCTCATAATAAACATACAAGTTTTACAAGAAATAACAGATAAATAGGTATACAAAAGTCGAGCACACTCGACACTGTGGCACTCGTATTCGTGTGTAGGCTAACTGGGGGCAGTTGTTATTAACCTTGCTCTTGAAAAACTCAGCTGAAAAACTCGTTGACACTCTAAACTTTTGGCTAGTTTTCCAGCTAGAAATTTTTGCTTCATCATTTTTCGTTTTATTATTTTATAATATTGCGCTAAATAAAATATATATTCGTTCATCATTATTTATGTAGTATATATGGTATGTATATGATATAGATATCTTGTATGTATATAAAGTTACTAAATTTGATTTTAAACATATGTCTCTAGCTTATCATACGGTTTGTTTTTGTGGTTAGCAAATTGCACAAGCATTTTAAATTTAATTTAACTATGTGTATTAATTAATTCTCTTGCAATTTGTTTTTCTTGTTTATGTTTTGCATTTAGTTTTCCTTCTGTTTGACAGAATTGTAATGGCAGAACTATAAATTAACAGTTTATATATTCGATAGTTCTGGGAGTGGGCGGGGGAATTACGTATGTATGTATCTTATCGATTGTCATGCCACATTCAAGAGGAGGAAATGCTTTGAGCTGCCATTAAATTTGGTTTTGAATTTAATACTAAATTAAAATATACAATAAATATTAGTAGAGTGAGTGAGCGAGAGAGCGATAATAAAAAAGAGCAGCTCAAAGGGTGAGTAAAGAGTCAGTAGTTCGATTTGCAGAACGATTAATTGAGTCTTTATCGATAATTTAAATCGATTATAATCGTAAATTAAATTTGATTCGCTAGCAAATCGAACGACTGCATAATACGATTAAATATGTTATGGAAAATCATTTTTAAAAATAAACTAAAAATTATAAATAACGCTTAATTAAGCTAAATAGAAAGGGGTGGCCCTACTTGTCGGAGAAACAAACAAAAATCAATGCATATATAATGCCGTTTTTTTATACGTATTTGTAAGCATACTATACTAGACTATATAAATTACATTTTAGGTTCGGGTAGAGCACGCTCATCGTCCCAACAGGCCCCATACAAAATATATATATGCATATTTGCTAATAGTTAAGATCATAACTAACTAACGAATTGTAGACTCTGTGCAGCAAATCTTCACAGAGCTCCCTCTCTGTGAAACAGTTTATACTTTTTTATCTATGTCTCTTTTCCCTTCTTCCTCTGTCTTCTTCTCTACTGCACTTATGCTTAAAGACTAACTAAAGCAGTCTCGGTTGTGTGTTACTCTATAATGATGATGTCTGAAAGGGATATATATCTGTAGCTTTATCTATTATATATTCCGAGTGCTACTGGTGATCGATAAAGATAGAGAGAGAGAGAGAGAGAGAGAGAGTGAGACTGCTTTGCTGCACCAGCAGCTACCCTGTAGAATGGCACTGGGTTCGATTCGGATCGGTTCGGTACGGTTTATATATGGCTGAGATTGAGATATGCTATTGCTATTGCTATTGCAGATTAAATACATATGCATGTGTGTGTATGTATGCATGTATGAGAGTTGTAGCTTTGCTATGGCACAGGTTGCCTTTAATTAAGTAAGTTTTATCGATTGACTAGTATATAACAAATAAAAATATTGCTTTTATTTCATTCTCTTTCGAGATCGTTCCCCTCCCATCCCCCTGCACTTTGGATCTGCTTACGCACACAAACTCTCCCACACCAAAACCCCCCACCCCCGCCTATAGGGAGCTGTCTCTATCCTATTCTAGCGCTGCGCATGCGTATGCGACATGTGAGAGTGTGTGGAGTGGGGCGGAGGCACGTGGGGCACATGCGCATGATGCCCATGTCCACCATAGGCCTGGGCATGCGAGAGCGGTGATGCCTGACCCCCACTATAGCCGGACTGCATCAGACTCTGCTCGAGACTGTAGTGCGAGGGCGGCGCCTGCGGATGGGGTAGATGAGCGTGCCCATGATGACCGTAAATCAATTGTCTTACTTTGGAGTCCTCATCGGCGATGTTGTAGCTCAGCTCTGTCTCCTCGAAACCTGTCGCCGACATGCGTTGATCTCCGCCCCCGACGCTGGGCGGATCCGGTGAATTGAGGCATGTCTGTATCAGCTGTTTGCCCGCCTCCGATGTGATCATCGGTTGCAGCTTGCGCGTGGCAAAGGTGTACACGTGCCCCGTCTCGCTGGCCACCAGCAGCATCACCTGAGTCCCAGTTAGCGTGGATAGCTCGTAAGCCTGCAAAGAGAGAGAAAGAGTGAGTGAGAGAGATATAGTGTTGTTTTAACTGTGATTTTAGCTGAGAGCGGCACATAAATTTGCGAATAAACTATGCGATTCTACTGCAGCGATAAGGCAGGCGGCGCGCCAAATAGCTTGGCGTCTCGTGTTAGCGATGAGCGCGTGAGTGCAATCGATAAATCTTAATATCGCAAAACACAAGATAAGCTGCTGTTTCCATTTTTAAACACACTTCCACCACAATCCATACTTCAAAATTAGTTAAATAAATATATATCTGTCATACACATCGACAAAACTATCGCAAAATCATTAAGAAGATTATTCAATGCGTTATCGATATATAGCGTCAAGGGGAGATAAATTTCATGAGGTATTTTTAAAGCTGTCTTTCTGCAGATAGCTTAGTAAATATTTTAACTCCAAACCTGTGAAATTTTCAAACATTTATGATAACAGACTTAACTATATTAATTGAAAGATAGGCATTGTATCTACACATTTGTATTTGTTCTTCCCCATATTTGGTAATACACTCAACTGTTTTTTTTTGTTTCTGCTCACTTCAATCTAATCTTATCACTGTCCAGGCAGTCCATATAAGGTGTGTCTTTCAATAGAGAACTAATAGAACACTTTTTTATCAGCACTCTCTACAATCGCGCCCTGCAGGCCCAAACTTCTGTTTATACTCGCCTGCTAATATACTCTATAATGTTTTTTATATTCTGACTTTTACAGTCATCTCGGATGCCATAAATTCATTTTATTAGTGAGCTGTAAAGGAAAGTCTATATACCAATGTGTCTGTATAAACATCTAGATCTCTGCGACTATAAGAGCTAGATCTATGAAATTTCTTGACTATATTTAGTATTACAGCACGCAGTTGATAGTTATATTATAATATTTCCCAGCCCTCTTTGAGCTTTGAAGTCATATAAAACTATGTTGTAAGCTTAGTTCTAGTGGTAAACTAATATTGATTGGTTTGTACAACAATAATGACTAAGCAAACGAAACATATAAGTTATTTAAGAAATAAAATTATAACAGACAAGTAGTTTTCTTCTTTATCTATCGGATTTATATCGAATGAGCTCTCCCACACAAACACATCTCTAAGAGGCAGCTAAGCAGTCGCCCCTTCGGGCTGTTGCGACGGTAGCCTAAGCTGCCTATCATCAGCTCGTAATTACTTCAAGCCGATAAGGCCAGAGAGAGAAGACTGAAGCTAGAGAGATTGTTGGCAAGAGGAAAGTGGCAAGGGGGGATTGGCAAGACGCATAAATAACTCGCAGGCTTCGAGTCTACAAAAATCGCGCAAGAAACGCGCTGAAAACGCAAGCGCAATTCGCTCACAGAGCATTTATTAATATTAATGAAATTGTTGTACACATTGTTGTGGTGACTTGGGGATGGGATTGGGAGGGGACTGGGAGGGCAGGGAGAACTGTGGCACGTTGCAGCAGATGCTGTGGGGCTGCCAATTTTATGTGTAACATGTGTAAATGCAAACAATTGACACGGCTTCGAGTAGGTGTTGCTCTGCTCTGGGGTGCACAGAGCTAGGCAGAGCGATCCAACAATTCATGTCAATTTGAATTTCGAACACAAAGACAAAAGGACACGACAAGCTAGCGAGGAGCAGGAGCAGGAGGAGCAGATGGGCACGTTGACAGGACAAGCCCCAGAGACCGCGGCAAGAGGCAGCGAGTCATTTGTTAGAAGGCGATTGTTGTTGCAGCCACTGCTGCTGTTGCATGTTGCATGTGGCCCAAAGGCAAAGCCGACTCAACGAGGCAGCAGCAGCCAAACTGTCGGCAGAGAGCACTGCAAGCAACCGGCTTATTCGCTTCTTGTCTTATCTGCGCACAATCTGCCGCTGCTGCTGTTCGGGTATCAATACGCCGCTTCCGTGCTGGCCACAAGACGCAAACAATTCCCAAGCCAAGCTGTGCTCCTCCATGTCGAACCGCAACGAAGCGCTTTGGCCCCCAGCTTGGCCTCAGGTCGAGCCTCCAGCCTCGAGGCCCGAGCCTCGTGATTTCAATTTAACACCTTTTGGCGGCATTTTTCGCCTGCCGCGCTGCCTGCTCCATTGTTGAAGCGTTTTACATGGCAAACGACAGCCACAACAAACACACACACACACCGTACACACACAGCAAAACAATCAACCCCGCCCTCACACCTCTTCTTCCTCCGCCAGCCTACAATACACACACGTGTTGCATATGCGAAACCAAAATCGTAGCAAATATTGATTTAGTCGCTTTCTAATGCGTTTCTAATTATGCAAATCGAGAAAAAGAAGAGAAAGAAACCATGATTGTTCCTATACACATTATATATATCATATGAGACAAATTAGATATACGTTTGTGTAGTCATGGAAAGTTGCTTTGTTTATAGAACTATAGAATCTCTGTTGGGTTAGAGTGAACTCTTTTAGAGATGTAAGCTGCCGCCTTTATTATGGTATCGTAACGCTTTATCGAATTATTATTACTCTGCTGTATAGCTTTCTTCTATCACATTCTCTTCAGAACCATGTGTAATGTTTTTCAGCTATCCCTTTCGGGAACCACTCACAATTGCGACTTGCATTATGAGAAAATATCGAGAACGTCTTATCGATTAATATTCTTGCATTTGCATTATCTCTTAACTATCAAAGCGCACTATCGATATATTATTTGGTATTTGTATTATATCTTCTATACTTAAAACACTTTCTTTTTAATATCTCTACTTACTTCTCATATAATATGCCCCATTTAGATATCCCCTAAGAAGAATCCCTCTTTAATTTACACTCCTAGAAGCTATCGTACTAATTTATCGACTTATTAATTTATATTCGTATTATCTATGCTTTCTAAATTGCTAATGCTCTTAAGATCTTAAAATATGCTCTTAAAAGATATCATAGACAACTTTGATTATTGTTTATCGATTGAAGTCATGTTAAGTCAATGAACTACTTTATGTTTGCATTATCCGTTCTCCTATACATATATAGATATGTTATTCTTTTTAATATCAGAAAAGATGCTCTTTGAAGAAGAGAAGAGTAAATCTGTGAAGGAAGAAGGGAGGTGGGTGGAGAACGTATCATGCCGACCTACGCAATTAGGCCAGGCCTACAAATGAGATCACTTCGTTGACATTAGCTCACTTTTCACTTTTGGCCTTTTTTGGAGGTTATGGCGAGCCCGGAGACCGCGCGCCCACGCCCACGCCCCATGTATCTCTAAGACATGCGAGCTGAGGTTTTTTTTCTACTGTTTTTTGGTTGCTTGCGAAATGCCCAAAATTGGATGACAGTGTGTGTGTGTGTGTGTGTGTGTGTGTGGAGGGAAGCAGCAGCAGCAGCAGCAGCAGTTGGAGCAGGTTGGAACTCGGTTTGATCAAGTTCAATAACCGCAATTTGTAGCCAGGATTGTGCGTGTGTGTTGGTCCCACTGTGTGCGTAGCGCCAAGCGTATCCATTGTCTGCCTGTCAACTGTCCACGACGTGGACATCGATGAGGGCCACATCAAAGTCAGTAAAAATATATAACAAAAGTTTTGTCCCTCTGTCAAGAGGCGCGCGCGCTCCTGTCATAAGTAGAGCCCCCCGAAGGAGAGGGTCGCCACAGCAAACATAGGAAGACTACACGTGTCTCTGGGGTTGCAAAGCAGAGTATTTATAAACGAAATTATATAGAAAACCTACGGATAATAGAGAAACACAATCGAAATATAAATCAATGTAGGTTTTCACTACTAAGAAATAAAAACCACAGAAAGAATGATTGTATCCTATAAATACGAATGTATAGTAATTTAAGGTATCTAATTATTACCTCACCCCATAGCTGATACCACCCACACACACGTTTGCATTACTTAAGGGGTATACTTAAAATGCAGTCAGGTCAAAACTTGCAACTTTTTTTTTGTTTTTTTTTTTTTGCTTGTCACTTTTTGTCTCGATTTTTATCCCAAAAAAATTTCATAAGATTTTTTTTACCCCGCTGCCAGGCTGCAGTTAAGATCGTGCTGAGATCGTGATTTAGCACGGCAACACTGGTAGCTGGTAGCTGGTGACTTTGGGGCCAAAAATGCTAAGCATTTCATATGCGAAAGCGCGCTGGAGCGGCGATCGAGCGATCGAGCGAGCGGCGGCATCGCATTATGTAAGTTTTCTGTGTGAAAATTGGTCATTTGAAAAGGAAAATGGACAAAATAGTAGAAGAATAAATAAAGTACAGGCGGGAGGACGAGACTGGGTCTGGGTCTGGGGACTGAGACTGGGCTGGGTCCGCGCAGAGATAGTGGCAGTTGCATCTTCGCATGACAATGAGGCCAAGCGGCACGCAACATAGCACACGGACGACTTGCAACCGGAATTGGGTTTGGTAATCGGTATGGCAAGCAGTGTTGCCAGCAGGTCTCCGAAAAAAGGATAGATGTAGAGTATTTAGAAGCCAAAAAATCAAATCAGAAAAAGAGGTTTAAGCTAGGTTTAAAGGAGACTGAAAATAGGTTTAAAATAAGTTGAACATACAATAAATAGTTTCCAATCGAGATTCAATATGGACAAATCAAATAAGAAAAATTATCATGGGAATAAATTTAAAATAACTTAAAAAAATTGAAAGAAAATGGTAGAATAGGTTTGAAGTAGGCTTAAAGCAGATTGAAAATGGGTTGAAATTATAATTGATGGTCTTATTATAAATTAGTTAAAAGAGCCACAAATAATATGAAAAACACAAAAAAAAAACAATGATAAACTTCAATAGTTTTTTTGTTGCTTGAAATAAAAATAGGTTGTTTACAAATCTATATAAAATCTGTCAAATATGGTTTATCTTCCAAAAATAAGCTAAGATATCATTACACTATATACAAATACATATTTTGATGAGTTACCCAACAAATGTGCTCATGATTCTTTAGACTCAGTCTCTGAGACTGCGACTGAAGTCTTTCAGTCTCTAAAACCAGCAAAGGTTTCTTGACTTTTTTCAGCTAGAAAACAATTTGCTAAAAGGATCGATTTGTGCGCTAAAAAGGCTGAGCTGGCAACACTGGCAAACAGCCAACAGAGTTGACTACTGTTTCTGTTGTTGTTGCTGCCGCTGCTGCTGCTGCTGCTTCTCGTGCTCTTTGAATGCAATTGCGCAGCCGCGGCAAATTAACATTTTATGAAGCCAAAAAACAAAGGAAAATTGGAATCGAAGCAGAGAATCGTGGCTACCACGCTTACACGGCGCCGCCAACGCTGCCGCCGACGCAGCGAAAAAGGAAGGGGTAAGGAATAGCAACAACAACAACAACAACAACAACAACGACAACAATAAAGCACTTGCAGCAGAACAATGAGAGAATTGAGAATTCGGTAGCATTTATTAATTGCACATGCACCCAAAACGTGCACACACACACACACACATGTAGTCCAAGAAGAATTCTTCGCAAACCTCAGAGAGAGAGTGCTCACAGAATTCGCTCAGTGTATGCCGTGTGCGTGTCTGTGTGTGAGTGTGTGTGGGGGGTCCCTTCTATCTCATTTTCTTACCTTCTTCATGATGCCCGTCTTGCGCTTGGAGAAGGTCGTATAGCGGCGCAGCTTATTATCAATGTACTCCATTTTGATTTTGACACGCCCCTTTGTCTTCTTGCCATTGGCGGGCGGTGATTTCTTATTGGGCAGCGCATTGTAACTATCAACGCCATCGACATCAACACCGGCGCCGGTTACACTGCCAGCAGCGCAGCTATCGAGTCCCTGCAGCGTCATGCCGCCGCCGCCGCCGCTAGAGCGATGATCCTCGTAACAGTCGCTGCCGCTGCGCTTGACGCCGCGCTGCTGCTGCTGCTGTTGTTGTTGCTGCTGCTGTTGTTGTTGTTGCTGCTGTTGTTGCTGCTGATGCTGTGGACTGTGCGTTTGGCTGTTGCTCAGCGTTTGACACTGCTGCTGCTGCTGCTGCGCGGCCGTCGTTGGATTTGGACGCTGCATGGCCAGGCCCGGTCCGCCGCCGCCACCGCCACCGCCCATGCTCTGTAACAGACCGCCGCTGGGCGGGCGTACGCCAAGGGCCGAGACCGCGGGATTGCCATACATGTCCGCCTGATCGGCGAGACCGAGACCTATACTACTCATCGAGTAGTTTAGGTTGTAGCGCGAGTCACCGCGCGTAGGATCCATTCTCAGGTAAAAGTTCTCCACCGTGGAGCCGTATATGAAATCCAAGGCACCACGCGCGTCTATTATTGCCGCTGCGGCACACTTTTCTTCAGATGGTTTTAGGTTTTTAGCTTTAGTTGTGCCCCAACAACCACAGTGGCGGCTACAACAAGAGCAACAAGAGGCGGAGCAACAACAACAACAAGCGCGCGCAACAAGAACAACAACAAATGAAACGGCACTCAACAATTTGCTGCTAGCTTTTTTTTATTCCAAAAATAAACACTAAAAAACACACACAAACGCGCGCTACTGCCGTCGCCGTTGCCGTTGCCGTCGCTGCTGCCTGCTGTCGCCACTGCTGCTGCTCAGCTCAGCTGTTTACGCCGTTTGCCGTTGGCGGCGCTGCGCTGCGCACAGTTGATCAACGGAGGCGCTGCTGCTGCTGCCCGCGTTGCAGCCTAATGCTTTGTGCAATCAGCAATCAATTATTGTATATATATTTTATTTATTTATTTAATGCGATTTTATTTAAAATATTTATGCACTAATTTCTTATTGCAGCACACACGCACACACACACACGCGGCGCAAGCACGCAAAAAAACTGACAACTGGTGCTGCTAACTAACAGCAGCCTGTTGGAATATTGATTAACAGAGCCTGCTTAACAGCCGCCGCGGGTCGTGCGCAGGGTTGCGTGTGAGAGTTGTTGTGTTGAGAGCGCGCGCAAATTGCCAAATTTGAATTTCAATTTGAATTCCAGTTGCATTTGCAGTTACAGTTCAGTGTTGTGTTGCGTTGCGAGTTCAGTTTGCGTTGCACTTTTTCATTTGATAACAGTTTATTTTGTTTATTAATTTCCAATTTTGATTTTGATTTGTATTTGGTGTTGCTTGTTTTGTCTTTATTTTTTTTTTATTTTTTATGTAGTTGACTTATTTGTCTTGGAGATGCTTGGCACTTGTTTTGGTCTGTTTCGCTTTATTTGCGGATTTAATGTGGAACTGCCAAATTTGTATTGCGGCGTACTGCGCGTGAGTGTTGCTGCTGTCGCTGCTGCTGCTGCTTCTCGTGTTGTTGTTGTATATTCTATTTTCTTTTTTTTTTCTTTTTCTTTTTTCTTTTTGGTGCGTCTGACCGCCTCGAGCTAACTTTGCGATCGATTGTTGCCTTCGTTGTGCTTCAGATGGCGTGCAAATACCTAATAACAAAGCACGCGTATGGCAAGCGACGGCGCAGCGGCGTTTAGCGCGAGCACCAAACTTGGTGGCAGCAGCAACCGGTTATCGGAGCAGAGAGAGTGTGAGAGAGAGAGAGCGCGTGTGAGTGCAAGAGCGGGAGTCTAAGAGAGCGCGCTCTTTCTGCAGCAAGCTAAAGAGCGCACGCTGCGTTGCGTTGTGTTTGTGCCTGCGCTTTTATGGCTTAATTAATTAGACACGCTTTACATAGCTGAGTTTGAGTCTCTCTCTCGCACACACACACTAACTCTCTCTCTCTCTGTCTCACTCTTCCTCCCTGCCTCTCTCCCTCTCTCTCAATGCATAATTTACAGCCTTCATTTGCGCATACATCTGCCATTTGCGTGCATTCGATTGGCTGCATAGATCACTCGCTCGCTCGCTCGCTCCGCCCACAGCGCGTATACGCAACGTGATTGATTTTTTAATTTGTTCGCTGCGCGTGTTGCTTTTGAGCCGCTCTTATCAGCGCTGATTAAGTTAATTTAGGTAGGCAGGCAGGCAGGCAGTGCAGAAAAAAAAAGCGATACACTTCAACAATGCCAGGAATTCCAGCTGACCAGGGCCAATATGGTCAGCCAAATGCTCTAGAGGATTTGCCTGCTTCTACTGCCTCTGCTGCCTCAGTTGCTGCTGCTGCTCGTGTCCCTGTCGCGTTTCGAGTATTTGCGCAATGTCCTTAAATAGCCCGTTCGCAAGAAAACGCGCAATGTTGCGGGCTGGCCACGTGCATCGACTAACAGATCCAGCTCCGATCCAGCTCCGATGCTGCTGACACACACAACACAATCCATCCATCGATACACTGCTCAGTTATTGCTCCCAGTTGATATGGCAGCAGGCGGGGCAGGGTGGCAGAGTGGAGGCAACTTGCAACATCGCCGCATTCCTGGCTCGTTCCCCGCACGGCTGCAAATGGCAAACATTGCCATATCCAGGCAACTCTCCAGCTTTCCAGCTCTCCAGCTCTCAGTCTGCTGCTGCGTTGTGTGTCGCCAGCTTGTCTCTTCCGCGGAATAGGAATAGTCCAACCTGCTGCTGCTGCTGCCCGTCTGCATTTAATTAAATCCCTCCTGCCCACCTGCCCTCCCCCTTGCAATGCACCGCACTTCGAGAGAGCGTGTTCTAGCTGCCTAATGATTTAAATTAATCATAATGACTGTCAAAATAGAACGTTGTGGCTCTATATGGACAGTGCCGCAGCGGGTGCACTGCTGCAGTTACTCCTCCTCCTCCTCCAGGTCCTATTTCTCTTGCAGCTCCTATTGCTGCTTCTACTACTCCTTCTGTGGTTCCTCCTGCTGCTCCACCAGCTTCTTCTACTGTTCCTTCTGCAGCTCCAGCCTCTCCTTCTGCATCTCCTCCTACTCTTCCTCCTACTCCTCCTCCTCCTACTCCTCCTCCTCTCGCTCCTCCTGCTGCAGCTGCCCCTGCCCTCCTGGCAGCTCTTCAAACTCACACGCTGGCCACAAGGTTCTCACAGGCTGTTGAGCTAGACCAGCTCGCTGAGCTTACTAATTGGTATTGACTGTGTGCATCCACAGCCAGTGGCAGTCGCCCGCCATGCAGGGGGATGGATGACATGTAGTGATTCCTGCGCAGACTACGCCACTGTCTGGCTCCACTACGGCTGTCTATCGAGGCGAACGTCGCTGAGTCTGGCCTGATCTACTCAGACGTAGATCCCCCCGTGCACTGCCCCCTGCTGCAGTGCGTCTCCTGCCTTGAGCTGGGAACAACTTTTTGCCTGTTTCTTTGTCCATTTTCCTAGGAATTTCTCAGCATTTCTAATACTTAATTATTTGTGCGCGTTTCGCAAGCGTTTTACGTGCGTTTATTTCAGCTATGTAGGGAACAGTTCTATGCCAGATCGCAAGATCGATCCACTTATGCAATACGGAGAGAGAGAGAGAGAGAGAGAGAGGGTAGACAGGGAGCGAGAGCGTGTGCGGGAGTTCACCTTCAAACAGAAGCAGCAGCAGCAGCAGAAAACATGCATTTATAGCGGGAATATATCTTTATCTTTGACTATATCTGCATATCTGGTATTTTTAGCTTGAAAATCTGTTTGTTCCATTTACGTTCGCGTGCGTGATATTTATAGAGTTCAAAAACTTAAATTAAAATTAAATTTAACAAAATATTCAAGGAGTTTGTCGTAGCATTTTGGGAGCTGCGATCAGCGGGTGATCTAATCAATATTTTAAACCATTGGAGAGAGTTATATGAGAGATACATGTAACTACATATGATTCGAAAGAAATGTGCTCTCGAAACTCCTGCGATCAGCATGTGATCTTATTTATATTATTTTCATTATTAAGGATATATTTCTGGAATATATTAACCGAATCAAAGCTAAAGAGACAGAAGCGCAAAGTTCCTGCGATCAGTGTGTGATCTACTTAAGTCCAAACGTAATTAGAGAAAGATATATTTATATTATATATTCTTAATATTAATTAAAGAAATACAGGCAGATTGGAAGACAGGAAAACAGAGAGCAAACGATCGAGAGAAAGATCGCTAACAGTCGATTTCAGCAAATAGATATATTTCAATATATAAATGATTAATCTTAATAATAATTAGAAAGAGACGGGGATAGGTAAAGAGACAGAGAGAGTGAAAGAGCGCTCGAAAAAGTCCCTAGATCTTTCTGCGATCTTTGTGTAATCTAATTAACTCTAGCAAGCCTAAACATAATAAGAGAGAGAGAGAGTGAGAGAGAGAGGTGGAGAGCGAAATCGCCGCTCTTGCCTTTGCAGTCTCTCTCTCTCCAATTTGAACCCAAAAAAGAGACGAAATTCCTGCGATCGATCGATCGATCGTTGCTGCGATTGAAGAGCAGCCCCAAGTGATCTCTCCTTGGGCCGAGGGCAGCACATTGATTGAAATAGTTTATTTGCAGCTTCGATTTGGTAGCTCAAGACGCTGCGCAGCGCAGCTCTCCCCTCTCCCCCTCCCCTGCCCTGCCCCTGTCCGGCTGTCTGTCCCAGGGAATTGTTGTTGTTCTTTTCCTCTGCTTTTTTTTTCTTCATATTATTTGTGATGTTGGCAGCGCAGAGATAATGATGACGAGCTGCCAGCGAGGCTGCTACAGAGACGCAGTCGCAGTCGCAGCCGGAGCCCAAGGAGAAGACCAGGCTACAGTCCGATCCCGAGCCAGAGCCAGAGCCAGAGGTTGTGCCTTACCTGAAACGCCATAGAGTGCCTGCGACTGATTGGGATGCCTTGTGAGGCGACGTGCACAGAATGACATTTGTGCATTGTGCGTACAGTGGGCGCGATAAGGTTTTCTTGTGCACCGCAGAGACAGAGACAATGACAGAGAGAGAGGGAGAGAGTGCTTTGCTCTGATTTTCAGCCAAGAAACACACACAAATTAAAAATCCAACCCCAATCCCCCGTCGCACCATCGATGTCGATCGCGATCGCGATCGATCGACAGCTTCGCTGTGGAATTTTCATATGAGCGCTTGATTTCAGTAAAATTACATACTTGTAATTTTAAAATGCTGCAGCAGAAGCGAGAAAAAAATAGTAGAAGCAGCCAGATGAGGTTGAAAAACTTGAGGAATTTGAACCCCAACTCTGGTTGAGTCGTCTGTGCAGCGTCGTCGTCGCCGTCGTCTTCCACTGATCACTTACGCACATTTTATCACAGCCAGGCTGGAGACATGCAGCTTCAGCTTCGGCCAGAGTCTCTGCCTCAGCTGGAGGATTTCCAAGTCGCGCAGCCTCGCAGCAGTTCTCAATTCTCAATTCTCAGTTCGCTGTCGCTGTCGCAGTCGCTGTCGCTGTCGCAGTCGCATGACAATAAGTGGAAAAAATAAGTTACCGTTCTACGCGCTGAAATTTGTTGCGCGATCGAAAGACGATCCTATGTCTGCGCCAGCTACACCAGAGTGCAGAGCGCCACACAGCTAGCCGTAAAAAGGCCAACAGCTTGGCATATCAAATTGGAAAAGAACTTGAGATCAGTGAGATCAGTTCAAGCACAAAATCCCTATTTGCAAACCCTATAAAACGTACAACATATAGAAAGTGTGAAAAATGTTGTTTTTATAATACAATACCAACTTCTAATTGCTTTCTAGTTTTATTTAATGAATTTATAATAACTATTATTAAAAATGGCTAACAAGAAAGCTAAAACTTATATTAAATATTGATTTTTAACTTTGAAGAGTTTTCAGTCCGAAATTGTGTAAAAATCTCTAGAACACATTATCAAAAAATATATTTCATAACAAATCAACAACTTTTCAGACTTATAGTTGATAAGCGCGTGCTAGTATTTTTTGGAAACCACCCACGCCCGCTAACGCCCTTATAAAACAATATAAATCGACTTGCCAACATAACTAGTAATACAAATGAATTTAGATGTGATTGTTTAATAAATATCTAAGTTACATGTCAAAAAATTGTGAAGTTATTTATTATTTTTTAAATTACATTTTATTTTTTATTTTTGGTTTAGTTTTATTTAATTTATTTATTATTAAATAGATTAATTATTTTATATTTTATTTACTTTTTTATTTTTATTTTTGTTTATTAATTTATTTATTCTTTTCTTGTTTTATTAGTCGCTTTAAAAGGCCAACTTGCGCAGCACTGTCTCACTGCGAGTGCCTTGTGGCCTGTCTGTCTGTCCGCCTGTCTGTCTGTCCTACTGTCTGTCTGTCTGTCCGTCTGTCCTGACGATCGTCGTTGTCTCTGCGTCTGCAGTTGTTGTCAGTTTTTGCTCAGTGGCAACAGTAGCTGCAACAACAGCAGCAGCAACAGCAGCAACAACAACAACAACAACAACTATCGATCACTGGCAATCGATCAAGCATTTCGCGTACATTATCCGAGATGCGTGGGATAATTCTGTTCTAATTTGTAGCCAACGTTGACCCGAAACCCGCTAAACCGGTGACTGACGTCAGTTTTCGGGAAGTGCGCGTAATGATCGTCTCAGCGGGGTGTAGTGAGGGGGCGGGGGGAGGAGTTAGCTGGGCAATTTTCATTAGTCCAATGCGGCATGCAAAGCACGTGCAACACACAAACACACAGAGCGATGGGAAGAACGAGAGAGCGAGAGAGAGAGAGTAGGAGAGAGAGAGAGAGAAGCCAATAATTGAATACTTTAAATGCTGAAGGAAGTTCTAACTGAGCAGATCGGAAGAGCGAGTGGGCAGAGGAGGAGTAGGTGGGAAGAGGAGAAGAATAGGAGGAGGAAGAGGAGGAGGAGGAGGAGGAGGTGGCAAACCTGCTGAACTTCCGCCTGCACTTGTACACATCGCTGCGATCACTGCATGCAAATGAGACAAAGATGGGCAGGCAGGAAGGGGGAGAACCAGCTAGGGGGGCGGGCAATCAGGTGAAATGGTCACGAGCTGCTAATCGTTTTATGATTGTAGCGGTGCTTTGTTTCCTGTAACGGTAAAGCGTAACCAAGACTCGCCGCCACTGACCACAAGAGAAATGAAAACGTCGCTCCCGTTGCCCTGTTCCCAGTTCCCCTGCTGTTCCCTGTTGCATTTCTTTGCCTGGTTCCTCCTTCCCATTTCCCTACTCCCTTTTCACTGTTCGCTTTTCACTGATCGCTTTTCTCTTTTCGCTGTTCCCTTTATCGTGCTCCTTTTTTTTCATTTCCCTACTACCCTGTTTCTTCTTTTCTGTTACCTTTTCCCTATTCCCCTTTTCTCTGTTCCTCTTTGCCCTTTCCCTGTTCATTTTATCCTTTGCCTTTGTTCCTCGTTTCCTACTCCTTTTCCCTTTCCCCGCTCCCCTGCTCTCTTCGTCCTGTTCCTCTTTCTCTGCCTTTGCCTGTTCCCTTTTCCCTGCTCTCTTTTCACTCTTTTCTTTTGTTTGCCTTAGCATTTTATTTAAATTGAGAAAGAGACAGAGATACAGACAGAGAGACAGCGAGACATCGGGACAGCCACGATTTGGGAGCTGCTGCTACTGCTGCCAATCCTCAATCCTTCAGCTTATGCGTTATTCATGAGCTTCCCAAAACATTTGCGACTCCAACTCCATCGCCATCGCCAGCTCCAATTGCCAATTGCCACAAGTATCTCTCAAGCTGCAATTGTGGCAAGGGGAAGGGGGAGGGGGCAACTTGCCCACATCTGGCTTGCCTGGCTACCTGGCTACCTGCGGTTAAGTGCTTCATTGTCACCCCCAGCGCCCAATTAGACACCTGAGTCGAGGAGCTGCTGGCCACGGCTTATCGCCAGCAGCATTTGTAAGTCAGCCCATTTGTAAGTCGATTAGATGCGTAGATTCTATTTAAATCAGCTTGAAAGATGGAGAAGATCACGCAACTTTATTATGAATTTGTATTATATTGTATGTTTGCGCATTGAAATTAACTTATTTCACACACTTTTTATTTGCAATTTAAGTTAAAACTTGTTTATTGACTGCATTATGCATTTAAAGTTTAATTTCTTAGTATTTATTTCTCCTTTCTCCTTTATTTTCTATTTTCAATTATTAATTTTTTAATTTTTTTTTAAATTTCAAAAAGCCCGCCAAGTTAGTCAGCCGAAAGCAGTGTTTGTTTGCACTGCTTGCCTGACAACTAGTGAACAACAGAGGGCAGCACTCTACACTGCTTGACATACAACAAACTACTAGATGTAGTTGCACTGCTTGTTACACTGCTTGCGAATGCAAGCCCTAAAGCAGTGACAGCGTTTATTTGAGATACCCTACAATTTTTGCGCTTTTCGGGCATGCCCATGAAGGAACTAACTTGGAAATTTTACTGAACATGCTTGAAAGTACAATAAACAGTTTGATAAAGATTTGAAAACATAACGTCTACCAGTTTTTTGCGAAAGTTCGTCAAACACAGAGTTGGTTTTCCCTCTATTTGCACTTTGGACGCGTGTGCAGGCCACAATTTTCAACTTTTCTGGAAACCCTCGTGCACACACAAAGCTGCGGCTTTTCTGAAACGGAGAAAACTCGAATTTTCCATTTTCACTTTTCCGTTTTTAAGAAAACTGGCTAAAACTTTGACCCCCTGCCAAGGTCGTCGTGCACACGCTATGACCTTGTGGGGGTGGCTCATAAGGGACAAAGGAAAACTGAATCCATTTCAAAAAGCCGCATTGCGCTAGCTGCGTCCGTTTTTTTAAAGATTCAAAACTAAAATTTAAAACAAGTGGATAGCAAGCCCCACACAATTTAATACTTACTAAATATACTTTCTTCACACACACACACACTAAAAAAAAAAATAAGGGGGGGGGAAAAAATTAAAAAGGGGGGGGGGGGGGTTGTTTTTTATTTTTTTAATGAAAAGGTTGACTTGAATAACTTCTGTGTTATTGGTCCGATTGATTGTTATTTGGAAATATGTCGTATGGCATATAGCTTAACAACCAAAGCAGAACTTTAAAGTTTAATAGTTTCTAATAATCACAAATACCAATTTGCGGGGGCGGTCAAACATTTAACATAAACTTTATCTCTTGGGAAATTCAGGAACCTACATACCAAATTTGTTCTCTACTTAAAGCTAAGACCGTTGTCTCAAACAAAAAAAGGAAAAAAAAAAAAAAAGAAAAAAGGAAAAAAGGGAAAAAAAAAAAGAAATTTTTTAATTAATTTGGTTTGTTTTTTTTGATAAAAAAAAATTTTTTTTTTGGGGTTTGCCCCCCCCCCTTTTTTTTTTTTTATTATTTTTTAAAAGATTGTAATACCTTTTTAACCAAATGCAAAAAACGTTACTCGAATTTAAGCAGTGCGCGATTTTTAGGCAAATATTTCAAGTCGGTAACGCAGGGTATCACTCTGCTCCTTTTTGCACTGCTTGCTTTGAGAAAAATAAAAAAAAACATTATTTTTAATAATTTTTCTTATAATAAATAAATAAATATAAAATAAAATGTAATATATTAATATATATAATATTAAAATCTTATTTGTAATGAAGTTTGTGCATTAGTTAAAAAGATTTTCTCTTTGGGCTGGTGAATTGTTTTCTGGGAGCACAAAAAAACGTTTTTTAGAAACTTACAAATTTCTTATTAAACACTATTTTTACCTTAATAATATATATTAATTTTTAAAGAAAATGAACTAAGTGCTCTTTCCATAATTTACGCTAATTTGAATTTGAATAAACTTGAGTGAAACCAGCCCCTCCTCCGACATAAATCATTTGTTTTCCCCATAGTATATTACTTTATCAAGCGTTATCGATTTGTGATTTACACATTTCTGCTTCCAACTAATTGCAGTGTATTTAAAACACCAATAAATGGCAAAGTTCATCAACCTCTGAGCGTGGTTCTGTTTTATTTTTCGTTTTCTTGAATTTTTCTTTAGAGTTTTTCATTAGTTTATTTTGTAGTATTCGCAGTCCCCAGAAAGGGGTACCACCACCACGTTCTCTTGCCTGGCCAGCCCCGTTGATGACGCTGAGCTTTTTTTCGTCAGTAATTAATGCTGATTCCACTCGATTCTACAATGAAAGTTTTCGCTTTTCGGCGAAAACTCTTATGTCTTATGCCGCATGCAGAAAATCAAATTGAAAACAAAATTTTTCAATCGAAAGTCGCGTCGCGTCGCGTCGCGGTGCCGTGAGAATTTTCGGTGAGCTCCAGATATGCGATATATCCACACATACATATATCGATATATATAATATATGTGTATGTTTGGGATCGTATGAGTGCCCCGCATCGGGTTCATTGAGACCAGTTCGAATTCAAGGAAGTAAATGTCGCTTTTCGCTTATCGGTGACTAATAATCGTGCACAAGAAAGAACACTGCGAAAAAGGTAGCAAAAGAGGAAGAGGAAGAGAGGGAGATAGAGAGAGATAGTCCAGAGAGTGAGATAGTGTAGAAATTGCCTAGAACAGCTGAAAATTCGCATCGAATATGCTATACTCGATTCGGCAGATACTCTGCAAGTTATGATCGCCTTTCTAACACATCATATGCCAAGATTTTCCCAGATAAAATATATATGGTATTTACTTGAATAGCTAAGCAATGGGAGTTCATATTATATTTATATCGAAAGCATAAGAAACAATAGAATAGAAAATAAAGCTAATGATATATAAAAAGATAGTTTGTGTTTTATAGATTTACCGCGGAATTTCTTTACAGTTTTAGACTAAACATTTTGAAATCTGGATGCATAGGTGCACAGTCACAGATACTTCTAGAAGGTATATATTAAGCTCTTATTAAAATAGAGACAGAGAAACTGTTTATAGCCAACAATGTGAGTTAACCTATATTATAGAATGTAAAGTTTATTCCTACTTAGTTTTCTTTTAAATAATATTATGCCTTATATGTTATCCGCTTCTATTTAGCAAAAGATCTTCAAGTCATAAATAGTTGGAATGCTTAAAAAGCCGTGGGATAACAACAGAGTTTAAAATGATATAACAAAAATAATAAAATAATAATAATAAATAATAAAATAAGTCTAAAAACTAATATTTAGTAAAGTTTATAAAACTGTACTGCTTTTCCTATATAAGTTAAATTTTATATATTTTCTATAATATTCCCGCGCCCATTTACCGCCTGTGCTCGTGTCAATTGTTTTATAATCTTTAGATTTGTCACTGCATTTTTGCGTTCTAGTATTTTGGCCATGCAGAAAGAAACCAACGCTCTAGACAGCGAGACTTGAGTGCAATGAACGCTAAATTTACGGTTTATTATTGTTAATATTATTATGTCGTATTTGTTGTGCTTTTTCGTCGTCGTCGTCGTCGTTGTCGTTGTCGCTATTTGTTTTTGTTTTAGCGCGCACGCGTTGTGGAGTTCTCTCGCTTATCTGTCGTTTGCCAAAATAAAAACCAAAGCGGAGAAGAAGAAGAAGCAGAACCAGAGGCGCAGACGCATAATAAACGTTAATTATGCAGTGTAGTGTGAGTGCGGGTGTGGGTGTGCGCAGTGCACACTGCTTGCATCAGCTGCGCTTTGTTATGCTTAGTTTGCACTGCTTATCAGTTATCGATCGATCGATTGACGGCCGATTGGCACATCCAGAGGGCGTATTACAACACTGCTTGTAAGCAAAGGTGCAACTGACATTGCAAGCAGTGTGCGTGTGCGTGTGCGTGTGTGCAACAAGGAGAAGGAAGCGCTCGTTGCGCATTTGCACAACTTTTGTGCACGGTGCAGTCATCGATAACGATAGCGCTCGATATCACTGACTGATAAGCTGTCCATGCTGCAGCAATGCACGATAAGCAAACGCGCGCTCGCTTGGGGAGTCGCTGCTTATGAGTAACTGTAAACAGATGCGCACACCTTAAAACACACACACACACACACGCACAGCAACTTGACCTAAATAGAGAGAGCGAAGGAGAGAGAGCGGCGGAGAGTGCGTGGCGGCATAACAAATCGTTGCATTTAAATCAACAAAACTACGAAGCGTGCTAATTTTTATGTATTTCATAACAACATTTTAATATAAATATAAGACGCAAAAGACAACAACAACAACAACAGCAGCAGCAGCAGCCACACTATTACGTGAAAGCTTTAACAGCGGCTCAAGCTCTCTCTCTCTCTCCCCCCAGAGCACGCACACACTGTAAAGCCTGCTCTCTCGCTCTCAACATGCCTATTTGCGCTCAGTCACGCATGCGCAGCAGCGGCAGCAGCAGCAGCAACAACCACTGCACTAGCTTGCTTCTAGGCAGGCAGCAGCAGTGCGCTGTCGACGCAGATGCGGGCGTGGTGCCGCTGCGCAGCAAACGAAAATGAAAGCGAGCGCGCAAAGACACACAGCTTTTTCTCACTCTGCGTGCGTGTGTGTCATTTCGTCTCTCCCGTGACGTCACAAGCTTTCAAAGACACAAAAGACGCTGTGTCATGGGCTGGCGAAATTAGAAATAAACTAAGGTTATTGCGTATGTATGTAAAAGGTAATATTAAATGAGAAGAAAATAAATACATCACATGTTTGTGATTCACATGCAAAAGCATTGTCACAATTTCAATTTTAGTATTGCTTTTATCAATCAATCGTTTTCTTATAATTAACGCAGCGTCATTTATTTCCTTTTATTGCGCTATAATAAAAAATTCTTTGCTCTCCTCTCTCTCTCCCTCTCTCTCAATTGCAACTTGCATGCTTGCACTCCTTGCTGTTGTTGTAGTTGTTGCTGCTGCCGCTACTGTTGATTTTGGCGTTTCGTTGAGAGTAAAAGTGATTGGGAAAAACTTTTGCTTTTGCTGCCGCTGCTGCTGCTTTGGATCGTGCGCTCTCTCTGACGTGCGGTCTCTCGCGGCTTTTGTGCGCTCTCGTTGCTTGGCGCTTTGGCCTGACCAGCCGCGGCAGCAGCGCAGGCAGCACCATCCACAGGTAGTTGCTGTAAAAGCAGCGCAGTTAACGTCGTCATTTTGGGGCTTTTATGGCGCTTCGCCTCTCTCTCTCTCTCTCTCTCTCTCTCTCTGCTCTTCGTGTGCGCGCGTTTGCAGGCGTCTGTCTGTGTGTGTGTGTGGTGAGTTGCTTCTTGCTGTGTGTTATTATTTTTTCGGCTGCGCTGCGTCTCATTTTCTTTGCGCGCTGCGCTGCCCGCCGCTTGCTGCTGCTGCGCCAAAGACTTTTTGTCACAGTTACAATTTACCAATTGTAAGCGGCGGACGCGAACGCAGCAGCAGCAGCAGTCACAGCCACAGCCACACAGGAGCTGTGCGCACTTCTAATACAAAACGCTCAGCATCGACGCCGACGTCAGCAGCAGCAGCCGCAGCGTCGTTAGCTTTGTAAATAAAGAAATACACGCGCATATAAAATCGGTTGCATCACTGGCGAAGCACTTCAGTCGCTGAATCGCGTGCGTGCAGGCAACACACACAACTGGCGCGACAACAACAACAAAAATAAATAAAATAAAAAACAATAACAAAATAACAGTGAGAAAAACGCGCAAATACAGTGACAAAAAAAAATTGAGAAAATAAATAAAAAGTTAGAAAATTTGAAGTAAATTAAATTTTTGTGCGTGGTGACTTTTTAAAATACCAAATATAGCAGCAAATAATACTACAATACAAAAATTATAATTTAAAAAAATTGTGTTTTTAATTTGAAGAAAATAAAATAATTTTCAAAAATACTAAATACTGCAAGCAGAATATACTGAAATACTGCAATGCAATGAAAAGCGTGTCGTGCAGCCACTGCCAAAGAACAGTTTACCTCAAGCGGCGCCGCTAGGTGGCATTTATCGATAACATCCGAGAGTTTACCCATCCCAAACCCCCCACAATCCCCCACAAAGGACACAGAGAAGGCATCAAAATTTTACCCTCATTCGCACAACTCAAAATGCTGAACATGGAATCGCCCCAGATGTACGCGGATGCGGTGCAGTCGACGCTGGCGCAGCTGGAGCTGAAGAAGCAGCAACCGCAATCGCAGCAGTCGCTGCCGCAGCAGGCGACCATAGGCCAAATTACGCTGACGGCGATGTCCAGTGCACAGCAGCAACAGCAGCAGCAACAGCAGCAGCAGCAACAGGTGACAACCGATGCGAACAACAACAATGCGACAGTGCAGGATGCTGCATTGCTGGTGAAGCAGCACGCGATGCAGCAGATGCAGCAGCAGCAGCACAACAGCAGCAGCAACAACAACAGCAACAACAACAGCAGCAGCAACAACAACGGCAACAACAGTCTGCTGCAGAAGCACATGCTGCAGCAATACAACGCACAGACCGAACTGGATGAGCTGACCACGCAGGAGATCACACTGGATCTGCAGCATTTGATCGATGATCAGTTTCGCGATACGGAGACGTTGGGCATCTTCAGTGACATGGTGACCAGCCCGGGTGGTCTCTCGGCGACATTGCCACCCAGTGGCATGGTCAGTGCTGCAGCCAAAGTCTTGCAACAGCAGCAACAGTCGCTGGCACGTCAGCAGCAACAGCAGCAGCAGCAGCAACAGCAACAGCAGCAGCAGCAACAGCAGCAGCAGCAGCAACACTCGTACGGACGTGCTGCCCTCGCCTACATGCCACAGGCTGTGCACTCAAACGCCACCTACAACTCGCATCACTCCAGCGATGAGAACAGCTCGGTGGGCAGCGACAGCAGCAGCACCATCAAGGAGGAGCCCATCGACCCGGAGTATCGCCGACATTTGCAGGAGTCGGTGAGCAGCCAAGCCGCTGCTGCAGCGTTGTTTGGCAACAGCAATGGGTTGTATGGGGCGTATCAGAGCGGCAGCAGCAACAACAGCGGGGGCAGTGCCGGCAGCAACAGTGGCAACGGCAACGGCAGCAGCGGCAACAACAACACAGCAGCAGCAGCAACACAATTCACCAATCTGACCACAGCGAATGTGCTGGCGCATCACAATCTGCCGCACTTGACGGTTAATACAGCGCAACAGTTGCTCAAGCATCACAGCAAGTTGCAGGGACAACATGCACATCAGCAACATGCACACCAGCAGCAGCAGCAGCACGGGGGTCAGCATGCACATCAGCAACATCGCAAGCACAGCAACAAGCATGTGGACAAGGGCACCGAGGAGTATCGCAGGCGCAGGGAGCGCAACAACATTGCGGTGCGCAAGAGCCGCGAGAAGGCCAAGGTGCGCTCCAAGGAGGTGGAGGAGCGTGTCAAGACGCTGCTGAAGGAGAAGGACGCACTGATGCGACAGCTGAGCGAGATGACAAACGAGTTGTCGCTGCACAAACAGATCTACATGCAGCTGATGAATCACACCAATCCCGAAGTGAGTCGCGTCTGTCGGAGCTTTCTCAACACTAACGAGCACGCGCTGTAGCCGAAGCGGTAGCAGAAGCCGAAGTTGAAGCAGGAGCCGAAGCAGGAGTCGAGGCTGCAGCCGAAGTCAAAGCCGAAGCAGGAGTCGAAGCTGACGCAGGAGCTGAAGCAGAAGCTGTGGCCAAGGGCGAAGCAAAAGCTAAAGCAGCCGGCTGCAGCCGAAGCAGAAGCCGAAGCCGAAGCAAGAGCCGCAACCGCAGCCGATGCAGAAGCCGAAGCAGGAGCAGAAGCCGAAGCTATTGTCGCGCAGGCTTAGGCTCAGCTACAGCTGTGTGTGATTCATTGTGAACGACTGAGCGCACTGAGCTGCTGAGAGAGCAGAGAGCAGTGCGTGCATGTGTGTGTGTGTGTGAGAATGCTGTGTGCATGTGTGTGTGTGTGTGTCTGTTGTGTGTGACTGAGCAAGGACGCGTGAGTCGTGAGCTCGTAAAGCAAAACTATCGCACTAAGTTATCGATAACTGTATATAAACTGCGAGCTAGCCTAAGTCTTGTTTAGCCTAACTTCTCTCTCTCTCCCTCTCTGTCTCTCTCTCTCTCTTTTACAACTCTTGCTATCTCTATATGTTCTACCTCTATATATATATATATGCTATGCTGCCTGCGGCATTCCTCATTTCTCTCTCTCTAATTGTACATTCTTTCGTTTGGCTGGGCAACTCTATTTAATCTATCGATTGTTATCGCTTCATTTATCGCTTTTCTACATTGTACTTAATCTTAGTGAATTGTAAAATACTTTGCACATTTTGATACAAAACCTTATATATCGTATAAGTTAAGCCAAAGAAAAAGTTGAATATTTATGTAAAGAATGAAAATGAAAATGAAGAAGGCACCTCCCCCCGCAGCGCATGTGCGCGCGTGTGTGTGTGTGTGCGTGTGTATAAATATACATATAAGGCGTGCAGGAAAGAAAACAAAAAATACAAAAACACAATAAAAACTATTTATAAATATTATATTTAATTCGAATTATCTTATATACTTACAAAAACAACAACAACAAGAACATCAGCAACAGCAACTCTGGTTTGCAGCTCGCACTCTGTTACTGCTTTGCCACGCCCCCAACTTCCCCCACACACACTTTAGCAAATCTATAGCTTTAAGCTAAGTCCAACTCGTATCGCTTTTGTTGCACAGGAATAACTTAAAGAAAAAAAGAATCGTTTATAATTGTTATCTAGCTAATTCTGGGACTGCGACTGGGACTGTAAGACTGCAGAGGATCCTCAGTACCCGCTTCCCCCAACATGGTAGGGTGAACAATTGAATATGTTAATGAAAAAAGGAAAAAAGAAAAAAAAAAATAAATAAATAAAATAATCACAGACAGAATAACACGCTTTAGAAGAAATGCTATTAATTTGTAAGGCCAACGCAATGTTCTCATTTTAATTTATAATCTTAAAACGGAAAAGAAACACAACACACTGTAAAGCTAAATACATCTACATATACATACATAAATCAATTTTAATAAAATTTGTATAGAAAAAAAGAGTAACACAGAGTTTTATTATGTTTAATTAATCATATACAAAATATTTATAACATCATTATTTCTTTGTTATATTATTTTCTTACGTGCCTTCTTGCAGGTCTTATTTTATAAACAATTTTTATACTCTATTTAAGCTACTTGAAGTTTATGCGAAATTTAGGAACTCTGTAGAGTTCTGTTCATGCCTAGACACGGCCACGGATCATGTCGACCCAGAGGCGTTTGCCAAAAAAAAAAGGGGGAAGGCGCGTCAAGGTGCAAGCAACGTCTGCCGATGGGTCGACGATAGCGACAGCGACAGCGACAGCGACAACACGATCTATGGCCTGCCAGGCGCGACAAGTTGCCCCGCCGCAGGGTTGCAGAAGGTTGCGGAGGGTTGCACACGGGGGGTAGGAGCCGGTACAGTCCACTCGCGCGTTGACACAATTTTGACAGTAAGACAAACCCGAAACGAAAAGCAAATTAATAAACGACAAGCAGCAAATGAATGCAACAACTAAAAGAGACAAATTAACGCGCAGAGAAAGCCAAACAACAGCAACAACAACAGCTGCAACAACAACAACAACCACAGCAACAACTGAAATGCATTGTGGCCCTGGGCAGATAATCACTTAAAAACTCATGGGCTAAGCCCTTTTTGGAGACCTGAGGCTGGCCCTAAAAAAAAAAATTAAAAACAAAAAAGCCAAAAAAGTAAAAAAAAGAGAGAGAAGAAACGTTTGCTTAGTTAAGCCGACAGTCGTATACTCTATCCATATGCAGACTTTATGCTAAGAAAGAAAAGGAATTTATCAAGCAAGTATGCTGTATTTCTAGTAAGATTCAAGCCAAAAAAATCCTGCAGAAATCTAAAAGGAACACAAATATGTGAATAGTTTTGATATGATATAAAGTACAGAAAGTTTTACATGGCAACCCCTTAAGCCAAGGCTCTGAAACTCAGCATGGATACTCTTTAACATCTCTACTTTACTATGTCATGTCTTTTAAATGATTTAAGATTAGAAATTGTAAGAAAAATAAGAATTAGTTGAGGTATATACAAACTGGAATTGAAGATCTCTCTCTCTTCCTCTATATCTTTTTTTGTGCGTAACATACTGCTGCCAGTAAGGTATATGCCCTATTCAAAGTGTATAATTAAAAAAAGTAATATTTAACTTTCATTTGTGCGTAAAACTTGTCTAGGCTAGGGTTACCCTAAGCTCTCTATGGGTTGCTGCATTGTTGCGCCTTTGATTGATGACAGCTAATTGCAGCCTCCGATTGCACTCGCAGGCAAGCACGCTACAAAAAGTGAAATTGTTTGTGTGGGAGCTACCTTCCTCTCCCCATCTCTCTCTCTCTATCTCTCTCCCTCTCTTGTGGTCTCTCCTCCCATGTCAAAACGTGACTTTGATAAGGATTCTAAGCGGCTTAAGTGAAAGCGGAGCGATCGTAGCAACAGTTCCCTGTCTATCTGTCTGCCTGCCTGTCTGTCTTTTTATGCTCTGCTCCTCTATGGGGTGTGCCAACAAATTGATGCTCAATTACAGTTAAACTAGGCGCCAAGCACACACGCACACACACGCACGCGAAAGCGGCAACAGGGCGTATGAGTTATGAGCGGCATGTGATAAATTCGCAACAAGCGGCGCATAAATTCATTTCGCATGCCGCATATATTCGTATTTTCAGATCTTTTCAGTTTTTAATTAAGGCAGAAGAGAGCGAGAGAGAAAGAGAGAGAGCTAGCAAAAGTAGGGAAGGGAAGAGCATGATATTTAAGAGAAGATCTTAAAAGATCACCCTCAAGTAACTACAGCATGTATTTTGAGCAAAGATTGTAATAGTTAATGATAAAAGAGTTGGGGAATGTAGGAGAGAGAAGGGGGAAAAACGATCTTCAAGAACGGATCTAAGAAGATCACCCTCAAGTTATTAAGACATGCAGCTTAAGAAGGACTTGGAAAATAACTTGGGAAAGCCGGTAGTAAAATAAAGAGAGAGAAAAAAAGAGAATGATCTTCAAGAAAATATCTTAGAAGATAATTCTCAAAGAATTTCAGCTGTAGCTGAAGTAGAGCTTGTAACATGGTAAGAGCTGAGGAAGTGCCAGCTTGAGAAGATAAAGGACACAAGACGCATAAAAGATTAAAGCGAACGATCATCATCAAGTAATACAGAACTCAAGTGACACTCTTGGTAAAGATCTTCCGGGTGAAGTAGGATCTGCCAGGTAATCGTTACCGAATTCCTAAGACTAACGCTGCTCCAGTTTAGAGAGCATCCAATACGATTCCCAACCCTCTCTCATCTACCTTCTTTCATCTTTCATCTTTCACACTTCGCGCTCTCAATCTCAATTTCAGTTTCAGTTTCGTTTTCATTTTCAGCTCCGACTGCATCACATTTTTATCATAGCTGCCCCAACAACAACAACAACAACAATATAACTATAAACTATAACGGAAAAAAGTGGGTTACTTCATTTCATTTTCTTGCTTTTTCAAGCTACCAATACCGATCGCCCCGCAGCACGCTCCCTGCTCGCGTTCATCTCTGCATCTATCGGTCTATCTTTTTTTTAGCACAGATTGAGTAATAGTTTGTTGCTGATGTTGTTGTTGCTGCTGCTGTTGTTGCTGCTGCTGCTGCTGCTGTTTGGTTTATATTTAAAGCCGATCCTCGTCGTGCACGTCTCGAGCACGTCTCCCGCCGCTCTGGAGATCGCTAGACTCGGCTCAGCGAGTTGATCGTGTGGCCAACTGCTGCGGCAAACGTGGTTTCACTTTCTATGCCGCTGACTTTTGCTATCTACCAACAACAGCAACAACAGCAACAACAGAAACAACAATAACAATGAGGCCGTCAAGCATCCAGCAACAGCAACGTCTCAGACTGTGACTAGTAACAGAGAGTGCTCTAGTCGGGCATGCACGACTAGGAGATACCGAAAATTGTATGAAAATGTTACTTGCTTTTAAACAATATCTAGTGAACCAATTTTACTATCTTAAACTATTTTAGACCTATTTTGAACGTATTGTAAACCGTTTTTAAACCTATTTTAACCCTATTTCAATTATTTGAATCCATTCTACTGTTTTCTGTTCTGATATATCAAATCTATAGTCATTTTAATTCAAGCCTTTTAAAGCCTAATTTAGCCAGTTTTTAGACTATTTTAAATTATATTGTAATGTATTTATATTTAACCTATTTTAGGCCTATTTAAAAAATATTTTAAACCTATTTCAAACCTTTTTTTCAGTTGTCTATCTTGTTTTATTGTTTTTGGTCCTTTGTTGTATTATTATAATATTGTAATGAGTTGTTCTGTTATGGTGTAAAATTTTTGGGTAGAGTATGGTAGCTTAATTTATTAATATATTAACGCAGTTTCTACTCAATTATGTTAAGATTTGTTTATAATTTGAACTGCCATGTGGTATAAACTTCTCTCTCATTCTGCATTTACTTTGCAGTCGTGCATGCTTTGTTGCTTTGTCAGCTTATTCCAGGGTATACCAACATTAACGGCGTTGGTCTGTTCACCTCTTTTTTTCCCCGAACAATGCTTTGACTATTTTCTTTTCGACGGCCCCAACGAGCTACTGCTGCTGCGTCTCTCCGAGTGTGCATCTACTCTATGTATCTGAGTGCGGGTCTCTTATGTAATCCCAGTTGCTTGTTGTTGTTGCTGTCTCTGTTGTTTTTGTTGTTATTGTTGTAAGAGATGCCTTTTCTTTTGTAGTGCGACTGATGACCAAGTTAAGATATTATGTTCGTTATGTTGCGCTTATTAACGTGACCTACAAAATTTGTTTTGCGTTCGGCTTTGTTGTTGTTTTTCTTGCTTAAACGATTTTCCACCGTTATAAATCAAAGGTAAACGCAAAAATAGAGACATCTCTCTCTCTTTCTTTCACTCTCTGAATTTTCCCTTTTACTCTTAGACTGCCCCCTCGAGCGGGTTACGCAATACGGCATCGCCATCGCCATCGACTGCAATTCCCGAGATCGAATTCACTTTTGGGGCTCATTCGGGCAGCACAAAACTTAAAAAGAAAAACAATAGCAGCTTTATTTAAGAAAACATTTGCACTTAAATGTGATTCGGAGTCTTCGATCTTCACAAAGAGCGCACATTCTTGAGACAAGACGATTCAGGGATGTCTGTTTGTGTGAACATCTATAACTCAGAGCCTATAAGAGGTAGGGCTATGAAATTTAGTGACAATATATCTTAATATTTCTCACAGATTATGATGTATATAAAACATTGCCACGCCTACTTCCGCCTCTGTATATATACTATAAAGTGCAAAAAACGCATGCCGAGTCTTGGAATTAGTTGTTCCACCTCTCTAACGCCCCCTCTTAGTGAAATATATTATATGTGACACTACAACGAATATTTTGATACACTTCAATGCGCAAAGGCATCAAGAAAGTATGAAAAATCAATTAAAAATATATTAAAAATAAGTAAACTATCAAAATATTCCCAATTTTATTAACCCCCTTTTATTATCTGCTCCTGCCTGCCCCACATACATAGTACCTGCTGCCTCCAGGCAAGGGCAGAGTAGAGCGACAAAGAAAATGAAAAAGAAGAAAAAAACTGAATCGAAAATCTCAAGCACTCGCCCAGAGACCCATTGGCCTACTTTCCCACTAAACTGTAGGAAATACAATAAAAAAATAAAAGAAAATACATATACATATGTTAGAAAATAATCTCAAAACATACACAGAGGGTGTGCGTGAGTGTGTGTCTGTGTGTGTGTGCTGCTAATCAACAAGCACAGTGTGCGTGTGTGTGTTGGTGCGGCAAAATTTACAGCGCGCCCTTTTGAAAACTTCTTAAAAACCAAAAAAAAAAAAAAAACTCGCACAAGTCGCGCGCGCGCTATTTTCATTTTTCAGCTGCGCGTTGGCGTCGCCGTCGCCGCTTTATCAATCTGCTCGCTGGCCGGCAGCGGCAGGGCAGCGGAGGAGGGAGGGTGTTAACTTATCTTAGGGCAAGACCCGCCGCACGTCGCAGAGAGAGAGAGAGAGAGAGAGAGATGGGCGTAGGGCCCCCAGCTACAGGGCCCCAGGCACGGACCCAGACCCCAGACACTTGTTGCAAGCGAACGAGCAGCACAAACAACAAAAATTGACCCAATTTTCAAATACAAGAAAAAAAAATGGATATGGCATACAATTTTTACAATCTACAAACAACACACAATCACAAACCTACTACATAAGAGTGAGAGAGAGAGGGAGACGGAGTCACACAGATACAGTACACGCAGGCTACAAAGAAACCTAAATACGTTCGAGCCTTGAATAACTTCTAGTTATTAGTCCGATCGGATTAAGAAATTTGGAGAATTGTTGTTAATATGGCATTTATCATTATCTTTATATTTTATTGTTTGCTTAAAAAAAAAAATTAAAAAACTTACTGCTTGGCATTGTTAGGAAAAAAGGTGTCTGCTTTTAATAGCTGAGTTGTCTAAAAAAGACGACAGGGACAGACGACAGACGGACAGACGGACAGACGGACAACAGACGGACTGTTTTTATTTTTTAAAATTTTTTTTTTTTTTTTTTTTTTTTTCCTCTTTTTTTTTTTTTTTTTAATTTTTTTTTTTTTTTTTTTTTTTTTTTTTTTTATTTTTTATTTTATTAAAAAAATATTTTTTAATAAAAACAACAAACAAAAAAAGGGGGGGGGAAAAAAAGAAACACAAACACCCCCAAAAAAAACAAAAAAAAATAAAAAAAAAAAAACAAAAAAAAAAAAAAATTTTTTTTTTTTTTTTTTTTTTTTTTTTTTTTTTTTTGTTTTTTGTTTAGTGCTGTGCTGCCCCAAAAAGGGCGAGAGAGAGAGAGAGAGGGAGAGAGAGAGGGAGAAGGGCAGTTTCTGGTGCAGCAGAACAGCAGAATTCACTTTCAATTCGAAACAAATGTAGAAGAAGTACGAGAACCAGAACCAGAACCAGAGCAAGAACAATATCACATAGTTCGCTTGACTTTGGGCTAAGTAGGTCAGCAGCTGTAGAGGTGTAGAGAGAGAGAGAGAGAGAGAGGAGGAGGGGGGGATGAAACATCGAAGATTGTCTAGGGGGAAATGGGAATGAAAATGTTATGGGGAATGTGCATCTGGATCCGTTTACAAGGCGATGACGGGCAGCAGTGTCTATGATTCTTCGCTTGAGGCATTCTCTGTTCTTCAAAGGGCCCCCAGACAGATACTACGGGCTACAGGCTACAGGCTGCTGTTAAGTAGGTCAGCACCGGCAAAAGATCGGCCAGATCAGTTTCATGTGCATGTTTTCACGATCACATTAAAAGCAGCTGATCGCCAGTAATGATACAGCTGCAATTAGTCGGCTAAAAATTGGGAGCCAGAAGAATTAATAGTATATGATCAGAGAGAGATGGAGTAAGAATATAATGCAGAGGCAGTATAAAACAAGATTGTACTTAAATTTGAGCAGAACTCCTAAGTGCAAGAACTAATTATGCTATAACACATTATATTAACTCTACCCCACAAGCTTTACTGACTGAATTTAAGGGATTTCTTCATATATATTACTTATATTATCAGGAGTTAATTACTATATATCATAAATAGCTAATGAATATTAATGAATAATGAATATAATATATTATAAATAGTTAATGAATATTTTTATGATTAATCAAAAAATGTTGAGCAAATAACGATAGCTTACATATACGAAAGTTTCCACATTAATGAATGCTATATTCAAATATTTAGTTACCTAGCTTAAAGAAGTGCGTAATAGGTTTCCCAGAATATATATCGCATAAAACTTAAATTGATGTTACTTTTATGTTGCGGTGCACCACAGCACGTGATACTATGAAATACATAACGTCATAAAAAGAAATACTTAGAAAAATTACAAAAAATTTAAATCGAAATGTCTATCAATAAGTGTAAACGTAATATGGGATCGAACATGTGATTGATTTTGACTTATTAATATCAGAAGATTAAAAACTATAATTTTACCCAACTGAGATTTGCTGGTGATCGTTAATATATTTAATCTATATACTATGATTTACTTTTGAATTTACGCCCTGCAAGGGTATAAAATTGTTGTACTAATTAATGCAATTTGCATTTCGTTGCCAACCTCTTCGCCATCCTCCTCTCTACCCGCTTATCTATTCTAATAATAGCCCAGAATAGAGAAGGGTTTTGTCTCTTTTCTTTCTCATTCTTGCCCAAAAGAGAAGGAAAGAATTTGTTGCCAGAATTTATAATAAAATGGAACAATAAATGAAATAAATTTGAATCTATTTAGTATAGTCTCGTGGTGCATGCAAGTGAATATATTATATGAATATCATATATTTAAAAGAACTATGCCAAGATCTGAGCAACTATGGGTTTTTATTTATAATTCATAGATTTATTATTATTATAATTTTGTTGTAGTCTCTCTTAGCACATTATAATGAAGCCAAATGCAGTTACTGGAGCCCGGATATATAGAGATAGAGAGAGAGAGAGAGAGGAGGAGAGCTGCGAAGACACATTAACATCTTTTACGTAACTGACCTACGTAGTTCGACTGCTTAACGGGAGTTACGTAATGCCCAAAAACGTTGTCTCACACACACTCTCTCTCTCTCTCTCTCCCTCTCTGTTCGTACTGCACATCCCAACGCCATTCATGATTCTAATGGGCAGGCCGTAGTATTATCAATCAGACCCCCAACCCGACCCGATCCGATCCGAATCGACACGTCGATCCCCCCGTGCCATGGGGCGTATGCGCAACAACAACAACAACAAGTATACGATCCGATGCGCTCAGCGTTACAATCACATTTCAGATTTGTTTGCTTCTACTATTTTCATTTTTCTTATAATACTCTTTCTCTGCTTGGGGTATATGCGTGAGCACAGACATTGCATTAGTTCAGCTATGAGATCATTGGCAGAACATATCTCAGAGTGTGTGAATTACTTAATATACATATATTTAATATTTAATATTTATATTTATTTTTATATTATATTTTCTTTATTATATTAGTGTATTTGGCTAGTCGACTTTCGAGCGATAGCTTATGCCCTGCTTGTGGTACGTCTTCCGCATTTTCGGGTCACATGCGTGTGGTTTGTCTAGTCCGCATTTTGATTGGATTGGGGTGTGTTTGTTTCGGATTTGTGTGTGCTGTGAGTGTTGGCTATGTGTGTGTGTGTGTTGTGTGTGCGTGACAAGCGTATGTCGATTACGCGGCCTTGAAAGTGAAAAGGTGTCGAGCGAGAAACTTTCGCTTTTCGTAGCCCGCGACTCTACCACAGTCACTATGTATGTGTGTGTGTGTGTTTGTGTGTGAGCACCTTCCGCTGCAGCTGTGTAGGTGTGCGTGTGTGTGTGTCTGACTGCAGAGACAACTCTCTGTGTTCGCTGACAAGCTTAAAGTGCAAATTTAAACAACAATTAAACGGCGCGCCAATTCTGGCACCTCTCTCGCACTCGTAGCACCGCGTAGTACCCCCTGCTAACCCTGCGTAGCCCCCGCCTAGTACCTTCCCACTTCATCTACGCTGACTGACTAACAAATGTCAGGCAACACCCACGTGCAGCAGTCGCTGCTGCTGCAGCCGAGAATTGCACTCTCTTGAGGGCTCCGCGGTGTGTTTCTCTGTCTGTCTGTCTGTCGGTCTCTCTGTTTGTCTATCTGTCTGTCTCTCTGTGTGTCTCTCTGTCTGTCTCTCTGTCTGTCTATCTGTCTGTCTCTCTGTCTGTCTGTCTGGCGGTCTCTCTGTTTGTCTATCTGTCTGTCTCTCTGTTTGTCTGTCTCTCTGTTTGTCTGTCTTTCTGTCTGCTTGTCTGTCTGTTTGTCTCTCTGTTTGTCTGTCTGTTTATTTATCTGCCTCTCTGTCTCTGTGTCTGTCTGTCTGCCCCTTTGTCTGTCTGCCTCTTTGCCTCTATGGCTGTTTGTCTCTCTATCTGTCTTGTCTGTCTGTCTGTCTGTCAATCTCTATTCTGTCCCTTCTGTCTGTTTCTCTGTCTGTCTCATCGTCTGCCCTTCTGTTTGTCTCTCCGTCTGTATGTATGTATGTCTCTCTGTCTGTCTGTCTCTCTGTCTGTCTGACTCTGACTGTCTGTCTGTCTGTCTGTCAGGACCTCTGTCTGTCTGGACCTCAGTCTGTTTGACTCTGACTGTCTGTCTGTCTGTCAGGACCTCTGTCTGTCTGGACCTCAGTCTGTCTGTCTCTCTAGAATATCTCCTTGTCTGTCTCTTTGTCTGCCTGTCTCTCCGTCTGCCCTTCTGTCTGTCTCTCTGCCTGCTTCTCTGCCTGTCTCTCCGTCTGTCTGCCCTGTCTCATTTGCATAAAATCTGCCTAGTCAAAGCTTATAGCTAAATTGTCTGGTCAAACAGTTAACTGGCAACACTGGCAACTGGCAACTGGCAAGGGGGCAACACTGGCAACCTCATTTCATAAGCAGTTGCAGTTAAAAAACATTTTTTGGCAATTAAATAGCTGGGCGGCCCATTATATAAGGCAGTACGTAAGCAAACACACACACACACACACACACACACGCACAGTTAGAGATTTAATTGTTTTAACTATCCGTGCAAGTATTACATAGTATATTTAAACATTTCTGTCTTGTTTTGTTTTTTTTTTCTTCGTCTAGTCGCAGCTATTACAAAATAGCTACCAAAAACCTAAACTAAGTCATTTCATTAAGCCCATTTTCCGACAGAGAGAGCAACAAAAAAGAGAAGAAGAAGAAGAAGAAAGATGAATAAATAAAATACAGTTCCGTTAACGGTGCTTAATTATGCATACGCAAAAGCGTTACGCGTTAAGCCAAAAAGCCAAAGCTCACAGGCCCAAACAAGGCGACAACAGACATGCAGATACATAGATACAGAGATACAAGATACAAGAGATACAAGAGATACACGAGATACACGGGATACTCGGGGAGACAATGAAGATAACCTGCGACGACATAAATATGCTTATAAATACGATGCCCACGTCAAATCACAATTCGCGTAATCATAAACCCGAAAGAAAGAGGCAGGAGTGAAGGGAGACAAAGACAGAGAGAGAGAGAGAGAAGAGAGAGAGGCAGAGACAATGCCAGCTAAACGTTGCTAAACTCGTTTCCGATTCCGATTCCCAAATGCGATGCTGTGTGTGCGTGTGTGTGTGTGTGCCAGTTACATGAACTACATTTATCGAGATCGAAAGATGCTCGCGCTCGGAACCAGTTTTGTTTAAACCGGAACTAGCGCGCATAACGGTACACGGCACCGGTGCTCAATGGGCTCAGCGATGACTCTCCCAACTGCGAGCACCACACACACACACACACACACACACACACACAACTCTCACTCTCACTCGCACACAGTGGGCGCCGATTGTCTTCTTCTGCTTCTGTTGTTGGCCTGGCTTTTGCCTCTGCTTTTGCATTATTCATCCGCATTTCGAGGCATTTTCAAAGTCTTCCTCTTGACCTTGGACTCGGCACAGCAGCAGCGGCAGCAGCAGACTTGGTAACTTGTCGCCGTCGCCGTCGTCGTCGTCGTCGTGGTGGAAAGCAGCGCCAAAAGCGTGTGCCACAAAAGAAAGTCAAACCACTTTTACTTTCAAGCGCAGCCGGCGAAATGAGGCAATGCCTCGACTCGGCTTAGCTTGGCCTGACTCGACTCGACTCGGCTTAGCTTGACTTGGCTTGGAGACTGGACTGGCTCAGACCTGGCTTGGCTCGGTTACTACGCCAGATCTTGTCGCGTTGCCTATCGTAAGGCGCCAGATCACGATGCACTACTGGATAGGTCAGCAAAGGTAATTGATAAAGAGAAATGATCTCGATCCCTAATTTAATGTATTGCTCTGATTATCGCTTAAATGCATTCCTACAAATTTCATTTAATTTCTTCGTGTGGATTGAACTAGTCTGCAACCTTTATAACACCTTAAATCATATTTTTATACCCTTCACCCATAGGAAACGGAATTAAAAGGAATTCTTCACTTCTATTGAACACTGACTGACTCCCTGACTGACTCCTGTTTGACTCCCTGACTGACTCCCCGTTTGATTCCTTTACTGACTCTTACCTGACTCTCAAACTGACTCCCAGACTGCCTAACTGACATCCTGACGGACTCCCTGATTAACTCCCTGACTGTCTCCCTGACTCTCTACCTGCCTGTAACCCTGATTGATTATTTTAATGACTTCCCACCTCACTGACTGACTCTCTGCCAGCTTCTTTGCCTGCATCTCTGTCCACCTCTCTGCCTATGTACCTGCCTGTCTCTCCGTTTGTATGAACTCATATAACTCGGCTATTATAAGAGTTAGATCAATCAAATTGGGCATATATGTTCTTGTATGATATACGCAGAGTATGTTTTATTAAACGTTAAGATACTAAGTAAAGAACAGTCATACAATTATTATTAGCTTCTTCGCATAGTTTATTTAGTGAATTATTAACATTAATATTATTATTAATATTATCTGTTATATTGCCAATTGAGGTAAACTCTTTGGGGATATCATGTATAGTTTATGTAATTTACTATATGTACAATATATTACGTAAGCTGTGACAGGTGCAATATAGTCGGGTGGGCCCTGAGCTATGAATTTGAATAATTCTCAAATTGGTTAACAAAATAAATCCACAGGCTGGGGGCATGCTGCGTTTTGGGGCGCCACTGTGCAACTGCAGTGCGAAACAGGTCGCTGAGTGAGCAATGTGAAAAGGAAAACTGTAGAAAGGAAATTGGAAAAACAGAAAAAAACACACACACAGACAGAAAACCTGAACTCAAGTGTTGAAGTGTCTTGAACAAACAAACAAACAAACAAACAAGAAACAAGCAACAACAACAACAAAACAGAAACAAGTACAAAGCCGACAAACAAACAGGGGAGAACGACGACGACGACGATGGACAGGTAGAGCGTATGGGGGATCAGGTACATGGAGAGACTGCGTCTGACAGCGGGAACTGTGGGGCAGCTTGGCAACTTGGGAGACTGTCTGCCTGCCTCTGCCTCCGCGCAGGGGTGTAGTTAGGCAGGAAAGAGTGCAAGGGGGGCGTGAGTAAGGGGGTGCTGCATGCTAACATGTTTTCAAAAAATTTTTATTTATTTATTTATTAAACAATACGACAGCAATAACTAAACTCGTTTGTCGTTCGTAGTCGATGTTGCTGTTGTTTATGTTGCTGTTGCTGTTGTTGTTGTTGTTGTTGTTGTTGTTGTTGGTTTTCGCATATTTACTACACACACTTTGGGCCGAGGAACAAACAGAAACAGAAACAGAGACAGAGACAGAAACAGGCACAGCAAACGTGCTTTATATGCATATGCATTATAAACCTAACTAAAAAGAGATAGAGATGTAGATAGAGAGAGAAAAAGAGAGAGAGAGAAAAGAGAGGGGTATCTTTTTAGGTTTTAGTTGACAGGCAGGTTACATCATTTTACCGTTATGCGTATGACATTAATTCGCATGCGACGTCAGCCACAAATTAATTTAATATTCATTTTCGTATTCATATACGTATTCAAATTCGTATTCGAATTTAATAGTCGTTGCTCTCCACCTTTGCTGGCGCATCCCTCTCTCTCTCTCTCTCTGCTTTTCGAGCCATTTGTGCCCACTGTGCACCTACTACACTACACTATCTGCCTTGTCACGCTACCGTGGTTCTTGTGGCTTGCAAAATCTTAACTAAGTATTTGCTCAATATTTTCCATTTCCTCAACAAGTGCCGCTTTTCGAGGCACTGACTGAGCCACAGCTGCTACTGCAGCGGCCGAGGCAGTTTTCCTTTCGCTTTCATTGACGCGTGAAGTGGCCCAACGTAGCACAGGAATCGTAGCGTAGTCTATAGTGGGAATATACTATATAGAGTTCTTGGCATTTTCAATACCCTAACTGGGCATAAGTAATCCCTAAACGATAGTTGCGTAGAGAAAGATCATTTGTAAGGCAGAAACCAAGCGTATTTCTAAAAATAATATTAATTCTGTTTGTATGAACATCTATATCTTAGAGCTTAGAAGAGCTAGCAGTACCAAAGTTGGTGACAATATGTGTGAGTATTGTACGTAGTTGAAGTATATTTTAGATTTTAACCACCCCCCTTTTTATCAATATTAATCGATAACAAACGAATTGCAATTATTTTGTTATGGTGGAACTTTAATTCAGGTTCGTACAACAATTATTATTACTCATATAATTTCTATATTTATTTATGAGCAGATAAATATGTAAGTTACTTTTCTTACTTCATTAAAATTTCTTAGCCAGACAAACCGCCTGTCACTTCGCATAGACCCGCAGTGCAGCGTATGCAAAAGCCTAGTTAATGTGCATTACATTTTCGTGATTCTGATCGATATCGCCAGAGCCGACGGCAGTGAGCGTCTCTCTAGTTAATAGAGGAGCTCTTGTTGTTGCAGACATACTCAACGAAGCAGAAACAGCTCCTCAAGCGAGTGAGTGAGTTAGCTAGCCCTCCCCTCTCCTTCTCTCCACTAGCATACCATCCCTCCTCCTAGACGTTCCCTCTGTGGGTTCCATTTGTATTGAGAGGGGGGGGAGGTTGGTCTGAGGTCTCAACTGGGCAGTCCATCAATTTAGGCAAATGCGAAGCCCCCAAACAACATACGAACTTCAATTTCGATTTGTGATCTCGACTCGTATTCGAATTATTTCTTTTTCTCTTTTTTCATTTTTTGGGGCGCAGGCGTAGGCCCTCATGCGCCTGCTGTGCCTGCATAATATCGACAACAAGAAAAAAAGAAAGAAGCATGGTGAACTTGTGATGCTCTATAGTTTTGTGATATGTTTTTATAATGCTTGAAAGATAGTTTAATTCTATGTGGATATCTTAAATATTGACTGATTATTCTATAATACAAATTATGTGATTTTAAAGATATACTAGATACACTTTAAACCAAACTGAAGAAATTTTATTGCACTAGCTTGAAAATAAATATGAATGTTATTAGAGAAACCTCTATTTCTATAGATTTCAATAGGCTATACTCGTTTAATTCAGTTGAAATTTGTACTAGATACCCTTTAAATAATTATCTTGATAATAAATATGAAATTATATAAATAGAAAACTTTATTGTATCATTTCCCTAGGTTTACAATTGTCTAATTCGGTTGAAATATCGATAGTTTATAGCATACGTGGTTATGGTGTGATATACTAAGAATTATTATGACAGTTAGTATTGAAATAAACATATATATGTATAATCGAAGCGAAGTGTTCTGCGTGTTACAAGCCACTAGCCTGAATGTATGTATACACCCTTAGCAAGAGTATAATGATCGGCATACGATAATTGATAATGGCTACGAGTTTGGATGTGAGTGCGAGTGCGAGTACCCGTTTGCTTGATTGTGAGTGTAAACTGCATAAGAAACCGAATCAGGCAGCGGCCGAGGCGGCACGAAGCGACCAGCAAGAAAATCAAGCAAACCAAAGCGACAGCAGCAACACCAACAACAGCAGCAGCAGCAACAACAACAACAACAACAGCAGCAACAACAAACCATCATAATATTAATTCCAGTGTGTGCTTCCACGTTCGCTTGTAGTTGTGTGAGAAACTGGGTCAGCGTGTCGTTTGTGCTTACATACTCACACACACGCACACACGACAAATGTATGCACACATGTAAGTTGCTGCTGCTGCTGCTGCTGTTGGTGTTGCTGCTGCTGCCGGCGCACGATAGAAAGTGAAAACGAAGCAGCGGCAGCAGCAGCGACGACGGCGACGGCGACGGCGACTACGACAACAAAATGGCTATGAGACTATGACGAATGAACGGCAAGAAAAATCACATAATCGCCGCCGACAGCAACAGCAGCAGCAGCAGCAGCGACAGCAGCAGCAGCAGCAGCGACAGCAATAGCAAACGAATTATAATTTAGGGAAAATTATGCACACAGCACTGTAAAAATACAAATAAAAATAAAAGTAAATAAGCGAGTTAATGATAATAAAATTCGAAATTAAGCATAGGCCGTTTAATATTAAAAGTTTGTGAGATTTTAAGTTATGTGTATACTTTAAAAGGTTCCTATAAATTAATAAGTTACATTTACATGCCTTGCAGTTCCTTATAATAGCGAAAACTCTGGATCAGCTCTATGTTTTTTTTTTTTGAAGCTTAAAGTAGACTCTGATATTATAAACTATCTGCAGATAAAAGGATCTATAAGCTATCATAAATAGGGAGTCAGTTCTATGGTTTCCAACTTCAAGTATAATTTGATAGTCTCCGCTAACTGAAAATTAAAATGATATAGACAAAGTCCTCAGAAATCTTTAACTAGCGCAAACTGTAAATCAAGGCTTTTGTATTTTTGCTTAAGGTAGAGTTACTACCTCCAAAACAAAAACAAACAAACAAAAATATAAACTATCTAAATATGTGAGAGTTTATTCCATGTTTTTGCACTTATATTATATGTAGTGTGATTGTTCTAGAAGCCTGCAAAATTAAAACGATATGAAGAAAGCCCCTTTAGATCTACAAACTATCCAGACTTATTATTTTCCAGCTAAAAGTAGACTTATATTGTCTCCGAATCCTTAAAATTATAAATAAATACAGAACAACTTCTTATCTATCGAAAACTATGCGCCAAGTCTTTGTTTTCCAACTTAAAATAGACTCTGATTATCACAGCTGCTTGGCAATCAAAAAAAGATACAGTGCAAGTCCTACCAGACGAGTAAACTATAGAAAACTGTGAGTTAGTTATATGTTTTCCTCTTTAAATTAAAGTTTATTAGTTTCAGATCCTAACTGATTCATTAACTTGCGAAAACTGTCTATGCTCTTTGAATTATGTGAATGTTTTCCTTTCATTCACTGCATTTAATATTATTCAACCATTACTCGTGTAGAGCATCTTCCGATAACTGTCAAATGCTTTGCTAAATAACCTTTTTTAGCTTTTCTACTGCGGCAACCCTAGAGTTTTCCTTTGAATGTTGCGCATACGCCGCGTTGTCGATTTCACGTTTATCGATTTGTGGCAAACAATTGCAGTCGCATTGTTGCCTTAAATATCGAAATGAGTAGAAATAAATGTGTCATCGATTGTGGCTGACAAAGAGACAAAGAGGGAAGAGGGTCCTCCTCCTCCTGCTCCTCTTGGCAGATGCGATAACTGTGCAAATAAAATCGACCGCAGGCGCCGAAACGTGATCAGGCAATTACGAATTGGCAGCAGCAGAAGAGACCAAGAGGATCTTGGGAGAGGGCAGGCGGGAGAGGCGTTTCTCGGCAGGAGCAGCCAGGGAAGACTAACCGGTTGTGTAGGAAAAGCCACACCCAAAACAAGAAAGCGCGTTCAGCAGATTTACAAGCTGTGATTAGTCTGCTGCGAGTGTGAGTGGGGGCAGAACTGGCGATGCTGCTGCTGCTGCCAGAGAAGCGGCTCTAAGCCAATATAGCGCTGGACTGGCTAAAATCAACGAAGCGCTGCAAAAAAAAAGAAAAAAAAAAACAACGCGCGATTACGAAAGCGAAGATACTCCAAGCCGAGTCGAGTCGAGTCGAGTCAAGCCAAGTCGAACCAAGTCGAATCAAGCTGAGCCAAGTCACTAAGTCAGTCAGTCAGTCGGCCCACGGTATGCACAGCCCCTCTCCCCCGATATACCCTGCCCACCCCTGTAACACATATTTGCTAGTAACCGAAGCTTTGTTTTGTTTAGCGCGCTGGGCCCGGGCTCCGGTTATATCATCAGCAGCGCAGCGCAGCGCGGCGCGGCGCTCTTACGTGCCAGCCAGATAGCCAAATAGCCAAATAGCCAAATGGTCAGCGGGGCTGGAGCGACCGACTTAGGAGCCCGCGTGCGCGTTTTTATGCATTTTCAAAGCGGGACACCAACAGCAGCAACATTGGAGCGCTAAATGCTCGACTGGCCAACTAGTTGGCTCGGCTCGGCTTGGCTTGACTTGGTCAGCCAACGAGTCTTCGCCAGCGTCTCCGTCTGCGTCTGCGTCTTCGCTGCCTTCTCTCACTCTCACTGTTCATTCATTCGTTTCTCTCTCCCTCCCCTTTCTCCTCCTCTCTTAACCCTACTCGGCGCTGTCCGCATTTGAATAATGTTTGACCCAAATTCAAGTTTTGTGCGCGAGCGCGCGCGCTTTTGGCCAACAACAGAAAAGCGTTAGTTAGACAAACAAAAGCCCAGCTGAAAAGTCAACAATTGTTGCTTTTTTCTTTCACTTTTTGTCTCCCCCCTCCCCTTTATTTTCTTCACTTCCACTTTTATTATTTTCAATTTTCGTTCAGCTCTTTATACCCTTTTCTATTTCATTTATTGTTGTTGCTGTCTAAATGCCATTTTTCTGCGTGTGAAAAGCTGTCAAAATCATTTGTTACGGGTGTTAAAATACACCCGCATCTGAGCTCTCAACTATCCAACGATCTATCTTATCAGTGGATCACCGAACTGAAAGCTACGATCATTTGTTTTGAATTTGAATGCATCATCATCACGATGGTCAGCAAATTGTTTTCACGTTTCACGTGAATTTCTTATAAAATGCGTAAACAAATGGGGTAAAAAAATGACTCAGAGGGGGGACCAAGTGTCCTTGAGAGACTGTCTTCACAGAAAGTTCGTCTGACTAGTGGTAAACAAAATAACTATAAATAACTTGTATGCCGTATTTGTCGAATGAGATATAAATATGTATTTATGTGTGGAAGCCGGATTCAGAAAATTTACCCAGCGACGTCATATAATATGTGATACGAAATTTCAAAGAAAATTTGGGGAAAACTTAAGGATAACTGATGCATAGGTTTATACTATTTTAGTATAATTAATACATTATTATAATCTCTATTTAAACAAAAATTAAGGAAATATTTATAATTATGACATAAGATTGAATTGAAGTTTGGTTGATATGTACCAGTAGTATTCATCTATGTGCATATCAAAGCAGAATATTGTAGCTCAAATACTTTCCTTAAAATTCGCAAATTACCAAATTGCCTGGGCGGTGAGCCTGCAAAACTATATTTGATATAAACTTCAACTGTGTGTGATATAGCAGATTCTTTATGTCAAATTTGATATATCTTGCTTTACTAATAGCTGAGATCGTATACGTAATCGTATACTCGTATACTTATTAATTTATTATATATAATTTGTTGTTCTTAATGGATTTCTATTGAATTTCGTTTACTTTTAAGCGTAATTTATGCAAATATTGATAGGGGTATATTATATGGATACCCCTATTGCATAATATTGTACACATTTGCCTAGCGAACCTTCCAGACTCGCATAACTGTTGAGCTGATTAATTTAATTTAACTGCTACTTAGTGTAATTAACCCTATTTTGCCGCTGGCCAACTCGATAACCTGAGCACATTCCGCACTCGTTTCTCTCTCCCTCTCTCTCGCTCTATCTATCTCTATCCCTCCCCACAGTTTCTCTCTCTGAGTACGCAGCGAAGATGTCAGCGTGATTCAGCGTGCGGTACTTTAGGGCTCTGTTTGCGACTGTACTCGGCTCTTTTCGGGTATTCGTGCGCGTAAGTACTCGTATTCGTATTCATACACGTTCATGAGCTCACGTATCTCCGTTTTGAATTATTTGCTGTTGTATCTGTTGTTGTCGCCACATTTTTCCCCATTTTTCTTAAAGTTTTATTATGAGTTGTTGTTGTAGTTATTGTTTTGTTTTTTTTTTCTGTGTATGGTTTTGGCCTTTGTCTTAAGCCAGAAACATTTGACATTTTCATCAAGTTTTACACACATGTAAACAGCTCGACAAAGCGCTCTCCTTTCATGATTTAATGTACCACAACTGGCCACGATCGTATCACACAGTTTTAAGTCCATAAACACGTATTAAAGGTTCCAGTAAATCGTTATGCTTTTAATACCGCACGATGACAGGGCAAAAAAATAAACTGTATGAAAAACTATCAGAAATCGAGCAATTCATCTATATAAAATACATATGAAAGTAACAAGGTACTTTAACTCAATGGAAATGGGTACAGTCACAAATGGGTACAAAAGAAGTGAGAGAAGACAAGTACACACTCTGCTCTCAGAGAGTGTCCTGCAGGAAAATACAATTAGGTACACTACTGCACATTTAAATAGCGCCAGCTCAATCTTGCGTTGGTCTATATATCTCCAATAATAAAATATGTTTCCCAGTTTTCTTAACTATGTATATTATTTATCGTTTAATATATCAACATTTTAATTAAATTGCCCATTTAAAGATTATTTTAAATTCTAATATGCTCTATAAGGCTTTTAGTCCTTGCTGTAGAGTGGTTTCTTTAATTTCCCATGGTTTATAAAGTATATTCCAAATGCAATTTCAATAGTTTATTATTTCAATAGTTTATTAAAAGTTAAATAAAATATAGAAAAAGTTTAAGAAAATATTTGATCACTCAGAGTTATCTTTTCGAGATTCATAAAGATAACTTCCAAACATCGAGACAAGTTTTGGATTGCAACAGACAAATAGTACAACAATATCTAATCTGGTGGAGAATGCAGCTGAAGATTTCGATACTGTCTGCGTGTGGTGTGCGAGCAGAAGGAGAAGAAGAAGAAGCTGCTCTGCTCCCTGTTTCTTAGCCGAATCTGTGAGTGAGTCTGAGTCTGTCTTGGCCAATTTCGCATTATGTCTGAGATTGATGCCACAAATTGGTTCACATGGCATGACTCTACATACATCGACTCGCTCTGTGCGGGTCTGTGCCACACACTGTTGTAATCTTACGACTTTAATTTCTGTTTTCATGAGTTTTTCTTTGGTTAATTTCGGTGCATTCTCGCATTGAAGTGCCCCGTCGCCGACGCCGTTGTCTGGCTAATTTCGTATATGGTTTTTTATTTTTCTTTTTTTTTCTTTTTTTGTTATTATTGCCTGCCTAGATTACCCCCTGCCTCTGCTTCTTCTTGTTACTGTTACTGTTGTTGCTGTTGCTGTGTGTGATGATTGTGTGTTAATTAACTTTGGCTTCAGACAATGCACTTTTCGACTGTGCTGAGAACAGCGATCAGACCACATTTCTCTCCCCCCTCTATACCCTTTCTCTCTTCGGTTTTATCACTTGCCAATTCGTGGAAGCAGGCGGTCATAATGTCAGCGCTTCTCGTGGCAGAAAGGGGTGGGGAAGGGGGAGTTTATAAACCGTTGACATTTGTTTAACGTCGCGTTGGTCAATTACAGTTAGCTCCATTTAAATGTTGTTACCTCTTCTTCATTTGGTAGTGCTGCCTTGTGCCGTTATGGCACATTTTCATGTTTTATACGAGGCAATTCCCAAGAAAAGTCACAGTATACCGCATGGGGCTGGCGGTGTGTGTGTGCTCTATATACACCAGTATCTACCCCCCCCCTCTGCCACTCTTAGGCCAGTTACAAAATGCGAGACACTTTCTGCGTATTGCCAAGATTGCCTGCAGTTGCCACAAATCAATCAAATCAAATCAAATTGAAGCGAGACTCGAGTTGTTGGCAATTTGTCTAATGAGTTGTTGCCACAGGTGAGCAACAGGTAGGCAAGCCGGTCCGAGCCGACGAGGTGCTAATCATCTCAAATCGCTCGATTCAATGAAATGCAACCACCCGTCTCAATTGTCCAGGCACAATTGCAGCATCGACAACAACAACAGCAGCAGCAGCAGCAACAGCAACACCGGCAGCCTCAGTCGCAGCGGCTCATTGCACCCACCCCCAATTGGCTGATTGAATAGACATAGATATATATATATACTATATCGATATGTATGCTAAAACTGGCGTTAAATAAATGCGCATTTAGATGAAGCCGCAGCTAGAGAAAAGAAACGAAAAACTGATTCTGATTTGCGGCATACATTGAACTCTGCAGAACAGATGGAATCGAGGAAAATCTACGATTAGATCCCACACAGCGCACATGTATGTATGAGATCCCCGTTTCCCCAATCTCCCCACTCGCTCAGGTATGCATTGAACTCATATCAACTGCAACGATTAAGCATAAAGTTGGATCAAAGCAAAAATCCAAGAATATATAAATTATATATATTATATATATTATATTTATGCCAGTTTAATAATTTAAATTTAGTAAATAATTCCAGCAACTTTCCGCTATATTTATGCACTTTAACTGCATTAAAACATGTAAATTTTGATACAGCTCTGCCCTGAGTGCCTGACAAAGGTATAAACGTTGTGCAAATATGTTTGTGGGCACAGCCTTGGCCTGTGTTCTGAGCTGAGCTTTAGTTTGGCTACCGCAAGCCAAGCCATATATCATTTATTTCTGACAGTTTGAAGAGCCTGTGAAAATTGGCAACAGCGCAAGCGAGCCCAACCCCTTTGGCGCAAACTTCACTTAAGTCACTTCCGCTGCACTTTGCGTCGCTGTCGCTAACGCTTTGTGAAACTTGGCAACGCCGCAAGTGAACGTCTGCCTTGGCGTGGCTCCAAGCCCAACACATGTCCCTAGGTTTGCCTAGGTGCAAACATACATATTTGAGTCAGTGTGGCGTGCGCTCTCTGCGGTTGCATCGATCGATGACCATCGGAGGGGGAGGCGGCTCTTTCGCTTTTCCTGCCAGCAATTACACATGTAATTGAGCGTCTCTTGGTGTGTGTGTGTGTGTGTGAGTGTGTGTGCGTGTGTTGAAAAGAAAACCTCAACAGAATTACGAGTGCACAAGTATATCGCAAAAATTGATGGCAAAAAACTAAACAGCAAATGAACAAAAAGTAAACAGCGTCCAGATCAAGTCTAGTCAGCGTTGTCTAGTCTTGGCTCGGCCCGATCTAAACTAGTTGAGGCGTTGCGGTCGTCGTGGCCACTAGCCGAGCAGCAGCAGCAGCAGCAGCAACAACAGCAGCAACAACAACAATAGCAACTGGTAACAGAGTGCATTGACGTGTTGTTTGCATGTGCCAGCAACAGCAGCAGCAACAGCAACAGCAGCAACAACAACAGAAGCCTCAGCAACAGCTGAAGCTCAGCCCATCTCTGTTGCCCGATGCCTCCCTACTACCCCCCCTTCCCTTCCCTCATGTGTCTGGTCGCACTTCTCCTAACTCTTCTGGCCAAGCAAGTTTCGTTTTTGCTTATTTCTGAAGAATCGGAAAATTGCAGAAAACGAGATTTTTTCGATTCGCCGTCTTCGAGTACGTTGCACTTCGAGCTGCAGCCGCAACCTCAGCTACACTCGCAGTTTCAGCTACATATACAACTGCAGCTACAGCAACAACAACAACAACAACAACAAGTACAACTACAACTACATCAACAACTACAACTACAGACAGCGTTTCCAGATGGAGTCAGTCAAAGTGTTGCTGCTGCCGCTGCTGCTGCTGTTGATGGTGTTGTTGGCGTGCTTGAGCTGAGCTGAGGATCGGTACCACATACAGGTACACGCTTCAGTGTGCGATATCGTACAGTGGTGCACAGCATATTTGCTGGCAGTCAATTTGACGAGACTATATAACATACCATATTTATGTAGTGTTTGCATATTCTACTTTTAATGCGACTTTGACGTTCTATATTTACTGGGGCAGCCACAATCATTATGTAATGCTATATAAAGTGATTATTTCAGGTAATATTACCTGACACATCAATATGTAATAATTCCTGACACTTGTGTGATATTTAATTATTTTTGGCTTGTTAACAATATAAACAATAAATGTGTTAGGCATAAAAACGAGCAGATCAGTTGATCGCTGTGTATAAGTTTTATTTACGATATACCTGTACTTTATAATTATCCCGATTTAGCTCTAGTTACTGGTTTATGTGGTTCTAAGCTTCAACAAGCTAGCTATAGAAAAGAATGACTATTCTGTATTGAAATATAATTAAATAAATAAAATTGAAAATTATATTATCATATTCAAATATTTAAATATGTTTAGAAAATACCATAATATACATCTAGCTATTAAATGATCTCTCAAATCGCATTTCAAGAAGTTTTAATCTGCTTATAAAATGTATATAATTTAAAGAGTTTAAATATTTAAAATAGATTTAAAAACGACTGTCTACCTAAACTAAAATGATCTCGAAGTGATCTTTCATCGACATGAAAATCTTTCTTTCGTCTGACCACTAACATTGTCCCACTGTGCATCGTCCGTCTCCGTTTTGGCACTTGGGTTGTTGTTGGCTCCGCGGTTGTTCGTCGTTCGTCGTCATCGCGTCGTGGTCGCCGTCGTCGTCGTCGTCGTCGTCGTCGTCGCGTTGTCGTTTGTTGTCGTCTTGAAAACTGGGTCAATCGCTGCTTGGGCTGTTGTTGATGTTGTTGTTGTTGCAGTCGAGCCGTTGTTGTTGTTGTTGTCTTCGTAAATTATTTAGTTTTGTTGGGTTGTCTTGCATCTCGTTGCCTGGTTCGACTGGATTTCGGATGAACAACTGGTTGGGATAGGCAAGGCAGGCAGGCGGGCAGGAAGGTGGGCGGGAAGGCGGACTAGGAGAATGCTAAGAGGGGCGGTATATGCATGTAGATAGGTAGATAGTTATATAGGTAGTGTAAATTGCGATCTTTTCTCATTTTGCCTATTTAGGGTTACCATTCGCCATATGGACAAGCACTTTAAATGAGCTTTATTTAATTCTCAGACCCTCCTGCCACTTCCGTTCCTGCCTGACTTCGTTCGACCTGCGACCTACGACTTGCGACCTGTTCGAGTTATGTTCGTGTCTCGTTTTAATTGTAAGTGACATAACTGTTAAACGCACTTTGCACCGCTTCTCGTTTCACGATTCTCATTCAGCGATTCTCGTGCCTCGGATTCTCGGGTCTGGTCGGTTCTCGGGCCGTCTAGACGGACGGAAGAACATGTTGCCGTCTACAGAGAACGCCGGCCGGCACTTTCTGCAAAACTGGTTTCTCATTGCTTGTGCTTGTTTTGGTTCTGTTTCTTCCTCTTCGTCGTCTTTATCGTTTACCTCTTGTTCTTCCGTATCTGTTCTGTTAGGTTCTCAAGCACATGTAGCAGCAGAGTTCGAGAGTATTATTCGGACTTCTCGTTTGTGTCACGAGACCATACCATGCATGGTGGCCAGCAGATGACAGTGAGTTAGCAACTGTTAACATTTTTAATGTCTTTGGATTTCTCAGAACTTGTGGCATATGTCTTCAATTTTGTTAATGGAAACTTCTGTACGACTGTGAGACCGTCAACAGATATTTAGTATGTATGTATGTACATATGACTAAGGATATGAAAAGGGGAAGCAATAATAATGAAAATATGGCTAATTTAAGCTAAGCTTGCAAATAATGCTTACTTATTTTATTTAAATCTAAGTTATATATAAATTACCGATAATTTGTTTGAGTTACTTATTCAATTTTTGAATTCAAAAAACAGTTAAACTTGTATGCTGGGCACATTAAAGCTTTATAGCATGCAGCTTTTGAATATGATCACTTGGCCGATTCTGACTACATCGAGTGGATTGTTTGAAAGCGCCATCTATTGGCAGTTTTGAGTACTCTTTATTATTCATATACAATGGCAACGCCATTTTTTGGTCCGAAACTTGACTAAGCCGTATTCTATCTTGTCAACAACCATTAGGTTATATTCAATGCTAAAATATTGTTTTTTGCGTGCGTTTTCGAATTCAAAAATGTATTAAAAAAATAACGTTACTCGAATTTAAGCACTGCGCGATTTTTAGGCAAAAATTGTAAGTCGGTAATGCAGGGCGGCGCATGCTGCTCCTTGCACTGATTGCTTGGGGAAATAAAAAAAAAATGTTATTATACCCTTCGACCATTGAAAATGGTCAAAAAAGGGTATACTAACTTTGTGCAATGTATGTAACAGGCATAAGGAGGCGTGGCAGACCCCATAATATATATATATTCTTGCTCAGGATCACTAGCCGAGTCGATTGAGCCATGTCCGTCTGTCCGTCTGTCCGGCTGTCCGTCTGTCCGTCTGTCCTAGCTAGAAACACCAAATTTAAAATGGAGGTTCCTATATATAATAGGCAGATAAAGTTTATTTCAAATGTTTGATGCCACGTCCACCACCCCCGCAAATCGGTAATTTACGATTATTTAGCAAAGTATTAAACTTAGAAAGTTCTGCTTTGGTATGTGCTAATAATGCTTAATACCATATAAATGTATTATCCAAATTACAATCCGATCGTACTAATAACACAGGAGTTATTCAAGTCAACATTTTCAATACAAATGTACGAGCAGCAGCCGGCGCGCTGCTTGGAGTTGACGTCGACTGTGTGAGTGCGAGCGAGTAAGCTATATGTAGAGAATTTGTGCAGAATTTCTGTTTGAAATTATCAGTGTAGTTACACGTTTGTAACAGATTTAGAAAATTGGGAGAAGGGTATCCTACTGTCGGGCGTTCGACGGTAGCCATATCCACTTGTCAAATGTATGTATTATGTACACCCAAAAAAATATCGGATATTTGATATATCGCCAAAACCAATATAAATATATAAATATATCGATTTGCAAAATATCATTAAATATCGATATTTTGATATATTTCCGACATCCCTAGTTTTCAGAGTATTTAAAAAAAAAACTGATTTTAATTATTTATTAAACTGATTTATGTATCTAGTTTAATGTACAAAACACACGTGTTATTTATTCTCACCTGCAATTGCCTAGACAATATTAAATATAGTAGGAATGGTAGGTTGCTACAACGATATTACATATTGGAATAAAGAGAAAAGAATCAAATATAAGGAAAACACATTCCAGTTTACGTTTCTTTTTTTTTAGCAAATTTGCATTTTATTGAAAAAGTTTTGCAGCATTATTATTCATGTTTATCATTAGTTAATTACTTGGGTACTCTTTTAAGACTACGAAAGAATTATATACGCACGGGAATAGGAATACAAAGGAGATAGTCGTGCTTAAGAATAATACATAATGATGCGATATTCAAATTGTTTCAATAGGATCGATCTTTGGGTGTCGTATTGCCATTTGAGTCCAAACTTATGCCCATTCCGTCAGTCTTCGGTGCAGTTGAGGGTATTATTATGTTTAGCGAATATCTTGAGAATCGTGCAATTTTTAATCTTGTTTTCTCTATATATGTTATGTATGCATATTGGAAATATAATATGATACCAAAGTTTGCGTTTTTCATGTTATATGTATTGATATCGGGGTATATAAATAATTATGTATGTAGTATAATAAAAATGTTATGGGATTGATTGACTTAAATTAGTGAGAGAAGGGGCTGAAATACGCAGTAATAATATTATAGATGAGATAATGAGGTGAATAGAGAGAGAAAGAGAGAGAAAATGGCTGCGAGAAATGCGATAGACGTGCCTCCGTGTAAAGTGTAGCGTAGAATGAAGAAGAGAACGAGTTACAAAATGAAATGAATGAGTGAGTGAATGAATGCGGTGAGTAGTGAATGAGTAGAAAGTTATGATGAGACGACTGAGTGGATACTTCTGCCCGATGAGGCTTCCATTGTTGTCAAACTACGCTTGACAGTTCCTGTATCTGAGTGTGTGTTCGAGTGTGTCTGTGTGGCAGTATGTTTCGTGTGAGTGTGTGTGTGTGTGTGTGTCAGTGTGACAGTGTTGTATAACGTTCTCCTCAGAGTATGTGGCAGTGTTTGGCACCGCGCAACTGCTGCCGCATGCCGCGCAGGAACACATGTCCATGGCCACCGAAGAGGAGACGCTCACGCACGCACCTCATTCCTCTGGCCACACCATTAAATACAATCGCCCTCGACCTCCTCCTGGTTGACGTCAGGATCGAACTCATCGTCCGCGGTGGCCTCCTGGTACTGCTGATACTCCGACACAAGATCGTTCATGTTGCTCTCGGCCTCGGTGAACTCCATCTCATCCATACCCTCGCCGGTGTACCAATGCAGGAAAGCCTTGCGACGGAACATCGCCGAGAACTGCTCGGAGATGCGCTTGAAGAGCTCCTGAATGGCGGTGGTGTTGCCAATGAAGGTCGAGGACATCTTCAAACCCTTTGGCGGAATATCGCACACGGCGGTCTTCACATTGTTCGGTATCCATTCCACAAAGTACGAGCTGTTCTTGTTCTGCACCGCCAGCATCTGTTCGTCGACCTCCTTCATGGACATGCGTCCGCGGAAGACGGCAGCGACGGTGAGGTAACGACCATGGCGTGGATCACAGGCGGCCATCATGTTCTTGGCATCGAACATCTGCTGGGTCAGCTCCGGCACCGTCAGGGCGCGGTACTGCTGCGAGCCACGCGAGGTGAGCGGCGCGAAGCCGGGCATGAAGAAGTGCAGACGCGGGAATGGAACCATATTCACAGCCAGCTTGCGCAGATCGGCATTCAGCTGGCCGGGGAAGCGCAGGCAGGTGGTCACGCCCGACATGGTCAGCGAGACGAGGTGATTGAGGTCCCCATAGCTGGGGTTCGATACCTTCAGTGTGCGGAAGCAGATGTCGTACAGGGCCTCGTTGTCGATGCAGTACGTCTCGTCTGTGTTCTCCACCAGCTGATGGATCGACAGTGTCGCGTTGTACGGCTCGACGACAGTGTCGGAGACCTTGGGCGATGGCACCACCGAATAGGTGTTCATAATGCGATCAGGATACTCCTCACGGATCTTCGATATCAACAGGGTGCCCATGCCGGAGCCGGTACCGCCGCCCAGCGAGTGCGTCAATTGGAAGCCCTGCGAGGGAGAGACGAATGGGATTAGGTATGGGTAAGGAGGGTATCGTATATGTAAAAGGTACCTGCAGGCAGTCGCAGTTCTCGCACTCCTTGCGCACCACATCGAGCACATTGTCAACCAGCTCAGCACCCTCTGTGTAGTGACCCTTGGCCCAGTTGTTACCGGCACCCGACTGGCCAAAGACAAAGTTATCCGGACGGAAGAGCTGGCCGTAGGGTCCCGAGCGTACCGACTCCATGGTGCCCGGCTCCAGATCCAGCAAGATGGCGCGTGGCACATACTTTCCGCCCGACGAGCGTGTCACAGCTGCAACCAGAGAGAGAGCAGAAACCAGATGCGATGAGTCATCATGATTCATGTGGGTTGCCAGAGGAAGATCTCGCAGAACGAGTACTTACCCGATGCCTCGTTGTAGTAGACACTGACACGCTCCAGCTGCAAATCGCTGTCGCCTACGTAGATGCCATTGCTGTCAATGCCATGCTCCTCCGATATGATCTCCCAGAACTGCAAGGGAATATGAAAGGAGACAAGAAGAAGGGGAAGAAGAAGAAGAATATTCGCATTAGTCGAGCAGAAAAAAATAAAACGAAGTAAAGCAAGTAATAAAAGCTATAGACGTGTGTGATACCCTGCACTTATGCCAGCTGCTTACTTGAATAACTTTTGAGTTTATTATACGATCGTGTTGAAACTTGGAAATTAGTTGCATACAATCTTCATCTATGTGTGTGTCAAAGCATAAAGTTAAGACATCAATACTTTCCACAATAATCGCAAATTATCAAGTGTACCCTGTCTCTGTTATCGGAGAAAACATCTCGAAGATTTAGGTCGTTTATTATAATATATCACTTGCGAGTGAGTTAGGCAAGCTCCTTACTTATATGCACTCTATTAATCATGCACACGATAAAAAAAAACTTAAGACGTCTTAGAAACTAAAAGAAAATGTTTACATTGCTCTTAAAGCAATACAAGAGCAGCTTTGCTACCTTCTTGAGTCCCAAGAAAACTACAAATCATTTGGAAAAGCAAAAACAAATCAATATGATGTTACAATACAAGAATCGAAACCCCAAGCAACATGTCACCTAATCTCCCTTAGTTCCCTTAGTTTACACTGATTCCTCCTCGATTATAATTTCTTTTGAAAGACATCGAGAGAGAGAGAGAGAGAGAGAGAAACCAGCAGTACCTGGTAATGATCATGTTTATATCAATTTAATGACTGTGTGGACTGTGTCGCGTTGCCATTAAAAAAAGATATAGAAGCTGCTTCAGCTATTTTTACTATCCATACTTCTTGCTGCTGTGCTACGACTTGACATGATCTATTTATGTTCTCTCTAGCCTTATATAGATAGAGTCAGCAAACACACTGAGCTGGGAGATGTTTTATTTTAGTGTATTCCCGGAATAGAAGTTCCTGGAAGTTCTATGCATGATTTCTCCAACTGAGCCTAGAAACTTTGGACTATACGATAGCTTTATTTGCCAGAAAGTCTGCTACGATTTCCAGGCGACAATTTGTCAAGACTTTGGAGAGATCTAACTGAGTTACGAGCCCCCGTTTGGGGCCACCCTACCGATGTCACCGAGTTCATGTTGCCAGCCGCAGAAACCACTCGAAAATTGTGGAAAATTATTAGAAAATTTCTTTTTCTTTGACACTGTGTGACAGCGGCATAAAGTTGTTTTATTTCGGGTTCAGATGGATGGATAGATGGATGGATGGATGGATGGATGGGATAGAGAAGTGAGACACATTGCGAGAGGCGAGAGAATTTATGTGTAGTTGGGCTGCCTGGCTGCCTTGCAGCATGCCCTGATTTAGTGCTAAATTTAAAGGAGGCGAAAGCGAAACGTAGAGGCGGCATGCGGCATGTGGCATGTGGCATGTGGCATGAGGCATGTGGCAGCAGGCAACTCAGGGAGTCAGAAATAGTTTTCGGTATCTCATTTTGAACATTTCACTCGAGTGTTTTGCGCGGCATGGGACATTTCCAAGTCGAGTCGACGCTCCTGGGGTGCCACGGTGCAACCTTATGCGGCGAAAGTGTTAAAAATAGCGCTGCCATGGGCGTTGCACGTTGCCCCGTAGGCACTGCCCAGAAGATACCAGATACCAGATACAAGATGCAAGATACAAATGTATTCGTATAGTTGCTGCTGAGTCATAGCTGAACTGCAGGCCAACGACCCAGAGGCAGAGCCAGAGCCGGAGGCAGAGGCAGCCTGGCAATATACTAAATTAACCCGGCAGACGCCACAGTTGTAGACATCGACAACATCATTTGGAGGCAGCACGCTGCATGCCGCCCCACAGCAAATCAAAAAGATGCTGCTCGCATCTTGCAGATACAAAAGAAAGAAATGAAAGAGATAGAAAGCAAGAGAAAGAAAGCAAGAAGGAGACGCCACTCGCTTGGCCTTTATGGCGGAAACGCGCTGCAAATGTTTTGCTGCGTTTAACATTAGCTCCCCCTCCCCCCACACTATATCGAACTGCTACCATATAGGGCTGGCATTAGCATTCATTAACAAGCCAAGGCAATTTGGTAATCGTCTCTCGAAATTCGCTCAATGAAGCGCAACGCTCTCGAAATTATTTGATCTCGAATTAGAATTACTTTGGCATTTTCCGGTTTTGGTTCATCCCAGAGGAAACAATAAAAATGTTATCGCTTCAAGTACTACCCCTCCTTAGGCATTACCCAACCCCGCCCATGTCTATAGCAATTCTCGATCGGATTCTACCGTTCTCAATCGTTCTCCTTGTCTGTCTCGTTTCCCTTTGCCACTTGAACTTGACGTGCCGCCTGTGGGGAGTATCAGTGGCAGTCTCCAGTCTGGAAGAGTCCTCTGCAGTCTCTACAGTCTGCAGTCTACAGTCTACAGTCTGCTGTCTGCACTGGCCGGAAAAGTGCATTAGCGATCGCTGCTTTGTCTCTCCCCCTCTCTCCCTCTCTCTCTCTCGCTGCTGCCTTCGATTTCTTTCAGTGTTTGCTTTTGTTTATTTGAAAGTCAGCTCAAAAACTATTTTGTACAATCTCCGCAAGATCATCAAATTTAATTGGAGTGTGGCCGTTGCAATTATGAAGCTTGCAGCGAGCGGTGGCAGCGGTGGCACAATAAAGCGCTCTTTATGTGCGCCGGACGGAGTCGGAGCTCAGAAAACAAACAACAACAACAACAACAACAACAAGATCATGCAATATGCTGCCAGTCTGACAGCAACAACAAAGGGGCAGAGCACTACAACAACAATGATGGAGCAGATAGAAAGAGTGAGTGAGAGAGGGGGAGGGAGGTAACCGGGGTTGGGGTAATAACAAAAATAAATTAGCACACAAAACTGTTGAAGTGAAAAGTCGTTTTTCATGTCTCTTCTACTTTTCCCCCTCTCTCTCTCTATCTTTCTCTCTCTCTCTCTGATCGCTTTACTTTCAACTCATTTTTTAACAAATTTTTCCTTTTTCCTTTTGATGATGCTGCTGCTCCGCTGATAGTTGCGGGAAATTACTTTTTTTTCTTTTTTCGCTTAACTGCTGTGATTGCTAGAGGGAAGGGAGGAAAGTGAGGGAAATGGGGGGAGAGGGAAAAGGTTACTAACATGTCCAGCTGTGAAAATTATTTCAAGCTGCGTCATACTCTTCTCCTGCAAGATGCTACAAATTGTCAGAACGTGCGTCGAGGAGCTAATAAAGCGCTATCTGTGGCACGATCAGCAGCCGAGAAAAACAATTATAAGAGCAGAGAAGAAAACGGCTCGGAAAATGCTCGGAAAAATGCTTGGAAAATGTGATAAACGTAAGCGTGCTACTGGGAATTCCATCAGCCTCAACAATGATCGTGGCAAGTAGTAAGCCTCTTAGCAGGAAAGGTAGCTAAGATCATTTTAGAACGAGATTAAATTGGCAGCTGACCCGAGACTGAGTCACGAAAATGCTGGAAAATTCGAAAATGTAGACTGCTTTTCCAGCTAAAATTTCCCCCTAAAATATATAGCATTTATTTGTGGATTCATACATAATACATAATACATGGGCAAGGCAGCAAGGCGATTCTTCACTTAGCTAATTCTTCATTAGCGCGCTTTACAGTTAAATTGTCTGACTATGCTGCTGGCATTACAAATCACTTTGTTGGAAGAGCTAGAAAGAGACAGGGAGAGAGAGAGAGAGAGAGAGCACCCTCAAAAGCAGCAGCAGCGAATTCTAGTGAAAAACCTCTAGTCATGCGGTCGTTCTAAGCTAGCAGCTCTCTCTCTCGCTTTCCTCTGCCTGTCTTGGCTTAGCTCTATCTCTTTTGTTATCTTCTTCATGCTCTCTCCCTCTCTCTCTCTATCACTCTATTGTGCTGCTTGAGCCTTCCACTTGCCACAGCGGCAACTAGAAACTTTAGACTTCCAATTAGTTTTAAATGCCACGCCCCCTCCCCAACCCAGCACATGCGATCAGCTGCCGACGCCCTCATTAAGTGTTGCATGTCTGCACGCAGCCGTAGCCGGGACTTGTAGCTGTCTTTCAGCCAGAGAGTCTCGTCAGTCTGTGCCACTCGAAATCACTCGGGCATGAACTCTGGAGCCGAAGACTGCGACTGAGACTGCGACTGCGACTGGGACTGATCGCCTGCAGCTTTGGTCTCAGCTTTTCCGGCAGCCCTTGAAAAGTTGGAAAAATACTATATATGCAGAAAATCATCCAGTCAGTCTCCCTCCGCCCCCTATCAAAAACATTTGTCTTCGCTCGGCAGCTGTTTTGTTGTTCCATTCTCGAGACAGAGCGGGAGAGAGAGGGAAGAGAGAGAGCGAGAGAGGCAGAGAGAGCGCGATAATAAATCTCGTCGAGGAACTCGAAAAAAAAGCGTCAAGTTTGTTGACTCTGCCAGTGCACTGGGTACTATATATAAACGCAATATGCATGATGTATATACTATATACATATATAAAGTATATTTAGTAATCTATACGAGAGAGTGTATGAAATATTATAATACGCAGGCTGATTATTTAACATGCATTTATCGTTCGCCTCTTCGACGGAAATTCGAAAAACTATATGTATATACAGAACATACAAGTATGTGGGCCCCTATTCTTGTATGCGCTTTATACTGGCAGCGAGTCCACTCCCTGCTGACTACAGGGAAGTATCCCTATAACCTGAGGGAGTGTGAGTCACTTCCTTTGTGCACTTGTGCGGTTTGATTTCTGCGTCGATTGTCGATTTCTATGTCGATTTCAAACTTAAAAGTAATGTGGGTACCCGGTACCCCCTCCCCACCGTTGCCAGGGTTGTAGCGGTGCAGGGGGTAGGAGTATTTTTTATTTTTTTGTCCACTCAGCTGTTTCTGCGCTGTGGCCGGTAATGCGAGACGAGCTCTGGTCTCGGATTACCCATTCGCCCGTCAGATAAACCTTCGTCTACGTAGTATCTCATTCATGCAAAGAAGTATCTAGATACGAGTGTGAGTACATGCGAGTACATACGAGTAGTTATATACCGCAGATGAGTGTGTGAGTGAGTGAGTGTGTGTGTGTGTGAGCGTGTGTGTTGTGCTCCATAAAACCATTACTATGCCGAATTTCCAAGAATCGCAAAGCGTTAGCGCTAAATTAAGCGACACTGTGCCCTCCCCCCTGCCAGTAGTCCCCCCTTCCCCTGCCCAGTTACCGCTTTGAATCTCATTTCCCACAAATTCGCGTACCTCAATTGAGTCATGCGAGCGCGAGAGAGAGAGAGAATCAAGTTGAAGAAGTAGAGAAAAAGTTCGCCAGCTTATTTGCTTTTTTTTGCTTTTTGCTTACTATTACGTTTATGAAACCGTGATTTATACACACGCACACACACACTATATAAGTACACTATATCATACTATATACTATATAGTTTAATCATCGCCTGATTGGCTTTTATCAGCGTTATTCGTGCAGCGTGACACACTTTCGCATTGACATTGATTTCCGACTCGACTCGCTTCGTCTCGACTCGAGGCAACTCTGAGACTGGAGCCACTGGAGCAGTCTCGACTGGGACATGTCAATGCCTCCGAGAACCGGTTTCATATTGCCAAAAAATTGAAGCTGCAACAAAAAATGCGTCAAGTTGCAGCAGCAGCAGCAGCAGAGGCAGCATCGAGTGCGGTCTCTACGCTGGGGTGCGGCCCAACGAGGCACGTTCTGCTCGCCCGGCTATATAGATTAACTGGCTGGCTTTGCGACGCAATGTAATTGCCGGTCTCCAATCCCCTCTCCCACCCCTTACCGGGCTCTGCTAATTGCTGCACATACTCTTAATTGCAAGAATTACAATTGATTAGTTAGTGCGCTCGAGTCAGACGGAGACTGCGACTGGCCCACACTGATTAACAAGGGTCGCGACCATCTGGTGCGCAGATCTGTATCGGAAATGATCGGTACTACCTAATTAAGATATAGAACTGAGCTCATAAATCGTGTACACGAGGAACTGTGATTTCTAACCAGAATTAAAAGCATAAGGTTGAGTTTTGACATCATCTACCTTAAGAACTGTGTTTTTTATAGATTTACTTAGGCGTTAGAGGGCGTAGCTGGATCCTAAAAAAGACTACACAACTCTACGAACATTGTCACAAATTTTAACAACTCTAGCTTTTAAATTTCCTGAGATCTGAGCGTTCATACAGACAAATTTGTCTATATTGACTCGGTTAAGACTTAATGTAGTTCATGTGCATGAGGATGTTGCCTGCTCCCCTAAACTGATCTCATTTCAGCAGCTCACTTCAATTTCAGCTGCATAATATAATAAAAAAATGAAAAGAAAACTAATTGTTTCCACTGTAAAATGAATTCCTAATTTAATTATATTTAATTTATTTTTTATGCGCTACAATTTTCCCTCTCGTGAGCAGCTTGAATGGCATATTTCAGTGCGGGGTGAGGGGGCTATGGGGCAGTGGCAAAGGAAAGTCAGTAAAGCGAGGAGAGATACGACCGCAATGATAATTTAAGGGGTATTTGGCGTCTGTGTGAAATGTGAAGAAGACATGGGATGTGGCTAGGGAAGTGCAACCTGCAGTAGTCGCAGTACCTGCAGCTTGTTTTAGAGCCGCTGTAAAATTCCGGCTCATTTATTAAGGGGGCCGACTGACTAATCACGGTGGAAAAGAGGCAGCAAGAAGGGCATATCAAGTGCCGGGTAAGCCCAAACAAATTTCATTTTTTCTTTTTTATTTTTGCTGCCTTTCCCTCTTTCCTTTTTGCTTTGCTGCGTCGCGTCGCGTCGCTCAGTTTTTTTTTGCACTTGGCATTTTATTTGCTTTCATTTAAGTTTTCTTTTTTTACGATTTTAATTTTTTTTATTCTTTGTTTTATGTTTATTCGCTTGCCTTTTTTTCTTTGCTTTGCTTGGCTTTGTGTTAATTTTCTTTTTGCTTTAATTGCCAAGTACGCTGTAAAAGGCGGCGATCAATTTGGAAACTCATTGAAAAACGTTTTCGGGCAATGTGCATAAATTAGTCGAATCGCAAAAAAAAAAAAAAAATCGAAAAAACAACGATCCAAGGTAAGGAAAATAAGACTTACCTTAGCGCCAATCTGGTTGCCGCACTGTCCGGCCTGGAGATGCACAATTTCTCTCATCTTGATTTATGAGTTTTGATTTAACAATTTAGCTTAATGCGTGGGACTCTCGAGTCTTGAGCGGGCTAGGACTCAATCTGGATCTGGATGTGGCTTGTAGCTTGTGGATCCCTGTCTGTGCTCTCTCTCTCTCTCTCTCTCTCTTTCGCTGTCTCTGGGAGTGCCTGCACTTATTTATCGCTCACACTCTGTTTGTCTGATATGATGATGGCGATGGCGATGATGAGTCTCTAGGGTGGGGCAGACGGAGCAGAACGCGCTACTTAACCGCACAACGCACAAAACTCAACTGATCGCAAGTCGGTGCCCAGCTTAAGTCTACAGCCCAAAGACCCAAAACCCAATCCAACCCAACCCGACGAACGGACCACACGAACGAACGACCGAACGATTGCCTCGCTCCATTGTACCATCGCGTCGTCGTGTCGCTTCGCATCGTCGTGTCGCATCGTTGCTGTGCCGCCTTGTCGCTCTGGTCAGAGCGAGAGAGATGATCACACACACACACGTGAAGCGAGTGCATGCACTAGTGTGCTCGCCCTGTGTGTTAGAAGAAGTGAAAGACTGCATTTCTCTTATAATCGCAGTAAGATTAATTCTCTTAGTAGACTCACTAGCGATAAAGAATGAGATTGAATAACTTCATTATGTAGAGTCATACTAGATGAATCACAGGTAACCCACTACATATGGGCTAGAAGAGCATTATAACCAAATTTCGTGATTGGACTATACCAACATCATTGCAATTCAATAAATAAATAATAAAATTGAAATTCCCAGTTTAGTTTTATAGCTAGAATGTTCTTTTTAGGTGTGTACAATAATTCTTATGTCCACGTGATCTATGTCTAATTTGTTTGCGATCGGATAATAAACATAGAAGTTATTTAAAATATTATAACACAGCTGATGTTTTTTCATAGTGTATATTAGAGTCGAGCACATATTTTCGTTTATTTTTCCTTTTATATATTATACCCCTATATATGGTATAGTAGGTCTACAGGGTATCTCCAGCAGTGCAGAGCCTTGACTTTTGCCATCCGATTTGTTTATTGTGACAGCTTCAATCATACGATCTCGACAGACCGCAATCCCAAAACAACAATCCCAAAGGGAATGCTATTTTTGATTCTAGATGGGAATCTCGTATGCTTAAGATTATATCTGTGTATGCAGTTGTATTCTAAGTCCTTATACTTGTATTTGTAAAATTATATTTACATTTGTATCTCTCTCTCCTTATATATACATATATATATTTATGTGTCTCTATATATGTACATACCATATATCTGTGATTTAAATTCATTCCATTCCTTAGGATGTTCGTAGATCAAAGAGAACTCAAATTGCAGCAGTCCTTTTTTATTATCAACTGATTATTTTCATAAATGTTTTAGGATATAGTTATGTCAATTTTACTGAAATTCAAACCGTAAATAACTCATATAATAAGTACGAATTCATCTTACTTATTTCATAGCTTTATCGTGAGAATATCATGAGGATTGACTTTCATTCTACTTACTTGTAGTGTACTGTAGCGAAAAGCGAAGCTATCTTTATGAAGCTATATATTTAACTAAGAAAATAGCGTTATCTATATTTGATTTTTTTTAATCTGGAATGTTATTTAAGAGCATTTATCTGCATTTTAAACGTATCTGCATGTACGTTTGCCTGTAGCCGAGTAACTCGCATATAGATTTTATTTTAGTTATCTATAACTCAATATATTATCTCAATTTATGGTATATATAGTATCTATGTTTGTCTGTATGTGTGTGTGTGTGTATTGAGCTGTTCGTCTCGGAGCGGCATCCCGCCGCCTTTTCCTGTTTTAAGTTCACAGATTTTCACGCTGTCAACTGCAGCGATTTTCCTGTTCTAATTTTAAACGAACTAAATGCACAGGTATGTCTTTCTCTCTCCCTCTCTCTCGTTCTCTCTCTCTCTCTCTTTCCTGCACACAAAGTGTCACCACAGTCATTAGGAGCATTTTTGTACATGTGTTTCCACTGCTTCTCCGTCTCGACGTACCCCAAATGCATCGTGCAACTTGTGTCTATTTTGGGCTGCACTTCGCTTCTGCTCGCACTCTGCTCCACTCTGGGCACACTCGAGTCTGCCAGGGAGTAGTCGCTCTTTTCCTGGGAAATCAATCAATCGCCCCGGCCTGCTGCCGTCTATTCTACTATACTAGACAATTTGTGGTCGTTTCGCTTTCTAATTACTTTCAAGTTGAAAGGCGACTCGCACTTCCCTTTTTGGCCACATCGAGCTCAAGTGCCAAGTTCCCAGCCGCATTTCCATTGTACATACATAGTAGTATGTCTGCAGTCAAACCACTAAATGCGCATTAATTCAAATTGCATCCCATTGTACATACATATGTATGTGCTGTTGCCTGGCTAAATTTAAATATACCACAGAATAATCTCGAATTTACGAGCATGAATAGTTATAAAATGTAATACATTTATTTCCAGTTGTTGGACAGCAGCAGCAACAACAACAAAAGCAAAGCAAACAGAGGTGGACAGGGTTGCCGAGCAGCCAGCAGAATCAGCAGATTCAGGTTCAAATTTATAAAATCTCTGAAAAGAACTTGTAAGAAAAATACGAAACCTACATATGGTATTTTTAGTTTTCATTATTTTTGGTACTAACTATTTTTAAAATCCCTAAAATCATGTTAGGGTGAAATTTTGCAACTTTTATTTAAGCGTACCTAAAGCAGATCTATTTGCCCTAGTACTATGTAGTACCCCTAGCTCCCCAGGTCCAGCTACACGCTTGTGTCAACACACACTCCTCACTCCTCACGCTTGACTCTTTCTGGCCTGCCTCAACTGTTGTGTGTGTGTGTGGTCAAACCCCTCTCACGCAGCCCACGCCCCTGTGTAACGCCCACAGGCACCTCCCTGCAAAATATATACACTAACACACACACATATATATGTATATATGGCATAGTATAAAACGTTTCACAAAAAGTAACAAATGTTTTTTTAGGATTTGTGTTTTGGGAATTTCCGCACTTGTGTAAATGTTGCCCATACACACGCACACACCCACACGCACATTCGCAAACGCACAACCGCTCACACACACACACACATATAGTAAAGCAAAAATTATACAACACATAAACATAGACAATGAAATATAAAACAAAAAACCTTCCATCTACCATTTTTCCCCGCTTGCTGAGGACTTTGCGTAAGTTGATACACTCTCATGGCGGGTATATTGGCTATATAAGGCAGCAGCAATAATTAATATATGTAAATCATAAAACTTTTATGCATTATTAACGTTCTATTTGATTTCTTATAAATTAAATCAACTGTTATTTGTTATGTGCATTTAATAAGTTAACTATAAAAACAAAATATATTTTTTACCTTTTGAATATTATTAACATGGAAATCTAATTATTTATTATTTACTTTTAGTTTTTTAGGCTTTCAAGAAAACTTTTTGCCTTCTAAATACAGAACTTCAGCTCTGAATTATTAAAATAAAAGGATACTTACAAATCTTTTTAATTTTTTATTAATGTAATAACTTCTATATTTATTATTTAATCAATCTCAAATTTCGAAAACATTTAGCTAATGATAAATAATGCAGCTGCTAAAATTTAATATTCTAGCTGTACAACTAAGTTAACAAGAAAGTTTTTTGTTTGCAAAAGGCGCGTCGCATCCAAGAAAATTAATAAAATTTAATTATATAAATATAATTATAACGGGTCGGCTGCTGATACTGATACGTTTTGCTATCGGGGAAGCAAGTAATTGCAATTTACATAAATTTCCGTTTTTAGTGTCCTAGCTTGATACAGGCAGGGTATTGGCTAGTCACGTTTGACACGCTATTACGCATTTCGTTGCCATACATGTAATACACGTGTATTTAACCATGCACAAAATCTCACACACACACACACACGCAGAGTTGAACCCGCTCTTGGAGCCTGCCGCATAATTGATTGATTTGGGCGCTTGTGTAAATTTTAATTCCCATTTTTTAGCCCTTCTTTTTGTTTCAATTATAATGCATATTTTAATATTTATGTAACTAGTCCTGTTGTCGTTGCATTTCAAATTAATTCAGCATAATTGTCGATGGGGATTTTCGCATTTTTTGTCGATTATATCATACTGTATGTCCCGCAGCAGCAGTTTAATTGAATTTGATTGATTTTTCCTGATATTGTTGATGGAAAAATAATATTGTTGTAAAATCATAACAAATTCTCGAGCCGCTGGAAGTGGGCGAGCTGTCACAAAAACGAGGCACCTGTCTGATTTTTCTCTATGTGTTAAATAAGTTTGCAAAGAAAAACCCCTGAGGCACACAATTCGTTAGGGAATTATATGATATCTATCAAGTGCAGAAGACAGACAGGCTGCTTTAGCCTGCAGGCGCCTTGAATATGTGTAGATATATATGTATATAAAAAGATTTAAAATAACTGTTAGAAATAACTAATTAATTCCTCTAAAAAATTTTAGCTTCACAAATTATGCAACTTGTTTTCAACGAATTTTTGTGCCTGCTTGCAACAATAGTTTTTTTGTTTATTTTTTGCCTGCAATTAGTTGTTTTAATTTGCGAGAATAAAAAACAATGGCAATTATGCCAGGCAGGACAGCGAACAAGGAGCGCAACAAGCTGCGCGTTAAATGGAATTTTAATTGATGCGCAAATGACGCATACGCCGCATGGGGCAGCACCTTGACCCCTCCCACGTCCCACCTCCCCTATACGATACGATACGCAACGAGGCTGCCTTTCCGTATGCCACGCCGCAGTCATTTTAATAAATCTTTGCAATGCCCCCTAAAAAATATTAGCATAATAAAAGCGCGACAGCAAAACAGAAGGGTCAAAGTCGCCCTCAGAGATGAAGGCGGTGGAGGGAGGAGTAGCGTTTGCCCAGGGACACGTAGCTGTTGGGGCGAGGAAGTTGAAGATGTGGGTGAAAGCATTGGCACATTTACACACAAAATCGTTGACTGAATTTATGGCAGCAACAAGCGGCAGCATACGACGAGGACGACGACGCCTCGTATGCTCCTCCGAATGCGAATAAGAGAGTGAGGGGAGTCAACAACCTAAATACGCATAATTTGGCAACCTCCCCCTCTCCGATTCGAGTAGGCGTGGCATCGATCAGCAATAAAAATTCAAATTTTGCCAAGGACGGCACAAAAAATCTGTTGCAACCGAGTCACCAAAAATAGCTGCCCAGCTGCCCCTATGCCGGTCAAAGTAAGAAGAGGGGTATATGCGCTATGGCAGGGCATATGTAACATATATGCCCTGTGAAAAATAAGCATCATAAGAGATTGTTTACTTAAAAGAACAACTATTAAAATACGACTAAATTATTGAATTTTAATTATTTTATATATTGAATATAAGATATTATTTATTAACAGGATAAAATATAAAATTATTATTAATTAAGATCCATATGCTTAAAGATGAAACTAGCCAGAAGACTGGTAATAGATTCCAAAATAATAATCAATAAAATTCGTTATAAATTTAGTTTATTTCCATTTTATAATTAAAATAATTATTGATTTAATTATTTTAACTATTTTAAGATAATAAGAAACATATTTTAAGTCTTGTGCAAGTATTATTTTAAGTTAATCATAATTAAGTTCATTTTCTGAATTCAGCTACAAAATTATAGAAATTCTTCCTTAATTTATAATTATTATTATAAAGAATGCCTAAACTAAAGTTCTCCAAAATGCAGATATATAAAATTTGTTCAAACATTTCATCTAGGGTATTTCATATGCCACATACTTAACCTGTTTCCTGTTTCCTTTTTCCGCTTTGTCTTCGTATTTAGTATTATGGAATATAGACAATATCCGGCGTGACATATATTACAACAATACACATGGCTCTAATACATTTACACACTCACAGAGAAAGAGACAGAGAGAGAGCGAAAGGGAGAGGGAGAGGAGCACACTTATACGGAATGCGGAGGTTTTTTGCCTTCGACGCGGGGCGGGGGCATGGGCGAGGGCGTTGCTCGTTTCACATTTTTGCCAATTGGCCAACAAGTGTTGCCAAATTGCGTTGCGGTTGCTGGCCATAAATAACGGTACTTTTGTCATTTATACACATAAATTGCAGCAGACGCTGAAACGCGAAAAAACGTCTGTAAGCCAATGCAGGCAGCCAGGCCGGCAGGCAGGCACTGGGCCAGTTTCAGCTCTCCCATCCCCCGCCCAAACTCAAACTCAATCCGAGTGCTGGAAGAGTCCTTCTGCTGCCTCTGCTGTTGCTGCCTCTGCTGCTGCTGCTGCTGTTGCTCTGCTAAAAAACGTGGCCATGCCGCATAGGCCTCGACAGCGGCCCACACTAACGACATCGCCGATGGTGACACAACGCAGCTGTCGTTTGCCATTTGGCAATAATTGTTTAATATGCGGGCGCATAAAGCCCGCCAAGGACTGCCCATAAAAAACAACAGCAGCAGCAGCAGCGGAAGTAACAACAACAGCAGCAGGCACAAGCACAAGCACAGGCGAAAGGCCAAGCCGAAGCCCTAAGCAAGCCCAAAGCCAATTCCAGACACACGTGTGTCCAGTCTCTGTCTCTGCCTGCAGTATCCAATGTCCTGTTTCCTGTGTGTTGCCACAGCTGCTGCTGGACTTAGCCATGTGATTGCAGGTACTACTCAGTATATGCCGCTCGATAACAAGCTGCCAATCGGAGGAGGAGCCACTGCCTGCCTAATTAACATATTTCTCTCGCTCATGTCAAGGCAAGCTGCTTTAGCTGCATTAAATGGAATTTATCATAGTTGAAGCAAGTGTAGGAAATACACACACACACACACTGCAACAAAAACTAATTGCGCAAATGCCAAACGGGTCGCTGCTTATTGGCAATTTCAATTGCGCTGCCTGAAAGTATGCAACATATTTTGCTGGCTCGCTTGCAGCGCAGAGCAGCGCAGCACATGCTGACTGCAGTTAATTACAAAACTGTCAAATCCAAAAGGTGCCACGAATCAACGAGAGAGAAGCTAACGAAAACGAACGAATGAACGAACGTAGCAGGCAAACAAACAGCGCGAACTCACACACACACACACACACACACACGCAGTGGCATGCCAAAAGCAGCAGCCATTTGAAACATACACACACACATATATATATATATATACACACGCAGGGAAAATAGGCAGATCAGCCAACAGCTGCCAACGTATGCGAAGTAAAAATACAAAAATAAACAAAACAAAAGGCAATGGCAGTGACAGAGGCAGCAGGGGCAACAGGGGCGTCGGCAGGGGGGCAGCTGCATTGTATGAACTTTTTGATGCGAGCTTATGCCTGTGTGTGCCTATGTGTGTGTATGTGTGTACCTGTCTGTGTGTGCGCTTGTGTGGAATATAATTCTGCTGTATTGTTGTATTAAATGATGTCAACAACAGCCGCCCAGCTGAGCTCCAGTCGCCTCTGCCGCCGCCACTGCCGACGTCAGCACAGCTTCCGCTGCCAGAGCCAAATCGAATTTAATTGCATTGCCGCACGTTGGCTTTTAATTAATTTTTGCTGGCCAAGTGCAGCAGCTGCAGCACACACACACAAAAAAGAGAGAGAGAGAGAGAGAGCGAGAGACGTGGCAAACTAAGCTAAGGCAAACAACAGCAACGTGCGACAGTCGACAATCGGTAATCGGTAATCCGTAATCGGAAATCGGCAGCTCACAGACACAGAACCATCAAACGTCACGCACAGGTGCAATGTAATTAGCACGAACGGCAGTCGCAGTCGCAGTCGCCGGCAACGGAGCAGCGACAGCGACAGCGGCGGCAAAAAAGGGCAAAGGGCGAGGCGCTACATAAAAACAAAAGCAAGCACAGCCCTTTAAGCCCAAATGCATACAAGCCGAGCAGCAGCACAAACTGCCACAGCAGTGGTGCACTGCGATGAGGCAGCGTAAAGTGTAAACGAATAGCAAATACGCTTTACAAATACAATGAGACACGAGCGACGCCATCTCGAAAATGCATAGAATTAACGCGCAGCATACAAAAGTATTATATTTTTATTTTATTTTTAATTTAAATATTTTTTATTTCTTTAAATGTTATTTATAATAAATTAAGTTATTTATTAAGGCATACGGGGAAATCCTTTGTATCCTTGGCTTCTATTAATTCAGCCCATTTGGGCGCGCCGGCTAAAAATATTGCATACTTTTGTGCGCTGCTCGAAATGCATTTTGCCTATACAACACTATATGTATAAGCGACGCCATGTTGGAAATGCTGGCGATTTACACGCAGCACACAAAAGTATGCTATACTTTTTAAGCAATCAGTCGCTCGTCAATTGATGGCCTCAGCCAAAAGTGTTGCATACTTTTGTGCGCTGCATGAAATTCCCTTTGCCCACACAACGCATGCCGCAGCCAATGGACTTCACTTTATTTGCTCTGCATGAGGAGAAGGAGGAGGAGAATGGGCGGGGAGGGGTGCCAGCACAACAACAAGTTCAATTTCAATGCGAAGTGGCTGCAACGGAGAAGCGGAAAAAGCCCGTTTGGTCGCTGTGCGCCTGGCAGCGTTTTAATAGCTTTGAAATTCCAATGGCAGCTGTGGCGCCATTCTCCATTCTCCATTCGCCCTGTGCCCAAAATGAGCAAAAGAAATGGCAGCAACAAGAAAAAGAACGAGAGAGAGAAAGAGAAGGGGAGAGAGAGAGCATTTGGGGCCCAAGGCGAAGGCAATCGACGTTCAAAGTCGTCGAACATTTCGAAAAATTATTGAAAATTTTTTAATTTTTCTCCTTAAATGCGCGCAGCACGCGATGTTAAAACAGCAGCACAAACTTCGGCAGCAACAGCAACAACAGCAACTGTTGCAATGGCAGCTGCTGTTGTTGCTGTTGCTGCTGCTTCTGTTGCTGTTGTTGTTGTTTTTATTGATATTAGCTATGCATGTGGCCCCAGACCGGCACAACTGCCATTTTGTTTATGACGGCGACGATGCAGCCAGCTGCGTATGCATGCAGCAACGTTATAGAAGCGGAGGAGGGGTGTAACGAGGGGCAAGGGATATGGCAACGAGTGTAGAGAGGATGACAAAACTCGCACGACCAACGACTGCGAGCAACTTTATGCGCATTTTTGAAGCTCAGCTCACAGATACATTGTTGTTGCTGCTGCTGCTGTTGCGGATTGTTGATAGGGTAATTGATAACGTCATGGGTGCAAAGTTGCCTGCGGTAAGAGCAAAAGTTGCACAGTGCCACCAAATGGGAAACTATTTTACACATCGTTCGAATATGAAATTATGCATGTGAAGCAGGCCAGGCTAAAGACATTTGAGTGGCATAATTAATAAAACAATTTTATATATATGTATATATTTATAATTTTTGTATAATTTGCTTGCCTAGCTGCATTTCCAGTCCGTCGTTTCTGTTATAATTGCCGTCTAAAAGCATGCAAGCGAAATGATTTGCCATAATTATAAATGAATTTACGCCTGCAGCTCGAAAGTATGCAGCAAAAAGCGCAAGTCTTCCTTTCTCTTTCTCTCTCTCTCTCTCTCTGTGGCTGTTTTTTTTTGTTAGTATGCCCAAGTTGTGCCTGGTGCCTGCCTCATGTGGCACTTACTCCGCAGAGCACGGCTTTGTTTGCTATTTCTTTGTTTTTTATGATTGCCTGCCACAACTTTTTCGCCATCGATATTGGTGGCGCCGCCGCGCAGCTTGTGGTTGCTGCCGCTGCTGCTGCAACTGTGGCAAGTAACTCGAACTCGAACTCGAGCTGGCGCTGCTGTTGTTGTTTGTATGGATTTTGCACATCGTTTATCTTAGAGCGTCGCTTGCCTGCTCGCTAGCTGCGTCACAGCTGACGCTGGCGAACGGAAATGGCGTTAATGTTGCAACTGCAGCAGCAGCAACAGTGCCAGCAACAGCAGCAGCAGCAACAGTGGCAGCCACAGCAGCTGCCAATGAGCGAGAACTTAATCTTGGGGATTTAACACTTTCGATATATCTTGGCCATGGCTGCTGTCTGCTGCTGCCTTGCCTCTGCGGGGGAGGAAGGAAGAGGAAGAGAGAAGAGAGTGGAACTGCTTGAGCCAGCGGAAATGTATTGGCGGCCATTATCGGTTCAGCTGCCACTTTTATGGCCAAGTTATGGGAATAAAACGCGCAAGGCTTTGGCTAAAAATTTCATCAGTCGTTAAAATACATGCTCCCGAGTCTGCGTATGTGTGTGTGGTGGCTGTCTGTGTGTGTGTGTGAGTATGAATATATACAAGCTTGGGCTAGCAGAGAGTTACCTCCCTGCCCGCTCTAGAGTCCCGCTGTGCCCGCCTGCAGCGCATTGTACTGCTCTTGGGTAAGCTGGCGATAGACTCCATCCCGATTCAGATAATATATCGGATCCTTGATCGCCTGCAGATTGTATCCCTGCAGCGCCAACTCACGCTTGCGCAGCTTAAACGTGGCCGTGCGTGGAATCTCGTCCAGCAGGCGGATGAACAGCGGACGCGCATAGGGAGGCAGACTGCCGCGTATCACAATCGACAGATAATCCATGTCCACCTTGCGCATGGGATCCACAATGGCCGCCATACCCGCCTTGCCCTCAATGTGCGGTATCTACAGAGTAGGGGGAGGGAAAGATTAGCTGAGTAATTAGAGAGGGGAGGAGCTGCAGCCTGCTCACCTGCACGCCATAGACCACGCAATCGCTGAGCGCAATGCAGTTGGTTATGATGGCCTCCACCTCCTGCGTGGCCACGTTCTCGCCACGCCAGCGGAACGTATCGCCCGTGCGATCCTTGAAGTAGAAATAACCGAGTATATCGGAGACCACCATGTCGCCCGAGTTGAAGTAGCAGTCGCCCTTGCGGAATACATTGCGCAGCAGCTTCTGCTCGGAGGCGCTCTTGTCTGCATAGCCATGGAATGCGCTCACCGCACGTCGCGGATCCACTTGACCCACCAGCAGACCCGCCTCACCCGCCGCACAGCGCATCCCATGGCCCTCGGCATCACGTAGTACCTCGCCGGTTAGCTCATCGCAGCGCAGAATCTGCACGGGATACAGCTTGGTGCCAAAGATGGGCACAAATCCGATGGCACCAATGCGACTGGTGATGTTGATTAGATTCGAATTGCCCTCGGTGGCTCCATAGATCTCTCCCACCTGCGGTATGCCAAAGCGTGAGACGAACTGTGTCCAGATCTGTGGACGCAGCCCATTGCCGTACATGAGACGCAGCTGATGTAGTTGCTCCTGCGGCGGCGTGGCCTTGTAGGGCGTGGCCAGCAGATAGCGGCACAGCTCGCCAATGTACTGAGCAACCGTGCACTTGTGCCGCCGGCAGTCACTCCAGAAATTCGAGGCGGAGAACTTCTTGCGCAGCACCACAGTGCTGCCATTGAGCAGGGCGTTGCCCACGCCCACGATGCCACCTGCCGTATGGTATAGCGGCAGCGAGTTGTAGACAATGTCCTCGCGGCTCAGTCGCAGCATGTAGAAGGTGCCGGCGGACATGAAGAGAAACCGTAGATTCGTTATGACCGCCGCCTTGGGCAGACCCGTTGTGCCCGATGTGTAGACATACAGCAGCTTGTCCCGTGCCGAGAGATCCGTGTTGTGCGGCAGGGGGAGTGGCTTCTGTGCCGTCAGAGCACTACTCAGATTCGTTGCACCCGGCACCAGCATCGCTGGTGGTTCCGCATCCGAGAACTGATAGATGGGCAAACCCAGAGCGGGCAGCGATTGCAGCACATCGCTGAGTTCGCATCCCACGATCATTGCACTCGCATTGGCCACGCGGATGCAGTGCAGCAGTGAATCGCCGCGCAGATGCGAGTTAATCAATGCCGTGATCACGCCCAGCTGACTGAGACCCAACCAGATGCACACGTACTCCACTCGCGTATCCATCAGCAGCGCCACGCAGTCACCACGCTGTAGACCACGCTCCTGGAAATATCCCGCCACCTTCTGACTGATCTCCAGCGCCTGCGCGAAGCTCAGCTGACGATCGTCCATCACAAAGCATGGCTTGTCCGGCAGACGTTGTGCCACCTCCGCGAAGCAATGCGCCACGGTGCAACCCTTGCGATCCTTGCGCAATAGATAAATGTTGAGGCCCACAAAGCGATAGAAGGCACTGCAGAAAGAATGTTGAGGGAACTTTAATGGAAGGAAACATACTGATCGATCGTAATATCCCTAATTTGAAATGACGGTAATCTGAGTAAGGTCTTTAGGCATCATCAAGCCAAATTTGGTAAATCTAGCTTGCTTAGTTGCAGATAACAACGCGTTCATACAGACATACTTGGCTAAACCGACACATTCTAAGGTATTAACGATACTCAGTTATCTACATGACTCTAGCTCGCTTAGTTGTAGTGGAAACTAAGGAACATATATATATTTGTATCTGATTTAAAGCTTAGCAATTTCGATTTGTAGAGTCGGTGAGCGTAGTGTACTTAAATTGAAATAAGCTTAATCTTAGTAGAGTATTCGGGCACAAGCATGCCAAATTTGATAACTCTAACTCGCTCAGTTGCAGAGAACAACGCGTTCATACAGACAAACATGGCTATATCGCCTTCTACCGCCTGTTACATTTAGTTTAACGCTTACGAATATAGGAAATACTTTTCTAAGCGAATACTCTTCATATGGTATAAACAGTCCTCAAATATATACATAAATCATTTATATTCCCATATCTATAACTATGACTATCCTTATCAGTAATTGTTACAGTGTCACAGTGTCACAAATCACACTCACACGAGATCTCTCCGGCTTGTCATGACCAGGGCGTATACATTTGTGGGGCTACGCAGCATCAGGGCCAGCAGGGCACCCAGCGTGAGGCTGAGCAGGGCGCTGTTCCAGCAGAAGAGAGCGAAGATCAGGCTACCGACTATCAGTATACCCAGCCGTGTGGCTGTCTTCTGTTTCAGATTTAATTCCAGCAGTATTTCCATTTTCTTTTCGGTCTCCTCCCGATCTGGGGTCTGCTCTTTATGCTGGCTCACTTTAGAGTAGACGACAAGATATACAACATTATTGTAGGGTTTCTACAATTCAGGAGTGTGACAGGCCTGAGAACTCTAACTAGATATTACTATGTATGTATGTACACGAACTAACTACACTGTAGGGTTCGCTTGCCCACCCGCTCAACCGATCGACTACTGACTAACCCAGACGTGTGTAGTTCGAGTACCATATCCAAGCTATAAACCGTTATCAGTGCGCCCTGATATGGTTTTAGCGCGAAGCATTACAGAAACTTGTGGAACCCAAGTGCTTTATCAACGGTGTGAGTAATTCCAAAAGGGGCATAGAGAGAGAGGGAGAGAGAGAGAGAGAATCCCTGATTCAAATGAGTGAGGTGTGAATGTGGGTGCCGAGTGTACTGGGTATTTCGCATAGGGTGTATTGTTTCACAAGATACTACAGACTGTCTATACATGAACTATGTAAACTACTGAACCTTGTCTATATAAAATATGTATGTAGTTAACTATATAATGATTTCTATGCATAACATTAGCTCAGCTCAGTTGTGGGTGTCATATAACACATGACTATCTAAAACAAAAACATACTATACTCCCTACACTATCCATGCATAACCGAGAACAGATTCTCGTCTGTTCCGCCCATGCGTATGTGGATTCAATTTTCAATCGATGTGAGAAAGAAAACATAATGGAGCAACAACTGTTCCAGTGCGGAATCAGTTCCAATAAATTCCCTATTCTACCCGACTATGTAGTATACACTGTGAAAAATTGCGAATGTTTCTAGGCATATTAAAAACTTCAGAGTGATTGCCAAGAATCTGGATTATGGAAAATTTAGAATCTATATCTAATCCAATGCACCGAGGGAACCCAATCATCAGCTGATAGCAAACATAGAGGGTCAACAAAGGTGCTCTAGAGATTGCCCTATACTTGGGGGCTTATCTCAAGTGGTTTTATTGCAACTTGAAAGAAATTTGGAATATGTAGAGAGCAAAGAGTTGATAACAAAAGCAGAGGTAGAGGCAGAGGCAACAAAAAAGAAAAGGGAGAAGGGAAAAGAGAAAAGAGACAACGGTAATAGCAACAGGCGCCTGGCAGAGTTCATTGCTTCTATAGAGATTCTATATATGGCAAGCAGAGAGACACACTGCACAGTGGTACAATATGTATTTACAGTGGGGTAATTGTTGTGAATTTGTAGAATATACACACATGCCAAGCTTACTTGGGAAAGTTAAGTGAATGTTGCTTATTTCATTTGTTTATGGTTTGTGTAACCTTTGCGCCACTGTGCACTGTGTGCTTGTGTGTGTGTGTGCTTGCTTAAATATGCGTCGCATATAAATATGAATGTGCTTTTTGCGAGTTAAGCAGGAAGAGGGGGGAGTGGGATGGGACCTTGACTTATTCCGTATGCAAGGCACATTACTTTAAACGGTTCTACAACTCAGAGCTCTGCTAACTGGGCTAACACGACTGTCGACTGTCGACTGTCGACTCGACTCTCTCTGGGCTGACACTGACTTTGGCATTGGCTTGGCGGCTTGGACACTTCGCTTGCATGTGGCCAATTCACTTTTAACTCGGGCCAAAATGCAGTTTTATTATTGTTATCGCATCGCAATGCATCGCCGCTTGACATACTTTTTGCAATTGAACACGCAACGACACGCACGAACACGACAATCAACAAGACGCTCCAATCGACGCCAATAGCAGCCAAACAACAACTGAAACAGCAGCGGAGTGAGCTGTGCTGCCTGCCTGCCGGTTCTATTTATTTTTCTACCAGTAATACAAGATGAGTGAGAGCATAGAACACACACTGAGAGTGCAAAAGCAACAGATAAAGAGAGCGAGAGACAGAGAGAGAGAGGGAGAGAGAGAGAGCGTGCGTGCTCTACAGTTATCAGCAGAGATCAGAACAACATATGCAAATGAATTGTTTATTTTTGACATTTAATAACGAATAAATAAATGCATAAATAAATAATAATAAATACTTAATAAAACAAAAATGTTTATTACTCTTATTGTCATTAAAAATATATTTAATAGTTAATAGTTAGATTATTATATATTCATTCATCTATTATTCACATTTATTGTGATTAAAGCCAAGACAAAAAAACATTGCATACTTTTGTGCTGCTTCATTTTAATCTGCCCAAGCTCGCCTTGGATTCTATTGCATACTTTCGGCCAACATTTCATAGGGCTAATTTTCGCAAAACTAAAGTGTAGCTTACTTTTAGCTGCCAAACGAATAATCATAGGCAAAAAAAATATTAAATTCTTTTTCTTTTAAATATTAATATTTATTAAGGCATACGGGGAAATCCGATACCCCTTTGTGTCCTTGGCAGCTATTAATTCAGCCCATATATGCTGCAATTTCATTATTTAATATTTATTTTATGCGACGTTAAGTTCTTAGTAATTAAATCAAAATTATATATAAATAAAAAATTAACTTTTAATTTTTATAACATTAAGTTGACCTATACATAAATTATAATAACCAAAGAAATAATAATAATTTTTTTCATTTCAAAATGGTTAAATGGCATTTAAATAATTAAAAATAACCAACAAAATATTAGTAATTTTATTAAGTAAAGTTATTAAATTAACGGCACAGTTAGCACACACATTTGCGCACACAGTTAGCTGCCAAACTTGAAATAAAACTTTTGACTTTTTCTTTAATTAAACGCATTCGGCACGTGCGAAAGAGAGAGAGAGAAGAAGGGGAAAAACAATTTGTCGCTAACGCAGAAAAATGCCAATGCTCAAATAAATTAACATAAAGCCGGGCAGCAGAAAAGCTGCCAGCACAGCCGGCAGTCGGCTGGCAGTTGGCGTCGTCGTTGGCGTTGGCGTTGGCGTCGACGGTGGCGTTGGCTGAGCTGTCAAATGCCGGCAGCAGAAATATATAAAAATATATGTGCATACTTTCAGGCGGTGTGTATAAAAAATGTGCGCATACTTTTTGGCAGCTTTTTGAGTTATAGACGGTGAGAGAGAGGAACAGCCCACGCGCCACTGTGTGTGTGTGTGTGTGTGCATGTGTTAGTGCGCTAGTGTGTGTGCGCCTGTAATTGACACATGTTACGCGCATAAAGGCAGCGACAGCGACAGCAACTTGCGCTCTAACTGCGCCTCTCTGACTCGCCCGCGCCCAGCCCAATCGTTATTATCGACAATGGCGCCGCCAAAAACACACACACACACATAGAGAGAGAGAGAGAAAGGGAAGGAGAGGGAGGTAGGCTCACGCACATGTGCGTTGCTGCTGCTGCCGCTGCACAGCCTTCAACTGCAGGCAACCTCAGTCAACTTTGTTTGTAGCCGGCAAAAACAAAAACACACACACACAGGCTCAGACTGTGGCTGAGGGAGAGGGAGAGGGAGAGGTGTGTGTGGGCTGCACAGCCTGCTTGCTGATAACGTTAACGTCAGCTGTGCGATACTTTGGAGCTCGGGGCACACGTGAGTCCCGGACTTAGACCCGTTGCCATAGCCATAGCCAGAGACGGAGACGAAGGCGGAGGCGGCGGCGGAGGCGAAGTCATGCGCAGGCAAGCGTCAAACGTTTCTACCTTGCCCCATTGGCCCCCTCAGGCGACATCGTCGTCGTCGCTGTGCCTCACCCCTGCCCCGCCTGCCACCTCCACTTGCCGCTGTGTTTGGCATTTGTTTGTGTTGTCAACAAAAGTTTCTTTGAAATCAGTAACAGATGTCGATTGAAATGGCACAATTGCTGCCTGCCTCGCTGCCTCGCTGCCTGAGCAGCAGCCACAGCCTCCCCTGCCTCCAGTCTTCAGTCTCCTCACCTCGTTGCACAGCTGGCATTGGCTGCTGTTGCTTCCTACGCTGCTGCTCCTGCTCCTGCTGCTGCTCCTGCTGCTGCTGCCTGCCACTTATGATGAATATTTTTATGCCAGACGAGGCGACACCGCCAGACGCGTCACTAGTTTAATTAAAATTTGCGCTCTAAGTTCACGTTGTGTTAATATTAATGCAATTCAGGCAATCGAAGAGGCCAAAGACAGGAGAGGAGACTCCATTGTTCTGCCAGTTGCCAGCGTGCTGTGCTGTGCTGTGTGTGGGAAGTACTTGCCTAGACAGGCATTTGACGAGCATCGAAGGATGTGAAAGGCTATAACGAGAGTTAAATAACGCTAAAGACGAGGCAGATACGAGTTACGCTTAATCGATCATGCACAACTCTGACACTAGTTGCTAGAAATGATCTCTCCCACATGTTCACAGAGAGAACCAAGAGAGTTAAACGGCTTATAAGTGTATGATTTACTTAATATATCAACTAAACTGTCTTGAGTTTATCATTTTATTATACATTATACAGCACACAATATATATATATCTTCATATCAAATTTGAACTTCCTAGCATTTGTATTAACTGAGTTATCGCTGTTCATACAGACAAATGGAAGTATCTATAAAAAAGGCAGGAACTAGGTTACTGAGACCGATTGTTATTCATACTGTTAATCGATTTAAGTATATGTATATACATACATATATACTATTACTGCCCTCTCCCTACAAAATAGACACTTAAGCATTTAAAGCAGATGCCTTTGCTTAATAAAAGCTTTAAAGGTTTAAAAGTTTACCATTTTTTTTTTAATATTATATATTATATGATTTACCTTCATTCCAAATTGAAGCTCTCTAGCACTTGTATTAACTGAGTTATCGCTCTTCATCCAGATAAAAAGACTGAGAGCAAGACAAATAGCTTAGAACAGGATCGATTTGATCCTAAGTAAAAAATAAGTTTATCATTTTATTTCGTATTATTAAGCATATGATCTGCAGCTACCTTCATTTCAAATTTAAGCTCTTTAGCCCTTGTAATAACTGAGTTATCGCTGTTCATACAGACAAAGCGAGTTTCCGAGTGCAAGAACGATCACTTTAGATGCCTACTAACCCTTTGCAGTTTCTCAAGACTTTTACTCGTATATAAAAAATACCCTAAGTACTAAAAGACCCCGTATATGGGGCTCTTAACTATGTTATGTATGACTTGAGTAAATATCTCCTTTGTGCTGGCACTCTCTTCGCTTTTTTGTATCCTTAGGTAGCTATAAACGCGTGGGTATCGAGGTGCACTGAAGTCTTTGATGTGCCAGGGCTGTGGAGGAGGATCCAAGGGGGCAAAGAAGGGCATGGGAGCCTGCTGTTATTGCCGTTGACAACATGTCCATGTCTGTGGCTGGCTGAGCTGTGGCTGCTGGCGATAACAAACGATAACTGCATGTTAAATAGAAGCTAACGAAGAGGAAGAGAGAGCACGAGCTGAGCAGGACTGGAGGGCAGAAGTGGTGGGCAGGGCAGGGCAGGGCATGGCAGGGAGGTAGAGCAGTCAGAAACAAACAAAACGGCAGCATATGCTGGCCAGAAGCAAAGCCCCAGAGCAGCTTCCTCTCTTGTTGGTTTCGGCACACACAGACACACACACACGCACACACACAGCTCGTGCTGCTCCGTATTTGAATGCGAGTTGAGTTGTAGCCGGAACTGGAGACGAAGCTGGAGCTGGGCCGGAGTTGGCTTTAGAAAATCACTCAGGTAGCAAAATGCCATCATCATCATCCGTAGCAGCATCAGCAGCATCATCATCATCATCATCATCGTAGTCCTCCTAGTCCAGTGCGGGTTGGGAAGGGTTGAAGCAAAAAAGCGCAGAGCAGAGCAGACAAAAGCAAAGCAAAGTTAAGGCAAGCTGTGTGTGTGTGTGTGTGTGTGTGCAACAAATGTTGTGGATGCCCCCAGGCGAGGCAAGGCGAGTTGAGGCACTAACGAGCTTTTGCTTGCTAGAAATGCGACAGTAGCAGGTGTGCCACACACACACACACTCGCACACACACACACACACTCGCACACACACGCGCAGGCGGCACAGCTGAGTGACGATAATTGAAATTTCATCACAGTAGTTTGTGGTTTTGCAGCACACACACCCACACACGTGCAGGCGGGCACACACGTACACACAGACACACACACTAATGCGCAAATCATGGGTGCAGCTGCAGCGCGGGCTGCGTTCTGTTGCCTGATTTTAGGCTGCAGCACATAAAAGACGTATCGATTCGTAATTCGTTTCCCCCATGCCCCTTCCCCACTCTTTCTCTCTCTCTCCGGATTTTGTTTAAAACACTTTATTTCTCTTGGTATTTCTTTTAGCCTTTTTCGTAGTTGTAACATTGTTTACTGTTTTCGGTTTTTTTTTTTTTTTTTTTTTACTTCCGCTTGGGCGTGTGTTTCTTTCTGTTTCTTTCATTTGGTTTTGGGTTCACTATAGTTAAAGTACATTTAAATACGCTTTTTGTTTAAGTAGTACAATAAATACTAATCAATAAATTAAATACAAATACGTATGTAGTCAATAAATTAGCCATAATAATTATAATAATCATAGTAATAATAATAATAATAATAGTAGTAATAATAATGCTTTCAATAATCGTAATAATATTTCTGTATTTCTGTGCGATAATAGACTAATATGTTCAGTTTCCTTTTCTTTTCCTTTTCTATTTCCAAATACGTTTTCCATTACGTTACGTGACGCGACGTTACGTTGCCGTTTCCGCTTGGATCTCGAGTTTAACTATAAACTACTTACAGCATCGTTTCTCTATAGTTATCGATTATCGACTATTATCGATTTATTACGTAGACTTTAAAGGGTGCAGTTACTTTTTCTGTTTTTTTTTAGTTATCTTGTGCAATATTTTGCTGCTGCTGCTCGCCTGGTCACACTGTGCAGGCAACAATCAGTATTTTTATTTTTTGTTATCTATCGGGAATATCGTAAGGAAACATATGAGATTGCTATTATTATTTAGCTGTATATCGTATTTATCGTTTATCTTCTCTAACTTTATCGAGCTGTGCATTTAGAAAACTATTTGGATAATGCTGATAATGTTTCTCGTTCACGTGCATGATCTTTCTTTAGTTTTTTGTTTTTTTTTTTTTTTTGGTTAAGTTGAACTCGCTATGCTATACGTAGTTAGGGGAGGGGAGGGGTAGAGGGTAGGAGTAGTTAAAAATGGTATAGAGTCTATACTATAGACTTTGGGTAGGGTGGGATAGGATGGGGTCGTGTTTAATTTGACTAGCACAAGTACTTCTTCTTCGGTTTCATCATGCGAATGCGTCATTTGGAGCCCAATCCATTGGGCACCAGCGCACTGGGCGTGACACCGCCTCCTCCTCCGCCAACGCCACCGCCACTGGAACCAGCGGCCTGTGTTGCCGCTGTGACTGCTGCTGCTGCCTGTAGATGCGCTGTGGCTGCTGCTGCTGCTGCTACTGCTGCTGCTGTGGGCGTTGGTGGCGATCGTGTGGCCATGGCGCTGCGCAGGCCGCTGCCAGCACTCGCCGAGTGCAGATGCTTGGCGCTAGAGTTGCCACACACCTGCGGGGCAGACAGAGACAGAGACAGAGAGGGGTAGAGAGCGAGTTAGACTGGAGATTGCACAGAAGCGGGGGCTGACATTACTAACCTGATGATGGCTATCCCAGTCACGGTATTGGCACGAGGCGCTGCAGTAGCGCGCCATGTTGCAGCCGGAGCAGGTTTCGGTGGCCTTGCGGCCGCAGTTCCAGCACTGCTGTTGCAAGTTGCTGCCCTGAGGGGAGAGCGAGAGAGAGAGAGAGTGGGTTAGCTGTGCATACTCAAAGTTCCCCAACAATTATGATTAAACCTAATACCGCTTAAATATGTGCAATATTATATCATTTCGGATGCTTTAAAGTAGGCGTGGCACAATTATATAATGTGCGTTATAATACACCTATATAGAAGAGTGTTATTACCAAATTTCACGACTCTAGCTCGTCTAACCTCTGAGATATTCGCGTTCATACAGACAGAATTTAGCTAATTTGATATATACGCCCCCTAAAACCACTCAGGGTTACCCCTTCGCACTTCACTTACATTCTGCCCGCTGGTTATAGATGGCGACTTGTTGTCCAGATCACGCTCGCCGCTGGAGTGACGACTCATCTCCATGAAGAACTTCTCCATGCGCAGACGCTCCTGAGTCATGATCTCTGCGGCACGTGTCTCGGCGGCCACCACGGCGCGTTGTATCTCAATGACAGCTTGACGCTTCACCTGCAGGCGGAGCAGGAGGAGAAGGAGAAGAGAGAAGGAGTATGTAAGTCTGCTAATGGAGCCGCTGCCATGCGCCACACTCACCTGTGTCACTGCATCCTCTGCGTTGCGCTTGAACTCAGCCACCTTCTCCTCGGTCTGGCGACGCAGCTCGGCCATGGCTGCTGGAGTCACCTGCTCCTGGCTGCCGCCGGCACCCGTGGCATGCTGTGGATCGATGCCACGCTGCTGCAGTATGGTGATCGCTCGCTTGGTCTTGTCCACCATGGCCGAGATGCAGTTGAGCATGGTGTGTATGTTCTTCCACTCCTCCTCGCCACCGCCAGCAGCGCCACACGGACCACCGCCACCACCACCGCCGGCATTGGGTGCACCTGGACGTGCCACCTGCGGCGGAGCATGACGCAAGTCGCGCTCATCGCGCTGCATGAATCCAGCCACATCGCCAGCAGCGGCAGCAGCAGCAGCAGCCGCAGCGGCAGCGCTGTAGTCAAAGGCGAGCACGGCATGACTGGGTGGAGGTGGAGGTGCTTGTGCGGCGGCCACTGCTGCTGCAGGCGGTGGACCGGCATGCATGGCCAGTCGCTTGCTGGGCGGCGGCGGCGCATAGGCGTACTCACCCCACTCCTGCAGTGGACCAGCAGTGCCGCCATTGTGTGCACCATGTGTGGCCTCCATCATGGAGTCCGAGGAGCGACGCTTGAAGAGACCACTTGCTCCCCCCACCCCATTGGCAGCCTGTGCCGGCGGCGGCGCCTCCAGCTGCACAAAGATATCTGCGAATTCGGCTGCCGAGCCATGTGGTGGCGCCTCCATCACTGCCTGCTCGTTGCTGGTCACATACTGCAGCGCTGTCATGTTGGTGGCCCGCGCCATGGCCTGAATCTCGCGCTGCATCAGCGCCACGCTGTTCTTGAGCAGCGGCATCACATAGGGACGCAGTGGCAGATTGATGGCCTCCTGCAACGCCAGTCGAAACTCCTCCAGCGAGATGGCATTGCTGCACAGTGACAGCACCAAGGCCCGCACCCGCTCACACACCTCCGGCTGGCCCAGCTCCTGTGAGAATTGCACCAGCGCGCCGAGGAACTTGCGCAGCTTGGCCAGCAGCCGTGCCTGCTCCACGTGTGCTGCTGCTGCCGCTGCTGCTGCTGCTGCTGCCGCCAAGGAGGCAGCATGCTGTGTAGCCGGTGTAGGACTCACGCCCCCATTGAGGGCGGGCGAGACGCTTGCATTGCGCTGTGGTCGCTGATGGAGGAGTTGCTGCTGTTGCTGTTGCTGCTGCTGCTGCTGCTGCTGCTGTGGTGAGTGCGGCGAACGTGGTGCCAGCGTCAAGTTCCTGGCCAGATCGGGCGGCGACTCTGGTGGAGTGCGGCACAGACGTTCGCGCTCCCGCTCTCGCTCTCTCTCCCTCTCACGGCTGCCATTGGCTGTGCTGCTTGCTGTGTTGTTGTTGTTGCTGCTGCTGCCGTTGTTGCTGCTGCCGCAGCTGCTGCTGCTGTTGTTGTTGTTGCTGCTGCCGCTGTTGCTGCTGTTGTTGTTGCTGCCGACGGAGCTGCTCATGTCTTTGTTGCTGCAGGATGAGGAGATGCATGTGGACATGGAGGTGTTGCTCTTGTCGCCACCGTTGCTGTTGCTGCTGCTGCTACCGCTGCTGCTGCTGCTGCTGCTGCTGTTGGCTGCAACAAGAAGAAGAAAGAGAGAGAGAGAGAGGCAGCTCGTTAGTCATTTTCACACACATAGAAAGGGAGGGAGTGTGTGTGTGTGTGTGTGTGTGTGTGTGTAGGATGTGCAGGCCAAGCGCATTACAAATGCATTAGCAACGCTCGCTCGGAGCTTGCAACATCGACCATGCCACAAATAGTATCTACATGCTACAGCTGACCACAACAAGCAACCGTACTTGTCTACTCCTCCCTCCTACCCCCCGCCATCCCTCCCCTCCCCCTGCGGGTACACAACATTAACAAATTTGTTTGAACATTGCAAATAAATTAGCAAACATTTTTGGGGCTGCCACTTGCCACTTGCCACATGCAACACAGAGCAGGCAAATCAAGCAGCACACACTAATTGCAAGGCAGCAGCATCAGCAGGAGAGGCTGCAGGGGCAGGCAGAGAGAACACCCTGTTGTCCCAGGCAGTGGGCCAACTGTGTGTGCCACATGCCCCACCGCCACTTGCCACTTGCCACTGTAGCTCAAAAATGAAAAGCTTAACGGAAAAGCCGCAGCAGCAGCGCAGCAGCGCGCAGATGGACGAGCATCGAGCTGACGCTGACATGAGGCTGACAGCACGGGGGCTGGGCAAACCGAAGGGGCGGGATGAAGACAGGGAATGGATGACTCTGCCAGGCGACAAGTGAAACCGGCAAAAGGTTGTGTAAAAATGCCAGCAAATCGATAAAAATATCGATACATTTCACAATTCGAGTTTAAATTAATTTTCAATTAAAAATATAAATTTAAGCGCTCGAAAGAAGGCGTGGCAGAATTGTAAAATATGTATTACAACAGTCCAATATATAGGAGGTGTATTATCAAACTTCACGACTTTAGCTCGTCTAGTCTCTGAGATATACGCGTTCATACAGACAGAATTTGGCTAATTAGTTTTAAAATATGTATAATTGGTTATCTGTAGTCTGCTGCTGCCTACATTGGTCTGTTAGGCATTAGACATTTGTCAACAGACATTTCTTCTCAATTTGGAACAATACTACGGCCCAGTCTATATAACAGGCTTAGTTTCTCAGTTTCTTAATCCTTTAAAGTGTAATAGTTTAATTAAAACTTCAGTAAGTCTCAACTCTTCTTGCTTCATTTTCAAATAGGTTTATTCAGGTTTTTATGTGTATTTCAACCTTTTTTTCATTATAATTGTGAGATTAATTTGAAAATATATTATTTTCCGTTTTTTCTTTGTATATTGCTCTTATTACCTTATGTTATATATATATATTACATGTACATATATTATATATATGTACATATTTGAATTTACTAATTTTTCACTATTCTCCCCATTTAGTTTTGTTGTGCCTGTTTTGAGCATTTTTCAAGTAGGTGTATTTAACTTTTGATTGTATTTTATAAAATATAATATAAAGAATAATTATAAATATCTATAATATGTATGTGCATTTATTATGTGTAGTTAACTTTTGATTGTATTTTATAAAATATAATATAAACAAGTGGATATGGCTACAGTCGAGCGCCCGACAGTAGGATACCCTTCTCCCAATTTTTAAAATCCGTTACAAACGTGTAACCACACTCATAATTTCAAACACAAATACTTCTACTACATATAGCTTTCTCGCTCACACTCACACAGCGACGCACGTTAAGAGTGACGTCGACGTCAACTGCTAAAGTGGCGCGCAGGCTGCTGCTCGTACATTTGTACTGAAAACGTTGACTTGAATAACTTCTGTGTTATTGGTCCGATCGAATTGTTATTTGGAGAATATGTTCGTATGGCATATAGCTTTATACATACCAAAGCAGAACTTTATAAGTTTAATAGTTTGCCTAATAATCACAAATTACCGATTTGCGGGGGCGGTGGGCGTGGCATCAAACATTTAACATAAACTTTATCTGCTTGGGAAATTTAGGAACCTACATACCAAATTTGGTGTCTCTAGCTTTTTTAATAGCTAAGATCCGTTGTCTCAAACAGACAGACGGACAGCCGGACAGACGGACAGACGGACAGACGGACAGACAGACGGACATGTCTCAATCGACTCGGCTAGTGATCCTGAGCAAAAATATATATACTTTGTGGGGTCTGCCACGCCTCCTTATGCCTGTTACATACATTGCACAAAGTTAGTATACCCTTTTTTGACCATTTTCAATGGTCGAAGGGTATAATAATAATTGTAAAAATCTATAATATGTCATTAATACAAGGATCTATTGTATTATACCCCTCTGTTTATTCAGCTCCCTCTATCTTACCCTGCATCTATTTTTCGCTGTTATATTCCAACTTAGCTTAGCAGTTTCCTTTCCTCTCCCTACAAAGTTCTCTACTGAATTCCCTACTGAGTTCTCTACTGATCTCCCCCCTTGTCCGCAAAAGGAAGTTCGCATTGTGAGTATTTTGTCGCCTGTTTTGCATGGGCGACCAAACACATAGAGGAAGACCTCCCCCCCCACCCCACACACACATACACACTCATACACACAAAGTGCTGTTTGCCCAAGCTAATGGAAATTGTGTGCGTGTGTGTCTGTGTGTGTGTGTGGGTGCAAATGTTGCCGACGACGAGAATGACGATGGCAACCAGTCGATGCTGCTGCTGCTGCTGCTGCTGCTGTGGCTGCTGCAGAGTTTGCTTTTGTGATAATGATTGTGGATACAGCTGCAACTGGCTGTGTTTTCACAGCCATTCAGGCACGCCAATCGAAGGGACACAAACACAGAGAGAGAGAGAGAGAGAGAGAGAGAGAGGGAGCAGCATCACTCAACTGAGTTGGCGGCGGCTTATCAAACGCCAAACATAGACAATGATGGATCACATGATGTGCTGCCGCCTTTGGTAATTGGCGGCTATGCAAAAAAAAAAAAATTATCTGTAATGGCGGCAGATGTAACTGTAAACAGCTACAGCTAACTGTATTCCCCCAACCCCTCCGCAGTACTAACTGTAACTGAAACTGTAACTGTATTCCCTCAGCTCGCATAGCTGAGCAAAGCCTGATGAAATATTTCATTCGTTCGAAACTTTTTTAGAGCAACCACAACTGACCCCAGGGTGGGTAGAGGGGAGGAGGGGGCAAGGGCTGGCCTGGCCTGGACTACTGTTGGTACCACTGGACCAGCTGTGACTGTGCACGAAAAATGTTTTGTGGGAGCAACGAAAAACTATTTACGAAAATTTTGTGTTGACAATTCACATATTTTCTAAAACATAATGTTGGCCAGGCCAGCAGGCAGGCTGTGGGTGGGGAGGGGAGGCACGGGGAGGGGGGTGTACTTTGGCAATGCGGCATTGTGGGAGCCTCAACTGCTGGCGCAACAACATCAGCAGCAACAGCAGCAGCAGCAGCAGAGCAACAGCAGCAGCCATCGATTTAAGGTTACGTATACGCAGCATGGGCCAGTCTGTTGGTCTTTTTGTTCGTGTGTGTGTGAGTGTGCGTGTATGTGTGTGTGTGTGTGTGCGGGCAACAGAATTTGCACAGCTGCGTCCCATAGATTGCAGTCGAGCGCACAAAACGAAACGTTGGCAAGTTTAGTTTGTGTTGCTGCTGTTGCTGCCGTTGCTGTTGCTGCTGCTGTTGCTGGCAGAGTCATTTGGGAAAACAATCATTTTGGCAAATATTCATCATGTGCTGCTGCTTCCATCAGTAGCAGCAGCAGCAGCAGCAGGTGGCCATAATGAAGCTGCGGCAGCAACATTTATTTGAGCAAAACTTGTGCTGCGTTTCTTTTATTTTATTTTCCTTCTTTTAGTCACTTTTTTGCATGTTAATTAGTGCACTGCAAGTTAAGCGCCTTTAACAGGCCTGGGAATTGACACAGGTACGCACAGCAGCAGCAGCAGCAGCATAACCACAGCAACAGCAGCGACAGCGACAGCAATCAAAGCAGCCCCTAAAAGCAGACTACGCTTTTTGCTCGCATGCGGGCTGCCTCTGCCTCTGCCTCTGCTGCTGCTGCTGCTGCTGGGAATGCCAACATCGGCTGCCATTTTTTCGGGACACAGAGCGCACAAAAAGAGAGATGGCACTAGCTTGCGGGCAGTACCCCTCTCCCCCTCTCCACCGCTCTCCCTCACCCTCTCGCTTTGCCGCACACACACAAAACAAAATTTACTGTGGGTTGCGGTGCCAGCGCACAGTTTGTCAGGGTTAGCGGGGGCGTCGAGACGGGCAGGAGGCAAACAAACAAAATTTTTAGTTATATGCTTGAAAAAATATGCTTGGGAATTGCTTAGCTGGCATAGATACCCTGTAAAATGCAAACTAATACCGTACATGAACGAATTTATCAAATAATTAATAATTTATATTTATACTATTTATTTTTAATAATTAAAGGATTTTATACACGCTATACACCCTGCTCTTGCCTTCGTATGACCCAAAGAGCTTGCAAACATAATATGTGGTTGTCTCTGTCTGTTTAAACGCGCAGATCTCAGCTATTATATAAGCTAGATATAGGATTTGGCATACATTTTGCTATATATCAGCAGCAGCTGGAATTAAATTCAAACTTAAAATGCCACGCCCAGCACACAAGAAAATTGGTAATTTTCGTTTATTGAGCTGAGTTTTTAAGCAGAAACTTTCATATATACAGATGTATGCTATACACATCCATACTACAAATTTCAAATCGGTTGAATATGCGAAACAGAAGTTATACACTTTAAACTGTGGTATCTGACAGTCCTAGATCTCATGGGACTCTACTTTTGGTATATGTTTTTCTTTTTTTATATTTCTGCTTCGCATAAAAACCTCACTTTCTTCTCGTCTTGACAGCAGTTTAGCGTAATTCTCTCACTAGACTCCCACAAATCCTTCAGCTCCCTTTCTCGCTCTGTCACAATACCAACGAAATACCAGAGGCATAGTAGAGGGGGGAGGGGAGGGAGGGGCTACACGCACACACGCAGCTGCTGCCATTCACACCATCAATCGTCGTGCCTGTCGCCTGGCTGCACTTGTGCTCCCAATTCCAATCCCAATTAAACGCCTTAATGTATGAGGCACTCCCCACTTAGTCCCCACATAAGCCCCCCTTGCGTCAGACCCCTCTCTCCATCTCTCTGGCGCTGTCCATGGCACTCACCTTTAAGCCGTCGACTAATTGCAGCCGCAGTTGTTGCCGCCGCCGCGGCTGTGGATGACGCGGATGAGGCAGCTGTTGATGTGGTGGCCACTGCGACCGCTCCGGCTGCCACTGCTGCTGCCGTCGCTGCTGCTGCTGCTGCTGCTGCGTCATATGCGTCCTTGTCGGTAATCTCCTCCTTAATTATCGCTTTGCCGTCGAGCGCCATCTGGAAATAGTCGCAAATTAGTTGAGAATTTGAACAGAAACAACACGTCGTTATTATAAACAAAGCATGGGCGTAGCTGTTCAGGTTCCCATGCCAGGGAGGGGTCAAAGAACAAAAACATCAAGTGACAAAGTTCTCACATTATGATTTCAAATTATTTGATTTCAATTTGATTAAATTGTTGTCTGACATGCAAATTGGGCGCACTGCCGCCCGAGTCCTTGGCGCAACCCCTTTATACCGCCACCCACAACCTCCTACCTTACCCTTCCCCCTGCCTAAGTCTGTCTTTGCCTGGGACTTGCCTCATTATAGACAGCTGTAGCCCCCCCTTGCGGCTTCCCTTGTTTTTCGCTTGTTGTGACTGCAGAATTATTTGGAAAGAGGCGACCGTAGGTAATTTGAAAATTGCCTTAAAGGAATTTTAAATGCGGCGAGAGGAACTCGACAGTATATATTAATTATAGCTAGGGAATATGTCAAGAACATATGATAATATCAAGTAGAATAGGTCGATGATGTGTGAGTAGAGTCATAGCAAGGAAAGCATATATATTTACCATCCCTACAGTCTTAGATTTCAGTAAAAACTATAGCATATTTTTTTTATTTTTTTTTTTTTTTATAGTGTAAGAAATGCCTAAATTTTATAATCGTATTTTAAGGAATATATATGTAATAGTGCTGCGATTTCGATCAATTGAATAGAAATGAATAAATCTGAAAAAGAACAGATTTTCTTTGATTAGTTGCGATATCTTGGGAGCTAACAAAGATCTAGCGATAGTTTATATGGCATCAATGCGATGGAATTCTTTTCGATATGTACATAGCATAAACTTATAGAAGATAATATAGATTTATATTCTCTGCAAATTATACAAAAATGTATAGAGACTTCCCTGAATTCTATATCTCACTTCTTGTAACTTAACATTTATTATTAAATAAATATATACTATACATTATATATTATATAATATATATGATTGATGGTTTAACAAATTATCAAGATCATATTATATTATTAAGATTATATAATACCTTAATTGAAAACACGACTAAATGAAAAAAATACATCATAAATTGCTATAAAACTTCCTGCAAATTTCAACTTCGCTTGTTTTCTTCTATCCCATATTCAATCCATTCCATACACTTTTCCCTCCCTTCATAGTACTCCCCCTTTTCTTTCCCACAATGCCAGCCCTTTTTTGAGCACGCACCTGCTTGTGTACATGTCCAGTTCTCTCGCCCACTGTCAAAGGGGCAGCCCAATTTGTTGATTTTTATCACCAAAATATGTAAATACCACCACTGTGGCACTGTGGGAGTTTTTTCAGCTTGTTGCGGCTGCATAAACAGCCAAATGGGAAATGGGAAATGGGAGAATGGAAAAATGGAAAAATCTCTGTTCATTTTCATTCATTCATGTTATCATGCTCAATCTGCATGGAGGTGTGGAAACACTTTTGGGGCACACTGTTTTAAGTCAATCGTCGCACACGCAGCGGGGGGTATTTACACGAGTGAGAGGGGGAGAGATGAAGAAAGAGAGGGGTAGAGAGAGAGAGAGAGGGGAGAGCTTTTGGCCAGCTGTTTCGCATCAGGCGAATTAATGAAATTCTATTAAAAACAAACACAGACGCCGACGCCGACGCAGACGGAGGCAGCGCAGCGACTAATGACGGATCCAGACCGGCATATGGCGTCTATAACACTTGTCAACTGTTTGAGCAGGGGCGTAGGCGGGAGGGGGGTAGCTAACAAAGCGAAACATGCGTGACAGGCGGCAACAACAAGTGTTTCTCTCGCTGGGCAGGTGAGTGGGCGGGTGAGGCAGCATAGCACAGCTTGCCCTGACTTGGTTAATAGCCCTGGCAAGGCTAAGCGAGCAGGCAGGGACGGGGTGTAGGCTGGGAGCAGGCTAGGAGCAGGAGCAGGCTGGGAGCAGGCCGCCAGGCAGCCTCTGCCAGCGTAGAATGACGAATGAATCAAATGTCAGACGCAGCCGTGTCGTCGCTCAAGCAGCTGTCGCCCGTCGGCGCCAGCAGCAGCAGCAGCAGCACAGGCAGCTTCAACTCAAGTTGCCTCCCCCAAGCCTCCTTCTCCTCCTCAGGCTGCTGCTCCACTTCAAAGCTGCCTCAGCAACAGCTTCAACAAAATGGAAAATGTCGCCCGCAGAACTTTTCCCACACACACACACACACAGCCAACTTGGGGCAGCTGCTGGCGAAATTGCTAAAAGAAAAAGTAATTATTTAAGAGGGGTGTAGAGCAGTGGAAAAGGGGGGTGTAGGGGGGGCAGTGTGGCAACTATTGGCCCAAGCAATGACAAATTAAAAGCAGCAACAAAACAAGTTGCGCATAATTTTCAATTAGGCAACGGCACAAATCATAAAAAATTCAATGAAATTCATTTAAATCGTGTTAAAAAAAAACTCAACAGAGCGAGGGGTGAGCAGTGGAGGCAGTGGGAGAGGCAGAGGGGTAGAGGTGTGCCAGGCAGGCAGGAAGGCGGGGCCAAAGCACTGGACAGCGGCAAAAGCATTTTATACGTTGATCCCTTTTGCTAACAAAAACACAGGCAGCAGCAGCAGCAGGAGCAGGAGTAGGAGGAGCAGGGATAGAGGCAGGAGCAGGAGCAGGCAGGCTGGGGCACAGGGGCAGGGCGAGAGGTGAGGCAACAAAAAGGCGCGCCAACTGTAATAACAACAACAGCAGCAACAGCAGCAACAACTATGAAGGGTTGCTGCTCTCGGGAGATTTGTGGCAGAGGCGGCCAGTGGCGTAGGCAGCCAGGGTCAAGGGTTGAACGTTGGGGTTGGGGGGGTTGAAATCACAGCACAGCTGCATGTGCTGCGCGCTATAAGCTGCCACGTTCCTGCTACGTGTCTGTGTCTGTGTCTGGGTGTGTGTGTGTGTGTGTCTGCTGGACTCATTCACGCTGCTGTCATTTACACACACACACACACATATACAGCCATACGGGCCGTCCAGCTTTGTGTGTTATTGCGGACTGCGTCATTATGCACAAGCGACGCCAACGCCGCCGCCTGCAAGAGATTATGGGCGACGACACCTGTGCAACAGCAACAGCAGCAGCAGCAACAGCAGCAGCAGCAACAGCAGCAGCAGCAACAGCAGCAGCAGCAACAGCAGCAGTAGTAACAGCAGCAACCACTACAACAACAATCAGACTAAAGGATACACATATTTCGATTTCCCTCCCAATCTCCTGATATCCCTCTCTCTCTCACTCTGTGTGTGTGAAAAGTTTTTGCAACGTCGCTACGTCAGCTGCTTCATTACACACGACGCTCGACTATGACTCCACAAAGGCGGCGTGAGGGGGAGCTTAAAACATCCTGGATAGAGCGACAGCCTATCCTGTGATATCAATGAAATTTAGCATAAAACATTATCAGTTCCATATGCTAAAAGATCGCAATGATATATCAATAATTTAACCAACAATAAATATAGGAAACAAGAGCTTATACTCGTTCCGGCCGATCTATTTTGAAGCTATTCCCAAATAGGTTTCTTATGTATTTCGTTAACTATATATAAGGTGTAATTTAAATTGTTTTAGCAAGGCAACTGACTAGAAAATACCCTGTTGCAAGACTGTCTATGTTTGTCTGTCCGTCCATCTGTTCGTCTGTCTTCCCGTCTATCCGTTTGTTTGAATGCAAATAAGTCTCTCTGATTTAGAGTTATATCGCAGAAACTGGACACACATGCTTCCTATAAGTCCATGCTGCATATAAAGTCCAAAAGAGTCCCATCGTACTGATATATTGACTAGCTGCCATATAATCAGCAGAATATTCTTAATTCTCAAGATATTGCAACTAAACTATGCAAAGCTATCTTTATACCCTTGCAGAGGGTATATTAATTTTAGCCAGAAGTTTGCAACGCACCTTAGGAGACATCTCCGACCCTATAAAGTATATATATTCTGAATCAGCATAAACAGAGGAGTCCAAAAATGGATGTCCGTCTGTCCGTCCGTCCGTCCGTCCGTCCGTCCGTCCGTCCGTCCGTCCGTCCGTCCGTCCGTCCGTCCGTCCGTCCGTCCGTCCGTCCGTCCGTCCGTCCGTCCGTCTGTTGCAACGCAAACTAGTCTCTCAGTTTTTGAGCTATCTTCATGAAACTTGGCATACAAGCTTTTTATTGCTGCGCGCTGTAAATAAGTCGGAACGAGATCGGACCGATATATCGTATAGATGTCATAGAAACTATCGGCCGATTTTTGTTGTTTTTCAAGATATTGCAACAAGATTTGGCAAATCTTATTCTTATTACGTTCCTAATGTGCTGTCTAAATTGTATTAAAATCGGACCACTATAACATATAGCTGCCATAGGAACAATCGGCTGAAATTAGGGTTTTTGTATGCAAACCTGTTTTGTTCTTGGAAATACAGCACAATATCAATACTTTTTAATGTTATACAGTAACCCGCCCTTATTTTTTCCATTTAAATATCTCAGACGTTTATATTCTATAGCTGTTATAGGAACAATCAGTCAGTCCGTCTGTCTGTTGCAACGCAAATTAGTCCCCCAGTTATTGAGCTATCTTCATAAAAGTTGGCTCACAAGCTTCTTAATTCTGCCTTCATTAAATAAGTCGGAACGGGCCAGATCGGACTGATATATCGAACAGCTGTCATGGAGCCTATCGGTCGATTTTCGTTATATTTCAAGATATAGCTATCAGGCTTACCACATCCAAATCTGAGTATATCCTTAATAATAAAGTTTCATCAAAATCGAAGTTAACTTATAACGATCAACGATCGGCCTAATGAAGGTACCTGTTGCAATTTTATGAAAATCTGATTACTATTATATATAGCTGTGTACAACTGCAAGGGTATAAAACCTTGCTTTCTTGTTTTCTTTATATCTAATCAGATATTCAAATTATTATAAGGTATTCGTAAACAAAATTTAAAAGTAGGAGAATCCTTTTCTTAAAATCTATTATGATATTCAAATTATTAAGGAAATAAGGTATTCGTAAACAAATTTTAAATGTATAAAAAGCCTATATGAAATAGTTTAAAACCATTTATCTGTAGCAATCAATAAAATATATAAAATCTATATATTTTTTAAAATTTTGTATTTTCTTTACTTCGACATTTATCATATTTTGCTTTACATACTGCTCGAGCAACCCTCGCTGACTGCTGTTGCTGCTGTGCATCGCTTTTGCCACAAGTGCTGTTTGTGTCTGCAACATGCTGTGGCGTCATTTTAAATTACACATCAGCAGCAACACACAGCCAGCAGCAGCAGCAGCAATAACAGCAGCAGCAGCAACAACAGCAGCAGCAGCAGCAACAACAGCAGCAGCAGCAACAACAGCAGCAGCAGCAACACTTCTGCTCTAGTCACCGCACGTGTCTCTCTGCCTCACTCATTTTTCGCGCTCTCTCTCCCTGTGTGTGTGTGTGTGTGTGTGTGTAGCAGGCATAATAAGATAATGGCGTGTCACAGGCAACAACAACAACAAGAACAGCAGCAGCAACAGCAGTGCCAGCAGCAGCAACGGCAGCAGCAGAAAAAACATTTGAGCTTGTGTTGCGCTTAATCGGCTTTACGGTCTGTTTTATTTGCGATATGAACTGTTTTATGCCCCAGCGTGGACATTAAGTGGCAAGTTGCAAGTTGCACGGCTGCAGGCTGTGGCAGCTAGAACATTTTGGCGACTGTTGCAGCAGCAGCAACAGCAGCAGCATTTCAATTATGCAGCTGATGCCCCGCCGGCAACATTTGCAGCTGTGCAGAGCACAAATGCAATTTTCAAACGTAACGAGACGACGAGGCACAGTTGAAGATTTTCCAGCTGCCTCTCTCTCTCTTTCTCTATCTCTCACTCTCTCTCTCTCTCTCTCGCTCGTTCTCTTGTCTGATTGGAAAAGCATTTTCGCAGTTGTTGCAGCACGTGCTGCCAGTTGCTGCTGCCAGTTACCGCTGCTGCTGTTGCTGCTGTTGATGTTGATTGCTTGTGCAGCCAAGTTGTCTGCAACAGTCGTGTCAGGGCAGCAGGGGCGTAGAGGGGGTACAGCATATGTGGCACGTGCCATGCGGCACTGACGTTGATGTTGCGGCCAGCGCTGCCGCAGACAGTTGCGTCGCTGCCTCGCTGCCTCAGCCACTGCCACTGCTGTTGCTGACGTTTTTTCAATTAAAAATTTCGCAAGCAGCAGCAACAGCTGCTGCCAACGGCGTTGCACCTGTGCCCCCGTGTGTGTGTGTGTGTGTGAGTGTATGCCTCTAATAGTGGCACAGTCGAAACTTTTTGGGGGCACAGCCATTAGCGACACATGCTCGAATCGATGGATGTGGCTGCTGCGGCTGCTGCTGCTGCTGCCTCTGCTGCTGTCGTTGTGACAGCAGCAACATGAGCAAAATCTGTTGCCGGCACTTGAGCAGCAGCTCAAACAACTGTGCCATGACAAGTAACAAACGGCAAAGTGTGTGTGTGAGAGAGAGGGAGAGAGGAAGCAAGAGAGAGAGAGAGAGAGAGGGAAAGAGCGAGACAGGGAGAGAGGCAGACACACTTAAACGTGCAGCTGTTGCCACTTGGCGGGCGCAGTTTTTCAGTTGCTGCTGCTGCTGCTGCTGTTGCTTCCTTTGCCTTTTCCTCGTTGCTGCCTTCTTGCTCCACTTCTTCCCTCCTCCTTCTCTCCTTCTGCTTGCCTTTGCCTGGCATCATCTGCGTTTCATCTGGCGCAAGAAATATTGCGGCAGCTGCGTTGTCGCCGTTGCCGTTGCCGTTGCCGTTGCCATTGCCTTTATCAACGTTGGGCGACGCCCCTCTCTATATACATATATATGTGTGTGTGTGTGTGTGCGTGTGTGTGTGACAAGGTCAACAATGTGTCTGGAGATTGAGGCAGTTGCTGCTGCTGCTGCTGCTGCAAATTCAATTCAAATGTTTTTGGCCCAAAGCAGGAAAAGCCCAAGCTCAGCGGCGTAGGAGAAGGCAGAGAGAGAGAGAGAGAAAGAGAGAGAGAGACGGAGCAGACAATTTGGGCGACTGCCAGCAAACAATACAGCGGGTCAGCCTCAGCGTGGATGGAGAGGGAGTAGAATGGGGTAGAGAGGGGGTGCTGTCATAAGAGGGAATAGCATAGTATCTGCGCTGGACACGCCGTTGCTGCTGGCGTGTCGTTTCTTTTTTTTTTTTTTTTTTTCTATTTGGAAAATGTTTAAAACATAAGAGGGGGAATGTTAGCTAAAGGATTTTCGGGGGAGGGGAGGAGTGTATTGAAAGTGGCAGCAACAACATGAGGAAGATGAATGAAGAGTGTACTCAAAGGAGTTGGAATACAGTCCTCAACAGTCGACTAGCAAGATTGAGATGTGTTAAAAAGAAAAGCTGGATATTGATAAAAGCTAAAAAAAAAATATATATCAAGACATATATCCAGCAAGACAGGTGATCTGTAGAAAATACAAAGAGTTCTTAATTCTTAATAATTTTTTCTTCAAGCCAAACAGAGTTTTCCCAGCTTGCCCCTATGAAAGAAAGCTTAGGCATATTTATAGTCATTTCAATTTATGCCAAATGATTCAATTCCAAGTGTTTATCAAGCTAAATACCTATACATATCTTAAGTACATATGCATATCCTTTGCAGAGTATGCCACAACGTGCTTCTACTTATTAAAAATTCTTTACTTCGCTCTATATTTCCACAATTTCAATTCTTAGATAGATCTCAGCAATTCAAAAAACTAAAGACAGCAAATTTCCAAAGAGGATTACTGCATATTATACGCGCTTGAAATTTATTTCATAAGTAGTCTTACTCTATTAAATTTGTTAATGTGCCATTATTAGGAAAAGTATTAGGGCAACAACCCCCCCTATTTTACCCACACATAGATGCATATTATATGTAATTATCTTGCAAATTTCAGTACGATCGCAACATGAATAAATAAGTTATTCAACCTAATATTTTCCACACTTTTGAGCAGCGTTGCTCGAGCTCTCGTAAGCGTATAAATACTTAGTTCTGCTCTCTTGTCGCCTTTTTTAGCTATTTTCTGGCTGATTTTGCGGCTTTTAAGAAGCTGCCATGGGCAGTGGCATTGTGTATAAAAAAGAGTGAAATGAGAAATTTGTCTTTGACTATTTCGATTAAGGCGCGCTGATGTGTGTGTGTGTGTGTAGGAGTGTGTGCCTGTACGTGACAAGAATTGTTCCGGTTCTAGTTCCAGTTCCGCTTCCTGTTCCAGTTGGTGTTGCTGTTGCTAATAAACAAATTGACTTATTTCCGGTCGCCATCGTTGGTGTTGTCGCAGCTGCTTAGCCGCCAAGCGAAATGGTCTCTCATTAGTCATCCCCCCCTGTCTAGGCAGAGATGTGCGGAGGGGGCGTGTCACCTAATTCCCAAGGTGTACTCGAAACTCGCAGGTGGGAGGGAAGGTGCCGGCTCCCCCTCCTCCACCTGCTGAAGTTTTACAGTGCTAATGATTGATTGAGCACTTGATGGATGGCCCTGGGGCAAGAATTGGGTTTGTTGCTTTTCACCACGCCGCTTGCCACATGCCACATGCTACATGCCACATACCACGACTCCCACAATGACAGCTGCCTCCAGTCCTGGCGGCAATTCACCTGCTCCGTCTCCCTCTATTACGCTAATAACTTTGCCCTTTTCACTCCGCCATCAGTCCTGCGCCAATTTTCAATTTTCCTTGTCAATCCTTCAGTTTAACAATCCAGCAGTCTATCAAGTGATTCCACAATCATTACGAGCCTTGTCTATTGCATTATTCAATGATAAAATTAGCGAGTTCTCAACGCGGATTCAGCCATAGGTTGTGGTTAACCTAGACTAATCATCGCTACAAGCAGAGAGAGAGAGACAAAGAAAGGGAGGTGAGGAGGGGGAGAAGGAGAGAGAGAGAGAGGGGGAGGGAGCACCCACCAAGTACTCCACCTTCAAACAGTCTGTAGAGCACTTTTCATTGATTGTTTACGGAAATGCAAGCTGAATAAATAGCGAAAATACTCAGAGAAGTAACGACTTATGCATACCCTAAGCAGTATATATATTTAGATTGTATATTTTTGCTGTAGCTATATAAAAATTAATTTTGTGCTGATTATACCATACCGTAGCATTCAATTTAAAAACTATTTGAAAATTTATTTAAAATTGCATTTTAATTTAAAATATTAATTTGATTTTAATAATTTTAGAGCGTTGCAAGTGTACGTGCTTAAGTTCTTACAAAAGCTGCAATACTTATAAATGATTCCACAAAATTTACTAACTCTAGCTCTTGAGGTCTCTGAGATAAACGCGTTCGAACAGACAAAAACCGCTTGCAAGGTGCCTCACTGTGTGCCGAAGCAGAGTATACTCAGCCCGTGCTGAGCCCAAGAGGCTCACAATGTTTATGCAGGTGTCACGCCGCTGGCAGACGAGCAGAGAGCGAGAGCGAGAGAGAGAGAGGGTTGAAAGACAAGGCAGCAGCTGCTTGATTCGTCTACCCGCTCTACCGCTCTCCTTCTCTCTCCCTCACTCCTGCTCTTTCGGCAAGTGCAGATCATTTGGCAGGCGCGCTTGGGAACAGCTGCCGCCTAGTCAAGGCCACAACAAGGTGTGCAGCAGCAGCAGGGCCAGGTGAGTTTGCTGTGACTCACGCTACGTCGCCACAGCTGGAGCGGCACACACACAGACAGCTGCTGCCGCAGATGCTGCCAGAAATTGGAAGATCGACTGATTGGTTTCATATGTAGAGCAGAAGCTCCGCTCCCGTTTTATCCAGCCAGCTCTCTGTCACGTGCGACGCCATTTCAAGTTGGCACAACTTATGCAAGGCGAGAAATATTATATTTAAAACACATAAAAAATACTTAATTGTCCCCTTTGAAGTTCTCGCCTTATGGCAACGACTTAGTAATGCCAACCGTTTTTATTTCCCTATTAAATATACCTAGTTTATATCATAGTAACACTCTAAACTTAATAGTTTGGGTGTAATGGGGTATGTATATATTTTTAGAACAGTTAGGGAAATATAGGAAAGCAAATATAAAGAACAGGCTTTATAAGTATAAATTATAGACATAAGGATAAGTTTCTTCGCATATTTAATCATATCCCACTGTTTCCAATTGTTTTATTTTATTTATTTTTCTATTCTATAGCATGGAAATATAAGGCAAAAGCACTCTAAAACAAACTTATATTATCCTAAGATTTTAATAAATATTAATTAATCCGGTTAGAATGAATTTATTATCACAAGTTGATAAGAAATCATCTTAAGATATGTAATTGAGAGAATAACATATATTTTATTAGCTATACATTAAGTTTTAAGTCTTTTCTTTTCTATTTAAATAATTAGGATCTATAAAAGTCACTTATAAAGCCACAAATTGTGTATTTATTTACATATTATCTTGAGATAATATGAAATTTTGGTCAATTGGATAAATACAATATATATGTACGTATAACAGGTTATCATGGAATTTTACTACTAATTAGATAAAGTTCCTGAACTTTAACACGATTTGCAGTCTTTTACCAATACAACTTACTAGATATTGTCTAATATTGAATATCACTGTAATAGATCATTTAAAGATGCAGTTAAATATAGGAAACCTTATATAGGAAACCTTATAGCTTATAACTTCCCCCAATTGGAAGCAATGGTTATATATAATTATTCTCACATATATCATTATATATACATATATCATTGCAAGACTTTTTGAAGCAGAAGTTTTGGATTTGCTGGCATACAGTGGCGTCGTGGGTGAGAGGGGGGATTGCAATTATTTGCAGTTGGGATTCCTCTGGCCAAGGCCATCAGAAACAGATGTACCAGGCGGAGCTGCTTCCGCATTCAGCGCACTCAGAGTGCGACAGTGGGACAGACAGGCAGTTATACCACGTGCCTGCGCGGGGGAGGAGGTGAAGAGAAATGGAATTCTTGTCCGCTTAATTTATAATTTCGCACGTGAAACTGACAAAACGAATTTGCTGCAAGATACGAGTGTGCCCCCTCTCCCTTTCTAACTCTCTCTGGCAGTTACATTTATATCTTTCTGTTTGGGCAAAATAAAAAACAGATGGGTCGCATTTGGAGATATTTTTATACCCGCTACTCATAGAGTAGAAGGGTATTATAACTTTGTTCAAACCGAAAATGTATGTAACAGGCAGAAGGAGACACCTCCGACCCCATAAAGTATATATATTCTTAATCAGTATCAACAGCCGAGTCGATATAGCCATGTCCGTCTGTCCGTCTGTCCGTCTGTCCGTCTGTCTGTCCGTCCGTCCGTGTGAACACCTGGATCTCAGCTATTATAAGAGCTATAGCTACCAAATTTTGTGACAATATGTGTTATTACTGCACGCTTATCAAGTTTATTTTAGATTTTTACCACGCCTCCACCCGCCCCTATAAATTGAAAAAAAATGGACTACAGCTGCAATATTAGCTCTACAGTAACAGTTTTTTATATACGTTATAAATACCATCTTGCGGACGTTTCATGAAAATTTCAGTAAGATTGGACTATAAACATGGAAGATATTAAAGAAATAGTAGTGCCATGTGACCACGTGTTTTGTCTCTTTTATTATGTTAGATATGCAAAATATGCAGGTTCAACTCCGGTGGCACTTTTTTTTTAATTATATGTACTAAAGTTATTTGCACTGATCATTATTGCAATTTTATAGTAGGTGCAAAGAATGTGCAGTGGCTGAGTGGATGTGGTCGTTGACTGCGAAGCGAATGGATACGGGTTCGAATCCTACTCAGTCCGATTCTAGTGGATTTTCTGAAATTTGCTTTTTTTCAAGTACTTAACATATTTTAAGTTTAGTATTAAATGCATTTGATTAAAAAGGATTTTTTTGGAAGTGAGTTGGTATTCGTTTTTGTCCTGGACGACAAGCTGAATAGTCTGATAATGCAACTTTGCCGTTCCAAATAAAAATGTGCTAATGGCGGAGTGGTTAAAGTTGCAAACTGCATGTTACAAGCTTGTTGAGGTCCACGGTTCGAATCCCAACAGGATAAATTTTTTTTTGTTTTTTCTTTTGTTCTTATTTTTATTTTTTTTTTTAGCATTATGCTACATCTTTTTTTAAATTCGATGATAACTATAAGGCGAGTTAGAAAAACAAATTTGAGACTGTCAGATGTGTTTTTTTCGCAAAGTTGTAGCGGGTATACCACAGTCGGGCGCGTTCGACTGTAGCCTTTCCGACTTGTTATATTTTAAATAAAGCGCAGCTGCCCACTGTGCATTAGCATCTGTGTGCGTGTGTGTGTGTGTGTGTGTGTGAGGGACAGCTGGCGTTATCGCGGCATGGACAATCAACATGTGTTGCGTCTGCCAGGAACAGTGGCAAACGGGAGAGAGAGACGGCAAGACGGGGGCCCGCTGTCAGACTGACAGACAGAGAGCAGATGCGCCATCTTGCGGCTGATTGACTTACCATTTTGGCACTTTGTTTTGCGCGTTTAGCTTGCTTGCAACGGTAAATAGAGTGTACTTTGGCTGCCCTTTTCGCTTGTTGTACTGCTGCACTTGGTTTATTTCATATTTTCTGCCAGTTTATCACTAATTGTGTTTTTTATCAATTCAATTACAATTCCAATTCACATATGTATAAACATATATATTTGTTTTAAATTTTATTCCATTTCGATTTGTTGTGATACGACGCGCTGCGACGCGAACGACGACGACAACGACAAACACTGAGATCGAACAATGCGTTCATGCGACACTTGTACCGGCATGTCGGGCCTCTGCCAAACGACTGAAAGCACGCGCTGGGAATGAATGGACTATGGAATTCCGTTTCTCAATTATTCACGCGGGACGAAATGGTCGGAGAGCGAGAGAGACACGATGCGGCTGCTTCTGTTGCTGCCGCCTGCTGCTATTGCTATGGTTTTGTGTCGCTGCCGCTGCTGCCTGCGCTGCTGCTGCGTGACGTCTGCTCAGTCGAAAGTCGAATTTGTTTGTGAGCGCCGTTTCAGTTTCAAGCAGCTCAGTAGCTACCTGAGCGCACGTTTCGTTTTCGTCGTTCGGTTGCAGCTTCGGCTTCGGCTGTGGCTCGGCTTCGTGTCGTTTTATGTTCGCCTGCATTTTGCAAGGCGTCTGCGCAATTGTTGTTGTTGCTGCATGGACGCGTCAGAAACAGCTGTTCAGCTGCTGCTGCTGCTGCTGCTGCGACACCCTTGGGCCTGCCGAAGCAGAATAACAACTGCCGCCGCCTGCCCAGACATCGCTGCTGCTTCTTCTCTTTTACTTTGCAGCAGCAGCAGCAGCAGCAGCAGACGCAGCCGAAGCAGCCGGCATTTGGCCCCGCTGGGCTATTAACATCAGCTGCTGTCGCTGTCGCAGCCTCCCTCTCTCGCACTACTACTGCGGCCGGTGGCAGCAGCAGCAGCTGAAAAAATTCTTTTTTGGCTGCCCAAAATTTCTCAGTTGTTGTTGTTGCTGTTGCTGCCACAGCCGCTGCCGTTGCTGCTGCTGCTGCCGTTTCGTTTCGTTTTATTTTCGCTGAAATGTGTTTCACTTGGCTTGAAATTCCAGTTGGCATTGCGTTGCCAACTGCGTGCCGATATTTAAATAAATTGCCAACCAATTGTGCACACACACTCACGCACGCTCTCACGCCAGCCGGGGACAGAGTGAGTGAGAGAGAGAGAGAGTGGGAGAGAGATTCGTGGCCTGGGGACAAGCCACCCCCTCTCTGCTCATTCAAAATGGCCTTATGCGCGTGTTCACACCATGTCAAATGCTTAGACCCACAACACATAAACCAAAAGGTGCCCCCCACCCCTCTCACTCCTACTCCTCTTTCGCTCCCACTCCTATGCCCTCAGCGCAGCGTTGAAATGAGCGAGCAAATTAAAGGCGATTTTGTTTTTGGGATTGGGACTCAGGATTGGGGATTTGGGATTCTTCTGCAGCTGCGTTGGATTATGTGCGACATGGGAATGCGCTTACCATCAGGAGGCATGGGGCAGGGGAGAGGATACCCCTGAGAACAGTTGGATGCGGCCTCAGACTAGGGCGAAATTAATAGGATATCACATGTTATACGAGGAAGAATTGCGGTATTAGTTGAAAGATTAAACAGATGCATGATATTATTATCATTTATTGTGCAGACATTTTTGATATTACATTAAAGACGTACTGATATAGGATTTAGATATGTTTTGTTTAGATATACTATACGATTCGGGTATTTTTTATTTGTTTCCATACTCAAGCCTTATCATTACGGATGAAATTCACCCTTTGTATCCCTTACAAAATACAAAAATACTATTAAGAGTTGATTGTTATTGATTGATACATATCTAGCTGTGTTTATGACCTGATCGTTCTAAAATTTCTAAGATAGTTGCCAATAGTGTTAATCTAAGTATATGTCGAAGCAAAAGCTTGAGACGTTAAAACTTTCCCTTAAAATGATATACTATATGACGATATATAATTTTAAATTACAAAAGCAATTTATAAGCTCATGTATACGGTAAACTTCATTTAAAATGTGGTATCTCTAACTATTATAATAGCAAAGATCAAAGTGATCAAAGTGCAAAGTGTTTGAACAAACAAAAAAAAATTAATAAATAACTTGGCTGATATGACAAAGAAGCTATACCTTATTTCTAAAAATGGTAATGAAACTTATATTATTTATTAATTTACTAGTAATTAAAATATTTTAAAATAAAATAGAAATCAAATTTTTATTTTTATTTTTATTTTACTTTATTTTAAAATTAAATCATATGCAGTTTACTATTTGTTATATTTACATATTATTTTACCTTTTAACGTATTTCTCTTATTTTTAATATTTTGTAAATTTTAAAGAAAATGTCCAAGTTAATGAATATATTATATTGATGCGAAATAAAAAACTAATAAAAATATATATATTATATATATTCAAAATATTCCCTGCACACATTATAATATTCTATATGTCTACGATCTCTATTCTATATAGCGATCCACCCATCTTAAGTTGTGTCTCAGTTGCAGTTACATTTCAATATGCCAACAATGGACGCCAAGCTGGACGAGAGCAATAAGTGGCCATTCATCTTGCTTGGCTACAATTCAAACCCCCTCTGCCCCTGCCCCTGCCACTGCCACTGTGCACAACCACAAGTTTTGTGTGCGAGTGTGCGAGAGGCAGGGGGAGGCAGGAGAGAGGGAGAGAAATCTACGTACGACAGCAACTGCTGCTACAAACGGAATAGCGCTTGTCCTGATGCTGCTCTAAGACTCTCGCACACTCTCACACACACACACACAGTTGGACTACCCCCCTGACAGACGCCTCTGCCCACAGCAGCTCTGGCAGCAGTTGGCAGCACTGGCAGTGGCATCAGGCGGCGAATAATGTAAAACGCCATTAGGCGAGATTTTCTCATACAAACAACAATTGTGCATTGGTAGCACACGGGCAGAGGCAGAGGCAGAGGGAGCGACAGAGGTAGAGGCACAGCTGACGTAGTCACAGGGGCGGGGGGTGTTGTGTGGGCGTGAGGTATATGCCACAACGTATTGACAGCGCTTTGGGGCAGTGGCAGCAGCAGCAGCAGCAGCGGCACAGGGTGTGCTGGGGAGGGGGCGAGTAGTCGCCTTTTTTATGCGCATTTTGCACAGGCTGCGGCTGCGGCGGCGACGGCTGTGTGTCGCCCTCTCTCTCTCTCTCTCCCTCTCTGTATGTGTGTGTGTGTGCCCAATCTGGCAACGAAAACAATTTGGGCAGCAAGTGGCAACATTTGTTGCTGCCTGCGTCGCAGTCGCAGCGACAAATTGAATGAAATCACGGCAATTTGGTTGGCAACGCTGGCACTGAGACAGCTGTGGCCTAAGGCGAGTGCGGAGGAGAGTGTGGAGGAGAGGGGAGAGCAAGAGGAGGGAGTGGAAGCGAGGGAGAATTATTAATTAGTATTTTAAGCAACACTGACGCAGTGAGCAGTGTTGCACAATGCACCAAACGAATCACTTGCAAGCCTTCTCCCACTTTCCACGTGTGTGTGCGGCTCTGCTACTGCCTCTAGCCACGAGTCTAAGCCCCCGTCACTAGCCACGCCTCCTGCTCTCAAGGCCCCCCCCCAATCCCCTCTCCCCTGCACACAGACTCTGTGGCGTGTTGCCTGGCGATAAAGAAGTTGTTTACTCAGCAGCAAACAAGCCAAAGCCAGCACCCACCACCCTCCACCCTGCAACCTTGACTCGTGCCTCCTCTTTACCAGGGCAGCAGGTCAGATGAAGCTGTCTATGTGTGGCTGGCTGTCTGTGTGTGTATGTGTGTGTGTGGCACGCGGCATTGACTGACTTTTGTTAATAAGCACCGCCCCGCCCCATTCTCAAACCGCTGACAGCGACGGAGCAACAGACAAAACTGCCAACTGTGGCAACTGAGTGCGAGCAGATAACACATTCTCCATGCTTACCCCCTCCCACTCCCCTTTGCACACACGCCCACTCCTTGCCTGCCTGCCTCCTCTTCTCTCTTCTCGAGTGGCTGCTGATGAGCAGCTCGCGACTGGGAGAGCGACTGGGCGTAAATTTGTTTATGTGCCACAAGGCTCAAACTTTAACGAGAGGTTACCCCTAACCCCCTGACGTACCGTCCTTCCCTCTCCCATTGCAACACCAGCTAGATGTGTGTCTATCTACACATGAGCAGAGCACCAGGAACTTGATTTCCACCTGTGGCATTCGAGGAACCAGTGTCGCCTTCAAGATAAGTCAAGGAAATAGAGAAGAATGCTAAGGGGGTAAAGTCAAAGCTCGACAACACATTGGAATATGAAGCTAAATGCATATGGTATTCACGTGGATATGTCTTTGCTTATGCTTGATTCACAAATTCATTACATCCTTAGTTCAACAGACTAGGTAGGTTATCTTCCACAGGGTTCCTAAGGGTTTCACAGGGCACAATGGAGCTGACTAGCTCGGCTACCCTATTCTTCCTGACTTAGAATATATATAGGGAGTAGAAACCCATGAAAATTGATAAGACCAGATGAAAAGGTTACCTTACACGGGGTAAGTATCTCCTGAACCTGGCGAGTTCGACTACCCTAGAAAATTCATGAGAATTGAACTGACCAGATGGAAGATAATGCTGGCTAGCTGGACTACCTAATTGCTTCGGATTCAGAGTATATATGCGTAGTAGGAATTATTGAAAATGGATAAGATCAGATAGAAAGGTTACCTTTCACAGGGTTCCAAAGGGTTTCATGCCCTATGTAGCTGGCTAGCTCCACTACCCTGTTCTTCCCGGCTCCGAATATATATGGCAAGTAGAAATCCTTGAGAATTGATAGTGTGGTAACTTGTTTTATAAAGTTTGGTCAAGTCTGACGCGCTCGTTACTTGCTTACCAAATACTTGATTCAGTCTAAGGGAATATACCGTATCTGCTGTTATGTAAGGTTTACCTAATATAATATTATTGTTTCATTATTTATTTGCTTAACCCTATAGAAACCCTCATTACCCCCTTCTCATCCCTACATGTTCCGTTGCAAGACGAGTAGTACTATAGCCAATGCGGAGAGGACTCCGCCAGCCATACGCATGGCCGAGTTGCACTTTGCTTCGGACTGCTCCATCCATTCCAGAGAGTCAGCTTGATGACCATACTCCTGGAGCTTTTTCTCGATCAGTTCCTTGTTCTCCGAGCTGAGTTCTCGCTCACGTGTCACCACCTTGAACCATTGCTTCGTCGTGGACAGGGGCGTGTATGCGCAGAGCACGATGTACGATTTGCTTTGTATCTCGATTACTTTGAGGGTACCCGAGATGCCAGTACCCTCGCCAGCGCTCATATAAAAGATTCCCTGCTCAGTGAGCTCGTCCCATGGCAGGGAATCAGACTTTGCGGCATGTTCCCACTTGTCATCGGCAGTTTCGACATATGATAATTCCACTTTGAACTTGCCATCCGTGGGGCTTGAGGGCAATTCGAACCTTGTGCATTGTTGGGTCTCAAAAGAAGATGCACGTATTTGATCGTACCAGAAGCCTGAGATCTGTACAGAACGAAGGATTTGAAATTCGAGGAAGTCTTCCAAGTTAAATAACACTTACTTCTTCCAGATTTAGTCTAGTTCCAGGGTGTGATGAGCAGGAGAAGGCAGGAGCCTGCGTGGGAGCATCGGTGGGCGCACTTGTTTGTGTGGAAGGTGCTGGAGTCGATACCGAAGTGGGTTCCAAAGTTGATGGAGCAGACGTTGGTGCAACTGTGGTTGGTGCAACTGTGGTTGGTGCAACTGTGGTTGGTGCAACTGTGGACTCCTCTTGCGACCAAACGAGGGTCAGACTGACAACCAGAAGCAATAGGATTGATGTTTTACTGGACATGGTGCTACAAGGTGCGAACTACAGTTGTCGGAATCTCCTCGAGAACTGATCGACAACGATGCAGAAACAGACTTAAATACAATATATTTCTCTGGCTTATCAGGGGTCGCTTATCTAATGCCGCATTTATCGATTTCCTCGCTCAATTTGCAATGAGAGAGAGAGAGAGAGAGGGATAGAGAGAGAAAGTGTGCCGCGTGACTAATTTGTTAGAGAGAATTAAGAATTGCAGAGGGTATACTAGAATTAAGCATACCTCTTTTAATTCATGTTTTCTTTAGGAATATAATCACTTGATTTATTAGCTCTAGCCCTTATATAGTACCCGATTTCCCGGCATTTATAGAGACAGTTAGACAGACCGACTCCCCTTTTATTTGGGCCTACTTATTCTTCAAACTAATATACCCTCTGCAAGTTTATAAAAAAGCTCGCAACAAATAGGTAAGTACGCTGTTCCGTTATTGATCATAAATTAAAGCATTAAATAAACCTATTTCTATGGAATACCTCTTAAAGATAAGAGATTCAAGTCTGATATAGTATTTAATTGGTAAAATTATTGTTGTCCTATTGTGAATGAAGTTCTTGAGTTCCAAGAATTAGTTAAGTGAATCAACAGGTACTTCCCTGACCTTATCAATGGAGGCGCTTAAACTCTCAGTGGGTAATAAAATAGAATTAATCTTAAAATCATGTTCTACCTCGCAATGCAATTGCGGATGGGAGACAAGCTGTCTCCCCTTTCAGTCGCCTTATCCTCACACCATCGGGCCCAGCGGTTGTCCTGTCCGAGGAGACGCGCAAAAATTGTCACCAGCAGCGACAGGCGACGACCTGGGGCAGGCACTCAATGGAGCAAGGCAGAGCTGTCGATGACGGGTCAAGGAACAGGCAGATAATGCTACGGGGATTGTGAGAGAGCAAAAGGAGGCCAAAGAGAGACAGAAAAGGTATTTAATGAGGGAGACTGCTGGGATATATACATAATTATAATGAAGAAAATGATAGATTATTATATTAAATGTTTTACTTAATAGTTTCTTATACCTTGGGTTGATTTTTAAAAGATTATACCCATTAATAGTAGGCTATTGTTTATGTTGACTACGCCTTGTAATTTTGACACACCTCAATGCAATAATGATAGGGGTATGATAACGTATATGGGTTTTGTATTGTGAGAAATCTATTTATATATGATATATATGATATGGCTTATCAGTAAACAATTAGGCAAATCTACAGTGGAATCCGATTACAGAAATAACTTCTGAGTTCACAGTACTATAAATTGATGTGAAACTTGAGAGATAGCTGCATATATTGTTCATCATTGATTGAGATAAAGTGGAAATTATAATTAAATTACAAAGTATTATATAAAAGATAGAAGCTTTTGCTATGAAAAATCTTGCTGCTAAATTTGATGTCTCTGGTCTTTATAATAACAGAGGTTTGTTTGTTCATACAGACACTGGGAAGATAGAAGGAGAAGACTCACAAATACAACCATGAATTACTTTTGTATATGCATATTTGCTCAACTTTCAGTGGATTCCTGTCTATCAAAGATATGTGTGGGGGATGTATTTTGGAAGCTACTAGAGGGAACTTCGGGGAAGTACTACCTATGGTTACTTAAGCATTGTTCTTGCAATGGAAAATCAAAGAACTTGGCAAATTGGCGAGCAGCTGTCGCACGATTGCAATTCTCAAAGGCGGTGGCTATAAAAAGAGAGAGGGAGAAAGAGAGTGAGTGAGAGAGAGGAAAGGGCAGATAGGGATGGGTAGAGGGTGCAGACACAGCAGGAAGTTTGCATGTTGCTGCTGCTCCACAGACACAAAAACTTGCGGCAACATTAGCAACTACAACAAAAGCAAACTAAAATACAGCAGCAACAGCAGCAGCAACAACAACAGCAGCAACAGCAACAACAACGATGAGAGAGAGAAAAAACCGTTTAAGAAAGAACGCGCGTGTGTCTGTCGCTCAACAGCAGCAGCAACAACAACAGCAGCAGCAATGGCAACTGGCAGCAGCAGCAGCAAGAGTAACCGTTATTAAAGATTTTGAATACCTAATTATGAAAATGTCAGACGCAAACGTTTTTTGGGTAGCACACAAGAGGCAGAGCGGGAGAGAGAGAGAGAGAGAGCGCTAGAGCGAGAGGCAGCTAGAGCAAAAGCGTTGCTGTTGCTGCTCTGTGTGGGTCGCTTGCTGCTGCTGCTGTTGTTGTTGCTGCTGTTGCTGTTGCCGCTGCTCTATGCCAGCTTGTTGCTGTTGTTGTTGTTGTTATTTTTACTATTATTGTGGCTAACAGCCGCAGCCGCAGCAGCAGCAGCGGTGGCAAAACAGGAGCAGGCCGGGAAGGGGCTGGTTGAGAGAGGGGAGGGGAGGGGGGAGGGTTGGTAGTTGCTGTGGCAGCGGCAGCAATTTGTGTTTGTGATGTGCCTGCCAGCCAAAACGCTTCGTTTCTCTTTCGCCTCGACTCAGCTCAGTAGCAGCGGCACAGCAGCAACAGCAGCAACAGCAGCAACAGCAGCAACAGCAGCAACAGCAGCGACAACAACAACAACAGCAGCAGCAGTGAGAAAATATGAAAAATTCCATTTTCATGTCACTCAATTGAATTTCCATTCAAGTTTTCCTTTATTTTGCGCTGCTGCTGCCGCTTCTCTTTCTCATACGCTTTTCCTTTGCTTTTTTCCTCTTTTTTTTCTAGCTAAGGCCGCTGTTCTTTCGCCATTTTGTATTTTTGCCACGTGTGTGAGTGTCATGTGTGTGTGTGTGCCTGTGTGTGTGTGTGTGTGTATTTTGTATTTTTGGTTTTTCCAGGCAAATTAATTGCCTACGGAATTGTAGTTAGTTGGCAGCGTCCATTGTGGTTGCTGCCGTCGTTGTTGTTGTTGTTATTGTTGAAAGCTCAAATACAAATACACACAACAAAATGCCGGCACACATACACACACACACACACACATGGTGGTACTAGCCAACACACAATGGCAAAGCCAAAAGTCCTTTGCGAGTTTATGGCAAAAATAAATAATTTTTGGGTTTATCTCAATGGCATACAAGTCATTTGCAGCTGAGATTTTTTGCGCTCTCTCTCTCTCTCTCTCTGGATGGTAGTACCCCATTTTGTGGAACACCCTCTAGTCCCTCTCTGCTGCCTTGCGGTTTCTAAAGGTGACGCTGGGCGAAGGTTACGGAGAGGGGGAGGGGAACAATTGAGGCATGTCGATTGAGATCTGTGTAACCGGACAGGAGAACACGTTGCTGCGAGTGGGGATTAGCATTGTATTGCCTGATATAGGGAGAGGAAGGGGGAAAGAGAGGGCAAGAGGAGTAGAGGTAGAACATAGGGAGGAAGAGGAAGCAACTTGATGAATTCTTCTGCTTTGAATACGCCACAGCAATCAAAACTCGAGTGCAAATGACGAGTGTGTGTGTGTGTGCGATTGTGTGTGTGTGAGTCTATGTGTGTGAATGAAATGTGTGTCAAGCAAGCGAGTGAAAGAGAGAGAGAGAGAGAAAGAGGGGGAACCCACTCAAAGGAAAATCCAGAAGTCCAATCTAAACAATCCCTCCATGATAACAACCAGCTAGACTTTTCTTAGAAACCTTATCGCAGACACATATATAGTATAATATGTATGTACTTATATCATCGCAAATCTATCAAACACATAGTACTCGACCTAGCCAGGTGAAGTAGATTATGTTCATGTGTCAAGTTATACCAGAATTGGAGCTACTTGAAGGGATAAATGAGTCAATGAGTTAGACGAACATGCGCCTAGTCATTCTACACTGTAAACAATTTTGTTGATAATATAAACAATTGAGATCTATTAAGCTTAACGGTTAGGGAAGAAGAAGGTACTAGGGAGCAATTCACATCTTTCTTATCAGTCTGTATGAACACGCAGAACTCAGAGATCCAATGAGTTAGGGCTGTCAAATTTGGTGATCATACCCATTGATATTGCCAGTAGCTGCAGTTGGTTTTAAATTTTAGCCACGCCCACTTTTAATACCTTATTCTCGCATATTAATTAATATTTGTTGCGCTGCAGAGCTTAGAGACTTTCTCAAAGCTCTAAATTATGCATAGATATTAGTTCTGACTCAATTTGGAATTTTTTGTCTGTATGAACGCTTAGAACTCTGAGACCCTATGAGCTAGGGCTGTCAATTTTGATGACAATATGCGTTGGTATTGCCAGCAGCTTAAGTTAGTCTTAGATCTTAGCCACGCCTACTTTTTAACCCTAAAAAAACAATAATATGCACAAAGTATGCAGTATATGTTGCGCTGCAGAGCTTAAGTACTTTGTAAACACTCTAAACTATACATAGATCTGTTTTTAGCACAGTCAGGACCTTCATCTTTAGCATATTTCGTTTTATGCCATACCCTTTAGTATTTTAAAGACACAACTATCATAATTAATTCACAACTTGCCTACTGATTGGGGGTAGCCTCTTTTCACTACCTAAACCCCTAACTACCTTATCACCTTAGTCGTACCAGCACCTTCACACACACACACACGCCTTAGCTACTTGCTACCTCTCCCCTGCTCCCCCCTGCTTTACTCTTGTCTTTTTGTGGCTTTTGTTTAGAACTGACAGCGCCGCCAGCTGCAGCAGCAGCAGCAGTTGCTCTCTCTCTCTTTCTTTCTTTACCAGCAACTGCTTCGTTCTTGGCGCTACCCCACTCTTTTACTGCTCCCCCCTGCTTCCCCCTCATGCACATGCATTTAAGCATATTTATTTTCAACAAATTAAATATAAATTTAAAAAACAAACTGACCGCCTGCTCGGGATTGGCGCCTGCTGCTGACAAGCTGACAGTCGGCACCTCCTGGGCTCGACTGTTCGACCCCCCTTGGCGCTCCCATGCCCACGCCCATGCCCATGCTGCTGCTGTTGTGTGTGACTGTCGACGTTTGCAGTTGTCATGCTCTTGCTTGAGTAATTAAATATAATTTTCTTTTGCGTTTTACCCGGCAACAGCAGCAGCAGCAGCGACTGTCAGTGTTGTTGTCGTGCTGTTGCTGCTGTTGCTGCTGTTGCTGTTGCTGTTGTTGTTGCTGCCTCTGCTCAGTCAGCTATCAACTGCAGCGACAGCTGAGTGGGAGTAGTAGAGGGGGTTGGGACAGGAGAATTGACTGTTGCTGCTGCTGCTGTTGCTGTTGCTGTGGCATTGACAACAAACGAGTCTAAGCGGATGGGTAGATCCAAAAATTGCGCATACGCCGTGTAAAACGGGTCCTCAATAAATTGTTGGCAAATATTTGACAATGTTTTTTGTAGCCAGCAATAAATAGTACAGAAGGGATGGAGAAGGGGCTAACGAACGGGGTACTTAAGCGGTGTAGAACTGTGTGTGTGTGTGTGAGTGTGTTGCTGCTGTGCGCAGCTGCAAATACACAGCGACAACATGACAACAAGAGTCGCATCAATTTTTTGTAACATGTTGCCAAACATGGTTAAGTGGGCAGTCACAGTCCCCCGCCACTCCTCCCCCCTCCCCCTGTTAGCCAACCCCTCCCCCTGTGTAGCTGCTGCTGCTGCTGCTGTGGTGGCCACTTAAATGTCGTTATGTTGTCGGGTCACGCGCGGCGTCGATGTACATGTTCGTGTCCGAGCAGCAGCAGCAGCAGCAGCAGCATCCCGAGAGCAACTTTATTGCCGCAGCAATTATGCGTAGCTAATAAAAATGTCCCTCTATGTGTGTGTGTGTGTGTGTGTGTGTTTATCGAAGGCGTATGCGAACATTGCAATCGACATCGACAGCTTAGCGATTTATGCGTGCGAAAATAATTAATGCGTTCGTTCTCGTTCATTTCAAATCGTGTTACAGCATTCAAATGAGCCGAAAAAAAATGCACACAAATTAACCCATTGTTGGCAGGCAGACGGTGCGGCCTTAACCCTTAAACACCCGACTGCCAAAGTGTCTTTTATCTTTGAAGTTCCTTCCGAAGCGATAAGCAACATTTTCTTTTTTTTTTATTGCTCAGTCAATATACGATATAATCGATTGTATATATAGGCCACACTGGGCTTGGTTCGCTCAGCAATTATATTTAAATAGATCGATACATATCGCAACGGGGCAACAGCAATATTGTTAATGTTTATGGTGGCAATCAATATTTATTATGACTTGTTATACTTTGCTTTGTTAAGTTTAGATCTTATCTGTAGAAACAAATATATAAAAAGATTACCTATTCTTATAAAGGGGCTTTAAAAAAAATAGCTTACCTTAATATACACACTATGTTTCTTTTCTTAAGTGGCTCGTGCCTCATTCTATACCTGCTTAATCATCTCTACAACTCGCAAGATAGTTGAGGAACTAATAGGGTTGTCAGCCCACAAAAGATTTTTTAAAAACCTTAACAATTCAGACATAGGTCTCTCCCTAAGCCTGCTGCAGCGCACTGCGCGTGAAGCACCCTGTTTAGGAAAGTAAAATAAACTGTCTGTATGAAATGCTATATCTCAGTGCCTGTTCGTGTTAGGGCTATCAAATTTATTAACAATATGTCATATTAGAGTGTGCAGCTTAAGCATAGTTTAAAAATTGACCAAGCCCACTAAGGCCCACAGAAATAAAAGAAAAAGCTGCTAGGTTAGTTTTTGCACCTAAAACATTCAAATTTCTATTTAGAAGAAATCAAAATAAATTTAAAATTTTTGCTTTATGATATGATGATAAATAAACTGATATCACTTTTCAATATATATATGTATATATATATATATATATATATATAATTATTATATTATATTTATCAATATATGCGATTTAACAATGGGTTAAGCGATTTACCAACGTCAAAAATAAAAGAAATCTTCTTCAACAAACAATGTGGATAACAACTACGTATAGCGAAAATCAAATATGTTAAAGGGCTGCAAAAAAGGGAACTCTCTAGTTATTGCACGCAGGAGATAATGCCTGATTCTATTTGTTGGTTGTGTGTGTGTGTGTGTGTTTGTATATTTTTCTAAAAATTTGCACGCATTTCATTAATGTTTTTATTGTTGTTGTTGTTGCTGTTGTTGCTGTCGTTTGTTTGTTTGTTTTGTTTGTTTGTCGCACATGTGTGCGCTTCCCAGCTAAAAGGGCGCCCCAAAAAGTATGCAAGGGCTTTGGAAAAATGTGAGTGTGTGAGTGTGTGTGTGTGGCACACGCCAAACATGCGAGTAGGGCAGAGTGTGCGTGTGTCTGTGTGTGTGTGTGTGTTTGTTTGCGGCAGTGTGAGGAATGTGGGAAATGTAAACGGAATTGTTTTGCTTGCTCAGCGTGTGTGTGTGTGTGCGAGTGTGGCAAAGGGATAATGACAAGCTGCCGGGACTCTCACACTCACCTCCTGCCCCTCCCTCTCTCTCACTCTCTCTCGTGTGTGTGTGTGGGTGATACGCCCACTCATGCATTGGCAGCCACAAGGTGATGACGTCGCCGTCAGCGTCGACTGCGCTGCGTTGCGTGTCTTATCTACAGTGCGGAAAACACGCACGCAACTCAAGCACACACACACACACACATAGCAAACAGCGGGTTGACACAACAGCAACAACAGCAGCAACAACAGCAACAAAAACAGCAGCAATTTCAACCTGTATCCCGCATCCCAACTCAGCTCATACTCTCCTCCCTTCCCCCCCTGCCACTTCAGCTGAATTGTGCGATATCACAAAGGATTTTGCATTGTAGTTTGATAGTGTTGTCTCCCTCCCTCCCACTCTCACTCCGCCTGCCATTATCCTTGTCTCTTTTCTTGGCGTCTTTCCCGCAAATTAACTGTAAATTTACCACAAACAAGCACTTTCCGTATGCTGATCAAAATAAACAATGCAATAAACGATATATCTTTCGGAATATGCTAATTTTCTTACCTTAGAGACAATATGCGCTCAGATTTTTCGAAATCAAACAAAAGGGTGTCTGGCTGGCAGCTTGGTTTAGCCGTAGCTTTCATTAGATTATAGGAAAGTTTTCTTAAATATTAAACAATATTTATTTTTTTTTTTTTGTCAACTTAAAATGTAATTTAGATGTAATTTACATATATTAGGAATTGTTTTGTATTATGATCAATTAAAGATCATATACCATCATTAATGTATTATAAATCAAGTGATTTTCAAGCAGCATATGTAGTTTTAGTAAGAATCAAATATTAAAACTAAAAAAATAACTAAATGTACTAAACTGATATATGGTATTAGATTAATTTCATTGAAATTATTATCATTAAAATTAAATTTATGTTTTATTTTATAGACAATATAAAAATAAGAGATAGTATTATTTGTATTTTTAAAAACTACAGAATTCCTGCAAATGATATATTTTTCCTGATTTGACAAAATTACTTAACATAAATACGGAATTCCAGTAATTTCATTGAAATTATTGGTATAAAAGTGTGAATTTTGCTAAATTTCATTTACAATATAAAAAAATTTAATAACATAAAATAATTTCTAAAAACTTTAGAATTCCAGCAATAGTAAATTGTTTCCGAATTAGACAAAATATCGTACTTCCCTGCATTCAAACGAACTCACCACTCGGTTTGAAATACATGTCCACCACAGTGCTGTTAACAGTTTGCCCGTTGTAACAGATGCTGTTACGGCTAACATGCGCTTGCAAATGTTAAAAACAGTTGCTGCTCAAATGGCACTGTTAAAAACAGCTGCTGCTCTAATGGCACTGTAACGCTTTTGCAGCGCATTTTGCAACACTGTTCATCTTGAAATGGAGCGCTAAGTTTAAACTAGCGCAAAAAGAAAACATTATTTAAATATAGAAAGTATGCATTTTAGATTTATAATTCCATTATATTTAATTGCACTTTATTTACGCTAATAACTAGTTACATATTATTTACGTAGTTAATTTGTTCAACGGGCTTCAATGATGATGTTGCCGACAGACGGCAGACAGCTTGGGGGACGTGACTAATTTAATGACTATGGTTCATTGACTCACTGTAGAGGGCGAGCGAGTAGGCTCATGCATTGTATATCGTACATCATTCATCGCATCTATCGCGTCCTTCAATTATCGTTTAAATAACTTAGTTTAAGCACTAATTATCACATAGTAAACTCTCTCTTATTGTTTAGACCTTTTTCTTTTTTGTAATTTGCACTGATTCGATACGCTTTGACTTGGCTGCAGTTGACTAACCGTAACCCAGCAGATATTTGGGCAGGTACGTGATGGATGAGAGCAGACTGTAGCTGTGGGAGGGAGGATTGAAGCGATTGTCAATTATGAAGGCCGATTAAAATGTATTCTTTATTCTTGTATAATAAGTAATATGTATGTGTGCGTGTGTGTGTGTGTGTGTGATACACCATAAACCAGCTTACGATCTATATACCTTATGTATAAGTATGGGACAGGATATTTACAGTTCTATCACCTCAACCAAAGTTACCGTACACCACATCCAAACCATCCCAGTTACTTTCGGTCACCGATTCCATCTGCCCTGTGCTCCCCTCCTCGCTGAGTGGGAAGGAAATGCATATGTTATTCATAAGAATTAATCGAATTAATATACCATATAAAAACCACAGTAAAAAACAATTATGACGAAAGCGACAGCACAAACAAAACTACATGAACAATGCGGGTCTAGCCAAGGAATACATACGAGCTGCTGAGTCCGCGATAGAACCATGACTTCCATGACTTGGATGATCCTTCATCGATCTTGGATTCGACATCGGCACAGAAATGTCGACGATCGTGCGAGCGTCCGCTCTTGCAGTCACAGAGCATACGCTTCTTGCACTCGGCATCACAGATGGGACGAGCTGGAGAGTTCTTCCAGTAGTTTCTAGAAGCAAATTCATAGATATATCATGCTGTACATAATTTCCAATCTTATGTTTGCCATATTTACTTGTAGTACAAATCGAAGAGATCCTGATTGTCGGTTAGCTCGTTGAGCAACTTGTCCCAATCACTGGGGCGTAACGCCTTCATATTATATGCCGCTCGGGCCGTATATAGCTTATACCAGATGGGGTAACCGTATAGATTCGCTTCCTTCAGATTCATAATCCATGATTCGTGATCGATTACCAGACGCGTTGTCATATCATGATCGCCATCCACCTATAACACATAAAATTATTAATATCAATTTAGGATAATATTCCTCAATTTATTTTCATACATAGTAAATGCGATAGCCGGGATTCAGATCGTAGTAGGGCGACACTGAGGGTCCTATGTACGCGATGCTGTTTGGATGCGCTGGAAAAAGAAGATAGATTAATTTACAGACAGGAAAGAGGCATATCTTTGATTGAGGAACCTCTCCATGTCTCTAACTAAAGCTTTGGATGAGATTAGCGGGTTCATACAAACAGAAAATAGAGGTAAATAGAGAAAAGCGGAATATGGAGTATACCATAGTTGTATTCGATCAAAACTCACTCAGATCATGCGGATCGTAGAACATTTCGAACTCATCGAAATGCGTATGGCCATAGAACTGTGCGGTTATGGTGCTCTCATAGCGTGAGATGATCTTATAGAAGTTACGTGACCAGACCTTCAGGCAATCCGAATGTCCAGGCGGTATGTGCCCAATAACGTGTACCTTCTCGTTGGAGAACTCGGCGCTCTGTAGCTCATAGATGAACCTGAAAGATCAAGATTATGCTGAATTGGTCTATCATTTGGCTTGGCCCAGTCCACTTACCACTGCAGCTCCGTGGCCGGATCTGTGGAGTTGAGAAGCAGCCACCAGTTCTTGTTGTTGCAGTAGTTCATGTTCAGTGAGATAATACGAAATCCGGGACGTACCAGAACCGAATAGAAGGCACCACGTCGTACCGTATGCGAGACACTCTGTGGCAGCCAGCGACGCCATTGCACATCGAGCTCATCGTATAACCAATTGATGGATATGTCCACCTGATTGACATAGGGTGGGGGGAAACTATTGACTGGCGCACTCTCATGATTACCCAGGGCGGGGAAGATCGGTACACCGGGAAACTTGTCGATCATCTGCTTCACTGTCTCCTTGATGATCTCAAGATTCTCCTGCTTCGTTTGATTCCACACATCATGTGGGGGCAAGTCCCCGGTCCAGAGTATATAGTCGATATCCTTGTGGGTCTCCGCTATGTGGGCCAACATGTTGTCCACAGTTCGCTTGGGTGTATCACACTTGCGATAATCTCCCCACTTGCCTGCAGCCGCATTGGGATTGGCCGGGCGACCGCTACTCAGGCGACAGCAGAGCGGCTCATTGCAATCGGCATTGGCGCCCTCCACATAGTGTGGATCGTAGTGTGTGTCCGAGATGTGCAGTACCTTGAAGAAGGGTGCTGCCTCCATGGGCATGGGCAGATCGGCCAGACGTGGTGGCTTCGGCACGGGCGGAAATATCACCTCCCACTCGTGATAGGGATTATACACATCGCCGCATCCGTCGCCAATGATGAAGCTGCAGAGCTCGTCGGGTCCCAGATTGACGCGCTGCAGCACGTAGATCACCTCGCTGCCAAAGAGCTGAGCCACTCCCTCACAGACACGCGGACTCTGTATGCTCAGATTGGTGCAGTACTGGGCAATCATCTTCATCAGCTCCGCCTCCGTCTTGCCCGATTTGATGTAGTGCTGCAGCAGTCCAGCCCCCGCCTTGCAGGCCGTACACGACACCTTCGAGAGCACGCTGTTCTCGATCTCGAATGCGACCTGCTTGAGATTGAACAGCTTCAGTGCCTTGTCCACAAACGGTGGATAGGTGAGTCCATCTCCGGCATCTCCGTACCACAACATACGCGCCGAGCTGGCATTGCGACGCAGTGCAGCCAATCGTTCCAGGAACTCAGCATCGCTATCGGAGGGTTCGCTATTCGTGCGATTCGGATGATGCTTCAATTCCAGGTGCGGCACAATACTCCGTGGCTGCACCTCAATGGGCCAATCCTCTAGCTCTGGCTGTGTCCAGTTTATGGGTGCACGTGCGTTTGTATAGAGAAACGGCAAGCCTAAGGGGAGGGAAGAGAGAGGGAGATGGCAGTCATTACTGTTCTTGAACCCCTGCTCCATGCTCTCCATGGCCACGTGAACTCACCTTCTGCCCCTCGAAGTGCTGCAACTGCCGCAAGTGCCACAATGAGCCAGCAGATTTGCCGGCTTGCCGCTGGACGACTTGCCGGCCCCTCCAGCTGTGTCATAATTGTAGCACCGGCTCTCTGTCTGTACCCTTCTCCTTCCTCTGCGCTTCTCACGCCAAGCTCACTTGACCTACATATAACGCCGAAGAAACAAAAAGAAAAACCAAAACATTTTCGATCATTATTATGTTAAACGTGTTTACAAATCGTTACGAAGTTAAGATACTTAAGGTACATTATAAATATGTATATTCTATATACGTCTGGCCTCCTTTTACACTCATCTTAGATTCTGAAACTGCTTTTCGGACCTTTTTTTGGGTGCAGCGAAAATTTCCAACAACTTTAAAGCGAAATACACTCGAAAGGCATGCCAAAATATTATATAAAAAAGAAAGTTCAATTGTTTCTCGAAAAATGTGGAAGATATATTGAAAAGCAAAAAGGTATTGAAATACCAAAGGTTTTATACTCTTTTTGCTCTTAAATCAGTTGTATAATACAAGTTTACATTTATTATGCAGTTTCTTGAGTCTAAAAAGAACCACAAAAATTTTGAGATGAGAATAATTAAACCTGGTTAAATTACAATAAACCAATTCAAATGAAATTGAAACTCATTTGTAGGGATTACTTTGTAATAATTCAAATAGGGGACTATTTTCAACTGATAAAAACACTATGAAAATTAAGGAATATAATATAAGTTTATACACTGGTAAAATGTAGTTATGATGTGCATAAGATCAGAAGATATTCTAACAGGAAATCTTAAGCTGAGAAATAAGTAATGGTATTAAGAATATGGTATATATTCCTGGAAATTGCAGTATATATTACTAGGTTTATTTTTCCATCACTTTATAATTACAAACATCACCCTATCTCTCTCCCGTCTTATAAAATGGGGCCAAGTCAGTTCTTTAAATTCCAATTAAAAGTTTAGACCTCAGCAAAGATGCTGATAGAGTTTCGGATCTCTACAACGTCAGCTGGAACTGTAAATAAAATACACCGAGTGCGCTCGACATTTGTTGACTCTGTCGCACAGTCGAGTAAATAAACAGAGGAATAAAGAACAACAACAATGCGAGACAGGGAGAGAGATAGGGAGAGAGACAGGGAGAGAGATAAGCTCGGGCATGTCGTATAAATCAATCGAGTTAAACAAAAGTGTTGCAGTTGCAGTTACCCACACTCTCTATGGCTCTAATGGTCACACACACGCACACACACACACACTCACAGTGTCTGTATATATTGCGGGTGCACAAACAACATGGCTGACAACATTTACAGCTAACGAGTTTTTAAGTGCTGTCAAACGGGCCAACTGCACCCACCCCCAAATTGACAAATTGATTTGCACCCCCTCACCATACTTCCCCCCCACCATCGAGGACATCGCACAATTAGATATGTCAGTTGTGATAATGCGAGGGAAGATATCCATGTGTATAAGTAATTTGGTATTCTTTGTAAACTATTGCTATCAAAAATAAATGTTTACAGATCGTATTAAATCATTTGTTGACTCTGAAACAACATTTAATGTATAAAATGGGTATAGGAAGATATCGAAAGAGATTCTTATATCATAGCAATTTTAATAAATATTCGTTATAAAATTATTGCAAATTCAATTATATTCAAAATAATATCTGAATGAAATTTTTATTGAATATATTCATTTCTTAACTTTGACTTCTGACTTGGAGCACCCAAAATAATGTAGAAATGAGAAAAAATCGAAAAAGATTTCCAAACTATATGAAGCAAATTTAATATATATCCATAATTTTATTGCAAACTTAATTTATAAGAATGTAAACAAAAATAAAAAAAATATATTATGACAATTTTTATAAACATTCCTAAATTAAATTATGGCAATTAAATATATATATATATACAATCATATCATAACAAAATTAAATATTTATTGTTCGTGTTATATATTTTCTCGGCCTTAAAACACTAAAAAAATATAGAAAGAAATAAAACAAAATTCCTAAATAATATATTAGTAATTTTAATATATGTATATTTCTCAAAGAAATGATATCAAATATTTGAAATGATATCAAAATGAAATTTGTATGGATCAAGTAATATGAATTAATGTAGAAATGAGTCTGAACAAAAAATCGCAAAAAAGATTGCGTAATAAAATTATGGAAAATGCAAAATAAATTTATAATGAAATTATGGCAAATTTAATACAAAATATTTTTCACATTTCTCTACCTCTTTCAATTGCTTCAATTTCCCCCCTAGACTTCTTTGCATTATCAACTCAATTTATTCATGCTTGACACACTTAAGTCTGAAGCTGATTGAAATCAGGCGTGTTATATTACTATAATTCTACTATAATCCAAGTTTTGCAGCCTGTAGCTGCCTTTTTATTCGTTTGTTTTCATATTTTTGCATGCGTCACTTGACATCCTCGATAAGAAAAATGTGTAAACGTTATAAACAAATTGATATGCCAGATAACCTTAAGACTTAAGTGAGTGTGTGTGTGTGTGTTTGTGTGAGCACATTATGCATATTTGTGGCCATGGACAGGGGCAGGGACAGGGGCGGGGGCAGGAGGGGCCAGGGGTTACGACGGTACCAACGGGTCTCTCAATGTCGCAGCATTTTGCGCACTCGCATGTTAATTCGCAATTGGCATGTCTGGCCAGACAGAAGAGACCGTGGCGAGGAGACCCCCCTCTCAGTCCCCGCCCATGTGCGTTATGTGTGAGGAAAAGAGAGCGTGATGGCGAGAGAGGCAGAGAGGGGCAGAGAGGGGACTGCACATTGGTACATTGGCCCCATCCAGACGAGCAGCAGCAGTGAAATCGTCAACGAAAGAGATGGCGTGTGGTATGAAAAATAAGTGAGAAATGAGTATTAAATACTACACTAGGGTCGGGTCTCTGTGTATCGTCGATTGTAATTGTGATTTTTCTGTGTCTGCTTTTTTTCTGCATTTCTCTCCCTCTCTTTTTCTGTTTTGTGATTTCATTTTGCGCGAAAATCGAAAGTGTCTACGGCAAACGAATGCGTTGGCGTCGGCTTTTTGGGAAAATACAATGAAAAATTTCCCATATAAATTAAAAAGAAAACAAAAAAAAAAAAAACAAAACAAATGATAAACAAGTTTTGGGTTCAAGTTTAGGCAAGGTTAGGGCGTATATCTAATAACCATAAGCCAAAATACACACATCCACTCCACTGTTCTCAGAGACCCGCTTTATGTAGGGGCAATTTGTGTATTCGATAAGCGTGCGCTGTGGGGCTCAAATCAATTAACCAAGAGACCTTTTCAGAGTTCCAGGCCTCGGTACGCACCCAAAAAACGAAAAAAATGGAAGGCATCGTAAACTTTCACTTTCTTTAGAAAATATATATTTATTTTCTATAAAATCTTTCCGGCTCGTCAAGAGATGTGCTAAATACCAAAACGCGGCCCAGTTCCAGTTCCATCATGCGGGGCGAAACGATTATGCAGCTGCTCTTGTCTTCTTTTCTTCTTTTCTTCTTGTTTTTTTTTTTTTTTTTTTTTTTTTAAGCCTCAGTTTTTTGTCGTTATTAAATAACGGTGCAGTCGTCATGCTGCGTGCAGTGTTTGGAATGGAAATATACCAAGTTTTTTCCTAGTGTTATAATCACTTAGAGCGTTACGAAAATGAAAGTGTTTTTCTTGGCTTTCTTTGAGGTTTTTCTTTAGTTTCTTTGGATGATGCAAACGGTTTTTAATTATGAAATTAACATGGTAAATCAAAAATTCTTTATGACATAGTTTCAGATAGTCGGGTAGACCTTTAAATTATATAGAGGTTTTGAAAATATAATAAAACTTATAATTAATGCATTTAAGCCGCGATTTTTAATCATCTATAGTGCCTATTGGGTTGAAACTCTGCATGATTACTTGTTGATAGCTTTGAATTATTATTAATTATATTGTACCCTTAGGATCGAAAGGAATTTTGGCTGCAAAATATTATTTGCCATGTCATTATTATTATAAATGGAAAAACATAAGAAACTAAAGCAGAAACATTTACTATTATATTATTATGACACTGGAAATGGTATTATACTTTAAAGTTTATTGATATTCCCAGATAAGAAATATAGAAATTCTAATAAAGCTGCAAAATCTCTTTAATTTCGTGAAAATACTACAAATTCCACACTTGTTACACACGCTTATTTATGCTAATTTTCAGATTAAACTGATTGATGGATTAAAGTTTCTTTTTAAGAATCAACGAGTTGAATCACAATCACCTTTACGGGACATTCCCAGAACGTTTTATGCTACGATCGTACGATTTGCATATGTAGAGAAGTGGAATACGGCCTATATAAACCATATACCATACGTATAAGTTTAAGCAAGATTTGTTAGCATTAGCTAATTATGTATGCGGTGCTAGCTCACGATTATAAAGACAAAGACAAAGGAAAGGACAGAGATAGAGACAGAAACAGCGAGACAAAAACAGAAACAGAAACGGAAAACTGAAAACAGAAATAGAAATAGAAATAGAAAAGAGACAACTGACTGAGTGACTGATTGGACAGTGGGACAAGAGAGCGATATGCCAAAGGCGGTTAAAACTAATGAAAGCGCTGCGTAACCAGAGGCCCAAAGAAGTCTTGCGTATGCTATGAGAGCGTGTGTGAAAGAGAGAGAGAGAGAGGGAGAGCAGAGACGCTTTAGAATGTCAGACCGCATAAAACGGTAGTTTGACAGCGCTGGACGACAGTGAAGAAAAGTGAAACAGCCGCAATTGTCGGCAACGCGCTGACAACTTGTCGCATTGTCGCTCCCCTCGCCCCCTCCCCCTCCCCCACACTCGCCTCTACCGCACATCGACGACGCTGATTTTGCAAAAGCTTTTGGGGCGAACGACAAGCGGCGTTGCGCATGCGTGAAGTGAAATGCGGCAACTTGTTTTCTTGCGTTTTTTTCACTTTACTGAAGTTTTTTTCTCATTTTTTGGCTTTTTTGACAAAATGTGTAACAAACACACACAACCGGTTTGCATTTTGCGTGGATTATGTTTTGATTTGATATTAATTTTTATTTCTAATTTTTGTTGGCATATTTATGCGTTTTTCGTGCTCTCTTTACCTGCTATTAACACAGAAACCTCTGCGTGATTTTGGTTCTTCTGCTTTGATTTCGTTTTGGATTTTCTTTCTTTCTTTCTCGTCTTTTTTGGCTCAACACTTTTTCTTTCCTTTGGCGGCTGCTTCGCTATTTATAAACCGTGTGCCATAATTCGCGACTCTCTTTTGTATCGATTGGCCTCATTTATTTACATATCGCCTTTTTCGCGTTTTGACTGTGATTTTTATTTGTTTTACAAATTTCTCACAATTTTCGTACACACTTTTGACACTGTCACGGGCGACGGCGAGACGAGGCGCGGCGAGACGAGATGCGGCGAACACGCAGAGACCCGTTGTTGCAATAACTGTTTCAGCTATTGCCTGTGCTTGCTCTCGTTGTTGTTGTTGCTTGTGTCGTTGATTTCACCCGACGCGTCGCGCGCCTTCTCTCTCTCACTCTCCCTCTCTCTTTGTTGCTAGAGCTGAAAATCAACAACCACAACTGCTCAGCACGAAGCACAAACGATGACTGAGCGCACGAAGAGCTATGTCGCAGCTTTTGAGTCGAGCTTGACGCAAGGCGCAACAGCTGTTCGATGGATCAGCAGCAGCAGTAGCAGAGAAGAGAGAGAGTGCGTGAGAGCATTTGCCTATTGCTGGTCTCTTCGGCAAATAGCGAGCCCTTAATGTGTGTAGTCAGTGAGGCGCATGTGTGCGAGCTCAATCAATAAGGGGCCAAACGAGAGAGCGTCAAGTCAGCCGCCATCATGGCCTGAGAGAGCATCCGACTGTGAGAGCGGGCGCACTGTGTGCGAGATTGTGGACACGCTCACTTAATTTAATTTACAATAGGAGCGTGATGAATTGTTCTTTCGTTCAAATTTCTGCTCGCTTCAGCGACGCTCGACATTAATTAGAGTGTTGCCTAATCTCGCGAACAGAGATCCCCGAACTAGTTAGGATCATTGTTCTACATAAAACGGAAATGCTACACAATAAATGCAAATTAACTAAAAAACAAGAAAATCTAGGTAATTCATAAAAGATAAGCTCACAAAACATGTTAAATATTTGCAGTGATCTTTATTTTGCTAAAACTTAACGAAAGCTGCGTAATTGTGGAAAATATAAACTTGTGTAACTTCTATGTTTATGCTGCGATTGGCTTGCAATTTGGTAGCTAGATGATGTCTATGGTATGCAGCTAAGAATATATGTATACCCTTACAACATAACACTTTTTGTAATTTTTACATAAAACACAGTATAACGAACTGATTAATAGAACTAAAGGTCGCACAATTTAAAAATAGCTGCGCTTTTCAACTGAACTTTATTTTCAATTCTACTTTAATTATAATATATTTATAAAACAAAAACGTAGCTAGACTTGTATCTCTGTATATACATCTCTCTGTGTGATCCACATCTGTGCGGTTATCAGTGCTGGCCTGACCCCTGAACTGGCGCAGAGTAATCAACTCAAACGCTTTCCCGGCTCTTCTTCAATTTCCTCGATTGCCCCACTGTGCACGGGCAACGAACCATGCTGATGCGGTATGGTATAGATATTCCCCTTGGGCTCGAGATCTGGCAACGTCCCAGCGGTCTCACCGGGTGCCTCATCCGAGCGGAGCTGGCAACGCCATGTGATGCGTAGACCATGCCAGCACGGGCAGCACTGCACTGCGGCTGCCTGCTCCTGCGGCATGGCCACATCCGCATCCTCATCCCCATTGTGGCTGCTGCAGTAGCAGCAAAGCAGCCGCCTCAGTGCCTGCCTGAGCTGCGTGATCACGCGCATGGTCTCTACGAGGAATGTGTAGAAGAGCGGATTGAGGGCGCTGCTGGTCAGATTGAGCAGGCCGAAGACGAAGTAGAGCAGCCAATCCATAGGCGAGGAGAAGCTGCCGTAGAGTCGCAGTAGGAGAAAGATCCAGGCAGGCAGACGCAGGAAAATGAAGGCAGCCATCATCAGGATAACCACATGCACCATGCGGCGATGCCGGGCGGCACGTGCCGCCGCTGCGGCGCTCAAGGGGGGCGTCTTCGCTGCCTTTACCTTTCCGGGTGTCTGCACTGGCGGAAACTTCTCCATGGAGGCAGCCACCGAGAAGGCGGTCAGCATGGCGTAGGTGGTCTCCGGTTGATTGAGCACATGCACAAAACGTGGCTGTGCCGGGGGATCAGATGGGACCCGCTGCTGCAGTTGGTGACGTCGCCGCCACAGCTGGCGTGCTATGGTCGCATTGAGGAACACAAATGCCACGATGCAGGGCAGAAAGATGAGACCCAGCAGCACCACGTTGTAGATACCAATGATACCCTGTGCGTGCGCGTGTAGTGGAGCCAGTGCGGGTGTGGATGAGGGTGTCCATGTATCGCGTGTGTATAAATAGAAATGCAAATTGTTTGGCTGATAAGATAAGGGGTAACACATGTCAACAACAACAGCAGCACAATTGATTTGGAAGCAGTGTCGTGCCTGCCCCCCCGAGCCACTGCTCCCTGCCCCTCACTCACTTGCATGCCCAGACAGACGGAGGCCAGCTGCAGCTGCTCCTCCAGCTCCAGCTCCAGCTCGAGATCCTCCGAGAGCTGTATATAGATGTACTCCGTGTCGGAGATGAAGAAAAGTGGCAGACCACAAAGCAGGGAGGTACAACAGATGCCACCCAGCGAGCAGGCACAGAAGCGACGACCTGGATTCCATATGCTGCTCCCGACACGCTGTATGGCCATATAACGATCCACAGCAATGGCCACCAGTATCAGGCTGCTGGCCATGATGGTGGCAGTGTTGACAAACGGCACAAAGCTGCACATGAAGCTGCCCAGAGACTGCAAGGGAAGGGCAGGAGTTACATTCCTCTCGCTCTCGCTCTCCCTCCTCCTCCGATCTTACCCACAATTCCAGATACTTGGCGCTAAAGTGTGCCACATAGGCGGTGGTAAAGCTCAGGCTGTAGAGGAGATCACTGCAGGCGAGGGCAATCAGGCAGGCGCGGAAGAAGGGTCGCAGCTTGCGTCGTGCATTCACATACAGGGTGCACACGTTGCCCACAAGTGCGGCCAGAAAGAGCAGTGTGACCAGGCCGAGGAAGGCGCTACGCTCATTGGCACGCATCTGGCAGAGCTCCGAGAGCGGCACAATGGGATAGAGGAGTACAGTCTCGTCGTCGTCGGCTTTGAAGTTGACGATGCATTGCGGCAGCGGCAGCAGCGTTGGCAGCGATGCCATTTATAGTGCAGCCCCGAAAGTATGCAACACTTTTTTCTCGCTCTACACCCTGTGCGTGTGTGCCTTCTCAATGCGGCATATTCAACTAACGGAACGTTCCACGTTCTGTGGCACCTGCGCTACCGTTAACAGTTTAGTTAACAATTATCTGCGACTATGTACACATATCGCGGGCAACTGTTATCATCATCAGGCTGATTGCTATCGGTTGTCAAAAGCTTTCCACCCACCTTACATACACACCCGATGAGCAATATATTTATGTTATTTATGTGCGTTATATATACATAGATATATATATGCTTAAGGTTGAGGCATACATCCAGAGCTGAAAAGAAACTCAGCATTTCATATATAATATCAAATTGAAGTAATAATTCAAGTTTTCAATATTTTATTTCATTTTTATATTCTTTCTTTTAGTTAGCTTATTAATGTTTTAATTTAGAAGTTTTTACTAAACTATACATTTTTATTTAAATTTGAAAGAGTTCCAGAATTTTTTCTAAGGAGATTTTTATAAATTTACTTCAAAACAAACTGGGTTCCAAAGTAATAAGAAGAGTTCTTTTCAGTTTATAAGCCCGATCATGAAATACGTTAATCAGAAGACTAGTTACAATTTATCTAAAAAAAAAAACACTATCCTGTACAATTTACTTTAAATTGTGGATAATTGACTGTTTTTTTTTTATGAAAACGGTATAAAATTAAGTCCCTGGGAATAGTTTGGTAAGTTAAAATTAAGTAGAAATTAGATCAACAGGAAAAAATGATTCAAAGCGACGGATTGCAACAGAATATGGAATATGCGCAGCAAATTTAAAATTTCATCATGTACCGATTAAATTGAATTCAAATAAGAAGAAATCCAGTTTGACATATAAATAAAAAAATGGGAATCAAAATTTGTAATAAAAAAGAAGTCGGATCCATCGAATGAGGTTCTGTGTGAAAAATAGGAAAGATTAAATTAAATTGCAGTCTATATAAAACATGGTATCACACCTACCGAAAAGTCATCAGTATTCTAAATAATCCATTGAAAACACATAAAGGGGCAACGCGTTTTTAATCTACAGCAAAAATAAAATTAACACATTATTGAAACTGTATAACACGTCATTATTATATTATATACACAAATTAAGTTTAATTAGCTGACACTACTTACCAAAATGTAATCTTTCAAGATTAACTTGAATCGCGCAGTTTTAATAATTTAAAAAAGTCTACATTCTGTTCCTCTATACAAAACTGCTTCAGTCAGCGTCTCAGATCCAACTGAAAACTGATAGATGGGTCGCGTGCATCGAGAGTCTAGGCAGGAAATCATACGAACCCATAGATAACCCATGTTCTACATATAGTGTGGATTCCAAATGAAATGAGCGCGCTTATTGTGAAACATTTATTTTTTGGTTTTTGATTTATTTGTATATTTTTATTTAGTTCGGCAAGATTCGATTTCTGCATAGCACATTTTATTGTCCACATTATTTTGTTTGTTATTTGTTTGCGATACATATAGAAAACATATATATATATATATGTATATATAGAGTATATATGTAGATCTGTGTTTCATTCTGTGTATCCTCAGGCTTATGGTAGCTAAACTATACTCAAAGTTATAAGTAAAAATACTAATTCAATTGTGGCAAACTTAACAGCAAAGCTTAGCGCAAATGAACCTATAGATAATATTATAATATGGTATTGTACCATACATACATATACCATATTTAACATAGACTAAAGCAAAACGATCACTTAGATACACACACACACATGCACACAAAAAACAATTATAGAAAACATCTAAAGCTATTTAAAACAAATACATATATAAAAATCAAAATACTTGGAATTCCTTGGCAATATCATTCTCTCTCTCATTCTCACCCCCATTCTCTCTCTCTCTCTCTATCTCTGACACAGACACACACACACACACAGGCATTAACACCTTGCCATATCGAGAACCTAAATATATAGTCTTTTATGCTTAGCGCAAGAACCCGCATAGTAATGGTATCATTATCGTATCGTAATATAAACGATAATATATAGTACATATATGTATATATGTAGCTTAAGTTCGTATTGCATAGTTTTGAGTTGAGTTTAGCTTGGTTGAGTTGCGTTGAGTTGAGTTTCGTGGTTAAGGTAGCTTTACAACGACGGATAGTTTACGTTTTGAGAAATGCAGAGTGAGCTTAGACCCTTCTTCTCCCTCTTGTTCTCCTGCATCTTCATCTTCTTCTCGTTCATCTACTTCTTCTTCTAGTAGTACTCGGGCAGCTCCTGCGACTCCAGTTCGGGGCAATGGCTGCCCATGTGCACCGTAAGTGTCTGATAAGGAAGCGGTTTACCCATACTCAGGTTAGCCGTCACATAGATCAAGTAACTCTCGCCGGGCGTCAGATCGACTATCGTTTCCGTCTCTAGCTTATCAGCATTGGCCGAGAGACTGAAAGAGAGCGAAAGAGAGAGAGAGAGTATAAGCTTGAGATAGTATTATCTGCTGATCTCTCATACATACCTCTGCTGTTTCTCGCGACATCGTATAAACTTGAAATTCTTGTGCTGCGGTATACGCAACGCGGCAAAGTCCATGCAATAATTCGTGTCGTCCACGCTGCTGCTCCGCTGTGGTAGATTAAAGACAATCACGCAGTAGCTGAAATAGAGAGAGAGAGAGAGAGAGAGAGATTACGACATCTGTACGAATGTAAAACAAATGGGAAAGCTTATCTATGGGCTGCCCGCTCATTTCTACGCTTAATAAACTAGTAGGTGTTAGGATTAAGACCCTTAAGAGACCATATAACACAGTAAAGTGACTAAGTAAGCCTTAGCTACTCCTAGTATAGCTTTCATAGGGTATTGCATAAGTCCAAAGTCAAAATATGCTAAGGTCTAGTGTGTTGCATACTTTCAGGCTGCCTGCGAATGCGGGCCAAGTTCTTAAATGTTATTAAAATATCTAAAAATGTGTTATATATTGTATAACCAAGATTGGTAGCCTGACCTATTACGGTCTTAGAGTTCTAGATGTTCATACAAACGGGTATGTTTAGATATACTCGACAACTGAAGTTGATTGAACTCCCTTTGAGGTCGGAGATGCCTGCTGCCTTCTGCTTTCTCTTGTGAAACTATACCCATAGGTTAACCATGGGTATGATATCCTAAGCCCATAAGGTATCCTAACCTATAGAGTACCTATAATCCTAGGGATATGTATAGGGGAACCAAACTCATAGGGTAACCATACCCATAGAGTACCTTCACACCTTGGGAAACCAACCCATAGAGTACCTACACACCTTGGGAAACCAACCCATAGAGTAACTTCACACCTTGGGAAACCAACCCTTAGAGTACCTTCACACCTTGGGAAACCAACCCATAGGGTACCTTACACCCTTCCACCCATGGTATAGAAATAGAATAGGTTAAAAGTCTGGCTGCTTTCCTCTTCAGAGCGAACAGTGTTGTAAAACGCTACGGTCGATAATACCCTGCTATATGGATGGGAAAATGCATTCCTTCATGGGTTGTCGCCTTACCTAAGTGCCCGCTCATCCGGTGAGCCATGCCAGGCGATGGTGGTGAGGGTGCAGCGTGTGCTGACATCAAAGACGGTTATGTTGTTGGGCAGCTCGGGCAAATCCCGGAACAGACGTTCGCTGCTCAGCGCCATCTACAAAATGGAATGATTACATTAGTTTCCTGCTCAAGGATTGGGTCATCCATCTTGAATCATACCCGCACTTTCTGCGCTCGCAGTGCTTCATCTTCGTTGTTCGGCTCGAAGCGCATGAGGTAGCGCTGTCCCGGCTTGATGCCCTCCTGCTTGATGTATGTGGGCGCATAGATGTTCTCCACCTTGCCAACGATCTCGTGATGACGCAGCAGCTTGACGCGTATCTCACTGCCGGCACAAGGTAGCAGCAGGTAGCGCATAAAGCGAGGAGGCGGTGTAGTCGTTGGCACCTTGAAGCTATAAACCTGCACCCCGTGCAGGCCTCCGATCTTGAGCAGCATCAGCGTCTGCTCGCGCAGCACAGTCGGATGGGTGCGATTGAAGTGCACCTGTGTCTGGGCCAGTGGAAAGGTGAGATTCTGCAGTCGCTGATGTACCCCAAAGATCTGCAGGCGGTAGCTGTTGTTGGGCTGCAGACCGCGTAGCTGCTGTTGCGTACGGGCACCGGTGCAGACGATATGCAGACTGTGGCGAGGATTGAGATGTCGGGCACGCTTGGGAGCACGTGACCAGACCAGATCCAGCATGTTGTTGCTACCGGGACAGGTGGCACGTTGGTGTAGCTGCCGCTGCTGCAACGTGTAGACGTACGCGGCCTCGCAGAAGCTATCAAAGTCCGAGGAGGAGGAGGAGGTACTGTCCAGGCGTCTGATCACCAGGCAATAGTGCATGGCATGGAAGTCGAATTTGCTGGAAGGGAAGTAGAGATTTAATAAGGTCCCCTTTGTCTCTCACTCTGCCTGACTTACCTGCGCTCCCATTTAACAATCAGCTGACGCTTCCTCACCCGATTCTGGGTGCGAATGCTGACACGATGCGTGTGATTGAGCAGCGGCCATGTGTGATGCGGATGCTTGGCCTGCGCCTCCAGCTCGAGTGCGCCGCTCTGTCGGGCCTGCACAAAAAGATCATACTGACCGCGCAGGGCACAGGGTAGCACCAGTCTGCCCAAGGGCGGCGAAGGTGCTGCTGCTCCTCCTCCTCCTACTCCTCCTGCTCTTGCTGCCACTGCCATTGCCAAACCGCTTGTCTTAATCGGCGCAGCCAGGCGCAGTACGTTCGCTGCGAGGGAGAGGTAGAGTAGGAGAGGGTAGACAGATGTAAATGTACTGCAGGTATAGGGGGAGGGGAGGTCTTACCTGTCTGATTGTAGTAGAGATGCCGCGCCACGGGCAACGAGAAGAGAATCGTCAGCGGCGTCGAGTGGTTTAACTGCAGCACAAAGCTGTAAAAAGGAGAGGAGGAGAAGGCGGATGAGTGGGCAGGGGCGTGGCAAGTGTGGCAACTGTTGACGCCCTTTGTCAAAAATGATGACACTAAATTATCGCACGCGATTTGTTTCGACCACGACAGTTCAGTCCAGGCCAGAATGGAGTCGGGGTTGCAGCTGGAAGCTGGCGTTGCCTGCTGCAGCATGAGTCAGCGCCTTTGGCAACAGCAGCAGCAGCAGCTTAGCTGCAACAATGTTGCACTGGGGTAGAGCCAGAGTCAAGTGTGGGCAACACTGTTTGGCTTGGGCCGATCTTGGCCAGCAACTCAGCCAGCGCCATCGCCTCCGTTACTTTTGTTTTGCAATTAAATGCGTTAAATTTACGAGCAATTTTTCTAATGACACAGGCCAAGACAAATGTGCTACAGTTAGCACACCCACACGCTCACACCCAACACACACACACACACACACTAGCCTAGCCTAGACAGGCTGCAGCATCCCCCATTGGCTGCTGCAGCAAAGTGACTCATTGACTTGGCTGATGGCCGCCGCCGCCGCCATCTCAAGTTTTATGACCGGCTACTTCCGGCCAACGCCATTTGCCAAACTATCAGAGTACCCCTAGCCCTGCCCTGCCCCCACCCCTTTCCCTACACCCACGCCAAAAAGGTTCCCAACTGTTTGATGGAGTGTTTTAATGCATTGTCCATTGTCGTTCGCCATTTTCAGCTGGCGCCGCAGCGACTACACAAATATTTGCTTTAATTCGAGCCTCGCATGTTGCCAGTTGCAGTTGCAGGCTCTTTGTTGCCCCTACCCCCCATACCCCATACCCCTTGTCACCCAGTTCCCTTTTCCCTCTGTCATTGATGACAGCAGTCAATTATATAAGGCAAACATCACATGTGGCAGCTAAACTAATTGAGGGATGAGAGATATACGACTTTGGCATACGCTACAGAGATACAGTACGCACTCGATTTGCAAAGTTTATGGGCGTGGCATTCCATATTTGATATGAGTTTCATTTGTGTATGGCTAACAGCGAACTGCATGCCAAATTTGATAACTCAAGTCATGATAATTATAGAGATCAGTGCATTCATACAGACAGCCACAGATAAATCAAATCAATTATTAAGTTCTTCACACTCGATGGGCTCTGAAATGCCTACATGGCAAGTTTGATAAGTCTAGTCTTAATGGTTGAAGAGCTAAGCGAGTTCATACAGACATACATAGTTAAATGGACTGGTATATTGAATATATGCACTCTGTGGGCTACACTCGCAACTGATGAGCCCAGCCTGGCAATGTAGGGTACATTCAGGCACAGACAGCCGCCGGTTTGGCCTTGAGCCCACAACAAACAAACCGCTGCATGCGACTGACGACCGACTCCTCCTCGTTTTGGGTCTCAGTTACCCGACCAACGTTCATCCACATGCATCCGAAATTCATGGAGCTGCTGCCGCTGCTGCAGCTGCTGTTGCTGCTGCCTCCGGCCACAATCAGCATTGTGAATCCTGCCAACGATTCGGCCAACATGGTTATCTACATGCTGCCCGCCAAGGATGTGGGTCCAGAGACATGGCAGGCGGGTGTGGATTGCCTCGATAGCTTTGCCCAGATATTCTTCTATCGCAATCCCATGGAGCGCTACACACGCGCCTACAATCTGATGTTGACCAACGTATTCAATATGTCACTGCCTGCGGCTCTCATCCAACAGGAGTTCAGCAGGCGCATCAATGAGGTCATCAGTGAACCGAATTTGCCGCCGGAACGTGAACTCTTCCAGCTGCGTGTCATCTCGGATCATGCGAAGAGCAGCAAATCCTTTGGCGAGCTACTGCTGGCCGATAACTATGTGATTGTGGTGGACAGTGTGGATCGATTGGCACATCTGATGCGTCTCTATGTGCAGCAGAGTCGCTCGTGGAATCCCGGAGCACGTTTCCTGGTGCTCTTCCACAATCCTCTGGTGCGTGACAAGCCCTGGACCATTGCATCGCGCATCTTCAATGACCTGATGTCCAAGTTCTATGTGCATCGTGTCGCTCTGCTCTATGCCAACTCCTCCATGGACTATAATCTGCTGGTCAATGATTACTACAGCAATGTGGATTGTCGCATACTCAGCGTACAGAGTGTGGGTCAGTGTCAACGTGGTCAACTCTATCCCAGCGGACGTGCCGTCCATCTGGCCATGTTGGATTACATCAGTGGCTTCAGTCCACGCAATTGCACCTTCTATGTGTGCGCCGCCATTGCGGCACCCTTTGTCGAGCAGGACTGTGTCCTGGGACTGGAAATGCGCATCTTGGGTTTCATGCAGAATCGTCTCAAGTTCGAGGTGCGTATATCTTCGAAATCTATTATAGATCCGCTTGTGGCAGTACGTCAGGCTGTACATCATCAGGTTGAAGAGGTAGCACGATAGAGGATCGCCTTGTCTGAAACCTCGAATGGTATTAAAAGGATCGGAGAGGTTTTTTCCCACCTTAACGTGGTTTGTAGAGCTACTCAACGTCGTTCTGCACAGCCGAATCAGTTATGCAGGAATATCAAACTCAGACATGGGGGCAAATAGGCAATCCCTTATAGGGCTATTGAATGAAGACCAATAGATGGTGTCTAGGGAAGTGTTTTTCGTGCATCTTCTCCAGAATTTCGTGTAATCTGAAAATCAGGGGTATGATGGGTCTAAAGCCGTAGTGTATTGGCATATGGATATAGTCCTTCGCAGATAACGCTTGATGAGATGGCGATGTGACTGATTTCCCGATAATCATTGGATCATCCTTTTTAAGTACCTCTACTTGGTAGAACTTCCGAGCCTGGTTCCTGACTCGAGACATCTCGATTTTCTCACTCGTCCTTCGGTCTTTCGTTTTTCGTCTAAAAAGACGCCTCTCCTTCTTTCACTTTATACTGTAGCTCTCCCGCGAGACTGTTGTTTAGATCTGTTTAGGTCTCTTGGGACTGAACTGGCCAGTGATGGGGACAAAGAAGCGCTCCCGACTAACCTGCGCGATGAAGATCCCAAGGATATGCTTAATATAATATAATAATAATAATAATATGCTTAACGTCATTATTATCATTTGGAAAACAGAACTATATATAGGTTGACACACCTTCTATATATATATTCGTATACCTTACATATTATATCAAGCGTACAGTTTAGTTTTGCTTAAAACGTTGAAGAACTTAGGCCTTAACACGGATGTTGGCTGTTACTCGCCGTGGTTGTACAATACATCATCTACTATATATCTTTATATCTTCCTGCAGACCAATCAGACCTGCACGCGGGATTCGCGCGGTGAGGTCGACGACAATGGCAACTGGACTGGGCTGCTGGGCAAGCTATCGGATGGCGAGTGTGACTTCATTATGGGCGGTTTCTATCCGGATAACGAGGTGATCGATTACTTTTGGGGTTCCGATTGTTATCTACAGGATGCGCATACATGGTTCACCAAATTGGCGGATCATCGTCCGCCCTGGCAGGCCATGGTGGGTATCTTTACACCCTGGACATGGGTTTGCTTTCTGGTAATGCTGCTATTCAGTTGGATATGCTGGTACCTCTTGGTCACAATGCTGCCCGAACCACAATACTATCAGCACCTCAGTCTGACGGGGATCAATGCGCTGGCTGTGACCATAGGCACCGCGGTGCAGGAGCGACCCATTTGCGAAGCGACACGTCTGTTCTTTGTCACCCTCGCGCTGTACGGCATCAATCTGGTGGCGATGTACACCTCAAAGATGATAGTGACCTTTCAGTATCCCGGCTATCTGCATCAGTTGGATGAACTGGAGGAGGTAGTCGAGGCGGGTATACCCTTTGGCGGGGAGGAGGAGAGTCGTGATTGGTTTGAGAATGAGGATGATATGTGGATACACGATAGGTACAACTCCTCACCGGATTTCAGACCACGCACTAAGAATCTAAAGGATGTGGAACTCGGCTTGCGCTGCATCCTCAGCAGTCGCATGTTCATCCTACAGAATCGTCAAGCGGACGACATCTACGCCTTCCCCGACAACGTATTCACCAGCCCCATGCAGATGATCATGAAGGCGGGTTTCCCCTTCATGTATGAGATCAACATGGTGATACGTTACATGCGGGATGTGGGTATTATCCAGAAGATCGATTCGGATTTCCGTTTCAACAACACGTATCTCAATCGCATCTCGAAGATGCGTCCCGAGTTCGCTTCAACTGTCATTGTACTGACCACGGAGCATGTGAAGGGTCCCTTCGGTATACTCATCGTGGGAATCTTCAGTGCATCGCTGGCATTCATTGTGGAGCTGCTCTGTGGTCATCGTAGTCGCAGTCGCCAGCGACATAGACGCCGTCAGCGAGCTGGACAGCGAAGGCGTAGGGAACGACATCAAGTACATAGGGTTGTGGATCCTATGATACGTTTCACTCCCATCAAGCGACGCAAAGTGCTCTAAGAAGGTCCTGCGCACTTCCAATCGTAACTGGGAAACTATTCCCAGTTGTTCTCAGCCATAAAAATTGACTCGATTCATATAAATTCACAGTTCGCAATTATGTGAAGTGGCAAGACCCTCAAGACGGGCGAGGAAGGCGGATTGGGTATTGCTACTGGAAGTGGGTAGGGTCCTCCTCGTCTTCGTCTTCGTCTACGTCTCTGGCTGTGTCTGCTGTCGCGTCGCCTCGTGTCGCGTCGTTGTAGTTTTCACGCGAAATTCTTAAAATCAGCGACAAAATTCTATTTTTGCAACTATCAAAAGCGACGGCATAAAAAAATAAAGCAGACATCGCGGCAGTCAGTTGGTCGCAGTCTGCCCTGCCCCTATCCCTGTCCCTGCCCCTGCACCCCTACCCTGCCTCTCCTCCACTCTACTCCTGCCACAATCAACTCTGAATGAAGCGAGGCGACACTGACTGGACTGAAGCATCCGCCGCCGCCATAAGTAGCATATTTACCCAGTCCCAATCCTATCCTCCTCTTCTTGCTCCCTCTCTCTCTTTCTCTCTCTCTCTGCTTTCCCTGCTCTGTCATGATTGCATCAACTTTTCCCAACTGCAGGCAAAAGTTTTGAACCATCAATACGACTGCATGTAACGGTTTAAATATCGAAACCAAAGAGATTACAAAATTGATCCCTCCACCCACATATAAAATTGGAAACATAACGATTTACCCAACATCAACAACTAATCAACATAAAAGTTTTTCAGAGAGAGACGGAGAAAGATGAAGGAAGTAAAAAACAAAGAAAATACGTTAAAAAGCAGAAACTAAAGCAATGAATAACGGTACTTTTAAGGGAACCAAACCAGAGAGAAAGAGAGGGAGAGAGAGAAAGATAACAGTAAAGTTTTGCCCTTATGCAAAATCAATTAACTAATCAGCTTACAGAACCAGAAGCTTTATAGTTAAGTCAAAAATAGAAAAAGAGGAAAATCGCCAGAAAACAAAACTACAGATCGAAATTATTTAAATATAAATTTAAAAACTGAGTCTACATTAGTAAATATGTTATAGCTTAGTTGCATGATCTTCAACACAATATACCTAAAATAGTAAAAAATTCTGAAATAACTTTAAATCTTAAAATAACTTTTTCCTATCAATATGAAAGTGTTGAAATTCGCAAATAGAATCATTTGTTTAAACAATACGGAAATGCATTCCGCAATTAGTCAACTTTATTATTATATTATTGTAGCGAATGCCCATGAATATTTTTAAAGATGCGCTAAATTTGGCAGAGCAGAGCACAAATATTTTGATTATTATAATAAATCATTTTAGCTGTGTACACTGGGAGAAATAAGTGGGAAATTAAGGAAACTAAACGAAATAATATATTATAATAGAATAAACCTAAAAAAGGTTATTTTACTTTGCTGAATAAAAAAATATCCTTATCAAGAAGTTGATTCACTTTAGATCAAATAAATAAACGATGATAAAATAAATAATAGCCAACAAATATGGTAATTCATCTATGTAGCAAAAGGATATTTTATTTTAAAGCTATATAATTTAAGGTATTATCCATTATTATAATAACCTTAATGATATAGCAGAAATTTTTTGAATATTGAATGGGTTAGATCACTTTGAAGTATAATTAACTAAATGAAAGTCTAAAAATGTTTAAGCCAAAACTAGGTTGTTTCATTTAGCAGTATAAAATGAGTTGATACAATAGACCTATCAATTTATAATTACTAAAAGTTAAATAAAGGATAATAAACTAAATGACAGATGATAAGCTATTCAACATTAATGGAAATGAGCCTATTCCTAAAATAGGTCTTTTCTTTTTACAGAATAATTAGGGATAATGTACTGAATGCTATTACAGCCACAATCTAAATAGAGCTATTAATAGGTCTCGTATAATTACATAGAAAAAAAAAATAAAGGACAATAAATGACATAGCAGATGATATGCTAGTCAACAAAAGGAAAAATAGACCTATTCTTAAAATAGGTTGTTTTGATGAAACCTTAGATTTACCTTAGGGAAATGATAGTGTAGGCAAACACACACACAAACAAATTTCTGATGCCTTTGCCTGATGAATGATATACCATAGACAACGTATTCACAATAGCTCGATTACTCACAAAGCACTCACAAAATGGGCACAGCGAGCACTTAGAGTGCCCCTTGCAATTTGATGACTGCGTACTGTCTGTGTGTGTGTGTGTGTGTGTGTGTGTGCGAGTGTGTGTGTGTTGCTTTGCTTTTTTGCTGAAATTGTAGACTATTGAACTGCGCGTCGCTCTGATGTCTGACTAAGCGAGTCAGTAAGGGGTGTCTGTCCGTCGCGCCGCACGCGACGACGCCCGAGTGTCTGTCTGTGTCTGCGCTGCGCTGCGCTGTGCTGCATGTGGCAGACTCATGCGACAAAAGTCGACGCGCTTCCCTAGCTAAAAATACGTGCAAACTATAAGTATATTCGCGGCGCGTTGCTGAAGGTCTGCGCACCCGAAGCCAACAAAAAAAAAAAAAAAAAAAAAAAAAAATGAAAAACACACACACACAGAAGAAAGAATTATGCCGCGTGTTTTATGGCCAGAAATTTGTAGAGCTCTCCTTGTGCTGGTTAAAAACACAACCCCTCTTTCCCCCTCTACACCCACACCCATGCATGTTGCTGCTTTTTATTGCAGCTTCTTTGATACGCTTACAAATAAATAGTTTCACGCCATAAAGCAGAAGGAGAGCTGCCTGTCTCTCTCACTCTCTCCCTCTCTGTCTCTCTCTTTCCCTCCCTGTGAGTGCAATAAAAGTTGTTTACAACATTTTCGGCCTGCAGCGCACATTAAAAAGCAACAACAACAATAACAACAATAAAAACCACACATTAAAAACAATTTTTCGCAACTTGTGTTTGATTTTCGGGCCATTGGCGCGAGGAGCTGCGTGTGCCACAGGTGGCCCAGTCCCAGTCCCCCTTGCCATTCCCAGTTTCAGATCAAATACCAAGCCTAAAGGCCTACAGTTCCACTACCAGTTCCAGTTCCAGTTCCAGCACCACAGCGAGCCATCGAATTAAGTCGTTAAATTAATATTTACGATTTGTTTGCGCAAAACTCGAGACGATAAAAAAGCCAAGCAGGAACGGACGAGACAGCCGGACGATCTCAGCGACTTGTTGCTTGATTGGCTCCGCCCATGATGCCATGGTAGCTAAAGTGTCCTAACCCGTACTCTCCTGTCCTTACCCCGTCCTAACCCAGTCCTACTCGGTCCTAACCCAGTCTCTCCTCTCCTAACCCCGTCCTAGCCCAGTCCTGCTCTGTCTTAACCCAGTCCTCTGCTGTCCTGCCCTGCCTTGTCCTCTTATTTTTCTCTTCTTTTTCATCATCGCGCTCTTAACATCTGCACGCGCTTTTCGCACGGCAATCGGAGACGTTTCGCGTTGCTTGGCAACTCTGACGACGCGCGACAACATATATTCATCTCAGGGCTCGCGAATTCCCCAAAACATGATCGACAGCAGCCTGCACGTTTTTGGATATGAAATGAGACTCCTCGAGATAATTAAGAAGGTTTGCACGTTTCTATACCCGCTTTACGTCTAGGGTAGCAGGGTATTTTATCTTGATGGCAAAATTTGGACATGTTTGTCTGTACGAACATCTATATCTCAGTGATCGTTAGAGGCAGAGCTACTAAATTTGATAGCAACATGTCTTACTATGTCTCGCAGCTCCAGCTTGTTTTTCTGGGTTAGCCACGCCCTCTGACGCTCTGATAATTCAATAAAATACGTTTTAAAAGCTCCATTTTGTTGTATCAAACAATTAATGCAATACTAGTGAGTTTCTAAAATTTAGGTAGGATAGGTAACTCGATATACAAGTTAATTATGAAATAGTTTCAGTAGCGGGTATAACACAGTCGAGTACGCTCGTTTCGTGCAATAGAATACCAAAAAAATGCTAGGAAATAAGATTAGAAGTAGGGCGACTTATTGAGTACCCTAACACAGAAGGTAGCAATAGAAACGAGAGGAAAACTTTACAGAGTGAAAGAGATCTGAAGGCACAAGCTTCCTTAGTTGCTAGACTATGCTTCAACTGTGGATAGGGCAACATTATTTGGGGAAAATAAAAAGAGGGAGAACGCTAAACGAAAACGTGACGGCTTGTCTTGACCCAGAGCTGTGCATGAGGGTAGCGAGAGAGAGAAAGATAAGACGAGAGGAGGGAAAGAGAAAGAAGCTAAAAGTTGCTCATACGCCACGTGCAGCGCGGTGGTCGCAGCTGTGGGCCTACTAAACACACATGGACATTAGCTAAATACACACACACACATACACACACAGGCACATAGGCACATACACAGCTACACACATGGACTGCCAATATTTATGGCAACTGCAAAAATCTGGCTCGACTTTTTTTTGTTTGCCCAACCACACGTCGTGGTTATAAATTATTTTTGTTGGTTTCTTAGCACATCCCCCCTACTCCCCGCGCACCACGCCCATGTCCTTTGACCTATGTCCTTGTTGGACATTTGTTTCCCTCTCTCTCTCTCCCTCTAATTTGATTTGTGCGACAGACTGCGTCGCCAGTTCTTCATTTCTGCTTCTTACCGTTTCTTCTGTCGCTGCTCGAGTGCGATATGCACTGGTACATCCACATCAAGGTCCTCCACATCATCGATGCTGTGCAGCAACTTCTCGTAGGCCTCAGATTGTGCACAACCAACGGGTGCCTGGGCTGCTGTCTCCTGTGATTCCCCATCGGATCCGATGCGATTGCTGGCCAGCGGTGCATAGGCAATCTCCGCCTGCAACTCCTCCAGTCCGGGCAGTACCAACACTACCAACAGCAGCAGCAGCGAGAACCCTTCAGGTTTCAGGCGATGCCGTCGCATTGTTTTTTAGTTCACTTAAACGATTCTTTTATTTTTTTTTTTCTAAATTCACTATGTTTATCCCTCACAAATCTACACGGAATTATCTGTAGAATTTTGGATAGAAATTTAATTTTATTTCAAGCTGATTTAGTGGGGTTTCTTCATTATCGCGATGACTAAAACGAATTAGAGATTCCCCCAACTATTTCTAGAATAAATGACTCAGCGTGTTTCTCAATTGTTTCAGGTTACCTGGCAAGAGGACTTGAATTACATTAAAGATATTGTGTACTTTCGGAACCTGAGTAATTTTATAGATAAGAAACAAAGCTCACAGGCTTCGTTCAGTATGGAATATTATAGAAATTTAGCTGATTTGGAGGGCTGAAATGACAGATTTGTTTAGAAGTACAGCTATATATTTTATAAGGTATTTACTATGTTGTCTATTTGGTTTATAAGGTATATATAAAGGGTATAGCTATGTGTATAATTTTAAGAGCGTCTACAAAGAAGAGCACAGATTTCAATTTGATTTACAGGGTATATAGAATGCCAGTTGAGTATTCTATTTGATTTACAGAAAATAAATAGAGAGTAAACTGATTTATAGGACTTGCAGAGTATTTTCAAAGAAATATAGCTGTCTATTCGATAGGATTTATTTAAGGAAATGTAACAGTCTGTTTGAACTGTGAGCTGTATATAGAAATAGTATGACCATCTACTTAATTTACAGGGTACACGCAGCAAGGTAAAATATTTTAAAAGAAATTTCTAGCTGGGATTATCGGTAATCCCACTAATGCGACTGCTACCATGGCACCCTGACGCACTCTCAAGCACCCCCAAACGCGCTGCCTCTGCCATCTTCTCCTTCTCTGCCTCTGCCGCTGCCGCTGCCACTGCCTCTGCTCTTCACAATTAAGGCCTGTCAAACCTTTGACACACGTCTCTTGTTCGCGGCGTTGTTGTTGTTGTTGTTGCTTTTGTTGCTGTTGGTGTTGCTGTGACAACTTCTTTAACTTTCGGCGAAAAAAGAAATTATTTTTGGCAGCGCTGCAGCGGCGGCGTTTTCAAGTGTTTTATGTTTTTCTTTCTCCCTTCTTCTCTCCCTCTTTCTCGCTCCTTGGGGTACACTTTGGCCTTTTGATTTGTTTGCTGAGGGGTAGCCAATTCATTTTGAATCGATTCTTGGAACTGTTAGATTTGCTAATTGTGGGCAACACACCCCCCTTGCACACACGCACATCCACACGCACGCACACACACGCGCAGTCACACGCACACGCACTCGCACGGCAATTAAAGTTTGGCGTATTTTTTGGGCAATTGGGCAACGCTGTTTGCCGGGCTTTGTAGGCTCACTAGGGGGTTGCCACCTGTTGTTGCCGGGCAAAGCAATTAAACACAAAAACGACGAGCGAAAAACAGCAACAACAACGACAACGACAACTACAACGCGAGCACCCGCACTCACTCTAAGCGCACATCGCAACTACCGTTAGCTGTGGCTCTTGTTGTTGTATTTGTGCCACTGCGAAAACAACAACGAGAAGAAGAACGTAGAACAACGCCGCGCGCGTATGTCGGAAGCTGAAGCTCTTTTCTGCTCTGCTGCTTCCGTCTGCCTTGACGAGCAAACGCAAAATGAGAGTCGTGCGCAAAGCAAATTAAACGAAGAGCCGAACACCAAAACTGGGCGCCGACTGCGCTGGCTGACTGCGACGCCGCTGGCAGCAGCGGCACGAAGATGCCGCCCCCCAAAAACATCGGAGACACGAAGATGTTTCCCGAACTGGCGGCAGCGCTGCTGATAGCGCACGTCAGTGTGTGTGTGTGTGTTTGTGTACGCGAGTGTGTCTCTATGCCTGTGCCTGTGCCTGTAGCTGTGTGCCTGTCTCTCGCTCACCCTGTGTGTATGTGTGTGTTTATATATAGCTTCTTATGCTTTTTTCTTTGGCTTAATTAATGTGCCAGCTTCGAGGGCTGCTCTGCTCCATTGATGAGGCTCCTCTCTCTCTCACGCTCGCTCTCTCTCTCTCTCCCCTGTCTCTGTGCTGCCTGTGCATGTTTCGACTTGTGTCGCGATTTGCGTTTTTAAATTTCGTTTTCATTGAAAAAGAGTAAAACATAAAATGCGTTTGTTTTATGCGCGGCACGTGACTTTCAATGCAAAATCGCGAGCGCCACTGAGCCGCAACAGCGCAGCGCTTTGACGACGCTGTGTAACCCGATATCTCGCCCTCGGCGCACACACGGAAGATAAACATTTGATTCAGTTACTGATGCCGCTGCCGCTGCCGCTGCTATTGCTGCCACTGTTGCTACCACTGTTGCTGCCGCTGCCGCTGCTGCTGCTGTTCTATGCGAGGCTTTGCCTGTTGCTGTCCGTGTTCAACTCGCAGTCACTGTACCAAAGCGCAGATTATGAAATTTGCACGGTTTCTGCTGATGGCAACACTTTGTTGACATGTGTTTCGAGGGGGTTCTTAGTTCTAGCTAATAGATCAACCAATATATTACTGTAATTTTAAGAGAACTCATAATATTTTAAGGATTACGCGTCGGAAGCAGTAGTAGACATTGGCAACCCCATAAACTACATAAATATGCATTAATTCCTCATTCTTTCTGTATGAACGCGTAGATCTCTGGGTTTATGGAAGCTAGAGCTATCAAATTTGGTGACATTAGTTACATATAATACTTGTTTAATTAACTATATAGCAACGCCTTATTTTACCTCTATAAATTGCAAAAACCGCGCAAAGCAAGCAACCCCATAAACTACATAAATATGCATATTCACATTTTGTCTGTATGAACACCTAGATCTCAGAGACCATAAGTGCTGGAGCCCTGAAATTTGGGGACAACAGTAACATATAAAGCTAGTTTATTTTAGTATATAGTTACGCCCACATTCGCCCATGCAAAACGAAATAAATGAATTATATGCTACAATCCAAATCTGGAATCTAATGTATTAAATTAATACAAACCTTAAAATGATTATGGCTTATTTATAAAGTTTAAAACGTTGTTTAGGAAGTACTATTGAAATTTGATGACCCAGCTTATATCATGTCTGTCTTTATACTAACTTCCCATGTTATACCATTATTACAATCAATTTACACAACTTCTGTTTACGTTCTTATCATACCTGCTGACATGGCCAGTCTGCCAGTCTGGCTTCCAGTCTGGACTGCAGTCTGGGCTCCGGTCTGGGGGTTTCCCAGAATTCTGACAATGCAAAGTGAAATTCGTGAGGCGTATCCACTGACAGGAAACGCGAAATGCAGCCCGATGCGGCAAATTAAAAGCAAATTAGCTGAAAAAGCAGCGAAAGTGCAAGTGACTTAATCAGCGTCGCGATGGTTAGGCAGGGACAGAGGGGGAGACAAGGGGTGGCAAGAAGAAGCAAGGAGAGGCAAGTAAACACAAAGAAAGGCAAGGAGAGACAAGGAGAGGTAGTGAGATACAAATAGAGACAAGCAGAGGCAAGCAGTGGCAAGGGGGAGACAAGGAAAGACAAGGGGAGACAAGGGGAGACAAGGAGAGACAAGGGGAGACAAGGGGAGACAAGGAGAGACAAGGGATGACGAGCAGACACAATAAGAGGCAAGGGGAGACAAGGACAGACAAGGGGATACAAGAAGAGACAGGGAGAGACAAGGAGAGACAAGGGGAGACAAGGCAGCGGTGGCCTACAACCTTGAAGGCGCCCCTCAAGGCGCATAACTCAAGGGTCTGCAGGATGAAGGCAACTACAGGGTCCCCAGTCAGCCCAGGCTCAAGCAGGCTCCCAAGCCAAGCCAAGCTCATGCATAATGCAAAACGCCGCTCTGCGTTGCTGAGGATCACTCTCTCTCTCTCTCTCTCTCTCTCGATGGTGGCCCAAGCGCGGCGTTGCGTTGTATTTTTCAACAAATTAATTATTGACAAAAAGGCGGAACGAAGCGAGCACAGAATGAGTGAGGGAGTGGAAGAAAAAGCGAGGGAAAGAGAGAGAGGGAGGGAGAGAGCGAAAGAGTAGCACAGTTTTTGGTGGGAACTAAATGATGCACAGTGGTATAGGTAGTACATTTTTAGCAATACAACAAGTTGGTAGGGCTACAGTCGAACGCCCGACAGTAGGATACCCTTCTCCCAATTTTTAAAATCCGTTACTAACGTGTAACCACACTCATAATTTCAAACAGAAATTTTGCACAAATACTTCTACTACATATAGCTTTCTCGCTCACACTCACACAGCGACGCACGTTAAGAGTGACGTCGACGTCGGCGTCAACTACTGAAAGCAGCGCGCAGGCTGCTGCTCGTACATTTGTACTGAAAACGTTGACTTGAATAACTTCTGTGTTATTGGTCCGATCGGATTGTTATTTGGGGGATATGTTCATATGGCATTTAGCATTATACACACCAAAGCAGAACTTTCTAAGTTTAATACTTTGCTTAATAATCGTAAATTACCGATTTGCGGGGGCGGTGGGCGTGGCATTAAACATTTAACACAAACTTCACCTGCCTATTATATATAGGAACTTCCATACCAAATTTGGTGTCTCTAGCTTTTTTAATAGCTGAGATCTGTTCCCTCATACAGACGGACAGACAGACGGACATGTCTCAATCGACTCGGCTAGTGATCCTGAGCAAGAATATATATACTTTATGGGGTCTGCCACGCCTCCTTATGCCTGTTACATACATTGCACAAAGTTAGTATACCCTTTTTTGACCATTTTCAATGGTCGAAGGGTATAAAAAGAAATAACTATAATAATGATACAAATTTGGTTTATTGCAATTGTTAATTTTTTAGAGTCGTTTTGAATAAAAAATTAAAATTTTTTAAATTAATTCCATATTAATTGTACAATCAATCATATTGAAATTTTTGTATAAACTTGGTATAACTATTTAGTAAGAGTACAAAACAGACATAAATGTTGCTGCTTTTAACTTAGGTTAGTTGTGCGTTTTTTAAGGCTCTACGAATGGACTGAATTATTTTACTATATTCAGCTGCAAGGCATACTAAGACACATTGTCTCCAAATTTGAAATTTCTAGCCCGTATAGTATCTAAGTTATATGTACTTTTATCGTTGAACAGACAAGTAGACAGATGAACAGACGAGCAGACATGGTTGTATCTCAATGGAATAATTAACATATTTGCAGCATATTGAAAACTTTTCATAGACATGTATTTGGCAATTGACTTTACACACTTTCTTCCTTTATCTCTTTCATTCCTTTCCCTTCCCTTCCCTTCTTTAACCCTACAACTCACTGAGCTTATTGGTACCACATTTTTGCCTCACACTCGCACTTCATCAACGCGAAATGATTGGCATGCCAACGTCAACGTCAGCATGAGCAGCAGCAGCAGCAGCAGAGCGTCTGACAGACGGGCAGACATTCAGGGGCGGAGCTGAGGAATGCAGGGAGGGAAGGTAGGAGCATAGGGACTCATGCACCAGGGGGGAGGGTAACTGGGGGACAGTCTGGTGATTGGTGGCTGCAGCGGCGACAGCCTCCGACATGTGTAAAGGAATCGTTTAAAATAAATGACAGCGGCGCTCCTCCCCCCCTCTTACTCCACCCCCTACCACCATACCAGCTGCGCCTGCATAATTACCCCGAAGAGGAGCAGAGCAGCGCAGCACACGGCAGATCACAATAATCAATACGCCAATGGAGATGAAGATGGAGACGCCGACTCAGGCTGAGACTGTGGAAGGCACAAGCTGAGCTTGGCCGAGTTAAGCATGTGCTCTAAGTCAAAATAAAAAAAAAATGATTATATTAAGGTTTAAGAATCCATGCGATACAGTCATAGGTTTTGCTACTATCTCGATAGTATGAATTCAATTGTTTTTTAAAACGTTTTCTGAAACACTTGGCATATGTAGGAAAAATCAATATCAATATAATTAATATTTTTTTAATTAATTTTCCATTTATTTATTATTATTTTACCGATTATCGATAGTTGTTTTCAATGTCGTTTATTTTCTAAGTGTATTTACGATAAAACATTTGGAATTATCAATAAAACTTATTACTAACGAGCTCATTGAGCCAATATATTCAATAGTAGCTTTATTTTAATAAATTTTCTATTTATTATTAATATTTTCCTACTATCGATAGTAGTTTTTAATACCGTTTATTTTTTAAGAGTTGCCAGCATTGTTTAAAAAAGTATTTACGCTAAAACCCTTGGCATGCTTTAACTATTATAATAATCAACGAATAAGGTAAGCTAATTTAATCGATAGCATTGCTGCTTTGATAATTCTATCGATATATATATATTAATTTTTTATTACCAACAGTTTTTAACGTTATTTATCAAAGTTTTAAGCTGAAACAATTGGGCTAGACAACAACTCTATAAATTTGAAAAGGTAATCGAATATATCGATAGTTTTGTTTTGAAAACCAACGCCAAATCGATTGCAATTCAACGCGCGTTGAAAGTTTGGCAGCACTTTTCCCTTGCACAGCTTGACAGCACTTTTGCCTTGCCCCTGTCCAGTGTAGGGTATCTGTTAGTCGCCTGCCTGGCCCAATTGCTCCTGCGATGTTTTTTCCCCAGTGCGTGTGTGTGGTCCATGGACACTCTCACATGTTTTCGGTGACTTCGTTTGAACTGCAGTGCTGCCTATGTAGTGCTGCCAGTGCTGCCCAGCTTGAAGCTGGGCTACCGTGTGTGTTGTATCGTGTCGTGTTTTGTTGTGTTGTGTTCCGGGCGTGCCTAGATTATTTGTTTACACGCATGCAGGAGAGGTGAGCGATGTGAATCCATCATTCATCCAGGCTGGCCGGGAATGTGGCTCGCTTAGAGATGAGGCCCAGTTTTTTATTTTACAAACACCTTGGCTTGGAGTGGGAGGAGGAGGATTGGGAGGGGCCGCTACTACAGTGCCGCAGGCACACACGCCAAGGCAACACCTGCTGCACAACCAACGTGGCCAACTGTTGCTGTATCTTCCTCCTGCTGCTCCTCCTCCTGCTGTCTCCCTCTTACCCTGCTCCCTCCACTGAGAGAAAGATAACTTTTCCGCTGTCTGTCAAGCTGTCCGTAACCTTTCACCCCTGCCTAGCCAACCCAGGGGGGGATCCCTCCCCCCTGGACAAATTGTCAACTTGGCACGCATTTTATTAAATCGAAGAATGTGTTTGCCCGCTTCAAGTGCCAAGCGTAAAGTCATTCCGGGCTCAGCTGCTGTCAAACTTTCTATATGCCAAGCGAATCGAGAGGGGGATGGAGAGAGGAATAGATACAGGAAGAGGGTCAGGAAGAGCGGACAGTGGAGCCAAGCGGACACAAAGTCGACAAAGTGAAATTTTTTAATTGCATTTTTGCCAACTGTCGCTGAGGATTATTGGCAAATGGCAAAGCGATTCATTTCCTTGGAAAATTGCAGTGGAAAAGCACTTGCATTAGTTCAGGCAGGGGGCAGAGAGAGAGAGAGGGAGTGGGGGCGTGGCAAAGACAATGGCAACTTGTATTCAAAATGTGCAACGAGACATTTTGCACTTGCAAAAGGATATTGAATAAGAGCAGAGCAGAGGCAGCCCAGGAGGAGTAAGGCAGGGCCAGGGAGAGGGATGAAAGCCAGAGGGGGGCAAAGGTTACTTATGCTAATGAGCAGCGAGGAGACGGAATTGTAGTGCAGAAACGAAAGAAATGGGCAGAAACAATGGCGTCAGATTTATAAGAAGGAAAAGAGAGAAAAATAAAGCAAAGTCGAAGGAGTCGAAGTATCCCATCGATATAGGCTAATTAACAGCCTTAAGAACATCTAAAAACTGAAGAAAATTATGTAAACCGAAACTCTCAACCGCCACAGCGAACTGCTGATTTTGGACAAAATTATGTATGTTTTACGATCTTAAAATCCAACTAAGAAGAAACTTATCATTGCAAGTATTCATTATAAAGATAATTATCAACGATAGTAACACTTTTTTTTATACTAAAATCAAATAAATTTGGAAACAAACACTTGGAAGTATCCTGCAATGTAATTAATACTCTAATTTCTTAAAATATATTTATAAAATCTTCAATTTTGCTCTATATACGTAAATTAGCAAGTTATCGTGCCGAAACTAAGTAGAAATGACTATTTCTAGATATATTAAGTGCTGTTAAAATTTTAGCATAATCGGAGATCTATAACATATAGCTGGCATAGAAACAGTAAGCCATAATGAAAGATTTTTAATGGAAATTTAAAAATTTATAATATATAACCATGCTTTACTTACTTTTTGTTCTATATAAACGACATACTATATACCCTTTAGTTTGCATAGCAAACACTGGTTGAATTATCCCGCTGTAAGGGTACAAAATCTTCGCCTTGTCGTAGCTAACCTTCTTCCTTGTTTTTTTTTTTTTTTTTTTTTTTACTTTTGCCTTTGTTTAAAAGTTTCGATCGCTTGTCAGGCAATGAAAGAGCTTTTGCGCTCGCCACCCAGAAGCTCAAGTTTATAAAAGCCTGCATATTCCATCATCATCATCAGCAGCAGCAGCAGCACAGCAGCAACAACAACACCAACAACAGCAGCAGCAACAACAAGATCATTGGCAACATCATCATGTGCTTGCTACACACAAGTTTGTGTGTGTTTTCGATAAGTTGTTGCTGCCACGCAACCGACACGACAGCAACAGCAGCAGAAACAACAGCAGCAACAGCAGCAACAACAACAACAGCAGCAACGATAACAGCAGCAACAACAACAGCAGCAGCAAAGGCCACACAGAGGCACAACGATCCCGGACAGCGCATGATGATGTTGCCCATGATGATGATCGATGCTGTTGCCAAAACCGATTCCAATAGTCAGCGCCAGCAACAACAACAAGAACAGCAACAACAACAAGAACAGCAACAACAGCAGCAGCAGCAACAACTGCCAGAGACGGCGGCGTTTGATTTGGTTCGCCTGCTACGCAGCCCATTAAAAGTACAATGACCAGAAAATAACGTTATTAAGCGCTGACCCGGACATCAGGGGGGCGGGGGGATACGGGAGGGACTGGACATGACAGGACAGGCACAAAAACCCAAAAACCTCGGAATCAAAACAAAGTAAGCAAGAACTTGCCACACACACGCACACAGGCAGAGTAAAAGAGAGAGAGAGAGAGGTAGTGAGAGTGAGAGTGAGAGGGGGCAACTCTAGTTTCAATGCTGCCTCAAGGCACGATCGAAAGCAAAAACGTTGGAGGTCCCCCGGCTGGATAAACAGAACAGAAACAACAACAAGATGAAGAGTAACATGCCAAGGTATAGACTAAGGATACCCTATTAAATGCTGCAAAATTAAAATAAAGTTGTGTCTATCATAATCTCAGAAGTTTTAGATATTATTAAAAATAAATGAATATAATTATTAGGGGTATTTGGAATTTTACTATTGATATTAAACTCACCAGCTTCCTGATGCTCTACAGCGTCGAAAATTAAACATTTTATTAATTTATTTACGTTATTTTTCAAGAGCACTTTGCTGTTTAATATGCAATCCAAATTTAACAATATCAGGGATATAGATTTGCTGACAATAGGTGTTTTAAAGATCAGCCCCTTTAGTTTTTTAAAATCTCACAGCTTAAACCAATTTATTCTATCCTTATATCATCAATATTTCACTAAATCTTGTATAGGAAATAATGAAATAAATAGTTATTCCTTGCTTTTATTATTTTAGTAATATTTTGTTTCAATTTTATCAAAGTACTCTATACTATAGAAATGAGTTTATATTCCCCTAAACTGTCATATATTTCAGAAATATAGATATTTCTTTTTTTTCTATTGAATTTCAACAAAATCAGGCTACTATATACCATAGGATATAATAAATCTTAATCTTGTATATTTCAGGATAATAAATATTTATTTTTCTTAATTTTTCTATTTAATAGAAAATCATAGAAAATAAGCAAACTTTCTCTAAATATAAAATAGTTCAGGGAAATAAATGTTTTTGCCTTTATATATAAGTTTAGCATATGTATGTGCTCAAAAATTGTATGCTGCTACTTTAATGTTTATGCATACCCTGTATGCCCTACCTTTTCCTCTTAATTTTTTGTCCCTTCGTCACTTATTTCCTCTCGATTCTTTTATGCATGCTCACCTTAACCTAACTGACTTAACTGTTTATCACATTAGGCCCGAAACTAATTGGTGGGCTCTTTTGAGTCGGGTTAGCCTTGATTAGAAGGCAGCACCGGCAGCAGCAGCAGGACAGTGCAAATTGCACAGGATTGTCCTGTCCCCTTCAACGGACCCCTCTCACCTCTGCTGGGACTACCCATGGACTGCAGCACAAATTGTACTCGAAAAGGCGGCTAACTGCAAAATGGTTCTCTCTCTCTCTCTCTCTTTGTGAATGTGGCTTAAAATTGATTGAAATTATCAGCTTTGGCTTGTGGCATGTCAATGTGTCTCTCTCTCTCTCTGTCTCTTTCTGTGTGTGTAAGTGTGCGAGTGAGATGGGCATAGGTATTTAATGGGTTAAACGAGGCAATGTGTCGTCGCTGTCGCAGTCGCAGTCGCCTGCCAAGTGGCTTACGCTTGTTACTTAATTGGATTTGGGTTAAGCCTGCAAAATTACGGCCAACACAGCGCACAATAACAATAAACTTGTAACTAAAGTCCCATTCGATGTATGTGTGTGTGTGCGTGTGTGTTACATTTAATGAAATGATTGTCCCTACGAGCGAGCGAGAGAGAGAGAGCGAGAGGATCTGCTCGGACGAGCGTGTCAAAAATCAGACTGAGGTCACATTCCTTGTAATTAGCAATGGCAGCAGCGGCTCCACGCGCCAAGTGCCAACGTCAGCTGCCAACTATCCAATATGCCACATGCCAAATGGAAAGCTTGCCAACAACCAGCAACAACAACAACAACAACAATCGAATCAGCAACAACAACAACAACAACAATGGGAACAGTGACAACCACAGCAACTGTCAACATTCAAATGGCATCAAAGCGCCATTTTGACATGACGCAAAAATGCGGAGGGAGAGAGAGAGAGTGAGAGAAAGAGAGAAAGAGATAGATAGAGAGAAGTGAAAAACAAGCGAAAGCGAGTGGCAACTGAGCATTTTCCAGAACTCTGTGCACGATACTTTAAATATTATTCAATTCAATTTAGTTTTTTTTTTTATTTGTATAATCAGTGAATTTGTGTGTATGTTCCTATTCTATTCCTATTCCTATTCGAATTCAAACTAAGGAAATTAATCATAATAACTCCAACACTTCGCTATCACCCTGTTACCCTATTAGTTTATAACTCTATCACTTTATTGCTTCTTCACTACTTTACCCTACATATTATTCTAACATTTTATCATTTAATTTGTATATTATTCTTCTACTCTTTATATCAATATATTACCCAGTCATTTGATTACTAGATTATTTAAACTCTATATTACTCAATCACTCTTATACTCTATTACTTTGAGACTTAGTCACTCTAATACTCTATCAGTTTATTAGTAGTATTAGTATTATTAGAGAGTGATTTACAATTTTATTGCTCTATCATTATATAATTTGCTGACTCTATTACTTCTCCTTATCACTTATGTACACATCACTTTCAATATACGAGTACTATCTCTCTATGACTTAAAGACTCCAAAACTTATTCTCGCTATCACTCTATTACTATATCACTTTATTTCTCTATTACTGTATTATTTTATTGAAATTTCACTTCATTACTTTCATACTAAGTCGTTCAATAATTTAATTACACTATTACAGTTCGATTTTATCACTCTAAGACTATATTACTCTATCAATTCATTACTCTATACTATATCACTCACTACTTAATCAGTCATTTGGTGATATTTCCATAAGTAAATAAATTAATATCGAATTTTGAATATGCGCAATAGTTCTAAGAGTGCACAAAGTATTTTAAGTATGTGGCACAGTGCCAACAAATAGTATTTGTCTAATGAGTTGGCATAGTTTGGGGCATAATTGATGTCTTCTTTTCATTTTCAATATTTCTATGGATTGTTTTGTTTATCTAGTTTGTGTAAACAAAATAAAAACAGAAATCAAACCTGTCTAAAAATACGACAAGAAAACAGAAATAAATAAATACACTTACAGATTATGGTATGCGTTATTATAGATTATTAAAAGTTTTGAAAAATATCTAATTTAGAATACAAAAACCATCCACTTTCCAGCGTAATAAACATTTTTGTACGTAGATGCATATTAAAAGTATAAAAAAAAAACATCTGACTTTCTTCCGAGACGACATTTATTCCATTATTTGGCCTCTAGATTCGTTCTTCATTAAAAAAATAATGTTTTTTATGTTTTCTAAAATTTCGACCTAACAAACAATTATCGTTGCGACAATTGACTGCAGATCAAACACTTCACGTGAGGTCAATGTTCATTTATATTTGTGATATTATTTCTGGTATTTCTTCTCTGCATTTTGAAGGGTTTATGTTTGCCATTTGGCATTCAAAAAGGCAAACTAAAGCTTGCAATTTTGACAAGCTTTTCACATTTTCCACATTTCCCAGGCAACTCCGTTTCGGTTTCTTTGGAGAGAGAGCATTGTTATGTAGTATGTATGTATGTAGTAGAGTTTTCCCTATATTGTTGTTGGGACGAGGACGTCGTTGTCAGTCTGTCTAACTGTCATTTTGCCTTGTACAACAACTGTTCTATCCAACACAAACACAAACACAAACCGAACTTGGCATGTACATAGTTTTGTACGTAAATACTTGCAGACACTGTGTGTTGTTCCTGTTGTTGTTGATGTTTACCTCAGCAGGAAAGGAGGCGACTTGACGTTTCTTCCAAATAAAACAGAAAAACAAAAAATGCTCTTAGTATAATTGTGTGACGGTTAAGAAAGCAACAATATTTAACTGAAGTTCTTAAATTTATATTATAATATTATTTTTATTTCATTTTTGAGTATTGAAAGTAGTTTATTTCGCATTTTATTTCTTTTAAACTATACTAAGGATGAAGTGTAGAAATTATCTTTAACAGTGACTACAATTGTAATGGTGATACCATAGTTGCTATACAGTTTATTAATCTGAAATATAGAGATTTACATTTTATAGATATTCTTGATATGTATACAAAATTTTATAGGCATCGGAAAATCTATGAAAAAACCAGTTACAAGATAGATAATTAGCAAAAAAAAAACTTGCTTGGAAATAAATGAGCAATTTTCCTAAAATATGTTTGTATGTTTCAAATTATATACTATCAGTATTATTATACCCGCTACTCATAGAGTAGAAGGGTATTATAACTTTGTTCAAACCGAAAATGTATGTAACAGGCAGAAGGAGACATCTCCGACCCCATAAAGTATATATATTCTTAATCAGTATCAACAGCCGAGTCGATATAGCCATGTCCGTCTGTCCGTCTGTCCGTCTGTCTGTCCGTCCGTCCGTGTGAACACCTGGATCTCAGCTGTTATAAGAGCTAGAGCTACCAAATTTTGTAACAATATGTGTTGTTACTGCACGCTTATCAAGTTTATTTTAGATTTTTGCCACGCCTCCACCCGCCCCTATAAATTGAAAAAAAATGGACTACAACTGCAATATAAGCTCTACAGTAACCGTTTTTTATATACGTCATATTGCGGACGTTTCGTGAAAATTTCAGTAAGATTGGACCATAAATATGGAAGATATTAAAGAAATAGTAGTGCCATGTGACCACGTGTGTTGTCTGTTTTATTATGTTAGATATGCAAAATATGCAGGTTCAAGTCCGGCGGCAAGCACTTTTTTTTCAATTATATGTACTAAAGTTATTTGCACTGATCATTATTGCAATTTTATAGTAGATTCATAGAAGGCGCAGTGGTCGAGTGGATGTGGTCGTTGACTGTGAAGCGAATGGGTACGGGTTCGAATCCTACTCTGTCCGGTTCGATTCTAGTGGGATTTATGAAATTTTTCTTTTTTCTCAAGTATTTAAAATATTTTAAGTTTAGTATTTAATGCATTTGATTAAAAGGAATTTTATGGGAAGTAAGTTGGTATTAGTTTTTGTCTTGTACGACAAGCTGAATGGTCTCATAATGCAACTTTGCCGGTCCAAATGATAATGTGCTAATGGTGGAGTGGTTATAGTTGCAAACTACATTTTACAAGCTTTTTGAGGTTCCACGGTTCGAATCCCATCAGGGGCATACATTTTTTTTTTTTTTTTTTTTTTTTTTTTTTTTAGCATAATGCTACATCTTCTTTTAAAATCGATGATAACGATAAGGCGAGTTAGAAAAACAAATTTGAGACTGTGAGATGTGTTTTTTCGCAAAGTTGTAGCGGGTATACCACAGTCGGGCGCGCTCGACTGTAGCCTTTCCGACTTGTTACTAATTATATATGTATGTTCTTAATCAATTAACTTACTTATTATTTATGCAAATATTTCACATGCTTTCATGGTATTTTTAAGAACCTTTTTGCTGTTATGATATATAAATTGTATTAAATTTTAGATACAATACTATACTGTCATATAATATATTGGATACTGGTATTATTATTTGTATAATATATTTTATTATACCCTTCGACCATTGAAAATGGTCAAAAAAGGGTATACTAACTTTGTGAAATGTATGTAACAGGCATAAAGAGGCGTGGCAGACCCCATAAAGTATATATATTCTTACTCAGGATCACTAGCCGAGTCGATTGAGACATGTCCGTCTGTCTGTCCGTCTGTCCGTCTGTCCGTCTGTCCGTCTGTCCGTCTGTCTGTTTGAGACAACGGATCTCAGCTATTAAAAAAGCTAGAGACACCAAATTTGGTATGGAGGTTCCTAAATTTAGCAAGCAGATGAAGTTTATGTTAAATGTATGATGCCACGCCCACCGCCCCCGCAAATCGGTAATTTGTGATTATTAAGCAAACTATTAAACTTATAAAGTTCTACTTTGGTATGTATAAAGCTATATACCATACGAACATATTCTCCAAATTACAATCTGATCGGACCAATAACACAGAAGTTATTCAAGTCAACGTTTTCAGTACAAATGCACGAGCAGCAGCCTGCGCGCTGCTTTCAGTAGTTGACTTCGACGTCGACGTCACTCTTAACGTGCGTCAATGAGTGAGTGTGAGCGAGAAAGCTATATGTAGAAGAAGTATTTGTGCAAAACTTCTGTTTGAAATTATGAGTGTGGTTGCACGTTTATAACGGATTTTAAAAATTGGGAGAAGGGTATCTTACTGTCGAGCGCTCGACTGTAGCCATATCCACTTGTTATATTTATTATTATTATATTCGACAAGTTTTGTTTAGCTTTTGTGCTGTATCTCTTCATACCCTTCGCAAGAGCACTTGCACTCTCCTTTTTCTGATTTCCCATGTTTATATAAAATATATTATATGTATATAAGATGCTCTTATTATTATATATTGTACAAAGGTTAATAAAAATGTCAATTTTTCAAGCTGCTTTCAAGTGCTTTATTGCAGTTGCTCTTTTAACTCTTTTTACTTCACGTATCTTAAGTGTTATTGGTATGTTCAAATCATGGTGCAAGAACATCCCATGTTTCCTTGTTTGGCAGCTCAGTTTCCCCTGTCTCCCTATGCTTCTTTACCCCCCCTTTTATTCCCTGTTTCGTTTCTGCCAACACATTTTGCCTTTTTCGCTGTGGCAACATATTTCACTGCATAATTTCATAGTAACGCATGCAAAAAGGCCAACAGCAACAATGGCTACACGGTGTCAGGGGAGACCAGAAGGGGATGTAACGAACTAAAAACTTGACATGGGACAGCCACAGCTCGCTACACACTCCTCCCCCCATTCCCCTACGCCACTGGTCTAACTGACAGTTGTCGTTGTCGTTGTCGTAGCCATGATGTGTTTTTGCTGTGGTTCCAGCAATGGCGGCCATTGTTGTTGTTGTTGTTGTTGTTGTTGTCGTTGCTGTTGTTGCTGTTGTTGCTGTTGTTGCTGTTGTTGCTGTTGTTGCTGTTGTTGCTGTTGTTGCTGTTGTTGCTGTTGTTGCTGTTGTTGCTGTTGTTGCTGTTGTTGCTGTTGTTGCTGTTGTTGCTGTTGTTGCTGTTGTTGCTGTTGTGCGGGCTCTCTTGTTATCATTTTTTAATAACATTGTTGCGCACAGGCAGAGGCAGCGTCGCATTTACATAAAACACAAACTGTCAAAGTCGGTGGGGATGCGGAGGGTCCACACGTGGTATGAGTAATTTCAGCTTAAGCACAAGACAATGACACGCGCGTGCACTAACTGACTGCGTGACTGTACGTGCCAGCATGTCAGTGTATGCATGTGTGTGCAGTCAGTATGTGCATGTGTATGTGTGTGTGTGGAAATAAAACAATTTTCATACAAATTCCGTGCATTTGCATAAATTTCATGATGCTATGTCGTCATCCACAACGTTGCAAGCAAAAAAAAAGGCTAACACGCATCCCGCCTGCAGTGCTGCTCCCTCTCCCCCTCCTCCTGCTGCAAATCCTACTCCACTGCTGCAGGCATCAAGGCGCTACATTTGGCCAAGTGTTTTTTGCGTTCGAAAAGTTTTAAGCGCCACTGTCGCCTCGTCTCTTGTCACTCGCAATAATCATCAAATTTCACTGCATATGAAACAAAAAACGCGTTGCTAAAATTACAACAAACTGTGCGGGAAGGGGGTAGATCACACTGTGTACCCCATATAGCAACCCCCCTTGTTCACTTCTCCCACCAGCGCCATGAGCAGTTCTACAATTCCACTTCTTTTCCTCAACAAATCTGACTGTTTTAGTTGGCAGTTGGCGGGAAAAATTTTAGATTTATTATTTTTTATATTCTGTTAGCTTTTTTTTAATTTTTCTTTCTTAAACACATAAATTTCTAAATGATCATTTCCATATTATTTTCTTAATTTGTATTTCTTCATATTATATCTTTAGCTTTTTTAGGCCCTTTATTATAAATTCTTTAGCCTTTTACGTTTTTGCTTAAATAATTATTTTGGTTGGCTTTTTCTTTAGATTTTGTTGAACTTTTTCATCCTTCGCATTTTTTTCTGTTTTTTCCGTTTTCTTACAGGTTTTTCATTTATTTTTCAATTTATTTTCTTTTTTTTTTTTTTGTATATTACTTTTGTCTTTTTCCGGTTTTAATATTTTTTAGCTTTTCTCAGCTTATTTTTCAGTTGTTAAGCCTCTTTTCAGCTTTTTGTTAAAGCTAGCTTTTTAGCTTTTTAAGGTTTCCTTTTCAGCTTTTTATTTAGCCATTTTTTCTACTCATAAGTTGGCAGCACTGGCCGTGGCGCATGCGCTGCCAACTTTTCCCTTCTGTCATTTACGCGCCTCAATAGTTTTCAACGACCTCTGGCCCTCGTACCGCCCCTTTCCCGCCCCTCAATTATACCAAGCACTCACTGCCTGTCTGTCCCTCCCATGCCACTTCCCCCTACTCTGTTCTAGCCATTTCCCACCCGTCAAACTGGCCCGGCGGCTTTATTGAGGTTTTGTTTAAGCTTTTAGTGTACTTTTTCTTTGCTTTTTTTGCTCGCTAACAAAAAGTTCTATGCCAGCTGTGTGTGTGTGTGACTGTTATATCTATCAGTGTGTGTGTGTGACTGTTCTGCTGTGTGTGTGTGTGTGTGTGTGAGAGAGTGTGCTGCTGCTGCTGTGTTTGCCTGGCAGCATTTTCGCAATTAGGCAATAGTTTCAATTTTTTCTCGCCCGCTGTCTCTCTCTCTCTCTTTTTCTCCTTCTCTGTTTATCTATTTGCTGTGTGTTCTCTCTCTTTCTGTACCTCTGAGCCTCCCCGCCCCACACTGTCCTGCAACTTTACAGTTGCGAGTTTTGGGCAAAAGTTTTCCACACAATTTTCAGTTTTCAGTTTTCATTGCTAACAGCGTTCGACACATACAAAAATGCTGCGTAATTGAGACTGATTGTGAGGCAGAGACGATGGCAGGGGCTGAGCCGAAGGGGGGGGCACATAAGTAGACTAGAGGGGGTACAGGATAGGCAATGGAGATTGCGCTCAAAGTTGCGTCCAGCGTGGAGTTTTCTGGGCAAATTGTATACACATTCGATGAGCTAGAAATGTATTCCACAGTTAGTTAGTTAACTGAAGCAGAGGCAGGGGGCTAGAGAGAGGGATTATAGAAGGGCTTAGAGAGGTGTAGGGAGGGAGGGGTATTTAAAAATATATATCATAAATTTTTGCAGCAATCATAGCATTATTAAGCACCCACTCCACATTTGTAATCCCCAATTAGCACAGTCTAAAATCAATATCTACAACCCTTTCCCACTCGTTCTATCCCTTGCCCTGTCCCCTTCCTCTATTCTACCTCTCACCCATACGAATGCATTCACTTGATTGCATGAGTGCATTCACAACAATATCGTGTATTTATCGCACATCAATCGAGTACTCAAAATATACTTCATTCAATGCAAGCACAGTGGCGTAGCCAGACAGGCAGTGGAGAGGGGCTGCCTGATAGCAGCCATCAATATAGTAGGCGTGTCACATTATCAAACCTATTTATTTACCCAAAAGCGGAGGAGGAGGTCAAGGGGTCAGTCAGCAAAGCCCACGCATTAAGCTGAAGACACACGCACTTAACACGCTCGGGAAGAGAAAAGGAAGACAAGAAAAATGGCCAAGGCAGAGGCGTAGAAAGGGAAGCGTAGGGGGAAGGAATTGCAGGGGGGGTTGGAATACCCAAACTGTCCACATTGACAGCTTAACGTGGGAAACAAATGTGACAAGCCAAAGGCAGCGAGGCAGATAAACATGTTGCGCAAAATGAGCAAAAAAAGAAGGAGGAGACGCAGCAGGAGCAGCCAGAGGCGTAGAAGGCAGAAGGGGCAGCTGCCAAAAAACACTATGACATTAATTACGCACTATGGCAACGCTGTCTGTCCATCTGTGTAACTCATTAAACGCGTCCAACTGTGCGTATGCGTGATGCGATCTAATGTCATGCGATAAAAAGTTTTTATTGCAGCCCCCTTCCCCTCGCCCGACTAGCTACCCTCCCTCCCCCTCGCAAACAAAAAGCATTAAATTACTTTATAATCCGTTTATAGCTTCAGCCGGAAGTGGCCGAGACACACACACACGAGGGAGAGTCTCTCTCTCTTTCTCTCTCTCCCCCTCTCTCACCCTCGCCATGTTGGAAGCACAATCCCGGCACGTTCGCTGCTTGTGCTGCCCTAGGAGGCTGCTCAACAACATAATCAAATCAAAGATTACGTTGAAACATTGAAATTACGTAGTAGACAGACAAACACACTCTCACACACGCACACACAGGCATAGACACAAACACAGTGGGGTAAACATACTCACTGTGCCATACGATGCGATGCGATGTGTGTGTGCCTTCTCATCACTTTAGTTGGTAATCTGCCGCCAGAGTAGCGCAGCAACAACAACATAAATATGTGCAGGGCATGCACGACTAGCTGATGACCTGTAGAGATTGAGAGAATGAGAGACACAGTAATTGCAGAGCGAGCGGGAGAGCATGCGAGAGAGCGTACTCTACTTATACCTTTTCCTTTTAAGATCCTGCCAGACTAGCTGCAGCGCTGTAGAATACCCTTCAAAACATACATTAAAATACCCTGTAAAACACACTATGAAATAGCCCTAACTGTGCCAAACAAACCACCCCATTTGCATCGTAAACACAAATTTACAGGGTATGCAAAAAAAAACTGCTGCATAGCATGCGGCGCCGCTCGACTGCCGCCAAACAATTACACACACACACACACACAGAGAGAGACATAAAGCAAAATGCGCTACAACTTTGACCTGCTGCCACTGCAAAAGCAGCACCGCCCACCCCCCGCTGTTCTCCTCCCTTCATCGCTAACGTAAACAGGCAACGCGCTGCTGCTTTAGTGCTTCATTCATTCCGCTTTCCGCGTTTATTTTGCCTACAACACCCACTGTACTTTAGCGCAGGCGCATTGAACAAGCGCAGACAACAATCTGGCAACGCTGCAGCAGAGGCAGCAGCAGCGACAGCAGCAGCAGCAGCGACAGCGACAGCAGCAGAGGCCACACAAGGCATAAAGGCAGCGCTATCAGTTGGCTCGCTGCCCTCGGCTCGTGAGCGTCGCCTGTGTGAGAGCCTGCGCTGACAGTGTTTGTCTCTGTGTTAGTGTGTCTGTGTGTGTGTGTGCGAGTGTGCGACTTACAGACGACAACGTGCGAGGGCGCCAAGTTGAGTGTGTCGCGACGATATTGAAGCAATTGCCAAAAAAAAACGAAAAACAAAACGAAATACACACACAAAAGTGTGTACAAATGTGTGTACAACACACACACATACACACACTGGCACAGTGTGTCGCCAATAACAAATAACAACGCTACAAGCGGCAGCAGCAGCAGCAACAACCGAGTGAGCAACAAAGCGGCGCGCACATAAGTAGGCAACACTTTTTCGAACGCAGCCAACGCAATTTGCGAAGCGCGCACAAAAGTAGGCAACGCTTTTCTGTAAGTAGGCAACGCTTTTGCCCAGCGCGCACAAAAGTAGGCAACGCTTTTTGCATTGCATCTACTGCGAGCATGGAAATGGATGTCAATCGCCAGAGACGCCATAATGGCGCCAATCTAATGACCATATCCGCCCGCTGCTGTGCTAACAACAACAATGGCAACACAACAAGTGCAGCAACAGCAGCAGCAGCAACAACAACTGCAACTGCAACTGCAACTGCAGCAAGCAGCAACGGCTGCTGCGGCATCTTGAGTCGTCTCTTCTGCGTCAGTCGCCACAAGGCAACACAATCCGTTGCTGGCAGCGATTGCCACACTAAGACACTGACAACACCAACAACAATAACAGCAACAACAGCAACGCCAACAGCAGCGACACAGTCGCGTCGCAGTCGACGCACGCCACAGGAAATCTATTTCGAGAGTCGCGGTAAATCCTGCAAGAAGCTATTGAAATTCAATGGTAATTCCAATAAGGTGAGTGCCGTATAAAGACTGGAAGACACTCAGAGCGTGTGAGTGTGTGTTTGTGTGTGTGTGTGTAGGAGGGGGATATATATGCATGTACATATATAAAGAGATGACAAACGAAAAGATACACACGCTCTAGCAAATATTGAAAGCGGTTTTACAGCGCTTTAAGTAGACTCAAAGAAAAGAGCTATCCCTAAGCTTTTAGCATAGCCTAGTTAAATAATCTCAGTCTATTTAAGCTGATAATATTTCTAAACTTCAAACACAACTCTTAACTCAAATATAACATTATTATCTTGCCTGTAAATTTCTCAAATATTTCATATAATGCGTTCGAACTGACATACGATATCTCTTGTTTTTGTTATGCATTAATTAAGCTGCCTGTTTGGTTTATCAACTCTGGAATAAATGTAGGAGAGATAATTTCAGAGACTGAGTTTGTTAGTGATATGCTTGGAGGGAAAATCATGAGGAAAACTCGAGTAATTGAGGGAAAACATGCTTCGTTTGAGTATTATAAGTCAGACAAACAGACGAAGCTCTTCTACACCCATTTAATGTTACTATAGTATATTATTAGTCATATAACATATGACTATACATATGTTTGTTAGCTAACTATATCATTAAGTAGTTGAGACCTTACTTTGGATTATTTCGATGGCGTTGTCATTGGCAACTTGAAAGCAGTACAAGCTGTACTTTTTTTTGTAGCTTTTCCCAGACTTAGTGGAAAGAGACTAAGTAGGGTGAGCAACATAATGAGCAACGTTTGGAAAGTCCCTCTACCTGCTATACCCTCTACATACTATATTTGTTTGCAAATGCAGAAAAGAGATCGTTATAGACATATATAAGTTTCATTATCATTACTTACTAGAGTTTTGAATTAACTAACCTTTGCTTAGTAACTTAAAGAGTATTTTATACCATCTTGATAAAGGGAATACTACAGAAACTCTCATCAAAAACCTGTGTCAGCTTTTGAAGTACATTTCTGGCAATTATTTTGAGAATTCGTAATAGATTTTTTCTCTTTCCTGAACTGAACAATTTAAAGCATGTATTTACAAGTTTAATGTGGAATATATAGTATATCTATATACTATTATATTATTATGCCATATTTAGCGTAAATAGAGCTGCTAAAAGAAATGTTGAAGGACAGTAATAAATGGATTGAAAGAATAACAGAGTGCAGTCTGAACTTTAATAAAAATTAAAACAAATTGCTGAGTAATCTTAAAGTATAGAGATTTATATATAAATAATATAGATATATAATGTATACAAAAATATTTATGTATACTATAACTTATTTACACACCTTGCAAACATTAATTAAATTTGGTCATACTTTTGTTCTGTGTGTTTTCAAATTAAAGCGCGAAGCTGGCAACTTCTGCGAGAAGCCAACACACAAGTGCTTCAAAAGCCGCAGTTAACACCCTGCCCCCCTCAAATCCTCTCTCTCCCCCCTTGACTTGCAGCAAAACCAATACACAAGTGATTTCACTACACAACTCGCTCTCTGTGTGTGTGTGTGTGCGCGCTATTGTTAGAAAATTTGGAAAATTTGTTGCTGTGGCTGTAACGAGTCGTGTGGAATTGAGTCGATTGTTGGCCTTTTGTTTGCCAGGTGCCGCACAGGCAGCCAGCCAGGCAGCTAGGCAGGCAGGCACACTTGCTACACACACACACTCGCTCACACACTCAACATACTCACAGTACTTTGCATATAAATCATTTAGCTTTGTGGTTCCTGGTCGCAATGCGCTTATGAAATATTTCGTACTGTTTAATGTGCGCGCAGTGCTAACTTAAAGCCAACAAAAAAGAACTCAATGCCACATGCTACCAGCTGCCTGCCACTCCTCTTCCCCCCCCCCTTCTCATCCCCCTCTACTTGCCCAAAGCCTGAGCACTAATTAAAAACGTGCAAAAAGCAAGCCAATCAAACAGGTCGATGTACAACAATGGGGCCAGGCCCAAAAATCGCTTATGTAAACAGATGTGTGAGTGTGTATTGGTGTGCCTCTGCCTGCATGTGTGTGTGTGTATGTGTGAGTGTGTGCAGCAATGCATTGGCTATCCTGGGGGCACTGTGCACGCACTGAAGCACAAGCAACAGGATGAATTTGTTAAACAACACGAACGAGAAGCTGCTGCTGCTCCTACTTTGCCTCCTCCTCCTGTTCCCGCTCCTACTCCTTTCCTGCTTTTACTCTTGAACTGTTGCACTGCAAGTATGTGTGTGCGAGTGTGTGTGTGGCATGTGAAAAGTGAAAAATGAAAAACTCATTCGCCCTATCAAGTGACATCATCAATTTCAGTCTATTTTGCACTGACCAAGCGAATGCAGCAGCAGCATCTGTTAAGAGAAAGAGGAAGAGATAGGAAAGGAGAGAGAGAGAGAGAGAGAGAGAGAGGAAAAACCCAAACTGAAACCCCGTAGCACATTAATCGAAGCGGAGGGCGCTGCTTTCCCCCAAAAATGGAAATTTCAAACCCAAAGTAGAGTGAGCTCTTGTTTACAATTGTCAGACAGTTAGATCAAAGTGTTGCATCTCTCAGGGGGGGGGTTTTTTTTTTTTTTTCTTTTCCTTTTTTTTTTTTTCCCCTTTTTTTTTTTTTTATTTTTTTTTTTTTTTTTTTTTTTTTTTTTTTTTTTTTTTTTTTCTTTTTTATTTACTTCTTCCTTTTTATTTTCCCAATTCTGTATGAACACGTTGATCTCAGAGACCGGAAGAGCTACAAACGGGAAAGTATGTGTAAATACTCTCAAATATAGTAGTTTTATTTTGGTATTAAGGTATGCATCCTACGCCTTCATAAAACTATAAGATTCCACTGCATATGTAATACTCAAGACAATTAACTTTTCTTTTATTTCTACAAGACTGAATTGACGTCTGCTTGTATAATAGATCTTAAAAATAATGTATACTTTAAATATACATTTTTCTAATAAGTTCAAAACTTGACTTCACTGGATATATATCCTAAAGTATCAGCTCAGTGCCCTTCAAATGATTTCTCATTTATGTGTAAAATTAAATTTCCTTTCTTATAAACAACACAATATTGCCTCAATATGGGCTCACACCATCCCCAACTAAAGTAACCCAACCAAACCCAGCAAAACCCTTAGACAGTAGCAACATTTACACCTCAAACCGCCCATCGATTTTATAATGAAGCTATATAGAGCGAAATGTTTGTTTTAGCTCAACGGGGTCGCAGTTGGACAGGGAAAAAGAGATAGAAACAGAGAGAGAGACGTTGGGGAAGGGGTGGGGGTGGTATGGCTTTACAACCACCGAAAAAAGCAACCACCCAAGCGGGGGAGGGTTTAAAAAACTGCTCGAGATTATATTGCATTACGGAAATTGGGGGCGGTTGTGTGTTACCTTGAAAAGAAGCTCTAATATCATTACTTTTATGTCATCAACTGAGCGCAGTCTTGCTGGGATAGGACTGAGAAAGAAGGGCGGGCAGGTAGGGCAGGGCAGGGCAGGCTAGGGAAGGAAGACTTGATTGCAAATGAATTCAATTTCGTGGAACAATAAAGCTTACAATTTACGCTAATCAGTTTCGAGGGAAATTGAGGAAATATTGCAATATGCCAGCGAAGCGAATTTTCTTTTATATTCTATATTCTTAAGTTATCTACCTATACTACTTGCAATAAGTGCACATTGCTTTAATCCGCTTTCGTGCTCTTTTCACTCGAATAGTTGCAAGATTTTGGGCTATTTGTCTGTATGAACGCGTATATCTCAGCAACCTTAAGAGCTACAGCCAGCAAAATTTTTGAAAACACTTTTAAGTATTGCTTTTTTATTTTAGTATTAAAAAGGTTAATCCATGTATTGATAAATCTACAAAAATCATAAATAAACACCCAATCAATGATTGCTAATCGTATATACTTAACTCGTTCACTCTGAAAGTTAAGCTTTACAATATTTAAATGATTTCTTATCATATGTGCTTATTTTTTCCTATATGAAGTTCAAGAATATAAATAATTTCCCTGCACTTTTGCAATTGATTGGGGGCGACCTTTACGGAACCACTTGCGCTTAATTGTTTGAACTTGCTGTGTGCAGTAAACAAGGCAGCGCATTGCAAAGTTTTCCCCATTCGAGGGAAAAGTGGAAAGCGGCTTAAAGGCTTCGTCTCTTTAACAGTTTATCAGTGTCAGTGGGAGAGCGAGAGAGAGAGAGAGAGAGGAAGAGCGGGAGAGCGACTCTGCTGACTTCCGTCTTCGAGAGTCGACAGTGCACTGATTGTGTGCCTTTTAAACGAGCATGAAGTCCAAGCCGGAGTCCTCTACATCATCATAGTGTGCCAACATTTGAGCAGAGCAAGCAAGCAAGCCAGAGAGAGAAAGAGAGTGGGAGAGGGAGGGAGAGAGAGAGCCTGTTGTAGCCTTTCATAATTATGCTATGTAGCTGGACACAAGCTCAAATGCAAATGCAAATCAAGCAACTGCCCTGGCAACAAAAGCCGTCAGAGCTCAAACAAAAAAGGGTATTAAAAAATGGACAGCACAGGCTGCCCCTCTCCCTCTCTACCCCTCTACCTTTGCTCCTCTCTGTGCCTGCTTGCCGGAAGTGACTGGCCCCATCTGTCTGTCTTGCCTGTCGCCTATGTCAGCTACAGCATCAGCAGCATGTGTGTGTGTCTGTTGTGTGTGTGCTGCATTGTTACACCTGCTGCGTTTGCTCAGCAAAAGGTATGCACGACTAGAACGTTTGCCTGTGCGCACTTACAGGGTATGTGCAGTTCGTATACACTTCTTTCTCTCCCTGTTGCTGGCTAGAAAAAATCGCTTTAACATTGCAACGTTGTAATTGCCAACAGGCAATGAAGAGACAGCGCATACAAGCGCTGTCACAGCGAACGAGAGAGAGAGAGGGAGAGAAGGAAGGAGCAGGGACAGGAAAGGGGGTTGCAGCAGAGACTGGGCTGGAGGGTCTGGCAGGGGGTAGCCCGGCTGCAGTTCGCTAAAAATCCCACAGCAAGAAAGAGCACGACACAAGCAGCGACACACACACTCACACAGCTAATGTGTTTTTGGCTCAGACAACCGCAGGCACTTACCCTTGTCCCTCCTGTCTCTCCTCCTGCCCTCTCCTCTCCTGCAGCAGCTCAACCAGCTAGTCAGCTATATCCATGACCCTGCTGCCTGCTGCGTTTTGAGTCGGCTCTGATGAGCTGTTTTTCTTCGCGCTGATTCGACCGACTGCGCCATTCATTACAATCATAGCTGATTATGCTGGGAGTGGAGAGAGAGAGAGAGAGAGAGAGAGGGGAAGGGGGAGAGTGAGAGGGACACACTGGCTCGCAGAATGGACTAAAAGGATGTGGCCTAAATAAAAAGTCATAAAAAGCAAACGAACTTTGGTGCAAGTAGTTGAAGCAATAGACTGTCCCGCACACACACACACACACACACACATTAACAACGCTTTGGCCTTTTCTTTTTGGCTAACCCCTCTACCTCCGCCTCCCCCGCACCATTCCCCTCTGGCAGATAGCAAGCGTTGACGATGACAAGGGTGCTTTGCCGCCTCACTGACTAAATAAAATTGGAATTTATTATCATGATTTGCAGCAGCCCAACAGGCAGGGGGGGGGGCAAAAGGGGGAGGAAAAGAGGGAGGCAGGCGGGGTAGAGCAACAGTCAAAGGGCCAGCAACTGCAGAGCCAGCCCCAGACTCGGCCCCAGGCTCGGCGCAGAGCCAATACGAGCTGCCTCAACTCGACTGCCCCGATAAGTATGCTACGCTTTTTTAGATTTATACAGCCCAAGCAACTGATTTAAATGCCACAGCCAGCTGAAAGTCACGCCTATGCCACTCAACTGACAGCTGCCTGCTGCCTGCTGCCTGCCACACCCCATCCCATCTCTCTGCCTTCCCCTCCCCCCTTGGCAAAGGCTTAACTGTGCATTTCAGCTAGTTTATTAGGGCTTAAAGCCAGCAGCAGCAGCGGCAGCAGCTAAGGCGATTTAGTTGCGGGCAACGCGGCGTATGCGTAATTTAAGTTTTGTGGCTTTGCCAAGGCTTGCTGAGTAGCCAGTTTCGCGTGGGAAAAAGAGGAAGGAAAACCTTGCAGAAAAATTGACTGGAAAAGCGCAGAGTAAAGTGGAAAATATTCAGCAGTTTTATCTTTTTTTTGGCGCATCATTATTAGATTATAGCCCTCAAATTGTTTGTGTTTGGCCTAATAAAATGAAGCATAAATTCGTGTTTGTCAGCAGAATGCTCTCTCACTCTTTATCCTTATATCTCTCTCTTTCTCTGCTCAGTTTGCTGCAAAGAATTCGAAATGAAAATTGAAACGTTTTGCTCAACCGCACATTATTCATCATCAAAGTGAGAGTAGAAAAGAGAGGCAGGCAGAAAGACAGAGACAGAGAGAGCGGAAGAGCAAGAAAAGCTAGGTAGAGAGGGAGAGCTAGAGCAGTAGAGAGAGAGAGAGAAAGGCCTCTCTCCTCTCTGTTACTACAAGTACTTTGCCATCAGATGCGGTCGTGCTGCTTTGCACCCAGAGGGATTACGGTTAGACTGGCCAAAAGCACCTTTCACTTGCACCTGCACTTGCCGTTAAAACGACACACACTCACAACACACACACACACACACACACACACCACACATGCACACACCCCATTACTGACACACCTTTTCCAAAAAAAAGCCAAAACTCTTTTGCCAAAGTGCAAGCGTCGTTAAGCCTTGCTTCCTCCCCCCTTTTTTGCTGGCACACAATACGCCTCTGCTTTTCCTTCAGGTTTCCCCTAGGCTTCTACCTCCCCCCCACTCCAAGCCCTTGCTGCGCCCGGTTTAACTCCTTCGTTTGGCATTTTTCATAGTGCAAAACTAAAATGTTTAGCTAACTGTCAATTCTGTGGAATTTGCTTCATTTACCCTTTGTATTTTAAATAAATGCGCTGTCCAGGTGAGTCTAGCAGTGTCTAGGAGTGTCTAGGAGTATCCTAGGTGTGTCTAGCTGTGTCAGGTGTGTGTGTGTCAGCATTACCTATGTGTGTGTGTGTGGCAGCCCATTGCAGCCACAATGTGCCTGCTGTCCCGAGTGGGTTCTCGACTTGACTGCCGTGACAAATTGCGTTAATGCCAAGTTAAGCTGCTGGCTAAAAGCAGAAAGAAGCAGCAGCAACTGCCTGTCTGCTTGCCTGCCAGCCAGCTGGCTTAATGCAGTTAATTATTGCAGCATCTATTTAGCATTTGGTCAGTCTGCTGGGCTGGCTGGCTGGCGCTGCAAAGTATGCTATAGTTTTTAGCACAATCTTCCTTTACTGTCTCCCTCTCTCTTCCTCCCTCCCTGCTGCTGCTGCCTGAAACACAACAATTTTGATGTTGCACAGCTGCCGCTTGATTAGCTCTGCTCTCTCTCTCTCTCTCCCTCTCCCTGTTGCTCTCTGTGTGTGGCAATTTCGATGGCACATGTGCTGTCAACAACAGCAACAGCAGCAGCAACAACATTTTGGCCTGGCCCAAAGCTGTGTGCCAACTAGCTGGCAGGCAGTCCAAGTGGAAGTAGTTGAAAAAATTAAAAAGAGATTTGTGCCAAAATTAAAAGCAATTTCCTTTTTTGAGAAAGCTGTGGCATCAGCTCTGGCTCAATTTCCGAGCGCATCAATTTAATTCAATTTATTTGATGCGTGTGTGTGTGTTGGCTTGGCTAATTCAATGAACTAGACAACAAAATAACTTAAACTTTTGCTAGCTAGAAAGAGAGGGAGAGAGATAGATAGAGAGAGAGAGAGAGAGCAAGCAGGGTCTGGAAAATGTCTTGATACATGCGAGCACAACCGCAAAATACAACGTCGCTTTTGACTTGGCAAATTTGATGGCTCAGAGCGGGGAGAGCGGGGAGGGCAGAGCGATGTAGTCATGTGAGTCTTTACAGCTCTCTCCCTCTTTCTCCCCCACTCTCTCCCTGCCTCACACACTCCCCATGAAGCGGCATTCCTGGTACAGCTCGCTGGAGCGCTTGATATTTGATGGATGCCAGGATCTCAGATATGTTAACGTGCTGGCAGCCAACGGATTCACGGAATGGCCACATTATGGGGAGAGGTAGGAGAGAGGGCAGGGAGAGAAGAATAGGAAAGAAGGGGACTGATATGAAAGACACAATGGGAAGACACGCCGAGCTGACAGAAGCAGCGCAATTGAAACTCATCGTAGGCGCAGTTCAGTTCACAGTGGGAGAAAAGAGCCTGCCAGAGAGACTTCAAAGAGACAGCAAAGTATATAGTATAGAAATTCAAGAAGATATGGTATTATATAGACTAGTAGAGCACGCAATAAGATTGACAATTCCACAGAGAGAAGGAGAGAGAGCGAAAGTCGGGCACGTATTAAACACAAGCTGCCTTTAAAGGGGACGCAAATAAAATGATTTTATGTTGAGGCAGCAGTCAGGCAGAAAGCAGGGAGCTAGCAGGGGACTACAGAGGGGGAGTAGCAGCAGAGAGGGGGAGTTTTATGTGGCGCCATATAAATTCGGCTGGAGACAGCGACCGTACTTGAGACGCCGAATTACGTTTATGGCGGCCTAAATTAAACACAAGAAGGCGAAGGCAGAACGAGACAGCAGCAGCAGAGGCAGAAAGAGAGAGAGAGAGAAGGAGGAGGCAGAGAGAGAGAGAGAGGCAGAGCTGTCGACAGGCTGGCAGGGAAAATTGCTACAAGTTGCTTTATTTTATGCGCATATTTGCGCATATTACTCATACGCCCTGCTGGCATACATCTTCATTTAAGCCAACTCTCTCTCTCTCCTCTCTTTCTCTCTCTCTCTCACTCAGATTTCTGTTATTTTATTAAATTTTCATTTCATTTGAGCTGCTTAAACTCGCAGCAGGCGGCGCCTGTCATTAACAATAATTGCAACGAAGAGAAGTAGTTGAAAAACACCTTCTCCCCCTGCTCCTCTCGGGGCATCACATATCCGCCTTTGCCTTTGATTTATGCAGGCACAACCTGCCTCAATTCCCTATGCTGTTTAAGTATGAATACCCCTAGCTATACCTCCCCCCCGTCCCGTGGAGTGAATGTGTATACACGCACCGCATCATTCAACCGGATGTGCCGCCTTCTGCTCCGCCATCTTTTTTTTTCCCCCCTGCTAAGCCAGCGAGAGACGCACATCCCAGAGAGCCTTGGGAGTGCTGGGTCTGCTCGACCTTTTCACGGGCCTAGCATATCGCCAAATGGGTTATTGATGAGCTATTTTGCAATACGCCGGGGGGCAACTCGACTCGACTCGACTTGGCATAAGTTACAAAAGCGGCAACTTTTGACTGTGAAACGAAGCGTGACTGGGCGCCCTGGGAGAAGACTAACAAAAGAGCGTGAGAGAGGGAAGAAAAGAAGCAGATAGAGGTAGGGAAAGGTAGAGAGAGAGGAGAGGGAGCTGAGACACTGCAACAACTTGTGGCTGCTAATGAGAATTTGAGCAGCATGAATCGCATCGCAAATCCATCTGTAACGCGCTACGCCCCTCACCTGGCCGGGGCAAAGGCAGCAGCAGCAGCAGCATCAGCTCAGCTTAGCTCTTACTTTTTAGCATTTTAACGAGCCACTATAGCCATCTCACTCTTACACTGACACTCTCTCGCTCGCACACTTTACTCTCTTAACAACTTTATGCTGAGCTTGGGATCTGCTCTATAAAGTTTTGTCACTTTCAGCTTATCCTGTCAAGCTCGCTTCATTCTCAGCTCAGCTCAACTCAGTCTCAGTTTGTTGTTGTATGTGTGCGAGAGAGAGAGAGAGAGAGAGAGAGACTGTGTGTGTGTGCCGCCTGCAGCTCAAATTTCATTAACGCTACTTTTAAAATTGTGGCACATGCGAGGCACATCTCATCAGTGTCTTCCCTGAGAGAGGAGCTGAGCACGAAATGTAAGGTATATATAGGTATATTTAGTATGATCTGGTATAAGAATTCTAGAAGGTAACAAGTAAGCATTTGAAATGATCAAAGTGAAATTTTCAACGTGTATTAAATAATTCACCACAAATTTTCATAGTCATTTATTCTATACACCAAAATTAAACGTTCTAGCTTTAACACTACACTTAAAATAAAGTTCTATAGATTTATTCAGGTGACAGGGGGCGTGGCTAATTTTCAAAATAAACTGCAGTATTGCAGAATATTTTTCATTAAATTTTAATGCTCTAACTCTTATAAACTCTGAGTTATAGCAGTTCATACAGACAATCTTACATATAGATGATGCTGAAAAGAAATATGTATGGTTTAAAGGCGTAGCTCAATTCATAGGTAAGCTACAAGTCTTATTACAAAATTTCAAAGCTCTAACTCTTATAGTCTCTGAGTTATACGCATTCCTACAGTCAGAAAAACACATATATGAAGCTTATAGGGAATATAAATATAGTTAATAGACTTGCAGATGCTCCCTTCTATCCAGTAAGGCAATAGACCATGCCTTTTTTTAAATCTAACGCCTTACACTTGTAATAAGCTAGTACAGTTGCCCTCAAGCGTCTGCTTGCATATTTTCGCTGCCATTTCTATGGCACACACACCACTGTGCAGCTGCTGATGGTGCTGCTGCTGCTGTCACCGCAGAGCTTGTCTAACATATCAAATTTGTAGCTACGCATATCCGGCGCCTCAGCATGTCAACTAAGCGAGAGAGCGAGCGAACGAGTGCGCGCGCGAGCAGTACGAAAACTTTTGGCAGCGCTTGTACTTTGCCAAAGAACTTTAATTTCTGCATTACTGGGAAGGGGCTGAGGAAGGGGCTGGGAAAGGAAGCGAGACACATGAAAACTTTGCCATATAAAGTTACGCTTAACAACACGCCCAAGTTGCGGCCTGCAGCCAAATGGAGGAGAGCGAGAGAGAGAGAGAGAGAGAGAGATGCAGGCAGGGAGCAGGCACCGGAAGAGAGGCAGGGAGGCAGGGAGCAGGCACCGGAAGTAGTTACGCCGCTTAAAGTTTGTCGTAATACAACTCATTAAATTTAGAAAATACTCGCGACAAAACTTGCTGAGGCCTTCGCCTCCATTTTCCTTAACATCCGTTGACATCTCCATTTACACAGCATGGAACCCAGAGAACCCAGCTGGGACTACGACTGCGACCAGGACCGGGACGGGCCGGACCAAATGGATCGTGGTGCCGCGTTTAATTGCAACGGCTGCTGCTGGCGGTGTAAATTATTTTGTTGCCTCAGCCTCGTTGCGTTCCGTTAACGAGCCGCAACTTATTAAAAACTTTCAACCAGACCCACTTTAAGCACAGCTTTTCCAGCACTACCCACTTGATCTACCAATCTGCTGCTGTACTATATAATGAATATATATATGTATATCCCGAAATGGAAATGCCAAATTGAAAAACAAAGCCAAAGATAAGTTTGCCAATGGCCTGAAACTCATTTACGCTGGCGAAAGGCAGGCATAATATTGAGAGGGAGAAGAAGAGAGAGAAAGAGAGGCAGAACGAGAGAGAGAGCGAGAGAGGGAGGAGAGGCTGGTAAAACTTCAATTGGCCTGGCGCCTTGATGAAGCACTCCAAACACGTAAGGGGCACCAAACTCAAAGTCAACTTAGAGAAAGGTTTCAATGAAATAAAAAAGGCAGCCAGAGGCGTGGCAGTAGGGGGAGAGACGGAAGTTGGAAATGGATACTGAGAAACCGGAAAAGAGGGAAACTTCAATGTGTCGAAAGCTGCATACCCATTGTTCTACATATACGGCAAAAGGTTTAATGACTTGAAATTTATGTAATCCTTTACAATTTATGCATTTACATTGCATTTTTAATCAAGAAATAACTAGATCCTAATATAAAAGATTAGTTTCCATAGGAAGATATTCAATTAAATGTAAAAAATACCTATTTCCACAGAAAATACATAAATATACCTATTTCAGTAGAATAATATCATTTTTAGTGGAAAAAAAATATTTCATTAAAAAAAGACCTATTTCCGTAAAAAAAAAACTATTTAAATAGAAATAGATCTTTTTCTGTTCAATAAGACCTATTCTAGTAGAAGAGGAACTAGTTCAGTAGAAAACGACCTATTTCTTTAAAAAACAACTTATTCTCATACAATAAAATTCCAATTTCCGTAGAGAGAAAGTTATTTTCGTAGAAAAAACCCCTATTTTCTTAGATTAACACCATTTTTTCATAGAAAAAAACATATTTTCGTAGAAAACGACCTATTTTTGTAGGAATAAACCTATTTTCGCATATAAAAGTGATAAGCTGATGCGCCATGCAGTAGATTATTACAGGGTATGCAGGGTATTAAACAGACTAGCAGTGGAAGCAAGTGCGGAGTTGCATGAGCAGCGCGGAGAAGGTCGCCACAGCGAGTACGGGATATCTGTTGGCAAGTGTTTTTGTGCGAACGACAGCTGAGGCTTTTTGCCACGCCTACCCGCACTCCTCTACACCCCACCCTCCCCCTTCTCCACAAGTGGCTGCGGCTCAAGTGCTTAGACAATCGTGTTGAAGCTTTGATTTTCGAGCTTACGCCGGATTTAGCTGTGCATCGTAGCATACTTATGAGGGCGGCTAATTAACTCGAAGTGCGGGAAGAGAGGGAGAGAGAAGGAGAGAGAGAGGGAAAACAAATTTGACTAAGTAATAGCCGAACTGACTGACAGACTGACTGACTGACAGACTGAGCGAGTTCTCGAGGCAAAAGTGTTGAAATATCTGCGGCAGCACTTAATTAATTAATGTCAGCGCCCCGTCGAAACGAAATGAGAAAAGTTTGCAACATTTACCAACACTGAGGCAAACTTCGGCCGCGACGTAAGCGTTCCCAATATTTGTCAATGAACTCATTAAGCAAATTAATAGACAAAGTTACCAGCTGAGATCTGACAATGCACGAGACGGTAACCTCAAGGCAGTGTGTGTGTGTGTGCAGGGGGGTGGCTTTTATTTACTCTCCTGCTCTCTCTCCCTCTCTCCCCTCTCTCTCACACTGCTGGCAATAAAATGCCACGCAATAAAAACCAAAGTCAACAAACAATTGCGTGCCAGAAGAAATCGATTATGGGATGCCTCATGTTGGGCGGGCAGGGGTGGCTGAGAATTGGGTGTGGGAGGGGGCAGGGAGAGAAGGATCCAAGCCACTTGGCAGCAGCCAAACACGTTTTCGATTTTCGCCGCCACCTGATGCCACCACAGTGTATGTCCCTGCGCCTGTAGCTCTTCCAGCCTTCTGCCACAGTCCCTACTGCCTGTGCCACTGCCTGCCCTTCGTCCTGCCCCCTGCCTGCTCCTTCAGCTCTGACCTGCACACCCGCAAAACGCTGGAATTGCGCACGCTGCAGTTTTGCACTGCAAAGCGGAAGTGATTTTCCAGCGTCTGTATGAATGTCTTGCAGCAGCAGCAGCATATGTGTATGTGTGTGTGTGTGTGTGTGTGTGCTGTAGGGGATTTTATGACCCTTGATAGTGGCAAGCGATTTGTTGCGTTGCATTTTCAATTTCGCAGCGTGCACTTTTGGCAACTTTGAATAATGCAATCGCCACGGTGCCCCAATGCACGGACATGACCCAAGCCCCTCCTCCTGCAGCTGCTGCCGCAGGACGAATCTTTCAACAGCTGCGCACATTGGCAGCTTATTAAGGTGCCCTGCCCCTGCCCACTGCCCCCCCTGCCTGCTTCAGTCCCTGCTTTTTTGATAATTTTCAAACACGAGCGCACAATTCGAGCACAGCAATTGCCATGTGGGGCAAGTTGACATATATGCAGCACGTGAGCTGTCACACGGGCTCTCCCCCTCTTATTCTCTCTCTCTCTCTCTCTGTGTGTGTGTCCCAATCTCCCCAACGATTGATGTGCCAAGCATGCAGCCAATCCTGGCCAATTGAAGAGCTTGAGATTGGCCAGAACCTGCGGTTGTTGATAAAGCAACGAGTAAGAAAGATTTTGATGTTTAATAATTGCATTCTGTATAGAATTACAAAATTTACCATGGCTGTGTTGGTGCAATTCGAAATTCGAAATATACATACTCTGCGTAGGGTATATGAGAACGTTTATGCCGAAGTTAGTGTCTCTATCTTGAACAGTTGCTCCGATAAGCGCGTTCATACAAACAGCCACAACTAGCATGTTAAATAAGTCAGTTTCGGGTGCTAATCGAAATTTAAAATAAACGTAGGGTATTAAAGTACCTTTATGCCAAGCTTAGTGTCTCTAGCTCAGGCACATCTTAAGCTAGACGCGTACATACATACAAACTCAGATAAACCTGTTAAACTACAAACTTTAGAGGGCTGCGAAGGTGCTACACGAAATTTAAAAAAAGCTTACTCTGCGTAGGGTAAATAGATACCTTATCGCCAAATTTAGTATCTCTAACTCTGAAAGCTCTTGAGATTTATGCGTTCATACCAGCAGACTCAGATAAACAAGTTGAAATTTAATATTTTCAGGGCTGTGAAGTTGCTACTCCAAATTTAAAATACACTTACGCTGCGTAGGGTAAACAGATAACTTCCTACCAAATTTAGTGTATCTAACTCAGAAAGTTCTTGAGATTAGCGCGATCATACAAACAAACTGTACTTTTGATGATTTTACATATGCTGCAAGCAAATATACCCTTTCGTAAAAATGAAACCTCCCGCAATCAACCTGACTTAACAGTTTCCCCCTCCCCTGTTACCCCTTATCCATATTCTGTTGTTATAATAATTATTGACTATTAATGGAAACTCGCAACCGGCTCATTTCTCTTTTACTGCCCTCGCATTTGCGGCCACTCGAAAATCGTTTAATTTTCATTAATAGTCGAGAGCAGAAGGACCTTTTGCCGGGGATTAATGTGCCATGGGCGTGGATGTGGGTGACCCATGCCGTGGCTAACGGGAATAATATATTTATTTTCCCAGCCTTGTCTGCGCCGCAATAATTTTCAACAATTTACCTGACCGAGTGCCTTTTGTGCAACTGTCTGAATGGAAGCAGGAGGAGCCAGGGGCCAGGCAGGAAAACCACATAAGCATTTTATTTTAAAGTCGGAAAAAGATGCTCTTGCCAAGCCGACGCCCTACGGCAGCTGCCACTGCAATTTCAAAGGCAGCAGGCAGCAGCAGTGGCTGCAACAACGACATTTCCTTTAAACATTTGCGCAGTTTTGCAGGCACTGTTGGTTCTCTCTGCTTATTAAGTATACGACGCATTGCAGACCGCATGCAAAATCACGGCCAGAGTTCGCCATCGATTGCGATAATGATAAACTAACTAACACGCATAATTTATGCGGCTGCTGTTGATAAAGCCGCCAGCTGTCAGCTGCCACGCGACACATGCCACATGCCACAAGGATGCAACCACAGCCAGAATAACAGGCACATTTGCGGTGGCAGCAACAAACAAAAAATAACAACAAAAACACTTTAAGTTAAATAAAAAATTAAACACAACACACAAATACACAATCTGCACAGATTTATTAAAAACGAGAAAGGGAAAGCAATTCAGGGAAATTTAATATACTCGTAGTACAAACTACAAATTGAACTTATAGTATAAACTCATATCAAGTTTAGTTTTTTATTTAAATTTTTAATATTGAAAATATGTAATGTATTACACATTATAAAAATAATTTAAAGATAATCCAAAATAGAGCAAAGGTAAAGAATATTAAGAACATATTTTAATTGCTTCTATGTTTAAATAAATACAAAAAAACTCGTATTAAGATTAGATTTTGATATAAATTCTAAATAAAATTTCTATTATGAAAAACACACTATATAAATAATTAAAAGATCAGCAAAGATCCAGCAAAGCTCATAGAAAACAATTCCAAAGAAACAGCAAATGAAATGGTAAATAATATTACTACAAATATTATTTAATCTAAAATAATCCTTCGTGCACTCTCTACTCTATGTAGAGAAAGAGTATTCAGCTTTGTCATAGTCATTAATAAGCGCCTATTAGCAACAACTCTAATCGAATTATATGCAGACGGTTTTTTACTACATCATCAAATGGCAATAAAAATGCCATAAACAATAGCTTGAAATTATCCAGGCAATTAATTAGCCGTACTTAACTATAGTTGCTCATTCACATTAGTGTTTCATTTGATTTTCAGTCAATTAGCATTTATTTGTTTTATTTTAGCAATTTAAATCTATCGAATGTTAAGATTTTTTCGCTTTACTGTTTTATTCCTTAATATATATATAAACAATTTGTAGATTCATTTCTTTTATTATTAACAACATTTTAAATAACTAAATTGTATCCATTTTGATTTTAAACTTTTCCATTTGCATTTTTTTTTTGTTTTGAGGAAGCGTAGCAGAGTTTTAAAAATTACTTAAGCTGCATATAGTAATAAGTGATATTGTCAGCAAGTTTGATAACCATAGCTTTTATACTCTCTGAGATATAGTTGTTCGTATAAACAAAAATTGTAATATTGATGCATATGTGCATTTTGTAGGGTCTCGAAGCACTCCTGCTGCCTGTTACCCTATGGTAAGTGGGTACAACAAATTAAAATCCTGTTTAGTTAACACTTCTAGATGTTACCAGGTTGTAGGGTTTACATATAGTATGTGTGAGTGTGTGTGTGCGTGTGAATTGGGGGGAAGGAGTATGCAAATCTGAAGCACTTTACTGTTTTTAATTACGATTTTCAATTACGCTGTGACTGCAGCGAGACGACACAAAAAACCAATTTGCAATTGGCCCTGGCTAAAAACTCATCCCTTTTCACACTCTTCTCTCCCTCTCTCTCTCCCGCTCTCTTTCTTTCTCTTTTTCTGTTTGGTGCTATCGCAGATATTACTGTATCCCGAGGAGGGTTGGGCCCGCACTGCCTCCTCCAGCTACTGGACCATCACGCCATGCTGGTGGCAACCGAATCGTTGTCGCATTGTCGAATACGCTGGCACGCAGCGACAGGCGACCAAGGCCAGGATGTTGCCCATGGAGCAGCAGGGTTCACTGCTGATTGCCGGCCACTTTCGCAGAACAGCAGCAGCAGCAGCGGCAGCAGCGGCGTCAGCGTCGACGACGACATCAGCAGCAGCCACAATAGCAGCAACGGCAGCGGCAATGGGAGACAGAGGAGGAGCGGGAGCAGCAGCAGCAGGAGGAGGAGGAGGAGGAAGAGGAGCAATAGCAGCAGCTGGAACTGGCACAAAGTCCAAGTCAGATATGGCTTACAATGATGAGTTCAAACTGTATCTGACATCGAACATCTCAATGGAGGACTACAACATGGGCTACTGCCTAACGGGATTCGTTGAGCGTCGCTGCCAGCTGACCAACACCTTTCAAATGACCCATTTTGCAGTCATCAAGCGGCAATGGCCGCCGCCGTCCACACTCACATAGGCAGCCCTGTGATTCTCAGCTCCAAAATCCAGCCAATACACTTAGTATGTAAACTACGCTCCTCTCTTTCTCTCCCTCTCTCTCTCTCTCTCTGGCCTCACGTGATAGCGAGCGAAAATGGCCGCACGATGAAGAAGAAAAAAATGTAGCATACTTTTCAGCGTTTCTTTGATTTTTACGTTAAAACGTTTTCCAATTAAATCAGTGTGTGTATGTGTATTAGTGCGTAATTTGTAATACTAAACTAAACGTGCTTCTAGACGTGCTTAATTCGTGTGCTTTCAATGTTGTATACACTACGAACAAAACGAGTAAGAAACAAGTAAAAAAAAGGGAGAATAAAACGAGAAAAAAACGAATTAAAATCAACTTAAAATCAAAATATAACGAGACAGAGAAACAGGACCTCGGCAGCACGCCGAAGATGCAATACTCTTGCAAGCATAGCCTATAACTAGTAACTATCCATATCTATATCTATATATCTATATTGATTAGTAACGCCATCGATCCGTGCCAAGTTAAAAGAAGAGACTTTTGCATAAGCTACATGAATAGAACCTTTTTGAAAGAACTCTTTGCAAGGGTATAAAAGTGCGGAAATAAAAACAAAAAGCAGTTAGAATCTGGCCAAGGCACACACACACCCAAACACACACACACACACACATTGCGGTTAAGTCGGAACGCTTGGGCAGGCTACTTAATGCTTAAAAAGTGCAACAAATTGAAACTTGTGCTTGTCGAAGCATATGATTGTGTACCAAGTAGCCTGTGCACAAGTGTGCGTGTGCGTGTACGTGTGCGTGTGCTTCTGTGTGTGTGTCGCATTTATACCACTTAAACGGCCATGTTTGCAAACGTATTGCCTTTAAGCTTAATATATGCGCAGCTCAGCATACGAGTCTTCCTGCTCTTCTTGTTGTTATTATTATTATTATTATTATTATTTCCATTGTTAATTAACGACGGCATCACACGATGGCACACGGCATTAAGGGCAAAGGGCAGAGTGCAATGTGTGTGTGTTGGCGGCATATTTTCAGCATATTATTAATACATCATTTGTTTCTTTCAATGTACTTAACATTACCATAATCACATTAATTATGCATTTAATTATATTATTTATCATTGATAACAGTTTTTTATATCTTTATGTATTTTTATTATTATGCAAATTAAGTTCAAGTGTATTTTAAAGTTTTTTAATATTACTTCTAGTAATATTGAATAAAACAAGTTTTGAAATATTCAAAAAATATTGCTTTTAAAATTAATTTAATAGTTCTGTGTTAATTATTTTACTTATTTTAAAGGTTATCAAAATATTTATTAGTTACCTTTTATAAAATTAAATAAAACGCAATTTGAAATATTTAAAAATTATAATTTACCCGTAAAGAAAATATGCATATAGTTTTGAACATATATTTTATTTTTCAATTTTATAAATTAATTTGCTATAATATTATTTATCGTTTTTATATATTTTTCAACACTGCTTCTACCAGAATTTCCGAATTAATTAATGCATATAATTTATCTTATTAATTTAATTATTGAATATATCATTTTAATTATTATTATTTAATTATTTTGTTTCGTTTTTCAACACTGCACCTGAGAGAGTTCCTGAGCTGCTTCGTTCTCTGCTTCGCTTTAAGCCTAAAAGTGCATTTAGACAATGTTCTCCAACTCTCTCAACTCACTCACTCACGCTCTCTGTCATTCGCTTTCTCTCTCTCTCTCTATCACAGTCACTCACTCACTCTATCTCATTCTCTGAGCATAAACCGCAACGTATATCAACAATTCGTCCAATAATTGGAGTCTTTCGGCATAACAAATGGCAGGCAATTGCCAACCAGACCGTAGGCTCCAATTGCCAAAACCCTAAGTGTTAAAAAAAAAACGTAAAACAAAAGTAAGAAAATCGGAAAACTTAAACCAAAGCTACCATACCATAAGGACAACTACAGTTAGGATAAGTGCTAGATGTAAACGTACAAAAACTGGCGAATCAAACCGAATATTTACAAGCTAGATTTATAATATACTTGACTAAACTAACAATGCAACTATATAGATATATTATATTATATACTATATTAACTATTTATGTGTGTGTAGGCTTGAAGCTAGCTCAAAGTTTTTGCCATAATTGAATCGGTGTATTTATAATTATATACTATACATATACAGATGCATATATATACTATATATGGTAGTAAGTATATAAGTAAGTAACAATCACAGAATATTATGCATAGAACCTAGGCATAGCTCGCTTTTAGGCGCTTTTACACGCAGGCGAAATGCAAAAAAAAGAAACAAGACAAAATCAAATTTTTACTCATATACAAAACATACACACATATATATATTTTACACAGCCATATATAGTATACATTGATTTGCCTCCCTAGACACATGCCTAACGCCCCCAACCCGCCCCACGTTCGAAGTTTAAGTATTCAGGTACCTGCCAAAGCGAAGCAAATTATATTGTATTAGCAGACGACAAACTGTTCGGGCAATCTCCGAAAATTAAATAATATTCTATGTATACAGACCCCACACACACACACACACACAATTGCTATTGATATTGTTTTTATTTTTTTTTTTTTAAAACCTTTAGAACTCTACAGTATTCTATCGCTATCGCACACTTCAAACCACGAACAGACAATGAGCTTTTTTCCAGCTTACAGTTAATCGTAACCGATAAACAGCAAACGTCGAAACGTTAATCGACAATCGGTAATCGGTAATTATAAATAAATTACTAATTAAATGCATAATCAGCGCAGCGATAAAAAAAAAACAACAAAAACACACACACACTATAAAAGTAGCGCAAACAAATCCCCATAGATGGGGCTTAAAATTGAAATTAAAATTAAAATAAATTCATTAAATTAAGCTTGTTTTAAAATAATAAATACGCCAAAAAAACGAATACGTTGATGCAATTAAAGGAAATTGCGTCACGCAATTGGCTGAAATCAAAAATTAATGCAAATTACAAAATACAAATTAAAACTCAATTGGCCATGGCATAAATCAAATCAAAAACAAAAACAGAATAGCGACAGAAATACCGTTAAAAACTTGTCCATTTAACTGCGCGAAATAACTGTAGTATCCCGGTGCAATGTAGAAGAAGATTGTAATTGCGAAGTGTAAGAAAGATGAAAGTAGAAAATAAAATAAAACGAAAACAAAAAACCGAAAAGAAACTAAGAAAAACGTTTTTCATTTCAAGTTGATATCATCTTTGAGAACTTTTCCAGGGTCGATTGAAACTTTAATTTCTACTGCGGGTAAGTAAATTTAAATATTATATCTAAATTGAATACTTATTTTACTTTACTTCAAAGAAAATAAATTGTTGCAATTAAATAAGCTGCTTATATTATTATGTTGTACCCGCTACCGATAGATTGTTTGTTTGAACATCAATATCTCAGAGACTATTAGTGCTAGATCTATCAAATTTTCTGACTATATGAGTTATTATCGCACACATACTATGTTAGTTTTATAAATTGCTCACGCCTTCTAACGCCTCTACAGTTTATGTTTAACTTAAGTCCACAAAGTAGTGCATTTAAAGATATGTGAGAGATGATGTTTAACATTCGAAATAACTTTTTCAAGGACAACACTTAGTTTTCCTTAAATTTTACCTTCAAGTTATCATAAGGTGTATTTAGGTACCAGAGAGATATCAATAGAAAAATGTATTTCTTTAAAGTATTAAAGCAATTTATAATTGATTAGCTTGATAAAAAATTGTGCTGTATTCAACAAAGTTATTGAAAACAATTTTCACATATTTCTAGTGCTTTATGTACGGTTTTATTAATTAAACGAAACCCCGCTAGTCTTAACGGATTTAATTTTGTGTATTAATTAAATTGAAAACGTTTTTCCTTCTTTCCTTCTCCCTCCTGCCATTGTTTGCCCTCACAATATCCTTCTCGTGCAGGCATTTCAATTAACAATTTCTATAGCAACAGAATTCCCTCCATTATTATATCTTCGATCGCAATCGCAGCGCCCACTTTGACATACATATATCATATATATGTATAGGTATATCTTTTTTATTGTGTACTTGTTGTTTTTTATACTCTTTTTTTCTTTTGTGCCCCTCGGTTGTAAATTTTTGTTTGATTTATTTGTTTCACTTTTTTGCGCAATTAAATTTATATTTACAGCAATTCTTTATACGATATACGCGCACGATATGTCCGACTAGATATATGGCACAGTTTGAATTTTTCTCGTATTTTCCCTACCCGAATTTTCCTCTGCTATTCTCTCCGTCTCACCGTAGGGGGGAACAGACATAAAAGTGCCTGTGGCTGAGGAGTTGGGGGCGAGTCAAAACGAGTGAAATTTCAATTTTTATTCGTTACATTTGAAAAGTTTATTTGATTTTTATTCATTTGCAACCATGGCCACCATTCATTTTATTCATTTCATTCGCCTGGTGATGAGCTTTTCGCAATGCAAACGATTAGCACGTCAATTCTTTATTTATCTAGCGAAATACAACATAAAATATACTACATATATAAAATATTTTCACATTGATTTCATTTCGTGTTCTACACAGCGAAAAAGGCAAATTATAACTAGATTTTTAGGGGGAAAACAGAGATACTGCATATGTACATACTATATATGGAAATAAATGTATGTATATAAAATGCTTGCTTATTTATTTATAGAGCCCCCAGCACAGTTATCATGGGCTACTGCAATATTCACAGTTTTACAAATATCAGGGGAGCGTCGAGTGTTAAAATATCGATGAAGAGAAATGGGAACATGCGGAGTTTAAACCTATAAGAGTATTACTCATACCCAATTAAAGATCTTATTTAAGTCTTTGTTATTCAAGGAAAGCATTGTAGCGTAGTCACGTAGCCCTCTGAAACAAACCTGAACAGCATTATAATTATTTCTAATTATTGTTAATTTTCAAAGCAAAACAACAACAACAACAACGACAAGATGGAAGGCATTAAAAAACCACAAAGAGACCTCAATTAAAATTCAAATTAGAACGCGTTGGAAAATTTTCACGCTGGAGGCCAAAGTGCGAGAACTTAAAACCGCAGCACAAAGGAAGAATTTCCCTTTTCCAGTTGCCCGCTGCTCAGCTCCGAGTTCCCCATTTTTACAGTTCGTAAACTAACTGCCTGAAATGAAATATATGAAGCGAGGGACTGGCAATGGAGCTGAGGAGCCATACCAGGGGCACAACTAATAAGAAATTTGTGAACTTTGCAAATTTGCCATCATTAATTCTCGAGACCCAACACCTACACCTCCTCCCCCTCCTGCTGCCAGCTATATAAATTGTCGAATTCGCATTCTGCATCCAGCGTCGAGGAGAAATGCGATGATGGCGCTGGCGCTGGCCCTGTTTGTTGTCCTTCTTCATTGTGTAATAATTGTCAGAGCAGTTTAAATCCAAGCGGCGACTCACATAATAAATTGTCATATGAAGGCGCGCGCGCTCCAGACACAACCCCCACGTCTCGTCCTCCTCCGCCCTTTGCCATTTTCCTGTCGCATTTCCCTTTGCTCAGGCCAGTCGAGTCGAGTAGTTCCAGCAAAAAGTAAAGCAACTGCTTGTAGTACTTCGACTTGCAGATACCCTACTACTACTTGATATTAAGTATATATAGCATATTTGTAGATCTATCTGTCTGTATGAACGCCTAGATCTCTGAGTTTATAAGAGCTAAAGTCACTAAATCTCGTGGCAAGACTTTGAGTGTCTTAAGGTTTATTTTAGAATTTTGCCACGCCCACTTAGCGCGGCGTAAGGCGTAAAAAAATGCATCTTACGGTAAATTTAAAGCCTAGAACATTTATTAATTTATGTATCCCACACATTATATATTTACTCCACATCCAAGTCGTTTAAAGCATGTCTTTCTATCGCTCTGTAATTCTGTCTGTCTGTATGAACGCCCAGATCTCAGCGTATATAAAAGCTAAAGTCTTAAAACTTTGTGACTATACTTATAAGGTGCTTCAGTTTGCTTTAGATATTAGCAACGACTTCTTTTGCCTTTAAATAACCTTGAAATTCAAATTCAAGCTAAATTGTCAAGCTAAAATTTTCTTTTCGGATGTATATAGTAAATAATAATAGTTTAATGATTTTTTTTATTGTGACATTAAAAATCTCTTATAAATCTATTTTACAACGTAACGTTTTTCGGGACTCAACTTCACTTTTGCAGGGTATGCCCAAGGTAATGAGGAAACGGAAATTGCTGCCGGAAGTGTATGCGAAGGCGGAAGCTCATTTTGCAATATTCACAGTTGACTGATTTCTAGCGACTTTTTGCTTTGGCGCCGGGCTACGTACGCCGCATGCCGCATGCCACACGACGCCGCCCGACTCTTCTTCCTTGTTCGCCTTTTGCCTGGCCCCATGAATTGTAAATTGATTGGAGCCAAAGTCGTTCTCATCGTGCTTGTCCTCGACGACGGCGACGTCTTCGTCCGTTGTCGATTTTAATCATTAATAATAGGGGCAGCTGGCTGGAAAGGAGTGTTGAGGGGGGAGGGGGTGATTCGCTGAGTAGTCTCCCACTTGGACGACAGCCAAGCGGCGGAGAAGACACTGCAAGCAGAATACGAGTGCGCTGCGCCTAAGGTTAGGCAATGACTTTTCAAGAGCCTGTGCCGGCAACAAAATGGCTGCGCGCACTGCCATAGCTAAACGCTTTTACCTGCCAGCTGCCAGCTGCCCCTGCCCTGCCCTGTCCTGCTGTTCCCTCCCCCTCTCAAGTTGTTGCCAAGTTTTGCTTTGTGAAGAGCACGCTGCTCAAATAGAGCAGCAGCAACCCAAGTGGCAACAACAACAGCAGCAGCAGACGGCAGCAAAGAAGCAACCGTTAGTTTCATTGTTGACATTGCAACGCAAAAAAGGTAGCAAAGGCAACAAAAAGCAATTAACTTGGCTTACATCTTTGTTGAAACTTGAAACTCATGGCGCGATTTATGCCGCCAGCAGCGCCGGTGTTGGTGCAGCACCGGATGCGGATGCGGGTTGAGCAGGTGCAATGAGCGTGTGGAGCGAGGAGCGTGTGCAAGGTGTGCAAGGTGTGCAACCTAATGGTTTGCTCTACACTTGAAAGCTAAGATCTTGCACTGATTTTGTGGCAAATTGTGCAGGCATCTCCCAAGATGCCACAGAAATTTTTAGCGAGCAGCAGCTGTGGAATCTCGGTTTATATCAAGCAATTCCATCTAATCAAGGCAGTAGGATAAATAGTTAGCTAACAAACAACCTGATATAACTTCGTTTTGTCATCTAAACTAGCTGGAGAAACGAATATTTACCTTTTGAGCATATTTAACCTATTTTAGACCTATTTTCGACCTATTTTCAATCTCTTGTTCTGTTTATACCCTTCGACCATTGAAAATGGTCAAAAAAGGGTATACTAACTTTGTGCAATGTATGTAACAGGCATAAGGAGGCGTGGCAGACCCCATAAAGTATATATATTCTTGCTCAGGATCACTAGCCGAGTCGATTGAGCCATGTCCGTCTGTCTGTCCGTCTGTCCGTCTGTTCGTCTGTCCGTCTGTCCGGCTGTCCGTCTGTCTGTTTGAGACAACGGATCTTAGCTATTAAAAGAGCTAGAGACACCAAATTTGGCATGGAGGTTCCCATATTTCCCAAGCAGATGAAGTTTATTTCAAATGTTTGATGCCACGCCCACCGCCCCCGCAAATAGGTAATTTGTGATTATTAAGCAAAGTATTCAACTTATAAAGTTCTGCTTTGGTATGTATAAAGCTGAATGCAATATGAACATATTCTCCAAATAACAATCCGATCGGATCAATAACACAGGAGTTATTCAAGTCAACGTTTTTAATATAAATGTACTAGCAGCAGCCTGCGCGCTGCTTTGAGTAATTGACGTCGACGTCGACGTTGCGTCGTGTCGCTTTACTCTTTACGCGCGTCGCTGTATGAGTGCGAGCGAGTAAGCTATATGTTGTGTAGTTACACATTTATAACAGATTTAGAAAATTGGGAGAAGGGTATCTTACTGTCGAGCGCTCGACTGTAGCCATATCCACTTGTTTATATTATCTTTTCCTTAAAAAGTATCGTCATTTATGACAAATAACTAGATAAATATACAAATATAATACTTTGAACCTATTGAACCTATTCTACAATATTTTAAAGTTATTTTGAACATATTTTAGTTATATCTTAAAATTTTCTTAGACTTTTTGTTCTGTTTTTTGCTCTCTTTACTGTTCAAAATTATCTGATTTTTTGTATGTATGTTAAATTACTAGATAAACAAAGAAATTTAAATATTTTGAACCTTTTAACCCTTTTTTAAGCCTATTCTAACCTATTGATAAATTTTTCTATTTTTAGATTTATTTTAGACCTATTTTTAACCTATTCTGTTTATAGTTTTATTTCCTTTAAAAAATGTTGACTTCTCAGAATCTTTGACAAATAGCTAAAAAAATAAAAAATATATAAATATAAATCTATATTAGACTTACTTTTAACCTAGTTTTGGCCATCCTCAATTGTTTTCTATTCTCTTTTCTTATAAAACTATTCTCTTTTTATTATCTGTCGAAAATAAACAGTGATTAAAGCAAATACAATCCTTTTGAGCCTAATAAACCTTTTTTAAACCTATTTCTATCTATTACAGTTGCCTGTTCTATTTTCTCTACTGCAGTGAAGTGATAAGATGAGGAAACTTCACGCTCGAACTTGACTCACTTATCATGTCTGTAATCGCCTCATTCCTTCTACTTCTTCTTCTTCCTACTCTAAGCATATTCTAATTCTGCTGCTACTTTCGCCCTGAGTACCCCCTTAAGTCCAAGCATAGCACTCTGTAATTTCACAAGAATTTGGTTTACTCGACTCGTGCGGGTCGTGGGGCGTTTGTGAAAATTCATTTTTCCGGCGAGAAATCAAAAATTTTATGCGTATATTACAAAAAAGAAGACAAAAAACAAAGCTGAGAAGAAAGAGGTGTGTAGGGGGCGTATAGAGAGGGAGAGGGGAAGGAAGGCAACTTGCAGCGCAGGCTGTCAGGCCCTTGAGCCAAAGTTAAGTAAATATGACTCAAGGACACTTGGCGCATGGAATCCTTTTGGCCACTTACTTTTGTGCACGCAGTGGGCGGCCAAAAAGGGGGAGGGCCTGGTGTGAGGGGGGTGGGGTTGAAAGGGTGTGCTCTGCAATTCCATTCGGGAAACGATTTTAATACTTTCGCTGGCACAAAAGCTACTTAAAGTTTTGCTTTTTGGCTTAATTCGTTTTTTGCCAAACAACAAACAGCAAACAGAGAGACAGACACAGGGAGAGAGAGAGAGAGAGAAACAGAAAGAGATAGAGAGAGAGAGAGTGTCAGTGAGGGACAGGGACAACAAAATGTGAGCAAAACTTTTTTAAATTGAGTTAACTTAATTTTTTTGCTGTTGTGTTTTTTTTCGCTTCCGTTTTGCCTTTCGGGCAACTTTGGTTTGCCTAATAAATGTGCGTGCAAACAAAAGGCCAGATAAACAGCAGGCCACTAAGAGAGAGAGAGAGAGAGAGAGAGAGAGAAAGAGAGAGGCAGAGAGAGAGAGGCAGCTACGGACAGTTGTAGCGACAGGCAAAAGATAAAGGATAATGACAGCCATTAGTATTAAGTGCGCGGCGACTACTTTGGCACTTTTGCTTCTCTCTCTCTCTCTCTCTCTCTTTTTTTTTTCGCAATGGCCGCCGCTCATTAAAGTTGTTAAGTACGTCGGGTAAACGTTTGCCAAAAAGAGACAGACTGTCAGCGAGTAGGAGAGAGAGAGAGGGCCGATTAAAGTCAATTTAAATGAGCCCGAAGCGTGCTAACTTAATTCGTTAACAAAGAAATGAAAGGAAAACTTGAAGGGGCGTAGTTGCCCAAAATTATGTCAGGGGTGTAGTCGCTGAGGGGGGGTCAGCTTGTGCAGGGAATAATAATTTTATTACTTTTTTTTGCTACTGCTTTAAAAATGTATACAAAACTTTAACTTGTTTCCCGTGCTATAAAGAACTCCAACAAATTCTCATTGAAAAGCAATTTTCCTGCGGCGTATTTAAGTTTTCTCATTTCTCGAATTCGGGAACAAATATGGAGACTGCAGAGTACGATTGCATTGGCAAACAAAAGCAAAAAAGCAACAACACGACAACTGCAATTTGTGACGTAAGAAAGGAGAGAGAGAGAAAGAGAGAAGCAGCACAGGTAGACGAAGTTTCTTGGCATGTCTGTCGTCAAAAAATTTATGTTTCTCATCTTTTTTACTCTTTATATCAGTTCTGCTTTTTTTTTTTTTTTTTTTTTTTTTTTTGCTATACCTTTGCTGCTTCTACTTCTACTTCGTTTATGGTGTGCGACAAAACGCCACATTTGCGTTCAATGAGCATGAGATAATGTCATCATCAACGTCAGACGCCTCCCCTCACCCCCTGCAAGAGTGCTTCATCTTGCTTTCGAGCGTGTCTTTGTCTCTGTCTCTTTTCTTCGTCTCCTTCTACGTCTCAGTCAGACGGAGCAGGTGCAACGCTTTGGCCTGTTCCCCCCAACTTGAGAGCAACTGCATTCGATTTAATGAGCACTACGTTTTTAATTAAGTCAGTTCGGTATGCAGCACAGCACAGCCCCGGCCAGGTCAGACAGGCAGGCAGGCAGGCAGTTTGGAAGATTGGGAGATTGGGAGATAGAACAAGAAGAAGATGATAAGTTGCTGAGATAATTATGCCGATTAACAACAACGAGGTGCCAGCAAAAGATATTGCTCTTGAGTGGATTGTGCCATAAACGAGGCAATTTCCCAAACACACACACACACACACAACAAGCTGATGTACTGCAGCCTTATAAGGTCGTTAGATAGCTCAATATGGCCAAAAAGCTAGGGAGAGAGAGATTAGAGAGAGAAAAGTGAAACGAAGATAAATGAAGGCAACGAGCAAAATATTAAAATTTTTATTCAAAATAATTAGATAAATAAACAAATAAAAACCTTTGCACCCATTTAACCTATTTAAACTTATTTTAAGACTACTTTCTGTTTTAATTTCAGTTTTCTTTTGAAACTAACTAGAGTTATAAGCAAATATATACTTTGTTATTCATTTAAAGCTATTTTGAAACTATTTTAGACCTATTTTTAATGTATTTTAAACATATTTCAGATAAAATGTTCAGGTTTCTCTTCTTTAAAAAATATCTGCAATAAGCTATCTATGGTAAATAACTAAAGAAATCATTATATATAAACCTTTAGACTTATTAAACCAATTAAAGGCGTATTTTGAACCCGTATTTAATCTATTTTAATTCAATCGTTCTGATTGTAGTTATGTTTTCCTTTATAAGTATCTGCAATTGGATTATTATGACAAAAAAAACTTGATCATTTAACCTATATTAAACCTATTTTCCTGTTTTCTTTTGGTTTTAATTTATATAAAACTTTTTCTGCTATTTATTCCCCTTAACTCCTTTTATTTGTGTGGCAACACTGCATACAATAAATAAATTAAAATCTCAGGAAATTGCTTTTTTTTTTCGTATGATAAATACAAATACGCAAATATTTATTTTGTTTTTTTTTTTTTTTTGATTTTCTTTTGCCGTTTTCCAGTCGTTTTACTGTCTCAAATGGCAATGGAATGAAATGAAATGGAAACGTATATAGTCACTATAGAAAACTGTTTATATATTCTCTGCAAAGTGTTTCACAACACTTGTCGCAAACGACTTGTCTACTACATGTATATAAAGACAGGGTTGTTGGCATGCATTAGATTTGCATAAAAATCGCATCAAAGCAGGCTAAATTAGTCGAACCAACCTCAACATTTGTCACTCTTCTAGCTGTTGTTGTTGTTTTTGCTAGTAATAATGATGACGTCAGTATGCAGTACTGCCCGGCGAGAGGCAAAGAAGCGTGTTCACATTGGCGCTATGTAATAATTTCACACGCTCCATCGCGGTCATTTTAATTAGCACGATTGCATTTTCAACACGTAGTCGCAATTCAAATTGTAAATCACATAGGCAGTTAAACATGTAGGCACACACATATACCCTATACACACACACACACACACATACACAGAGAGACACTCATGCAACCCTCGTTTAGGCCGTGTATGACATTTATAATGCTGTCACATTTGGAAATGCAGCCTAAAATTTGAGTCCGCTTCAGTTTTGCACCGCAAACACACAGAAATTTTGCAGTAAATTAATATTGTTAATTAGGCCGACAAGGCCGCAACCGCATACCCTACCCTACAGTTTAGGGTAGTGGGGAAAGTGGGCGGATGCCTCACAGATCCAACTGCAGAGCATTATTTATGTCGAACCGTTCGATGTGGCTGAACAATTAACACGTCGCCGCTGCCGCTGCCGTTTGACATAAATCTAACAACTTTGAAAATATAAACAGACATTAGATTTACGGTGTGCATTTACGACGGGCAGATACCCTAAACAGCTTGGCTACTTGATCGACAGCAAAAGCTGCATGTGTTAATTTCCTTACCCTTTTTAAATGCAATGTAAGCGGCGTGCGAACGCAATTATCGATTATCGATTTTAGTTTTTTCGATTATAAAATACAGAAAAAATACTAATTATCTTGCTTGTATCGCTGCGTAACAGCTGAGCAACAGTTGACTGCAGCGTGCAAGCACAACGCATAACAATAAGAAATCTGCAGGATATTAATCGATAGCGTTTGCATATTTCGATAAATTAAAAAATAAAATTTCACACAACATGCTTGTCTTGCCCTACATATCACATATTTTTTCCATATTATACTTGAACTACATGTTTACCCTCGCTGACAATAGCTTTTCGAACTGGCTGCCTATCGATCATGGCCGATCGCTTTAATAATTTCCAGAGTGCGCTGAGCTTGTGTTTGTTATTGTGTTTACACTGGCTTTAGCTGTAGCCCTGCAGTCTCCCCCTGCTCCAACCCTGTCATTGTGTTTACTTTGCCTATGGGCACACAAAACCAGCCTGCTTGAGCCCAGAGCGCTGCAGTCAACGCTCGCGAAGCCGCTCGAGAAGTGCGCTGTGCCCGCTGGAGAAAGTGAGAGCGCGAAAAATGTCTACGATTTGCACAGCGCACAGTGAGAAATGCGTGTGTTTATTTTTCTTTGCCTGCTGAACGGGTCCATCTCCGTCTCCGTCGCCGGCGACACAATCTGCCAGCTGGTGCAGCGCGAGCGTGTCGAGTGTCAGGTGCATCGCGTGGAGACCGCGGACGGGTATCAGCTGACCGTGCAGCGCCTGCCACCGCCGCGCAACCAAAGTTGCCCCACGCTGCTGCCCTTTGTGCTGATGCACGGCCTGATCGGTTCGGCAGCGGACTACGTGGCAGCGGGACGGGAGGCGGGCGCACTTGCCTATCAGTTGCACTCGCGCTGCTACGATGTGTGGCTACCGAATGCACGTGGCACGACAGCATCGCGACAACATCGTCGTCTCGCCGCCAATGAGGCAGCCTTCTGGCAGTTCAGTTGGCATGAGATCGGTGTGTACGATATGCCCGCCGTGTTGGAGCATGTGCTACGCGTGACACGCGCTCGCAGGCTGCACTATGTGGGCCATTCGCAGGGCACGACGGTGCTGCTGGTGCTGCTCGCGCAGTTGCCGCAGTTCAATGCGCGCATAGCGAGTGCAACGTTGCTGGCGCCGGTGGCGTATTTGCAGCATTTGAGCAGTCCGCCGTTGCGCCTGCTGGCTGCGGATTTGGCCAGTGTTATGGTGCGTATACTTGATGTTGCGTATACGCCGCGTTTAACCCTCGTTGTTTTGTTGTAGCTGCTGCTGCAGCAGCTCGGACTGCATGAGCTACTCGCTGGCGGCTCTCTTGCCCAGCTGGGCAGTCAACTAGTCTGCCATGCGGCGCTGCCCACTGCGCCGCTGTGCACGCTGCTCGCCTCGCTGTACGTTGGATTCAGCGAGCAGCCCGTGGATCGTGTGAGTATACCCCCCTGCCCACCCTTCCCTCTGCCCATTAAATATGCAGCCATAATTTAGCCAACAAAGCGGCCCCAAAGTTTTGTTGTATGCAAAAGTTTTTATTGCACTCAGGAGTGTGTAGTATGCCACGCCTCGCTACACACCCAGCCGCCCCATCCCGCTCCACGTGCCCTCACACACACATGGCAGCGACGGCTTTAGTTTGGTAATAAAAGTTATTTGAATTTAAATGCGTAAACGAGCTGGCCGCCCGGCCAACTATTGTGGCACGTTCGCCAGGGCCAGCAGCAGCAGCACAGTGTGTGCCCAAAGTATGTGGACTATGGCCTCACATTGGCATAACGATCCCTTTACCCTTTTTAGTGTAAATGAAAGCAACGTGCCCTGTAGATTATCAGTCATCGATTAAATATAATCGATCCACGATAAATACAAGTCATCATGCAAATATCGGGAATGAGTAACAGTTGAGTACAGGGACAAATCTACAGTATATTAATCGATAGCATTTGCATATTTCGATAAATAAAAAATATACAATAATTTAAGCTTTACAAATATTTTAATATATGGCATTTAAATATAGCGATAAATTAAAAAAACACTTGTAATACATTTTGTAGAAAAATTAATATTGATACTATGTAATAATCACGTAATTTTCTTGTAGCTACACCCCTTCTCTAACAAGAACTTCCACATACCGTCTCTGGGTTAGTGTATTCCCCAGTCATGCACAGGTATTTACATTAGATTTTTTTGCAGCAAAAGGTGCGCCAAACTTTTGCCTGAACCATTTGGGTCCCCTGCCCCCACCCCCTTTCCAACAACACACTCACACGCATTACGTATATGCCGGGTTGCCTTAAACACTTTTTGTTTCCGCACACGGCACATTTAAATTTTGTTTTGCCATGAAATATGGCAAATAAATCGCGCTCGTGTTATTTTTACCAAACTTTATGGCTTATCTGCGGGGCGTGTGCTCAAAAGGCTTAGCCGAACAGGGTAAAAGCAGGGGGGCGGTGTGCAGAGTGCCAGAGCAAAGCTGGTGCCAAGTGCTTGTTAGTTATTAGGCTAAGGGCCTTTTGGCCGCATCCCGAAACTATGCATAAACGCAGCAGCAGCAGCTTGTGCGGATTTAAACTTATTTTTTCGCACGAGCGTAGCAGGTGGCAAACTTTGACAAGGCAATATACATACATGGATAGATAGTTTGCTGCATCCATTAAGGGCTAAGCAGGGAGGGTGTTTTGATCGTAGAGAGAGAGAGAGAAAGCCATATGCAAAATTGAAAATATTTAAATTATTCATATTATTGCACTGCATCATTATTATCGATAACAGTTATATCGTAGTTAATTAGTATTTTATTTAAGCTGCAGTTGTTTCGATAATTGTGCACAAATCGAGTATGACCGAATTGAATTAGCAATCGATATCGGCAGCCGGCCATGATTAAATTGCGAAATTAACGCTGTTTTAAAAATAATAAGCATTAAATAAATATAAAATAAAACCAGGATTATGCTGTTACAATCTACAGGATATCTGCAAGTCTCGATCGCCAACTTGTCTATTTGCTCTGCCTCTGCATAACTTAAGTGCCAAAACGCAACGATATAAATTGTTTTCTCTGCTGCTGATGCTGCTGTTTTTATTTTTATTTCTTTTAAAACATATTCAAGCGCAAATAAATTTCCTTATCGCAATCGACTCAGACTCAAAAGTTGGAAGCAACTGAATCCATCAATAAAACAACAATAAAACTCGCTTGTTTTCGCATTTAAAGTTGCATCAACAAAGCGCAAGCTTCTTTCCTCCCCGCCCGGGGCAAAGACAGTCAAGTGCAACCGCGTGCCGTATCTGCACGACAGCATCATGGCTTACACAAAGAAACAGAAAAAGAAGTGGAACAGGCGGGACTGGCAGGAGACGACGAGGACGAGGAGAAGGAGGAGGAGCAGGATAAAGAGAAGCAGAATGTCAACAAACAAGCTGGCAAATACGAGCAACTCTGGCGAGGCACCAAAATTGCTAAGCAAATAGCAAAAGGCAAGAACTTTAGCTCGGGCATTGCCATGCAACACCCCCACTTCCTTTCCCCGTCCCGCTTCATCCGACAACTGTGATATCCTACCGTGCTGCCCGCGCTTATACATAAATATTTGTGCATATTTAGCCAAGCGCCCGCTTCACGCCACATAAAGTTCAACACACTTTGCAACTGCCAATGCAACTTGGGGCAAGGCAACTGCGGAACAACATGATTTGAGTCCAAAAACAAAAACGCAAAACTATTTGCCACAAGTCGCAACAGCAGCAGCAGCAGCAATTGAAAAGAAACCAGAAAACGGAAGTCATAGCGGGGAATCAAATAAGCATCAAAATAAAAAACAAACAAAGGAAACTCGCAATATTACGCTTTTAGGGATTTTATATATGTATATAGTTAAAAATCTGTTGAAACTTATAAGAGAAGAAGAGTATATATATTATAGATCTAAAGACTATAAGAACTATGGCTTTTAAATTTAGAAACAATATATGTAGGTATTATAAATGTTTTAAAATTTAACTAAATCATCATTAAATTTTATACCAAAAAAGTATGTATTTGTTGAGATAATGTCTCTCCCTGAACTCCTAAATAGTTTAATAATACGACTGCAGCAAACAAATAAGAGAATACTCATTATATTCTAGTTAGTTATTCTCAAAAAATATATTTATATTTCATAGAACTTTTCATATATGCTGTATTTTTTGTTGTAACTTTCCTTGTTTCATTACAAACTCAATTAGAAATACCTAACCCAATAAACTTTAAGGTCCCCTCACTCCATCTCTCTCACTTGCCTCACCCGCCTCTGGTGGCAGTGTGTATCTGCACGGATTTCCGTGTGTTTTGCACCACAATGAAGCGGATATAGTGCTAGAGTGCACATGCAGCCGCCCACTCGCACACCCACACACACACACACACATATGTAAAGCCCGCCCACTTTCACATGCGAACCTAAGCCGACAGTCAAGTGTTGTGTCCGGGCAGCTCGTAAATTCACATAGACTTGACTTTGAAGCCTCAATTTCCATACATTTTGCAGGAATTATTCCCGCGTATTCTGGAGACGACTCCGGCAGGCATCTCACGTGGCCAACTACTGCACTTTGGACAGCTCATCAACAGTGGTAAGGCAGAGTTCCACTCGGACAGTCTACAGTCTAATCCTACCCAAATATTTCTAGGCAAATTCCAGCAATATGATTTCGATTCGGCGCGACTCAATCGACAGCATTATGGCCAACCAAATCCTCCGTTGTATCAGCTAAAAAACGTTCGCCTCAACATGCAACTCTTCTATGGCAATCGTGATGCTCTGGCCAGCCGTGAAGATGTGCTACGTCTGGTGCGAGATTTGCGCAATAGTCGCCTGAAGCTTTACCAGGTGCGCGGCTACAATCACATCGACTTCCTCTATGCGGAATCTGCGCCACAAATGATCTACGAGAAGATTATAGAACAGGCCGGAAGAGTCAACTGAGTCTCGAAAGATGCAAAGAATTATCTACAAGTCTTAGGCATTCAATTAGTAAATGTATAATATAAATAAGTTTATATTTAATTTAATTATTGTAAGAAGTTGTTTAAGTACTCAACCGCAGCCTCGGTTAATTATAAACTAAACAGCAGGTTTAAATCTATTCAAGAATCGCAATATACCCTTCTCTATATGAGCGTGTGTACGTGCACTTCCGCACACACTGTGTCCAACCCTGCCCCAGGGGTCAACCAAGTCAAAAGTTGCAGTTTTGTTTAGTTTTCGTTTCGTTTTTTTTTTTTTTTTTGGTTTTTCAATTATATTTATATTGTGTTTTACAATGAACACAAAATGAACTAAAATAAACTTGAAAAACAGACCTCATAAGCTTCGTACTTTACATAAAAGTATTAATTACGTTAATCATATAAATGTACATATCTAAATCTGAACTGGAATTGCTGCTATCTCTCTGCTGGGTGCGTCCATATATAAATCTGTTGGTTTATTGCATTCGATATGTGTATGTGTGTCTGTGAATGTATTTTGTCTGTCTGTCTCTGTGTGATTGCTGTGATTGTGTAAGTTTTTAGGTAGTATCTTATGCAACGCTTAGCTAAGTTCGAATCCCACACCGGACTGTATGGCGTAGAGCAGCTTTTCGCGCATTTGTTCGACACTATTGAAGGGCGGCAGCTTCAGAAGATTCGTGCAAGTGCTCGCCGTAGGCAGGCGCTCCATATCCCCGGCATTCTGTATAAAGAATGGCGGATCTAGATCCTGTAAGGAAACAAAACTGTGTTTAGCAAACGCCAGCAATTATCTTAGCAAACAGCATCTCTCTCACCTTGAAGCCCAACAATGGTGGCCGCGAGCAGCTGGTGACGAACTTAAGCAGCTGCCGTCGCTGTAGATCATCAAAACCCTCCACCGCTGTCCAGAATGCTACAATTGACGGATGCTCTGGCGTATATTCGCCACCGTATTTACAATGCTTCTTCAAGTCCTCCAAATCAATCGGTATCTCTGCGCCCGATATGAGTATTTGCAGCTCCTTATTGCTGAACATATAAAGCCACTCGATGGGCAGCACATTCGACAATCCCTTGCGGAAGGCTTTGCAATGCCGTTTGATCTGTACATTCAGTTTGTAGTTGGCTATCAACTGTAGATATTCGATGCGATTTGAATTGGTCACGGGCGTGCTCTGACCCTGCGGCTTTAGCTCCACAACCTGAGTTTGTCCCAGCGAGCTGCTAGCTACCGTAAAATCCAAGTTCAGCTCACTCACATCGCCCGCATAATCCTTAAGATACAATAAATTGCGATACAACTCCGGATCCAGTGAGGCCAACTGATGTATATCCACATCGGAATATTTGCCAGCCAATTTGGTCAAAAAGAATTCAGCCAACGGCAGCTCGACCAGTAGATTCTCATAGATTGCTTTGCCCAATATGCGACCAATGAAATAATAATGCTTTTCAAAGTCACTAAACAGATCAGATACATTCGGATTAGGGTACAGTTTGTTGTCCGTCGTTACCCTGTAAAAAGCAAAACGAATTAATCATAATGTCCCCAAAAGAACTACAAATTTAAGATGTTACATAAAGAATCCACGATTTGGATCGAAGGCCGTTTTAATGAGCTCCGACAGAAACTCTCGAAAGACTCCGCCGCCATCGATGCCTGCCTCATCCAATCCCAGCGAAGACACAAACTGTATGCGGAACTTCAAACGCAAATCCGGCTCTGCAAGTAAATCAATCAATTAGTGTCTTCGGAGTCTTTAAAAATCCATTCATACAAACCATTCTCCGGCCTCAACTTGTCGTAGGCATCCTCATAGAGATGAGAACGTCGCACAGTGATCATAATTGACGGTCCCTGCAAGAACGCCTGCAGATGTCCTTGCACACGCATTTTATTGGCCGCCACAAGACCCTGCAGAATGCTCACACGCTTGTTGAATGCCACCACAAAGGGAATCTCGCGCAGAATGGTTATGGAGCGTTTCTGCTTAGTGGACATGGGTGGACCACTCTCAAAGTCCTCGCGCGTAAAGTCACGTATCGGCTGAAAGGGCCGTATACCACGCATTCGACTACTGTGTGTCAATGGAAGATCTGTTGGCCTGTCCAATGGCAAATCCAATCTACTGACTGTCCAATGGCCTTCGGGACAGAAACCCAAACGCAAATCACGTGTGTGTATCTGATTGAGCACAAAGACCACAACATTAAGCAAATTGGCCCAGATTTGCTTCTGCTGGCGCAACTTCTTGTCATCGGCATCCGTGTGGCTGAGCACACTGCGAAAGGCTAGCTCCACTAGACCCAAACTAATTTCTTTCAGAGTCTTGGACATTTGAACAATTTCAGCAATCGAGAATGGCATCAAGCGTACATGCTGTATGGCCGTCTGCGCCGGTGTCACCAGCAGCTTCTTCTCCACAAACTCGATGTCATGCAGCGTGGGCAAAAGGCGACCGAAGAGCATGCAGAATGTTGCCAACAAAGGTATTGTACGGTCCACGCCCTGCTGCTTAGCTGCAGAATATACATATGTTGTGATGGATAAATAATTAAAATAGATATAGAAACTCTGACTACTCACGCACAACTCCTTTAGAAATGAGCGTTAGCGGCGCTGAGAATCCCAATTGAGTGGACTCGGCTGCCAGTTTGAACCACACGGCACGTATAAACTTAGGTGTAAAGGCCAGCGTGTAAAGTAGTCTGGAATATATAATCAGATTAGACTGAAGTCAATAGAGCAATGAGAATGGTAACCTACTTGTACTCGTAGACCGCATGTTTGTTGTATATCATTAGATTATGACATATCTCGCAGAGTGCGTAGATCAGTTGAGTCTGCTCAATGTGCGGCTCCATTTGGTGCACAATGAAATCAACACGCTGCGTCTCACTTAGTATGGCTATCGATTCGAGCAGGCAATTGCGCTCCTTTGCACTCAGTTCACGTGTGGTGCGACACGGCTGCTCCATGTCATAGTCTAGAGTGTGAGTTGAGGGCTGATCCTCTTCGGCATCGGACTCATCTGTCTCGTCATCCTCATCGTCCGAGTCTGTATGGCGATGCGGAGCCGAAAACTGTGTTCGCAGCGTTGACTTTGGCAGCTGTAAAATATTGGGCATCATTTGGGCAATGACACGCACATAGACAATCAATAGATTGCTCTGCTCCAAGGTAGCTAAAAAAAAACGAATGAATTATTAGAAACTGCTTGAGATTCATTAGGACAACTCACTTACCCAATTGCTTGCGATCCAGTATGAGAAGAGAATTCAGGAGAAATGAACTGAAGACGGCTTCGCGTGGCTGTCGCTTTGCTTGCTTAACCTCGCTCGATTGGATGATGCCATAGAACAAAGCGTTGTGCTTGTTGTTTTCATCGACTGCAGCTATGGAGTCAGGCAACGAGACCTCCTTAATGGTCATCTCCAGCATGCCATGAAGTGAGTGCATAAGCAGAGCAAATGGAAAATCGGTGCTCTCAGCCAGACAGGGCAATACGAAATATCGTATTGGCTCTGTATGTGGCATTGCAAGGATTTCGGATATGAAATTTCTACAAAATAATTGCGATTGCTCGCCGGCTGGAAGGCGTCTGGCCACCGCTAATGGGCGTAGAAGCAACTGAAGCAGCGCTTCGGCCAGTGGATTGGGTGCATGCAGTGTCTCACCGTCCAGCGGTGGACACTTCTCGTCGAGCAGCTGACGCAATCGTACAAAATAATTGCGTGCAATCAGGAAGGCAAATACACGCTCCAAATACTTATAGAGCATCGTCTCATCCTCCACATACCGCTCCACGGCTGCCACCGTGGCGAATGTCTCCAACATTCGCAGCGGAATGGCCTGAGCGCTCTGTGGCAGCGACAATTGAACCAGGCATGCGTCCAATAGCTTGCATACGCGCAAAAGCCAAACAGAATCATAGGCTGAATGCTGCAGCAGGCGTGCTGGATTCCGTAAAATTTGCTGGCAAATGTCAATCTACGAAAACAAATGAATGAATTATAAAGAGACACCTTACTGTATATATTACAATAGGTTAACTTACCAGGCGCTCGCTGTCTTTGGGTACGCGGCTGCTGTAGAAGAAGCTCAGCCGGCGCAGAAGAAACGAGAGACTCTCATCCTCGATTACACGATCGCGATGGGCAAAGAGATAAGCATCGAAGGCATCACGTTCGGCACGCTTGCGGCGCTGACGATAAATGAATGAACGAGCATAGGATTGTAGCACCACAGCGCCGTTGACCTTCTGGCGCAGTTCGTTGCGTTTCTGCCGCTCGAGCGCTGCTTTGCGTATGGCTGTGTCCCGGTCGCATGTATGTGAGGCGCCACCCAGACTTTGCACCGGACGGCGACGATACTCGCCATCGAAGCCGAACATGACGCGGCAGTTGTGCTGCTGCCTCCGCTGCTTCTGCCTCTACTGCTGCTGCTGCTGCTGCGGGTGGTGACTGTGTCTATTGTTGTTGTATTTTACCCCAGCTGATCCGATCTCTCTCTAATACTCAGCACATAGTTTCTTGTTGTTTTCTTAAAAGCGGTTAAAGGCGACGCTGCAGCAAGCTGTTTTACTTAATTTCGTTTCTGCTGTTAATGTTAAGTAAGCATTTACTACAACGTATTTTTGACAACGTTAAATTTTCTGACTGCGTAAAAAACCAGCTAAAACGAATGATTTGTATATTTTCTCAGTTTGAGAAAAAGCGCTAAAAAATGCCAAAAACAAGGTGCTGTCCAGCTGTTCGACACTTTTAAACACTGTGAATATTCAAAAATGCACAGTGTTGCACAGTGACTAATTAAATTAGCATTGCGTGTGTGAATACTAGTTTTTTATTTTTAAATGCCTTTTATAAATAATAATTATTTGTTGTTTTTAAAATTAATGTAAAAATTAACTTTATTTGAAATGAAATGCATAAACTGCTGCTTTTGATTCTCATTAAATCTTTCAAGCGCATGATATTCTTAGTTCAGTTTAAACATGTTATATGGGAACTATCTAAAAAAATATGATTATTTTATTTGCAAACTAGTTTAATAACAGCCTGTGGTTGTCTCCATTTGTTTACGCAGCTGATGTTTATCTAATAAGATAAGCCGTATATAATGGTCTTTAAGAAAACTATTAGGTTTTTTTTCCTTTAATTAAATGTCATTTTATTATGATGTTTAGGAGACGTACAAGTACAAATACATATAAATAACAAGATAAATGAATGAGACTTTAGTTCCTAAATTGTCTAATTCGAAAGTAGCTTCTGTTTTTTTTTTTTGTTTTCTATTAACATTACTTTAAGCCAATTAGCACTGTGCGACAGCCTTGCCAAGGGAACCAGATCAACACACCGGGAGGAACACGAGCGCGCTCAACTCAGCTGGGGGGTGCTCCATTGGATCCATTCGTGTGTGGATGACGTAGCTGATGACGGTTTTCTATTAGGGCAAGAAGAGCGCGCGGTACATCCATTGTTTGATCATCGACAAGCACAATATCAAAGGTGTTCATATATTTCTCCATATTTGCCTCGACATGATCGAAAAGGAAACCAATTTTCAGTATGTGCGACGAGGAGGGCACACCGTTGGCCATCTGTGCATCTCCTATAGAATCGCCCATGACAATGATGTGATCACGTGTGTGGACCAGCTCGTAATACTCGCTGCCGTTTAATACAGTCTCATTCTTGTTGAATGTATGTATCATCGGTTTCTGGAATCCATCCAACAGTCCGTCACGATACTGTAAAAAGTTTGAGACAACTTTGACATTTGGATGCATAATATCCGCCTGTTGCAGCACCGAGACCACCGAGTTGCCTAGGCCAGCGGAGAAGACGAGCACCGGAATTTGCAAGCGCAACAATTCATCGAAAAGCTCATGCGTTCGGTCACGTAGCGCACTCTTAAATTTGCTGGCCACATGATCGATTTCGGTCTGATCGAAGGGAAATCCGCTGGCCAGCTTCGCCGACTGGGTCCACCATTCAATCATATACTGCACCTTCTCCTCGATCGGCATATGCGGATCTATCTCAATGGGTCGATACTTGTGAAAGAGTTTATCCGTTTCGGCCTTAAAATTTGCAGGCAGGGATTTGCATGCATTGAAAATGCCAAAGCTTGAGAGCACAGGAATATTGTCATCGGTGCGTTGTTTCGTTATCGTAAAATCAAAATCCGAAACGAATTGCATTCGTTCCGATCCTCCATTAATAAACTCATTGATAATCCGTTCCACCACCAACGGATTTCGGATTTTGCAATGGCTTTGATTCAGTGCGGGAATATCTTTAATAGATATATAGCCTAGTTCATGTTGTCCATTTTGTTCCTCCCACGCGTTGTCGCCCATCTTGTTATGCACTTCCAGAAAGACGTCTGCACTGTGTGACTACCGATCGAGAACTGAAATGATATATGTATAAGCAAGTTCGTTTAGAACTAGTTGGTTTTAGCGAATTTACACTTGCATTTGGTTCCGCCTAACATACATACTGACATGATGAGCAATTTCGCTATGTATTTGTACCGTTATCGTTACTAGTGTGACCACATATGTATTATAAATATATTTGTTTTCTATATGGCATAATATACATTTTAATAACTGCATCCGTACATCAGCAAAATAAATGCAATTAACACCTGTCACGGTTATTCCATCCGGTCATCTCTAATAAAGATTCGCATATGCATTTACATAGGTATGTATGTATGTTTGTGTATCTATACAATTGTGTTCTTTGCTTTTGGGCTGACCTTGGCTATTTGTTGCCAATTTTACTTTACACTTTGGCTTTTGGGTCTTTCCTCAACGTACGTTTAGTTTATCAACTGGTGTTTATCGAAGCTTTTCGATTTATGTGCTTTCGATTTGTTAACTGTAACTACCGTAGATTCGTTTATTTACCTTTCGCTTTCTTGTTTTTCCACAATCAAATGAAAGCAGAATGTTATCGCACGCGTCACAAGCACAATTCATGCCGCCGCCGCCGCCGCGAAAGAAACAGCTGATCAGAGTTGGAACAAAATGGAAGTGGGACGTGTGCGTGTATTGGGTATGCTAGGAATCGAATTTTCCTGTTTTGTTTATTTCTGTGTTCTTTCGCACCAGTGTTGCCAACAGCAGCTGTTTTTAGCCTAACATGTGCCACCGAAGAGCCAGAAGAACCTGACACACTGTAATTGAGAAATGGATTTGGCAGCACTTTGTCTCACACTTGCACACAAATTTTAATCCTTTCTTGTGCTATTTCTGTGATATATTTGCAGAAAAAAAATAATACATTCTTAAGTAACTAACTAGAATCCATAAGTATTTTCTACATATTAAATATGTAACTGAGTTATTTTACATTCTATTTTAACTGTTGCGCGGGTGTTTTGTATTCTTCTCTGTGTTTGTTTTTTTTTTTTTTTTTAATTTTCTTCATCTTCTAATCCTCGATTACAATGGGCGTTGTAGACGGATTAGCTGCTGCAAGCGACTTGGCTGGCTTTATGGCATGTTGTTGCTGCGATGTTGCCTTTGGAATTTTGTGGGTTTCAAAGGGAAGGAACTTCCAATCGGCTGGCAGAAACGGTTTGAAGTCCGGATTACGTGTCAAAACACTGGAAATAAGTTAGAATTGGTTGGAGTTAGGCATTGTTGAAAGAGTTGGCAAAGAAACAACAAGCTTACCGATTTAGATAGGCCACGGCAGTCGTTTGGTTTTTGAAACTAAGCACTCCCGTCTCGGGCATTTTGACCATGAATTTCCCATCCATATGCCGGCATCGGATTTGTGGCAAGTCCTTGGCCATAAGAAAACCATCTCGGACTTTGCCAGTAGTCGCCGCCTCCGGTGTTGTTGAAGACTTTATGATGCTCGTTGCTGCAGGAAGTGATTGCCTTGGCTCCACTGTATTGGCCGTTGGCAGCGAGGTTTTCGCCGCAGGAAGGGATTTGCGATCTGTGGGAAGCTTCTCTGGCTGAGATTGCACCTGAAGCACGGGCATATTTACGATAGAAATCGTAGTTCCCTTTTGCTTGCGAACTATCGGTGCTTTGGCGCCGGCGCCTCCTGGTTCTCCTTGTGACTTGCGCTTACTCCCAATACGTATAGGTTCGATGGCAGGAGTTGGCGTCGCATCTTTGGCATTTACCTTGGTTATGGTCACGCCCATGGACCCAGTGCCGATTTTAACATTTCCATTTCCGCCGCATAGAAGCTGCTGCAGTGATTCATTGATTTTTGGAGCTGGCACATCCTTAGTAGCTCCAGCCCCTGAGGAACAACGCTGTACGGAAATCCTACTGATCTTTGCCGGCGGTGGCCGCACTGGTGTCTCACTGCACACTGCACTACTCGTGGTGGCATTGGTGGTGCTGGTTTTTTTGTTACTGCTGCTGCTGCTGCTGCTGTTGGTGGAAGATGTTTGAGTGAGCTGCACCTGCGGCGTAAGGAACTGCGTAGCTGGCGCTGTGCTGCCAATGGCTGGCACATTCGCTATAAAGGGCACAAAGCTGCCAGGCGGAGGTGTCGCGACAGCGGCGTCACCCGCTGTCGCCGATGTTATCTTGAGGCTTCCATTGTTGGGAGTCGTTTGGATTGTGAAATTGATACGCTGTTGATGCTGCTTTTGAGGCTGCTGCAGCGCATCCTGCTTCTCCTCTGCCTGCTCATCATCATCATCAATAATCATACAATCGTCGTCGTCATCCTCATCATTAACGTTATCGGTCTCGGCTCTAAAAACCTCCAGCTCCTGCTGCTCCTCCTTCAGGCCCTCCTTGGCTTCCTTAGCACTTGGCAGTTGCTGCTGATTTTCCGATTTTCCTCCACCCAGATCAATTTCAAAGTGCACCTGATTGTTGATCTGCAGCACCCAAAAGGCCATGGTGCGCTTATCACGCTGCACGGGTATGTTGTGTTCCCTTTGATATACCTCCCGCAACATCATCTTGCCATCCACACTCTGCAGCAGCACCAGCACTGGCGGTTGCATGTCCAGGCGAAGTGGTCCAAAATATATTTTACGTCGCGATGAGGGCGTCACAAAGGCATCGTAGGGTGCGTCCTGGAAGAACTGCAACTTGACAACCTTGTTGCTTTCGTGTGCCACACGCACGACATTATGTATGCGATCCAGAGAGAGCATGTCTCTGAAGGCAGGCACAAAGATGTGTGAGAAATCATCGAAGAGATTCAACACCACCCAGCGATGATCGTATTCATGCAACTCTGGAATCTGCAGCTCACCGACATCGGCCTGAAATACTTTGCGAAATTCGATATTGCTGCGAATATTGAGGCACGTGTCTTTGCTTTGGGCAGCATCGATAGCAGGAACTACTGCAGGAGCAGCATCAGCAACAGCAGCTGTGGATGGAGGAGGTGTGGTATCCAGCGCAGGCATATCATCTAGAGGCACCGCAGTTTCAATTGCTACAGCAGCATCAGCTACAGCAGGAGTCGGAGGTATTGCTGGAGCAAGTAATCCTGCAGTAGGCGGAGATGTAATCGATGCAGGCGTCTCACCCAGTGCCGCCTTCCGATTGACTTCCCTCATTCGTTGTTTGACCATTAGCGTGCACAAGACGTTGATCTTCTTGGTGAGTATCGGATGAGTTTGTGGCGTTGGCTTGGTGCATGAATTACCCTCCATGTAGCGAAGGAAACCCTTCACTAACCAATACTGCTTCCTGCCCTGCATCACCACAGCCAGCCTGCCAGTGTTCTCATTGCGCTTATTCTCCAACAACATGCGCGCCATCAGGGGCAGTGTGCTGGGATCGGGCGCAAAGCGTGTATTGACCACAGCAATGGCACCACATACCGCGGGCATCATGTTGGTTATGGTCGCCGCCAGAAAACTGTGGCTTTTCATTTGCACATCCCAAATGAAGACATATTCCGACTCGAAGGCCGCCAGGAAGTTGGTCCATTTGATGATGCACAAAATCTCCTCGTTTGGCGCCGGGATTATTTTACTCTCACGCTGCAATGCCAAATCGATGTCCTGCATTTTCTTGCTGACATGCGTGTTCATCTTCTGGATAACATCGTTGTAGTTGGCACGGAATGTTTGGCCAAGCGACGAGGATTCGTCAATTGATGCGGCTGCCAAAGATGTTGACGACGACGATGGTGATGTTATGCTGGAGAACCCTGCAGTTTCGCCAAAGTCCATCATAGCAGCGCTCGTGGGATTCAGAGAGAAGCACGATGATATCTTGGGCATTTGTATATCCAACTGCGGCTGTGATGTCTGTGGCGTCGGTTGTGGTTTGTGTTTCTTTTCCTTTGGCTCCTCTGGCGATTGCACAGACTCCACCGGCAGCGTTGGCGTTTGCGGCAACAGCAACTGCCTCTTGCGCTTAGGTGGCTGCTCTTCGACCTTTGGTCCTGGCTCACTCTCATCCGAATCATCACGTACAACAATTACCGAAGGCTCCACTGGATCCGCAACTGTCTGTAACAGCAAACCCTCCATGCGGCGCTGTTGATCCAACTCAGCTCGATAATATCGTATGCCATTAAACACACGTTTCTTTAGTAAATCCTGCTTCTGCTTAGTCTCAGCCCTGGTGGCATCCAGACGCCTACCATTCGCCCGCTTTCGATTCAGCTGCAAATAAGTACCACTGGGTACAGGGACGGCACGACGGCAGTTCGAGCCAGAGGAGCGATAGTAGTTATATATAATATCCAATTCGACGGCTCGGTTGGGTATGATGTTGCTTGGCGGTGCTGAGATTGATGGAGGGGGCAGCGGCTTTGGTGCAAGTTTAAGCAGCTTCGGTTTGGGTTGTTCCCTGACAACGGGAAGCATTGGTGCCATTGAATTCAATATCTTCATTTGCTGTGGCGGTGGTTGTTTCTCTTTGCGTCGCTTCTTCGATTGCTGCGACTGCTGTTGCTGCTGCTGCACAGTTGGCTCTTCCTGTGCCCGCTCAAAGCTGTAGTGCGCCCTGGTTGCCAGCTCGGGTACATAATGCGGAATTATCGTCTCCGACTGCTCCTTCTCGATGATAATCGGTTTTCCATCGACCGCCAGACCACCACAGAAGCACTTGTATAGCTGATGGGTCATACAGAAAGTGGCCAAATTGGCTACATCGGGCAGGCGGCGTAGCGACACCGAGCAATGCTTGAGTTGCACGAAGTCCGTGTCCCTGACACAACGAGGTTCACTTTGCACCAAGCTGCTGCGTGTATTCTTCACGCTCACCTCACGCTTTGGCGGCACCTTACTCGAACGTGTCGTTGGCTGACCCTCTTCATCCTCAATGGAATCGTCAAAGTCCTCATAGCGTTTTGGTGCCTTTGTGCAGCGACGTTTCTTATCGCACTGCGTCTCATTGATAAGCAGCGTCTCGTTGTCGGTTAACACCAGTGTGGACGTGAAGTCCTTCTCCATTTTAGCCAAGCGAGCTGTTGCTTGCCGCCTCAAGTTGAACGCATCCTCGTTGGACAAGCCACGACCCTGTGATGAAAATAGAAAGGGAAAGTAAGGTTCTGCACAATATCACATACTCCAACTACTTACGTCTGTTTCCACGCGCATTATGCGCGTCAGCTCGGCACCCGTACAGTGGCATTCCAGCACACAATCCGCTTGACCGCAGTGCTCGCGCGCTGGCAGTTCCCCGGTCAGACTCTCGCAGAGGCAGCCCAGCTGACAGTGTTCCTTGACGCAGGGTTTGTTAGCTGCAATTAATAGAAGGAATAGGTAAGGATTGCACTTGCTTGCATCTGCACCTGTATACGTTACCATCCTTGGCAATGGCAGCAGCATCGATGATCGTTGCATTGAGACGCCGCAGCTCTTTGGCCAAACGCATTTGCTTGTTGGGACGTTTTTGCTGCTGTTGCAATTGTTGTTGCTTGGCTTTGGCTTTCTCCGCCTTGCTGGCAGCACTCTCCTCATTCGCATGATTCACATCTGTCGTGCAAGAGGCATTTGCCGCATCGGGATCTTGGCTGATGAAAGAGTTCTCGCTGCAGCTAATGGCCACTGTATTTATCATGTCGTTAATCATATCAGCGCAGGCCAAGGTGACTGGATCCGGTGTTTCGGGTAGTGCCTTGCGGAACTCGAATTCTTCTAGCTTCTCAGGTGGCGATGCGGTACTAAAGCTTTCATCCAGTGGCTCGGAGCGATCGACAACACGCCGCACCAGTATATGATTGCGATCATTTAGATAGGGTATCACAAAGGTGAAGCTTTTGCGTCTGCCTCCCAGTGTCTGTGCGGCTTGTTGCTCGGCATCGCGCATATTGTTAGGTGACTCCCGTAGCGTGGACACACTAAACTCAGCCCACTCACGGGTTATGTCATGATGCGGCAGTATGTGTTGCAGATAACGCTTCGCAATCTCATCAAGCGGTCGTCCCAGCTGTGGCTTCACATCCAACTGTACGGTGGGCATGCTTACAACTGCCATGCTACCGCCGGCCAGCAGCAAGGCGGCGGTATCATCGTCCAATGGCTTCTGGAAGGGTTTCTGCGACAATGGACAGGGTCGAAAGATGGCGGGCAGTGGATATTGATTGAGTTTCTGTAGCTTGCTGTTGACCTTAACCAGGCGTGTTGGTTGCACCTTCAATTCACGTTGCAGCACAGCGTCTGGACACTGATTGTCACACCGCAGCTTGGCCAGTTCCATAGGTGTCAACTGATTGTAGTGCGGTTGCTTTTCGCGCTGTGCGTTATTACCCTGACTTCCGGGTAGACGTACCATTTCACCATCGATACGCATAACCTGGTAGTAATACTTGTCGTGCTCCGTAGCCACATAGCTCGCGGCTTGCCAGCCCTGGCGAGTGAATGGCATCTGGGTGCCAGCTGATTGTAGATGCTGCATGGCTGCGATCTTCACCTTGCGTTGTCGCTGTTTGCGCTGCAGTTCCCGATACACGTTTGCCTCGTTGTTTATGATTGCCATCTTCTGGTTCTTGGAACGTTGCAGATAATGCCGCCGATCGGCAACGGTGCGCAGACGTTGCAAACTATCTGGCACCGCTGGCATATCCATGTGCGGCGGCATACTGTGTGCTGTAACGCGTCCATCTTGGTACATGGGCTCCAGCAATCGCTCACGATCCTCGCGTAGATTGTTCTTCTTCATATAGGCCTCCAGTGAGTCACTATAGAATGCCGCATTACCCTCCAAAGTTTTGCAGCTTTGCGGCACCAGCGGTGTCTGCAACATACCTGGCTGATGGGCACTGTCATCGAAGCCAACGAAATCCTCGCTCGTATCATCATGGAAACTGTATTCGCTGTTAGTTGAGTCCACCGCCGCCGCCGCCGCCACCGCTGTCGTCGTGTTCGTGTTATGTTCATTACCTATCACATTGTAGTCGCTATTGGGTAGATCACTTGTGGGCTTTGAAAAGTTGGACTCTTTGGCAAAGTTCTTGACCCGCACTTTGTTCATTAGCATGTCTAGAAATTTACTGCCGCCTGCAGACTTCTCTGGAGACTTTTCAATGGATTTTTCCATGGGTACAATAACAGCAACCTTTGGCGGTTCCACCTCCACAGACTTTGGATCCTGCAAACTGGTCATTTCGATAGATGGTTCCAGAAGAGATGTCTCTTTAGTATCTGGCAAAACATTTTCTTCTTTTTTCTCCTCGTTGGCCCTTGGTTCCAGTGGAGGTGCCGCTTTGATTTCTGACAGAATATTCTCATCTTTTTTGTGATCTGTCGTTATGCCTTCCTTGTCCTCCTTCGTTTTCTCTCCACCATCTTTCATACACAACTCTGCAGTCTTGTTGACATTCTCCTCGATTAGCGAAAGGCCACGTTTGCCGCTCTTTAGCAGCTCCAGCTGCTGCTTCATCTGCTTGGATAACTCTTCGCCATACAGCTCCGTCTCCTCGAACTCTTTGATATATCCATTCTTCTTGTAGTAACGCACACAGCATGCGGACCATTGCTTGACATTCGCCTTGCGGCGCTTTATCATGCGTTTTAGGCGGGGGTCAAAGAGCAAGAGGCGTGCTCGTTTTTTTATTACAACATGATTGTGCTTCCGCCATGCATAATTTCGCAGGACGCATCGTGGCGTTAGAGCGTAAAGAATAAATCGCTTTGAATTTTCCCAGTTACTCTTCAGGAACTCACTGGAGACAGGATATTTACGTTTATAATAACGGTACTTTCTCAGTTGTTTGCCTTTTAATATAATTGGCGGCAGTTCCCGTATCATTCTGTAAATGATGCAAATAAAAATATAAATCAATTATTTATTTATTTATTACATATTATATATTATTATCGTAAACAAAAAAGAAAGAAGAATGAACCTCGCAAAGTGATACCCATTTATCCGCAAAGTTTTTACGGCGAATGGGTAGCACTTTTTCACTAGATACATACACAAATATGTTACCCGTAAATATATCTTATGAAAATAGAACAGAAAAAAACTATTAATTCCAAATAACAATTAACAAGCTCAATGTCATAATGAACAATAGTTGAAAATAGTTCTGCCCTATAATAAGTACCCAACTTAAAGGACATTTTCATTTGTTATCGATACATAGTAATCGAAATTCGGTTTCGACTACTCTAAAACTAGCACACAGAATGCTTGTTAAATTAATTACGTACTTTTAAAACGGCAAAAACAGCAGCTCCAGCAAATTTGCTTGATTTCTTTATTATTGCTCTTTGCCAAGCGCCTGCGAACAGCCCACGCACACACACACACAATCACGACAAGAAAGAGAGAAATACACAAACTACACAACACAGCGGCAACTACTAATACATTTTTACACACTGCTTAAATTCAACTCTTCTGTTCAATTAACTATTGCCAACATTTGAGAATTAATGAAGACACTGCGCATGTGTGCGCTTATTAGTCGCAAAACATTTTAAATAATTTAAATTTTGGATTTTGTTTAGAAAAGAATGCGTGCGAATTAATTGCGATCGCAAACAGCTCTGTTCGGGCCCTGTGACGAACGCCTAAATGTGTGTGTATGTTTACATGTGTACATGCGGGTTTGTTTGTGTGTGTTGAGTTGGGTTGCCCATTCTCAAGCGTTTCATCGGGGACTGCATGGCATTGGAACGAAAGCAGTTGCTACGCTTATGTCACATACATACATAAATATGTATTACTTATGCAATGTATGCATATATGTATACATTTGCATTTACCTGTGTGCGTGCGCACGTGTTTTTCGATAAACGATTAGCATTAATGACCAAAATTATTTGGGTGAGGGTTTAATAAAATTGCAGCTGTCAGGATACTTGACATTTTTTTTGTGACTTACTGTGCATGTTCGAACATGTTAGCTAGGATCTTTACATACATATTTAATTCTTCAATTTGAACTCCAGATATGCGTTTAATTAATTGTAAAACTTATTTAAGAAAACGTAATGAGCTTCACAATTAGTCTTTAACATTTGATTATTTTTCTTTTCTTTTTTTGTTATATTTTCACTTAAACGTCATGTGACGATAAATCGATAACCTCAAACAGAATCCAACATGGCGGCGAGAGATACATACACACGTTGTCGCCGCCGATCGCATGCGTCAGCATGTATTGCATCGCAATAAATCCCCTCCCACATAATAATCAAGAATCTACACAAAAGTACCGTACGAAAATTTCATTACGGCTAAATGTCCTGTGCACAAGTTCACAATAGAAAAATGCTTTACTGCACCTACCTGGACTCACTCGAGCACTCAGAATACAGCCTCCTTGCCTGTTGCAGGAAAAACCACACAAATTCTCGATAATATAACCTTCTTTTAGTTTAAAGAGCAAATTACTTGTGGCACTCGCTGCTGACGTTGCGTCGTAAAAGCTAGCACACAACGAGTACACACAAAATTTGACACACATACATTCGTGCTTGTATATCGGTGACTGCTTGATTAATTTCAATATGGTGACCGATAACAGCGCGCCAAGGTAGATAAACGGAATGAAACACAGGGTTGTAGCTATCGACAAAAACTGTAGCCTGGTGATATTCAACGCTGCAGCTCAAGTTGAGCTTTCTATAAGGAGAAAGATTTAAAATACGTTGTTTTTAAGTTCATAACTAAGCATATACATAGAGAAATAAGCATTATTTTCTGCTTTTAGAGTTTTATGAGCTGTCCTTCTACGTCAAAAATTATGGAGCTATGTGTACATTTAATTGAAAAATTTTCGTAATATTGTTAAGGATTTCTTAAGAGAATAGTCACGCATGGTTTTCCGTAATAACATTTTGCCACGTATTAACTATTCACATATGTATATCTTTTAACGGCGAAAGCCGTTGACAGCGACAACCCTGACTGCTGTTTCCCACCAAAAATGCCATAAGCAACCACGCGATGTCGCGACTCTACGTTTTGAGGTTATGCATGCCACCTTCCCCCACATTGAAACACATGTTTTCTGTAGCTTTATTTATTGTTCGTGTATCGAAAAATATAAAAACAAACATAAAAGCGCCAAAATCAGAGCTAAGCGTCACTTCAAGCTGTACTGTACCTGAAACAATAGAATAATGACTTTTGTTAACATTTGACAACATTATCATTTTAAGCAATTACTAATTACGTTTGACAATTACAATATTCAGTAGGACCTATTTTTGAGGATTGTGTTGTTGCGGATTTTGTGATCATTACACAATTCAGCTTTCCTTTCTCATCATTTTAAAGCAATTTATAACAATATCAGTACAACATAATGTGTACGTGTTATATCACAGTCTTATCATTATTTGTACACGTTTTACACACCTTTTTTAATAGGAACTATTGACCAGGCCATAGTATAGATTCTGAAATAAAAAACAAAAAATGCTATATATAATATATATTTTACTGTTTAATAAATTTACAAAATGTTTTCTTTTTTTCAGCAGGACCTATTTGGATTGTGTTGTTGCGGATTTTGTGATCATTACACAATTCAGATTTCCTTTCTCATCATTTGCGACTTAATAAAGTACTCATATTTCTTTTCATTTATTTACCTTAATGTTTTGTGGAATTTTCGTCACAACTGGAGGTAAGAAAAATCCAACTGGAAATTAAAAAAGGAAAATATTAGTTTGAGTTTATAAAAATAGTAATTCTTAGACTAAATATTGCATATCAGTAAGACCAATCACGCATTCAACATGAGAAGTTTCTCTTTAATGTTCAGATAGGGGCGAAAGCTTATAGCTCATCATATAGAAAACTATATTGGTTCAGAAATAATGCTTACCTATCAATCAAGGATGTGGGCAAAACTGCGCTATGAATAGCAATCCAACCATTCAAGAAACTGTAAATAAATAAATGAAGCATGATAAGTTTTATGCAAATAAAATGATAAATGATTTATTTATTGATGCATTTTTCAGTAAGACCAATCACGCATTCAACATGAGAAGTTTCTCTTTAAAGTTCAGATAGGGGCGAAAGCTTAAAGCTCATCATATGAAAACTAATAAGATTTGCTTCTATTATATTTTACCTACCTTTTAATGTATGCTGTCAGTTTAAAATGTATGAAGCCATCTATCTGAAAAAAAAGAGCATCCAATTAGTCAAGTGTAATAAATCTTATGATTTATATTGTAGCAAGTTTTATGTCAGTAAGACCAATCTCGCATTCAACATGAGAAGTTTCACTTAGTTTTCAGCTAGGGGCGAAAGTTATTTCTCATCACAAAAGCATAAGCATAATAAGGATGAAATAAGTACGTACCAATTATTGGGAAAACAAGCCAAGCAGCATCCAAGTCTTACTAAACCATCAGGCAGAAGCTGTAAGAATAAAAAGTTATATTAAAAACATACCAAAATAATAGAAAATCTCATTGAAATCAAAAGAGTTATCAGTAAGACCAATCACGCGTTCAACATGAGAAGTTTCTCTTAGTTTTCAGATAGGGGCGAAAGCTTAAAGCTCATCACAATAAAAATACAACTAAATAGAAAAGATAAATTTTAATACTTACTTTTTGGTTTTGCAAATGGACACACTCCTCTGTGAAACTGAAAACTGTAATAGAAAAAAATGTTATTACCACATGTTTTTTAATCTTTTCAATTTGTAAACAATTTTAAAATATTTTAGTTTTGCTGTCGGTTCAGTAAGACCAATCTCGCATTCAACAGGAGAAGTTTCACTTAATTTTTCAGATAGGGGCGAAAGTTAATTCTCATCAACTGACAGCAAAACATTTTAAAACTGTTAATAATAAGAATAGTTAGGTATTCAACTCACCTTAGAAATGATAGGCTGGAGACGGTAGAATTTAGTTGTGAAATCTAAATGGTACAAACAAATTTTTACAATAAAAATTATACAATTTATTGCATTGCGAATGTCACTTATAAATGCAGTAAAATTTGCATTTGTACAGCTCAATCTTAAACTTAACAACTAAGAAAATGCGCTCAAAATATTGGAGGAGCCTAAAGCCTAACATTCTAATCCTATTCCTGAGCCTCTTCTCTTTCCCTATCTTTGTCCTTCTTCTTCTTCTTTTTCTTTTCCTTCTCAACAGGAACTTCATCAGCAACAGCCGATTCCTCCTCAGCTGGGGCCTCTTCATCGCCCTTATGCTTCTTCTTCTTTTTCTTCTTATCTGACTTTGCAGGAGTTTCAGCCTCAGCTTGCTCCTCTACGCTGGAGGTGCTCAGCTTGCGCTGTAAACAAAGACAATATATGATGGATATTATAGTATTATATCATATCAGATTTAGTTTGTTTCTTTTCACTTACCTTGCTGACATCGCCGCTGGCGCCATTTGTAGATTTCTCTGGCGTTTGTGGCGCCACAGCCGCAGCTGGCTTCTTGGCATTGTAGTCCACAAAACCAGTTAACCACTCTTTGGGCGTATTCTCATTGGGCCTGCCAAATTTGTCCAACTTGCCGGCAGCGATAAGTGCTTTCTTGGCAGATGCCTTTGGACCCAAGCCCCACTTGCGTGGGTAAGTGTCACGCTCCATAATGACACGCTTGATTTTGGCCACAACGCCGTGATCGCACGATGACATGGTTGCTGTTGTCATCTGTGCGATGGCAAGGCAAATAGCCTCGCCCTTTGTTGTGCAAATGACAATCTCCTGACCGATTTCGATGCCATCTTCGTAGCGTAGCACACCTGGCAACATAATTTTAGCACCATAGCACACAGCATTTACCTGTAAACGAAAATAAATCGTAATGTTAGTCTTAAAATATCCAAAAGGAAAATATGGTTTATTTTTTTAATTTGCAGGAATTGTGGTCTGAGAATTACTTTGTCAGATACGCAAAAGGCGCAACTCCAACATACACACATCAGCAGCTTTACTGTTCCCAGTCATAGTCACAGATGTCGCTGGTTAAAATACGATCATCTGCCGGCTTAATATCGTGGGGTAAGTATATCTATATGGAAGTTCTTTGAATTTGTTTACATTCAGTTGAAGGAACTGTAGTCTGAGAATTACTTTGTTGGATACGTAAGTCGCAATTCCAACATACACACATCAGCAGCTTCACTGTTCCCAGTCATAGTCACAGACGTCGCTGGCTAAACTACGATCGTCTGCCGGCTTAATATCATGGGGTATCTATCTATATTTTGGTTACTTACCGAACTGTCCTTCATAATGATGCGCTTGTGGTTGATCAGCAGACCTTCCAACGGCTTGATGACACGTCTAAGCATAGACTCGTCCTTGTGATTCTCATACAGCCACATGGCATCGAGTACATCATGCATTGTTACCATGCCGTCCCGCTCGGATTGAATGCCGGAGCGAACACGACGCAACTCTAACATTTGGCCACCAACACCCAGGACTAGACCCAGATGGACGCACATGGTACGAATGTAGGAACCGGCCTCACAGCTAACCCAAAAAACACCTGAGCACGTGAGTATCAAGAAAGAGAGAAGGCCGTGTTACAAATAAAACTGTGCATTTGCGATGGCAAATACTAAAATTTTGCTGGGTTCATTGTTTTGATAGTATGGTATTCCAGCACATCTCTGCCTTATGCCAGAGAGCGATGCACTGGCTCCAAGTGGTAGACAAACTTACCCATGTTGCGTGTCTCATCGTAGTCCAAAAGTTTACTGTCATAGACTGTACGCACACGAAGCTGACGTTTCACGGCCGAAATCAGAGGGGGACGCTGAAACAGGGCACCACGTAGTTTTTCCAATCCCTGGCGCACTTTTGCCACCGATTCGACGGCTCCGTGCAGCTTAAAAATAGCCACATACTCTTTACCGGCACTTTGTTGTGATTTGACAAGACGGGTGGCACGGTCAATGCAGACAATCAAGCAGCCTGTGTTGGAAAACGAAAAATTGTTGTACACGTGAGTTAGTACAGTTTGAGGTTAGATCGAATTCGCGCGTTAGTGATGAACATTTTATACTTAAAATACGCTATCATATGTCACACAATGTCTCATCACTATTCCACCCACACACTTTTAAGATATAAAATTAAAAAACACATGGTATTTTAGTCAACATACCTGTGACCTTAGGATCCAATGTACCAGAGTGGCCAGTTTTCTCGACCTTCAATATCTTTTTAATCCATGCTACAACCTCGTGCGAACTGGGGTTTGAGGGCTTATCGAGATTGATAAAACCAGTTTTAATGTATTCTTTGATGTCGCGGTTCAACGGCGAGGAACCATGTGCCAGCGGTGTGTAGTGGTTGGAGCGAATATTCAGTTTGTCAAAGTTTTTAAGTAGCAGTGGCCACTGGGATGTCTCCAGCTCAGCAATTTTTGACGATGGTTTTATCTGAAATTGGTTCTCCTTTTGCAGAGTGCCAAGATCATCCCCATCGACGGGCTCCTCCTTGATCTTCTTCTTTTTCTTCCGCGAATCTGTAATGATTTCATTAATTCATTGTATTTGCGGCAAGCTGATTATATTATGCGTATTTTTACTTACCAACATCAGCCATTTTTATTTATTTTAATTTAACACAAGGCACGCGAAGCTGAAAAGACGTTCGCTCTCGGCGCCAGGTTAAGGAAAATGGCAGAGTAAAACACGTGTTGCAACAAGCAAGAGTTGCGTGTTATGCTATCGATGACATATCGATAGTTTGGTATTCATCTTTTAATTTAATACACGATAATACCATTAGTATATTTATGAAAGCATGCGGTAATTTATTTATCGTGCGACACAGTCATACTACTTTTAAAAACAAATGGAGCAATTGGATTCATGTGCCCATGGAGAAGCTGAAGCCACATCTGAGGGTAGTAAGAATGCCCAGGTGCTTAAACCATCGCGCAATACGGCGATCAAAATGCCTGAAATGTGACAAGGTGTATATATTTCCCGCAGACCGGGATGATTGCTTGGCACATCTCTATCTCGAGCATCGCCTGGTCATAGCCGATGTGGAGGACATTGCCTTGCTGGAGGATTACCTACAGTACTGGGAGAAGGAGTTTCAAGGCAAACTATAATCCTCTAGAAATGTATCTATTATTAACCTATAGTGTATTCACAGACAACGAATTCGAGCAATACTGCACCACAATGTTTCTGGACCAGTTGCCCGATGGTAGCTACGCCAAAAACGAGAAATACTACCTGCTCTGTGATATTTTACCGCAGGATTTCGAACTACGCAAACGTCTGCAGGAGCAACGATTGAGTGCTGCTCTGGAACGGCATCAGTTCGAGTTAACGGACCGAAATTTCAGCAAAGAATGTCTCTTTTGTCGCACCATAATCAAAGGCCTTCGGGCCGAATACTTGGATCACCTGTTCGACAAGCACTTTCTTCTGGTGGGCAAGCCTGAGAAGTTGGTGTATGTGGATGAGCTGCTGGACCAGCTGGAGGAGAATCTGAATAAACTGCTTTGTCTCTATTGCGAAAAAGTGTTCAAGGTAAGTTGAATCAAATCTCAAATTGGTTTCAATATAAATATATATACATGTTCTAGGATCGACCCACGCTCAAGGAGCATATGCGCAAGAAGGGACACAAGCGTATCAATCCAAATCGCCGCGAGTACGATAAGTTCTTCTTGATCAATTATAATCGCACCACACCGCCGCCGACGCAACGAAAGCAACAACAGAATCGACCGAGACGAAAAACTCTGGAAGAGCACAGCGGAAGTGTAGACTTTGATAAACATTTTGCTCGTCAGGATTCGGATGGGGAACATGATTCCGATTGGTCGGATTGGGCGGGTGAAGGTGAGACCACCGTCATCAAGTGCCTCTACTGCGCCCAAGAAGAGGTTCAGTTTTCCACACTGAAAAAGCATATGCTGGAGACTCATCGCTTCGACTTCGACTCTGCGACCAGTTCCCTGAATTTCTATCAAAAGATCAAGGTTGTCAACTTTGTGCGACGACAGTTGTGCCTGTTGCGTTGCGTCAGCTGTGACTTGCAGTTCGATGATTTGAATTTGCTGAGCGAGCATATGGAACAAGAATCACACTGCGGCATTGGTGAGCGTGCCAAATGGGATAAGCCGGAGTTCTTCTTCCCTTATATAGAGAACGATGGGCTGCTGTGCGTGTTGGACGACAGTGCTGGTGACGATTTAGATGCGGATGTGGTGCGCATCATATCAGAAGACAATTTAGCACAGATAAATAAGGATGCTGAGCGCTTGTCCCTGGAGAATTTCAAATTGTAAATGTTCGTGTAAATATTTTAAAACATAAAACAGAGGCGATTATAATATTTTAAGTTATCGATTACATTTCCGATGATTATATACTAACAATAAGCAAGTATTTTTATTATCAGGGCTGCACTTTAGTGTTGCATAACGCCACAGGAACTTTTCTTTTGTTGGTATTTTAGTGTGTTTTTGTTTTGTAGCTGCACTGACATCATTCCGCTTTCTACAGAGAAAATTTATAAATTACTATGGAAGCACTTGACATATTGGAGAAGAGAATAGATGCACTGTCGCGTGTACTCGGCCCCTTGCCCGATGATCAAGCAGAACAACCCGAAGGCGCCGGCTCGATTCACACAACGAATGTTGTCGATTCGCTGTGCTCAGCCAACGCCTTGTTCAGCGAAGCCACAACGGGACGCACACAGCTGCAGCAGTGTGTGGAGCGGGCCGGGGAGCTGGAGAAATATCTGGATCCCAATTTTCTAGAGGAACAGCAGCAGGTACGATCCAAAGAGGTCTATCTGAATGCCGTTGCACCAGAGTTATACGCACAGAGTGAACAACTGGAGCGTATTAAACAATTGGAACCCGCTTTGGGTGCAGAATACTTTCGCAGCATACCCAATGAGTGCCTGGATAAGCTGAAGCAGATAACCGAGAACAATGGAGAATATGCACAACAAAGTGAACTTATCGAGGAGAGTCTAATCTTGGCCATGAAGCGATATGGTGAGATTCAAGCCGGTCTCCTCAGCTCCCTGGACTCGATGAGTGAGCGACTCTATCAAGTAGAGCAGCGCCTGGAACACAAAAAGATCTCTGACTTGACCAAGGATGTGCCACCGCAGGACTAAACATTGATATTGCTGAATTCAAGTATTCAAACCCCTTAGACATTGTTCCACTAATCGCCTGTAAGATTTCTTTTTAATACGCTAGCACAATACATGAATCTATCTACTAAATTAAAACTGGTAGCTATGTCTATGGCTTAAACATACATATGTAACTAGGCTTAAGCTGGCAATTTAGGATTAGTCTAAAACGTTCAAAATCGCAGCTCGTTTCGCTGGATCCGATCGTAGATGTCCTGTGTGAGTGGCGCATAACTGCCATCTGGCTGGGCATAGTACAACTCATCCTCAACGATGGCGGGGTCGTAGCCCTGTTGCTGCAGCTCCACCTTGCGCAGCTTGAAGGTGCCGGTTAGATCAATACGGCGCAGGAATCGCAGGAAAATGGGACGTGCATAGTTGGGCAGCGATTGGGAGAGTTTCGCACCCAGACTTGATACGTTAACCTCACGTGTTGGATCATAGATTGCAGCCATGCCGGCACGTCCTTCAGTCTGTGGAATGTTGACGCCGTACACAATGGTGTCCTTGTAGTCAACCAAATTGCTAAGCTGTGCCTCCACCTCACTGGTTGATACATTCTCGCCCTTCCAGCGGAAGGTATCGCCTGTGCGATCTTTGAAATATAAATAACCACGCTCATCGGCTACCAACAGATCCCCCGATATGAATGCCATGTCGCCTTTGCCGAAGATATCATGTACCACTTTCTTGGACGACGCCTTGGTGTCCACATAGCCGAGGAACTCACGGCAGGGATTACCCTTGACTATCTTCCCAATAAATACACCCGGTTCGTGTGGTTCGCATAGCTCGCAGAGACCACGTTCGTTGCGCAGTGGTTCACCGGTATGGGGATCGGCGCGTATTATAGAAATCGGATATACTTGAGGCAATATGCGTGAGACAAAGCCAATCGCTCCCACTGTGCTGTCATTGTTCATGATGTTCGCGTTACCCTCGGTGGCGCCATAGAATTCACCCACTTTGGCAATGTTGAAGCGCTCGACGAACTGCGTCCAAATCTGTGGACGCAATCCGTTGCCGAAAACCATGCGCACCTGGTGCTGTTTATCGTGCACCGCCGGCGGTGTGGCCAGTATGTAACGTGCCATCTCACCAATATATTGACCAATCTGCAAAAGAGTTCGTGCATGAGATTCATTCCAGTCGGAGTAAGTCAATCCCCCTAGCTTACCGTGCACTTGAAGCGGGCACAGTCCGCAAAGTAGCCTGAGGCACTGAATTTCTTGCGTATGACCACAGTGGAGCCGAAGAGCAGAGCCTGCCCCATGCTCATAACTCCGCCCGCGGTGTGGTAAAGCGGCAGCGGCGTATAGAACACATCATTGTCCCGGAACCCGAGGGCATAGTGTATGCCAGCGGCAATGAAGAAGTACCTAGGGCAAGAGAAAAGAGATCATCAAGTACCGGGAGAGATTTATCATGAAGGATTAGTACAGGAATCGTTGTCTTACCGTGCATGTGTGATGACAGCGGCCTTTGGAAGTCCCGTCGTACCGGATGTGTAGATGTAGACCAACTTATCCTGGTGATCTGCGCGACTTGCACCGGCAGCTACCTTATCCTTGGGCGCCGTCTCGAGCAACGCGTTCAACTGCTGTGCAAGTCCTTGGCTAAGCCCTTCGCCGGGTTCGTCCGTCTGTGATCCATCATTGAACTGATAGAGTGCTACATGGGCCGGTAGATCCTTGGCTATATCCATTACAGCCGATCTGTATACCAGACCATAGATGAGCGCTGTGCACTGACCCACCTTGATGCTGTGCTGGAGCGAGGCACCACGCAAATTTGTATTGATTAGCGGCGTTATGACACCGATCTTCGAGAGCCCCAGCCACGTGGCCACAAACTCAGCGCGATTCTCGAGCAGCAGCCCCACCACATCGCCCTTCTTGTAGCCATGACTGTGGAATACATTGGCCACACGATTGGCATGCTCATTCAGCTGGCGGAAGGTCCACTCCTGCGTTTCGCTCACGATTGCCAGTTTGTCCGGATGCTTTGCCACATTCGCCTCGAAGATGTCGCCCACATTGAGGTTCTTACGCTCCTGTCGCTTCACAAACAGCAGCACACGTATATAGGAAATGAGGGCCCTGAAATTGGGATTAGGATTAGGACAATACACAGAGCAGTCACGGTAGTTACTCACAGTGTGTCACGTGGTCCGGTCACGGCGGCTATGTAGAACCAACGCCAGCCTGGTTTCACCAGCAGCAGCAGCGCTAAACTGCCGTACAACGCCGCCAGACCGTACCATGCTCCTTGCCAGTACCAGAGCGACGCGGTGCCAGCCATAAGAACTGGTGCCATCAGTGCCAGCAATAACCAGCGCCATTTACTACTTCCTCTCCGCGTAGTTCCTCTCTCCACGTCACTCGGCGTACTCTGGAAATGCATTAGGCGCGCTTAGAAATCCATTGTTCTTATAAATCCCCATTAAGACCAAGATAAAAGATAGTTACAGCATGTATGCATGATAAATATTGTTTACATAGGATCTATAGTTGCTATTATACTATTTCTTTTACACCACACAGAAAAAAAGGTTCTAGCTTTTAATCTATAATTATAATTCGATTTTTGTTGATTTAAGGAGCCGAAAAGGGGCGTGGCCATGCGCTAAAACTAAAACCGCAAAACATATAAGTATGCTCACAAAATTTGATGACCCTAGCTCGTATAGTTTCTGAGATCTAGGCGTTCAAACAGACAAAGATGGCTAATAAGAAATATATATAGATTTTGCAATTGCAGCTGCCTCCCTCTGCCTTTCAGACACATTTAGAAACAGTAAATATTATAGTATATATAGTATCTTTAGGTCACTGGGTCTAACCCTTACTCACAGCGATTGAGAGAAAAACTTGTTTCTGTAGATAATAATCAAATCTAAAGGTCAGCAAAGTGCACTGATGATTCGTGCTACGACTAATCAAAACAGAAACTATTAAGAACTAGTTGTTAAAAGTTTTATATTCTAGTCGGCAGGCACAACACGCTTGGAACAAGTCATTGGCACTGGCTTATAGTATCTATAAGGTCTGTGCTTAATGCAGCTTGTTGCTATATAAATCGGTGATCTTTAGCCCCAATTAGCCAGAAGATAAACAAGTTTTATAGAGTGCTCAAGTTCGCAAAATGTCGTTGACCCAAATTAAGCAGAAGGCAGGGAGAGTAAGTTGGATTTATTACAAAAAAAAAAAAAAAAAAAAAAAAAAAGATGATGTTAATACGCTGTAATCTTCCTGGTCTCACTTAATTAGCGCTGCCATGCTATAATATATTATATAAGAGAGCTATATACATTTTACATGTAAGTTCTAATTATCAAATTTGTGTCCGATGCGCTGCGATATCTCCTTGAAGTGCAGGAATGCCTTGCGCTCAGCATCGGCAGCTAACTTGTTGGATAGTCGGATGAGCACACAAATCGTCAGGGCCGATGTCAGGCCCAGCATATAGAACACTATCTGATGGAGGTGCAGAGGGTGTGCTATATGAGTGGGGTGTACTATTGCCTCCTCTTACCAGCTAATCATACCTTGTGCCAGATTGTCAATGGATGATAATTCGGCTCGTTGCCCCCCGCCTCGACCAAGGGGTCGTTGTTGGTGGCTTTCATCATATTTCTTCACAAATATTTATATAACTCCTATGACTTCTATCAGTTTTGATTGGATAACACTGCCAATACAACATGTAAGGCCCTGGCTACTTTGATGCCACCAGGAAGTAATCCTCACTTAGAGAATTCATTGTCTTTCCAAACACGTCAAACATAGACAAATATTTAAAGAGTTCTATAAAGCTACGAGCTTAATGCGACTTCTAATTGTTAAGTTAATAATAAAAAAAAGAGTGTAATAAAAACAACAGTCGAGCGTGTTCGACTCTTATATACCCGCTATTTCTTAAATAACTTCTTCTAGGTTCTCTATTCTATCCTTATCAAATTTTCAGATATCATTTAGATAGTTTTAAATATTATATATAATGTTTTCAGCTATTAAATTTAGTTTAGTTTAGTTTATTCGACTCTTATATACCCGCTATTTCTTAAATTACTTCTATGTTCTCTATTCTATCCTTATCAAATTTTCAGATATCATTTAGGTATTTATAACTATTAAATATAATGTCTCAGCTCTTAAATTTAGTTTACAATTCGGTTAATACTGCCTTTTTCATTTGCACAAGCTAAGAAGACCCTTCTAAACTGAAGGTAGTGAGTTTAATTAAATTAGCAAGAAACTGGGAAAATAAACTAGCCAGTCTAACGACTTTTTGGCATTTAGAAGCATGTCTGCGGTTTTTGAGAATTCTTAAATAGCAAAAACACAAAGATTCTTCCGCATAAAGCATTTTAATTCCCCCAGTCTCAAGTCTCAAGATTATTTGATTTGCAAGTCTCCAACGAGTACTTCTAAAAATTTCAACCATTATTGAAAAGCTTCGCTCTGTCAACTTGTTTATTGTTGACCTACACCATGGACTTGACTTTCAAACTCATTCGACCATATCCACAGTATGATTTCCAGAAAAACAAAAAAAAAAAAAAAAAACAACTTCACATCTGATGGATTGTTAAATATGCGTGTATTCTAGGGTCCAAAAAAGGTAAAATAAATCAAAACAATGGGAAACCAAAAACCAAAACAAGTCTGCGAGGGTTGCACTGAGAATTATAATACTTTATTATAATATATATTATAGGTATATATCAAATTATATAGGACTACTCTCTAAATTCAATTAAAATATTATAACTTTATGCAGTTACTCTTAACTTTGATGTTCTTATATAGCTCCTATATATGTATATCTCTAAAACGTTGCTTTATTGCAGCACCTTTTGAAGATCTACAACTTTTTGGAATCACCTCTTTGCTGCTGGAGCTGCGAAGCATCCAAAAAAGCAAACTGGTTTTGTAGATATGGTTTTATTTCTTTTGTAGCTCGACTGTGCGACTGTTGAAGCGTTGAAGCTCGGTCTCAGATCAGGCGACACAGCCGAAAATGTTAATAATCATTATACTATACTAGATATGAGGTCTCGGATAGTGAGTGAATAATGAATGCATGGGGGCTTACCGGTGTGGAGTTCAAGGCTGTCGCGTTGCGGCCAGGGGCAACAGCATCATTGTTCATCGTTTTGCTCGATCCGATCCCTTGACAGTGTAACTTAACAGAGCAGTTAACAGCGCGCTGTTAAGTGTAACAGTTAATTAAGATGACAATTCTCACTTTTTCCTTTGGGTACTTTCAAAAGCGAAATTACCGTAATTAACCGTCGACAAGATGTGGTTGTGAAGAAGAAGAAGTGAGAGAAAAAAATTGACTTTTTACTTTGTGGCCTTTGTCATCCGCATTTCCTTTTGTCTTGCTCCAAGGTGAGTTTTACTTTTATTTTGAGTACAATATAATGTTGGCTCTGGGTTCGTTGTTGTTGTTGCTTGTTGTTTACCTGCAATGGGGAAGTAACCGATTTCGCATTAGCGGATGCAGTTTTAGTGGGTCATTACGCGGTTTACGGTTTGTAATTTGTATAATTCCGAGTGCATTGAAAAGGGCAGCTCGTGTTGAGCTTCGAATGTGACTGAAGCTATTATTATTATTATTGTTATTTTGCTATATTTGTAGAGTATCTTATTTATTTTTTATATTATAATTCTTTTTTGAGGGCTTTTCTAGTCATACAAATTTTAATTTATATTGTAATTTTCTTTTTTTAACTTAAAGGATTTTCTTGCTGTTTTGAGGTTTATCCTATTATTTCATTTATTAATAATATTATTTGTTGTTTTTTTTTTTTGTTTTCAAGGTTTAACTTATTTATTTGTAATGTTATTATTATTATTGTTTTTGCAATTCTTGATACTTCTTTTATTATATTATTGTTATTTTCTAGATTTAATGGTTATCTTATTTATTTTTATTTTTATTTTGAGGACGGTTTTATCATTTCTTTTTTGTTGTTTTCAATGATTTAATGTATAGCTTATTTATTTTTAATTGTATTAATCTTTTTTAAGATTTATTTCTTTTATTATTATTTATTGATGTTTTGCAAATTTTTGAGTTTTGTCTTATTGTTTGGTAGTTATTTGTTGTTATTTGATATTCTTGAGGTTTGTCTAATTATTCTTCTATTTATATGTTTTATCATTTTTTTATATTTGTGGTTTTTTGCTAGTTTGTGGTTTTTTTTAATTTTGTGTTTTATCTTATTTTTATTTTATTTCTTTTTACAAATTTGCACTTCAGTTTTTCAACTCTTTTTATTTGTTTATTGCATTTCTACAAATAACAAAGCTTTTCGCTAGTTGCCACAAGTTGCACAGTGTTTGCTGTGTTTCCCTGTTGCAGTTGCAAGTCAATCATCACCGCGTTGAGGCATCTTCACTTTCACTAAGCTTTCCTCTCCCTCTCTCTCTCTCTCTCCCTCTCTATCTCTCTATCTATCTCTTTCCCTTTGCAATTATCTATGAAAATGATGGATGAGCTTGTTGCACGCACTCAGAACTCTTGTTGCACCTGTGTGTGTGTTTGTGTGTTTTGCCTCACTGTGCCATCTCTACCGGTTGCGCGTCTTTAGGCCAAGAGCTCGGCTCGTCAACTGAGCCACAGCCGCAGCCACTGCCACAGTCGCAGCCAAAGCGATCGCAGTCGCAGTCGCTGTCGACGTCGACAACAGGTTGATACAAGCGTTAAGTCGGCCACACAGCTGCGCCTCTGTGTGTGTGTGTGTGTGTGTGTGTGTGGGTTCATTGTTATAATAAGTATCTCACAGATACATTTTGATTGAGCTGCGCCTGCAGTTGCTGAAAGTACCTCGTACTCTGTGTGTTTGTGTGTGTGTGTGTGTTGCACGCACGTGCAAATTGCCGACTGCAAATATACCCTGTGTGTGGGGTGTGGCAAAGGGCGTGTACGACCATAGCAAGCGCTGTGAATGATTATCTTGCTCTGCAAAAGGCAGCAATTGTGAGGCTTATTAACCCACATTATAGCGCCTCTATAGCCTCTTTATATACCTTCGATAACCCCTTGCCATGTGCCTAGTTGAGCATACCCAACTCTTACAGCATTTGCCGTTAGTTTACCCCAAGAAGGGGGCCTCGAAAGAGTGCGGTGTATTAGAAATTCTTGAGGCGATGAGGGCAGACAAGGCGAGTTGCATTTAATGCGAAACACGTGTTTCACTGGGGTAACCTCTCTCTCTCTCTCTCTCTCTCTCTCTCTTCCTCTCTATCCCTCTTCCTCCCTCGCACAACTCATGCGTTACGTTTGTCACTGCTTTGGCCCCCCTAACAGGGTGGGGCAATGCAACGAGTCACCCTGTCTTTAGACAAGTGCAGGCGCAGAGTTCACTCAATACACACGTAATTGGACACAGATATTTGCCTGCAACAGATACAGATACAGTTTGAGAGACATAAATATATAACAAATATATGTATCTATAGACTCGCATGACTTGACTAAATCGACTTGAAGAGCGCAGGGCAGAGCAGGCCCATCGTAAGCGCACTTATGTTTATGTAAAAACGGGGTTAATTGCGATTGCTTAAACGATTTTTAGAGTTTTAGAGAAACGATATGTGAAGGTATTTTGCATAAGACTGCAGACCAAAGTTGTGAGTATCTAGTAAATAATTTTAGCAATGTATTTGCCTTGTTTAAGCTGATAGTTCTGTCTGATATTAGACGAAAAAATAAAAAATAAGCTGCATAAATACTGTGCTTATAATCCGATTAACTTCAAATTTGAAAGATGATTAAAATAGGTATTCATCGATGTATATGTCAAAGTAATAAGTTGAAGCTCGTATACTTTCTATAATAAATACAAATTACTGATTTGCAGAATTGGTAAGCGTGTCCCCTAAAATTTTAAATGAGCTTCAAATACAGTTTACCAATAGCAATATTCATACCAAATTTGATGTTTTTAGCTTTTATAATAACAGAGATCTACGCGTTCATACAAACAGACAGACTGTCGGGCATGGCTTAAGCGACTCTAGTGACTCTACCTGCACATAAATAAAATACCTTGTTTTTATCATTCTATTAAATGGTTGTGAGGTATAAATATGATATTGGAAGAGTTGGAAACGTTAAGTGCCCTTCTAAAATCAATTAAAGTCTTTAATTACTCTCATTTTATAGACTTTATATAAGGTCTTATTTACCGCATTTAAACCTAAGTAACAAGTTTCTATTTTCAGCAAATTTCTGCTTGGTTTGCTAACATATAATCTAGATTTATTCTCAATGTTATTCTCTATGACTAACCAAGATATTTAACTGTCTCTATAAACATGTAATGCGCCTGAAACTCATAGGAAAGCCAAGTTAGGAAAGTAAGTTATTCTAAAGACAATTTACTATTTATTTTTAAATGTTAGAGTAAAGAACCGCCTTGTCTATGATATTCCTGCTTCTCAATATCATTTTTGAGAGAGATACCTGCCGTCTGCTCGTATTGCCAGCGCGTCTTTCAACAACAACTTTCAATGGCAACTCGAGGGAATTTTTATAGCTCTGGCAATCAACAGTAGTCCTCCCCAGCCCCTCAGACTACTCATATATAGTGTCATATATGGGATGCTATACAATCTATAACAAGGCACTAGAGAGTGAAAGAGAAAGAATTGCTCGCACTTCGTTGGATTTTTTTCACACATTGATGGGGCATAAATGTGCCCTTATCTCTCTCTCTCTCTCTCTCTCTCTCTTCCTTTCACACTGTGCAAAAGAGTATATATATTTATAAATATGTATTCCTATAGTAGGATGTATAGTATAGTATGCTGAGTTACCCTTCAGCTACTCAGTTTTCTCGCTCTCTCTGTCTTTCTCTTTCTCACCCTCTCTGTCCTACTGTGTGAAACACTTGAGTGTTATTTTTTTTTCTTTGTCAAGTGGATTCCTCGATCCGAGATCATTAAAGCAACATCATTAGTGCGTTCCATAATGAAGTACTAAATGCCAAATCCCAAAAACTGCCGCTTTGTCAAGTGGATGTTTTATGTCTCCGACTGTGTGCCCTTCCCCGGCCATCTCTCTTGGGGGACTATGATTGGGTATTAGAGACCCAGTGACGCCTTGGAACCAATCCGTATGTAATTCGAATTCATTTCACTGAATTCCGCATAGACTGCGGTCTTATATTACCACAGGGTTTGGTATAGGGCGCGATCGCATTGATGGATGCGACCGTGAAAAGCGCGGCGTGGAAAACGCGCATCAGCGTCCGTCAGCAGCTCAGTTTATAATCACAGGCACACACATATATATATATAGTACTATATACTATATACATCTGCATCTGTATATGTCTCTATATTGGGGGCTGCTCCCGCGCTGTCAGAAATTAATCTTTTCGGCTCTGCGCCAGATGTTGCCAGCGGCTGCGGTCGCCTTTCGGGGGTTCCGCAGGCGCAAAGTGTCAAGCGTTTACATCAAATGATGCAGTTGGTCCGGACAGCCTTCCCAGAAACCCGTAGAGACACACAGGGAGAGAGGGTGACAGGAAGGGGAGGAATGCAAAGAGCGAGAGAGAGAGAAGGAATTGCGCCTAGCAGACACGCTGTAAAGTAGAACTGGCTGTGTTTCGATTTTAATTGCGATTTAATCGATTCTTTTGTTTTGCCATAGAAATCGATATAGTTTAAGGAAATCTATATACTTTAAACTGCATATTGTAGTGAACAGCAGCAGCTACAATTCTTATATATACCATAAGACCCTATATAATAATGGAAGAGCATAAAAAATAAAATTAAAAACTCATTGAGAAAATAATTTTAATATATTTATTTTAATCGATATTTGTTTTAGCAAATGAATAGAAAAAATCTATACAGATATATATATAAAATCTTTATGATTTAGAGTTATATCTTATCTATAATACCCATACTATATAATATGTTAATGTAAGTACCTTTAAAAATTTTCAAAATTCTACAAAAAAAAAACTCTTTAAAAAAATTCTTAGTTTTAATCAATATGTTGTTAGAAAATAATCGGCAAAAATCGATACTGATATCTATATAATAAAGAGCTGTATCTCAGCAATCACACCCCATGTCAATGCTTACAGGGTATATACAAAAGAACTACAAACGTTTTAAAAAAGGCAACCATTTTGCCAAGACAGTTTTGTAAACGGTTTTTTATTTGCCTTTCTCTTGCTATGCCAGTGGGGACGGGGAAGGGGTTTGCAAGGGGTGTCAGGGTAGGGGAAGGGAGCGTACTGTTGGTGGCAGTTCAAACGGGTGCCTTTACTTAGTTACTTCCTGCTGCTGCTGCTGCTGGTGCCTTCCTCCAAGTCACTAAAATCTTTTTGTGTAAATAAACAAAAGCAATCGCCGATTGGCGGTGTTGCTGCTGCTGTTGTTGTTGTTGTTGTTGTTGTTGTCGTCGTTGTTGCTGCTGCTGTTATTTCTTTGGCGACCGCCAACGCTGACGCGACGCGTCGCTGCCCGCGTCGTGCTTTTTTATGGACGCTTTTTTTTTGTTTATAGACAACAACTACAGTGGGGTTTATGTGCTGTGCGCATCTTCGGCTGAAAAAATATAAAAGCAAAATATTTATGCGCCCCGACACAAGAACAGCGCGGGTGGAGGGGAACAGTGGGATGGCCGGAGGGAGCGAGGAAGGTAAGGGGTAGATCTGGTCGAACCATTTCCTTCGGCACTTTTCCCTTTTTCGTGCCACTGTGCGATTACTCGATTTTTATACAACAGTCAGTAAATGTTTACCCTGTGCAGAGAATTACGATGGGGTATGTTAAATAATTTTAAAATTAATCTAACGAAGAGATTTGTATATGAATAAATAAATAAATATATTGAAATTTGAATGAAAGAGCAATAATATTTTCTTTAACAATATTTATTTAACAATTATTAAAGGAATCAATCATAAATGTTACCATAATCAGGCAGTGAATTTTTCTCATTATGCAAATTTTGCACACTTTTTTACACGTAGCATACTTTTGGGAGCTGTGCAAAATGATTAATCGCTGCAGTAACTGATTTTTGGCAGTGTTGTTAAACGATATAAAGACAAAGCTGTAATCAAATCAAAAGCAGTGATCGATAATGCAGAAAATACCAATTATATATAACATTTAATTATTTTACATAACAATATTTTATACCTATAAATGAAAAAATAAAAGTTATCTAATTAAAACAAACGGTTGAAAACCCGTATATAGTATTTGATTGCTTTAAATTTTATTTTTAAGACTTTTAAAATTAGCCAAAATAAATAAAGAGGTTTAAATGAAGAATCCGGAATATTAGATTGCTTACAGTTTTAAAAATAATCGAACAAATAATAAGATATAAAAGAATAAATAAAAGATAAATAATTAAAAAGAGTTAGAACCCTTTGAATTTTCATTTGTAGACTTTAAAAATAGCCAAAATAAGGTATAAATTTATGAATAAAAGGGAAATTTAAAAAAAGTTAAGAATTTGAAAACACAACTAAAATTTACAGGGCAACTTCTAGTCGTGCTATGCGCGCTGCATGCTGCATGTGGCAGCCTCCTAAATTTTTACTTGTGTTTTTTATGTGTTTTTACGCACATTCAAATGCACTGTAAGTGTGTGTGTGCGTGTGTGTGTGTGCGTGTGTATTACAGACTTGTAGTACATTAGCGTCTTTGTTGTTGTTGCCGCTGTTGTTATTGTTGACGTGCGCTGGCAACTCTGGCGGTTGCCATTAGTCAGCTGTGGCGCATTTTATGAACTTTGATCGTTGATTGATCGCCAAATGCACTCGAGATGCAGGCAAAGCTGCAGCCAAAGATTGCTGCCTGCTTTGTTGTTGCTGTTGTTGTTGCTGTTGTTGTTGCTGCTGTTGTTGCTGCTGTGCTTGGTCCAGTTCGACAACTGTCTGAACACCTCGAGAATATTGATTTTAATTACTCAGACTGTGCATATTTTGTCGCTGCCAGCGTTGCGTGAAGCAGATGTTGCACTTGGCTAGGAAGGAGGGTAGAGGACAGGAGGTGTAGGCGTGGCATAGGGGCCAAGGAGCGCGGGAAGCGCGGTGGCTTCCACTTTCCCAATACAGAAATCAATCAGCAGGCCACAAATGAGAGCGACACGACTTCTGGGTCAGAGTCTCCGGTTCAGGCTTCCTGTGCTGCTCTTCCCGCCCCCGTTGCCTCTACCTCTGCCTATGTCTTCCCTTCCCTTCCCTTTCCCACCCCCCTTTGTACATTGAAATCTGAAACGCCTCGTATAGTTTTTGGACACAAGCGTATTGCCTATGTGCTACATGGGGGCCCACGTTGGTTCCCTCTAGCTCGGGGGCTACCTAAGGCTGCCCGAGACTATTGCCGATTCTTTTTGTTTTAATGACTTTGCCAATAAATAGAAATATTCACAGAAATCATAAATATTCCACATTAACTTTTTACATGCATCTATATTTCCCATGAATATTTGTGCTTCATTTTGTCTGAGCTTGCGAAATATTACAAAGAGAGAGTAGGAAATATATAGACGCTACTAACCCATTAATTCTTATGATACATCTAAACATATTCAAAATATGATCTTAAACTTTTCATAAATCATTTAGCTGCTGCTTATTATTTAACACACAATAAATGCATGTTGTAGCCTTGAAATTATGTTTTCAAAGGCTTTTTTTAAATTTTTAGAGGGCGTGGCAGAATTCTACAAATAACTTGAGCTGCGTGCTATTCTAAGATACATTTTGGCAAAATTTGAGAGTCCCAGGTTTTATAGAGCCAGAGATCTAGATGTTCAAACAGACAGACTTACGTTTTCGATTGTTATTGCAATTCTAGCGACTATAAACTGTTGCAGCTTAGATCTCAATGAAGTTTTACGTATTTTGAATATGCAGGAAATTCCCTAAAATTTTTGTTATGTTGTTTTTTATTTTGTTTTTCTCAATTCTCGAGAAGAACTGCATCTTATTAAAAAAGAAGAAGGCAAAGAAGCAGAAAAAGGGACATGATTTATATGCAACTGGCGCAGTTAAACGCCCATTGCCGGAATTAGGAAATGCACTCTGAGTCCATGTGAATGTGAGTGTGAGTGTGTTGTGAGTGTATTCACACACACACACACAGTCGCTGTTAGGCGGCGCCTACATCAGCTTTGTAATTCGAATTGTGAAGATGAAAGGAAAACACAGTAGAAGAGACGAGAGATCCTTCGCATACTCCCACACGCATTGTTGTTCTTTCATTTACGAGTCGAGCACACATATGTTGGGAAATCTCAAAGAACGGCATGAGGTCCTCCTCCTCGCTGCGTTGCTGATTCGCAGGCGCATAGCACATGCCATTGATTACCATGTGCGCGTCCTCATCCATTGTCCTTAACTGCCATGTGAATTTGGCACGCAAAAACAGGAAAAGAAAAAACAAAATAAGGGAAGAAATAAATAAAAATGGCGTGTCCTTGCTGTGTGCCTGTGTGTGTGTGTGCGAGAGAGAGAGAGAGAGGAACTAAATTTAGTTACTTAATTTATGCGTTATTTGAGCCGATCTCAAATTGTTTTTCAGGAGTCCAAAGCAAACATCACTAGACATAGGAATTCGTCGTGGGCGTTGACAGTTCTGACTTGGGGTAGTCCCTCTCATCTTGGGTTCCCACTGCCGTTACACCCCACTTCCAACAACATCTATCTATAATATAATGAAACTCTATGTAGCTCTTGTGGAACTAAAAAGTGTTTTTAAGGGTTTCGTATAACGATTCGGTAGGCATAACTAAAGGAAATTTGTTTTAAATAATGCACGTTGAGATATTTAGGTATCTTCTGGCTTGTATTATAGAGCATGATAAAGATATCTCAGCCAAACTAACTATAACTGGTTTTTCCTGTGTATATAATATGCTGTCAAAATTTCATCAATATCGGATCACTATATAAAGGAATATATGTACTTTATAGAATTTAATAAAATATAAAAAGTAATAGAATATTTCTTTATTGTGCCTGTAGCAGATGCAATCATAATTAATTTATCATCTCGTATATCTTCTTTAAAAAACTCTTTTAAAATAGGTTTACTTTTTTTAATAATTAAAGAATAAATCTTTAAAATATGCATATTATTATATTATATACCATATATCATATTTGGCTATACTTCTTTCTTATATTACTTTTCTTTTATTTTAAACCTCAACAAGGAAAATACAGAAATGTAGACTATCTAGTCTATCTATCTAGATAGACACTCCAACAAATCCATGCAAATCTTTCGTCTTTTATGTGCCATAGCCCACTTATGTTTGTGGAACTCTTCCCGGTCTTCTACAACAACCTGTCAACGTAGAGGAGCGTTGCAACGATTCTCCCATACTATATAGTACTACATATGTATGTATACTACTATATATAGATACCGACTTATATGGCCAGGGAATCGTACTTTGTATGCCATTCAAAATGCTTATGCCAGCTGTCATTTAAAAAGCAATTAAGCGCAGCAACTAAAAACGATATTTGCTGAGCCTTTGAAGAGGAACAGAGACAGCAAGAGAAAGAGAGGGAGCGAGGGGTGCAACTAAATCAACTGACTGAGCTAATTATGTGTGTTTTAAATACGCATTTTTGGCGACATAAATACACATTTTCGAATGCGAATACATTGTAAACATGATTTTTATGTGCCACAGGCGTAACTCCGTACAGCATGCACATAAAGAAGGCTAGAGGAAGAGAGAGAGAGAGAGAGAAATAGAGGGAGACAGAGAATTAAACAAATGCACATAAATCACCGGATGTGAATGTTTTCCCATCCAGTGCTGCTCATCTTTGAGTGAAAAAAAGCTGAAAAAAATAAATAAATACAACAAGAGAGCTTAAAATAGTTAAAATATTTATATAATTAAGCATAAAATAAGTTTAAGTTAATAAAAATAATAAATAAATAAAACTATGAAAAAGATAAGAAAAAGTATGCAGTATTTTCAATTCACGCAATTCGTAAAAATTAAAAAAAAAAATGGGTAAAATTTCTAAATCTAAAAAAAAAAAAAAACCGATATAAAATATAATCTTTAGTAAATTTCATAGAAAAAAAACAAAAAATTAATAACTTCTTCCACAATTCTTGAGCATTTTCGCTTCTTACTTCAATAAAATCGAGAAAAAAAACTAAGCTAAAATAAAGCTAGATTAAGCTAAATGGCAAGCTTTAATAAAATCTCAAAAAAAAGCTAAAAGGCAGCAGCAAATATAATATAAAAAGAGAGAAGCTAAGAAAAGGCTAAATGGCCAACAATGTTGCCATCTCGTTTACCCCTTGCATTCTCTTCTCTCTCGCTCTCTTTCTCTCTCGCCATTTTGAGGCTGCTTCCCATGGCGAGTTGACAGATACACTTGCATGTATCTTGCAGATACATAAATGACGTTACGCTCTAAGTATGTCGTCGTATATGGCAATTTATGTGCCTTATATATGGCATATAAAGTCGGACCCCCCAACGACGACGCCAGCGAAGACAGCGACAGCGTTTTCGCGCCTAATTTAATGGGGAACAATGAGAGGAAGACGAGACGAGACGAGACCGCAAGAAGGCATAAAGAAGAGAAAAAAATAGTGAATAAAAAACAAAATGGCGTTCTCTCTGTGTGTGTGTGTTTTTTCTGTATTTTCTGCATTTGTTTAATTTATACAATTTAATTTAGTTAACGAGCTAAGACATAAAGTTAAACCTAAAATACGTTTTTGGTTTTTTTTAGTTTTTTTTTTTCATTTGTTTCGCTTTTAACTTAGGCATCTATAAGATATGGAAAGATCGCGAGTGCGATGGAATTAACTGGAAGCCCCCCTCCTGCTCCTCCTGCTGCTGCTGCTGCTCCTGTCCCTATGCCTTCTGATGCTGCGCATCTCCCTCCATGCGCCACACCCCGAAGAGATAACTAAGCTTCTCGGGCGGAATAATGGGTGCGCCATTGGCCTTACGCAGGCACTTGAGATCCGCATCGGCGCCATTGGCGGCACTCAGCAAGGTGCTGGCGTTGCCATATCCTGGCGAAATAGGCGATGTTTGCGCCTCCAGCGCCTTCAGCAAGGAGATGTCACTGGAGCTGAGCATGCGGCAAAGGAAGTCGATATATCTAGAGTGAACGAAAACCAAAAGAGAATCGAGAGATTAGCGAAATCCTTTGAAGCGAAGTGTCCTTCTCGCGTACTCACCTTGTGGCCAGTTTCAGGGTTTGAATCTTGCTCAGCTTATCGCTGGGCAGCGTCGGTATGATCTGTTGCAGCGCCTTGAAGGCATCGTTCAGGCTCTGCGTGCGCTGGCGTTCCCTCACATTGGCCATCACGCGTTGATTGCTGAACTCGTCGGGCTCCTCCGTTTTGCTGGGCTTCCGTTTCAGGCGGCGTCGTGGTTTGCGGAAAGCTTTGCCACCCGTCACCTCCTCGCCAGCATCATCCAGTAGACTGGCATCATCGCCCAGGCATGTGACCGGCGACATGCCCTCCAGTTCAGCTCCCATGGAGCTGAGTGCGGTTTGTCTGGCATATTCCATGTCATCGCGATCGGAACTGGAGTAAGCGCTGCCATTGAGACTGTTTGCGGGCTCGTAGGCATCGTAGTTGGGGCTGCAATGGAGGAAGAGAGATAGGAAGAGGGATTGGGTTAGATTAAGTTGGGAATTCCTTTAACTGGGAGCGTATTCCTCGACAGATTTGTATATTTAGAGAGGGGAGGAGCCTTAGACCAAGTGGGCAATAGGGTGGCCTCCTTAGCTTTGTCTTTTTGGAAGGGAAGAGGCTTAGACTACGTTGGGAGGAAGAGAGAGAAACCTAGGAGTATGTAGGGAAAAGGGTTTCCCTGCCAGGAGGCTTAGACTGAGTTGGGTAAAGCGTTGCCTTGTTGGCTTTGGGTCTTTAGAGAGGGGAGGAGTCTTAGACCAAGTGGGCAATAGGGTTGCCTCGTTAGCTCTGTCTTTTTGGAAGGAAGGGGGCTTAGACCTTAGACCTTGTTGGGTAAAACGATTCTTCGCCTGCTTTGACTCTTTAGGAAAGGGAGGAGGCTTAGACCAAGTTGGGATAAGTCGGAAAAGGATGCCTATTCCTCGCCAGCTTCTGTTCTTTACTTACCCCGCTCTGTAGCTGTTCTGGAAGTGCAACTGTTGCTGCTGCTGCTGCTGTTGCTGCTGTGGTATCGTCTGCGGATACGGCGTGTACTTGAAGATGTGCGTCTTGTGATCCTGCAGCTCCTCATCGCCGGCGCCAAAGTCAAAGGGGGAGACGCAGCCGCTGTGCTGCTGCTGCTGTTGGTGCTGCTGCTGTTGCTGTGTGGGTGCCTGTGTCTGTGTGAGCGTCTGTGCGCCGGCAACCTCATCCACTGTGGTGGGCAGATAATCCACATAGAGTTGCTGCTGCTGCTGTTGCTGCTGCAGCAACTTTTTGTGATCGGGCTGGCAATCATAGTCGCTGCTGCTGCGCGTGCGTTTGCCATGCTCGTTGAGCAGATAGCCCGCAGCAACTGTTGCTGCTGTTGCCGTGTTGACAACAGTTGCTGCTGACGTAGCTGTTGTCGCCAACTGTTGCTGTTGCTCATAGTTGTTGTTGTTGTTCAGCTCCAGGCTGCTCTGAGCACTGTGATTGCTGCTGCTGCTGCTGCTGCTGCTGTTGGTGCTGAGCACCTCATTGCTGGGTATGTTGTAGTCGGTATCCTCCAGTTCGGTGATGCCATAGGCAGCATAATCGGCGGCATTGGGCGCCAGCGAGGGCAGCGGTGCATATTGCTGCTGGGTGTGTTGCTGCGACAGCTGCTGCTGTGCATGTTGCTGCGGGTGTTGCTGCTGCTGCTGCATGTAGTGCGCCACGGGCTGCTGCTGCTGCTGCTGTTCCAGGGACTGCATATAAGCCTGCTGCTCCACCTGGATGAGCTTGATCACATTATGCTGCAGCTCCATGATGTTGGGCAGCGTCGGCTTGTAGCTAATGTCCAGCAGCACCTTAGGCGACACCGAGCGTGCGCTCATCTCGTCTCACAATAATTTTCTAATTTTCTAACACTTGTGTTTTTTTTTTTAATTTTTTGCACACTCTTTTTTTATGCACAGTTAACTGTCTTTCACTCACGTCGGTTATCTATATATATATATTCGTGTATGCGTGCGTACGTACGGCGTGTCGGTGTCTGTGTGTGTGCGCGCTCTGGCAGTGACGAAACGCAACTGACGCACAGTCCTGGCTGCCATTGCTCATATCGATGTTTTGCAGATCATCGCGCGCTGCTCGCACGCCATTCGCTGCTTGCTCTGCTCGTCGTGTGCGTAGCACTAGTTGTCTCGCTCTGACGCATGGTGTGCAGGCCAAACGAGTCGATCTTTGCTTATGGCGGCCGTCGCTGCAGCGCAGCAGCAGCAGCAGCGGCAGGTATGACGTCAGGCCTGCATTGCGCGCTCTCTCGCGGTCTTCGCACTCTCTCTCGGGTTTTTAAGCGGCGGCTGCAATTTGTGGGTTTTGTCACCGTCGGCATGCGAGAGGAGGGGGAGGGGAAAATGCCAAATTCTCTTTGTGGGTTATTTTGCGCTGCTCTTACAGGGTAATTAGAGAAGTTACTAGAGACGAGCTTAACTGTTTATATACAGTTATTTATTTATTTTCTTTTTATTTATTGATTTATTATATTATTAAATACAATATTTATTTAGTTACTTACTCTTTTCTTTGTTAATTAAATTAACTATTAAATACAATATTTATTTATTTCTTGAACTATTTCGTTTTTAATAGTTTTCATTGATGGAAATAATTATTATTTTATTTTATATGCATATTTTATTATTTATATACTATGCTATTATTATTTATTTTCAATTTATGTATTAGCAGTTGCTCTCAAACTATTTATTCCCTCTTCAATCACGGCGAATCAAAAAATCCGTTTAAGGAAAGTCCACAAAAAGGTTTCATTATACTATGCATAATTAGTAAATTCCCACACACAGACGAAAACCCATAAACCACGTTGGGAAAAAGCAAGAATCCTCAAAAACTCCAAAAATGCGAGCGCAAAGTCAAATTTCCGGATATCATTATTATCCTGGCCTGCCTTATACTGGTCTGCCTTGCTGCCTGCCAAAGCAAAAATACCCGATTAATGCAGCGCACAAACTTCCGCTGGAAAATCACACACACACACACACACACACACACACACACAAAGAGCGCGCGTCATTCCAAAGGGACCCGCGGCTTACCTAACCGGGAGAAAAACCACAGTGAGGGTTTTTTTCTCTCGCTCTCGTTACCTGCACATAATATTGATAGCTATAAAAAGTGCCATAAACTGGAATTTTCCAATGTTGTTACTGTAAAGGATTTGCAATTGAATTAATTAACTAATTTGCGCTCAATAGGGATCTTGGAAATATATCAAAATATCGATATATCGAATGATATTTTTCAAATCGATATATTTATATCGCGATATTGCTTTTGGCGATATATCAAATAACCGATATTTTTTTGGGAATATGTAAATACATGTTATGTATATTACAAATTATAAAAAAATAAAAAAAAAAAATTTATTTCGCGCACTGTTTAAAATCGAGTAACGGCATTTTTTTTAATATTGCATTTTTCGAAAACGCACGCAGCTAGCGGCTTTTTGAAACGGATTCAGTTTTCTGTTGTCCCTTATGAGCGACCCCCACAAGGTCACAGCGTGTGCAGTCTCGCCAGTTTTCTCAAAACCGGTAGAGTGAAAAAGAAAAATTCGAGTTTTCTCCGTTTCAGAAAAGCTGCAGGTTCGTGTGTACGCGAGGGTTTCCTGAAAAGTTGCAAATAGTGGTCTGCACACGCGCCCAATCTGCAAAGAGAAGGAAAACCAACTCTGTGTTTGCCGAATTTTCGCTAAAAACTGGTGAGCGTTATGTTTTTCAAATCATCTTCAAACTGTTCATTGTACGCACGCTCAGTAAAATTTTCAAGTTCGTTCCTTCACGGGCATGCCCGAAAAGCGCGAAAATCATAGGGTATCTTGTTTTGAATTTGCGCTCGTGTCCTCACCATTTATTTGATAGCATACTTTCAGGCTGCGCCCAGTTTTGATAGCACTGGGTTGTTGTCTTCGCTAAAGTGTGATCCCGCAGTGCGCATGTTTATGGCAAGTTTATTTGCACAGCGCGTGAAAGTATGCAATGATTCTAATTTGACTCGTTATGGCACTTCATTTACAGCCAGTGTTGCCAACTTTTGAGTAGAACATAAGCTGCATATCGGAATGAAAAGTTAAAAAATTAAAATAAAGGCTAGCATAAAAAAATATATATTATAATTGAAACTGCCTCCAGCTGTTCAGCTATTTTCTAAACAAAATTCGCAATATATTTCGCAAAAAAAGGCTAACTACATTTTTAAAATTACGCAAAATTATTAAATTTAGTTGCTCTTCAATTCCAGTCAGATTTGACTGAAAAAAGCCTAATTGGCAGCACTGCTGCACATTGTTTTTGTTGTTTTTTTTTCGTTTTCATTTTATTTTTGCATTGTTGTCTCTGATTTGTGCAGATCGTACGCATTGGCCACGCTTAAGTCACGTAGTATATTGATTTCAATTGCGTCTATGTTGATTTGTTGGAAGGTAAAAAAAACGTTAACGTAACGTTGTCAGAGCGGCGAATTTAAGTACAAGAAATGCGATCTCGCTCGCGCGTGTTTTGTGTGTGTGTGCAAGTGTGTTTTGCGTGCAAGCGCAGCTTTCCATTTTGACAATTCCAATCCTAATCCTGTCATCTCAGCGATTGTGTCTGTGTCTGTGTGTGTGTGTGTGCGAGAGCGTGAGAAGAAACTTTTGCAGCACGTAAATCTCGCTCGACAATCAATTAAAATTAAAATATTTTTTGTCTCTCGCTCACATTGCGAGCGCATGTTGCGAGAGCAAAGGCAAAAACAAAAGCAGAGCAGAAACAGCAACAACAACGATGTCTACATATTTGAATTGACTTTTGATGATGTATCACGATTTATTGTTACCAAAAATGGTTGTCAAAGCGCGTGGAAAAGTGGATCAGCGCTGCAGAGGTCTAACGGTTCGCAAGGGGGAGAGAGCAAGCGAGCGAGCGAGCGAGTGAGCGAGATGGGGACACAGACTCCCACCAGGCAGCCTGCCAGATCGCCGCAAATGTCTTTTTTGCGCTCCTCTCTCTCTCTCTCTCTTGCTCACTCGCCTCGTTTGCGTTTGCTGATGCAGTTGGCGATTACACACACATAACAAGGCTGAGATGGACGTGTAAGCATCTAAAAAGCTGTCTGTCACAGCATACACACACACGTGCACACACCCGCTCTCTTGCTCGCCGTATTAATTGCCTCGCGGCGAGAGCGAACGACAGCCAATGGGAAACGCCGGCGCCAACACCTACGCTGCGCTTGTCACGTTCCTCTGTGTGGCAATGCATGTTAATTAACAACACATACACACAGACATAGTATACACAAGCGCACGCACACACGCGCAGGCAGACAATGTAAACAGCTTGGCCACCCAATAATATGCGCGCCAACTTGTCATTTAGCCTAGCTCCACCTTAACAAAACAAACAAACTGGCGCACACAGACATACGCAAGCGCACACAGAGAGCGGCACACACACATACATACACAAAGCCAGCCAAAGCAACAGCTTTGCAACATGTTCGCTGGGGCCGAGTTTCATTCCAGCAGCGAACGTGGCGCAAGTCGGTCGTGTGTCGCGCTTCGTTTTCATCACTTGCGTTTCGTGTTTCGTATTTCGTGTTTCGGCTTCGGCTCTTGGCTCTCTGTCGTGCCTTTGCTTTCTTCCTTGCTGACTGAGGTGCCGTTATACGCGTGCAGTGTAGTGTTTCAATTTCACTCGTTGCGCGTTGCGCCTTCGTGTTTTGTTTACGTGTTTACGTTCTGCTTGCAGCCGGCGCGGCGCGTTTGCTGCTGCTGCTGCGGCTGCTACTGCGGGCGCGTGCGTGCGTGCTTTTGATTTAAATGGCGTTTTAAGCGAGAATTAAAGTGACGGATGTGCTGTAATTTGCACACACACACACGCAGTAACAGACACGGACACGGATACGTACTCTGTCTGCTGTCCAGGCGAGTGTGTCAATACATTTAAACAGGCGGCAGCCCGTGGGGCGTAGCATTTGCCCAGCCTATTTGATTGCAACGCGCGCGATTACAACGCCCCAACAACAATAACAACAACAACAGTAACAAGAAGAAGAACGACAGCCGTTGATCGAATTAAGTGTATGCATCGTTTGCGCGAGTGTGTGTGTGTGTGCGTGTCTGTGTCTCTCTGTCTGCTGTGCGTTTGCGTTGATTGCGTTGCTTTTACACGCTGCGCCCGCGGCTCTGCCAGCGCTACGTTCGTACGTTCGGGCAATTGAGCGGATATGCAAGAAAAAGTGTAACGACACCCCCGCCCAGGAAGCTGAGCCACAACAACAACAACAACAGCAGCAACAGCAACAAGTGCTAATAAGTGCGCCGCCGGATGTGTTTATAAATTCGCCCGTCGCTCTCGCCGCAATCGCCCAATTGAGCCAGAGAGAGAGAGAGAGGAACGTTGGAACGTTGGAATAACTGTGGAACAGTTGTAGTGGAAGCCCGTGCATTGCGCGCGGTCATGGCCTGTCGCCGTCTCGCACAACAACAACATTTGCCTGTGGCCAACTGAGCTGTGCTCTCTCCCCCCATCACCGCCCCCTACACGCGTGCACGCCTCCTCCTACTTCTTCTTCTTCTTGTTCGCCTTCTTCTTCTTCTTCGCTGACGCGTCACGCACCGCGTAGTTTTTCGGTTCGTCTGCAACTTTTGCACAATGCGGCTGACGCTGACGCTGTCGCTGCGTTGGCTGCGCCGTCGACGCTGCTAAAAGCAGCAAAGCAAATTTCGCCTTCGCCGCGCTGCGTTGCACTTGCGCATCGCTCTGCGTTGCGTTACGTTGCGTGCGCGTGTGTGTGTGTGAGTGTACGTGAGCAAGCGTGTGCCTCGCCGTGTTTTTTATTAGTTCGTGCCGCGGTTACAGGGTGTCACTGTGTGTGTGTGTGTGCTTGTGTTGTCATTGATTTGGCGTGTAGCATGCAGCAGCGGCAAACGGCAACAGCTGCTGCGACAATAGAGACTAACAACAATAGTTGCAGCGATTATTTCAAGCACCACCAGCAGCAGCACCCCCCGCACCTACACCTACACCTACACCACCACCACAACCATCTCCATCCTACTCTTTCTTCGCGTCGTTGTCGCTGTCGCAGTTCCGTAACGTGGCCAGAACGTTGCCGGGCAATTATTATTTTGTAAAACGTTTTACAATTTAATGGTTTTCATGGTAAGCTCTCTCTCCCCTCCCACTCTCCTCTCTCTCTATTTGGCCATATGCCATGTGTCCCCGTTCCCAGTCTCCCCTTCCTTCCTCTCTCTCTCTCTGCCTTTGGCATAATTAGGCAAACACATTTATCACGTTTTCGCTTTACATTTGCAGAATGGACTGGGATCCGACCCTCTGTCAGCAAAGGAGGTGAGTTTCGATAGCTCCTAAGTAAAATCTAAGAGCTTCAACTACGTAGGGTTATAACATGTAAAGAAAACTTTTAAAAACAAAATATATTTATCTCCTAAACAAGTTCAAAGTGTTAAAACTAGATATGACAATTAAATGTTAAGAAAACTCGTAAATATAAGAGATATTATCATATAAGTAGCATCTAGAAATGTACATATTTCAAGATTATTAAATTAACGCATTAAAAAAAGAAACTGCATAGAAAGAGAAATTTGTGAACAATCTCTTTGTCTTTTCGTCCTAGATCTCAGAGACTATAAGAGCTAGCGATACTAAATTTCTTGTGTAGACTCCTGCACAGCTTATGCAGCTTGAGTTTATTATAAATTTCAGTTACTGTGAACATCGCGTCCGCATATCGTTTATTTCGTTTATTAAGCAAAATATTAGAGTAATAATTTTCTACTTTGGTATACACATGGATAAATATAATATGTATCTAAGGTGTAAATTTCATGCTGATTTGTTCATAAATGCAAGCGGGAAGTGAATAGTTGTCAAGAAGAATAGGTAGAAAGCCGGTTAATAAAGATTTTCAACATTGCTCCTGAATTATTCCTCACTGTAGCCTTCCACACTTCCCCCTACCATATCGATTTGTCTAATAAAAAGATCTTCTGCTGTAATTGGAGCATTCCCTATACGCATTCCCAAGCTCATCTCTTGGACAAATCCCAGTGTATCAGTCTCACAACAAATTAGCCAATCATAAAGTCTTTTCTTTGCCGCACTGTAAGTGATATAGTCGGACCCAGTCGGATCCAGTCGGACCATGTCATAACACACACACACACACACATACACACATGACAAGCCGGCAGAGCCAGGGGCAGGGAAAGACGATTCCCAGTTCTGCAATTGGTCGCCTTATAAAATGCATCAATCGCCGCAAATTGCCCCAGCAGCAGCAGCCGCCGCCTCAAAGCAAAAGCCGCGCTTCAACTTTTTCCGAAAAATTCCTGCTGTAAATATCATTTTCCCGCAGAGCTTCAACCGGAAAACAATCCATAAAACTGATGGTCAGAAGGAGGGGGAGCAGCGGGGGGGGGTGACTGTCAGCTAATGGTCAAGTCTACTCGCGATCGGCGCCTATGAGAAATTTCCGCACGTCTCACACAAATTAGCGCAGCGTTTGCAATGCCAATAACAATATCATAAAGAAGGGCGCAGAGGCGTAGTAGAGTAAAGAGTAGGAAGGGGTTCAGCAGATCGAGAACGCGATCGCCAATAAATCAGGCAAGTCGAGAGCAAGCGAGGCAATTAGATAAAAATGGACGTTGCCGTTGCCGTTGCCGTTGCTAGGGTCGCATATCAACGGGCAATTGTCTCGTGTCTCCGATATTCAATGAAGTTGTCGCGCTTGTCAATGCAATCCATAAGATAAAACCTCCCCCCCTACCCTCCTACCCGCTAGAGGTAGCTAAAGTCACAGCCAAAAGTCAAAGGCATCGCAGCACGGACCGACTCGCTCGATCGAAGACAAACTAACATATCTAATCTAATGTTGTTCTCGAAGGCAATGAGCATTTGTTTGTTTAAATAAATGCAGCAGCAGCAGCAGCAACAGCAGCAGCAGCAACATGTTGTTAGCGGCACGACTAAAGGGATACCTTGTAATTAGATCGCCGTAATTAGCTTTGATAATAAATACCGCACACAGTAGCCAAAGCAGTTAGCCCCTTGAGTTGACCATTTTGTTTTATTTTTTATGGGTAAAAAAAAAATAATAATCAATACAAAATTTTGTTGTAGTTTTGCTTTATTTATGCAAATATTTTTCTAGCTATTTTTTATAAGCATAAACTTTCTACAGTATCGACTTAAACAGTTGTACTTACTGTTAAAAATAGTTCGTTTTTACGAATCGAACCGAAACAAATTGTTAAGCAGCTGAGAGTATTTTTATACATATATTAAATAGATGGATAGATTTGAGTTTAAATTCCCGTTATCTAAATAGTTTCGTGGCAAGAAAGCTATTATAAATATAATATTATTAGTTTTTTAAACAAAAAAATCACTTTAATAATAAAAGTCAGATAGAATTTGCGGATCTCTAAAAAATTATATAAAACAAAATACACGAAATTACATGGTTAATTTGAGTATTTTCCCACACAATAATATAATCTTGCATTTGATTAGGGATTAAATAATACACATTTATTTTTAAGATCTATGTTACTTGGATTTAGTTTAGCAAAAAATTACAATGTGTATATATTTTTATTTTTTTGCGTATGGCAACATTATCAGCTTAAATATGTTTAATCAAATATTTGATAATTTTAAAAGCAGAGGAAGTAATATAAAATACAGAAAATTAAAAAAATAAACAATTCAATATTCTAAATTAATTTTAAATAGATCATACATTTTCTGAAACACGAATGAATATTCCCAATACGTAATACACGTTATACCGAGAATAGAAAAGTGAAACTCCTTTCTGCACACTAACCAACTGCCACTGCACGCGTGTATACCCCATCTCTTGCATGCCAGCTGCTGGGTATGCGACATCGCGTGGCCGTGGTCGTCGCGTAAGTGTAAAAATCTCAGCATCTAGAAGTTGGTCAGCTTGTGTGTAAATCGCCCACTCGACGCTGACATTTTTTCATAATTTGCGCTACAAGCTTGACAATTGTCGTTGTTGCCCACTGGGCATTGCAGCAGCAACATGTTGTTGTTGTTGTTGTTGTTGGCAGCTTGTAGCAGCAACAGCAGCAGCAGCAACAGTCGCTACAGCTCGCTGCATCCGTTTGGGCCAAAAGTGTTGGCGCTTTCGCACCTCGAATCGCGCAGCGCCGCGGCAGGCCTCATGTGGTTGGGGGTAAATGCATATGCGGTGCTAAATTAAAATTTATCCGTTTTATCCCTGCGCTGCGGGCAGCCGATAACAGTTTCTTTTTTTTTTCGAGAGTTTTATTATTTTTATATTTATTTTTTTTTGCCGCTTTTTCGGTTTGTACGTTTCGTTTTATTGCCGTTAGTTTATTGGTCAAGATTTCGTAAGCGCATAATGCGCAACAATTGCGGTTTACAGTGTGAGCAGTAGGAGGGGGAGGGGGAGTGGGAGTGGGAGGAGAAGCTGGCAGACAATGCCAGAAGAAGCCGCAGCCAGAGCCGCCTTCTCGATCGACGGAAGTCATTTGCGGTTCCACGCAGCTGAATTCAATAAGCCAAACAGCTACCAAGCACGCAGCGCGCCTTAGATAAAGATAAGCTCACACACACACACACACACACACATAGAGAGAGCCTAGAGAGTCTGCCCCCTGCCGCTGCACAGTTCTCGCAGCATTTTGTCAAACTTGATTAGCCACAGCCGTAGCTTATGGCCTTATTGTTTACTTGCATAGCTAATAAGCCCCGCAGCGGGCAGATAATGAAGTCGATAGCGACGATCGTAGCGCGATTATAATACTCTCTCTCGCTGCTCACTTTATTCTTTCTCTCTCTCACTCTCTCTCGTTCTTCTTCTTTGCAGGCAGAGGGCCCTCCGGTTCAGGTTGAACCAGTTGATCTGAGTCTACGCTCGCCGCGCGGTAAGTTACCTTATTGAATATCGTAATTACTTTATCGTATCGTAGTACCAAGTGGCAAATCGATCGATGTCTGGGATATATCTTTCTTTCTTTATGATATATTTTATGTGAAAAAAAAAAATCATACTTTGTTACTTTATAACATATCTTTAGAATGGCTTATTTAAATCATGGAATCTTCGATCTCTTACTGGTATTTTCATTATATTTCGTATATACATATATAGATTATACTATCCTTAATATGATATATTTAAATGTAATGTAAATGTTGAATGGTTTTTTTTTAAATTTATTTTTTAATCTAGGAACCTTAGATCTTTTATATCTTTCATCTTATACATACATAGTCTATTTAAATTGATTAATTAGTGATTTGCTAATATTATCAAATATAGTTTGTGCATTGCATTTATTATATTTATTAGATTAAGTTAGAACTGTTCTTTTGATTCAGTTTTTTAAAATTATTATGTATTTCCAAATAAAATATATAGTACAGAGTACATAGAGCAATCTCTAGGTATACTATACTATAGTTCCTATAGTTCCAAAATTTCGCTGTCTATTCTCGTCGCCCTGCCCCCTATCGTGACTTTTGTGACCTGCTCCGATTCGATTTGCATTATCGCCTCATCGAGCGCCCTCTCATTATACGCGTAGCCCCATAACGTTTCTGGTTCCGAGTAATTAATCAATGGCAGAGGAAAAGTTGACTTCGTAAAGCAGGTCACAAGCCAAAAGAACTGAGGATGGTTATGGAGCCAACTTTAAGAGACCGTCCAAACCAATTTGCATTTGGAGTGAAAACTAAACGATAGAGATTTATTTTAATTATCTAGTAAGCTTAGTGGCTTTCATAGATCTACCTACATATCGTACTCCCCCCAATTCCCACAGATTTTGTGGGTGGCTCTTGAAATATGCGTAATTGATAAGCAGAACACGCAACGAAATCGAACGATTTAAAAACTCTAAGGAAAGTTTTTCTTCGGGTATACTATGATAGTTAATTGCTTGACAGTTACTCAAGATTTTCGAGTATTATAACCGTCAATTAAATAAATCACCAGTGTTTCTAGACTGCTGCATTTAAATTTATAGTTTAGTTATTAAAATGAAGAGAATTAAATACGTTTCTGTTTCGCAGTCGAAGCCGGTTCCAGTTTCACTTTCGTCCCATCGTATCTCGGACTGTTCCGGGTGAATAATTCATTGTTAGAGCGATGAATACAGAAAAAGAAAAAAAAGACAAGTAATTTGCGCACCTGACAGCAATATACTCTGCGCCTTAAGTTGGGAAAGCTTTGCCAACACTATAAAAGTTGTTTGAATCGCTTTAATTAAATATTTATTAAAAAATTTAATGAAAACTTGTAGATATCCAAAATTTGAAATGAACTGCAGCTGCGTATGTTATACAGAAACCTGCAGGCAAAATTTGCTGTATTTAACCCTTGAAATAACTGAGATCTGCGTGTTCAAACAGACAGACAGGTGGAATCGGCTAGGTATGCCGATTTAGATGGCAAATAAATACTTTGTGGAATCTCCCAAATTGCAGAAATCAATTAAACCCATTTTTGAGGCACCTTCAATGCTGGCAGGGTATAATGGCAGTTCATTCGAATGATCTTTAATTATAGACAGAACCTGAGTGACCTGCTTAAAGGCGAAAAACTTTAACCGAGCGAAAGTGAAGTTCGGAATGCACCGCTCGAGTTGTTGTCTTGCGTTATACAAAGCGTTTAAGCTCATTTGGTTAATGAAAAACAAGCGCATAATTATTCCATGTCGATTAAATGCGAATGCGCCTCATGCAACTCTTGTATACCCTCCCCCCCTGCCATTTGGGCGCTGTAATCATCGTGAAATCACTTGTAGGATCGTAAAAAGCGATTCACGCTGATTCTCACTAAACGCAGGCAGCAGCAGAGGCAGCAGCAGCGGCAGCAGCAGCTCCATTTCTAACGCAGCGCACAGCGACAGTGAGCCACAGCTGTTTGTTGCCCACTGAGCCAGAACTCCAGGTGGGATGGGGAGTAGGGAGTAGGGAGAGTAGGGAGGAGGAGCAGGTGGAGCAGGGTGCTGCTTACGATGTAGCGCAACTAACAAGCTCATAGAGAGCGTGTCGTTGTTGGTGTTGCTGGTGTTGTTGCTGGTGTTGGTTCCGCGTTCGGTTCTTGTTGGTTTTGTATGTAGCACTTGACCGACCACAGCTGTTTGACCATTTGACCTTTTGGCAGCCTTTCTCTTTGTGTGTGAAGTTAACAGCAACGCCCCTAACTGCGTCCAGTCGCGGCTCAACTCAACTTCAACTTCAACTTCAACTTCAACTCATCAGCGAGTTGGGCCCACTTTTAGATGGATGGTTGGACAGATAGATAGACCATAGATAGATGAATGGTTCGGATAGTGCTTTGGGTTGGTTGGTTAGGTAGCTGGCCGTGGGGTGCCCAGCGGTACACATAATTTAATTAAGAAGCCGAGCTCGGTTCGGTTTAAATGGTTATACCGTAAGATTAACAGCTAAGAGCCAAAACGCGCAGTGGGTTCATTAAAAACATGGCCAAAAAAAAGAGACCTGGCTACAGCCTCAGTCTCTCAACCGATGCGCATATTAATCAATTAGGCATGATATTTGTGAGGGCATCATTAATTTTGTCAATACGATCGCTCTCTTCGAAAGCGCCTAGAGAGGCACAGAGGCGGAGGTAGGGACAGGGACAGGGACAGGGGCTGGGGCTGGGGCTGGGGCTGGGACAGGGGCGACTAAGCGCGTCGCAGCATGTTAATGGTTTCGTTTTTCTTGTGTTTATGCTACCAGAGCGCGCGACTTGTCTGTGGCACTGTGGCAAATGTGTTAAATAGCGTTAAAATTTGTTAAATAAACGGCACATAATGGCCCGACCCCTGGCCTTAACGGTCATTCAGACACACACGCACAATATACCCAATTCCCCAATACACTTGGCCACATTAATTATGGCTTTTAAATAATTATACAATTAGGCAGACGTCGCGATACCCGATAGCCGATAGCCCCAGAAAAAAAGCCGTAAAGTTTGCATCAACCGAACGAATGCTGCAGCAAAATGTAACACTAAATATGCATAAAAGGAGAAGAAATTAGAGCTGCTGCACTAGCAAATACCCTGTAGGTACACGTCACAAAATATTACCTTGAAGTAATTTTAAACTGCGGATTCCTCAAGTTTCTTCCTGATTATTTTAGACTCTTAATTCATTTATATGTTTTATATATTATATATACATATATAGCATACAGACTGGTGCATCGATTCCCAATAGGGTAGTCGAGTTACCCCTATCCGTTTGATCGTACAACCCTCTGTCTGTTCGGACAATCTGTCGAAATCAAAACTGCAGCAAAATTTGAAACTAACTAGAGCTGCTGCACTGGCAAATACCCTGTATGTACATGTAAACCAAATTTTAATTGATTAAGCAATTTTAAACTGAGGTTTTCTCAAGTTTTGTCCTGATTCTTTAAAACTCTTAATATATTAACATGTTTTATATACAAACATACGTAAGATAGAGCCTGGCGCATCGATTCCTAATAGGGTAGACGAGTTACCCCTAACCATCTGACCGTACGACCCTCTGTCTGTTCGGAACAATCGTTCGAAATACGTAGAAATCCATCGGTTTGTTGAATGTAGCCTTTTTATCTTATTTTAATAGAAATTAAATGGGTTATTCTCAAAGTATGGTATAATACTCGTTAGAAAAGTGTGAGGAACTTGTTGCTAGCTTGTTGAACCTTCTGTGAGTGTAGCAGAATTTGGAATACTCTTTCAATCGAGACCTACATGCGACTATTGTGGGCTTCCCTCAAGAAGCTTACTTAATTTATAGATTCGACTTGATTAGCATATCTGATCTTATATGCTTTGTGTCTTATGGTATTCCCGCTCTTAATTACAGGGTATGCAGCTAGCCTATGCTCTCAGCACACACACACACAAGTCGAGTGCAAATTCCCACAAAGTCTAATTGCGGGCTGGGAAGCGTTGCAGCCTGAAACGAACTGCAACTACAACTTGATTTATTTAAGCTACCCAAACAGCCCATAAATAAAGCTGTTGAACTAGCCGCACAGAGGGAGGGGAGCAGGCAAGAGGGAGAGATCAAGTGGGAGAGAGACAGAAGGAGAGAGAGAGAGAGGGGAGTGGGAAAGATAGAATGAGCCGAGTCGCAGGGAGTAAGGTGTTGCTGTGCAGTGATGGTGCCTTACTCAAAGTCGCAGACTCTGGAATCGGTCTACCTCTGGCTCTACCTCTTGCTCTCTCTTTCTCTCTGCTCTCCACACCTCTGCTCTCTCTCTCCAGTCTGCCGTCCTCTTCGGCTGGCACGGCACTTGGGGGCATAGGCTTTCAGGTTAAGTAGATGCGGCGACACGCGGGTCGCTGCCAAAGCGAACGACCTTAAGACGAGGCGCAGCGGGCAGCATCGGGAGAAGGTAGGGTCGGGGAGGAGGCACCTCTCCATTGAATGATATGCAAGTTTTGTTTTAGTTTGTGTTGCTGTTGCTGTTGTTACCGTTGCTGCACTTCATCGATGCGGCTGCTGCTGCTGCTGTTGTTGTTGAGATCTGTGGGCATCGGAGCCGATCGTAGCTGCATCTTGGATGCAGCATCTCATAACTGCAGGCAGGCAACGCTCGGGCCGCTCCTCATTCCGTCGCCTCGCCCCTTCTCTCTCTTGGGCCCGCACAGTGCGAACGCTTTTTAATTATGCTCGACTCGGAGCGGGATTCGTAGTATATGTTGTAGTTGTAGACCTGACACCCTCCAGTACCTCAGTGCCCCAGCTGCAGTACCCTCTGCTCTGCTCGGCTGCTTAACATGGCGCGTATGTTGGGCTCCTTTCGCAGCTTTTGACTTGGACTCGGACTCGAGTTGACTTGACTGAGTGACTGCCTTTTTGAGGTTATGTGAAAGGTCAAGTTCGTGATCGCATTCAAACATTTTTGCCAACCACTCATCTTGCTGCCCAGATCGCTCCCTGCCCTCCGTCCCTCCCACCCGTTCCCTCCTCTCCTTGCTCAGCCTCTCCCTCTGCCGCTCTGACACGAGTGTGAGCCCGACCCAAGCCAAGCCAAGCCAAGCCAAGTCGAGTCAAGTCGAGCCAAGCCAAGCCGAGCCAAGGCAAAGCCAAAGACGTAGACATCGTAGAAAAATTGAAGATGAGCGTGCCACCACCACGCCACGATTCTGCCATTGCTCACCCTCCCCCTACCTAGTCTCCTACTGCTGCTCCTGCTCCTCCTTCGCCTCCTCCTCCCCCCACTTTCCTGTCGCACCAAATTGAGTGAATGTAAACTGTGGTTTACTTGTTTCCAGCGTTGTCATAGTAATTTTTCTGCACTATAACAACAGGCAGCGTCGCCTCCAACTGCTTCCCCGGTACCACCCGCTCCACCCCTCCCCCCTGCCCAGGTAGCTCCTGCCTGTGATCACAGATCCAGCAGAGTGCGGACGGTGGCAGCAGCGAGCCGAAAAAAACACAGAAAACAGACAAAAAATGGAGATGCTGATGACACTGGAGACACGTTGTCTCTCTGGCAATCGTGCAACTGACACACCAGCAACAGCAACAGCAACAGCAACAGCAGCAGCAACAACATCTGCAACAGCAACAGCACCAGCAGTGACAACAACAAAATGTTATAGCAGCATATGCCACACGAACCAAAAATTACACTGGACAACACAGGGTGCGGCTGTGCAGGTATGCACAGGGTGGGGAGAGCAATGCAATTTTGGGTGGGGAATCGCGATTCCGCTTGAAGTCCGCAAGCATCGTTGGGCGAGGAAGAGCACAGCGCGTGATTTGAATGTCGTCGTCGTCGGCGTCGACGTCGTCGAGGCGACGTCGCTTTAGCGATTTCTCAGACATTTTCTCAGTGAGATTTCCCAATTTTCTAGGTGCAGGGAAATTGTTTTAAATGGCCTGAGAATTGTGCGCAATGTAAATTATCTAATTAGTAATAAAATATGTAATTAATTGATTAAATTATAATGAAGAAATTAAATAATAATGAAGAAATTAATGTACAGTGTCGTATAGCCCTACGGTATTTAAGTGTGACCATAATCTTTAAACTGACGTAAGTTAATCGAGTTATCGATAAGCCAATCAGTGTTGTATAAGATCAGTTGAGAGAGAGATAGAGAGAGAGAGGACAACGCATGTTTTTATATAAAATAAAACAGATTAAATAATAAATATAATTTCTATACACTTTAAATTTCTAAATTTCTATATAATTTAAATATTAATACATTTATTATAAATACTAAAATTTTAAAGAATATTCGTAATATTCTTAGACAACAAATAGTTAGCTAAAAATTCTTAAGTATTTCCTAATCTTTTTTCCAAAATTCACACTCCTCATAAGTCTTCCCCCTCTCTTTCTCTCTCTCACACACACACACACTATTTGTTATTATTTATTTATGCACCTTGCTAAACCAGCAAATAAATATTATGGATATTTATGAGGCAAGTCCTAAATCTACTCTCGGTGCTTTGCAATCCGAGACTGATCGCAGACATGCGTAGCTTTTGGCGTCAAGTAAGGTCTAAACAAGTGAAACTCCCTTCCCTCCCCTTCCCTGTGCCTTTCGCTGGCTCCTACTGCTTGCCATAAATCAACGCCCATGGGCGAAAATGAAAACCTGCTGCACAGTGTTAGTTGCATCTTGCCTGGAGAAGGAAGGAACACGCAGGCGAAGACAACAAAGACAACACACAGCACAAAAAATAAAATAAAATATATATACAAAAGACGAAGAAGAAGAAGGAAACCAAGGCATTGCGTGGCGGGGGAGTGTGTAGAGGGTGGGGGAAAGGGTGTCGGGGAGTGCGGAGTGGGTTAGGGTATTGCGGGCGAGTAAGTAGATCCACGCTTTCGTGAGCAAACAATTCGAAAGCTGACAAAAGTGCTGTGCAATAACATGTTAACGACGCGCCGATCTTGGCTGACGATCGATACGAGTCAAATGGAGACGACGAGGGCGACGACGACGACAGAGACGGAGACGGAGACGGAGATGCAGCAGCCCACACGAATCATATGCCACGACAGCTGGATGTTGGTCCTCTCCCAGAGACATAAAAAAAACGAAGCAGCAACAAGAAAAAGAGGGAACCCTCAACATGACGAAGGTTTCGATACCCTTGCAGTCCTACGAAAAGATTTTAAAGACAAAGTCCTCTATTCAATATATAGATATCATATTATACAGTTTTCTTAAAAACAATAGTCTTATTCTTTGTTTTTAAAAATAATTCCCTTAAAATTTAAAGCATATTCAATAAAAAGAGCAATATAAGCTTTATATAGAACTTGTTAGCTTGGGATATCGAAAAAACGACTTGAAGTGACAATCGATACTATTGATTAAGCTGTACTTACTTAAAACTAGCTAAAGACTAGGCTGTAGTTTACTTAACGTTTCTTTTCTTACAAATATTTGAATGATATATATTTGTAGCTGCAAGATATTTATCGATAGTTGTAGATCGATAGGACCACAAAGTATATGCTAATAATACTAATACGTTATAGTAACACGATTTAAAGCAAATTAGTGTAAAAAAAAAAATTGTAATTTAATTACAAATTAAAATTGTAATTTAATGTTTTCTTTGCATTATATAGAATTTAAATACAAATAGATAAGTTTTGTGATAAATGGATAGCTTCGATGTGACAGTTTTAGGCTTCTATATAGCATGCAGCAAGAACTGAACAAGAATCTATATAATTAATGATGTAGGGCAGCTCCTTCGCCATTTTGTGCCTGTCAAACCACATGCCAAAATAAATATACCCTCACCTGGTAGTGCCTCATAAATGTTTGCGCTGAAATTGTTTATCGATACGATATGAATCGATCGATAAATCTGTGCAGTATTTTGCCAAGCAGGGCAGCACTCCCTACTCTTCCCCACCCCGCTCCGTCTATGCGGTGTAGCGCTCATTAGGCAGGCAGCTAATTTCGCAAGCATCGCGCCAGACAATGCCGCTGCCACAGATCCCAGACTGCCACATGGGGGACAGACATAGATACACACATACAAACATATATTTATTGGTCAAAAAACAACAAAATTTGTCTCCAAAACTTGGCTTGCACATTAGCGCAATTTGCATTGTTTGCTGAGGCAGAGGCAGAGGCACATGTGGAGAGAGGAGGCAAGGGGAGGAGGAGGAGACTCTGCTCTGGTGTCTGCACTGGTTTCTGGCCTTTCCAACTGGCCTAATATAAGCGGCGGGCAACAATAGAAGCAGCCCGAGCCTGCCTCAAAGCTGTGAAAGAATTCTGTAGCCAAATGTTGCTGCTGCTGCTGCTGCTGCTGCGCTGTTGCATCCGCCTACAATTCGTGCCACAGACGGAGGCAAGTCGGAGCTGGAGTCGGAGTCGGAGTCGCAGCACATGCTCCTAAATGGAGCCTTCGTGTAAACAGAAAAATTTGACTCATGACTTTGTCGAGCGTGGGAGGAGGAGCAGCAGCAGCAGCAGCAGCAGCAGCAGCGGTGCCTCACATTCACATCCTTTTTTGGCCAGCGGCAACAACAACAACAAACAACGTTGCCACAAACAATGTGCTACACTTTTAGTTTTGCTCAAATTAGTCAGCGGGATTTTTGCGGCTGTGTTTTTACAAATTAACGCCAATTTCGTATCACGTTATTAATAGTTACCATTAAATTGCCCGCTCCACGCTCCCAGCTCCACGCTCCGAGCTCCACGAGCTCAGAGAGATCATTATCTGGCGGCTAACAAGACAACAACAAAAGGCGGCCTAGCCGTGGATGCTGCGAACTCCGACTCCGACTCCACATCCACATCCAGCTCCAACTCTGACTCCATCTGCGTCTCCAGTGTGTGCCCGTGATTCCTGCAACCAAACCGAAATTGGCTACCACAGCTGCTGCCGTCTTGCCTTAATTATCTGCATGGCCAACAAAAAAAACTATACTAAATTGTTTTGTTTAAACAAAAAGAAGAAAAACCAACAGCAACAACAGCAACAACAACAGCTGCAGTCGCGTCACCTTTGTTTGCCGTATTGAGCGCGATAAGCTTGTTAACTGTTAACCAAATCTGTAGCAGGCCCCAAACTGAAATATGGCCAAGAGCCGACAGAGTCTACGCCCACGAGATCCCTTTCTCTCCCCCCTATCTCTCTCTCTTTCTGTGCACACACTCGACTAATCAATAAGCACGCGCATTACTTAGATTTGTCTGGGTGAGAGGCGTGAGCAGCGTGCAGATAATGTAGATAACAATGGATAAGCCTGAAAATTGCTAATTAAAGCTAGTCTTAGTCATGGTCTTATCAAGGATATGTCCTATGGTGCACTTTTCTTTTTGTTGTATTCCATTAGGTATCAAATTAACTGTTGTATCTATAAATGGTTGGAGAGTTGGCTAAAAGATATGTATAGGTAAAAAAAAAAAAATTAAATAAATAAATAAACAAAATACTAAAGGCTTAAAGCACTTATTTTATTTTATTTTTTTAATAGAGACTGATCCTATCGAAAATTTAAAATAAATTTAAGCTGCGTATGATATAGAAGAAACTGCTCACCAAACTTGATATCTCTTGCTCTCATTAGGGCTGAGATCCTGAAGAATAAAAAGGTTTCTATTAAAATAAAATATAATAATCTAAGTGAATTATAATTAGCTAAGTATACATAGTTTAATATTAAATAATTGTTTAAGAAAGACATAGTAATACATTCATTGAATTCAATGTCAAAAAAAAAAAACAATGATAAAGGACTCGACAGTAAAAAATATTTATAATTAAATAAAATATAATAATTCAAGCAACTTCAAATTATGACAAAGTTTGCTACAATATGGTATAATATAATATAATTATCTCAGCAATGATATAACATTGATAAATGAAGATAAAATCGATCGAATCTAGTGTGTGCTTGGAGCATGCTGCGCATTCAATTAGCTCATTTATGTCTATGGATAGTACTTCCCTGGTTCGATTCCCATGTTAATTCGTCTAATGGGATTTACGAGCGAGCAAATGTCCATTACTCGCTGTCCCCCTCTTCCCCTCCTTCCCTCTGCCCCTCAGCTGCCACAGCTTCACAGAGTCGCGACTCCGACTTGGACTTAGATGCAGAAGTAGATAAACAAATGCGAATCGGATAATGTCATGTAGACATGTCATATGTTAGCTGCGGCTACGACAAAAAACTGGAGCACTAAGTCAAAAAAACAAAAAAAAAAACGGCTAAAAATGGCTAGGCAAAAAAGACAAAAAAAAAAGCGGCTAGAAAACATTCTTATCGATTACACCTGAGACCTCAATCAATAAATTGATTGTTAGCGATCAGTTTAAGGCAGCAGGCAGGCAGCAGGCAGGCAGGCAATGCCAAGTGGTGCAGTGGTGCAGCCACCACATGCCTCGCATACAAAAGAGTTTGGCTCACGTTGTTGTTGTTGTTGTTTTTGTTAGCCTGGCTGACTTGGTCGGCTCTTAAGATAAGCCGCCGTGTGGCTGCCGCTCTGCCAGTGGCCGCCTGTGTGTTGGCCCGGCCTGGCCTGGCCTGGCCCCGGCCCGAGTTGGTGCCTCTTGGCCCACGTTGTGTAGCCTGCTCTGGGTGCAAGTCCAAGCACTTTGATCGCTGCCTGGCGATAGGCGGCAAGCAGAGCGAGCCGAGAGCTGCGAGCTGCGAGCGGCGTTGTTAGGAAGTCGTCGCTTGGCCGTTTGTTTGTTTCTCTCTGAGGTTACCCTGTTGTTACCAATGTTGTTGCTGTTGTTGCTGCTGCTGTTGTTGTTGTTTCATTTCGTTGAGGCATAAAGCAAGATTTGTGTAAATGTCAGGTGGTAATAGTGACACTGTGCGCCACTTGATTGGTTTTACCTCTTCTGTGAAACAGCAACAACAACAGCAACAACAACAACAACAACGACAGTTGTGTGTGCCAATTTGAGTTTGTTATTTTTTGGCCGAATTGGTCGCAAGGTTGTTGCTTCTTGTTGCTGTTTGCATTTCTTTAATTGGCTCATTTTCGCGGCACATGTAAAAAAAAAAAAAAAAAAAGAAATTGAAAGAAGAAAAAAGCAAATGGAAAACCACATGAAAATGCATAAGTTGCGGCACGACAATCGCCGCGAAGCCATCAACGGCAACGGCAACGTCTACGATCGTCCAGCATGGCGTATGATTAATGTTGGTTATACGGTACCCCTCGCTGCTTGGCCAAGAGACAGACAGAGTTGTCAATGCGAATGGACAGCAGAGTGTCCAAGTCCGAAAGAACTATGCGAAGTTCTTGTCATCCGAAAATGTGTTGTTCAACGAAATATGATATACTTTTAATTGGTATATGGCATGGAGGACTGCATATGGTGTAGCAAATGCGAAAACTAGACTAAGTGGAATATAACGCGTTAGGCACCATCTGCTATCCAAATTTCTAACTGCTTAGCTCTTAAATAGCTTATACATATGTTTATTATACCCTTTCCAAGAAAATAATATGGCAAATACCTTAAATAACCGTTCAAACTTTAAAATTAAGCATGCAATGCGTTTGCTTGCGATATACAGTGTTGCAAGACAAGGAAAGTAATTCTAAAACAAATTTACAATATTAATAAATATACTCAGCAAATTTGGTAAGCGTAGCTTTTATAAACTCAGAGATCTAGCTGTTCATACAGACGCACATGCGAAAATATATTAATATAATATTTACTTGGGCATTTTTTTTTTCAGTTTGGAGCTTTTATTTGTTGTATCTTTTCAGTAGATGGCTTCTCCTGTATTTTTTATGCATTTTCAGTGGGGTAAAAGCTGCAAAGCCCTAGAATCTATTGAGCTATAATTAGGCTACTATTCCAGCTAACTGCAGCTATAAAGCGAAATACACACAAAATTCAATAAGATTGCTCGTGTTGAGTCTTTTTTGTAATAAATTCGAAAAAAAAAAAATATTTTTAAAATCTGAACAACCTTAGCTTCTTACTGCCTTTCCCTCTCGAAATGCCTCGACTTCTTCGCTGCAGTTTGGCCAATTTAATTGCTTTATTTAAGTAAATCGCGTAGCGTTTCGTAGCATCTGTGGTTACACCCAAGAAGAGAGATGTGGTAAAAAAAAGAGTGAAACCCATCAAATCGCAACTGGTTGCCAATGACGAGCCGCAGCAGCACCGACCCGAAGCTGTGCGAGGGCAGCTTAAGGCGACGCCCACCGAACGTCGTCGACACCCAAGCCCCGAAAACTGAGCAGAGGTTGCAGTAGATGTTGCTCTTGCAGCAGATGTTGCTGTTGTTGTTGCTAGTGTTGCTGCTGCTGCTGCTGGTTGTAAAGTAAATTGAAAGCACACGCTGCGTCATCAAAGTCATTAAACTGTCGACTGCTTACGGAAGTTTGACTGTCTCTGGCTCCGGTTGTGGCTGTGGGTCTCTTCGGGTCTTTCGGTTTTGGGTGTGGATCTGCGTTAGTGTAACCGATATATGCTCGTAGTATGTGCGGCAAGAACGTCTTGTGTATGTGTGGGAGCTGTGTGCGGAGGTGTAGAATGTGCGACAGACAGCCTGGCTGTTTGGCAGATAGTCTCGCTCTCTGGGACGGACAGACAGAAGCTGCCTGCAAGTGAAAAAAGAAGAAATAATAATAATAAAAGCGCTAAGCGTTTGGCTTCCAGCTCCGCCAGCTTCGCCTGGCGCGCCTGGGTGTGTCGCAACACATTGGCGACAATTTCGCAATGCTAGAGGTGTGTTCTACCATAGTATAAATACATATAGTGTCGCCTGTAGTCGGTGCATTTCAAACGCGTCGCACTTTTAATGATGCGAGAGGGACAGAAAGAGAAATAGGAGGGAGCAGTGGCGGGGAACGTGCGAGGGGTAGGCAAATTTGTCACCTTTTGAACGCGAACCGACGCATTCAAATCACAATTTTGAATGATTCGTAATAATTGTGCAACTGTGGGAAGAGGCAGAGCAGGGGAGCTGGAAGAAAGAATCAGAGAAGAAACTAAGGCAAACGACGACGACGAAGACGACGCCTCCTCCTCCTCCACCGATTTCGATTGTGACTCCTCCGTTAATCGTGACTTTCACAATCAACCTTCAAAAGGTTTTTCGCTGCCACAAACGAGTAGCGTGTACCAGGCGCAAAATGGGCTGCTAACAACAATGGCAACAACAACAGCAACAACAACAACAACAGCAGCAACAACGACAACTGATGAAGCAGAAGAAGCTACAAAGCAACAGCAGCAGCAGCAGCAGGGTGTGTGCGACGTGGAGGAGTACGTGGGGCGGGGAGGGGAGGGGCCCTGGGCGAGCACCGGGGAAAAACCAACAACATTTGAAGCGTTCACTTTGGCGCTTCATCGAATAATATTTCTCACGTTCTATTTTTTTGTTGTTGCTCTCTTGCTGTCGCCGTTGTTGCCCCCCATCGATGTTGTTGTTGTTGTTGTTGTTGTTGTTAAGGGGGAATCTTTTGGTTGTTGTGTTTATCATCAGAACTGAACTGAACTGAGATTGACTTGCCTGGACTGCAGCATCATCGGAACTGTTTCCATAGCTCTACTTAGAGATAGATGGAGCAGCAGAGGGATGTCCCTCGATTGGGGCAAGGAAATGGAAATGGAATTAAAACAAGGTTTGATTGCTTTAGCCCTAACCTAATCGAGACTCGTTAGTTGATTTGACCCTAAAGATAAACTAAAATTGCATGTGCCATGTTTCGATACTAAATTTGACAATAGATACGCATATTAGAGAAACTTATTTGCGTTAACTTGTCACGATTTCAAAGGTTCGTAGCAAACCTAACTAAAAAAGTAAGAAAATTTGAAATGAAATTAATTTCGCTTCAAAAGACAGGGTGACTCTAATGCGTACAGTAAAAACTGAAATGAAACAAAATCAAATTTCAAATCACAAGCTGCCATAACCCTTTGGCCCTGTAGCAATCGAAACGCTTGGAATTGGAACACAAATTTGGCATGCTTACAGTCGGTTAGGTTGGCAACCATCTACCTTGCTAAGTTGGCAACATTGCTCCTCGCTAAGTTGTCTGCCTTGTTCCTTACTTAGTTGGCAACTTTAAACCTAGCTTAGTTGGCAACTTTAAACATAGCTTAGTTGGCAACCTTGTACCTTGCAAAGTTGGCAACTTTTAACCTAGCTAAGTTGGCAACTTTGTTCCTTGCTAAGTTGGCAACTTTGAACCTTGCTAAGTTGGCAACTTTAAAACTAGCTAAGTTGGCAACTTTGTAAATTGCTCAGTTGGCAACTTTGTAAATTGCTCAGTTGGCAAAATTGTCCTTTTCTAAGTTGGCAATTTTAATCCTTGCAAAGTAACGGCGTTGCCAACTTTCTTTCTTTATAATTAGCGAAAACAACTATAATTGCTGCTTAATAACTTTCCGATTAACGATAAGCGATAATGATAAATCAATTCACACTCTCTCACTAGAGATGTGTAAACTGCATTGTATGGTTTATAATAACATTAATAATGATAATAATAATGCTGATTGAAATACATTTTAGATAAGGTTTTAAATGCGTCAATAAAATAAAACTGCAGTCTGAAAAACAATTATGCTGCGCAACCGTAAAAGTAGTGTGTGCACGAATGTGTGTGTGTGTGTGTGTGAAGGCAATTTCCATTTACAATTAAATACTTCCTGCGGCAGATTTTCATTGGACGCATTAGTTGGCTATTTCAATTAAGCCATATGCGCGCGCACCGAGACAAATTCACAGCTCCACGGGAAAAAGACTCGGGTAGTGGCGCGAAGAGTGTAGACTACTGTAGACTGCAGCAGTCTTTGCCAATGTTTGCATGTTAAAAATCATAAAAATGTTAAATGACAAGCGGGCGCATGTACGTTTTAGTATCTGTTTCTCGTTTCACGTTCCTCCTTCAAGTCTCTGGCTCCATGTTGGTTTGTCTCTCTGTCTGTCCGTCTGTCTGTTTGCTTTTGTTGTTGTTCGCATTGTCAAATTGCGATCAAAAACGCAACAAACGTAACATGCCACACGGTTCCACATAGCGAGACTGGGAGACGAAGTTGCCAACCAGCAGCATCATGAATCAAAGTCAACAGCTTAGCCAACTGAGCGAACAGCTAACAACAGACGGAGAGACAGACAGACAGAGAGGCAGGCGGACAGACAGGCAGACAGACAGACAGACGGACAGACTGCTGCCTGAATGCGTTTTAACGGCTACTTGTCTTTGCCTGTTTATTGAAAGGATTTTCAACACTCACACAGCACACTGTGAGTGTTTGTCCGTTGTCCGCTTATTCACAGTCATTCATGCATGTATTCAATCATTCAGTAGCGTTGCGCATGATCATTCGCATACTAGCATCAATACTCTTATAATTCAAACTAACCTAGACGAGTTCTACACTCGAAACAATGAATTGAACAAGTAAGTAGAAGTCGCAACAAGTTGAAGGTTTCTTTAATTTTCTCCCTTGATTTATAATCAAATATAGTTCATCTAAGTATAGTATAGTAGTTAAATATATTTAATTCTTGACTTTGATTTTTACTATTGTATTTAGTAAGTTTTTCTTTTTTGTTCTTCTGACTTTTTTCTATTTCATGGTCTATTTTTCTTATTTTCTGTCTTCCTTTTAGTTTTTCCTCTTTACTGACTTTTTATGCAGTTTTGTTGCTTTTTTCCTAAATTTGAGATGTTTTTTTAGCACTCTCAATAATCTCAAAATTTAGTTCTTTTCTATTTTCTATCTCTATCTGTATCTACTACACAGATGCTCGTTTTTATAGTGTTTTTATTTAATTTATATATTCCTCCATTACCTTTAAAGATCTGTTCTAACTTGTATTTAGCTTAAGCCTTTTGTAGAACATTTATTTCTTTCTACCAGAAGGTTGCAAGGCAGAGGAATGTGTTTTAAAGTTCTCATAGAAAAAATCAGTGCTATCGCAGTGGTTTTAAAAAAGTTGTTAAAGACTTTGAATATATTTCCTTTAACTCTCTTGGATAAAATGATTCCACACAAGGCCTAAAGAGTCTCTGCTGAAGTTGTATACGACTTTCAATATATTTTGCATATTATTTGCCATATACCTTGCTGGGAGTAACCATACTTTCTTCTCTCTCAGTGTAGCACATTTGTGCCTGCCACATGTCCGGCTAAACTGCGTTGGTGATGCCACTCACAGCCGCAGCAGCAGCAGCAACAATTGCAGCCTGTCGATGTCGTTGCTGATGTTGCGACGCGACGCGTCTCTCGGTGCAGCAGTAGCGGCAGCTGCTGGGGCAACATTTGATTATGAAAAGCCGCCTGCGTCTTTTGGTGGCGGCAGCCAAATCGATAAAAATAATTGGTTGCAGCGTCGTCGACTGCGTCTGCAGTGCAACAGTGCAACAGGCAACACCGACGACGATGGCGCTCGAATTCTGTTGAATTTTCAGTTTGACATGAATTGCAGTCGATCTGCTTAGTCCACGAGAGACAGAGACAGAGAGGGAAAGAGAGAGAGAGAGGGAATAGTTGGCAAGTCAAAAAAAAAAACAACTGGGAACATTGTCGGGGGCAATATTACTTGTACAATTTGAGCTTTTCCCACGTTCGTGAAAATATTTCTGCGCAAATTATTGGAAAATCGAAAAAAAAGGAAATAAATAAAAATAAGAAACGAATCGCAAAACCAAATTTGAGCGCGTTTTGGCTAACGATTTGAATGTGATGTGCTTGTAAAAAGCCACACGGCATGTGCAGGGAATTTATCGATCGATCGATCGAACCAAAATCGAAACGAATCGAAACGAAATAAAACTATGTGATACAATTGTAGTTGCCATATTAAGCGTAAATTGATAGGAATGCCAACTGCTTGCCTATATAGGCTACTCTATATATAGGGTGAATAATTTCTGTCTTCAATTCCACACAAACATCAAGTTGTGTGAAAGAGGGATCGATGGATCGTAGGCATGATCATTTAAAAAATATTTGTATATAGTATAATATTTCTGGGTATGCGATGAAATACACATATAACATGTTTCTAAGGAATATATTTAAATAAAATATTATATATTTTGTTACATATATTGAATTGCTATAGAAACTAGCGCTTATTTCAGGTATTTTTTAAGAGACATCACGAGTAAACTTGACATATCGAGTTTTCTGATTTTTTTAGTATGCTGTTAAAATTTTAGAAAAATCGCATAAATTTAGCTTGTAGAAATTGTGATTAACTGCATTGTTCTTTGAGTTATCTCTAGAGAACTTCTTCTAGTTATTGTTTTATGTTGTATTTAACATTATGCTCAAGTTTTACAAATATCTGATTACTATATCCTACAGAAAAAATTGATAAAGATGTTATTTTAGTAGTTTTTGTCTTGAAAGACAGAAGTATGGTAGAATAATAGGGTCGCAATTGAAATGCACTCGTAATTAATCTTTACTCTGCTTGATATCATGTTAAATTCGTTACCATAGCGTAGCATCATCTTCTATCTATTTCCTACCCCGAACTGTTCCGTCCCTCTCTTTCTCTTTCCTAATTAAGCGTCCTCTGCGATTACGCAAAGCGTATCCGAGTGAATTTCATTCACTTAGTGCGCGCAGTGTTTGTTGCAAGTTGTCGCTGACAGTTGTCACATGGCAGCAGCAGCAGCAGCAGCAGCAACAGTTGCAGTTGCAACTAGCAACTGGCAACAGTTGCAACGTTGCGAGGCGACAACACTTTAAAAATTAATTGCTGAGATTTATGAGCCCAGTTAGTACGTGGAGTCGAGCCAAGCCGAGTCGAGTCGCGTTGAGTCGCGTCGCGTCGCGTCGCGTCGAGTGCGTGCTCAGTCCGTTAGTTAGCCAAGCTAAGAGCCAAGTTAGTTGGCCTGGCCAGTATCTGCGACCCGAAGCCGATGCTGCTGCTGCCTTATATGGCGGTTTTATGCATAAGCTGAACCACATTTCAGGCACTTCACACTTTTATCAGTTTAAAATATGAAGCGGCAAACTATGGGAAAATCTTTTTTATAGACTTGCAACTGCCGCAGCGTTTGGGGCAATTGTGTTCGAGTCGCTGCCGCCGCTGGGGCAGCCGCTGTTGGGGCAGATTTGCCAGCATTGATAAGACAGTTGGATGCACTCGTGATCGCAGCATGGGTGCTGCTCTCTCTCTCGCTCTCTCCCTCTCTCTCTGTCTCTCTCACTCTGTGCTCCTTGGGAGATGCTCGAGGCACTCTGTGGCTGAGGCCAGCAGCAAGTATAATAATAAACAAAAGCGCAGCTTATTGGGGCGTTGCCGCAGACCACGAATGCCTCCAACTCCTCCCCTGCTTCTGCCACTGTCGCTCCCCCTTCGGGCAGCAATCGCAGCCAATCCGAGCGGCGTTTGGCAATCAAAAGCCGCGACAAATTGTGCATTTTGTGGTCACAAATTGAGTTAACGCTGCCAAATTAGCGGAATAAATTTATCGCCGCTGCTCGACTCCAACTCGGACTCCGACTCGGACTTGGACTGCGCCTGCGACGACTGGGAGACTGCCCCGAACGATAGTCGAGAGATTGGGGCTTAATTAAGTCTTTACGAGGCAGCGGCCACAATTTCAAATGGTTGCACAGCTCGCAGTGCGCTTAAATAAATAAATCTAGTTGCTGTTGTTGTTGCCAATGTTGCTGTTGTAGCTGCTGCTGTTGTTTTTGTTGTGGCCAGCAACAATTGGCGCTTGGCCGTTGCACTGCACCGTTTTGTGGCCAATAAAAGATCGCAGCACGCTGATTTGACAGGTGAACAATTTTGGGTTGGGCCGCGGCTCGAGCTGCGGCGACTTGGCCGGCAGCCAAACAGCAACAACAACAGCAGCAACAACAACAACAATAGCAGCAACAATAACAGTTACAATAACAACGGCTTGTGTTGCCACCCACCTGACTTTGGCCCAGACACGCTGTGAGAGATTAAAATTTGCAACAAGTGGGGTGACAACAAATTAATTTAACTGATTCCACAGATATGTGTGCCCAGGTACCATGACATATAACATAAATCTGATCTGCATACAGTGTGACAGTGTTGTACAACGCACAGCAGGGCGACACTGTGTGTTGAGCGGGTTATTTAGCGGTTTTTTTGTATTCATATCTAAGATGGGTTTGGCTTTGGCACGGGGGAATGTCGGTTTTATGGCAACTTACTGGCATTAAATAAGCAGGAAAATTTATGTATTAAAGAATGTAGTTTCATAAAAATTTAGAAAAAAATATTCCTAGAAATCTGCTCTAATTGAAATTTGAAGACTATGCTTAAAAAGTTATAGCAAAGAGATGATAATAATAGTATAAATCATTTAAGCTTAAAGAACCTCTTTATTTCTAATTTTAAAACATGTTTCTGTAGTCCAAAATAAACTCATACCTACGCAAACTTCATTTAATTCATAATAAATTATTGATGAATATTTTGGGTTCATAAAAATATCATAGATTTGATGCTCTTTTGCAACTCTTTGGAGCACCTTCTTCAACGTAGTTGTAGCTGCCACAAAGGAAAGTGAATGGTTGAGAGATAGGGAGAGAGAGAGAGGGGGAGAGAGAAAGAGGGAGAGAATGGAAAGGCAGCTCAACGTCAAGTGAAATACGAAATGAATCCATCAAAGTGAACTCGTATCCCACAAGCCTGAGCTTCCTTCTCGGTCCTTGGCCGAAATTGTAGACATTTCACTCGATCAGCGCTCGTCTCAGTTGATTACTTCATTTATAGTCCGACTACCTGACTACCTGACTAACTGACGGACTAACTGACTGACTGACGATGGGTTGAACTGTCCGTCTATCGGTTTGTCCGTTTGCCCAACTTGAATTTTTCTTTATTTTCTATGCAAATTTTTTTTTTTTTTTTTTTTTGGCAGTCTACCGTAAAATTGATTGCGCTCTTCAGTGGCGCAGAAGGCGCATGATGGATGCCAACAGTGTGACCAGATAGACGGTTGCAAATAAATAATCGATATAGAAATGTGCGCGATAAAAGAGAGAGAGAGAGAGCAATAAATATCGCAAGGTCAAACCAGAGCGTATGATCGATGTTTTCCTTCGATTCGTAGACCCTTAGAGCTCTCTTAGACCTCAAAAAGTCAAAAGCAGTTTAAACTCGTTTGCAAAACAGCCCCACCCCCCCTTTAGCTAACCAAACCCCCTCTCTAACCATGGTAATTCCCATGGCTTCCACTCAATTTGTTTGCCCAGCTCGCCATTGAGAATTGGAGTGTCAAACTTTTAGCTTTCAATGCACGCCAGGACGCAGTCGCTGCCGCTGAAGATGTCGATGTGGCGATGGTAAAGATGCTGCCTGGTCCCAGCCAGAGCCAGGTCCCAGCCAGAGTCAGAGCCAGAGCTAGAGCCGGAGAACTAGCTGTTTTTGTATTGACATTAAATGAAATAATCTGCGATGATTGTGCATTAGTTGCAGTCAGCAGCAGGCCAAGGCGGAGGCAAAATGGACAGCATACCGACAAGGGGGCAGCTACAGGGGGGGGAATACTGAAGTACCTGGGTAATAGTTCTAGACTGCGGTGTATTTCGGGGAGTAGAGTGGAAAGAAGCGACGTTGTGTCGTGGTTCCCATGGCATGATTTTGCATGAAATAATGTGGCGCACGAGTGGGCGGGAGCAAAAGGCTGGAGCAGTGTGCCTCACTGGTGGGAAGAGGAGGGGGGAGGTAGGAAGAGAGGGGTAGGAGAACCGTGCGGGGGGCCACTTGTCGTGGCAATCGTTGTCGAGCCTCTGCCGGCTTCGGTTGCTTCGGATGGTTCATTCAGCTCTTGTCTTTCGGTTTCTGTTTCGGTTTTGGCTTTTTTTCTCTCTCTGTTGTTGTTGTTGTTGCCATTGCTTTTGTTGTTGTTGCTGTTACTATTGCCGTGCTGTGTGCTGTAGCTGTGTCCGCCGTCGTCTTAGCCAAATTTGCGACGAAACAGGAACCGTTAACTGCGGCAATTTGTGCTGCCAACGTCGTCCCTCGGCTCGGTTTGTTTCCCACGTTATAATTCGTTAGATTTTCAATGCCTTCGACTCGACTCGACTTCGGTTCGGTTTTTCTTTTCTTTTTTTTCCTATTCATGCCTCAGTCTCCTCCATCTGCCTCGACCTGATATAGTTTTCTGGCTCTGCTGCTGCTGCTGTTGTTGAACTTGCAATGACACTCGCCCCAAAATGGTGCTTGAACAGGGCAAATTAGTCGCATTCGGCAGCTGAAAATGTGTGTTCCACCCACACAGTGGCTGCAAAAAGAGTTCAAACACTTGTCCCACAGCAGGAAGAGTTGAGCAGGAATTTTCAAACTGAAGTTAGGAATGAAATAAAGGCGAAAAAGTCTTGGTTCCTCTGCTCGGCATTTACACAGATCTCTCGAAGAACTAATAATATAGCTAAAAGCTCTGAATAATTCGGCTATAACCAAAGAAACTCGCAGAGATCCATTAAAAAGCCTCTGCGATTAATCGCAATAAACAAAACTAACCTATTTCAATTCACTTTAGTGTCGTCATATCAATGTGACCTAATTTTATTTTTTAAAATACTTATCGATAACTTATTATGAATTGTTTAAGCACTAGCTTACAGTGTATACACCCCTACAACCGATAATCAAACATGCTGCGATAACATAACTAAAACTCAACGGGTAGCACTGTTTATATGCGCGTTAACCAACACTGATATTTACCTAGCTGGCGCCATAATGCAAATTTTTATTGCTTTTCAACCCTGCGAGCAATGAGAATGAATACGTAATGTATGCAGCAGGCTTTAGATGGCGCTGCTGAAGCCATAGAGTATATTTAGCGTATTATATTCTATATTCTTGTTCAGCTGATATAGTCTGATCGATTTACGCTATGCATGGAGACTGTTTTAACTCTTTATTTATTTTTTCTTCTTCTTGCTTTAATGTCCTTGACTTCTTGTATCCTTCTACTTGCTTTGCTACTTTAGCTTCTTCTGCTCCTTCTTCTTTACCTTCTTCTGCTTTAGCTCTTATCTTCTGCGCGCTTCTTCGCCGTTGCGCAATTTGCTCCTGATTAATTCGCGACCGCGCTGCAAGACCGAACATGGCGCAATTGACACTTCGAACTTGCGAGCGCGCGCGCTCGCGCCGGCATTGCGTGCGGTTGCTGCCGCCTTTCTCTTTTCTTTCCTTTTTCTCTCTCTCGCACACACACTCGCTCTCTCTCTCTCTCTCTCTTTCTTGGGCATTTGCTAAGTGGGCATCACGTGCAAGCAATTATTTTATCAATCATTTAGGCGCTGCTGTTGTTGTTGTTGTTGCAGACTCCTCGCCTGGCTGCTCGCTCGCTCTCGCTCTGTTCTCTCCCTGCTCCGCTCGCCAGAGTCTACACTCTCTACCGTCTCCAATCTGCAGTCTTCTCTTCTCTATCGCTCTGTCCCGACTTGGAACCTGCTGTTCAAACAGCGAAAACGCATTTAATGTCTGCTTAGTGTGATTACGACGCATTAATGCCCCGTTCAGGCAGGCAGGCAGATGCCCCCAACTCGAGCCCCTTCCCAACCCCTACCGCAGCTCCAACCCATCTTCCTTTCTCGCCCTCCCCCCCGCCGATGCGCATGTTGCATCTCCGCGCGTTGTCTGTTTTGTTTTTACTGTTTTACAGTCACCGGCGGCGCGTCGCGACTTGTTGTTGTTGTTGCTGATGTTGTTGTAGTTGTTATATGTGTGTTAACTTTCAAATAAATTAAACATGAAGCTGGGATCATTTATTTCACTCGCTCCACCTAACTCGCTAGCTCGTTTGGCGTAGTGGAGTGAGATCGGAGAGGGGTTAGACCCGGCACCTGGTACGTATCCCCACTTTGGCGATGGCCTATGCGCAATGTTTCTTCATTTTCACATTAAATGCGCAATTCCCGACATTTGTTTGAATTAACACGCAGCAATTACCGCTCACCAGGCTCAGGCTGAGGCTCAGCCTCACAGTCACCATCGCCCCTTTCCAAGCTCGAAACTTTTGGGATCGTTGCGACGACGCATGTTTAAAGACACACGTTTTCTTGCCTCGCGAATTCGGCATTAAAAAAAGCTACGAAAGTTTTTATGGCCAAAGGATGTGATGGTGGTGGGGTAACTCGTAGGGAATTTAAGCGGTTCCATCATTAATCTGCAACGTTTGAAAAGTAGCGCAGAGTCCATTTAATCTGGAGAATGCAGCTCAATTAGAAGCAAATAAAATAACAATTTAGTAGAGTATTAAATGGCAATCGTAAACTGTCGATAAACTATCGATAGGCAAGACATTAAGCGATAGATGGTTAGAGTAAGTCATGAATTTAGTAGCATCTAAAGGCAGGTTAGCTTAAGCTTAATATTTTAAGACCTAAGAAAGTTAATCCTTTCAAAGTGCAATCAATTAAACCATAAACTATCGATAAACGATATATGCAGCGCGCAAGTTATTGATAAAGTAGCTGCCATCTGTATTTTATCTTCAGCCCAAACTGCATTTGCACAATAAGCTCATTAGCGATAAGTTTGTTATCGATCACTGCAATCAATTCAAGCAACCAGCTATCGATAGGCAAAGCATAAGAACTTATTACCTAAGCTATTTCGATAAGTATCTCAATCTAAGCATATCTTAATCGTAGCTTAACTTACCTTTTAATCAAATCATTTTGTATAGCTGATTAGGCAGCACAATAGGCTCGTTAGCTCATTGCTGAGCTGGTTATCGATAACACGCAGCGTAATCCTCTCCTGCCTACGCTTTGTAATCGAAATGCGTTCAATTAATCAATTGAACACGCGCTGTGAACGCCCAAAAAAAAGAATGGGAACGGGTGGTTAGGAAAGAGAGTGATGGAGTTAGGGGGAGTTGTGAAGAGTAGGGGCGTGAGAGGGGAGCAGGCACTTTAAGTGAGCATCGCATTCGCGTTTATCAGACAGCGGCAGACAAAGCAGAAATGCATAAATTACTCGCCGCAGTCAGCTGAAAATGCCTGTTGGGCAACTTTCCGCTGCAATTGGCCCCGTCGCAGTCGCAGTCGCAGTCGCAGTTGATGTGGCGCTGCTGTTGCCAGTGCTGCCACCACAGCTGGTGCTGTTGCCAGTGCTGCCACAGCATCAGTGCTGCCTACTTACGTGTGCTTCGTCGCTTATACCATTTAGAAAACCTTCTGCATCGTGTCCACGCTTTTGTCCATATTTGTACACAATTAGCAGAGACACAAAAAGAAACAGCGGAGGCAGCAACAGCACACACACACACACATACATATAGAGAGAGAGCAACACTGCAAACGGCAGACGAAAAGCAACAGCGAAAACAAACTTCACACACCATAAATCGATTAACGTTGCAAAAAACACACACGCACAGCAAACACACACCCAACACACACACACACACCTAACACACACTCAAGTGTGCATTAAATCAAATGGCAACATTTTACGCCTCTTTCGGCTGTGCATAAATTTATTTATCGACTTGTCCAACGCGTCGCGTTATCGCAGCACGCATCGTGCCTCGTCCGTCGTGCATCGTTCATCGGTATCGTCAATCGGCATTGCGTATACGCCATGTGAGCCTGTGCCTGTGCATGCATAAAATGTATAACAAAATTGTCATTAGCGTGGCGCATTTGTTAAGCGCCCCAGATCGGTGACGCGATAAGTTCGAAGGTGTCGCTACCGTTTGCTGCCCGTTGCTCTGCCGGCTCTGGCTCTGGCTGTGGGATCTCTCTGGCTCTCTCTGTCTGGCTCTGCACGGGCACAACTATCCATCAACGCCGTTGCACGTCGACAAGGCGGCTCGGTGCATCAATCGGCGGCAGCGACGGCAACGGCAACGGCAACACGCGCTGACAATCAATGGCGACACGGGCTGCCCCTTTGGAAAACAAAAAACAGGTCCAGCTGCTGCTGCTGCACTGCCAGAAAATGCGTAGAGAGAATCGCACAAGAGCTGCTCCGTTGCGCAAGTGTTCTGCCCAACTACTTCCCCCAATTTCTTGCAGTGCAGCCGTCTCTGGCTGCCTCGCATTGCTTTTCACACCTTCGCGCGAGGCACAGGCAGCTGGAGAGGCATGAGGCTGTTGCTTTTGGCCAGGCCAAGCCTCGGCAATGGCAACGGCAACGGGTGTAAAATGGCTGCATGATTGGCATTGCGTTTGTATCTCATCGCAGCGCATTGACAATGCGTTCGCTCTGGCGGTGGTCGTTTGATGGGCAGCACGGGCAGGGGCAGGAGAAGGCAGGGATAAGCAGTAGGAGGCAGAAAGGAGGCAAGAGGAGGCAGGGCAGGCAGGCGGCAGTCGAACTAAAAAACAAGTTGCGTTGACATACCAATTAACTTGACAAATACATAATTGGTAGCAAACAATTAAATGTTTTTGCCCTGGCCAACAAGCAGCAGGCGGACAGACAGACAGACAGGCAGGCAGGCAGACAGACAGGCGGAGAGACAAACGGACAGGCAAACTCACAGACAGTTAACTAACAAACGGAGTCGCCTCGCTCTTTGCCAGCCCATTTTGCTGTCAGCTTATGAGCGCAGAAATTCATTTAAATTTATCTAGTTGTCAGTTTTGCTAAGCTTGAAGATATTTGCACAATTTGCTCGTAAAAAGCAAATCGAGTAGTTAAACAAGTGGATATGGCTACAGTCGAGCGCTCGACAGTAAGATACCCTTCTCCCAATTTTTACACACGTGTAACACGTTACAAACGTGTAAACACACTCATAATTTCAAACAGAAATTTGCACAAATACTTCTACTACATATAGCTTTCTCGCTCACACTCACACAGCGACGCACGTTAAGAGTGACGTCGACGTCGGCGTCAACTACTGAAAGCAGCGCGCAGGCTGCTGCTCGTACATTTGTACTGAAAACGTTGACTTGAATAACTTCTGTGTTATTGGTCCGATCAAATTGTAATTTGGAGAATATGTTCGTATGGCATATAGCTTTATACATAGCAAAGCAGAACTTTATAAGTTTAATAGTTTGCTTAATAATCACAAATTACCGATTTGCGGGGGCGGTGGGCGTGGCATCAAACATTTAACATAAACTTCATCTGCTTGGGAAATTTAGGAACCTCCATTCCAAATTTGGTGTCTCTAGCTTTTTTAATAGCTGAGATCCGTTGTCTCAAACAGACAGACGGACAGACGGACAGACGGACAGACGGACAGACAGACGGACATGGCTCAATCGACTCGGCTAGTGATCCTGAGTAAGAATATATATACTTTATGGGGTCTGCCACGCCTCCTTATGCCTGTTACATACATTTCACAAAGTTAGTATACCCTTTTTTGACCATTTTCAATGGTCGAAGGGTATAAAAATACAACAAAAATGCAGAAATCCAACAAAAAATAAATACACTCACACACGGAGAGAGACAGAGACACGTATAGAAATGAAAATAAAACGGCAGCCGCTAACGAAGCGCCAACAACGCCGCAGAGAGAGAGAGAGAGAGAGAGAGAGATGGAGAGAGAGAGGAGGACAAGGAGGATGACGAAGCGTGGAGACCTGTGGGCAGCAACGGGCAATGTGTTGATGCTCGGGTATACACGACTGTATCAGCAGTTGGCAACGGGTGCATAAAGAAGTGTAATAGAGGCTGAAAGGCAAATAGAGGGCAGAGGCAAGAGGAAGAGAAACAAAGACTGTAGAGTGTAGAAAGTGTATTAAAAATAGTATAAACAAGTTTGTTTTTAAATTTAAAAATATATAAAAACTAAATCGATAAATATAAATAATACAAATAAGTAATTAACAAATAAATATATGTAATATATGAATAGAGAATAATAAATAATACCAATAAAACAAATAAATAATGAAACTAAAGTAAAGTAAATACACATAAATATGTACATACATAATGTATCAGTTATTTATTATATAAGTGTGACCAATGTCGTTACAATAACGCAAGCTCAACAGTTTAAGCTATCGATAACATATTCGATTAAACAGTGTTGTGCAAGGCGTGAAGAGGTCAGACTAAGCAGCACTGGAGTGCAAGAGAGCAATAAAACAATAAATTTATAATATGTAATTAATATTAATTAGAGAGAGATAAAACAATACATTTAAATATAAATAAATAATAATATAAAATAATAATAATAATACATAAATAGAAATATAAAATAAATAACACACACAAATATAAATAAAAAAATAAATACAAAATATGCAAGTAAATAAATCGTATATTTAAACTATGTAATTAATATAAATTAAATATATTTAAGAAGCATGCCTACAAAGTATTCAAGTAGTATAAATCGTATATTCAAAGAATTCAATATGAATGAATAAATATACAAATTTAATTATTAGTACCGCTTTTAGTTTATTCAATCATCAGTGTGTACAGCATTCGTTGTGATATATAGCCAAATGTAGCTCCTAAATAGTCGGTGTTGTTGTTGTTGTCTGTTTATTTGGCCTGCCGGTTTGGCAGGTGCAGTTTGCATTCGCCAATTGTTGTTGTTGTTGTTGCCGCTGCTGTTGCTGTTGTTGTTGCTGCTCATTAGTTTTTTTTTTTTTTGTGCTGCCACAAAGTCTGAGTCTGTTACCATTTTGGGCTGGCTGGGAATCAGACAGACGCTGGGATTAGCCGGCCATGCCGAAAAGACGACAAGAGTTGGGGAACTGCGAGCTGCGAGCTGGCGAGCGAAGATAGATAGCGACGGCGCTGCAGCAAATAGCAAAGCAAAGCAAGGAAAATCGATGCATTTGCCAGGCGCAGGAGTTAACGCAAGTGTGGGAAAACTTTTATTTCAAGGTTCAAAAGATGCCCGCAGAGTGTGAAAAACAGCAGGAGGGGCGGGGAGGGGGGAAGGCGAGTATGTTTTTTTTGCCTGCCTGCCTGCCCCCACGTCGTATGCGCAATGCCATAAATTCAGATGTGCAATGCGCGCAGCAGCTCGAGCAGGTGTGAGAGTGTGTGTGCCGTGTGGCGTTGCCCATACGCCATGTTGTTTCATAATTATAACTTAAATACGACAGTTTTATATAAAAATCCACTAGTAAATCAATGTGCGCGCCAGCGCTCGCGCTCGCCTCGCAATTAACTGCCAAGAAACGTAACAAACGTCGGCGCAGCGAAGCACGTCGCACAGCTACGCAGCGAGGCAGCCAGGCAGGCAGCGAGGTAGTCAGGTAGTCTCTCTTAGCCAGGCCAGGCCAAGCCAAGCCAGCCAAGCGAACTGTCAATTATAACCAATCGCACACCAAGTGCACATTAAACCCTATCAACTGTTTTTGTAATTTATTGTTTGGTTTTGCCAACAAGTCGCATTTGGTGCGAGATCCGCATTCAGCTGCACCATGGGCGATGCCTGCCTGGGACGACGTGCTGGCTGCCGCTTGCCGTCGCTTGCAGTCGACAGCCTCATCATAATTATCGACGGGCAGCAGGAGAGGAGCATAGACAGAGAGAGAGACAGGCAGCGGCAGTCCAAGTTGGCAAAGTCAAATGAGCAGTTTATGGCCAAGACGACCATTTTGAAGACGCGCCAAAGGAGTCGCTGCACCGCTAACTGGTGTATCCTCTCTCTCCCCCTCTCTCTCTCTATTGGTCTGTCTGTCTGCTCGTCTGCTACGTCTGTCTGTGCCACTCGGGGCAACATTCACTTTTTTTATTGCACCACTTTGGCAATAGGCACAAGTGTGATTTCAAATCTCTGGGTCGCAGCGCAGCGCAGCGCGGGCCACTAAATTGGCAGAAATATGAAGTCAGCGTGTGCATTTTGGTAAAAGCGGTGATTATATGCCCACTGAGAGAGGCCTGGAGAATGGCCCCCACATAATGTATGACGACGAGCAGGCTGGCAGGGAAGGGGTAGAGAGGGGGTACCTGGTGCCACATAATGCGCATTAGCATATGGCAACAGCAGCAGCAGCAGCTTCCAGCTCACAGCTCCCTTCTAAGCGACGCAATTGCAAATGGGGCAAAACGCGAAATGGACAAATGGACAAAGCGCTCCAAAAGCGGGCTGTAGGCTGACGTTGATGGCCAGTTCAATTAAATGCCATCAATTTTAATAACACGCGAGCGAGAGACGTAGGCAAAGAGACAGAGACGAGCAGACAGACAGACAGAGGAACCGACGAACAGACAGACAGCCTGAGAGAGAGAGAGAGAGACAGACGAACCGAGAGCGACCTACCTTGGGCGCTGTGGAGCCACAAGCTGGCATGAAAATTACAAATGCATCAGCAGCAAGTCTCCCCGTGTGTGTGTGTGTGTGTGTCTCTCAGACAGTCTCTAACGCACTTGAAGCACTCGAGGCTAAAACAAGAGACCGGCTGTAACCTGGCTGTAACCATCCATCCGTCTGCTCTGTCTGCTCCGTCTCCCGGTCAGTCTGCGTCTGCCTCTGCCTCTGCCTCTGCGGGCACAGGCAAAGCACTTAAGCTGCGCATGGGTCACTCGTACAGTTCGAGCAGCAACTGCAGTTGGAGATCGGAGATCGGAGACTGGAGAACTGGGACTGTTGGGGAGGGGAAACCAGGCAGTGCTTCCACAGCAAGTGAAAATTGAAAGCAATCAGAAGCCCCCAGAGAAGGCAAGTTGCAACAACAACAACAGCAGCAGCAACAACAACAACAACAACAACAATGAGAGAAACAGTAATATTTTTCTATTAAAGCACTATGCAAATTTCACGCATTTCTCAAGTATTATTTGATTATTTGATTTGAAAGTTTTCAACACACACTCGAGAAATGCAGCAAAAGGATCAGCGAAAAGTCGTATAAGTAAGCAGTATCGATAAGCACATGTAATATCGATTAATCGGCTGCATAGAGTCAGTATTTTGTGTTGAGAAATACCGCAAGCGCTGCAGTGTTGATAAACACAAGTAGTATCGATTAATCCACTGTAATTAATCGATAGTTATAAATACTGTCACACTTTGATATATCCGTGAATATCTTATATAGACATTGTTCCATTCGTGGCGTATTAATGTGACCAGGTCAAGGCTAAAAAACGAAACTAAGAAAAAATACGAGAGAGGGAGAGAGAGACAAATTAGTAGAAGATGAGATACACCTCGATAAGAAGCAGTAGCCAAAAGGTGATTAAGAAAAAGTGTGCATAATTAAGTGAACTAAAATAGAATGAGATAGAGTGATAAACAGTGGCAACACTGGCGCAGATTAATTATACATGGTATAAGAAATTTGTTCAAAGTTCATGGCAACGAGTTTCGAGATTAGTAATATTGTTTTAGAAGATCCTAAGACCGAAAGTCTAATAATACTTCCGTTTTAGAGGCTGTTGGAATTGTTCCTTCAAGAATAAGTTAATATTTTATTATATGTATATCATTGCAATGCAATGTTGAAAATGATTTAAATCGTTCTTTGGGCGGGTAAAGTAAAAAAAAAACAAGGTATATGACAGTCTTACTTATTTAACTGAATTAACGCCAAAAATAACTTAAATATTACGCCTAAATTCGATGCAAATAATCGATATACATACATTATTAAATTGGGCGGGTAGTTAGACGGATAAATTTAAAATAACTTTTATCTGATTATGATACGGCAGCTTTCTATCAATTTTGATTTATAGTTTTGGAGATAAACGCGTTCATACAGACAAAAAGATGTGTAAATTGTGCTAAGCATGAATATTTATTAATATATTTAATTGTAGGTGACTGTCACGGTTACACTACACTATCACAGACTAAGTGTACCGCTTTTAATATAGAAATACCATATATATTATATAAACTTAGTTAGACTATATTAATTCATCCTAGTAGTTTCCAACGGGATCTCCTTTAGTATTAAACAATTGAAGCTGTTATTCAATCTAGTTTTAGCATTTCTTATAATATTTCAACATAATATCTCATGCAATGCATTGCCGGTCTCTCAGCCTTATAATAAATGTGAGAATCAACTAAACGGAACTGGAGACACCTACTACGAGTAGTATAGCCATTAATCCAAGTCGATTAGAGAGCCGCAACGTAACCCTATTTAATCAATATGCATTATTCAGTCTGTTAGGAGGAGTGGAGATGGAGGGGGGGGGGGCGATATATTCAGATTTAGATTCCGCACAGCGCTGCACTTGATCACTTCGCATCGCAAACCAGTCGCAGTTGCAGCGCAGTCGCAGTCGCAGTCGCAGTTGCAGTCGTCTTGCACTTTTTCCGCCAGTCGAGTCGAGTCAAGTGTTTGCGGCCAGAGTTGAGCACACTTTCATATGGCGCAAGCAGAACCCTAACAGGGGTAGAGGGGAGGGGGAGTGTGAGGGGTAGCTGGAATTGGCAGCCACTGCTGTGGCAGTTGCAGTTGCAGTTGGCCGATGTTGCTGCTGTTTGTGCTGCTGCTGCTGCTGCTGGCAATTGATGTCGCGGGCGCCAAAATCGACACACTTGTCCCTGTTCTGCGACTGTGACTGACTCTGTCGCTGTCTCTGCCTCTGTCTCCCTCTCTGTCTCTCCCTCTCTCTCTCTCTCTCTCTCTCTGTCGCTGGCAGTTGGCAGTCTGCAATCGGCACCGCTGAAGTGCAGGTTAAATGGATCACGACTGCACGGATTTGATGTCCGTCTGTCGCCAGTGTCGCTTCGTCTCTCCGTCTGTCTGTCTGTCCGTCTGTCTGTCTGTCGTAGCCCATAAAATACGCGACATGCAAACGTTTCGGCCTGCCCGTTTGCCGTCTTGGCCAGGCCAGGCCAGCAAAATTAGGAAATTGTGTACAACTGTTAACTGACAAGGCGAAGTGTTCCACGCGGAGACTCGACTGCTGCCGCCGCTGCTGCTCTCCCAGCGGGGGTTGTGCAAGCGGAGCAGGGTGGGGGGAGGTGGAACACTTATGCCGATAGCCGGCACATTTAACGAGTCTCATTAAGCTTTTGCGTTCATAAAATCTCCGCTGTTGGCCATTTTGTTTAACTGACTTTCAATTGCCTCTACAATTGCAGCGAGCACCTCGCACGGCACCAGCAGCAGCAGCAGCAGCAGCAACAACAACCACAACAACAGCAGCAGCAGCAACAAGTCTAAGGCAACCGCCAGCAGCAGCAGCAGCAGCATCAAGAGCTATGGCAGCTACAGCAATGGCAAACAGACGAGCTGCTCATCTTCCTCATCAAGCTACGCAGCTGGCACCACGTTGGGGGCCTTCGGACGACAGCAACAGCAACAGCAGCAGCAGCAACAGTTGTACGCTTCCGGCGTATCCAAGCTGCCTTTCTCGCCATTCTTTGCCGCATCGCCATTCTTCTTCACATATCGACGGATCAGCAAGCAGGAGGACAACAACAACAGCTGCAGCTATAACAACGGCGGCAGCAACACCACCACCAGCAGCAGCAGCAACCACAACAACAACAGCAGCAACGGCGCCAGCAGCAACGGTGCCGGCGCCCACAGCAGCAGCAGCCACCACAACAACAACACAAGCAGCAGCAGCAGCAGCGCCGCTCTCATGCAGGACTATGATCGCAAGTTCAGCCTGCTGAGCCTGTTCAAGAACCCCTACAAGTTCGCCGAGGCTCAAGCGCCGCGCAAATACTCTGCCACAAGCGGCGGCAGCGGCAGCAGCAGTAAAATTGGCGCTGCAACAGATGGCGGCGGTGTCTGCACGCCCAGCTGGAAGAGCTACGCGGGCGCCGGCTCACCGCATGCTGCACTGAATCCCGCATTCGGTGGCATGCGCAAGGACAGCAGCAGCTTCAGTGGCATCAACTTTGGTGGTGCTGCTGGCGTCGGTGCGGGCAGTGGCAGTGGCGCCGGTGCTGCGTTCAGCCACGATGCCGCGTCCAATGGCGGCTACAATGATCTCTCCAAAAACCGCAAGGTACACAAGTGCGATACCGAGGGCTGCGACAAGGTCTACACCAAGAGTTCGCATCTCAAGGCGCATAAACGCACGCATACAGGTGAGCAAAGGGGGCAGAGAGGGGAAGAGGCAGTGTCTGAGAGGAGATACATAAAAAGGTAGTAGAAGAAAGGGTTCGAGGGGAAGAGAAAGAGGGAGACGAGTGGAAAGTGGAGTAGCCAAGCAATATCAAGATTTTACTGACCATCTCTGTATGTTCGTCTGTTTGAACGCACAGATCTTGGTTATTATAAAGGCTAGAGATCCTAAGTTTGACATGAAAGCTGCTGTATATTCTACAAGTCGATACTTGTATTAAAAAAAAAAACTAACCGATTTGCGGCAGAGTTAGAAGTGGCATTCAAAATAAAAACTAATCATACTATACGTATGCAATACCAGCATCTCCATGCAAAATTTGGAGTCTCCAGCTGGTATGGTTAAGGAGATCAACGCGTTCATACAGACAGATAACCAGAAGAACAGAGCTAGTTTAGCCCAAGAAAGTTAGCTTGTAGTGAGGGTACCCTAATTGTTTTTCTCAAATTAATCTCACATTTCTCCTCCCACTATATCATTCGCAGGTGAGAAGCCATACGTATGCACCTGGGAGGGCTGCATCTGGCGATTCGCGCGCTCCGATGAGCTGACCCGCCACTACAGGAAGCACACGGGCGTCAAACCGTTCCGCTGCCAGCTGTGCACGCGCAGCTTCAGCCGCTCCGATCACCTCTCGCTGCACATGCGACGCCACTGAGCCGCTGGCCATATGGAAATGAACCATACACATACATGCATACCATACCATACACCATACCATACCACACCATACCATACCATATCATACGATACCTATAGGAATATGCCCGATGAGGCCGCTGTCATGTGACGTACTGACGTTTTTGTGTTGTTCAACGACATCATCTCCTGTTTTATAATAATATTTATCAGAACTCTGTTTCACATCACGTTTAATCGCCGATCGTTTCATATATATCGGATCGTTTTTTAGTTAATATATAAGTAGCTCAATTTAGCACAGTAAACAGGGCTCAAAGCCCAACCCTAGCGATAAGATATACCCTTGAGCCTGTATCGAAACGAAGAGAATTTGTCAAATTTAATTTGTATCCCGAGGGGAGAAAGAAAGAAGAAGAAAACGAGAGAGAATTTACTACTGCAGTCTACTTGAGAAAAGACACAGAATATGATATTATATTGTTCGAATCATTCTACAAATAGATTGTATTGGTGCTAGCAACTTGTGTGTACATATCGATTACTATATATAAGCTATAAAGCTATATAAGGTTTAACTAATTTTAGCTCAAATTTTTTATATACATTTATGGAGAAGTTAAGTAGAAAATGTTTACACAGAACAGAAAGCAGATACAAGAGGCATCAAAAAACACACACACACATATTTATAAAAAAAAGACAATAATGAAACCATCACTCTCATATACATACATACTATATACATACTATTTAAACTTACGATACATTTGTACCATACCATTTGACAGACAGTTAAGACCAAGCTGCAGTTGAGAACTTTCAGAACAAAAATAATCAACTATTTTTCTAAAATACTAGAGCTTTACTATACAGAAATTTAATCATGAAATAATGTCTTATATACATAACAAGCTAATTCAAAATTGAGATTTAAATGGATTACTGCAACTGCCACAGAAATGTAGATATCAGAGAACAATGTATTGTCCTTTTCTTGCAACCGCTTATAATATTGGAATCATATTTACACCGAGTATAAAAGTGATTAAATAGTGATGCGGTGGTTTCTTCACCTATTTCTTTAATTGTTTCTTTAGTTTTGATACGGATAATAAAAACACCGCATAATTTATTGATATAAAGACAAGTAAATGCGACGTATTACGGTGTATAAATGATATATGTTATCAAATAAGGATGCGGTGGTTTCTGCACCCGTTTTATTAAATAATGTTTTATTAATGCAGAGATGCTCAGTATTGATTCGACAAACTATTTGAAGGATTATAATGTTTAAAAAAAAACACCGCATCATTTATTTCTATAGAAAAATGCCCTACGCTTTTTCTTTTTCTCGGGTAGCTACAAATAATTTGCAAAAACAAAACAAGAGAAAGAAAGAAATCAAATGTATCGAACAAAGTGTATTATTTTTGTACGCCAATATACCCTATATACATAGCTAACTATTTTCGCTGAAATAAACATAAAAATGCATTTTTGTCTCTACCTCAAAAGGGGGGAGGGAGGAAAGGTATAACAACTCTACTCCAATGGGGGGGTAGGGTATAACAACTCTACTTCAAACGGAGGTTTAGCTATACAAAGGGGGTTAGATGGGATTACCAACAGTTGCTGCTGCTGCTGCTGCTGCCAGCTGAACCTGAACAATAAACGGCAGCAGCAACTGCCGCTCATTAAGCCCGACAAGAGGTTGCTCCTGCTCCTGCTGCTGCTGCTGCTGCGGTGGATTTTCATTTAAATGAAAAATCAATTGAGCGCACAATGGCTGCCAAGTGGCCGCCGAGTCGCGCCGAGTCGCGCCGGGCTTAGCCGAAGATGTGTGGCAAGTTGTCAACGGTGAACGGCGGCAGTAGTTGCTGCTGCCACAAGAGTTGCTGCTGCTGCTGCTGCTGCTGCTGTTGCAGTTGCAATTGGAGCCGCGGCCTTTGTGTGCGACTCTGGCCTGGCACAGCCCCAGTGCATTGGGGTCCAGCTCTGGCAACGAGTGACTGTGGCTGCGGCACGCACCCGCCAATTGTCCAGGGGAGCTTCGGCGTTGTTGTTGTTGCTGCTGCTGCTGCTGCTGTTGTCGTTGTTTGTCGTCGACCGTGCGCACGTTATTTGCAATAATAAAGATGACAAATTTCTCGTCATTTGTAATTTCAATGCGCGAGGCCTTGGATTGGCTTTTTTTGCTAATGCGCGTAACCAGTCTCCAGTCTCCTCGCTTCCAGTCTCCCACTCCGCTTCTTTCTTTCTTTCTTTTTTCTTTTCTTCTTTCCCCCCCTCTCTGTCGCGATGACACCTGCAGCGGAAATCAGTGCATGAATAACGTGGCGATCATTAAGGTAAAATTGTGAAATATTACGTATACGCAGCGGCAATTTATTGCCAAATTAATAACAAACGCGGCCGACAGTAGCCGCGTTGCCACCGCCGCCAGCTGACGCCGCCTCTCAGCCGCGCCACATCGCGCTTAGCATAAAGGTTAGAGATATATGTATGTATATATAACATACCGGTTTCTCGGGGTTAATTAATATGAAATATATAGACACTCTTGGGCATGCCTTTCGACCGGGTCAACTCGACGCCAGGTTTAATGACCCGCAGCATGCAAATGAGCAGAGCAGAGCAGAGCATCGCCAGAGCCACACTGAGTGCAATAAATGTGTGCACGACTATGCGTTTATCGGGTCCATCAATGGAGCTGGATATGATTTGTAGAAAGTAGCAGTTTTCCATTAAAATTAATAAGCAAAATAAAATAAATATAAATAAATTTATACTAAATAATAAAGATACGAGAAATATTTGTGGATTAAGCTGTGCTTTATGGTATTATCTATAATGCAAAGAGGTAAGAGAGAAAGAGATTAATATAGAAACTGATTGAAAGAATCAAGATATTGGTTTAAGAAAGTCTTTACTCTGTTCGTTTCAATAATTATTATAAATTATACCAAAATTTGAACTACTAGCTTTAAAATAAAGCTTTCTGGTCGATTATGATCGATTTGGAAAGGCGAAAGAAGGCGTTACTAAATTATAGTATTATATAAAAGCTCTGACAAAATTTAAGACTTCTAGCTCCCATAGTCTCCGAGATCTAGGCGTTCATACAGACAGGCAGACATAGCTGAAACGTTTTGATTGCTGTTTAAGAACATATTAGTTTTTAAAGAAAAGCTGACTAAGTTTAAAGCAAGAAATTACAAAAAAATACAAAATAATTTGACAATCCATTGAGGTTATGGTTGATCCTTTCTGAAGTAAGCAGGCTAAAAAAGCTGTAAGCTTTTTTAAAGTATTAAAATCCTAAAAGATTTGGCGAGATTCTTTCCTGCAGAACAGCTCTAAAACAAAGAAATAAAAATCCAAAACACACACATATTTACACACACACACACACAGAGAGTGCTCATTAAATAGCAATAAAAATGCTGGCAGGCAAACGTGTCCATCAATGAGCTTGCAACTTGCTGCCGAAACTGAAGCTGCAGCAGATCGTAGTGGATCGAATTGAATAGCCTGATATGTGGCTGGCGATAGGAACAGGTAGGAGGAGCAGGTAGGAGGAGGAACTGCTTTGGCAGCCTTGCTGTCCATCAGCCCCGGTGCGCTGCAATAACCAAATCGACGGCAGAGGAGACAAACCAAAAACCAAATCCAAATCCGAAACCGAAGCAGGCCGAAGCTGCAGTTGCCGGCTCTGACGCTGCGGCTGCGGCTGCAGCTTTGGCCATTTTTAATTTATTGTTATGCCTTTTTGCTGCCGCAGTTGCAGTCGCAGTCGATGTCGATGCCACTGCTGGTCGATCGGGTCATGTGCAATTTATGAAACTGTGCGGCTTTTGGCGGCCTGATTTTTGAGACACATTTGGACGGCGGCGGCGTCGGCCACTGCGGGTCTCCTTCTCCTGCTCCTCGCAGTGGCTCCTGCTGCTGCTGCTGTTGCTGCTGCTTCTGTCCGTTTGATTTGTGATCGACTGTGTGTCGTTAGTTTGCGACATGGGGCATGAAATCTTTGACACCTAACGGTAACTGCCTGAGAGAGGCTGAGAGAGAGGCCCGCTTCTCTCGCCCCCGTGTCTCGGTTGCAGTTGCAGTTGCAGTTGCCTTTTAGCTTCTGCATTAAATTGGAACACAGCGAGAGGAAGGCTGCCCTCGCTGTCCTCTCCCCCGCACGTTGCACAGTTGTCAGCGCGTTGCCAAAGTGTTGGCAGTTTTGCCATTTATTTTACAGGTGAGTGAGCATAATGGACAGTTGCCCGTCGCAAGTTGCAAGCAGCAAGCGGCAAGCGGCAAGCTGCAAGTCGTATGTCGTTCGCTTGATTCGGGCCTTGCAACACATGCTGCGACGGCGGCTGCCACTGCAGCTCAGTCTAAGGCTGAGGCTCAATTAAAAATGGTCTGGGCCACGTTGGCTGCCTCATTTGACAATTGCCAATTGCCTAATAGAGGCAACGTGCAACCTGCAAGCAGCAGCAGCAGCGTTTCTTTCTCTCACTCGCACACTGTGCTACCTCTCTCTCTCTCTCTCTCTCTCTGTCTGTATGGGTACCTGTTACCCACTTGCTCCTCCTGTAATTTTGTTGGCAAAAATGCTTAAATTAAAATTCCCATCACACCATAAAACCCATAAATCATCTTTTATCTGAGCGAGTCTATCGGCGCATGCGCGCGCGCCAACTTGCTGCAATGCCGCACAGCCTCTCAGACACACACACACACGCGCACACACACAGTGGGGGAAAATAATGCTGTCTGTTTGGGAGACTGGGAACAGCGACTTGGGGACTGAACCAGCTCGCTTGCCTTAATGAGAATTTCATATTTTTCAATAAAAATTTGTAAAAGGCGCGTTTGCTTCTTGTTGCACATCTCCACAAGGCAGGCAGTCTCTCTCTATCTCCCTCTCTCTCTCTCACAGACTCTCTTTCTCTCTCTCTTTATTTATTTCTTTCTCTGCGTGTGTGCCTGTCTATTAACGCACTTTTGTGGCACGACCTGTAGTCATTGCAGACGTTGTTGCCAACTTTTAGGAACAAAAACAAGCTGTTTTTGGCAGAAAGCTAGGCAAAAACAGCTAAAACATTTGTAAAAAAAAAACAGTGTCAAATAGCTCACATATTAACGTAAAAAACTAAAAAATTAATTTATGCTATAACGTATCGATATATATATTTAATTTGTATGCAAAATATACGAATAACGTAAAAGGCTAAAATTACCAAAAGTACAAAAGCAACTGTAAAAATGTACTCGATAATTTATCGATACAATTAAATAAAAAGCTAAACCTGCACATAGCGATTATTTCCAACAATTTATCGAAAAATGTGAGAATTGGCAGCCCTGGTTGAGCAATAAGAACAGTGTTGCCCCTGGAGCGTGTCAGAGTTGCAGCTATAAATTTATAGCACATTTAACGAGATTATGGAACATTTCGAATGCAGCAAAGAAACTGTGTTGCTTCCTCTCTATCTCTCTCTCTCTCTGTCTATCAGAGAGTCTCTCCCCCTGCAGGATGCATAAATCGCGCCCCTCTTGCACTCAAATGTCACTGCGACTGCGTACTTGTCTAAGCTTGATGCAGCTACAATTGTTGCTGCTGCTGTTGCTGCTGTTGTTGCGTGTTCAAATGCTGCTGCTGCTGCTGTTGTTGTTGTTATTGTTGGTGTGGCCCTGCCCCTGACAAAACAAAGCCAACAGTTGCATACAAAATTGGCAGCAGGAGGCGCGAGTTCAAAACTTGGACACGAGGTTGCAAGTCGCCAGTTGCAGCAGTCGCAAGTCGCGAGTCGCAAGTGGCGAGTCGAGAGTTGCCAGCAGCGAGTTGCTGTGAGCTGCAACTGGAGCCAAGTGTCGTCTAGCCGGTGGCGCGTGCAGTCTGCGAGCCTGTTTTAATATGCCAACAATGACAATCAAATGTCACCTCTGGTGCGCCATGTCTAGACGCAGCAGAGGCGGCGGCGGTGGCAAGAGCAGCTGCAGCAGTTGCTGTGGCCAAAAGAAATTGCAGGCAGGCGAGTGCCGATTGCAGCAGCAGCAGCAGCAGTAACAGCAACATATAAATATGTCATTTGGCTCATTATAAAGATAGCAAACAGCGCACTGTGCAGAACCGGGAACAACTGTTGCTGCCGCAGCAACAACAGCAGCAGCAGCAACTGTTGCTGCCGTGCTGGCGTGCTGCTCTAGGGGCGCAGCGTCTGCGTTTAAACGTTTAATGATAATTTATGAATGTTGTTGTTTTTTATTGCAACAACAATGCCGTAAACCAATAAATCTTAAGGATCACATAAATCTTGACGTTAACTGCGCAGTCGCTGCCGCAGTCGCTGCTGCTGTTGCTGCTGCTGCTGTCGCCAGGCTGCAACAGTGCCTCAGCAATTTTTGGGGCCTGTGCTTAGATGGGGCTGCTGCTGCTGCTGCTGCTGTTGTGGCACACTTGATCAAGCGGCGGGAGTTGCACTATTGACAGCTGCAAACCTTGATGCGAATGATGGTTCGCCCCTGCGTGCAACGTGCCGCTGCTGCTGCTGCTGCTGCTGCGTGTTGCTGCTGCTGCCGCTTGCCACACTCGTCTCCTGCGGTGCCGCAGTGAATGTGTTAATAGGCCACTCGATTGGCCAATTGGCTTTTTAGAAAGGCTCGCAATAGGCTAATTTTTTGCCTGCCTGCCTGCTGCTGCTGCTGCCTCTCTTGCTGCTGCTGCTGCTGCTGCCCCTGTTGCTGCTGCTGTTGTTATTCTTAATTTAATTTTGCTTTTCATGCTTCGTTAACATATTTGGCTTATAAGGATTTCCCGCTGCAGCAGCACTGGCAGCAGCTGAGCAAAAAGAAATCACAAGCTGATCAGTAGAAACATGCCGCCGCGCCGGGCAGCGCTGCCAGCACACACAGGTTGCACACACGCGGATGACGACGGCAACGGCGGCGGCGGCGGTGGCGGCTTCATTGTTGCAGGTGCATGTTGCCGCAACAATGCCATAAATTGTGACATTGGTTTTTTCTTCTGCTACCTGCCTGGCTGCCTGCTTCTCTTTTTTCCACATTTCCCCCCCTTACCCTCTGTCTTACCTCCCCCCACCCCTTGTCCACCTGCCCACCGCCCCCTTTGTCGTTTTGCTTGCTGCTTTGGCTAATTCTTTTTTGTAGTGCAAACAGTGGGCAAAAAACAATGTGGCACAAGTCGTGCGCAACTACGCAAATACCCTGTATTTGCAAGCACCGATATTGACTATATGAGCTATGGATTTTCAGTGTAGAAATCGGAAATAATTTTGCCAGTTAAAATTAATGTACACAAAATGAAGGTTCTAGCTTGAAAACTACGCTTTAAATTTGTTTTTTTTTTTAATTCTAAATGAAACGTTAATCCACTGCAATATTATACAAGTGTTATACCAAAATTAGCTTGCTCTAACTCTTATAATCTCTAAGATCTAGGCGTTCATACAGACAAGCATACGAAAAAGCCTGCGGAAGAAACTTGGGTTAGTTCTAAAAGAAAATTGAAGATATTGCAATGCTATACGAGTGTTGTCACAAGATTTATCCACATAATTTACAAGATATAGGCGTTCATACAGACAAATAGACCGACAGGCGCAGAGATGAACAGACGCACAGACAGACAAGACTATATCGACTTGGCTAGTGATGCTGCTTAAGAATATACGATTTTCCATAATTTTTAATGAAAGAAAACTAATTTCAATCAATGTTTTAGTATTAGTATGGTCTTATCATTAAATCTGCTAATTCTCAGACAGTGCAATTCTACCCTGCCTATGCGGAGGCTGACGGGGTATTTAAGTACATTAAAGAAAAAAGCTTAGAACGAGTTTTGGCATTTACGACTCACTCACTGTGCGGGTATCGCTGGAAGCTCGCCTGATCTGTGTGGATGCAGTGCAGTCAAAGCGGCAAAGCCAACCGGTAGCCAACAGGTAAGGAGCCAAGAGCTGAGAGCCAAGAGCTGAGAACTGAGCGTGTAGCCAGCGGACAGCGGCACAGTGGGCGCAGTCAGTTGACAGACAGCGCACAAATGCAGCACAATTGCGACGTATCAGACTTTATCGATAATGCAATTAATGCACAGTGCGATAGACGCAAACGATAACGATATATTTTCATTTTGCATAGAGCTGAATGACATTAATATTGTATTCCTTATTTTGTGCACTAAACACACCTGTTGCACCCACTGTGCTGTGCGCTGCGCTGCTTGTTGCTTTTTACTTGCATTTTTTGTTGTTTGTTTTTTTTTTCTGCTGCTGTTCTTGTTGTTGTTGTTGTTATTTCGCTTGCCGCATTATGTTGCTGCTTAATTGGTTATAAATTAATTAAACGTCGATTAATAATCCGGCTTCTTGTCAGTTAAACGCCGCCGACGCCGCTGGTGCTGCTGTTGCTGCTGCAATTTCTTAGCTACAAGAACACACAGTAGGAAGAACAACAGCAACAGCAACAACAACAGCAGCAGCAGCAGCTACAAGAACAACAACAGCAACTTGGCTTCTAGCGAGTGGCCCAGAGTGATGAGTTGGCAATAATGAACTTGTTGTTGGCGCTGTCGCTCGTTTGTTGTTGCTGCTGCTGCTGCTGTTGTTCCTCGCTGGAAGCTGGAGCAGCAACAACAACATCGACAGCAGCAGCAGCAACAGAAACAACTCATTATTGAACCCGGCCAGTATCAATGACCATTTGGGAATTTAGGGTCAACTGCTTGTCAACATAATTGTTGTTGTTGTTGCTGTTGTTGTTGTTGCTGTTGTTGTTGTTGCTGTTGTTGCTGTTGTTGTTGTTGCTGCTGGGAGCTTCTGCTCTGGCTAAAAACTTAATGGGAAACAAGCAAGAACAACCGAGCACGTTATCTGACAAATTTGAACCCGAAAATGATTCAATTTATCGTCGATCGCGTCGTTCGTAGGTCAATAACGTTCTATGACAAACTAATTGAAAAGAAAAGATAGAGCATCATTAAAGCATGGTATACTCTATATAGATAGTGTGTAGTGCGTAGACTTTAAGAACCCTTTAAGAGGTTACATTAATTATGGCACGAAAACGATATCATCGAGCTCATAAAGTATGAGTATAACTAAACTATTATTGAGGTAATTATTATATATGATCTTTCTATATTTAATTTATCCATTTATTTGTCTATGCATTCTGTAGTCTTACATATTTCTGAAACGGAACGAGCCTCAGTATTGGATTGGATTTTGGTTTTTCATGAGGTTAGGAATATATTTAATCGATAATCTCAGCCCTGTGCAAAAAGAATCCAGTTGAAAGTTGAAGAGAGCAACAATAAGCTCAGCAAAAGCAAGATCTTTATAGACATAGGACGTGGTTAGAGCCTCAAAGATATCCTGTAGGAGTCGCTGGTTAAAATAGATATTATTGAGTAAGATTTAGGCACTTTCCGCTTTAGGAACTGTTTGTGGAGTTGAGCTACAGTATTTTATATGAGAATATATTTATAGGGCAAGCTGAGTTAAGATCCATGACGTAGTTTTTCCTTCTAACGCGAAGTTAAGGGAGGATTATCTGCGCCGAACCGAAAGGGAGAGTATCATAAAGCTGCTTCCTATATGCATATCATAGTTGAGGAAGTAGCTGGCGATGAAAACTCTTGGATGGTTTACCCCACTTCCCTGCCCCCCATTTCTCTCTACTATTTTCTCCCCCTCTCTCTCTCTCTCTCTCTCTCTCTCTTTTGCCTTGTTTAACAACTGAGGGTGCTGCTGCTGATGATGCAGGGGCGAGTGCTCTTTAATCTGACGGTTATTTGATTTGATTGTCGAGCAAGTGAGCGAGCGAGAGGTAGAGGGTGCTGACTGAGTGTGTGTGTGTGTGTGTGTGTGTGTGTGAGTTAGTTTTCTTGTTGTTGTAGTTTATTTCAACACTTTGCGCCGCATATCCACTCGAGGCGACATCCAAGTGATGCCTTTTGTTGATCGAGTGCTTGCTACGCACTCCACGCACTCCACCAGCTCTGGCAGCAACAGCAACAACAACAGCAACAACTGCAACAACAAGAAGAACAAATAACAACAACAACAGACAATATGCTACATATTCCACGCTACTTTAACGCGCACGAATATCGAACGAATAGAAAAACGAGTGCGAGTACTCATAACTTTTATTTAAAGTTGTTTTTTTTTTTTTTTTTTTTTGGGCAGTGTCGATTAAATCACGGGGCCCCCAAAGCGCAGACCCGGCCCAAACAAGGCCAGCGAATAGGGCAGGGTAGAGAGAAGAGATAGAGAGAGAGAGAGAGACAGGTGGCAAGTAGCAAGAGAGAGAGGGAGAGAGAGCAGCAACTGTGTAGGCTTCAAGTGATTGTTAACCCATAGATGGGTAGCATAATGAACCCACAAATCGCGACGGGGCACTTTCTCACGTTGTTGCGCCTGCGTCTAGGCAACAAGTGCTCCACACACACACACACAGACAGCAGCTCACACACACATACACACACGTAAATTAAAGTAAAGGCTGTAAAACGTCAAAATATACTAGCGCACAGCGATTTAAACTGTCAACGCGACCGTAAACACTGTCAGAGAGCGACCCGAGCGTCCGAGTCCGAGTCCAAGTCGTAGTCCAAGTCCGAGTGCGAGTGCGAGTCGAAGCCAAAACTGGAACTCCAACTTGACCAAAGTGCTGACAGCATGGAACGTGGAACGTTGCCTGCTGCACAAAAATTTGCTTATGAGCAGCAGCAAATTCTACTATGGCTGCTGCTGCTGCTGCAGCTGCCGTTGCCACTAATGCGACTCGTAAATCCTGGCCAGCTAACCGAGCAACCCGGCAACCAAGTTGTGCGCCCCAACTTGTGCGGCTTTTCTGGGGAGTTTCGTGTTTCGTTCCCTCTCCCTGTCTCTCTGCCTGTGTCTGCCTCCGAGCATGCCTCGATCGCGACACGACCTGATGAATGTTGTGATGTAGAGCAGAGGCTGTTCGTTAGATTTACGCGCCACAATTAACGTTCTAATCATCGCAATTTGTAAACCAACTGCAGATAATCAGGCACAGGCACAGCTCCATTTCAATTCAGATTCGAATACAGCTCAATTTAGATTTAGATTGTTAGCCCAGCTATCGATAAATATCGAATGTGATGTACTGATGTGATTCTTGAGATTGTTTTGTATAATTAATATATCGTTATAATAAATGTGTAGTAACATGCTAATTGTATATTTACAGAATACTTTTAAAGCGAATGAAATTATGGAAGAGGAGTATAACAGCTGCATTTCTGCTGTACCCATTTTTGGTGTATTGAATAATCTGGAATACTCTGCACTCTCATACCATTCAAACAGAAATAAGTGTTGCAAAACTGACAAGTTCATCTAGTTTGTTAGTATTGCATATTGAGCGAAGAGAATCAACATTTCTCAGCATTACTATTATTTCGGCTGTGACTGTATGTATGTTTACATTTTACTGCCATAAAACTGAAGCATGGACAGCAACCTTTACAAAGTTTAGCAGAGACACAATTAGCGATGAGGTAAATTTTTTATTGCAGCCTTTTAAGCGCTAACTTAATTCATTCCAGCTTCTATTTGGCAGTGCACTGCAGTGTAAGGAAGACCAGATAAGAAGATGAAAATAATAATAAAATAAAACACTGAAAACGTAAATTTATACGTAAATTTTCGTAGAAATGCTGGAACTGACGGGAATAAAGCGTATTTGGCTGCACATTTGAAGACACTGGTTATGTCCTTATCGCAAAACCGAGTAATGCCCCTATTCAAAAGCTGTAGTGGTACGATTACCCCTAATGGGAGTTCCCTCATTCATGGTATTTTTAATATATATTTAAGGAGCTAGCAGTCATATGAAGGGCGCAATTATAACCATAAATATAATTAATTTAACCGCAAAAAAACATTGTCGGATATATCCACATATATTTATATATGTACTCATAATAACATCATAAACAGTATTTAAGGGACCCTCAATCCAAGTTTCTTTACAGTTTGAAATCCCTCTTAAAGTGGTAAACATTCATATACAATTTAACGTACAAAACACGAACTAGTCTTATATCAAAATGAGACTAGCAGGCCTAATCGTCGTAGCTCTGGTGCTACAATGTAAGTCTCTAAAGGATCATCATATAATATTTTTATAATATAATTCTTATCTATAATTTCAGGTTCTCTGGCATTCTCAGCAAGTCTTGATTTTGCTGAAGAATATGTGATGGACAACGAAGGATCCGTGGAAAGCAATCAATGGACAGATGAAGTAGATCTTGAGACTGAAAGTCAAAGTTTAGAGGCCAAGTATGAGGGAAAAATCGCTGAGATAACTTGCAAAGCGTGCAAGAAAATAGAAGAAGAGCTTCGAGAATATTTGAAAACCAATCTATCTGAAAAAGAATTCAAGCAAGACCTTGAGGTACTCTGTGATTTTGGGTCACCTAATAAGATGTTGTGCTTATCCCTTATAGATAAATTTGCTGATGAGATATACAAAGCACTTGTGAATTCTGTAAACGGAAAAACTTTTTGCGTTTACGTCTGTGGAAAGAAACAAGAAATTTTCACGAATCTCATTGCACCTGAGACAGATAACATTATTAATGATTTATCCTTAAAACGCCACCCCATAGCTCTAAACCCCGAATGTGAACTGTGCAAAGCTGTCTTTAAAGGTGTTGAGAAATTGGCTGGAAAACACATATCCAACGAACAGCTTAAGAAGGAGATGCATCATGCCTGCAACAAGCTAAAACATTACGCCCACAAATGCAATGAAATCGTTAACAAACACGGCGATAAGCTTCTTGATTTGGCTAAGAGTCCTAGGCTTATTTGTACCATGATGACAATGTGCTTAATATTCGAACCCGAAAATGATAACTCAATGGAGCTGAATGGATTTGAGCCCGAAGCCATTGAATATACTACTGTGTTGGCATCTGATGACGATTCTAGAGTATCCAAGGGGTTACCCAAATGCGGTATCTGTGAAGCAGCAATTTCGGGTGTAAAACATTTAATACACCATGCCGATAAGAACGAAATCAAGAAGAAGCTATTGGAATTCTGTGGGAAGACTAGGAAAATGCGACAAACCTGTGAAAATATGGTAAATAATCATGCAGATGAGATTATTGATGCTATGGCAAGCCATATACCGGCCAAAACCATATGTAGGAAGATTGGTATGTGCCACTAGGTACAAAAAGAAAGTAAGTTTAAAAATATTATCACAACCAAAGTATCTCTTTTAACTTTTATTTTTTTATTAGCTGCAATAGAAAGAACCCTCTATAAGCAACTGATTGATCATTTGAAATTGGTAAATACGGATATCCCATCGATGAAAATGTTTAACTGTTTATGAAAATTAATACAATATTTCAATTAATTTAATATTTCATGCAATGCTTTGACTTCAAATTGTACACTTTATCCCTTGACAATGTTTAAATTTTTCTAAAATAATAAAAATTAACAAAAGCTGCAGTTTAAGTCCTTTGAAAAACTATACATACATCCTGAAATTAAAATAAAAGAAGATCGCGATTTTAACTAGACGATGAGTTCCAAACAACTAATAAAGGCTACAGTCAAATTTGTATATAATGCCCCAGAGGATTTTCCTTTCCATCTATATTAAATATATGTATATTTCTCGACCTAAACTAAAAAAAAAAAAAAATTAGACATACGCATTAGGCGTCCATACAGATAGACAGACAGACAGAAAGAAAGATATGATGGCTATATTGACTTGGCTATTGATGCTGATTCAGAATATGCACTTTATGGGTTCGCACATTTCTTCTTATGACTGTCACCCAAGGTTCCCGTAATTCGTAATATTCTCCCGCAGTCGGAACCTACGGGAAATTGCAGTTTTTATACCTATCGTAAAACCGAGGAATGCCCCTATGCAAATGCTGATGCCCTTATTACTTATTAATATAAGAAGATTAATCACAAATTCACATTATCGGATATTTGTCATATATTTATGAACTCATACTATTTGAAAAACAGTATTTAAGAGACCTAGAATCAAAGTTTATTTGCAGTTTAAAATCGATATTGAAGTGAGAAACTTGATTTGCACATTCAAATAAAAGTTAACATAATTTTTACAATATCAAAATGAGACTAGCAAGCCTAATCCTCGTAGCTCTGGTTCTACACTGTAAGTCTCAAAGGGATCACCATCACCATAACATATTTATAAAGTATGTGTATGAAATATAATATGTGTAATTCTTATCTTTAAATTCAGGTTCTATTGCATTCTCAGCAAGTTTTGATTATGCTGACGAATATGAGGTACAGAACAAAGGATTCCTTGAAAGCAGTCAATGGGCAGTAGTTGATCCTGAGATTGGATATCAAAAATCAGTATCAAAGAACATTGAAATGTCAATGCCCCAATGTCTATTCTGCAAAACTGCTGTTAAAACTATTGAGGATATTATATCAAAAGGAATATCTAACAAAGATATAAAATCGGATTTGAAATATATCTGCAAGAAACTAGGTATATCTAAATACACATGCCAAGACTTCATTAACAACGAAGTCGATATGGTTCTTCAGTTCGTAGAGAATCCTGCGTTCATTTGTAACTTGGTGCAAATGTGCTCTGGTGATGAAATTAAGGCAGAAGCTAATGAATATAGAACTATGTTGACAACAAATAAAATATCGTTCGATGTGGGATACGAAGGGTCACCCACATGTAGTATGTGCAAAGCAGCATTTGAGACTGTAAGACATATGATAGATAATGCCGATAAAAATAAAATCATGAAAGTTCTATATAAATTCTGTAAGAAGACTGACATCATGAAAGATGTCTGTGAAAAAGTGGTAAAAAACAATACAAATGAGATTATCGATGTTTTGACAAAGAACATATCGCCCAAAGGAATATGTAAGCAGATTGGTTTGTGCCACAAAAAGAAAGTAAGTAGTAAAATGTTATTATCAAAATCTCTTTTAACTTTTGAATTTTTATTAGCAATAATCCAGAAAACCCTTTTTGATCAACATAATAATGATCACTTGAAATTAGTATGGATATACGGATATCTAAAGACGTAGAAGAGGATGCTTAACACCATAAGCAATTAATTCGACATTTCACAAATTAAAAACTTTTAATTTCAGTAACCTTAATTAGCAACTTATAAAATTAGTTCATTACTTAATTTGTCTTCAAATTGTACTCTTTATCCCTTAGCAATGTTAAATTTTCTTATAATAAAAAGTGAAACACAAACAAAAAATAAGTTAAAACTCCGAAAAAAAAACAAGTTGGTAAGGCTACTACCTATTATATATAGGAACCTCCATACCAAATTTGGTGGCTCTAGCTTTTTTAATAGCTGAGATTTGTTGTCTCATACAGACGGACAGATAGACGGACATGTCTCAATCGACTCGGCTAGTGATCCTGAGCAAAAATGTATATACTTTATGGGGTCTGCCACGCCTCCTTATGCCTATTACATACATTTTGCACAGAGTTAGTATACCCTCTTTGACCATTTTCAATGGTCGAAGGGTATAAATATCAAATAATTTTACTCCTGACCTGTACCTAACCGGAAATTGAAAAGAGGACTTCTTTCTTCGCTTATTCTGACGGTCATACTATATTGACTCAGCTATTGATGCTGATTCACAATATATACATACTTTATGGTGTCGCAAATGTCTTCTTAAGCCGCAATTTTCTCCCCAGAATTAACGAGAAATATAGTTTTTTTCTCCTTATCATAAACCCATTTGATTTTTATATTTATATATTCTTAAGGATCTTAATGTCATGTGAAGGTTACTTATAAAAATAACTATAATCAGTTTAATCGCAAAATAACATTGTCGGATGTAGTTTTCATTATATGTACAATATTTATACAGTATTCAAGAGACCTAGGATCTATTTTCCTCATAAGTTTTAGATCGCTCATGAAGTGAGAAACATTGTTTGCACGTTGCAAATAAAAGTTAATATAGCTTGTACTATATCAAAATGCGACTAACAAGCCCCATCATCGTTACTCTGACTCTACACTGTAAGTCTCAAAAGAATCATCATTGCTTACATAATTATATAGTAGGTGTATGAAATGTAACGAAATTCTTATCTTTCAATTCAGGTTCCCTTTCCTTCTCAGCAAGACTTGATTATGCTGACCAGTATGTGGTACACACCGAAGGATCCCTAGAAATCATCCAATTGACAGATTGAATCTCAAAAATCAGTATCAAATAATATCAAAAAACCAATGCCCTAATGTTTATTATGCAAAACATTTATTCGCACTGTTGAGAAATTGATATCAACCGAAATATCTAACGAAATGATAAAAGCTGATTTGCACTATGTCTGCAAAATATTCGGTGTATTTTCGTTCATATGCGATGATTTGATTAACAACAAAGTTCATAAGGCTCTTAAGTTCGCAGAAAAACCTTCGGTTATTTGTACCATAGTTCTTATGTGCTTTGGTGATGAATTAATAGATCCAAGAGAAATTGAGATGGGAGCTATTGAAAACAGTAATATGTTGACAACAAATGAAATATCGAACGAAGTGAATTACGAATGGTTACCCAAATTTGGAATGTGTAAACTAGCAATTAAGGGTATAAAACATTTGATACATCACGCCGATAAAAATGAAATCAAGAAGGTTCTATTTGAATTCTGTCAGAAGACTTGGAAAATGCCGCATATTTGTGAAGATATGGTAAAAAATCATGCAGATGAGATAGTCTATGTATTGGGAAACCATTTACCGGCCAAAGCGATATGTAAGAAGATTGGTATGTGCCACAAAAATAAAGTAAGTATTAATACATTGTCATAACCAAAACATCTCTTTAAGCATTTATCTTATTGTCAGCTATATTAGATAAGTCCCTCTTTAGGCAAGAGATTGATTATTTGAAAACGGTAAAAACGGAAATCTAACAGCGTAGAAGAGAATGCTTAAGACGATAAGCGATTTGTAATATAAATTAAACAGTTCAGTAATATTAAGTCACAATTCAATACTAATTTGCATTCAAATAATACATTTTATATCTTTTTAAATAAAATCAAAATACAATGTAGTGCCTACATCAATTCCTTGCATCCACATAAAATATTTGTACTAAAAGAATCTTCAAAACGCACACTGAGAACGGAAACTTATCATTCGAATTCCAGCTGAGAATATGACGAAATCAGTTTTTTGCTTAACAATTTATTTTAACATATGTTAATTTACTTTACAACTCTACATTTTACAAAAATTCTTAGTTCAATAATTAAAAGCGAATTTAGCTAGACGACGAAGAGTTCCAACTTTTTAGATTTTCAACTACTATTTAAAAAATTAAGTATGTCATTTCTAATAAACTGATTAATGGAAATTTCATCTCATTGCGAGATATTATAGCATCCAAATTTTAAATAGTACATATAGATTATATTCGTATATATTAATGATTTCCGTTTATTTTCTTTTTAATTCCTTCTAAATAATTAGGTAGTAAATATATGTATGTATGCGGCATGCATAGGCGAAATTAAAACTAAAAACGTATTGTACAAGAATAATGTGTGTAAAGAAAAAATAAGCCACAAGGCCTTCTGAATCTCAAGTGTCAAAAAAAACGTCAAAAGCAAACGATAAATATTTATTATACGATGACGAAAATATAATATGTAAACTTTTGATACCATAAACATGATCGCCCTTCTACTTTAAACTTATTTCAGCTGGCTTAATAATCAATACCGCCGCTACCATTTTGTTGCATGCGCACGGAGCGACGTCGCGTTTGAATGCGCTCTGGTGCCGTTGATACAGTTTCGGACTCTGATCGATGAGAAGGTGGCTGCTCTAAAACATTTGTGATAACTGCTGTCGCTGATGGCGACGATTCTTCGCTTATCATACTAGGTACCGCATTATCTAGTACTAGGGGCGTCGGTAGCGCACTGTGCTCCTCATCTAGCTGCGAATTACGCCTGGTTGTAATACCACGCAATTTTGATTTTTTGGGCGGTAAGGTCCGTGGTGTATTGACTTCACGCATCGCGGGCACCACAGGTGTTTCCTGCACGTGCACAGTATTACAGGCCTCCTCTTCGTAATTACGCTTCCGTGCCAAACGCGCAACATTTCCATTTTTGCCACAATTGCTATTGCTGAACTCCTCGTTTGTTATGTCTGATGCCGCCACAAGCTGTTGCTGTTGTTGTTGTTGTTGTTGTTGTTCGGGGTTGCTACCATTATAATAACCAGCTATGCTTGTGTTTAATTCTTGGCGAGGATTCTCAACAATTGTCTCGAGTTTTCGGCTAACGGTTTCCTGCGACTGGTTGTTATTAACCGTATTGCTGTTTTCTCCATTTTTGACAATCGCCCTCCTTTCTGAGGCATTTTCGATGTTTTCCTTTTGATTCTTTTCGTTCGTGATCTGTCGAAGCTGCGCATTTTCCTTCTCGAGCAAATGTATGCGATCGCGTGTTGTCTTTAGCTCCTGCTGTAAGAACAATATTGTGCTTTGCATGCCCTCGACATCTTCATCCAGTTCCTGAAGAAAATCATCCAGTTCTGTAAGACAACGAAAAGAATGTTAGACATCGCTTTAGGTTGTCAAATACCATTTATTAAATACGTACCTGATTGTGATTTCTTAACTTCCTCGCTAAAACTCTTTTGCATGGCCAATTCAGTCTCTAGCTTAGCTAGTCGTCCATTTGATGTCATTTTACCCAACTCCTCATTCTCTTGATACAAGAGACGGCATTTGGCCATCAAGCGTTTCCCCGTATTCGAATCAGGCGTAAATTTCCAAGCAGATAACTCATTTTGTGTCTCTTCTAGCTTTGCCTTAGTAGCTTTTAGCTCCTTTTTTAGACGTTCGAATAGCAAATTCACAGCGGGATCCAGTAGCGCAGTACGAAGGGCCAGAGCAGTTGGTGCCTGTTGTGCCTTGTATTCAGCAATTTGACTCTACGCGCAATGAGCAGAAGTATGTCGATATGTTTAAAAGTTTCGTGTACTCTACATTGTTTAACATTAATAAACAAATTCAAATATAACTTACCACGTAATCCTGAAACTCTTGTTCCTTATTAGCCAGCCGTCGCATAAGTATCTTTTCGCGTCGCTGTGCATCGGCACATTGCATTCCCAGACGGGTTTGTTCCAATTTAAGATTTTCGATTTCATCTGCATGAGTCGCGTGTGTGGGACAAGACAAAAATAATCAAGACATAAATATTGTAAATGAATGAAACAAAACGCATTGCACAAGAGCAATCATTGTTCAATAAGCCAAAGTAAAAAGCACCAAACAGCAGCAAACGCGACTCCAAGGAAGATGGGAGCGTTCGCTGCTCCCTTAGAGATAGATCATCTTCTTGGTGGACAAAAATAACGCACAATTTTTGTGCTTTATGAATATTGGTTGAAGTTCTTGTAGATAACATATTTATTAAATTTGTGTATAGAACTTAATCCGAAATCATACCAATGCATTGCAATCATTCGTGTAAGTTCGTGACATATTTGTTGTTTGATGTTGCTGTTGCTTTAATTTCCTAGATGTAGTAGTATCTGCCTCCGTTGCTGTTGCTGTAACGATTCTCATTGGCATTGAGTTTGCCATCGTCGCCGGTAAATTATCGTCACGAAATTACTCGCACTATCTTCGCTTTCTTTTCTTTTCTTTGCTTTTCTTTCTTTTACCTTATTGCTTAACACAGGCTTGCACTTTTACATTACTTGTATAATTTAATTTTGCATTTGGCTTTCAACTTTTTAAATACAAAATACACACTATGGGGAAACAAACGGTTTGAGATTTTTGTTGCAAAACTGGGCAATATTTGGAAAAACACTTTGAAAACTCGACGCGCACACTTTACCTATAAAAACCACCATTAATAAGCATTATTTTTGGGAATTTTCGAACACTCTTTTTATTTATTTAGCCCATAAGCTCTGATAATCAAAGTCCACCGATATTTTGTATTGCGCAAACTCATCATTTAATTATATAGCAATTTATTGTATTATTATTATTTTTATTATTATAAATGCCATTAAACCAACGGTATTAAAAAATCGCATAAACTGCTGCTCACTTGTATAGCATCTTCAATTAAATAAACAAGTGCTTGTTTTGTTAAGTTTAAATTATTAAATACAAATAACTTTGTTACAATAATCACAATGTGAGGACGCTATTCCAGTTAGAGGCAGTACATACTCGTTGGTTAATGGAAGGAGTTGATATTACTTAGTACGAAATTTTTAATAACTTTTAATACTTTTCATATTATTTAAAGTTTATTTGCATCAAGTAAATTTTTGTTTACTCTTATATAAGAAACCGCATTATTATTTTATTATATATTATTTCCTTGTTTACGCACAAATTTTTGCTTTGGTAATGGATTTTTGGTTATATCACTTTAAGTCTATTTAAAGACATTCAGCCGTTATTAAAACCAGATTCTGATAAAGAAGAACATGTCGAAAGAAGACCACGCGCACATTGAACTGCGTTATGAATATGTGTGTGTATACAAATGAAAACTTTAACCGGCAACGAATGTGGTGCAAATCTGCATACACAGCATATGCCGAAGCTCTTAAGGCGCGCACAATATATAAACATGAAGCTTGAGAAAAATAAATGGGTATATATTTTTGTACACTAGTAAACTTGTTACTTTAACAGTTTTTAATCATTTCATTTATTTTTTTAGAATTGTTCTTTGCACGACACTTTTAGCAACTTTTTCATTGCAATAATGATTTTGACATTTTTTGATTTTTTGTACACTTTATCGCCATCGGCAGTTCATTTAGTACACACATTTTAACACTTGATTTTTTTTATTTATTTGATTTATCCATTTCTTAGATTTGTTGTAAAAAATTGCGATACAGTTTAAAATAATTAACACGACGAGCTGATGGTCCCAAAGAGTGTTCGCTTCGATTCAAAATCAGTTTTATAAGAAAGTCAAAAACAATACTCGCGTTGAGGTTTTTTAGTGTTTTTCAAAATGCATATTTGCACAAAATCCCAAACATAATAAACGGTAAACCCTTAAGATCATAACTAATACTTAATGTACATATAGGGTCCGCGGTTTAATACTTGAAATATAAGACTTACAATAAGCTTGAGCGTAAATATTTACTGCTCTTAATTTATGATCGAAAGTGAAACAGGACGCGGTCAAATTAAAATCTAAAATTTGTGGATTCGATTACAATGTCTAAATATTTTTTTATATCAAGCACCATAAACACATATTGTGTGCAGAAAGAACTTAGTAAATTATAAGTTACACAAATCCACGCAGATTTTAGTCGTGCTATTTATTTATTTTTTTGATTTTGTACATAAAAATGTAAGTTCTATGTGTTTTTCATGTTTTTATAAACAATAATGTTTTAATACCTTCGAGCAATCGTCGTTGTTCGGCTGCGGCGACAGCTTCGGCAACAACGGCTTCATGTTGTTGTTGCTGTTGTGTTTGTAGGTGATGGTGGTGTCGATGTTGTGGTTCTTGCTCCTGTGTTTGTTGCGCTTGAGATGATGTCGTATGATGATGATGGTGATGATGATGTTGTTGCTGTTGATGTGACGATGGTAGCTCTTCAGAGCCGGACGGTGTCGGCGATGCAGGTCCACAGGGGCCATTTATTACACCAGCCCCAACCACGCCGCTACCCCCAACTCCTTCAACAACACCACCATCGCCAGCCCCGCTACCGCTGCTCATCAAGTGCAAATTTTGATCATATTTTGAAGTCATTTTATCGTAACTATTCATCAAGGGTCTCTGATCGTCCATAGTCATTGCAGCGACACTCATAACTCAGTAAAAAGCTCTATTGGGTCCTTTACATTCGTCGATTCGCATATGGGTATGTATGTATACACTTAAAAATACATAAAACTTTGTGTTCACTGCCAACGGAGCACCTCTACTCTTTCACATGTACGCAATATATGTACCGACCAGCCTCACCAACACAATTGCAATGCTCTAGACGACGCGAGTTAAGCAAAAACGTTTTATTACTCCGTTAACAATTTCCAATTGCAGATTTTTCGTACTTTTTTATTATTTGGATGTTATATTTCGATTATTATGTTATATTAGTTTATTTATTTTCACTTTTTAAGCTTTTATGTGAAGTTATAATTCTTTAATTACGTTTATTTGGCAATTTTCCATGCAGCCATCGGTATCGCCATTAAACAGAAAACTAGGGATGTTGAAATCATCGATTATTCAAATATCATCATTGTTTGGTATTAATATTTTAGATACATTCGATAGTAATGTCGAAACCCTGTACAGTATCGAACTTAAAAAGTTGGAATAAATAGAAAAATTCTTAAATTATGAATCGATACTATTTTTATACTGTTGAAATGCCAAAAGAATTAATGAAATCTACCTAAACTATCAAAAAATACTAAAAGCAACTGGTCATACTTTTTCACTTGTTTACTATTTTTTAGACGTTTTGTGTCAGCCCTGGTCAGTTTGCAAATTACATAAAAGTCTGAGGACAACGACAAAATGTTTAGACAAATTGCTGGATCAACGTTCTCAAAAATATTATTTGCATCTACCAACCCGGTAAATGCATCGCTAGCGAAAAATGCGTTCGGCGGCTCGGTGAGCACAGTGTTAGTGCGTCACCAGCAGACCCTACCTGTAGTTGATTCCAACGAAACCCTACCCAAGAAGGGATACTCTCCATTCGGCACAAAGCAATCTAGCATGGCAGAATGGTCGCTGGCACGACTAGATGATCTACTCAATTGGGGTCGTAAGGGTTCAATTTGGCCCCTGACATTTGGTCTTGCTTGTTGCGCTGTGGAGATGATGCATATTGCTGCACCACGGTAAAGTAAAATCACAAATCAAACATATGTATTAAAACGCATCATATATTTCAGTTATGATATGGATCGATATGGAGTTGTGTTCCGTGCATCACCCCGACAAGCCGACGTTATAATTGTGGCTGGTACGCTTACCAATAAAATGGCACCAGCCCTGCGAAAAGTTTACGACCAAATGCCTGAGCCACGTTGGGTTATCTCAATGGGAAGCTGCGCTAATGGTGGTGGCTATTACCATTACTCATACTCAGTTGTACGTGGGTGCGATCGCATAATCCCTGTGGATATCTACGTACCTGGCTGTCCACCAACGGCAGAGGCTCTCCTGTACGGCGTCTTGCAATTGCAAAAGAAGGTTAAGCGCATGAAGACTCTGCAGATGTGGTACAGGAAGTAAGGAGAAAACTAAAACAAGTGAAAAGTGTTAAATAAATCAAATATGCAAATATACACATAGGTAACTTTTACTTTATAATTTGGCTTTTATTTAAATGCACCTTAGACAGAGGATCGTGTTACCAGCAATTCAAATAAACACAAAGTTTGTTTGGAACAACCTTAGTTACGTGACACCATGATAAGTTTATAAGCCCTAAAGTTGCCATATTTTGCTAGTACTAAACATAACAATGTCCAAGTTGCCTGAAAATTTGCAAGTAATAAAACTTGAGCCCATCGATACTCCTGAAAAATCCAAAATCAAGGAGCGCCTTAATCTACACGTGAAGCGCCGCTTGCTACAGGACTCATCAACTTACGGTGCAGAAACACTCCCTATTGACACATGTGCAGCCACAATCAACAAACGCTCCAAACCAAGTTTCACACAATCCAAAGTACAAAAACCTAGAAAGCCTTATCAAAAGCGTGTTGAAAAAGTTAAAGAAGAAATTAATAAATGTAAAAATGGTGAGCATTCGTTGTTTACATTGATATGTTTACTAATGTAATTGTTTCCCCAGTGGACTTGGACTCATTCGATGACCTTGCCGATCAGGAAATATTTCCGGAATCTTCAGAAACTAAAAACATAGGCCGAGAACGTTTCAAAAACGCAGATATACTTAACATTGTGTTGACCAAAAAGAAATTAGCTTTAATGCTAAATCCAGATGTACAATCATTATGGTCTAAAATAATGTCGACTCTAAAGAACTAAATTAAATTTAACAATGGGGCAACCCTTTCGATGCACATGTACTTTTCAATTGATGATGGGGCAACGCTAGCATTTGTGTGGCACAGGAATTTACTGTTTAAAAAAGTATTTACAAATATTTGTTTACATTAAATAAAACTAAATATGTTTTACCTTCAGATGTTATCATAAGATTAATTGATATTTTTATTTGGATATGGTATTTAAATTGTTTTTTAAATATATTAATTTTCAAATTTTAACTGCGCACGCTCATAAACTAACCCCTCTTCTGTGATACCGGTCCAAGTCGCTCAGAAACACTTTTGATGATTTCGGGGTTGTAACATTTGTGTCTCGTAAACGCAGTGATTTTGTGTGTCTAATAATATTTGGATTTAATACAAATAAAAAGTATAAACACAACTTTGAATGTTTATAATTAAAACCTTACATTTTTCCTTTACACTTCATTAGTGGAATAAAATTCCACAATTATAAAACTGCCATATTAGATAATCCTTTTAAGGTTTGTGTGTCGCGTTCGCTATCGATTTAGTTGTAGTTGGCTGTTTCTCCAGTGTGTTTTTTAAATCGTGCACTCTCTCGTGCACGGCCTGCAAATTTTTTTTACTTGCCGCTCTTGCAACTCTCTTTTCTCTCTATCGTATGGTACGTTTTACTTTTTGCTTCGTCCTTGCTTTTCCAACAAATTTGCGCCGAAAATGCGCCCAGACACGATATACTATCCACAGAGATTCTCCGTTGCTTTTCGCTTTCGTTCATCAGATTCAATTGGTAATTTCTTGAAGTACGCTCGCTTTTTCTATTTTGCGGACCCTGCAAATAAAATATATTACAAATGACAAAAAGTGTTCATTAAAAAAAAAAAAATTAAGTGTATTCTTCTATTCAAGTTTAATACATATTACTATCGTAATATTAGGTTTTTCGAATTTTGTATACAGTTGAATATGTATTTTGCATTATATAATTGTGTGGAGGCCATGTGATGGTGAAAAAACGCAACATAAAACGTTAAAAAAAGTGATTACAAAACAGTTAATGTTATGAGCGTAAATGATAACTAATAAAAAAATTGATGAAAGTCAATATTCAAAATAAGAATAAAATATAATAATCGGAAAAAATCTAGCAAGTTTAAGGGATTCAAATTACGGCATTATTCCATGTAATTGAGTTTTTGGGAAAATCATTGTTAAATAATGTAATTATTTGCAATGTAACTAAGCTTTACAAAATCCGTTACCTCATTTTTACATTTACCTACATATGTATATGTTAAATTACACAACGTGGTGCTCAATATTTATTGTCTTTGTTCCCCTTTCCTATCCATACAATCACTATGAGAACATCAATAACAATGTTTTGTGTGTGTAACTAAGAGCAATAGTTAATAGTTTCCATCAATTTTTTGGCAATATTTATTCAAATAGTTTATTTTAAATTCAGAGAGCAAAAAGCAGAAACTAATTACGAAACAATATTCTAACATTCGTTGGGAGTGACTACTTTTGAAGCATAACTGTCAACATTACATAAGGTCCAGGTAAAACAATTTTAAAAGAAAAACCTGACACACTGGCCTTAAAGATATCCTATAAATGGAGCAAATCTAAATCGAGACATAGTTCTGCTGTTCTGTGTTAAATGTAAAATCAATGTACGGTCTATTGATAAACTAATGTTGATTATCTAATTAGAAAATAATCAAGAGAAAGATTATTTACCCAGTTTCTCAAAGAATCCTAGTGATTAAACTAGATAATATATAAAATGCATTAAATAAAATATTAAATTCAATAGATTTTATTAAATTTCAATGGGGCTAGAGTATGAAATGCAATCAAATATTTTAGAATAAAATACAATACGAAACAGGAAATTTGACCGCTTGAAGGAGAACTAGGTCAGTTATTGAATTTTCTCATGGGGACAGCGTTACGTATTCTGTGCACAGTGTTGCGTTCAGTTTACTATTTGATAGACATTAATGATTTGCAATATATTTAGACACACATATATATGTATGCACATATATTTTTCTATTTATCTACGAATAAAAATATAATGTCAATATTTTAAATAGAAATTGAGTCATGTCACCGGGACAACCCTAACAAAATAAATACAACACTGCTCTTATTGGCTGCTGACATAACAATAGTCACTTGGCTACCATATTGATTGTCTCTGCCTCTCGTCCTTCCCCATCTCCTTTGCCTGAAATCCTTTGTGCTAGAGACCCAAATATCAACTGTAAAGCACACATTCATATGCATAATTTGATTTCACTTACTCTTACTTGTGCATGTAGATGTGTTCAGATGTATGAAGGTATGAGTGTGTGCACAAAGAAATGCAACAAAGTGTGCTTGATACGCGCTATCTATGGCTTCCTTTAGTGCATTGGACTTGATTACGTATTTAAGCACTTACATACCACACATTCAGTACCCATTGCAGATAGAAGAAATCGACACAACAAATTAAAAGAAAAAAACTGATATAGAGAGAGCAGTATAGCGTATCAAAAATGTTAGCGACAGTTTTTGTTAATTTCAATTATAATTCCCAATTTAAAGCATGGTAAATCTTATAGTCATTGCATTACTAGCGATAAATAAAAGGTTGTTTCTATGTAGAATACCCTACACTACTTACGGTATATGTACTAGAAACAGGTTAATATTTACACCAAGTTTTAATTCAAAATAAAGCAATTTTTTTTATTTTTTAAATCATTTTTTATTTTTCCATAATTGATTGCTAGTTTAATTTTGTTGTTTTTTAATCATTTTAAATGATGATTTCAAACAAATTATATACATAAGAAATTAAAATCATATTTTCAGTTTTTTTTATTTATTATTTATATACATATATGTTTATATTTTTTAATCTCGCCGATTGACTCGTGGTTATATTTTAAAAATAAATATACATACAAGCTGCTTTACCTGCAAACTTTGACATTAAGGCGATTTCAAATGACCCATTTGATAACTATATTATGGGAGAGTCAATTATTGCACAAAACCCTAAAAATAAACCATGGGCTAACACACAATTTTGATTTCATTTCAATAGAAAATAAATTCAATTCATTTAACAATGATGTTTTTTATTATTTCAGCTAAAGTTTTGACCGCCTACAGAAAGAAGTGAAGTTACTTTAAAAGAGTAGAGATTCTTTAAGTGTATAAACAATAATTAAAAAGTGACTAAGAATGTCGCCTTTTATGGAAAAAATGATGCTAATATTAGGCTTTTTGTGCTGCATACAATGTAAGTGTATTTATATTATAAATATTAAATAAACAACTTGTGTATTTCTTATAAACAACCATTACTTTTAGTGAGCACCGCCTTGATGTGCTATGACTGCAATAGCGAGTACGATCCACGCTGCGGAGATCCTTTTGAATCATATTCCATTGGTGAGGTAAACTGTAGCAAACAGGAACCTCTGGAGCATCTAAAGGACAAATATAAACCCATGCTATGCCGCAAGACAGTGCAGAAAAGTAAGTAATAGATGTTATTTGTAACCATACTTTGATCTGCACTTCCTTCAATCAGAATAATTGTATATTGTAGTAAGGCAGTGATTTCAATAATTTGGTCGAATATAATTGCAAAATAACCAAAAACAATCTCTTAAAATAATGACCATATCTTGTATTTTTAGTTTACGGAAAGATTCGCATCGTCCGTGGTTGTGGTTATATTCCCGATGAACGTACCGATAAAGAGTGCATAAAACGATCTGGTACTCATGACGTGTCGGCTACCTACTGCGCCTGCACCAAGGAGCTGTGTAATGGAGCCACTGGTGTTTCCTTTTCGCATATACTAATGCTCTGTGTATTGCTCGTCGGAGTTAAACAATTTGCATCAAAACTCAGCATAAGAGCTCAGATTTCATAAATAGATATGTTTAAATTGTAGACTTTTTATTTGAAATTTATCTATTTCCTTACATTTTTTGCATATTTTGGTTGCATACATTATTAAATATTGAATTATTAAATAAATATATGCACATACATATAAAGTAATTCATTTACCATTTACATTCATTTACCAACAAAATCATAATAACATGTACATCCAGAAAAAATCGAACATTTTTTTGGCGCGAAAACTAATTTATTTTTCCGATAAATATAATTTAAACCTAATTATATTTATTTTAAGCCGATTGAGCCGAAATATCAAATAACTACAAACAAGCACATGATCTGCTATATAGTAAATCCTGTTAACGTTTTGAAATCCCAATTCAATTTTAAATCCACATAAAAAAAGCAATATTATGGGTTATTTTGTTTTGAAGTTGGCGTTGAACTAAAGTTTGAATATTTTATGTCGAAGTGGTTGTATAGAAACTTTTATTTTTACAGCTATTTCGAAATCACTTCCGTGTAGGTGGAAAAGTATAAAGATTAAAAACTGTAGAATATAACAATTATTCAACTTAGGACAGGTGGAGATTACCGCACTTTCTCATTTCTACGTAAAAAATATACATACATATGTATCTGTAAAAACATAATACTGCCAGTAAATATCTCCGCCTAAATGCAAAATGTGCAACAAGCCAGCCTCACAAAATAAATGAATTGAAAATTGGAAAGATGATTCTTTTGTTAGTCTTTATTCCTACACATTTTAAAATCATTATTTCTATATTAGCACACAACAAATAAAATCCATGGATATACTATCAATTTAAACCATTATTATCTGAATAACTAACAAATCAATATGCCTAAAAGTTTCTTCCTCAATAAATATAAAAGTATACATATGTTTCTAACATATGCACGTTCGTATACTTAATAAAATTTTGTTTGCCTTGTTGTTTCACATTTTTCGTTGGTTTTCTGACTACGATACTAAGACGATAACAACAACACACAGGAACATGCATATATAAAAAAAGAAAATTATTAAAACACATAAGCTTTATAAAGAAATGTATGCACATGCATAAACAACACCATTCACATATAAAAAGAAAACAATTATTTTGCTGCCATTTACGTTGGAACGGTCGGTTTTTCAGTCCCATACGAGTCCAATATTCAATTATACTTCTCTTGAATACAGTGAAGGAATGTTATTCTATCAATAAGACAATTCACAACAAGATCCTCCTAGTTTGACATTCACACTGGGTTCTTTTAATCATCTTATCAGAGACCAATATAATACTTCAAATTTTAGTAATACAAAATAAAATCATTGCAATATTGGGTGATAAGATCCAGATGGTTCACATGAATGTATTTCCTTCAAATGCTGAAAGACGAAAGAAGTTTTCAATGTCTTCATTAATTCTTGTTTTTATTAAAACATAACAAATGACATTGACTAACAATAATTAATAACACATATTGTCATAAATAGTAATTCAATAGATCTAAAAGTGACTCACGGGTCCAATGCCTCGGAATGAGTGTTGCCCAGTGTTATAAATTATAAAGAAATATATGGCAAGTTGAATATATATTTTCCGAAACCTTGTTTAACTAATTTAATAATAAACTTGGAGTGGAAAAAAACATGTGCATAATAGAAGGAATAACAAAATACTGAACGCTGTATCGTAATCAACAATATAAATTGCGAGATTCATATAAATAAATGTATACTCAAGAAGCAAAAAACGTATAGAATTATTACAATCCATTAAGTTTAAAATTTAAATAAAAATGGTCAATAAGAATAGAAAAAAATTTACGTTTTAAAACTTATTTGAAACATGAATATGAATATCTAACAAAAACAAATAAATTACAAAAAAAAAGAAAATAATTTGATAACTACTGCAAGAGTAAAGCTACCTAGGCACCCTAAAGTTTACTTACAGAATACATTTACAAGGAGGCAATAATAGGTAAAGAAATAATAAATAAAAACCTGTGAGACACCTACATAGTAAGAAGATGCCCCAACCCTAACATCAAGGCATGCATATATGTATAAACACTCTCACAACATGGAATCGGACCAAGAGGAAGCGTGGCCAGCTACCTTACTTTATTTAGCTCACGATCTCTTCAGATTATTGTTATTGAAATTTAAGAAATTCAATCACATAATTGATGAGTCACTTCATTATCTCAGAGATTAACATACATAACATTTGAGTTAGGACATGCCTTTTTTCTAAATATTTTCAACTTATATTCTTTATGTATGGCCACGGTTCCTTCTGTCTTCTACATGCATTTTCCATTTGCAAACATATAATACCTATGTACCTATGGTAAAAGAAAAGTGTTAATCCTTGAGCTTGCTTAAGATTCTAAAGTAAATCTAATTAGTACATGATAATAATACCACATATGATACATGTACAAAGCACACAACTCAGAATGCACATAACAATAAAAATTCAACCAAGTTTAAAGGATCACACAGTTTTTTAATCAATGAAATAAAAGTAAAAATAATAAAAGCTGCCTCCAAAAAAAACACTATGTATGGTAAATAAAGGTCCGAACAACACGTGAATATAAATACAACATTTTCTGTTGATATATAAAAACGAAATTGAAGTACAGTTGCATATATGATACAAAAAATAATATAATGCGTTCTGTCTGCGCTGCCTGAGTCGTAAAAGTTATAAGATATTATATTTGTTTTTTAGTTTCAATGCAAACTAAAAATAATATGTATATGCAATAGAAGATATATACCGTAAAAATCAACTCCAGCAACATTTTACAAGAATTATGTTAACTTGTTAATTTTTAGAGTAAGTCTGTAAAACTCCGCTTGTAGATGAAAAATAAATAAACTAAAAACTAAATTGAGGAATAATGAAAGTTTGTTTCTGTTGTTTTCAATTTAATTTAACCAGTCGAAAACTTTTTGTTGTTTCTATCAACCATACAAAATTCTATTTAAGTTCAAGTCTTGAAATAAAAAGTCAAGGTATCAGGATGTTTACTTGAGTTACCTTTCTTATGCACGTGCTTCAAGGTATTTGCGAAATATGTTTGGCAAAGCAATTATTTATACGGTCGTTGTAGTTCCTAAAGTATTTGCAAAAATGGCGCCCTTTGCAATAGGTTGAGCTGCGCTGCGAACTATTTTTATGAACCCGTTGTCACCCCACCGCGTGCCAAATGAATTAATACACAACCAATAATCTAAGTTGCTATCTGCATCATGCCCATAGCCCACTACAACCAAAAACTGGGAGCTGCTGGCTCTAGCCCTGACTGGCGGCACATAAACTCCACTAGCGTAGTGCATGAATCCAAAGGTAGCCGGATTGTACTCAACAATGACAGGAATGCCACTGGAAACGAAGCGCTTCACTGAATCATCGTCACCATCAGTTATCCTGGAATATGTTAGCACTTGCACTCCTGTTGCTGGCATTGTGGGCGTACACATGCCTTGGAGACCGTTTGCTTGTGCTGGATATTCAGTTTCAGTGAGCAAGAGCGTGTCGTTCACTCGAGTCAGATAATCAAATGCCATTTGAGGCACCTGCGTAGTACAAGCTGTGCTCATACCGACACAGTCGATCAGATTCTGAGCAGAATAGTTTAATGGGTTCGTAGTTGCTGGCAAAGCGTTGAAAATCTGTATGGACTTGGCTACAGAATAGGCCCAGCTGCTACTGCATAATGTGCCTTGGTCCTGTGCCAACACATTAAGTCCATATTCATCCAGTAAGTTAATTTCATCAGCGACCACATCCTCCGTTGAGACAGGTGTAGAGTTGTAGGAGTTAGTCGGATACACGGCTTGGGGTAGTCGGCTGGCAAATGTAATTAAACGAATATCCGAGAATTGATTGATTTTAACACGATAGCTACTGGCATTACGGTCTGCTAGAGCATTATGCTGGTTGATCAAATTCTTATGATAGTTAAAGAAATACATGGCATTATTCCTCTCGGCGGCGGTGTAATTCTTTTGAAACTCCCTCTAAAATACGGTAAAACGAAGTAAGGAAATATGATCATGTGTATATGTAAAACTGTATATTATAATCTTGTCAAAAGTCTTACCACGTATTCGTTAAAGTCCACCAAAGCCTGCCCATGATTATACGCATTTACATATGCCCCTAAAAACAGGATACAACAGAGCCACAGCTTTAACATCGCGAAACTACAAGAATCACACTAATCGTCATTCTGACATTGGCCAAACCTTTATATAGTCAGAAACTTCTTCTCTTGGACTTTCTTTTTGATTAGACAAGTAAATACAAGATAAAAGTAACGTTGAAGTGCAAACAGATTTCTAGGTACACGCTATTCAATTTATGACTACGGGGATCCATACGTAAATGCACAATTTGCGCTTGTCTAATTATGGTGCAGGTGTAATATACCCATGTGGGCTATAGCTTCTGAGCTTTATACATATTTGTCAATAGCGCCTTCTTACCTGGGAGTGTTTTGTTTACATGCCTCAATGTTCCTACGTTCTCATATCTTCGTTAATTCGAAATTTTCACTGGCCCAGTTATTTACGGTCTTTATTATCAGAAGAAGTTTAGATCGTTAAGAACATGACTAAAATATGTATGTACATATATAGATAGGTTGTCAATTTCAATGTCACTCGACCATAAAAAGAGGTGCCCTGATTATACTCAGAAATGAGGAGCAATAATTGGTTTTATAATTCACTGGAACCGATCGTTGTGGGTTGTTTTGGTATGAAACGATGCGTCGTTATCAACACGCACATGTGCATATTACATATACATACTGTATATGAATTTTTATTTGGTTGATGGATAAAATTACCCCACGAGAAATTGATAATCACTCTCCTGAGCTAACATCTGAAACAATAAATATACGCTTATTTTATACTTAATTAACTAACTATGTAAATGTTTGTACATTTATTTATATAAATTATAATCTTAAATATACAATTATTTGAAATAAATTAATTAATTTTTGACAATGTGATATAATTATGTAAAAAAAATTACACACATAATAAATTCCACGAACTTTAATGTTAAACAAGCAAAGAAAGCTACAGTCGAGAGCGCCCTGTAGAAAGATACCCTTCACCCAACGCTGATTTACCGATACACATACAATAACAACGATTACACATACACATATAGCTAAATTGTCTAATGCTACTAATCGAGTAAACATACACATTTGTTTTGACCTATAACATACCTTCTTTTGGCTGTTACCAACAATAATTACACAAATATATCATTCCCATTTCTAACAATTTTCAATCTTCGAAGGGTGTAAAAACTCCACATGTGAAGAAAGCAACCAAATCAATCATTAATTTACATTTTTAAGAAAAAAAGAAATTTACCAACCAAAAAAGTTATCCGGTTTTCCTATTCGTTTGGTAGAGCGTTTAAACCAGAGTCTATAAAGCCGAACCGTCTTTGGCCAGCGCTTCTCAATTTGTTTGCAGCTTTCGAAACAACAACATCTTTAACATAAAAAAAATCAAAGCCATAAAGGGTGATTAATAAGTATACATTTTAGTAACAAAGTGTCTGAAGTTGCTCAACATTTTTGAGTATTTGAAAGTGTACAAACGGAAATTACTTCTGCAACATTATTGTTTTTACTGAATGGACATTTTTAAAAATTGTACAAATGCAATAAGAGCTAACAAATAGTTGTGATAAATCTAATACGCATCTAAACTGCGTTTACATGGATTAAATAAATAATATAATAATTTTATGCATTTCATAGAAGTTAAAAACAAGGATAACCATATGTGTGTTTCTGTTTTTTATCGAGAAACATTTGGAAATTTTAAACAATCTCCTAAGGCCATTAAAAATTACAAATAATTATTAATTATTACAGTTTATAATTTCAATATTTTAAACCGTTTTCAAAGCTTTATCTTATCTTATCTTGTCAGTTGAAACAGTTCACATAATTAAGTTAAAAAGATTATCATTTCCTGAATGTTTGTTTTCTTCAAAAGAAAACAATTAATATGAGGAAAGTTTTAAAGATTCATATTTTTCCTTTTTTTGTATTTCATAGATGGGGATAATGCAATCACAAATATTACAGCTATTGCTGTTGATGGTTTGCTTAAGTGCTGTGTCATTGCAAACACTACAGTCATTTCCAAAGCTGTGCGAGGTGCGAGACTTTGACGACTTTTTGCGACAGACGGGCAAGATGTACCCAGACCAAAGAGAGCGGGAGTTTCGTGAAAGTATATTTCTTGCGAAGAAATCGTTGATTGATTTGTCAAACAATCGTGTAAGCAGTTACCGTCTAAACCTTAATATACTCGCTGACATGACACGAAAAGAAGTATCAACGCTGCTCGGATCGAAGATTTCCTTTCAGGGCGAGTGAGTATTATAAACAATGTACAGTTTAACAATCATTTTTCTTAACAAACTTAAAGCATCCTAGTTAAAAGCAATTTAGTATTGAATTACTCTTTTAAATGTGTGTTATAGAACAATCTGTCAAGACTTATCTCATAAACTGGAAAATATGAAAATATATATTACTTTATAATACTACAAACGCTTTTAAAGTACATATGTGGACAATTACATTCATATTTTCTTAAATCCACAGACAACTAATTGCACGCCACATTAATTTTCTGCCCGCTTCAACTCCTTCAAATGACAACTTGCCGGAATCATTTGACTGGCGTGAAAAGGGAGGTGTTACACCAGCCGGCTTTCAAGGCGTTGAGTGCGGATCATGTTGGTCATTCGCTACTACTGGGGCCCTAGAGGGGCATCTATTCCGTCGCACTGGCGTCTTGGTGCCACTATCACAGCAGAATTTAATGGACTGTGCCGATGATTACGGAAATATGGGATGCGATGGTGGCTTTCAGGAATACGGATTTGAGTATATAAGGGATCATGGTATCACGTTGGCCAACAAATATCCATATGAACAGTCTGAAATGCAATGCAGACAGAATGAAACCGCTGGTATCTATCCACGAGAGAGTATCATTAAGATACGAGACTATGCACGTATCGATCCAGGTGATGAGCAGAAAATGAAGCAAGTCATAGCCACGTTAGGACCGTTGGCCTGTTCAATGAACGCAGGTCCCATATCGTTCGAGCAATACGAAGGCGGCATCTATGAGGACGACGAGTGTAATCAGGATGAAGTCAATCATTCAGTTGTTGTCGTTGGCTACGGTACCGAAAACGGACGTGACTATTGGATTATCAAGAATTCATACTCACAGAATTGGGGAGAGTCCGGATTTATGCGTCTGCGACGGAATGCGGACAACTTCTGTGGCATTGCTAGCGAGTGCAGTTATCCCATTCTGTGAGGATATTCAACATATGAACGCACCTACTAATTTATAATACTCAATTAACCATTTGTAAAATTAAAATATTACGAATTATTTTGTTACCATAGTTTGTAAGAAATATACGTATACGATGATCAATTTATTCTATGAGAATTATGGAGTATTACCTGCGCACAATATGAAAGCCCAACTGAAACATTCTTAATTGGTCAAATCGCAAATTTAAATGAATAAAAGCAAAACACTTCAAAAACGTTGAGCGCGAAGCTTTCTGAACGAGTCATCCTTTTTTCCTGTGTTTAAGAAGCACAAAGTTTTGTCAATCTAAGGCGTGGAATTTTTTTTGCTTGCTCGTCTTTCTGTGGATTATATCTATGCTCATTCTGATTTACAGATTTGTCGGTAAGAAATATGTTTATCAGGTTCAAAACCCTACTTATAATATGTTAATAAAAATTATCGATATGAAATGTGTTAACGAGGTAAGAGCCAAGTTTGCGTTACAGCAGTCCAACGCTAGTTTATCTCGCCTGGTGACAATATTAATATCTGACACAACATTAATATTATCCTCAGCGAAGAAAGTAAAGCACCAAACTTGCAACACTTAGTTTGTAAACAAAAATGATTAAATCGATTGGTTCAGAAAACTATTAACACTATTTCCTTACCGATAGCAAGTTTTCGTCGATTAAACATTCGATAGGATCTTAGCTGTCAGCTGTCTTATCAAACGATTTGATAACCTATACGAAAATATTAAATATAAGAAAATTTGTTTTTCTTAAATAAAACTAAAAACAGTTCGGCTCAATACAGAATTATTTATTGTGTGATTTAAGTTTGTGATTATCGTCAAGTCATAAAATAATTATTAATTAAATCCAAAAATAATTTATATCGTCTTCATATGTTGCTTTCCATACGTTCGAAATACACCTTTTAACAAAAATGATGCGCGGGACAAAGATTTTATGGAGGTGTGGATGGTATCATAAACAACGACCATGGATTTCCAATATGCGGCAATTATGTGACACAGAAATTGGATCTTCCAATAATAGGTTACCTCAAAGTCAGGAAAGCAGTATGATGCGATATGTTCACGAAAATAGCCTTACAAATCAAACTCTCCCGAAAAGCAATGAAAATAAAAAAGGACCCGAAGATTTAGAGCGTGCTTTCAATGTTCTACAAAATACACTACCAAAACTATTTGTGGAACCACTTGATTACTCAATTTATAGCCCTAATTTGATTTTCCAAAATAATATAACCGGCAAACATACAGTAGGGTTATACCACTATGTCAAACAAGTTGCGATTCTTCGTACGGTTGGTCATTTAAAATATGCGTACGTTAAATTTGAGATACTTAAAATTACGAAACATACGGAGGATTATACAATCCGCATCAGATGGAGAGTGCGAGGTATATCCGGGTTAAAAGTAATGTTTCAATTTTGGAAGTATAGAGTGTGGCAGATGAAAGAAATTCTTAAGGATCAAGAAGCATGGTACGATGGATATTCTATTTGCTATCTTGGAGACGACGGCTTGATATCCAAACAGATTGTTGACAAAATAATGCCAGACGAGAGTCGCCAGTTCGTCGGGGACAACTCTACATCAGCCTTACCAACTGGATCATTGGCAGCGACGACATCGCAGAAAATTAGCTTTCAGTAAACGCTTATTAATTTATTGTTTTTATTAAATCATCTCACGGATAATGTATTTACTTGTTCAGACAAATAAATCGTGAACGACATTGTTTACTTTAACATTATAAGCAATCTAAGTTTCTTAAACAGACATCCTTAATTTATTGCTTAAATGCGTGCATGGATCCCTTTACAACATATCTGTAAGGTCGCAAGCGAATACGTTTGGAGAATGCACTTATGTATGGTTTCTCTTTGGTGTACTCCCTGGTGGATTGCATTGATCCCTCAGTCTCAAGAAATATATCAAAGCTGTAAATTGTTCGGAAAAGCTGTGCGTAAAGAAGTCGACTATTTTTATTATAACTGGGAGGCAGAGAGTTTGTCCAAAACTCCATCATCTATAAAAAATGAATATCAATTTAATAATTCCATAATAGCTATTAAAATGGTTATACCTTAATAGATGAATTGTTATTCGCTGTATGTCGACCATTCCAATGTACGCTCAAAATCCATAGAGGATTTTCCAACGGATAGTTGCTTGGTATTCTAATAAAACACTCCATTTTTGCGGATCCACGCACTATTACAGCTCTATAGGAGGTATATGTTAATCCATTTTCAGATGACAAACTAGTCAGTAGAATTGAGTTCTGCAAGTTGAATTCTTCAGTAGAAATCGCAGTCCATTGTACCAAACTACATGATAAGCCTGATGGGTAAATATTTTCCTTTAAAGAGTACAAGTCAATGTCCTTATACGTCAAGCCTCTGATTTGTTGAGTTAAATTAATCCAAGAACGCCAACGTTTTGAAATTCTAGCGAGTACATCCGTGGTCCATTTGTGTAGATTTAATTCATGATTTAATTCTTTGTTGTTGATAGAAGGTATTGAGCACATACTTTGCAACCAACAATAAGGTTTTCCATAATGATTCTTTAGTAAGTATTCCATACACCCTGCTGTTGTTATTTCCAAATTAAACAATTCATATTGAATGCCGGGAATTGGAATATCATTGCCAAAATCATTCGGATATAAATGTCCCAGAAGATCCTGAAGTGAATTAGTGTCCACTGGAACATTTAAGTTATTTGGACTGTTCAGTTGCGCATGCACTGTTGCACATTTTAATAGTCCCCAATAACGAATCAATAGTATCAGTTCATATGACTTATCTGGAGTTTCCATAACCAATCGTATATGAAGTGGATGAGGCTTAAGAACATTCTCCAAAACGGTACCACACGAAGTTTCCAATGCAGAATTTTTTTCTCTAAATGATCGACCTTCTTTTGACGAATTGCTAGTTTCCATAACGTATTCTTGCATTTGTACATCACTCTCAAAACCGACTACTTCAGATGAAAATAAAAAATTGTTTTTTGCACGTTGAAGGGATTCCAAGTTAATAAACAAAATATACAAAGGACGTGGAAGATACTTCACAATTGAGCTTATTTTCCATTCAACGTCAAGTGATAATTGCAATGCATCATGCAGTGGTTTTGTTGATTGTAATAAGGTTTGTAACGCCGGTACAAATGATAGGTATCTTTGTGTCTGATTAAGATTTTCTTGTAGAAGTTCTTGTTTATACGAGAGCAAAGCACTGTACTGATCGTCAAGCTCCTTTCGTAATTTTAGCTCACACTCTAGGCGATATAAATGAGTTTTGTGGTTGGATAAAGTGACCATATTCTCAATATTATCAGAAAATTTCTTGGCATATTCTTTATCAGACAACAGTTCCAAATAGCAATCACGGCTTTTGAATTTCTGGCATCGAACTATCTCCTTTTTTAGGTGACTGACTTCATACAACAGATTTTGTAATTGTAATCTGCTAAGGTCAACTTTTGACTTCTCAAGATGCAGTTTATCTCTTCCTGATTTAATGCTGCGTTTGACTTCTCGATTTGAATGCTTCAGCGCTATAAATATAAGCGATGCCAAAGACTGTTTCAATTCAAAAACGTGACCCTAAAACAGACAAATGTTAAATCTATGTAATTATAAAACAGTTTACACTTACCGTGCTTTTACATTTGAGAATGTCATTAACAGTTTCTTTTAATTGAACAAATTGTTTGTTTAATACATTCTCCATACTGACATTTTTCGGTAAATCCACTTCCATCTTAAAAAAAGGTTCTTTATTACTTGTTTGCAATAGAGATGGTAGCACCTTGACCTAACTATCGACAACATGTGTCTGTAACTAGGTCTGAAATGTTTCGATAACTCGAATATTATTTTTAATATCGCTCAGCGAACGGAAAATTTGTTTGTCAAGTTATGTATGTTTTATTGCTTGAAAGCAATTTAAAATGCTTATTTCTGTTGACACTCAACCTAATATTTGTTTTCAGAAAAATAAATGTGTATTAATTCGCTGGTGCATTCATCAATGTTCGCAATTGTGGTGAAAAGACTAAATAGCTGAAAATAAGTTTGACTGTTTATTTAACAAAGGAATTTTTAATTTCAAGATGGCAAACTTACATTATTTGACTTAAAAATAGAAATGGTTAACAAATAGAAAGTGCTCCTCGAATCACGATCACTAATAGTTTTATGGAACTGGCTGGAGACTAGGAAAATATCGATTGTATTGTTTTTAATATTGTCCATCGCTAAATAAAGTTAACCGAAAAGGGATATAAATTAATTTTACTTTATTTTTGAATAAAAATGTTGCGGTTTATGTATAATAAAGCAAATATATTTAAAACAAAAATTCCAACTCGACGTTTACAACAGGCAATTGTGGAAACCCAAGTTAAAGTGCGTATTTTTTATATTGGTAAACCGGCGTTTTATGTATTACATCAGTGATAAAATGTCTGCGACAAATGTCCAAAAAAACAAAACACCAATATTTGTTATGCGGTTGGTAACCTTGTTTATTTTTTTTAAGACGCGATAAATTTAGCTTCTTTTGAAAAGATGCATCAGGTGTGTTAGCGTTGAATAATAGACATAAAGGAACAACAGTACAACGTGAGCAATAATCAATGTTCCCAAGCAATGAAATCGTATAAGTACTAAGTTTCACCTTTCGTCACTTGTTTAGTTTTTATTAATGGAGTGGTTGTAGGAGTGCCGAAATTATATAGAATGTTTTATTTTCCAGGTTATCCCAAAACAGCCAGTGCAACAGTTAAATGTTTCGAAAAGTGATCGAACAGTGGGGAAATGGTTCCTAGGTTGCAGCGGCATGGTATTTGTTGCTGTTGGACTTGGTATGTTAAACATAAAAATTATTTGTTTTGCGAAATAATTTGATTATTTTTATTTAAGGTGGTGTAACAAGATTAACTGAGTCAGGACTTTCAATGGTAACTTGGAAATTAATGGGGGAAAATATGCCAAGAAACCAAGAGGAATGGATTCGAGAGTTTGGAAAATATCAACAGTATCCGGAGTTTAAACTGTAAGTGTAAACATATACAAAGTAATTGATTAGGCATTTAGCTCTATTAGATAGATATACAAAAAGCTTTGTTAACTGGTATTTGTAAGCTCTACAACCAAAAGGGAAAGTCGTTATTCAATAAATGTTAAGCTATTACTGTGTTTCAACTTATTCCTAATCTTGCTTTTCCTTTTGTTTATAGAAAAAATGCGAAAATGACGTTGGAAGAGTTTAAATTTATATACATGATGGAATACTTTCATCGGATGTGGGGTCGTGCCATAGGAGCATTTTTTCTTATCCCAGCAGCATACTTTTGGAAGAAAGGGTATTTTTGTCCTAAAACAAAGAAAATGGTCACTGCATTAGGAGTTTTAATTGGACTTCAAGGATTAATGGGATGGTATATGGTAAAATCTGGCTTGGAAGATAGGTTTAATGATCCAAATGATGTTCCGCGCGTATCGCAATATAGATTGGCCTCTCATTTAGCAGCCGCATTTGTATTATATGCTTTGTTTCTATCAAATGCAATGACCAAGCTGATGCCATCACAAAGAATTGAAACTTCGTTAAAAAAATTAGGTAATATTAAGAAATTATCACATGTCACAAAGGGTATGATATTCTTGACTGCTATTTCTGGAGCATTTGTCGCCGGACTTGATGCTGGATTAGTTTACAACTCATTTCCGAAGATGGGTGATGATTGGATACCTAATGACATAATGCAGTTCAAACCAGTTTATAAAAATATAACAGAGAATCCAACAACGGTGCAATTTAATCATCGGATATTGGGAATTTCAACAGTTTCCTTAATAACGGCGCTTTGGCTAGTAACTAGACGTCAAAATTTACCGAAACGAGCTGCTTGGGCAGTAAACGCTGTGATGTGCATGGCCTGGACGCAGGCAACATTGGGTGTCACAACATTATTGAATTATGTACCAGTTCCATTAGCTGCAGCTCATCAATCTGGATCGTTACTACTTTTGAGTTTTGCTGTCTGGTTGTCGCACGAGGTTAGGTTTTTAAAATACATACCAAAGTAATCCTGTAAAGATTATAATAAATATGTCTTTGTTTTGATAAATGAAAAAAGATAAAGAACCTGTATATCTACTACATACAATTATTCGCATACAACTAGCCATATCGTTTTTCAGGAAATATAAATTAATCGCCGAATATCGTTTGACCAGCTTTCTTTAGTCTCTAGGCTTTCAATGTCTCGACGGTGGAGTGTCCAATACTACCTTGATCAAAAGATCAGTTTTCATGGATTACAAGGGTGTTGTGTATCATGAATTCCTTCCACAAGGCCAGACCGTCAACAAGGAGTATTATTTGGGCGTTATGAGACGTTTGCGTGAAGCGATTCGCCAAAAAAGACCTGCTTTGTGGGCAAACAACTCGTGGATCTTGCACCACGATAACGCACCGTCGCACAATGCCATCATTATCCGTGAACATTTGGCTAAAAACGGAACGAATACCATTCAACAACCACCGAATTCTCCTGACTTGGCTCCCTGCGACTTTTTCCTATTCGGTCGACTCAAGAAACCGCTCCGTGGAACACGTTTCAGCACCCGGGATGAAATCATGGAAAAATCGAAGATGGCTTTGATGGCCATACCGCAAATAGAATATGAAAAATGTTTCAAGGATTGGATCAAGCGCTGGCATAAGTGCGTTGCAGTCGATGGGGAGTACTTTGAAGGGGACAATATCGATTTTGATGTATAATCTTGTATTTTTAATTTTCTGAATAAATTCCGGGAACTTTTTGATCAAGGTATGTCGCATGATTGTGCTATATTGGCACAGATAATTGAAATTAGCTTGCATTCGCATCATTAGCCCGTTGTATATATATTAACACGACTATCGTTTACTGATAATTGCTTCATTTAAAATATGCATATATTTTTTTTGCTAATAAAATTAATAATGTATTTTATTCAATATTTATTTTTACAGCCGTTTTTTCATCATGAAACGGTTTGTATTCTACTTTCGTATTAACGCAGTTTTCAACACTTTGTGGAAGAGACTCCACAGTTTGCTTAGATAGATGATTATATACTCCCATGGCCTGCGCAAGAAAGGCACTAACATCTCCTGGATTTGATGGTAATATCATTGTATTACTTGTCTTTGCCAATTTCTTAAAAGCCTCTATGTATTGTTCTGCCAATGTTAAGGATGCTGCGTTTTTACCATCCTATAAAATGTAAAAAAATAGGTTATGCATTTATATAATTTTCAAGAAAAACAAACTCGCTTCAAACTCCCAGCTCGATGCGGTATTTCCTATATGTTATTAACAATACTTACCGCATAAGCCAAGGATTTCGCAATAGCTTGAAGACTGCGAGCTCTGGCATCTGCAACTGCTATCATAGCTGCGGCTTCTCCGCTAGCTTTGTTTATATGCTCTTGCCTTTCAGCTTCTATAATTATTATGCAATAGAGTGATAATATTATACGATTATACATTTTAAACGTATAACGGTTAAGCAATTTAAATGCATACCTGATGCAAGAATTCTTGACTTTCGTTTGCCCTCAGCAATATTGATTTCGGCTTCCCTAACGCCTTCTGATTCCAAAATCGCTGCTCTTTTTCTTCTTTCTGCTTCTACTTGCATCTGCATTGCTTCGTGCACTCTAGTTGGTAGCTAGTTTGTAGTCCATTAGAGAATTGAGCATTATTATACAGTTTATCTTATTTATGTAAGTCTATAGTTACCCGAATGTCTCTGATTTCATATCGTAAACAGGCGATTCCCCAAGCTTCACTTGCTTTATTTATTGAATCGACAATGCTTACATTTAAGGACTCTCTTTCTCGAAATACCTTGTCCAATGACATTTTTCCAAGTTCCGACCTCATTGTGGTTTGGGCAAGTTGGGTTATGGCAAATTCTGGATCTTCAACGCCATAAGAAGCTTTGGAACAAAAAAATGAATTGTATTACATACATATATTGTGGTGATAAATTATTATTAGCAAACCTCTATACGGATCTATTATTCGTAGGTACAGTACACCATCAATACTAAGCGTAACATTGTCGGAAGTAATTGCGCTTTGTTTGGGAACATCAATGGCAATTTCCTTTAAGCTTTGAACATATTTGATTTTGTCGGCGATTGGGACCAAAATATTAAGACCGGGATCAAGAATTCTATGAAACCTTCCCATACGCTCGACAACCCAAGCCTAAATTAAATATATATTACCATAAAAAATGTCAATTATTTAAATTAACAAAAGTGTAGAAGAATGTGTTACCTCCTGCTGAGGGACAAACATTACAATTGTATTCATTGGAGTGGATGCCCTTCCTCTAGATTGCGTGAAAATACAGGAACCGGAAAGCAAAAAATCGTGCTGTAAAATTATAAAAATTTGCTTTAATACTCAATTTATTATCTTGCACTTACTTGCGTCAATATTCTGCGCGTAGAAAATAGTAACCTAGACATTTTAGTATAAAATAACTTTTAATGAACTTTAGACAAAATCTGTAATTCTAATAACATCATATGTTTTTAGCACAGGGTGATTATGTGTAGTGTTAAAAAGATAAGCTCCAATCAATCGAGGTATTCCATCTTAAGAAATTAAAAAAGTGGAAAATTGAATGGCTAGTCAGGTACTAATGAATTTAAAAATATTATACAGCTAATAAGCCTCTTTTATAGTCTTGAGTTTTTCAAACTGAAAACAAATTGGATATATGTCTAAAAATATATCGATATTTTTTTCATAAAAACAATTTATGTGTTTGGTAAAGTATCAAAAACAAGTTATTTTCTATTGATATACTCAAATATTTTTGCTTTGCCTATTAAAATTCTAAAAGCGAATGGACAAGACATAAAAAAATAATGAAAGAATACAATTACAGTGAATTTAAAAACGGCACAGCAAGATGAAATTCGTTAAACAAAATTTTTGATTAGATAATGAATAAAAGTCATTTAGTGAAATGGTTATAAATTTGTATTAAAAATATCGGATATACTGATAATTTGAATTTATATCATTATATCATTTATGTATTTGATTTAAAAATTAAAATGTCATTAATACGGTATTTTAAAAGTAAATCTGCTTTGTAAAATAAGATCCGATTTTTGTATTTTTGAGTATTTTACAACCGAAATCTAGTTGCCATTGAAATTTAGATTTTTTTTAAATATATATTTTTTCAAATTTCCTCAATGTAAGTATTTAAAAATATTGTATTATGTTGCCTTCGTTAGCCTTGGAGTGATTCTCGTCAAAGTTATTACGTATGCTACAAATGAAATATACTTTTAAAGAGGTGCATATTTACTTTTGTTTTTAAAATACATACTCATATATGAAAAATCTTGTATTGTTATTTCATTCAATTTAAAAACAGTATAAATAAAACTCATAGAAAAATAATTAATTCAAATTGTTTTCAACTGAAATTACCGGTACTCCCACAAACAGTTATATATTTGTTATTTGGTAATGTATAATTTTGTTTAAAGAGGTCATAAGTGAAAAAGTTTATTAAATACCTGGTGTACAATTAAAATGAAGATCGTGTGGTGTTTTTGCGTCAAAGTATTAGAAGTCGTTAGTATTTAAAAAAAATATTTGTAGCTATACGTTTTTAAAACTTTTCGCTTATACCATTTGATAATGCATATAAGATCTTAATCCGAATTCCAAAGGTAACCTTCCCTTTTTTCGTTTTACTCACAGATATTATGTGTGGCTGCGTTCATATTAAAAAAGCTGGCCGACGAATATTCCGATCGAGTACTAAAACTCAACAACAAAATATTGATGGAATGGACTCTTTTAAATTCAATTTCTTCTTCACATTATATGAATGAATTTATTATTCTTACTATCATGGGGTTCATGTTCATTTCAGTGGTTTTGTTAATTACCAGGTAACTGATTTCATTTCTGTACATTACCTGTTTTACCAAATAAAGGTTTTTCGTAACTGATTCTTCTTTCTTCAGAATCGTTGAAAAGGATTGTAATTATTCAACATGTGAAATTGTACTCTTAGGGTGTGGATTAGTATTATTTACAGTGCAAGGTATGTTTAAATCGTTTGTCATACGGTTACATATAATTTTTAAGAATAATTAAGAAAAACTATAAAACATTTCAATTCTTAATTATTTTTTCAGGACTATTACTACTAGCTGCTGTTGAGGAATTGTCCGAAAGAATTTCTTATTTTGCTTATTCACTTAGTGCTCTATCGTTCATGTGCGCCATTATATTTGCAATTGATTTAATATTCTTTAGAACAATGAAAACATTTTTAAACACAAATACTCAAACTGATCTGGAATCTGTAACTAGCCTTTTAAATACAAAGAAGTTTTCAATACCAACCAACACAGCAACAAGCTCATCTAACATGTGTTGCGTTCCAAAAGCATTCAAAAAAGAGGCATTTATACGCACGGATCTTTAATCTTTATATATAACATTATTTGGTGTCGGAGTGCATGTTTAATCAAAAGATCGTTTAACATATTGTTCAAATTATAACACAAACCTGTAAAAATAAAAAGTTATTTTATGTACATGTTATCAAGCAATCTGAAACACATTATTTAGTTACATATATTGCGTCTGATCACAGACCAGCGATCTTGACTGACGCCTAAGCTGCAACACCTGCGTGCCGAATGTAACAATTCTTTCTGTTTAATTTGTAACACGCTCGAAACAACAATTTTAGTATTCAAATTTATTTTTTTTTAAGATTTTTATTAAATTTTGAAATTATTGACATATCAAATTCGCCAAAGTTCCCAAATACACTATTTTATTTAAAATAAGTTTATTAGTCATGTTTCTTAAGCATGAGACAACGTATCTACAACACATGTTAAATTTATTTCTTCTTAAATAGTTATACTCTACTACCTGCGAATTGAGCTATTCAGAGGCAAGTAGGGAGAATACGTCGGATACATGGGATTAGGTTGTGCAGCTCTTTGCAACACACATGCGTCTTGGTACTGAGACTGCATGTTCATTACACCCATTTGCATTGGGTGTTGTGAGTTTGGATATTCGCCACCAGAGCTGTACGCCGCTGTCGGTGGACTTTGCTGTGGTGACATTCTATAGCTGTTAATGGCTCCATAATGAGACATAAGATTAGGGCTGATGTGAACGTTGGAACGATTATTTGAGCTACTGCTAATAGCTGTTGGAGCATGTTGTACAGATGCGGCTTGAGCGTTTCGAGTATTTCTATTCGTATTCTGTGTAGATGATGTTATCGGTGCAATATTCATAGTGTTCGGGTAGTACTTGTGATATAAAGGTCCTACTTGTGTTTGCAACATATTTGGTGGTGTAGAAATATTTCGGTTTTGCATTAGCAAATGTGGTGGAGGAGTCATAGAGTTTGGTGGAATGGGATGATGTGGTGAAGGAGTTAAATTAGATTGAGTTCCAGGTGATGTATTGCACGGTTGAGTTTCCAGACAATTTGTAAGTTGTTGTAGCTTCGAAAGACTACATAAATTTCCAACGTGAGCAGGCGTCGTTCCCGTACTGTTTGATACTGTTGTTGAGTCAAGATTAGTTTGTCGTTGATCATTATTAGCAGACGAAGATGGTGGCCCCAGTGTACTGGAGACTGGTATTCGAGCGGCGTTTGATACAGCCTCATTTGCCGGCATATTGTTCTGTATATAAAAGTTATTTACAGCACAAGCTGATGATGGTTGTTCAACGCGTTGATGAGAGTTGGGCAAGGAATGAACCGAACTATTTAACGACATCCTCTGTTGAATTACAGCTGGCATATTAACTATGTCATAATTTGATGGATTGGTAGAGAAGTTTTGAGTAATTTGTGGAATTGGTACATAATCCAATGGCTGCATGTTTTGCTGATGACCATGCTGCCCAGTTAATTGTGTAAACTGTAAGCTATTTAGAGAATCTTGAGATTTCGAAACATTGGATCCTGAGCTCTGAGGATGTTGATGGTGAGTATTTTGTGTCGTTGAAGTTGCAGTGGATGGGATTTTAGCATCACGTTGTTGATTATTGTTTGCAGAGCTTCCTCCTCGAATCTGCTTAGGTGTAGGTGCCCGGTGTGAAGATGTCGGGGAATTTACGACAATATCGGCCTACAAATAAATCAAAATCATTTAATACAATTTTAAATTTGACAAGGTATTTAATTATTAGTTTATAGGCAATGGATTTTATTAGTGAACAGATTGTGTTGGGTTTTTTTTTTTAAATCAAAAATGATTTAGTAATTACCTGGGTATTTAGCTTCCTATTTTGATGTTGATGTTGGGCATTTCCTATTATATTTAAATTTGGTGAACTATCTGGAGGCAAATTCATATTTATATTACTTTGTTGCTGAATATGTGAATTTTGGATAGACATATGCATTGGCGTTGTTGCGGACTGATTTTGCATTGAGCAGTCAGAAAACTGTCTATGCATATGGACGTTAGTGATATCCGTTCCATGATTAGGGGTTCCAATTGTTGTGGGTGAGTCCATATTAATTTGCACACTTATTCCACAATCATAGTGTTGTATGGGCACATTTGAAGCCGAGTCTGTACTGTACGCCATGTTAGCGTTAACATTAGTCAAGTTTGTATGATTAGGTGTTTGTAAAATAGGTTGAACAGTTTTTAATTTTTCTTCACGTGAAGCCACTAAATTTGAATCTGCATTGTGATCTGCCTTTTGTTTAGGTGCAACAGCAGACGGTTCTCGACTTGATAATACAACTGTAGACTCAGTTGGATTAGTAATCGGTTGCCGTGGTACAGAATTATGTGAATTTCCTAACGGCTTATTTTGCGGTTGTGTTTGGTCAGTAACTTTAAATTGTTTTTGTTGCGTGGGACATTTTTGATTGAAAACGTTAGGTTGGTTATTAACATTATATTCATTACAATTAAGAGAGTGCACTTCATCCCTTGACGTATTAACCGAATTCAAATTGGGCACTATTTTTGCATCGTCCCTTTTTCCACTTGCTTTCCTGTCTACCTTTTGCTTGTCTTTAGAGTGATGTATTTGGTGATGGGCATGCATTGCCAAATTAGCAGATTGGTACAGATTTTGTGTGAAATTATGAGTGTATGCCATAGTTGTCGCAAGGTCTTTATGAAATTGTTTCTGACCCTTTTGTGATGCAGCATCCAAATTGCAAAGATTGTAGCTATAGTAGTCCCACTGCCAATATTGGGAAGTATGATAATTGGGCATCTGGTTGATTGGAAACTGAGAAGTTATAGAATTCTGTAACTGGGCATGATCGTTGTTCTTATGTTGAACCTTTTCTCGAATAGGCAAAGTCGTGACGGAGTCTCGGATTTTTCCTTCTTCTTTTACTTGCACCAATTGAGTTGGTTTCGATTTTTCCTTTTCCGATATTATATTTATTTTACTTGGAACATAAGCATCTGTTTTTTTTGCAGGACTATTTACTGGTTCAATCTTATTGATGGGTGGATCTGTTGCGATCTTTTTGTTAAATTTGTGTTTCATTTCATTGTCTTGTTGAGCTAATGCTTTAGGTTTTTCATTTACTTCTTGTTCTTTGGATGTAGTGGCATTGTTTTCATTATTTATCGGTTGCTCTAATGAAATAGTTGGAATTCCAGTGTCACCCAATTCTGGTTTACTGGGTTTAATTGTTTCAAGATTGTTGTAATTGGTGTTATCTTTAATTTTGGGTTTGGATGCATCGAAGTCAGACGTTGAAATAACATCCATTGGCTTTTCACTACAGATAGATGAAATAGAACTGGTATTCATTTTTTCTTCATTGGGTTTATTTTCGGTATTGGATTTAGTTTCAACATTTGGTATATTTTTATCATTGTCTGGTTTTATTATTTCCTCCTCTTGTTTTTTAATCTCAATTTTTTCGGCAATTGGTATTTCTAACTCCATCGATTCAGAATCAGCAGTTTTATTTATATTTGATACAGCAGGGGCTTCTAATGAAATTGTGTTTTCTTGTGTAACATTCTCAGTACATTCTTTATTTGTGGTTTTTGAAATACTATCATCTTCTGCAACATTTTGTTCAATTTTTGATTCCTCTAAATTTGTGTCTTTTTCTTTGTTGCCATAGAAATTCGTATCTGTAAATATAGTTTTCTTAGTTTTCTTTGCCACCGCATCTAAAACTTGGCCATTACATTGCTCTGTAAAGCTCTTATCTTTTTCTTTTGATGGCAATATTGGTTCAAGCAGCTGTTTTTCAGTAATAGTTTTTACATCTTCGGCAGCTGCATTATCATTTAATGCTACTTCATTTGTTCTGCTTTCAACAGCTTTATCTTCTTCGTTCCTTTTTCCATTTGGCTTTTTCCCTCTTAACTTCGGAACTATGTTGACAGGTTTTTCAATTGCTTCACATTTTCTTAAATTTGCTTGATGTTCTTGAATTGCAGTACTTTGCAATACAGAAACTATTTTATCAGAGCTATCTTGAGCATGACTCTGCATGCTTTTTAATACATTTTGATTCAAGTGATCAGTATTCTGTTCTCGCTCAAAATGTTTTCTTTTATTGGTATGTATAATAACATCTTTTCGCTTGGCCAATCGTAATGCTCGCTTAGTCAGCAGATTGTTATCTGATGACTCAGATGATTTTTTGGAACATTTACTATCAGATGAATCAGAATTTTCTAAATTGTCTTCAAAAGCGCGTTTACATCTTTTTAAATCAGTAAACTCTGAAGGCGTGGATACTTTACCAGCATCTTGATTTAAGGAGTTTAGGCCATCGTTATGATTTTCGTTGTCTGATTGACGACTTTTAACATAACCTTTACTTAAGTTTGCTTGTAATTCAGTGTTTAAATTTTCTTGGCTTTTATGTTTCTCATCAGTTTTCTTAGTTTTGTAAAAGCTGTTGTCTGAATTTTCAAGGAATTTATAACTTAAATATTCACGATTTGAAATAGGTTTAATGTTATTATTAGGAGATTTCGATGTTGACATTAATGGACTCCAACGCAGGCAATCCGCATCGATTGCAATTCTTGTTTTAGAACGAGCCACTTTATTATGATGTAGTAAAACTTTTTTCCAATCAATTCTAATAGTTATTTGATATCTTATGTCCCCGTCATTTTTCCTCAGCTTTATAAAGTTAAGTAACTCAAAAGCCAATGCAATATCAGAAATAGCTAACCCGGTTTTAATAGCTATATCTTTAAACGTTATTGTTTTCTTATTTCTGTATTTATACAAGTACTCTAAAACAACAGATTTCCAATACGAAAAGTAAGATAATCGCCCAAGATCTGACAATGGTTTTTCTGGAGTTCCTAATTGCCCTTCTTCGCGGCTGAGTAAATAACTAAAATCTATCAAGAATCTTCCATATCCTTTTCTTTGATATTGAGGAAGTGTCAAAATGCATGAGACATTGTACTTCTGTGAACAGTGCTTCTCTTTTGAAAAATATCCGACCAGATGACATCCAACTTGATCATTTCTTGTTAATATATAGAACAAAAATGGTTCTACATCATAATACAGGGTTTTGTGGTCTAAAAAGAATTTTGCTAACAAGCATAAATTTTGGCAATATATTTTGTTAACATTTCCATCAACTTCAAAAACGGATATATCGCCTTGTCGAAAAATTTCCGTTCCTGGTGGTTGCTTCCAAATACATTTATTTTGATGCCTGTCTAAGACCGAACGACTTTTTGTGTATTTTAAACAAAATTCACACAAGTAAAGTTTTAGTAGCCTTGCGTATTCTTGAGGAAAAGGACTCGAGTACCACGTTTCAATGTTCCATTTTCCGATTTCAATCGATTTTGGACTCTGTGTACTCCGAACCTCTGTCTGGTGTTTCTCAGTTGAAGTTGCACGACAGTTGTCAGAAACTTTAACAACGGCTTTCTGTAGCACTTCTTGGTATAATTCAATATCTTGTTGATTTACACCATGTGGAAGTTGAAGATTTTCAACCGATTTATTAGTCAATTTTGTATTTTGATCCTTCCCAGTAACTTCACTTTCATAGTCGACCTTGTTACACTCTTTGTTGATGACAGCTACCTTTTTTTGGTCCGGAAAATGATCTACATCATTAATCATACGGCATTTTAAAACTGTTTCCTTTGTAAGATATGGAATATCCTCATCCTGCTTAATATAATCTTTAGAGGATTCAAGTGGCATGGATTTCAAAATCACCATTTTTTTCTTTTCTACTTGCGCACAACTTTTGATGGCATCGTTGGATTTAAATTCAAGTTGTTTGTTTGGTTTGGTAGATATTGGCAATTGACAATTAGATACTTTTTTTGGGTAACTGTTACTGGTCCCTTTAAAACTACTTTTATATTTGTTGTCGACAGGATTTTTTGCAACGGCAGCAAATCCCCAATTTTCAGAAGACCCTTCCAAAACTTCCTTCTCACTTGGCAGTGGTCGGATATCAATTTTTTTTTCGTGTTCAAAAATATTATCTTTTAATGTACTTTTGTCCGTGTCATAATCTTCTTCATCGTTATCATCATCACATTCAGAGCTATCGCTTGAACTATCGCTTGAGTCCGATTCAGAGCTAGAAGATGTACAAGAATCTGAAGTTGAACTTTCATCCTGGTCTTCACAACCAAAATTCTTTTCATCATCATCATCTTCTTCATCTTCGCTGTCACTGGATGAGGTCGTTGATGACAAATCAGAATATGTACGTTTACGACTAAAATTGGTAACGATCTGATCGCGATGTATTATATTTTCTTTTTTTTGCTTTAGTTGGGATGGAAAACTATTAATTGTAGCAGAGTGTTTCTTTTTTTGTCTGCTGCCTAGATTACTGAATTGTTGGGACGTAGATGGATTGTCAACCAAATGTTCATTTTTAATCATCTGTCGCTTACAATCGGAGTAAAGTTTTTGCGATACATACTGTACGTCACTGAAATTAAATGGAAGCTTTTATTATTTGGTATAATAAATATAAAAAAACGCCTATCGAAAAATGTCTTTAACAAAAGTGTTTCTTCGTTTACAGAAAGCCATAGTTCCACAATATAAAGGTATGTGGTATATTAACAATCCTTTTATGTCTTACCCATCATTTCCATGTTCCAATTTTATGCTGGCTGCATCTCTTCTACACGATTTAGATTGATCAACATTTTGCTTTAAGCATGCGTTGCATCTGAAATTAAAAATAAATTAAGATACTAGGAAAAAATATTTTTTGTTCTATAAATGAAGTAAAACTTAAATGTCGATTTACTAAAAGATGTTTCGACTATAGTATTAATTGTTTTTAATTTAACTCACCGATATGGATGTTTTGGTTTTTTGTCTGGTATTGTATCAAGGCAAGTCAAATGAAAATGACTTTTACACACAAAACACTGTAGAAGACATGGACCGCGATTACGAATTTTACACACAGTACAATCGGCACATTTCTGACAATTCCATATAGTTCCTTTAGTTACAAGCATATAAAGGAGGACATACGACTGAGACTTGCATCTTCCTGCAATATTTGCACAAGTTGTATGCAATGATATACCACATTGTTTGCAAGAACTTAGGGGTTCTGGAATCCCGTTAAGGTTTTTTTGTGAATTTCCGGAGCAATGAGTACAAGTTTCTTCCCCTTTAGTACTAACATCCAGTTCTGGTGCTGCTTTTCGTGGCGTTGTTAGGGATTTTCCCTTTTTATACAGCTTGCCTTCCTGTATCAGAAATCCAGTATCCACAGCTTTTTTAATTGACAGCTTTATTATAGCTTTGAAATCAACGTCAGGTGAAAGATCAATGCAGTTGAATTTTTGAATATAGTTTTCAATATTTTTGATTGTTGAACCTTCACATTCTCCCAAATCATTAACTGCTTTTGCAACTACTTTGTAAAGGTTTGTACTTTTATCCACTTTTATTCGTCTTTTAGCCATTGGAGCTTTATACGAGTGTAAGCCTTTATTGTAAACCTTAATAACAGCTCCAGACTCCACGGCCTTTTCTAGTTTTTCAGCAACGATATCTTCGTGAAACTTATGATGCGTACCAATAGCTTGACATATTCTCTGAACACTTGGTCTTTGTTTTTGAGAGCGAATTTTGGATATCGCTTCAAGTATCCATTGCTTCCAAGTATCCATACTGATATCGTGAGAGGACTCCCTCATTTTCCCTTTCTTCTGACTGAAAATAAAACAATTGGTTAGGTTGCTTATAAAAACAAAACAAATATAATAAAATATAAGTGATATTCGAGTAAACGAGTAAGCCATGATAAATTTGTTTTGGAATGGCAGTAACTGGACTATTCGTCGACCCACAGGCACGTGAATTTTACTAAACAAAACTGAGAACAATTGCGGTTGTTGTGTGGGACTGCATTTCATGCCAAGGTGTGTATCTAATTTGTTGAACTGGATTATGAATAAACACAGGTACATATTGGAGCCGGTAACACCACCGTATTCTGACAACACCTTTTATTAAATTAAAGATATTCACATTACAATATAAATAACTACTGTATAAATGAAAACCCAGTTATTGATTGCGGATGCATTTTTTTATTTAGAGTGTCACACACATACACATACGTATGCAAGCTAATTGCACAAAATGTATTATCACAGCGGATCAAACATTAAAACTTATACGACACGCATTAGCTGTTTATGGGATAAGCGCCATTGCATGAATTTATATTTATCACAAAATTCGATGATATCTGTATTTAGTTTTAATATTATTTTCTATCACTACACAGCCTTGTCACTATGAAGTTATTTTAAATTTGTGTAGATAGCACAATCACCAATTGAAATTGACATGAATGGATTTCAAACAAAACTTTAAAATGTTCTTCACTGACAGAACAATATTTATAAAGTTAATAACTTACTTTACAATAAATCTTTAAAATGAACTGCGCATAAGTGTACATTAGTTTCCCAAAATTACACAAACGCTTATTTGTGTGTACGTCGAGATGACACTTCCCATCGTCATTTAATCGATAGTTTCTGATATGTTGTACTGTTTTTTTTCGGTTCACTTTTCATATATGCATGTGTTTCTTGTAAATTCCATTTGTCTGACTTGGCCACTGTTTAGCAGAGTGGCGATATGGACAAAAACAACATACTTCAGAAATTCGGATTTCGGTTCGACTTCGACAAGAAAAGCTTAAACTAAAAGCCTCTTTTATATACATGTAAAGCCAAGATTTTTAAACAGGGTGCTTGTCCGACTGGATTAATGAAGAATCTGCACGGAGAAATACTTAATATCAAATACTATGCATGGCAAATATAATTTTCAAAGATTCCCCCAGTATATTTTATTCCCATTATTTATTACGATTTGGACTAATGGGCACATTTATCGAACAAATCTAAAGATCGAAATATTTAATGTTTTCAATAATTAAAAAAAGACTATTTATCGATATCGTTATCGGTATGGAATCTGTGTTTATACCATCACTGATTCTCAGCATAGCGTCAACGAGTGTTTTACAACAAATTACCGGTGCCAATGTAGAGTTTGCAAATTATGTACAAGATAAGAAGTTGTTTAAAAACGTATTTTTCTCTTTAAACAAAGCACATTAAAACGGACTGAAAATGGCACACAGCGATAATATACCTGTAAATACGTTTCGGAACTATTTAAATATTTTAAATGATCCAGCCGCGAATGAAGATATTAAATTAAAGGCCACCCAGGAATTAAGTGAACATTTTGAAATGATAATGCAATCGTCATCTTATCCATCTTTTTTGGAAAACGCTCTCAAGATTTTCATGCGTATTTTACAAGAGGGAGAGCCTCAATTTATACAAGAAAATACATTCCAGCATGTAAGTTCATTCATATAGATTTACGTACATATAATTTAAAAGATTATAGCTAGCCATGATATTTATTTACACAAATGTTACCTAGGTTTATTTATTTATATGTATGTATGTATAAATGCAAGTGTACCCTTTGAGAGAGGCATTGCAATAAGGCGCATACGAAAACACTTCCTAGTTGGAGGCCGCGCTCTTTAAAGTCTTTATAATTCGCTGTTTGTTGCAATTGAAGCTGATCTCAAGTTAAAAAAAAATGAAAACTTATATATCGATATATCTTCGACACACTGTAAATATATCATATCGGTAGTAGTGGTATATATATGTATGTATGCTATAAACAGAATTTCCTGAAAGTAAGAATAGTCTATTATTTTAACCCTGGTGTTATTCCGAACGCAACCATTTGTTTTTTTGTTATTCTTCTTTCTATTGTATTAAAAACAAATGTCTTTGATTCTATTATAGATTCGCAAATTAATTTTGGAAATGATACATAGATTACCCATTACGGAAACTTTAAGAACACACGTAAAATCAATTATTACAATGATGCTAAAATTATTAAAAACTGATAACGAAGAAAACGTTTTAATAAGCCTGCGCATAATAATTGAACTTCATAAGCATTTTCGCCCATCGTATAATCCCGAAGTAAGTATACAAATGAGCAAAATAATCTACTACAATTTGGGATCCAACAAGTTTATAAAGATCGCACGACTTTCTTTTTATAATTTGTTTCCTAAGTACACTATTAACGATCTCTCGTTTTATAAAATTTTTAGATTCAGCTGTTTTTAACGTTTGTTAAAGAAATTTATACAAATTTGCCGAATCACTTAACATCCATTTTTGAAACTACGAACGACATTCGAGTAACTGATATAAAGGATTTGGATTTGGACGCACTTTTACCAGAAACATATTCTGTGAGAACTATACACGTTGAAAAATCACTTGACCACAACGCACAACAAATAATTGTGAGTATTAATTAATAAAATAAACCATTAACCATAAACCAAACAGTTATTTTGGTTTTATGGACTGTCAACATTCATATTTTAAATTATTTCTATATACATAATTGCAGTACAACCTTCTGCCTCGCGGAATTTTGTCCCTGAAAGTTCTTCAAGAATTGCCTCTTATAGTCGTATTAATGTATCAGATTTATAAAAATGCTGTTCATCAAGAAGTCGCCGAATTTATACCCTTAATATTGACGACAATTAATTTACAGCCAACGTTAATTCAAAGGTAAGTTAATAGAGTAAAAAGAACAACAACTACAGCACAGAAGCAGGTATATGTATATATATGATATATATACATGTATATCAAAGAACCTATTGTACTAATATTCGTTATGTATTGAAAACAGAAATTCTGCGCAAAAAGAAATTTTTGTCGATTTTATGGGAGCTCAAATAAAAACACTTTCATTTTTGGCATATATTGTGAGAATATATCAGGTAAAATATTTATAATTTAAAATGGATAAAACATTATTTAAACTCTATGTATTCCTTTTTTTAGGACGTAGTAATAACTAATTCACTGTCGGTAACAAATGGAATGTTAAATTTAATGGAACATTGTCCAAAAGAAGCAGCTCATCTTAGAAAAGACCTCTTGATTGCTGCTCGTCATATTTTTGCAACGGATTTACGGCAAAGTAAATGAGTTTTTTAACATAATGTACAATCATTAATTTTTTCTTGTAATTTTAGAATTCGTCCCATCAATAGACAAATTGTTTGATGAAGATATTCTAATTGGAAAAGGAGTTACTTTAGACTCAATTCGTCCATTAGCGTATTCAACACTTGCTGATCTTGCACACCACGTTCGCCAAAGCTTAAGTTTGGATGTATTAATTAAAGCAGTTCATTTATTTGCAAAAAATGTGCATGATGAAACACTTGCGGTTGGAATACAAACAATGTCGTGTAAGCTTCTACTTAATCTTGTAGATTGTTTGCGACATCACAGTGATATTGAACCCATTCGATCAAGAAGCATTCTTGGAACACTTCTAAAAGTATTCGTTAAGAAGTTCGAAACTATAGCACTTATTCAACTTCCATTAATAATCCAAAAATGGTAAGTGTAAAACCCGTTCATAGATAATTACATAATATAATACTAGATATACAAAGCCTATAATTATGCTTCTAATATGCAAGGTATTAAGTCAATAGCCCAATTTTTTTAATTATAAATTGAATATATTTTTCACCGGTGGAGTTTAGGACCTCAAATTAACTGTTTTTGTTTTTTAATTTATCATTTATGTTTTATTAATGATAATCTTTTATAAGAACTAGCTCATTATCCCTGAAAAAGATACGAATGATTGTATGATTAATATATTGAAAATAAATTTTGCCCAGTCCAAAAAAGAAAAAAGCTTAGTAAGTAAACTAATAATTAATATCAGAAATTAAACAAATTCTACCTATAATTAATGCACGCTTTAATATTTTCTTATTAGTAAGGGACAATCTCAAAGTGGTGCAGCGACAAATAATACTGGTCCATTTCCACAAACTGTTCTTAATGTAACAGAAATAAAAGATGTAAGTTACACATATAAAATATGTACATAAAAGATGATAATTTATAAGTGATATTATAATTGTAACGCATTTAATCTTAGGAAAACCTTGGAATTGATCAAAATAAAGTTTCTTCGACTGGAAATCAATTAGTTTCTGTAAATGTTGCCGAATTTCGAAGCTTAGTTAAAACTCTTGTTGGAGGTGTTAAAACGATTACATGGGGATTTTTTAACTCAAAGGTATGATTTCTCTAATATCAAATACATTACTTTATTTAATTAATGGTTTACTATGTAGGGCTCTGATCCTAGTACACAAGAAAAACTGTTTTCTCCAGAGATATTATGTATATACATTGACTTGGTGCACTTCGCAATGGAAGCTCTGGATATTTACACTGTTAATGTTAATCCGACGCAACAACGCACTTCTGGTTTAATATCTCGGAGCAAAGAAGAGAAAGAAGTTTTGGAACACTTTAGTGGCATTGTAAGTATAAAATGTCTATATTTTTTCTCATTTTGCCGTTCATATAATTTCATTTGACTATAATTAAGGTAAAATATTCACACTTGATATACACATTCATTACTACTGTCATTTTCGTTTTTTTTCCAGTTTCTTATGATGCACTCTCAAAATTTCCAAGAAATATTTGCTACAACAATAGAATTTTTGGTGGAGAGAATTTATAAAAATCAGTCTCTTCAAGTTATTGCAAATACGTTTTTAGCTAACCCAACAACATCGCCGCTATTCGCAACCGTTTTGGTTGAGTATCTTTTGGAAAAAATGGAGGAAATGGGTTCAAATGTAGAACGATCAAATTTGTACCTGAGATTGTTTAAACTGGTTTTTGGAAGTGTCAGTTTATTTCCTGTGGAAAATGAGCAAATGCTGCGCCCACATTTACATAAAATTGTTATTCGTTCAATGGAATTGGCATTAATTTCCGACGAGCCTTACAACTATTTCTTACTTTTGCGGGCTTTATTTAGATCAATTGGTGGTGGAAGTCATGATCTCCTGTACCAAGAATTTCTTCCATTGCTACCGAATCTTTTAGAAGGTTTAAATCGTTTGCAAAGCGGATTTCACAAACAGCATATGCGAGACCTTTTTGTGGAACTATGCTTAACAGTACCAGTCCGCCTCTCTTCTTTGTTGCCATATCTTCCCATGTTGATGGACCCATTAGTTTCGGCATTAAATGGATCTCCAACTTTGATCAGTCAGGTACGTTGAAAATTCCTGAATTTCTTATTTGTTTTGTCTTTGTTTTAAAACGATACCTATAAGCATTCATTTATACTATTATACATTTTACTTCAGGGACTGAGGACTTTGGAACTTTGCGTTGATAATTTGCAACCCGACTTTTTATATGACCATATTCAACCAGTTAGAGCGGCGTTAATGCAAGCTCTATGGAAAACACTTCGAAACCAAGACAACGCAGCTCTTGTCGCATTTCGGGTTCTTGGAAAATTTGGTGGTGGTAATCGTAAAATGATGGTGGAGCCACAAATCCTACATTATGATCAAAATGAAAAGCAAAAGATTGCAATTATAACACATTTCCAGGAATATGAAAAACCAATTGAATTTCCTGTAGACAACGCAATTGAATCGGCCTTCAAAGCTTTGAGTTCAAACACAACTGATCAGTTCTATAGACGTCAAAGTTGGGAAGTTATTCGTTGCTTTTTAGCTGCATTCATAAGTTTGGATGATGAAAAACATACTTTATTAAAATTGTTTACCCATAATGACTTCGTCGAAAGTAACATTATGAATTGGCTAATTTTTCACAACAAAACTGATAAAAGTAGCGTTCGTGGAACCCACCAAACCGCACTTATCGGAATGCTTGTAGCTTCAGCAACAAAAGACCTTCGTGATTCAGTTTGCCCTGTTATGGCTGCAGTCGTAAGACACTATACGATGGTGGCAATTGCCCAACAGGCAGGCCCATTTCCACAAAAATGTTATGCCCCCAATGGAGTCGACCCTATGGTATTGATTGATGCCTTGGCTGCTTGCATGGGTCATGAAGAAAAGGAATTATGTAAGCCAGGAATAGCTTGCATGGGAATAATATTAGACACTGCTACAAATATCATGGGAAATAAAGATAGGGCTTGCAAACTACCCTTGATGCAATATTTAGCAGAAAAAATGACTGCATTGTGCTATGACCGGCCGTGGTATGCCAAAGTTGGTGGCTGTCAAGCAATTCAGTTTTTATGCAAGCATATGTCTTTACGTGCACTATACCAGAACCTTTTCAATTTCCTAAAAGCTTTTATGTTTGTGTTGATGGACCTTGAGGGTGACGTTTCTAATGGTGCACTAGATATAACTAAAAGCTATATGAAGACAATGTTAGAAATTTGTTTATCTCCAATCGGAGTCAATTATCGAAACAATGAGCTTGAAGAATTACAATCAAGAGCAACGTATGAAGTAATCCACGAGCTCGTCCGTCATATAACTAGTCCAAATTCTATCGTCAGAGAAGAATCTATGGTACTTTTAAAACATATTGGATCAATACAAAAAAAAACTGTTTCGGAAGTAATGGATCCCCATAAAGATGTTTTAGCTGATATTATTCCCCCTAAAAAACATTTGTTACGGCATCAACCTGCCAATGCTCAAATTGGACTTATGGATGGGAACACATTTTGTACAACTTTGGAACCACGTTTGTTTACCATTGGTAAGTAACATTTGTATAAATATTATGGTAAATATTATTGTACCAAAAACGAACTCATTTTTAAAATTGTTTTCAGACTTATCAAACCAATTCCATAAACTGTTTTTTCATGAATTGCTAACCTTAAGTGAGGCTGAAGATGCTACACTAGCAAAACTGGATTGCTATAAAAACGTATCCAATTTGATACCATTAAGGATAAGTGCATTAAGAGCTTTAGCAGCCTGCCACTATATAAACGATATTGGATATAAAGAGAAGATTATGAACATAATTTTTAAAGTTATGGAGAACGAGAAACCAGAGTTGCAGCACACAGCTTACCTTTGTATGAAGACATTTATTAGTGGCATTACACTTGAGAGAGACAAAGTAAGTAATTACCATAGTTATATACACATATATTTATCCTGATAATTACGTCTGGAATAATTTGGAAGCTCTAAGTTCTAAACCTTTTTCATTAGTACGAAATAATTGTTATTTAACTTGCACAAGTGGAAGTTGTAATCTTAATTCTGTTACTTGTGAATTATCATTTTTTCAGATACATGCTGCTATGCGTCCCTTACTCTTAAGACTTGGAGACCATAGAAATTTGTCAATTCCAGCGATAAAAAGGCTATCGTATTTTACTCAACTATTTCCGCAAATGTTTAATGAAAAATTAAGTGAACAAATATTACAACATTGTGCAAAAATTATTGAAATATTTGTCAGTCAATACAAATGTACTAACGAAAATATGAATTTCTTTGCCACATCAAAAGGAGGAGAGTATGAACAAAAAATTGTTACGCTTATAGAAATGTTTTACCATATTACGGCATCACCTAAATATATAGAAAAATTATGCCAACTTGTATTACAAACGGAAAAGAATTTAATGATTGAGGCGTCAAGCCCATATCGCGAAGCATTACATATGTTTCTTCAGCGATTCCCATCAGAAACCGTTGATTTATTTATGAACCGTTCATTAATGGCTGATCCTCAATGGAGTCGATTTTTTATATTTGTACTAAAGCACAAAAATGGACAATCTTTCCAATCGACTATAAAAAATGGTAAATACACTATGTTATTGGAGTACTTAAATTGGCCCACTGAAGTCGACACCTCAAACAAATATGAAATACAACACCAAGCCGTATTAATTATTTATACTCTTATGGAGCTGGACGATCAATGGATTCCAACTAGATCGGACATTGTTGATGCCTTGAAAAACATGTGGCGTAATAATTTATATTCAACATGTTTAGAAAACGTTGCTTGTGATTTATGGCATTTAATAGGAAAAATACTTTTACTATATTTTTCTCATAACACAAATGATATTGACTTACTATTTCAACTACTAAGAGCCTTATGTCTTCATTTTATTCCGGATGTATATTTTTTGCGTGACTTCTTACAAAATACAGTAGCTAAGAGCTTTACTGTCAACTGGAAAAGAAATGCATTCTTTCATTTCGTGGAAAATTTTAACAATAGTGCTTTTTCTGAAGATTTAAAAGCAAAAATTATAACAGCGGTATTAGTGCCATGTTTCACTGTAAGCTTTGATAAAGGTGAAGGAAATAAATTGATTGGTGCACCGCCAACGCCATATCAAGAAGACGAGAAAAATATTGTGTCGGTCTTTATCAATAAAGTTTTCGACCCGGATAAACAGTATGATGATTCAGTCAGAATCGCTTTGCTGCAGCTCGCATGCCTACTTGTTGAGCGGGCCTCCCAGCATATACACGATGGTGATGCAAACAATAAAAGACAAGGCAATAAGCTAAGGCGCCTAATGACATTTGCTTGGCCTTGTTTGTTAAGCAAAAATTGCGTTGATCCTACTGCCAGATACCATGGTCATTTGTTGCTTGCTCACATAATAGCCAGACTAGCAATCCACAAGAAAATTGTTTTACAAGTGTTTCATTCATTGCTTAAAGGACATGCAATTGAAGCGAGACCTATTGTGAAACAGGCTTTAGATGTACTTACACCAGCAATGCCATTGCGCATGGAGGACGGAAATACTATGTTAACACACTGGACAAAGAAAATTATTGTTGAAGAAGGTCACGCAATACAACAATTGTTTCATATACTTCAACTAATTATTCGCCATTATAAGGTGTGTATTATGTAATTTATTGTAATTCATATGCAATAACTTTTATCCCAAATTTCAGGTTTATTTTCCTGTTAGACATCAATTGGTTCAGCATCTCATTAATTATATGCAAAGATTAGGATTTCCTCCAAGCGCATCTATTGAACATAAAAAACTGGCTGTAGATCTCGCCGAAGTTATAATCAAATGGGAACTACATAGAATAAAGGAAGATGAAAGAGATGTTAAAATAAATGAATCTGAAGATGACTTGAGAGATGTTCATCTTTCGAAGCGTGTTGGATCGGAAACAACGGAATTCCGAAAGAAAGTCGTCGAAAGCTCCGGACAAACAGCTGTGCAAGGAAAGTATACAAAATAGGGCATTTAATGTTATTTTAATATTGTATTTCAGAGTTTGGTAATGAATTATAACAAAATTGTACGATAAGAACCCATTCTTATATATTAAAATAGATAGGGGTATTATAAGTCAATTTACTTGTATTTAGATAACTCTAACAGAATTCGTATCATTTTTTAGGAGTCGGAAATCACCCAAGAACTGAAGACATTCTTCGATCAATTGATAAATCATATTGCGATACTGTACTTAATTTTCTGGTACGATTGGCTTGTCAAGTTAATGATCCACAACCTGGGATTATGTCAGCGGGCGAAAATTTGTCAAGAAGGTACAAAAAAATTATTTGAAAAATTAAAAGATATTTATTTATAAGAATCAATTATAATATCTTATTTGATTTGATAATAAGCATACAAGAAATTTATAAAATAATTTGAGTGGGCTACTCAAATTATATTATAAATTCAACTGTAGTTTTCTTAATCGTTCTCACAATGTTTTCTGTTATTTCATTTTAGATGTGTTATGCTGCTAAAACTGGCAATGCGGCCTGAAATATGGCCACAACCATTTGATATTAAACTAAATTGGCTTGATAAAGTACTAACTACAATTGAAACGCCTCAACACAATTTAAATAATATATGCACTGCTATAGATTTTCTTACCTTCCTGACAACAATTTTAAGCTCGGAGCAGTTAGTATCTATTGTGCGACCAGTTCAACGCGGTTTGTCCTTATGTATCATACACCAAAATACAAGGATTGTGCGCTTAATGCACATATTTTTAACTCGACTCATGTCAATTTTTCCGCCAGACTCACAGCATAAACATAATGAGCTTGACATTTTATACTGTGCTATTAGTAAAATGATAACAGACAATTTAACGTTTTATGAAAAAAGCCCACAGCCCAATGCTTCAGTCCTTTTTGGAACATTAATGATTTTAAAGGCCTGTACAACGAATAACCCAAGCTATATAGACCGAATATTAGTACAATTTATCAGAGTTCTCAATCGACTTACAAAGGATCACATCAATATAAATACCAATACCACAATTAACACACAATCATCAGATTCTAATTCCCTAGCACTTGAACTGCTAGTTTTATCATTGGAATTAATAAAAAACAGAATCGTCATTATGAGTGTAGAAATTCGAAAACTGTTTATTGGAACCATTTTAGTTAGCCTAATAGAGAAAAGCCCTGAAGTTAAAATAATAAAATGCATCATTAAAATGCTTGAGGATTGGGTTAAAAACAAAGAAAGTAATGTTACAGCACATGTTCCTTCAATACGTGAAAAGTCTGCATTACTAGTCAAATTAATGCAGTACGTTGAAAAGAAATTTGCTGATGAGGTTGAATTGAATGTTCAATTTTTAGAAATAATAAATTTTATTTATCGAGATGAAGTTTTAAAACAAACTGAACTAACAAGCAAATTAGAAGGTGCTTTTCTTAACGGCCTTAGGTTCCAAAATCCACATATTCGAGCAAAGTTTTTCGAAATACTCGATGCGTCAATGCGGCGTCGGCTTCATGATAGACTTTTGTACATTATATGTTCACAAGCGTGGGATACTATTGGATCTCATTACTGGATAAAACAATGTATTGAACTTCTTATTTTAACAGCTAACACTATGACTCAAATTCAATGTTCAAATGAAATATTCAAGATTCCTAGTATAACTTCTGTGATTCCAACAAACGCAACTGATTGCCAGGAAAATACTTTTGTATCATTTTTATCTTCACAATCTGAATCATTTGAAAATGTTCATAGTGTAGAAGATAAGGATGATGTCTTTGATATTGATTTAAAGATTGAATTTACATCCGCTCGCAAAGAAGATTCCCAACAAATACTTTCCACCAGACGTGATACTCTGGTTGAATTAATTTGTAAACAAGCTGAATTTCTAGAAGCAAACAGAAATATACGAACCGAACAAATGCTTGTTGCAACATCACAGCTTTGTCACATTGATACACAATTGGCAGAAAACGTTTGGCTTGCCATTTTTCCCAATATTTGGAAAATATTTTCGGATGATCAACGTATGAATATATCAAAAGAGTTAATACCTTTTCTATCATCGGGAACAAATGTCAACCAAAAAGATTGCAGTCCAAGTACTCTGAATACGTTCACAGAGAGCTTAACCAAATGCGTTCCTTCAATTTATATTCCCCCGAACTTGTTGACATATTTGGGTAAATCTCATAATCTTTGGCATAGAGCCATTTTAGTTTTAGAAGATTTAGCTTTGACCCACTCTACGCGAAATAATACAAATAACGCAGAAGCAAGTCAACCAGATGTTGATGGTCAATATTTAAATAATATATATGATTCCCTTTCAAAAATGTATTCGGCTATGCATGAAGAGGATCTTTGGGCAGGACTGTGGCTGAAATGTTCACACTACTCCGAAACAAATATTGCCATTTCATATGAGCAGATGGGATTTTTCGAAGAGGCTCAAGGCGCCTATGACCTTGCAATGACCAAATTTAAGCAAGACTTAAACAGCGGATTGATAAACGTTGACCTTAATAGTGAGTTATTGTTATGGGAAAAACATTGGATGCGTTGTGCAAAGGAACTTAATCAGTGGGACATTTTATTGGATTATGCACAAACAAACAGAGAAAAGAATATGTTTCTCATACTAGAAAGTTCTTGGAGAGTTCCCGACTGGAATCTAATGAAAAATGCGTTATCAAAAACCGAACAGTGTTATTCAAAACACTATGGATTTAAATTAAATCTGTATAAAGGATATTTATCTATTTTATATCAAGAGGATAGACAAACTGCTAGTGTAGAGCGATATGTTGAGGTTGCATCCAGTTTATGCATTCGAGAATGGCGCCGGTTACCTAGAATTGTGTCACACATTCATTTACCTTATCTACAAGCTTCTCAACAAATAATGGAACTGCATGAAGCAAGTCAAATTCATCAAGGTTTGTTACAATCAAGGAATTCTTCCCTACATGATATGAAAGCCATCGTTAAGACATGGCGTAATAGATTACCCGTAATATCAGATGATTTATCTCATTGGAGCGACATTTTTACTTGGAGACAACATCATTACCAAATAATTACACAGCACTTAGAGCAACAATCAGATCAAGGAAGTACAATGTTGGGAGTGCATGCCTCTGCACAAGCCATAATTTCTTTTGGAAAAATAGCCAGGAAACACAATCTTACAGGAGTGTGCCAAGAGACATTATCCAGAATTTACACAATACCATCGGTTCCCATCGTTGATTGTTTTCAGGTAAGCTTAACAATTTGTTTATATTTTGATCTTACCGAAGAAATAATCGTTTTGGTAAAAAGCTGCAAAATGTGGAAACAATTATAAACATTTATGCATATATGTATATACGTTATAGCTGTCGATAGCACAGCCGCAAATTAATGTAAATAAAATGTAAAAATAATTATTTTTAATTGCAGAAAATTCGACAACAAGTTAAGTGTTATTTGCAAATGCCATCAACGTCTGGAAGGAATGAAATAAATGAAGCCCTCGAAGTAATCGAATCAACAAACTTAAAATATTTCACTGGTGAAATGAATGCTGAATTTTATGCATTAAAAGGTCTCTTACTGGCCCAAATTGGTCGCACAGAAGAAGCAGGAAAATCGTTTAGTGCAGCAGTTCAGCTTCACGATGGGCTTACTAAAGCGTGGGCCATGTGGGGAGACTATATGGAACAAATGTTTTTAAAAGAAAAGCAAGTTCCACTTGCCAATAACGCGTTGATTTGTTATCTACACGCGTGTCGTAACCAAAATGAAAGCAAAACTAGAAAATATATAGCTAAAGTGTTGTGGTTCCTATCGTATGACAATTCAGCGGACTCCTTGATTAACACCTTCGAAAAATATGTTTCTGGAATTCCTCCATCTTACTGGCTACCGTGGATACCACAACTTCTGTGCTGCCTGGAGCAATTCAATGGCGAAGTTATATTAAACTTGTTGAGCCAGGTGAGTAAGAGAGCGTCAAATTTAACATATTAATATGTGGAAATATGCTTGTAATGTTTTTCGATATTTAGTTAGGGGAATTTTATTGTAGGGCGAACTTTACTTTACCTTTCGTTACTTATTTCCTTTTTACTAAATGGCGACTCTTAGAAATTGTATTAAATTTTCTTTATTGTTAAAAATTATATTTAATTGCAGATTGGTCGATTATACCCTCAAGCCGTTTATTTCCCGATTCGCACCTTATATCTTACATTAAAAATTGAACAACGAGAGAAACACAAGTCTGCTGAGCAGGCGGTATTTGCTGGAAAGTTTGCATCTTCTGTAAGTATCAAATTTATAAATTTATTTTTATTAAAAGTACATGATACATTTCTTTGTTGTTATTTTCTCTTTCTATAGAATTTGGAAAACGTTGCAACACTGTGTGGTAGAAATCAAGTTACAGTTACGTCTGTTAATCCAATCAAAGCAACACCACCTATGTGGAGGTGCTCAAAAGTTATGCAATTGCAACGAGAAGTTCATCCAACCATTTTAAGCTCGCTAGAGGGCATCGTGGACCAAATGGTTTGGTTTAGAGAGAGTTGGACGGAAGAAGTTCTCCGTCAGCTTCGACAAGGCTTAATAAAATGCTACGCAATTGCCTTTGAAAATAGAAACACCGTTGTTAACGCAACAATAACACCACATACTCTACATTTTGTAAAGAAGCTTGGATCTACCTTTGGAATTGGAATTGAAAATGTACCCGGATCCGTTACCTCTTCCATATCTCACTCCGCAGCTTCTGAGTCTCTAGCAAGAAGAGCGCAGGTCACATTTCAGGATCCAGTTTTCCAAAAAATGAAGGAACAATTTACTAATGATTTTGACTTTTCAAAGCCCGGCGCCATGAAGTTACATAACCTAATAACCAAATTAAAAACATGGATAAAAGTCTTAGAAGCAAAAGTTAAAAAACTCCCGACTTCATTTTTAATCGAAGACAAATGTAGGTTCCTATCGAATTTTAGCCAAAAGACGGCTGAAGTGGAACTTCCTGGCGAGTTATTAATTCCTTCCTCATCTCATTATTACGTGCGAATTGCCCGTTTTATGCCTCGCGTTGAAATTGTGCAGAAAAATAATACTGCTGCCCGACGACTATATATAAGAGGTACAAACGGAAAAATATACCCGTATTTAGTAGTTCTGGATTCTGGTCTTGGTGATGCACGCCGTGAAGAAAGGGTATTACAGTTAAAGCGAATGCTTAACTATTACTTGGAAAAACAAAAAGAAACAAGTCGTCGTTTCTTAAATATAACTGTACCACGAGTTGTTCCAATTTCACCGCAAATGAGATTAGCTGAAGATAATCCTAATAGCATATCGTTGTTAAAAATATTTAAAAAATGTTGTCTGAATGTCAAGATTGATTGTGATATGCCAATTGTAAAGTATTATGAACGACTTTCGGAAGTTCAGGCACAGGGATCACCTATATCACATATAATCCTAAGAGAGATATTTTCCGAAATTCAGTGGACAATGGTACCAAAAACACTGCTTAGGCAGTGGGCATTATATACATTTACTGCTGCTACAGATTTCTGGCAGTTTAGAAAAATGGTAATACTTATTTATTTCAAAATTCATAATGATTCATTTAAATTTGACTTTTTTTGTTTTTAATTACAGTTAACACTTCAATTGGCGTTAGCGTACCTCTGCGAGCATGCTCTTAATTTAACTCGTCTTAATGCGGATATGATGTATCTTCATCAGGATTCTGGTCTCATGAATATTTCATACTTTAAGTTTGATATAAATGACGAGAAACAACAATTCAGTCAGCATAGGCCTGTTCCATTTCGACTAACTCCAAATATTGGAGAGTTCATTACCAATATTGGAATATCTGGACCATTATCTGCCGCAATAGTAGCAACTGCGCGTTGCCTTATTCAACCTAATTACAAACTTAGTTCGTTATTACAAACTATCCTAAGAGATGAAATCATCACCTTACAAAAAAAGGGATTGCGCCAAAATAAGGGCCATGACGCATTTGAAGAGCCTCCGCTAGAGAATAACTCAATGGAACATACCGTTAGAGTTGTTAATTCAGTAGTGGATACTATTCTGCTGCGATTGAATAAAATATCTTACTTCGACAATATTGAGAAAAAGAAAGTTTCTGCGTTAATTCAAACCGCAACTAATATTGATAATCTTTGTCGGATGGATCCTGCGTGGCATCCATGGCTTTAAACTCATTTGTAATAAAATAAATCTTGCGAATTCCAATAAATTGAATTTCAAAATTGTATTTCCGCGTCTGATGTTTGTAATCGATCAGATATATTACATGTATAGGAATCTTCTAGCCAAGATTCCTCTCTATAAAGTCTGCATGTCTCTCTGTATGGAGCTCTTGTTATCAGCAACGAATATTGAATTTGTAAACCACGCGCAATAAAGTTCGATTATCTTCATCCGTTAATCGATATTAAGACTTTTAATGTGATTATAAGCGTTGTATTCAGCTCTAAATTTTCTGCAGCATAAAATCAAGTGAACATAATGTGAACCTATGTATATTTTAAGTGACAATCCAATAATAAGTGCAAAACGAATGAAGATTTTATTACTATAGGACAACGAGTCTCTTACTGGAGAGCACTTTCCGTATCCCCAGCTAAGAAATTAATAAATAGTAGTTAAGCTAATTTATAATTAATATATAAGTTTAAGTTCTAATAACATAATGTTGTTTTATTTTTAATCTTTACATCTTCAATAAAATGTGTAATGATCAATGTCCATAAAACTATATTAATTTATTTTTACAAATGTTTCATGATCCACTATTTTAAATTTATCATCGCGGAATCTAAGAAGGTTATCGTTAAAGCGATTGCTGCTTTCAATGTGTAATTTAGCCATTACAGGTTTAATGTTCTCAATGTTAGCTGTCTTTGCCAAGTCAGAAAAGTAATACATCTAAATAAGAAAACAAAATTATATATATAAGTAAATGAATAAATATACAATAATTAAGTAAGGAATGTACAAGTAGTATTCATAGTTTAGTATATACAGATTTATATAACTTTCCTGTGTTTCTCCTAACATATGTGCTTGACGTCTTTTATATCCTCGTTCCCAAAGCATTTTAAAATATTGTAGATTATCCTCTTGCATAGATTCCATAGGCGGTAATCTATTTGTTCCAATTAAATAGCTTAAGACAAAGCGAGCTTGTAGATCCATCATTTGTGCTGCACATACGTAGAATGGTAGACCAATTAATGCCATAGTTGGGTTGCGTATATTAATACATTGTTTATAAAGCATTTGAACATGGTTGTCTTCGACATATATTCCAGATGAAACACTTAGAAAGGGAAAAGCGTATTTATATCCTGTGCAATATAGGACAACATCAATTTTTGAATATGATCCGTCCTTGAAATATACGCCATTTTCGTCAAATTCTGTTACATCCGGTTTGGTATCCACGTTTTCGTAAAATATTGAATTCGAAATTCCATCTACATGGTGGCTAAGCGTTACATGTTTGGCCGATCTTGATACATGATTCGATAAATCCAATGCACTCGGTCCACCTCCTATGATCAAAACGGATTTTCCTAAACAACATTTTTAAAATAGAACATGAGCTTATAAATCTTTTAAAAGTAACATTTTAAACATCACCAGTAAATATTTCACTGCTTCTGTAATCGTGACTATGTAAATATTCGCCTTTAAATAAGTGTGCATTTGGAAAAGCAACATAGTTAGGGGTATGGTAATGGCCGCTGGCAACAAAAACGTTATCAAAATAATAACATTTTATTTTATTTGTTAACAAATTTTTTACAAGTACCTAGAAGAAAAATGTTGAATTAAGAATTTAGTAAGCATCCTAGCTTTCGATTTCTAAACGTGCTTACATGCCACTTGTTGACCTTTTTCGTTACACGTATTACATATGAATTGAAAATAATATACTTTCTCAATTGGTAATGTTCGGTGTATTGATTCAAAAAATTCAAAATTTTGTGTGAAGAAACGTACGAGTTATCATCAGCACCGATTTCAAAATCTGGAAAGCCCATAATCTCCTTTGGCAAATTTGTGCTGCATTAGGGATAAAGAACATTCATAAAATATATAGAAAACATTGACAAATGAAAAATAAATACAAAATAAAGTTAGTAAACCGTTTGTTAATGTATTTCAATGGTCGAAGTGTAATAATAAACTCATTATTTTTTTATCATTACTTACCGCAAGTTAGTATACATGCTACTGTGAACATCAATACCATTTACGATACCAACTTCTTTTTTGTACACCCACGTTCCTCCAATTTCACTTGAAAGTTCAAAAACCGTTGGACTCAAATTATGCTCAAGGGCTTGTCGTGCACTGCAAAGTCCAGCAGTGCCAGCACCAATTATACACAGACTCATTATAAATGTAAATTTTAAGGTTATATTTATTTTTTTTTAAATATATGGTTGTTATTTTAATAATAATAAACTCTGTGCTATAATTTTTAATATCAAAATGTATGCGCAAGGGCAATATTTAAAACGTTTTGATAAATAAAAATTAAACGAACGACTTATGATTGAACTGAATAATCTTTATCAATTTTAATCTACTGAGAGTATTCCTGGACATAAATCTTCAGCATTATCACGACAACACATGGGCTTACTCGACAGTAAGACACTCTCTTCTCAATTCAAAGATAAGTTCAGAACACAGCTGCATTAAAAACAAATAGTCAGAGCCCCTTTACATACATACGTATGCATACCTTAATACTATAATAAAGCGATTTTTCGTGATTATAATGAGTCCGCGGTTATTATGTTTGTTTTACATTTTGTTGAAGGGTATTTTTCAGTTGAGTGCGCTCAACTTAATACTTATTTATTTGTTTCTTGTTCTTAATCTTTTAGAATAAGATTCTAGATTACCTTTTCGCTCAAAAATGGTATAAAATACACATGAACACATTGGACTACAACTTCTTAAAAAAAAAAAATTTAGCTAACATAATTCTGACAATATCACAATTTATATTTAAATTAAGAAAATAATTGGTTAATTTTTAATACGATCTCAAACATTTATTTGTATTAATTTTATGTATGCTTAAGTTTAATGAAGCAATAGCCAAGTGGCTTAAATTCTTATTAGTATAATTATTACTCCTGGCCATTGAAGGTTCTCGAATGTAATCTTGTAAATTACGATTTTTTCCATAGAAGTTCAAATACAATTTTAACTTGTTTTAATAAATTACCATTTATTGATTATTGTTAGATGTAAAGCGCTTAAATTAAGATGACAATAGTTACTGTAACTTTTATATGCACTAAGCTCTTAATTAAAACTAGTTTTGTGTCAAAAGTAATCAAGGGTCATGTTTGTGGGATCTTTTCTAATAAGAAAACACCTAAAAACAAATAAAATTGAAATTAGGGTTGTGGCCATTGCCATTATCGAAACATATTTCGATAATTCACTGCAAATGAACTATGTATCGATACTATCGGATGCTACCGCTTTCTTTGCCCAGCTCTAGTATCCATACATATGTATGCTTTCATCAATTTACAGTTTCGCTTAATTTGTTATTGATTTAAATACTGAAAATGATAAAAGCTATACTAGTATTTAACAATCATGGAAAGCCACGATTATCAAAATTTTACCAGTATTTCGTACGTCACGTCAAATAATGTATAAATTGTAGTAAACAAAACACATACATATGATGCACGCACACAAATATGTGCATACGTGCATACATGTATGTATATTGTTTATCAATGCAGTCTCAACCAAAAAATTGAATGAGAATGTCCCTCACATATGCTTGTTGAGAAATGTTAATAAATTATACTAATACATCTTTATTTTAATCAATATTAATATCAGGACGAGAGCTTTCAACAACAAATAATTAAAGAGACGTTCCAACTTGTTTCAAAGCGTGATGACAATGTCTGTAATTTTCTGGAAGGTGGCAGGTAATGATATATTTATATATTCCAAAACCATTATAAAATATAAATGTTTTAAGACATTTTCCGATTATTCATTCTTATTTTCCATCAATGGTTCACAACCAAATATCGTATGATCTAGTAAATGTTAAATGTTAGCATTTGCCATTAAAAATAATTATGTTACTATATTATATTTGTATTTATTATTTTTATTTTAGCCTAATTGGGGGATCAGACTACAAACTTATATACCGCCATTATGCCACATTGTACTTTGTCTTCTGCGTTGATTCGTCAGAGAGTGAACTAGGTATTCTAGATTTGATTCAAGTATTCGTCGAAACATTGGACAAGTGCTTTGAAAACGTTTGTGAACTGGATTTAATATTTCATGCTGATGTGGTTCACTATATTCTGTCAGAATTGGTAATGGGTGGAATGGTGCTCCAGACAAATATGAACGACATATTAGCTCGGATAGAGGAACAAAATAAATTGGTCAAACAAGAAGCAGGAATATCTGCGGCACCAGCTCGAGCTGTGAGCGTAGTGAAAAGTATGAACATTCCCCAGCAAATAAAGGATATCAAACTGCCCGATCTCCCACAGGCCATCAAGGACTTGAAATTTTGACAAAGCTCTGTATGTTATTCGTATCGTTCGTACTTATTGGCAACGATTTTTTCTCAGCAGGAGCACAAAAACAAGTTGGACACTGTTATTTTTAAGTTATTGCGAATAAACATTTGAAAAGTAATATGTTCGTTAAATGTTGAAACGGGCATAAATTGTAGCTACATATGTATGTATGTACACGTATGAAATGTTGTTCTGATTCGGGTTGTTCCACTGTTATACAGACAAGCTGACAAAAATACGAACAGAGTCAGAATCGCTTACTCATGCTGATATATAGTAAGTATGGTGGACTTTAACTCTTTTATTGTGCTGCTTACTTCTGCCCAAATATAATGAAGGTCTTTATATATTTCACTTGCGTTAAAAGCGCTAGGCATTATAGAATGTTTAAAAGTAAAAGTCAAATTTTGAGGCATAGGAAATATGATGTTTATTGTTAAATAGTGTAATCACTAGTCATGTATTATGGGGGAAATAAAATCAATTTTATATAAATAGGGAATGCCCACATTGGCTTAAATGTATCGATATATCGGTATTAAAAGCATTTGCCTTCTCACATACGTGGTTCTTGCATAATTGATTACATTCATTCGAAGTTTAGTTGCTATTAAGAAATTTATAACAATGCAGTGTCCGTTTCTAAACCGATTTAACGCAAATTATTTGCGCAATTACGCTGACATTCTATACCATTCCTATGGAACCTTCTGTCCTGTTGTTGGCAAAAGCATTAACAATGCAACCGAAAAAAAACTTTCTCTTGTTAAAGCGTCATCATGTATGTCTGTGACTAGAAGGTCATATTCACCAAAAAGCACTTCGGTCGCAAAAAATACTGCACGGGATGATGTAAGAAATATGAACTCTACGTTCCAATATGAACAATTCTTTAACGAGCAGATCCTGAAAAAGAAACGAGATCACTCATACCGTGTTTTTAAACGAGTTAATCGATTGGCTGGGGATGGGTTATTCCCTCATGCACTCGATTATTCCAATAATGATGAACGGCCAATTACTGTGTGGTGCTCAAATGATTATTTGGGTATGTCAGCTCACCCAAATGTAAAACAGAAAGTCAAAGAGGCGTTAGAAAATCATGGATCCGGTGCTGGTGGAACTCGAAACATATCTGGTAATTCGTTGCATCATGAACGATTGGAAATGAAACTGGCTGAGCTGCATCAAAAGGAGGCAGCTCTATTATTTACATCGTGCTTTGTAGCAAATGACTCAACTCTCTATACACTTGCGAAATTATTGCCTAACTGCCATATCTTTTCGGACGCGGGTAACCATGCTTCAATGATTCAAGGAATACGTAATAGTGGAGTTCCAAAGCATATCTTTCGTCATAATGATGTTGATCACCTGCGTCTCCTTCTCAAGCAAGTAGATAAAAATACACCGAAAATTGTTGCATTTGAGACTGTGCATTCCATGAGTGGTGCAATATGCCCTCTAGAAAAATTGCTCGATGTAGCTCATGAATATGGTGCGATTACATTTATTGATGAAGTTCATGCTGTTGGTCTTTATGGCGACCATGGTGCTGGAGTTGGCGAACAAGAAGGAGTTTTATCCAAAATGGATATAATAACTGGAACTTTGGGAAAAGCATTTGGCAATATTGGGGGCTACATTGCTGGATCTTCTAACTTGGTTGATTTAATAAGATCGTATGCAGCTGGTTTTATATTCACCACTTCATTGCCACCCACAGTACTTTGTGGAGCACTTGAAGCAGTAAACATATTATCCTCGGAAGAGGGACGTGAGTTGCGTAACTTGCATCAGCGGAATGTTTCTTACTTAAAAAGTCTTTTGAGAAGAGAAGGTGAGTTTTTGAAATATTTAAACATTCACACTAGAATGTCGAAACAACTTCTTATTTTATGAAATCTAAACAAGTTGAAGTTGGAACTAATGAATATAATGTTGATTTACTTTCTTACATTATTTTGTTACTTAAAGTGTTATTTTACTTAAAGTGAATACAGAAATGATGTATAATTGAAATTTTTTTAAGAAACAAAATACTTTATTACTTATTTGCATAAAATAATATAAAAACCTTTGTTAATTTGATTAATTTATCTTATATTTCAGGATTTCCAGTGGAGGATACTCCCAGCCACATTATTCCAATAAAAATTGGTGACCCACAAAAATGCACCCAAATCTCGAATATGCTTCTGGATCAATTTGGGCATTATTTACAGTCAATTAATTATCCAACGGTTGCGCGTGGACAGGAAAAACTTCGTTTGGCTCCCACTCCATTTCATACATTCGAAATGATGAATTCATTAGTTATAGATTTGAAAAAAGTATGGGACATTCTTGAGCTATCTATACAAGTTCCACTCACTCCCAATGGATGTATGTTTTGTAATACTGAAAGTTGTTGGCATAAAGATAACTGCCCAGATCTTGAGTGTGGTATTCCCAACTGCCCTCGATTGGAGATTTCAGTTGCAGCTTAAAGTTTTTCACCTTTAAATCATTGTTTTCACTCATATGAACTAAATATTGCTGAATGATTAATACGAAAGATTAATAATGGTATTGGTAATCTAATAAACATGTTATTTTCAAATGAAGTTAAATATTCAATAAATGGTTTTGTTTACAATTTATTATTCACGAAACGTACGATTTTGTTTTTTTATATACATATGTACATATAGTATATGCAATGGTCGAGGATCATTTATTGTACTCAGAATCCAACCGCTTCGTCTTTGAACGTCTGAATGACACACATATATTAGTGAAAACTATGATGGAGCAGCATGAAATGTACTGTGTCTTAGCGGTGATATATTTGTGTCACAGATTTGTCAAAAGTGTACCACAGCCTACACACACATGTTTCGCACCGTATCACAGATAAAATGCAAGCTCTCAGCAGATATTATACTCGAAACTCAGCTTTCAATCATGTGTATAGAACAGTACACTGCACTTTTTATGTGTGGTCCAGCGGGGCCGTGAATTCTGCGACATGACAACATATAGAGAATGAATTGCATTTCTACCGTAGGCAACAGGACTGTTACCCTATAAATTTAAAAACTAAATCAATTTACTGTTACAATTTTTAATATTTTATTTACGTAAAAATAAAATATTTGGACATATAATATAATATAACAAATGAATAACTCTCATTGAAAAATTTGATTGATTCTTAACCTTGTCTAATGTTGCGAACTCTTAAAAACTGAGCAATTTATGCTCTTAAGAATAAATTGTTATTACTTCACGACCACCTCCACGAACCATTAATACTTTTTCAAGACCCTCTGTTAGGACTTCAAGGAATTCCATATCTGGTTTTGAAAAAGAACTGAATTAGTAAACATTTCAAATTCGATATGAAAATAATTCCAACGTACAATTGCTTTCACGCTCCGCTCTCACTTCTTTAGGAGGACCTGGTAAATTCATTATGACCAATTGGGCATCTTGTGACTTTTCTACTATAACTTCATTTAGTTTTATTGCCGTGTGCATGCGACGCACATTGAATTCATCTCTGAAAAATTATAATGGTATAATATTTTGCAACATCTAATAAAATGTTACATACGGTTTCACACTAGATTTGAATTTCTCATCTGTTTTTTCTGTTGAATCATCCTTATTTGATGTCATTTCTGGAGTTTCCATACTTTCTGGTCCATCTGATTCAATTGAATTACGATTTTCCTCGTTTTGATCGTCCTAAAAATAAATAAGAAGGAATGAATTATTGTTGAATTATCATTTATTGGAATTAAAGTAAATTATTAATATTTTTCGATTTTGAAGGCATTAAATACTTACGTGGTTTTCTATTTCTGCTGTAGTGGGATCAGCAAAACGAACCTTTGACGATGTTTTTATGGCGTCATAATGATGATCTACAATCGTTTGTACCTAAAATAATCAATGAAAAATATTTAGTTTTAAGCACATCAATATGTAAATCACAATACCCAGTAACTCATACTGTCTAGCAAAAACACAATGATTTTATTATGTAGTTTTAATTTTTTCCTTTGGCAAACCATGATGAGCAAAAAGTTATTAATCTGTATTTTGAGCATTTCCAACAGTTAATTGGTAAAGAAAATCTCAACAAACTACTATTCGGGAAATCAAGAAATCTATTACCCCAACTACTCGTAATAGGTGAAATCTAGGAAGTTTTTGTTTGCAATTAGAAGCAAATCTATCTTAAAACGTGCCAGACTTAAGGGTAAATAAGTAATGAACATTATAATTGAAGATGCCACTTATCGATAATACCGTTACCAAAACTTTACCACGATAATAGAGTTCAACATTAAGTTCTTAAAATATATTATTTTGACCCCTACAGCTTACTGACTTTAACAAATGAGATAATTTAATGAGCTAATCAAGAGAAGACATAAATATATAGATATATACTTTAAACTATAAACTCCGACTGTGTTTACAAACTTCTATCAAGTGTAAGAAAAAAAATAAAAAAAAATAAAATATATATATATATATATATATATATATATATATATATATATATATATATATATATATATATATATATATTTATGCATATACATGTAGATATATATATTTATGCATATACATGTAGATATATTTTTTACTTTCATATGTACATATGAAAACAAGCAAAATTAATTATCTTCGGCAGCCGAAGTTTATAAATGTGAATTCTATATAGTGAACTGATTTTGATTTAATAAATTATACATATTTGATTAAATTTATCGTATTGAATATGTACGTAAAGTAGTTCTAATTTCATTTTTTTTATTCTTTACCAAAGATAACTTATTATCACTGGGAGTTTCCTTAAAATCCATTATAGTTTGAACCTTTGATCAAATATACAAAATGTAAATTTTTTTAATTGATCTCAATTATTAGTATACTGTATTCAAACGTACCAAAAACAAAAACATAAGTTGAAGCAACCGTAACAAAATGACAAATAAACACGTGCAAAATCATTAAATCATTTATAAGAGCATAGGACGATAGTATATATTTATATAATATTTTTACGGATCTAAAAGTTTTTATACTTACTACTTTGGAATTTTCTCTTTTGTTTAACCCTAATGCTCGAAGCATTTGATTACGCTGTTCCATCATGAGAGTTCTCTCATATGTATATGCAGAAATGTCGCTATTATTCTAAGATTGTACAGATGAAATACAAATTAAGTTCAAAGAGATAAAATTCAGTTCTCAAGATAATTACCATTTCAACTACTTCAACATCTGCTTCAATTCGTAAATGATAAAGGAATGTCTTTAAATCTTTTTTCATTTGAATTGAATTATCTTCAATTTGAGCAACAGTAAAAATGCGCAGTTTACAATTGCGCCATGTCCTATGTTGTTTTAGCAAGAATGGCAGCAGCATTAGCAAACCGCCATCGTGGACGATCCACCAAATATCAATGTTACCGCCAATCTGAAAATGAAAGGATTATAAAAAATGGGCTTTATGTTTTGGCTCAACTTACTTTATGATTGGATTCAGGATAAAAGTTGATTCCTTTTGGAACAATCAGAGCCATATGGCAGGCAGCAACTGTTCTAACGGTTTGAATAAATGTCTTCCAGCTATACCGGCCTTCCTGACGCCAGCTATATGGCCAACCGATAATAACAGTATTCGGTTTCATGCCACCAAGTCCAATGGTTTGAATTCTAAATAAAAATGAATAATATATATTGTATGAAGGATAACGGTGTTCAATATGATGAGGTCTTACACTGAACTTAAACCTTCTCCGATTTCTTGAGCTACAAGCACATCACAAAATCCTTTAACCTTTTCATCTGTCATGTATTTCCGGAGCGTATTTTTTGCATCAACTGCTTTGTTGGAAATTTTTGTGTGGTCACCTTTTATCACAGACACGCAAATTGTTAGACCCTTTCCAGCTTTTAACTGAGTAGCAAAGGCGAAAATTTTTCTGTACTTGGGTATATTGTTGTCATTAAGTTTTGAAAGCACAAGAATTTGTGGACGCCAATTCTTTGTGTGTGGTGGACCTTCCTCAAGCCGTTGAAGTGAGTATCTAGCCGCAGTAAGTGCCATTCCACGAATGCCGTCTCCCCATTCCTTTTCAGCACTGCGTAAACCATATAATATTAGTTTAAAAAAATTGAGAAATATTCAATAACTAGTTGGGTTCAATCATTAGTAAACTATATCGTCAGAGTTATATAATAAATTTGTACTTTGGGAAGTGTCTGCAGTGTATTTTACTGTTGAGTGCGTTTTACTTATACTTGTTGAACCTAGTGATTATCGTTTGGTAAATTTCTTATTTACTTACCCTCGGTATTCTATGTATTTGTAAATAACTATCGCCATACTTATGGCAATAAGAGCAAAGTACCAAGACGTCATTATCATAACAGATATGCATAAAGTAAGTCCTAAGAGGGATAAGCTCCAGTGATAAAACTTAAAGCGCGGTCTCCAATTTGGCGTTCTAAGTAAAGTTTGAACAGCGCAGGCCAAATTTACAAAGCCGTAACACATGAGGAAAAACATTGATAACAAGGGAGCAAGAAGATCAACGTTACCTGTAATATAATAATGAGATTTAATATATAATATTCGTGAAAAAAATATTAAGTAAAACTTACCTAACAAAATACCACATTGGCAAATAACAAGTGTAAGAAGTAAAGCCCTTACTGGCTCTCCTCGCTTAGAAGACTTTGCAAAGGGGGCTAAGAATGGAATAATTTCATCTTTAGCGATTGCTTGCAGTAAGCGTGGTGCTCCTGTTAAACTTTGTAGTCCAGCTCCCAGGGTAGATAAGAATGAACCAACCAAAATAACCCATTGATTTGGCCACGCAATATTTGCCACAACTAATTTTCCTCCAATGGATTGTCCAAATCTAATTGAAATAAGATTATAATTAAGAATGGTTGGAAATTTAATAGATTAAATACATTAGAAAATTTTGGAATTCATACTTGTCTCTTAGCAATAAATTATCCACAGTTCCAGCGAAAAACAAAACACTTGATAGGTAAACAGTACTTGTAGTCAATATAGCGCATATCGTGCCTATGGGAATACTCTTTTGAGCGTCAGCCAGATCTCCCGATCGATTGGAACCAGCCATGATGCCTTAGAAGGAAATACATACATGATACAAATAATGTATAATTCAACTTTAATTGAAAATACCTGTGACAGACGGGAAAAATATTCCAATCAGCAGTGTAAACGATGTCGTTATATCCGCCATAATTTGATTGTAAGATTCACTTCCTATGTTCTCAATATCAATTGAATTTTGACCATAAGATATAAATTGTCCTTTTTCCAAAAAGGATGGCATGATATTGTCATAGAAAACGCCGCTGGCAAGACCCTTAATTCCTTTTACCTTGGTGACGTTATTATCTGAGCACAAATTTTGCATTTAAATAACATATATGCTTTTTGGAAAAATATTATAGTTACTTTGAAAGTATTCATCGCATTTTCGGTCCGGACAGTACATATTGTATAACATTGGATCTTCTTTTGTACATTTTTCAATAGGGATATCTTTTAAAACTCTTTTTCCAAGTACACAAAGACTGCAATACACATCAATGTTAAGGACAAAACCTGAGCTTAATTGTTGGTATACTTACTATAATTTTTCGTTTCCATGTATATTGTCGAATATGCCAATGTAAACAGCGATAATAGAAAATATTACACACGCCAGTGCAACAGTCGCGAACTTGTTTACAAATTTAACACCCAAAAACACAATTAGACCTAGAAAAGAGTTCATTTTCATACAAATGAAAGTAAATACATTTATTGTTCAATAACCTACCCATGAAACAGAGGAGTATTGTTCCATAGACTCTAAAGTTGTTATACATGGCGTCAGCATCTTTTGTGAAATCACCAAATATGGATGCCCACGGTGCCATATATGTCTATTAATGAATAGTTTTCATATATTATAATATTATTTTTCTCAATACAAAAAAAAAATGTTTAACTCACCAATACTATTTCAACAGCACCGACAATGTACATTGCAGCTGCCAATGTCGTCCCTGTATAAAACAGCATCCCCACAGCACCACCAAACTCAGGGCCAAGAGACCTAATATAATCAAATAATAATTTTGTGGAATATCGGTGACGTTAGCTCAGTTATGAAAACACAACCATTATAATCTTATAAGTATGGTACTATACGAAATATATTTTATACCGTGATATCATAAAGTAACTTCCTCCCGCAGGTACAACTCCATTTGTTGCAATCGCCGACATTGATATCGCAGTTAGCATGGTCTAGGAAGACATAATCAGCTATCGTTTCATGTCATTAAACGTTTTAAAATATTCTTACCACACAACAGCAAGTCAAAACAATTAAAAATCCACAAACGGCTCCAGCTGTACCAACGACCCATGTTAATCGGATGAACAATATCACACCAAAAATATTTTGAATGCATGGCAAAAAGACTCCAATAAGGGTTCCTAAAAAGTCAAAACCATAATTAAAATACTATGATGTTTTTGAAATGAAATTTTAAAATAACATTGACATAAGATATATTTCCAATTTGAACCTCGTGAAAAGTATATACATTTTTTATTAATCTCCATAAGCGTCGCTATCTCAGCGACTATAAACGCCAGAGACACCATGAAATATGGTAAACATAATACGCAGATCAAATTTAATTAACTTTTTTTGTACGCTCATTATATTCGATTTATAGAAAAGTCATACAAGAATATCAACATGGAATAGCAAGTTTGAAAACTGAGTCCTGTGTATATTATTTTGGGAATTTGTACATAATGCTCTATTACATACCCATACGAGCTGATGGTGGTGGTGGTTTAGCATCAGGATCCGTGGCCGCTGGTATCGTGTTTTCATAATTGGCAATCGATGAAATGAATGTGGAAATATGTGGCCTAGACTCCAAGTCATCATCATATAGGTATAAATTTGGGTCGATGGTCGATTTCTGATTTTCTTCTACCTTATGGGGTTCACAGGAATCTGAAAATAGATAATATTTATCAGAATTATATATTTGGACAAAAACAAAATTATTTTTAATTTAATATTTCAAGTATTTCGTGGATGGGAAGTTAATTTGTAAAATCAAATAAAATACGACTGTATTAATAAAATATAAATAAAGGCATTTAATTCAAAAATAAAGGCATTTATTTCAAAAATAAATAAATTTATATGTAACAATAATTGTGGAGTGACTCAATCGTATTGAGAATGTGAGCTTTGTTATAATTTCCTGATAAAGATGTTAACTAGAATGAATAAATGTATGAATAAAGTTAGCTGGAATCACTGTAAAGTACGTTTGTAAAATTTTAATAAACCAACCAACCAAAATTAAAATAACCTTTTTAATTGAGCATCAAATTAAACGATTTTCAAAAGAAATATATAAGGAAAGAAACATTTTATACTTAATAGTGTTTTTATTTTTATTTATACTTGTAGTATTTAACAAATATGTATATGTATCCCTTATGATGCTCTTTCGGTATACCTTTTTTATCCACTGATGTTCCATTATGTTCTGATGCCATTATATTTACTTCATCACCATCATCTTTGTCACTATTATTTTGCATGTTGATAGTGTCTAATCTGTGCCTTGAGCTTCTTCAAAGGCCCTTTTTTTACTTTAAATTAGTTATCACTTATTGGCATGGAACTAATTAAATTTTAAATAATTTTGAATATAATTTAATCCTATATTTTCACTAGGAAACCCATTTTTTTACATTAAATGAGAACCATTCATAGGCCATGTATAACCATGTTATTATTATTAACAAAAAAGTACTATTTCTTTTTTTTTTCAATAAATAAATGTATGTATTATGCGTACAAAATGACAATAAGGATGCCTTCTTACGTCACTTTAAAGCATTATACACCGTGTCTCAATAGCTATTACAGTAGGTTACTATTTAAGTATTTTTAATCTACGATATACGACCTTGAAATAAGCTTGATAGGCAATTGAATTCTTAATAAAACTTGAATTGTAACACATCAAGTGAATACTTTTAATAACTTGGTACTTTATTCGTTTATGAGGACAAAAGTTGGATAGGCGGTGAAGGCATTTCTTATTTCTTGTTAGCTTTATAATTAAGAGGATTGACCACGCCTTAAGTTGTGCTATACATTTTTTTTAATTCCACAAACGAATAATACCTCTGCGCCAATGATACTAGGTGAAGAAAACACTATCTGACATACATAAATGTATATAACATACAAATCTAGGTCAAGATTTGTATCATGTCGAGATAAAAAGCATTTAGTTTCGAATGAAAATTTTACGGTGTAAAAGTTACGAAATATTAATATTTTATCATAATTAGTATAACTACCACAAGTGTATTACATTTTTCACTGAATTAGTTATTAAACGCACTTTTGTATATTAGTTGCTACTGAAGTTGTTAAATATATAATTTGTACTTTATATGAGCATCCGTTTTATATAAGTTTTTACTTGTTTTTCCATTGAACTTATGTGAATTTATTAAAATTTATTATATCCTTTGATGGCACATGAAATGTTTCTTTTGATTTATCTGCACATGTATATAGGAAAATTAAGAAAACTGTGTTGTACCAAATACAAGTTATGTTGCCCAGGACTCTGAGCATTAAAATTGAGATGAAAACGAAAGCTTCTGTCTACATACAATTTCACCCTGCACAAGAACAGCGACACGAGAGAGAGAGCTGTTGTTCATGTATCTGTGCTTGTTTGCTCCAAAACCCATCGCAGCATTCGTACAAATATACATACAAAATCATCTACCACAGCATCTGTTGACTATGGGAAGGAAAAGCACGGGCTACTGAGCTGTTCTCAGAGCTTTGCAAATTAAGCTTTATTGTGAAAGTGTGGTAAATGTGTCAGTAGGACATTTGCCAAGTAAATATGTATGTTACACTCGTGTAAGTATGTACACGTGCATATCGCTTCAAACTGTCAATAGCTAGTAGTAGTATCAATAGCTGAGTAAATCAAAGGACGAAGAACGTTTACCCTCAGCACGGAAAAAAGGTTTTTATTTTATTTTATATTTAATTTGTGTCTTGCTTTTTATTGACTAAAGAGCTTAAATTTAGGTCAAGCGTTTCTTACATAAAGATACATATCGGTAAATTTTGAACAACCGTTAGCTCATTTCTAATAATTTCGGAATTCCGGGTGTACTTAAACGACTAAAACGTAACCGCTATAAAGCTGAACGCTGCTTCATACACAAACAATTATTCGTGTTTTGGCAGATATTATAAATAAATTATTATTCTTACCGATAATAAATATTAATTGTAATTTTTATATTATAAATACATATGAAGTAAAATTTTGCACAACAAATACCTTGCAAATCATCCTGAATGTCTCCTAAAAGTTTACCGCTCGCTGACTCATCCTGAATATAATCCAAAACAGTCTCTTCGTCTGTTTTCGTAACTTGAAATCTGTCAGGCATCCTTAAAGCTCTAAAAAAAAAAAACAAAAGTAAATCAAATTATATTACTTGTTATATTTTATATGTTAATTAAAAAACCGGTTCCATGAAATCCAATGAACCAAGGCGCTGTTAGTCAAGTTTATTAAAGACCCTCGGTGCCAAAGGTGCTTTTTCCACTTCATATACCTCTGCAGTTGGTATTGATATTAAAAAAAAAACGGATTTTTGTAAATACCGAGCATTACATCCAATTTTTGAAATAAGCTCTAACTGCGTGGGATTTGCAGAAACCTTGAATGCAAATGAGATGCTTTAAACTGTTATAATAGCTAAGATCTCTGCCTTGATACAGACGGAAAACCAGAAAAACAGACAAACATGGCTAAATCGACTTACTAAAACCGAACTTAGGCACTCTTTGTCAAACTGATATGTTAGTTGGAAATGTCTAGAAAAACTTCTGATACATACTACTTTATGATATGATATATTAAATAATTAGCCTTTTGGCAAAAAGAAAAACAATATATATTTAACTAGTATAATTAATACGATATGATTGAATGAGAAAAAAACTTGTCGAAAAATTAAAAAATTTAATGTCTGGTTTCTGAGGAACTACGCTATTCTATTTGAAAATTGTCGGAGTACTATCCCTACTTCCCTACTTTGTAATTCGATGAAATAACCCTAAAATAACCGTTAAGCTAGAATTTAATAAAATATTTCGCATGGATTGAAACTTGACTGAATATGAAAACTATGTACAATATTGGAATTGAACTTTTAAATCTGCAATTAATTCATATAAAAAAACTACATAATTTTTTTCTGACAAATATGTATTTCCTTTTGTAAATATCTAGTTTCATATGCATTTATTTAACACACAGATATTTAATTTATTCATATTCGTACATATGTAAATGCATATCAAAAGGAAATTATTAATGAAACGGCAAATACACTGTATTCCCAAATACACATTTCATATACATATTTTTAGATACATATGTATGTACATCAAAACAAAACATATACATATGTATATATAATTAACATTTAAAAAAATTAATTCACAAGATTTCAATACACAATGGACTATTAAATCACATGTACATATGTATGTATAGTAGGTAAGCACTTGCATGTGTGATAAGAATCTTATTATGACATTTTTTGGTATCTTCTGTAGTTTTGTTCAAAATAATATGTTGTTTATGGATTTTTGTATCTAAATACATGTATGTTCGCATAGTCATATGCAATTTCATAGGTAAAACACATTTATACATTCATTTGCATGTTGTTGAAAACATTCTGTTTTGCTTGTATGCGTATGTATGTATGTATATTAAATTATAATTCACTCGATTGATTCAAGGCTTACATTTTCCACAAATGCTTGGGAATGCTTTATTAAATGTATAAAGTTTAGCTGATTTTATTTTTCTAATATATTACGAACTCTTCAATTGTACGAATAAACTTAAACTATCATATTAGAGGCGCATGAGTAACAGAAAATAATTCTCTACTGTATATAATTTGGAGTCATGAGTTGGGGGAAATACTGTTGTATTAATGAAAGTGTAACTGAAATTCAGCACAGTGAGAATATATGGTACCGATTGTATTTTAGAAAAACTTCAAACTTCTTGGATGTTTTATGAGCACCAACATTTATACATACATAGACGTACATACATAGTTACATAGATTTGTATCTACATATGTTTATAGGCTGATATATGCACATACATAGTGCGCTTATGTACACTTAAAGTATACATATACTTATGATACATAAATGAATATACATACTCATTTACATTAATGTATAAAAATATTAGTATATATGTACATGTACACATATGTTAATATGTATATAGGTTATATATGGTCACACAAAAAGGTGTTAATAATAATAAAGTCCTACATATATACACATCATTTAAAGTATGATAATTTTTTTTAGCTGATCTGTCTAATACCATATGCATATGTATGTATGTATGAAAGTATGTTCATACATATGTATTTAGTATATGTATAGTAACTTTTGTGCAATGTAAGCATACATATGTAAATGAAAATGTTCATATTTGCAATTTGGAGCAATATATTTAAAAGGATGCGAGATGGAACCTACAAAGTATTTGCAAATGTATGTACATACATTCATTCATACCTCAATATATCGATGAGATCAAGACTCGAATCGATTTCATCACTTCCAAACTTCTACAAGCTGTTCATCACTTCTATGTAGTTATATTTGCATGTTATAAAATTTGTTAGAGAAAAGCTATAAGCGTATAATGCGTTTATTATTCCATACTTCGGATTTATTTCGGATTTGGGTAATTTAAGATTGTTGTACCGAATAAAGAGAAATCAACTCAGCTAGTGATCCCGATTAATAATGTGTGCACATATACATTTCAGGTTCTGCCACGCATCCTTTACAGTAATTTACATTTAACCAAACGATTCCTTTTCTAAATTTTTTAATGGTTGACTGTTATACTGTAAAAACACCGTTTTGTTTTGCACGCTTCAAGCGCGTGTGCCCTTATGGAATTGTCAGTGTTAGAAACCAACAACATCTTCACGATGAGGATTTGTTGCGTGCAACATATTATTCTGGTTAACGAGTGAGCTCGGCATCAGCTCTTCTTCTTTATTTCTTTATTCCTGTTTTTTCTAGTTTTAGTAAATTTTATATGTTTTTATGACATTTGTTTTAAAAATGAATATAACAGCTATATATGTAAATTTTCCAACACTTAATTGTAGGCAACTACAATGAACTGATTATTATTATAATAAATTTCAATAAGGAGTTTTCACAAAGACATATACAAGATTAGTTTTCATCCAAGTACAAAAATTCAACACAACAAAATCAAGGGATAAATTTCAACAAAACCATCATTATTTTGTCGGTTGAAATTTCATTTCATTTTATCGCTATGAAAGCTAATAACGATACTTGAAAATTTATAATTATATATGTTGCGAAATATTAAACAAGTATATAATTAATATAAAAGTTTATGTTTATATGTGAACAATGGATTCGTCATTTAGTTCTCTCTAGCTCTGTCTCCCCACCTCATTGTATACTTATTGATGCTATTTTGATAAAATGGTTCGTTCATTCTGCTTTCAACAAAAGCTCAATATATATTAAAATTTTGTTATAACCACCCTGTGAGAGTCAACCCTTCGATCGGCATCGTTGCGGCGTGCTTTTTGCTTAGTCGTTTGGTTGAAGGTATGTTAAAATAAGTTACTGTTCCTTTTTATGTTAATTTAAAATTGATGTTTTTCATGGTTTTTAAATGTAATGGTCTCTTGTTTGTTTTTGTCTGAATAGTATGTACATTGTCACACTTGCAATTAAATATTTAATGAAATCACATTTAACATGACTTAATATTCATGTATTTCTCTTTTATTGCATTTACTGATAAAATTCTTTTGCGAACCTATGATTATATTTGTAAATTGGCTTTATTAAAATGTGCTTACTTGTATACACATGTGGGAGTGTGCATCTATATATATATATATAAATATATATATACAAATGTACATACATACATCGAAATAAATACCTTTAAATCAATGTGGATAATTATTAATGTATTTATATACAAAAATGTAAATAAATGCTTAATAAAATGGTCAACAGCATAATATTAACGATTTTACGGGCATATTAAGTTATATTTCATTGAAAGTTTCATCATTTAATCGTTTTTTTTTGCGACCACGTTGAAATGCGCAATTTGTGTTTGCATAGCCACATCACGTGTACATCTTAAACGTGTATGTACGAATATGTGATGCATATTTGTTTTAAATTGAGAACACTATTTTCATTTTTTCGGAATACAATAATAACTCATGTAATCGAAAATGTTTCAGAACTTGGCATTTACAAACCTACTGAACATAATGGATGTACCACAAGAAGGCAATGTTGACGCTGAGTCGTGCAATGAAATTGATGACGAGAAATCAAATTCCGACTGTCAATCCATGTAAATATTAGCTCACTATTCATTTTTAGTATTTTCATTCATAGGTATTTTTAATGTTCAAATGTATTAACAGGCCGGCCTACATGAATTCAGTGTTGCGGAGACAATTCTTGCAACAAATGGTTAAAGCGTTGCCTCAAAAAGTTCAAAACCGAATTGTTGCACTAAAGAATTTGCAATTGGACCTTCTAACAATAGAAGCCGAGTTCTTTGAAGAGGTCTATAAATTAGAGAAACAGTACCAAATCAAATACCAACCTTTGCTTGACAAGCGCAAGGAGATAGTTATTGGTACCGTTGATCCCCAAGATGAAAAGCCGAAATGGAAGGAAACTGAATCTCTATCAACTGTTGGGGAGGGAGCCGAAGACTTTGGCGAGTCTCTCAAAAATATCAAGAGTATACCTCAAGATGCGAAGGGAATACCAGATTTTTGGCTGACAGTATTTAGAAATACAGCCATGTTGTCTGAAATGGTACAGACTCATGATGAACCTGCTCTTCGTAAGCTTACGGATATTGTCATAAAGTATGATAATGAGGTATGTATATTTGTTTGTGTACCAGTTTTGAATCGTGATTACAATAACTTTATTCAATAAGCAGACAACGATTATATTGTTTTTAAAAAAAAAAATAACAATAGTTTAATTGTATTAAGTTTAATATTTAGATAAAAACTATCTTTTGTGATTTTAAAAAAGTATAAATGGTATAACTACATATGAATCAATTGCATATTTTTCAGCATTCATATACATTGGAATTTCATTTTGATAAAAATGATTATTTTTCAAATGCTGTGCTTACGAAACAATATTTACTGAAATCCACTGTCGACCCAGAAGATCCATTTGCCTTTGAAGGACCAGAGATTTATAAATGCAAGGTAATTTGTTTTCTCACTTGTAAAACATTAACATTACAAACATCAATTATTAAAAAGATGATTAAAATCATTATTAGTTCAAAGAAAGCGCCGCGTACTAATTCTTTTCAATTTAATCACCTCACTAGGGATGCACTATTAATTGGGAAAAGAAAATGAACTTGACTGTTAAGACCATTCGGAAGAAGCAGAAGCATAAGGAACGTGGTGCCGTGCGTACCATCGTTAAACAGGTTCCTACGGATTCATTTTTCAATTTCTTCAATCCTCCTGAGACACCAACCGATAAGGAAGAAATAGATGATGATTCGCAGCAGGTAAATATTGCGTAGACTATTTGTATATACAAGTTTTACAATTCTGGCTAATCCACAGATATTGGCTACTGACTTTGAAATCGGACATTTTTTGCGAGCAAGAATTCTTCCAAAAGCTGTGCTTTATTATACCGGTGACATTGTAGATGATGAGGATGACGAAGACGAAGAAGAGTTCGAAAACGAAGAAGATGATTACGATGACGATGACAATGAAGGTCAAAGTAAACCATCTACTGGTAACAAGAAACAATCGCCAAACGACTGTCCGAATCAGTAGAATGATGATCGTGTTACTCCAGCTTGAAAAGTTGTATATAATTAATTATACATTTGTATGTGAACGGTTAACATGAAATTAAAATATATTTTGGAGAAATAAAAGTTAAAACTAAAAAAAAACTGGGTGGTTAAATTGTTTACCCGTGGCGAAATTATAATGAACTTATGGTTTACTTTTATTATTGGGTTAGGTTTTTGTATACATACACAAAACAGATGCCATAATTAGTTTAGGTTAGAAGGGGTAACAGTTATTTAAAAAAAAGTGTTTCATATCTACTTTCCTTCCACCAATTTTCATTTACTGATTTAAATCATTTAAAACTAAACATACGTTAATTTACTGTTTTAGCAGTCGAGTGTATTTTTGAATTAAAATTCAAAACTTGGACAATGAAAATTCTCAAAATAAGTTCTATATTATTTGTACTGTTTATTATTTGCTTTCGTTTTTGTTTATTTTGCCGTATGTATAAAACTAAAGTTTGTAATGATTTGTATCAATAATCAAATTAGCCTTATTATTCAAATTACTGTTTGGTCATCTTTATTGTTTAAGCCTCATGCCAACGTTGAAATAAGCCAAAATATAAATGGACATCCTCAAATGTATAATAAGGGCAATGAAAGCTTTGGTATGAATCAGTCTTTTAGTGTTAGAATGCGTATAAACTTTCTTTTCTTAAAGTTTACCAACAGAGAGAATTTAAATCAGATGTTCGTACATCGATGACAGTTAATTTTTATACGTAAGTACTATCTAAAGTGATTGTTTATCATCATCAATATATTCTTGGAATTCATATCCGCACATACATATTACGGACACATATTTATGTATGTCATTAAATGTGTATAAATGCAAATTATTAATTTGGCCAATTTACATTTGCCTGTCAAGCAAATATTTTTTCGGACCTTTAATGTTACGGGATCTGAAACATTAAACTGATAAGCATATACATATATATTAATGATGTATGTTTTTTTCAGAAATAACTCCAAAACCTTGGAAGCACCGGTTAATTTTAATTCGAATATATTAAAAAGTTCAAAATGTAATCCGTCCGATAAATTTTCCATTATACTTCATGGATGGATTCAAAGTTGTGAAGATGACTGGGCGCTTGCACTTATTGATCGTACGTTTTTAAATAATTTGATTAACTTTTTCCATAATTGAGATACAGGTTATTCCGCATCATTAGATTAGTCCATGATATGTTTATTTGAAATATGAATCGAATTTCTCTAATTTTAAATATTTTCAATATTCTTTTGTGCTATGTAAGTGTTGAATTTTGATTAAATATATTTTGCAGGACTAAGTTTTTACCGTAAAGGCTGTATAATATGCATCGATTATAGTCTTGTGGCTAGTACATCTTATATGCGGTAAGTAAACCTCTAAATTTAGGTTGTCTTCGGCATGCTGAATATCGAAACCCTTGCTGTATATATATGGATTGGAGTTCTTTCCATTTGCACCTAGCAAAGTTATGGCTACAATTTATTTTTAATTAATATCATATATATCTTTATACTTAGGTTGCACTCAAATTTTGAGTACCTCACAAACACAATCGCTGGAATTATATTTTCACTAGTAAAATACGGCTTTGATCCGAGCAAAGGATATATGTTTGGCTTCAGCTTTGGTGGCCAACTGGCGTCAGCTGTCGGTAGAACGCTACAACCGCATTTCACATTACAAAATATTGACAGTAACTAGATGGATCTTATGAAATACAATTTTTTGTTTGACAATTATTTTTTCCAATTTAAGCTTGTGATATGGCTGGACCTGGATTTGATCCAATTGTTCTAGACCACTCAAAGGCAGGAAAAAATGTACAATGCTTTCATACTAGTCGGGACAAAGGAACTTTGATACACTCTTGTCATAGAAATATCATGTTGGGCAGCTGCGGATTTAGTCAGCCTTCTGTTGCAAGTCAAATGCATCTTGGCAGTCATGGCCTTTGTGTTCAAATTTATATCAATTCCTTCGATTATCCATTTTATGCTTTAAAAACACCACCAAGAGAATGTTTATCATTCAAAACGGCAGCTAGAATTCCAAATGACTATACTGTGGGATATGAGGAAAATTTTAATAAGTAAGTATATGGTTGTTTTTTTTCGTTCTGGTTTTTAATAATAAGCTATTATCTTTAGAATGTCAACCTAATATTTATTAATTTTGAATAAAATTTATTCATTATTTTCAGGAAAATTCTGGGAAAAATATTTGTACCGACGAGCCTTCATTACCCTTATAATTTATCAAAAAAAGAAGTAAAACTATTTTTCAATGAAAATAAAAATAAATAACAGTTTTACTGGACATTTATTTAAATAACTTCATTATAGTAGTTTTTCATTCTAGTCTGCTGGTCGACAAACAGGGTCCCTAAATAAAAAGTTTAATTTTTAAGAGTGTGACCAAGTTTAGGCCAGTTGATCAGCTGTGTTTTGGGAAGTTTAGCGTCATATTAAATTAGATTATAAACATATACAATTGTTAGTTATGATGTACGGTTCTTTATCTAATTGTTTAAGCTTGAAACGTAGTAAGAAATCTTAGATTTAAAAAATATTTTTGTTGGATATATGAGAATTATTTTAATTTTTATATCTAGGAAATATTTTCGTTGTTGGATTGAAACAAAAATAATGTACATCTCTTAATAAAAAGCATAACAAATAATCATGAAAAATTGACGAAACAAATGTGTTTTTGCACAATAATAAAATGTTGTAAGAAATTGGTCCGAAATAACATCGGTGCTCCTAACATCGATATTTTTATAGCTTTATATCGAAGTTTTTTTCGATCTTTATTTTTTATGTGATTTTTAATCGATTATTCTACATATCCTTCGATAATTAAGATCTTTTTTTTAAATTGAGATCTTTTAAATATACTCCTTTTATTTATTTAGATACATACATGATGAAGACATAAGAATGGTAAAGTCGAGTGTGTCAGCTTTCTGTTTATTTTGGTAACGCTGCTGTTACAAATCAATTTTTAAGGTGCAAGCTTTGGTCTTATTTAAGAGACTGAATTCTTTAAAATACCTATTGATAGTGGAAAATATTAAGATATTTTGAGTTTGCGGCCAAAAAGACCATTTATGTTCATAGGTGTTTATATTATAGATTTTACCGAAATTCGCTCAAATGAATGGTTAAAATTTTTACTTATTTAATAACTATATATAAATTTCGTACCATTGGGAAGGGTATAAAATTAAATTGACCTTAACGAACATATGCTTGAATTTTTGTACCATACGTTCGACCATACGTACGAATGTTTGCTTACTGCTTAACATTAAGTGTGGTTAGAAATATGACTTCCACAAAAATAAAGGGTGTGAAATACTCAATGTTCTTGACTAAGACATACTCAATTTTTAATAATACAATTTTAAAAATTGTTGGAATATAAATTATTATATATTTTTATATATGCGGAATAACAGTAATATAATTAATAGCACTAATTAATATAGATTAAAAAAAGATGTAATAATAGTTTTAATATTTGAATAGGAACCATTAATATAAGAGTATAATCGCGATTTGTTTGCATGATGTAAAACACCCTGTATACTCGCTTGTAGAAAATCTGATATAAAAGGAAATGAAATCGCACTAAGCCCAACAGTGTACTCCTACATTCCACAGTGAATAGTTTTACATACACCAAAAAATTACAGTATACATTAGTTGAAAATAATTTATGTACATTAATAAGGTGGTAAATGGAAAATAATACAAAATATAATAAAACAAAATAATAAAAAATAAGAATAATATAAATTAAAACAAAAACCAATATAAAAACACAAAGATACACTACTTTATAAAACCATAAAACCTAAAAATAAAAAAGAAATTAAAAAACATAAATAAAAATATATGTATACTACTGACCATTCCTATACCAAAAATTAAGTCTTTACTGGCAAGATATTTTACAAGCTATAAGGATTTTTCTCTAATCCAATAAAGTAGTTTTTGGAACTATCTATTTTTTATACTGCGAAAGGAGTTAATCTTAATCTGAATTAATAGATTGGTATTAAAAGAATTTGTATAGAATGCCAATAATATAGAGTAATTGATATTTAATTTATATTAAATAAATATTTTTAAGTATACATAATATAGTTACTGATAATTTTAAAATATATGTACGTGTATATATTTACTCAACTTAGTAATATTAATTTTTGTTTATTCTTTATTTTTTGGCCAGATTTATTAGCAGCACATCTCTATAACGCCATCAACATCCTCTTCCAAACCAACGATCCTTATCCAAAATTGTTACCAAATTACTTTATTTGTTCAAATGTTAATAGTAATATGCTTTCATTATTGCGAAAAACACCTATGTATCAAGTTCAATCAAATAATTTACAGACTATTTTAAAACGTAATTTAGACAGCATTGGTGGAGGGCAACTAATTAAGAAATCTGATAATGATGAAGTTCGATTTTAATAAATAAACTTGTAATTCAGTAACTTTAAATTAATAAATTTACAATTGTAATATGTGTAATATGCATATGTTTAAATACGGCTTGTAAAAACATATTTTATATGTTTAAAGTATGGTTGCCCTCCAAAGTGGTTTGCATAGATGAAGTTAGCGAATATAACGTTAAAATAGGTAGAGGGTACTTATAAAGAACTTATTCATTTAGCTATATCAGGAATGATCCCGTAAAACAACATTTATTTTAAACCAAACCATGGCAAGAACAGAATCTTAATAAAAGAGATTTATAATAATCAATAAAATAAAAATAATTTTACTTTTTTCCTTTTTCAAGCATCCTTTTATCTGGAATAATACGGCATTGCGTAATCGGTGACAGGAAACTGAGTGTATCTTATAAAAAAACGTTAGCCCTCTTTTAATCACTAACAATTTCCAAAAATATAGATGCCAGTTTGTGGCACCATTATTTGTACTTTCACCATGGGATACGCTCTTTTCACTATTTCTACGATGAGAGTTGTATAAACGTGCTATATTAGTATAAGAAAATTAAGAAACCAATTTATTTATTTCGTTCTCCTTTATTTGATTTTAACGTTTCGGTAACGGCTGTATGTTTGTATAAAATACATTTTAAACTTACTACTTACTGAACCAAAAAATTTGTAACTATAACCTTAATTTTCGGATATCATAAACATATTAATAATTTATTAAAATATATTTATGAATGCTTTCTGGGATAAAGACGATGACCAATTCATAGTGAGGTAAATAAAATTACATATGCAATGTATTTTTTGAGTGTACAAGAAAACGAAAACTTTGCTTTTTATATACATATTAATATGTATAGTGTATATGATAATTAAAAATTGATGGTTTGTATCTGTCAATCTAAAATATAATATATTTAAAGATGTATCGCACTGGACAGAATATTGTCCCATTTTGAAAAACACTTTGAGGCAGCATCATTACTTTTGAAGTACAGGTTATAAATAAAATGATATTAATCCGTGTTTTTGATTTCTTTTAGATTGGATTTTGCGCCCAACGACCAAGAATTAAAGTGTTTCTTGTGTAGACGACTAGATTATAATCTCCTAAGGATTACACCTGGAAATAAAAACCAACCTAATTCTATCGGGCCATTACAATTTAAAAAGGATTACGTTAAGAAGAATGAATGGAGAAGCAAAACTAAGAGAAACTTTGATGAAATCGATAAGGCATCAGTCAGTTTTGGCATTTTAAATCCCCTCGTATAGGCGTCAATACCCTCATCGTAATACAAATTACAATAATTTCTCCACATAACGCAAGACAGCTTTTCGTCAAGGGAATAGTTTTAAATAGAACATCGGGAACGAAAATTGCAAGCATACGATATAATCATATGTATTTTAAATGATCTCAGTAAATAAAAATAAATACTCTTATATATTAAAATTGATTTTAATGTTATTCAAAAATTGCATTATATACAAATTGAAAAATGATTAAATTATGTATAGTATCCGACACATTTAAAACGAATAAAACTAGTAAGGAAATCTATAGTGGAGTCACAAATGAATAGAAATCGTCACATTACAAGGGTATTAGAAAATGTTATAGTGGTCCCAAATTTATGTGGAATCAATAGAAAGCTAAGGAGTCGAAATCAAAGGAATATATGTATATGGCTTATATGTACGTGTATATATGTATTGTGTCTCAAGGTAATATGTATTATATCTGATTTCTGTAGATTGAAACTGAGAGGTAAACATTGGCAAATCAACTTTATCTATTGATACTTAACAAGAATACAAGAATACGGGCTTGTCAAATTCATCCAATCCTCTTATATTGAAGTGAAATAAGCAAAGGGTATATTAAAAGAACAATTTTTTTTGTCATTAACATGTTTATTTATTGTTTAATGTTGAGTTTTATGAAAGGTCATACCAGATCTAAATGCAGCGCTTTTTCTTTTTTCAAGGGACTATTTAAATACAAATTACATTTGATAATTATATTTAAAACAGTAATTCATTAATGTATTCTTTACTTTATTTATTTGAATTACGGTGATAGGGATAACCTATAACAATTCATATTGACGAAGGTGCATCCTTTGTATTATGTCCCTACAATCATTAAAAACTCGTTTAATGTTTTCTGTGTCCACGGCGCATGTGAAATGTGGGTAACAATAGTGTTTGCCGTCTCCACTTGCAGTTGATATACGCTTTGTAAAAAAAAAAGTTAGTCAAACAAATTGTTCCAAATTAGGGTTGTACGTGCTTATCATACCAGAAACTCGTCCCGTATAAAATATTTTGCCCTTATTACTTCTGGGTCATCATTGGTTTCCATTATTGCGTCACCTATATCGTATATATAGTTAAATTTATTATTTTGTTTACTTTAAATAGGAAATATTAAAACCAAGCATTTTATAAGTTAAACTAAAAATTTCATAAGCCTATCTTTTTGTTAGATGGAGGGTTGCTAAAACTCGGTTCACTGCGCTAGCAATAATTTCTTGGTAACATGGCCTCATGATATTAATTAAATTGTTTATTGTTTTGTACTCTAATATAGACCTTAAAGGGAATGAAGGATTAATGTAGACTTTAATAGGCATGTCAAGAAATTAATTTTGAAAACGATCGAACTTATGAGCTTAAAGCCAATAATTAACAGATTTATCTAAACCATAATTTTGGTGAAGTTGTCTTTTTCTTAGAATTGACTAAGAAACAGATATTAATTGGTTATGGTAGGTGAGCAAAACTTTGCTTGTAAAACTATTTATAATAATGACTTCGAAAAATTAAGGCAATACGATATTTTTTATATTACATTTATTAGGCGAGTATTGCTGTTGCGAGGTTAATTATTTGTATGACGCATTATTATACCTTTATAAAGGGATATCAATAATGACTAATGTTTCAGAATAAAAGTAATCATATCCAATCCTACAAAATAAGTACTTTATCAGTAGAAGCAACCTAATCATTATTATTTTTTTATAGCTTCATAGGTATTTAAAATTTTATAAAGCGTATATCTGGTATCGAGCGATATTTGCTCTAATTCAATGTATTGAACCCAAACCCATCGCAATTTGTTTTCCAATTGCCTTTTTTTTATATAATTCTCATCAACATGAATGGCCAGTCCTAAGGGCTGATAAAACAAAGATGGTCAATAATTATGAAGATTCATAACAAATAATAGTTTGGTAAAATCATTACATTTCATTAAATCGGAATTTAATTTTTAATATACTATGTATTTTATTTAATGATACATTTTTCATTAAGTTTCTAAGAAACTAGATAACCGTAACCTTACAGGTATTTTTTGTAAAGCAAAACTAGCTTAATAGCTTCTTACTTACTTGGCGTTTGATATTTGTTAAACTCGGAGAAATATTCCGACAATTTACTTTTTCCAGCCTTAATTTTCTCTGCTAACAAATCCTGCTTATTTAAAAAAAGTATAATGGAAATTGTGCGCAGCCATCTGAAATAAAAAATTTTTAATAAAGAACGCATTGAATCTTTTTTTGATTCTTACCTGTTATTCCAAATACTTTTAAATAAGTCCAATGATTCTCGAAGTCGATTTTGGGTCGGGTCCTCGCGCAAAACCATGTTATAGCTTGAGCATGCTGTTACGAATATTATAGCAGTAACATCATTGAAACATTGAATCCATTTTCTGCGCTCGTCACGCTGTCCTCCTACATCAAACATGCTAAGAGACAAATAGTAAATTAATATTTATGACTTGTATAAAATAGATGATTAACTTACTGAAAATTAACTTTATCAACTTGAAATCTCGTTTCAAAGATACCAGAAGTTAACACACGGCACCGAAGAATATCTTGTTCATTTGGTGTATAGTTTGGATTCTTAATTGTGCTTACTCGATCCAGAAAGCTTAAATAAAAAGAAAACATCGTAAAAGATAAATGATTAAATAAATGTTTTTTTTGCCACATGAGGAAATTATCATGCAGAGAAAAATTGAAATAATTTTCTTGTGAACTCCTCTAGAGTAAATATTTTTTTGTTTATTTTAAATTTGTATAGGATAGAGGTTAAGAAAATAATGTTCAAATTGTTATGAAATGAATTTAAAATAATACATACTATTTTGCACAGTCAATTAATTGATATTCATTTGACCTTTCATATGTTTGAAGGACTCCCCTGTCTTTCCATAGCTCTTCTGTATGTTCATAAAATTCAGGAGGATAGTTAAAGTCGGGACCTGAAAATAAGTATTGAATATATAAAATAATAACGACAATATGTTTACTCGAACCCTGAAAACAAATGCAATTCAACTAAGGGCCATCGTTCGATTCGATATTTGAATTGTTCACGACTAATCTTTCACGTATTCATCCTCAATCGTAAAATATATATTTATGCATAATGTAGCTACTTACTAGAGGCATAATCCTGAATGTATTCCACTCTAGGTTCATTTTCTTTTTTCTCTAAAGCTACAGGTGGATTAAGTGTGCTCATGGCTCCAGTGATAGTCTGTTGATAATTAAAAAGTGTACAAAAACGTAGTTCATTATACAGTATTACGTTCACAAGTTCAGTGAATGCAAAATGCAAATATTAAAATGATCCTACTAAAATTTGCGTATTTTTACAGATGTCTTGATAAAATGCAAGTGTCCCTCAAAACATTAATTATAATTCAAAGCGTTTTTTTTTTTACTTTTGTTAGTATTTCTAATTCAAGTCGAATTTTTGATCCATTAATTTTGTTACATATCGTTTGCATTATAGAGGCCCAAATGAGGAGCCTTTTATTTTTAGAATTTTTCTTATCTAAATTAGTCTAAATTACTTACCAGTATTGCGTCTCGAATATTCTTTTTAATATCATCAATTTTCTGTTTCTTTTCTTGTTCAGAAAATCCATCGACATGCAATATTCGCATTTGCTTGACTATAGTTGATTTACCAGACTCACCCGCCCCCAACAGGAGCAGCCTGTGTGTAGCTCTATAGAGCTGTTTATCTTTTTGCAATTGCCTCGATATGGCATCGCTTCGACGCTTTTGAGTTTTAGAGTCCTCCGAGTTAACATCAGACTGTTTTGATGTTGGCGAGCCGAAACACCCCATAGCAGCCCACGGAGTCCACCAACACGTCGTTCGATTCTCTTGGTTGACGTCGGGGGACTCTGCACCCCTTGTACTTTCACCGTTCTGCTCCAGTATAGCTGAGTTATTAATTTTCAATTTTAATTAGTTTGCAGATCCAGTGATAAAGTTCAGATGAAAGTTCCGTCGATAAATAACATTGATCCTACAGAAATAAAAATTAATTACAAATTAAATAAAATAAATTCTATCTGTATGCATTCAAAATGTATGTGTTTGTTTATGAGTATTATACTTTATTGGAGGCTGGATATATGTATGTATGTGCATATGACTATATGTATACTTCTATGGCCACAATTGTTAACAGCTTCAGAACCAAATATTCTTTGACTGAAATATAATTTCAGATATATTACTACCTTGGCAGATAAATATAATCTTTGCCCTACAAGCTATTGGTCAAAATCCATTTACAATAACTTTGAATGTATTACTTTGCTATAATTATACATATTTATTTATTATTATCAACCCAAAGAAAAAAATAATGACATCATCAAGAATTTTTAAAATCAAAGTATTATAAGCAGCATGTTAAACAATATTATTATTTCCCGTAACCTAATAACTTCTAAGTGATTTTTATTAAAACAATGCATAAACAGTTTCTTTTTCAAATAAATCTTTTATTAAGATAAAATGTTTAGTTTTTAAAAACAATTTCATAAAAGTAAAATCAAAAGAAATATAAACTAAGTAAATGCTTACTACAGAAGAAAGTTAATTTACTGATCATAAACAAGAACAAAATAAAACATTTTAATAACTTAATGTTTGGGTGTAAAAATAATTGTATGTGTACATATGTACATTTGTGCTAGTGATTATACCCTTCGACCAATGAAAATGATCACAAAAGTCTATACTAACATTGTGCAATTATTTATAACAGGCTGAAGGAGGCGTGTCACACCCAACAATGTATGTATTATTAATTGTGAATATAAATAACTGAGTCCGTCGGAATGTAAAAATCTCTGCACCTACAACAAAGCTTTGTGTTCCAGTATACGAGAGTCTACTTTTTAAAAACATTAACAGGCCGACCGTTCATTAACAGTGTATTGACATCTTTAGGATCTACCTTTGATATACAAATAAATGAATATTAACATATTCAACCAAACTGAACTATTTCAATTTTATGGAAATGAAATGAGTACCTTATGCGAATTGACTCACTAATTAGAATTCTCATAACCGAAACTTAGAAAGCACGATTGAAATTTTATATTATTCTCTATACCTTAGTCATATCCAAAAAAAACCTTATTTTTATACTAAACCCTCCTTAACACTTAGAAATTAATTATGTATGTAGAAGAAGTACAATTATTGATGAAATAATAAAATATTTATTAATTTGTATTTTTCAGAAGGTTGACATATAAATGTACTTATATGTACAATATTCATGTTTATCCTTTGTGACATATGAAAGTTCGCACAGATACACCTATGTGACCTCACACCCGTATTTCACTAAATAAAAAATAACTAGGATCAGAGTCCCCGCTTAGTTATATAATTTTGATTTGATTTTGAATAGGTATTCTGTCACACATATTTAAATTTGTATACATATGCATGTGACTGTTAAAAAATTTGCTATTTTTATTTAGAATGGAATACATTAAATTTATTTCTACTGGAATGTCCTTAAAGAAATGATATAAATATTGACTATGTTTATGCATGCATATACATACGTGTGTCCATATGTACATAAATGCATGTTTTAATATGCAAAAATGATAGGCACAAGCATTCTTTGAAATCTACAGTGTAACAGGTGAAGGGTTGGACAGACGTTTTGCGCAGCGCAAACATACACACAATCTTATTTATGTTCATGCATACATATTCTGAAATATGTATATGTATACACGCTTGCTAAAAAAAGTTGTGCAGATATATATTTTTACTATAATTATTTGTCCATGCATGTTATTTGCAAGTTTCTCCTCTTATTTGGAATTTATTTGTTATAGTAGTATTGTTAATAAATCACGAAGCTCCATGCAGATAAAATATATGTACATTGTAACATTTACACACTGATTAAATGCTTAATGAATGTTTTTCCCTCACAAATTGTCTTTATATTTTTACCAAAAAAAATAATATAAATATATATTCATCAATGAAATATGTATATACATATGTACGTTACCTGCATAATTGTATGCATAAATACATTCAAAGATTTTATATGTATACATATTTATAACTATACATATATCCACCTCGCCCCCGCATACTTATATATATGTATATTTATTATATATACATATAACAATATAATATATACTCATACGAGATTTATATATACATATGAACATACGTATATGTCCACTTGTAACGAAGATTTGAATACAAATGTAGGATGGATTACATATACAAGTAACTCGAGTAAAGTTTCATTGATGTGTGTATTTTATGTGATTTTATTTCACTATATTTTTCTTTATTTAAGGATTCTGCTTATCCCATTAATTAAGAGAGCTGATCAAAATTCATAATTAATTTTCATTATTGACATATTCAATTCGCATGTATGTTGTTTATGCTTTTAATCAAAAAATGTGGTAAAATTATCACTATTCGCATAGCAGCAAGCCAGCGAAAATATTGACATATATTTAGAAGCACTAAAAAATGATTTACATGTGATGCATTTGACTGTTAAAAATTAAAAAAATCAACGTTTTGTGTGTTGTCGTTCCATTTTAAATTACTTTAATTTTAAACTTTTTTCAATAATCAAAACTCACTTTTATGTATTTTATTTTATGTATAACCTAGAGATGCACACTAATCGATAGTTTTCATCGTTATAAGCTGAATACATCGGCTTATTTTATATTTCGCATATATACTTCATGCATTCCTAACACATATTTTATCGATCATAATCAAATGATAGCATTTTTAAAAAACAACTTCTAAAAAGCTATATTATAATGAAAAGCCTTATATTAATTATCATTATGCTGACTTTAGCAGCCATTTACAATAAGTCTCCTTCTTTGATTGGTACGCTAATAATGATATTCCCTTGAAATTTTCTTAAAATAATTAACATTGTTAATCGAATTATGATATGTTGAGAAACTTAAAGAAGTAATTAAAAATAGTTACAATTTATTAAAAATAAAAAACAATAAAATTAAAATGTACAATTAATACTAGCATATACAGAGAATCACAAATTTATTTATACTCATACAAAAATTATAATTACCGAGGGTAAATTGTGTGTATGTACTTAATATATATTCAAATAATATTTTAAAATTTTATAAAAAAAATATTGAACTCATAATATAAATTCAGTGACAAAAATATGTATAATGAAAATAGATAAAATGAGCATTTGATATCCTGGTGTAGTTACGTGCGCATATAAAAATTCAAGATTTTCTTTAGTATTGACTACACATGAAAGAATTTCAAAAATAATTAAAATTTATTAATTTCTTGTTATTACATTTACTGAATTGTCGATACACAAACTTGTTTGAAAATAACCTCAACGAAGTCGACTTTAGTCGGGATTAATAGCTTTTTTACTGCACACACCAATGTGCACAATTTTCATCAGCATTTTTTAATATTTGGATAATAAATAACCAATAATCAAATAAATATTTTTGATGAAAATAATACCTTACTTACGTAAATAATGTAGCCTGAGAGAAAACACAAAAATGTTCGATAAACAAAAACACAATATCATTAATTGTTTTATACCTTGAAAATTACAATATTAAATACTATATTAAATAATCTGCAAAATGCCTTTATGATTATAATAATTGTTATACCGTTATTTTTAATAAAAACAGGACCGTTTGCGATGCTTGTCCAAGCTACGAAAGTATAAATATAAATATTGTAGTTTAATATTTTTCTCAGAAAAAATATGTAATGCCAGTTGAAACTTTTGCAAAACATTTTTTCTCAAGACCGCAACTGTTTGTCACTACGGCTCAAAATACTAGGTCAAGACAATTCAAATCTGAGAATAATAACATTTAGCTGCTAAAGACACATTTTGATATAAAAACTCACAGTATTTTGCAATTACTTAATATACAAATATCTCTTATCATATACATAAATACATACTTTTAAAGTTTGTAAAACGCGGATTATAAGATTAAAATTTAAAAAAATATTATACTACAAAATGTAACCTTGAGAATTTTAAGGTTACCGTTTTCTTTATCTATATTCATAGTAAGCATTATTTTTTAAGTCGATTTAACCATTTGCATTTGTCTGTCTATTTGGATGTCTGCTAAAGACAGCAGATTGCGTCACTTTAGATTTTGCGCGCGTGGTTTTATGTGAGTGTGAAAGTTCTGAATTTATTGTTAAAGATTGTTGGTGCGGGAAAGAGCTGCTAACGGTTTCTTTTTTTTTATTTCCAAAGGGTGCTTGTAAGTACATATTGTACTTATTATGTATACACTTGTATAAGTAACCTCTACCTTTGTTGATGTATAAGGATATACACCATATATATGCATCAGTTAATTTACATTCATAATTAGGACCTTATCTTTTAAATAGTAAAAATGTCCTTACATACATATGTACATAAGACGCCAGCTTTAAAGCTCCAAAATGGAACTACTTATTTGCGTTGTAATATATGTAAGTATGTAGATCTACATATGTACTCATGGTAATACATAAGAAAGTGCATTCATACATAATACCAATCAAACTGCATTTCCTCATACATTTTAGAATCAACGTACATACAAGTAAGTAGATACACACAAACTCTAGTACATATGTACATGTACCTGAGTAAATACATATACAAATATACATATATAATAACAAATGTGCATGTTCATATCTAGGCCTGAATGCATTCGTACATCTGTACACGAAATTTACTCGTAAATATTTCTGTCGGAACTTTTGGTCAGCTATGGTCTACTCATGTATGAACATATGTATTTATGTATGTTATTATGTTTGTTGTGTGTAGAAACATACATACGTATGAACACGTCTTCACTGTACACTCATATAAACATTTTTATAAATGTTTCAACAAATAACCTTACATACTTATATTCATAAGCCTGTATGTATTTTGTATATACATATTTATGCATACATATATCAATGTATGTATGTAAATACATATGTGTATACACTAATACTAGCTCATCAAATTGGATAAGGTGGTAAGTGCTTAAAAGTTTGTGCGTGCTAAAAGTATTTTCCCGGGCCAAAATAGAGAGTGTATCTAGTTTTGGGAATTTTGCCAAAATAAATGTATTTTGTAATTCAAATAGACACTCTCATCAAGCAGCGTTCTCCTTGCGTTCAGTTGCCGTTGATCGTTATAATAGCGCGATCTTTGTGTTAGCTCTTGGTCTTTTGACTAAAAAATAATTATATAATTACGAACATTTTGTTAAGAATAATTTTGTAAGTCTTGTTGATTTATTGCAACAATTACAAAACACAGTTAAAATTTTTAGTGTAAAAAATGATTTTATTAAAAACAAGTTTCAAAAACGTAGTAACTTGAAAACAATTAAACAAAAAAACCGCGCACATATATATGTATCTAAATGTCATATAAAGCAAATCACAATTAAAAGATTTGTTTCAAACTTTTTATGCATACATAAGTATGTTTTTCTGTACATCTACTTACATAAATTGGTGAAAAAGTGTTTTTAAAAGAAATTAAAAAGTTGTTAAATAAATAAATTAAGTATTGCAATCAAAACCTACTTATGTATGTCATGATTCAATGCATTTCTAAATAATATAGAAATGGCCATATTTAGGTGTATATAAAAGTACATACTAAAGAACGGTTAGCATCTCTTGTTAATACTTAACAAACGAGAGCAACACTTGTGTAATACACCATGTGTATGTCCATTTACATAAGAATAAACATTTGAATAGCAAAATACACTGTACTTCATTCAAAAACAATTTTTTCAAAGAAATGCTTAATAATTGTAACACAGAACTAAGTCTGTACCCAAACGGCCTTGCCTCTTAACGGTTTATTCAGACTTACACTATATAACGGATATTTAAAGTGTCGAAAGTTACTTTCCTTTTTAGATCGGCTGACTTATAGGTTTTATTATAAATAATTGTGAACCAAAAATGAGTTTAGGGAAAATGGAGTCTAAATAAAATATTTTAAAAGTATTTATTTTATTTTTTTCAAGACAACATCTTGTTTTTAGGTTATATCTTACAGAAATAGCAGAAGTACTAGTTCAAGGCTAAGGATAGATTGCATAAAGTAGTTCGACCCCGCGCATACAGATCCGGTGTATAAGTATTTCGTTCCCAGTTCCTATTTTATGAATTTCATAACATCTTATATATTTGTATATACATACATAAGTATGAATGTGAATGTACAGAAGTATAATCAGTGCACTTGGTCAGGTTTTACAATGCCAAAGTTATATTTATATACATACATATATTGGCTTTTACATACATAAGGTGGATATCAATATATTACATACATACTTATGTATGTAATGATGTTTAGTACAATGAGTGTAGTTATGTGATTGCTTATGTAATTCGAATTAAAGGTATTCCATAAACTGAAGTCAGTTCCTTCTTTTTAATTGCATAAATAAAAACTCATTCGTATGGTTGTATGAGTTCTTCAAATATACCTTTATATATATTTTTTTTATATACATATATGAATCAAATACATACATTTGTATATACATATACATATGTACATAAGTATTCATAAAAATATTTTTTTTTTGTACATTTAAATTATTTATGTGTATGTTTATATGTATGTGTGTGTACACAGCCACATGCAAGCTGGTATATATTTAAGAAAAAAAGTTCTATTCTATGCAGGTATGTACATATGTACATACACATATATGAATTTTTATAAATTCACACATTCATACAAAGACTAGAAAAGCTCAAATTCTATTTTTAGATAATATCTAGTAGACCCCAAATAAATTTTCCTATAACAAATATGTTTAGACATATGTATGAGTGTCAATATGTACGTACATACATATCTAAGTATCTATGAATGTACGTACATATTTGCATATGTATTGCAATACAAACATGTATGTACCTTCGCAACGGTGTATTTATATACTCATGAATGTGTATAGATCAATTTTTTAATAATATTAAGGCATATGCACATACATAAATATGTATAATTAGACCATAACTTTGTCTATGTATTGTACATAGATATTTGTGCACGTTAGTATGCACACTACTATTTTTAAGTCAAGTACTACCAATAACCGGACGAGTTTGATGCCTTGATCATGCGCATACATTTGTATTCACATACATACATATCTACATACATAATATTCAAATCTACATACATACATACGGCAGCTTAATTTGTATGAAAAAGTGCCTGGATGCCATACAGTTTTAAAAATTACCTAATTATTATAATACATATACAAACATACATATGTAACAATGTACATATGTAAAACATTTATAAGTACACAGGTGCTGCATTAACAAAACTTACTGAAGCCAGGTGTCATTTTGGAATATCAATATATTTGGGAAAATAAATCAGTTAACCAAATTATAAAAAGATTCAAGCATTTTGTACGCAAATACACTATAATTGAATTTTTCAGCATTAATTCTCACTTTTTAAATATACAAAGATAAATCAGTCAGAAAGATTTTTCAACGACCCATAACTCACTAATATCATCATTAGCAGCCGTAAAGCTATAGATTTTCTGGGCCTACCATGCTGTTTATCCTTATAATCATTTTGATTATTCATACTTTTTTGGTAACCTCTAAATTCGTATGACAAAATTATCATTAACCTTTTAAAAATTAGTTAATATCGAAAATCAAGTGTCCCGAGGCGACTGTAAAAATATAATTCTTATTTCTCAAATGTCATGTGAATCTGTCATTTAAAATGAACTCAATATTATATAGATGATATTAAATACCCGCAGTAGTTCTTAAATATCTTTTTAATAAGTTGTCTGAATTTTGAATACTGGGACGTGTTATACAAGAAAATATAAATTATTCCTTTTGTATTTGAAGGAACAGGTAGAATTCACAAAGTTATTAAGAACCTATTTTATTATTTTTGGACTGTGCAGACTTCATGTCTAGTGACCCATTACCCCGTGATAGCCACAGGATACTTGCGATATTTATATACGTACTCTGGATATAACAATAATATGCTCAATAGTCATTCTACATGTGTAAAATACAATAGTAAAGAAATATAACAAAAAATTGTCATATAACAAAACTGCTAATTGATCGATATTTTAAATTAAATAAGATAATATACAATTTTTAATTTTTGTGTAGATATTTTTTAAGTAACCTTAGTGCAAATACACACCGCTATTCGTTCGTACTATCGCAACATTTCTCCAATTATCGATATTTTACAAAACATTCGATAAAATCATGCCATTGCCGTATTTACGCCGGAAAAATTATTTATCAAACGGCTTCAAATTGTATTTTATTTCGGTAATTCGTTTTTAAACAAATGAAAAGTCATGACCGTATAATATATTAATATTGGTTGTAGTAAATTTAAGTTCGAAGGTCCTAGCTTTTGAATAATTGTAAATAAAGTAACTTAATGCACTCGATCGGTGTTTGCAAAAATTAAGTGATATAAAAGTGACACGTGTGTGAATTTAATAAGTCAACACTTCGAAAATCCATTATTTTTTGGTAATGAGAAAATATAGTTTGACACACATACAATAAACATAAGTACATATACAAATTTAATATAGTTTTTCGTATAGATGCATTTAGGTGCATATGTACCAAAAATGGTGTAGGAACACGTATGAACACACGTGTATTTTGTAGTACGTACATTCATATGTATGTATGTATGCATGTCTGTATGAAACATGTCTACCTCTACACTTGTATCTGCATATGTACATATATACATGGATGTATATTTGTACTGAATAGTATTGCGTTCAAATATAAGTATGATTGCCATAAATATAGGGACACGTAAATTCATGCAGGTATACACCCGTATATAAAGAATGCAGGAATGTACATACATACATGCATGCATAGCGATTTATGTGCATATACCATTTATGTTTGTGTGTGCGCACTGTTGATTGCAATAGTGTGAAATAGTCAATGTATGTATGTACATTTATAATTTCTGGGTATACTTTTATATTGTAAACACGGACATCTATATTGAAGTTGCGCAAATTTGTAAACCCAGAGACAGTAGCACTGTTAAAAAATAAGTGTTATGCATTTGTAAACTAAGAAGGGATAGCACAAATTTCATTCTGGAATCCCTTCGTAGAAAATATACATTGAAAAATAATTAATGAAACGCATTTTGTGACACATAATTAAATGGGGTTACAACTGTTATCAGTCGACTATGAGTTGTCCAATAATAGGATGTTACTTATCTATTACTATCTGCATGTCATATACTTGGTTTAAAATGCTACATAAATGATAATCTGAAAGATAAAATATCTGTTAACCATTTTAGATTTTTGTTTATTTAATTTTCCCGTTTTAAGAAGGAATCTAATCTAGTGTACTTTGAAATAAAAATTCAACTCTTCTTTGAGCTTACCAAGTAAAAACATAGGAAATGTTATTGTAAGATCAATCAAATATTTTAAACACAATTAAATACGCCGATTACTTAAAAAATTGTGTTTTTACACCTTAATCTATACGTTATGTTCTTGGTAATAATCAAAAATTATTTATATAAAAACATAATGTTTTATTTATAAAAAGGTGACTGTACGAGGAGGATAATTCAAAATGGAAGACGGTCACTCAAAAACCGTCGAACAAGCTCTAACCTTCTTTGGCACAGACGCAGAGCGTGGTCTAACCCTTGATCAAATTAAGGCGAATCAAAAAAAATATGGACCTAATGGTAAGCATTAGATTATTCAAGCCTCTCAATACAGTTTTTACTTGCATGATCAAATAATTGTTCAAACGAACAACAAATGGCTATTCTAATCGTAAGCACTTTTTTAAACCATATTTTCATTTTCTATTTCAGAATTGCCAACTGAGGAAGGTTCGTAAATGTTTGCTATACATATGTATGTTCTTGAAATAAAATTGTAAATATTTAACTTATAGGAAAAAGTATTTGGCAACTAGTTTTAGAGCAGTTTGACGATCTTCTGGTGAAGATATTGCTATTGGCAGCCATAATTTCATTTGTAAGTGTTTTTTTATTATTGCATATTAAAATCTAAATTAGGTTTCACTAAACAAATTTTTTTTTATTTAAATACAGGTATTAGCGCTTTTTGAAGAACACGAGGATACGTTTACTGCATTTGTAGAACCTTTAGTTATTTTACTTATCCTAATAGCGAATGCTGTGGTTGGTGTTTGGCAAGAGCGAAATGCCGAATCCGCCATTGAAGCCCTGAAAGAATATGAACCAGAAATGGGTAAAGTTGTCCGACAAGATAAATCTGGTATTCAAAAAGTCAGGGCGAAAGAAATTGTACCTGGAGATTTGGTTGAAATTTCGGTTGGTGACAAAATCCCAGCAGATATTCGTATTACTCACATCTATTCAACAACTTTAAGAATTGATCAGTCAATTCTTACTGGTGAATCGGTATCTGTTATAAAGCACACAGATCCAATCCCAGATCCCCGGGCAGTTAATCAAGACAAAAAGAACATTTTGTTCTCTGGCACAAATGTCGCAGCCGGAAAAGCCCGTGGTGTTGTGATTGGCACTGGCCTTAGCACTGCTATCGGTAAGATTCGTACCGAAATGTCTGAAACGGAGGAGATTAAGACACCCCTGCAACAGAAATTGGATGAATTTGGAGAACAATTGTCCAAGGTTATTTCGATTATTTGCGTTGCTGTTTGGGCTATCAACATTGGCCACTTCAATGATCCAGCACATGGTGGTTCTTGGATTAAAGGTGCTATCTACTATTTCAAAATTGCCGTAGCTTTGGCTGTCGCTGCTATTCCTGAAGGTTTGCCAGCTGTTATTACAACTTGTTTGGCGTTGGGTACCCGTCGCATGGCCAAAAAGAATGCAATTGTGCGATCTCTTCCATCTGTAGAGACCCTGGGATGTACCTCTGTGATTTGCTCTGATAAAACTGGAACACTCACAACGAACCAAATGTCCGTATCTCGTATGTTTATTTTTGACAAAGTAGAAGGCAACGATAGTAGCTTTGTTGAATTCGAACTTACTGGCTCCACTTATGAACCAATTGGTGAGCTTTTCTTGGGTGGACAGAGAGTTAAAGCCAGCGATTATGATACTTTGCAAGAATTATCTACCATCTGTATTATGTGCAATGATTCTGCTATTGATTACAATGAATTCAAGCAAGCCTTTGAGAAGGTTGGTGAAGCAACGGAAACTGCATTGATTGTATTGGCGGAGAAATTGAATTCGTTCAATGTCAACAAATCTGGATTGGACCGTAGGTCAGCTGCAATTGCTGCTCGTGGTGAAATTGAAACCAAATGGAAAAAAGAATTCACTCTTGAGTTCTCCCGTGATCGTAAATCTATGTCTTCCTACTGCACACCACTGAAGGCCTCCCGTTTGGGTACTGGACCAAAGCTCTTTGTAAAGGGAGCTCCTGAAGGTGTTCTGGAACGATGCACACATGCTCGCGTTGGCACTAGCAAAGTACCTCTTACCTCTGCTCTTAAGAGTAAGATTCTTAACCTGACTGGTCAGTACGGTACTGGACGTGATACTTTGCGTTGCTTGGCGCTGGCCGTTGCCGACAGTCCAATGCGTCCCGATGAAATGGACTTGGGTGACTCTACTAAGTTCTACCAATATGAAGTTAATCTGACATTTGTCGGTGTCGTTGGTATGTTGGATCCTCCACGTAAAGAAGTTTTTGACTCTATTGTTCGCTGCCGTGCTGCTGGAATTCGCGTTATTGTTATTACTGGTGATAACAAGGCCACTGCTGAAGCTATTTGTCGTCGTATTGGTGTGTTCACTGAAGATGAAGACACTACTGGAAAATCGTACTCTGGTCGTGAATTCGACGATCTTTCTCCTGCTGAACAAAAGGCTGCAGTTGCTCGGTCCCGTTTATTCTCGCGTGTGGAGCCACAACACAAATCCAAAATTGTTGAGTTTTTGCAGGGCATGAATGAAATTTCTGCCATGACAGGTGATGGTGTAAACGACGCTCCAGCTCTCAAGAAAGCTGAAATTGGTATTGCTATGGGCTCTGGAACTGCTGTAGCTAAATCTGCCGCTGAAATGGTGTTGGCTGATGATAACTTCTCTTCCATTGTGTCTGCTGTTGAAGAAGGTCGCGCTATCTATAACAACATGAAGCAGTTTATCCGTTATCTGATTTCATCTAACATCGGTGAAGTTGTTTCCATTTTCCTAACGGCTGCTCTTGGCTTGCCGGAAGCTTTAATTCCAGTTCAGCTGTTGTGGGTTAACTTGGTAAGTTTAATAATACATTAAGTTCATTTCCATTGCATTGCATTTTATGCACGTAAAACATTTGACTTTTTCAGGTTACTGATGGTCTTCCAGCTACAGCTCTTGGTTTTAATCCTCCCGATTTGGATATCATGGAGAAACCACCCAGGAAGGCTGACGAAGGTCTTATTTCAGGATGGCTATTCTTCCGGTTGGAATAAAATTAAAACTCTCATGTTCTATTTTCTAAAACATCTATTGTTTTTATAGTTACATGGCAATTGGTTTCTACGTCGGTGCAGCAACAGTTGGTGCAGCAGCCTGGTGGTTCGTCTTTTCCTCAGAAGGTCCTGGTCTAACATACTGGCAACTAACACACCATCTGGCCTGCCTGGGCGGTGGCGATGAATTCAAGGGCGTTGATTGCAAAATTTTCAGCGATCCTCATGCAATGACCATGGCTCTGTCTGTGCTTGTGACCATTGAGATGTTGAATGCAATGAACAGGTTTGTTCTATTAACAATTATTTGTTTATTTTTTTTTTTGGTTTATAGAAATAGGTATATTTGATATGAAACTAAATGTAATAATTTTCTTCAGCTTATCCGAGAACCAGTCCTTAATCACAATGCCTCCATGGTGCAATTTGTGGTTGATTGGATCAATGGCCTTGTCCTTCACTCTTCACTTCGTTATTCTTTATGTCGATGTCCTATCTGTAAGTAAAGGGCCCAAAATAAAATGGCAATAGCTAATTATGAAATTACAATCTTACAGACCGTCTTCCAAGTGACTCCGTTGTCTGCAGAGGAATGGATAACTGTGATGAAATTCTCAATTCCTGTAGTTTTATTAGATGAAACATTGAAATTTGTTGCTAGAAAAATCGCAGATGGTGAGAGCCCTATATATAAGATGCATGGGATTGTGTTAATGTGGGCTGTCTTCTTTGGCCTGCTATATGCTATGATGCTTTGAGAATATAAATATAAACATTAAGCCCAACATCATTATTCTAATTACTAGCATAAACTGTTACTAAATATTAAAAAAAAATATCCAAAGTAACGACTTTAACCAAAAAGTTTTTTCCCGAGTTACTTACTAAAATTGATACCAAGTCACTTTTTCTTTTACTCCAATGCCGAAAAGAGATCAATGAATTCTAAGTTAACGATCAATTTAATACTACAGCAGTTCAGTTTAAATACATTATTATTTCATAACAAAACATTGCTTTTAATAGATACAATAAGATAAGAGCTTTGAACTTTAAAAACTTTCAAATATTTATACAACTATTCGTTTAGAAGGTTTCAGAAAATAATAACATTGTTGGGGAACAAATTGTAAAATAATGCTGGAAGTATATTGTAAAAGGCATTGTACAATTCGGTAACATTTAAATCTTTTCAAGCGTTAAGTACGTAAATCTCTGTACATACTACTTCAATTAAGAGTCATACTAAAAAACTAATAAATTGTTCATACATTAGATAAATTTAAATACATAGATCTATATGTATATATAAATATATTTATATATATATATAGATTTAAAATATATACATATTCCGTATATGTTAACTTTGAGTATAAGATAAGCCTGTTCGGCGTTTTGAATAGATGGAATTGCAGATATATATTTTGTATTCAATTTATATATGCATTAAGTAGACTTATTTCGGGGAAAGTTTGGTTTTATCAGTTTTGAAAATAAGTTTTTCCATTCCATAGCACATAAGAATTTCATTTCTTTAAAATCGTTTGGCTTCTTTCGCTGATGCAAATAGCTAATTTTTTAACTTTGTGGAATGCAAAACATATTGTCAAGATGTGGGATAAACTTAGAAAATGTGTCGAGGTTGCAGGACAAGAAACATTGTCTGGTTTTGTCTGTTTCTTTTCAAACATTTTGTAGTTTGTTTCAGGATGAAATTGCATTTGCATATACATCCATATAAATGATGATCTTGTTGTCTTAAAAACAAACAATACAATGGATAACTTATTTCTTATCTTTATTTACAAACATCAACAAAAGAACTATTAAGTTGGGCCACAATACAATAGGTAGACAACAATTAAATCACATTCAAAAAACTTATTTGTTCTCTCTGAATTAAAGTGTGTCAACAGATATTATAATAACAGTACAACTAATCTGGAAGGGTGTGGTGTAAGCTTCGGTGTTCCGAAGATACACGTTTTAGTTTTTTTTCTAACAAATAGGGATTATATGATCAAATGTTTTTAAGCAGCTCAAATTTGTATGATCATTTTCAACTGCAAAGCTACATATTTGCATAAAAAGGCAAAAAGAGTTTTTTTTGTCAAAATTTCATCGCGCAAAACGCAGCTCTCAAAAGTAGGTCAAAATACTTATTAAGAAACCGGCGCAGGAGGTATTCACTTATTAGAAACAAATATGGGGTTGTTTTAATGGAATTAATTAGTTTGCGTTAATTTATTATAATATTAGATTAAAAGGAAATAAAAATAAATTTTGTCCATCTGTACACAATTTTTAAGAATATATCCATTTCTTAGGAAGTTCATATAAATTTACAATTTAAACTTTGTATTACAATTTAGTCGCTGTGAAATAAAAAAAAATGACAACTACATACTCATTACTATATGCAAAACTAAAATTGCGCCTGAAAAACCCTTGAATTATACAGTGGTGGCGTTTGCTCATGTTCACATGTAACTATTGAATGCGCGCTCGCAATTGCAATTGCTTGTGTTGACGGTTCAAATACTGTCATTGTTTCAAATATTTCTCCCAATATACATTTTATAAATAATCTATTGTCTTATTTTATACAGTAAACCCCCGATTTCATTAATTGGATGACACCCTATTCATTTAATATAAATTAAGTCCATCCCTGCTCTTAAAAGTATATGATGTGTTATTTTTGATAAACTAGTGTGCCAAATTCTATGCGAATGCGAGAGTTATTGCTGTACATTATGGTCTACAACATTTACACAAATGTAAAAAACGAAAGAAATCATTTTTCAAATACAGCATGTAAGAAATCCAAACATGATATCGAAATATAAATACTGAAATCTGACATGGTCTACTTATTATTGATATAATGCTGTCAATGACGCAGCTTAGTAGTTGCCCTCCCCAAAACCGTTGCTGATGCCCTATCCTGCGTTCTCTTACATTTTTGGTTTGCAAATTTATAGAATCCTTTTTATTTATTGGTATGCAGTTTGATATTTATCGACAATATTGTTTATATACATTTAGTTCCTGATGTCGTCGTCGATAAATGGTAAAGGTGTTGGCCAATGAATCCGATACAAACAAAGGAGATCCTTAAGAATATCAGATTTGTATACCTTTGTCAATCTTGTATTAATTGCTCAGATAGCCCTGTTACCTGAAATTGCAAATTTTAATCCATTAATAACATTATCTATTCGAATTAGAAAGTAATGAAAAATTATTTTAACTTATGGGTTAATATATATGGATTAAATAAATATACATTAAAAAACTATATAACTTTGTCTTTATTGAATCAATGGTGGTGTCAAAAGAAATTAAAATGGAAATCGCTTATCCTCAATATACCAATAAAACAACCAAAGGAAGAAATTATTGAGCTTGTAGCTCCATGTGCGGACACCACTATGGATATACCAGCGAGGGATTGCGTGATTTTGCGTTCACTGGTCCCGGAACCTAACTGCAATCTCAGGATCAAAGAGTAAAATACTTACGTAATTGTTGTATATGTACGATACAAACAAAATCCAAGTACAAAAATTAACCCACTCGATGATGATATTTTTTATTAACATTTTTTATTGAAATTTAAAATTTATTTTAAACATTATTTGTAAAAGAGTATGAATCGTTTATACTAGTGGCCAGCGTTGATGCATGGTCATTTCCAACAATATTGCTTAAACTAATTGTGTCAAATTTGGTGTAAAGAACTTTAACACTCATTTGATCCCCCAGTCCATCACGAGGGTTCTGATTAGTTTCGAGCATAAGGTTAAGAAGCTCTGAATAAAAATGGGGGAAATTTGGGGGTTGATAAAATATCAAGTGCCGAATTCCTTTAATTCGTGTACGTCGGAAAAAGTGGGCTCTTTCAGAATATAGCAATATTGGAACACCACTATGAAAGAAAATATCTCTAGCGCGTGCAAGTTTTTCCTTTTTCGTATACTCACTTATCTGGACAAAATTTACCATTTCGTTTTTAAAGTAATTCCGTAAACGTACGTAGTCAAAATAGCTAGGCACATACAACAGACAATGTGAGGATCCAGATTTGTTGAACTCTGGCAGAATATTTTTAACAAAATATTGAAATCTACTTTCAAAGACCATCTCTATATTTGAACAATTAATGCGTTGGAAAACCTGTTCGACCGGTGTAATTACGTTAGTAATATCACCTATTTTAATTTGATTAATTATGCGGACTTTGCCTTGGTAATTGTGGCATTTATTATTCAATAATCCACGAAATTCAGGTAACTCATGTGATGAGAAAATCAAAGTTTGACGATAGAATTGAGACATTCCATTAAGACACTGTGTTCGAACGCGTTGGCAATTTATTTTTGGAAGGCTTTGTGGTTGCAAGTGTAAATGGTCGATCACGTATAGTAAGTTTTCCCAGTTTTGAGCGATAAAAAGTTCGGCTTGGTCAATAATTAGTAATTCTATTGAACTTAGATAATCAAAATTTTGATCCTTATCATTAATAATCATACGCATCGCTAGTGGTGAAGCGATTAGTATATCTGATTCACTTGGGTCTGTATATAGATGCATTGATTTTTTGGTAAACCGTATACCAAGTTTAAAGTTATCATCTGTATTACCCGAAAAAGTTTGCTCATAATCAATGGGCTTAGGGTTTGTTTTGGGAAAATAAATTGTGTTACCGGAATAGTCATTAAGGAATCGATCATATTTTGATATAGTTGCGGTCGTTTTTTTATCTAAAAGAAAAGAAAAAAATAAATCATTAATACAGTTGTATCTTAATGTTGGTATGCTAGTCAAACAGATGTAATAACATAGAAACAGTTTTTTTTTATATACATTCAAAATGCATACTTTTATCGAAAGTTTAGCTTTAAACACAGGATTACACTTACCCCTAGATTCTCCAAATAATATACTTTCTATTTGTTTCACCGTTTTTAAAGCAGATTCTCGAAAAGGTAACAGTATCAACGTCTTCAGTCGCGTAAAACCTTGATCTCTTAGGTTGTCTGGTATTGAAATATCCGTAGACAAAAGCTTTTGACCATTTGAAGCCTCATTAATTTGTTTATTATTTCGTAAAATTAGTGCTCTAGTCTTTAACATGTGGTTAATAGCATGAAGGCAGTACACGTGGCGTATTTCTTCAGCATTAAAATGCGACCGACAAGGAAAATAGAGGTCCAAATAATTTTTTAAAATCTGAAAAATTTCATTTTCTAAGGCAGGTAGAGGTTGTAAAACATTCGAAGATATTTTTGAATCTAATTGGTAAAGGTCGGATGATGTACTATTTTCTGAATGTTCATCACTATCTTTTTCTGAATATACAACTGATGGTAAAACTGGTGTCTCAATTTTAAAGTTTCCAATTGCTGACCACTTAAAGTTTGATGATTTTGATTCTTTCGACATTATTTTTGAGACATCATCTGCATTAAGTAATTCAAATCGTTTCGAAAATGAATTACTAATTTTTAAATTAAAATTCTCAGTTTTTAATCCATGTGTCTCATTCTCTCTAACGTCGCTGTTGTTTCCTTTTGGTACAAATTCATTCTGCTGTTTTCCAGTTGGAGCTGAAAACAATCCATCATTAATAATTATTATAGAGAAAGACTGTTAGAAATTGTCCTTACCTTTTAGTGCAAAACTATATTGATCAATGAGCTCTTCATAAAAACCATTTGTATCTTCAGTTTCTGATGGTAACAGTTGAGGGTTTATATTCAATTGATCGGCAGCCTTTTTGTCGAAGCGATTTACTGCACTTTTAAAGTTTTCCATTTGTCTGCTTCTCTGAATAAAGCGGCTGTTTTTGGAAAATCCATATTTTTTGGGTAAAGTTTTACTTCTGTTAGCTTTTGAAGCTTTGCTTTTAAAAGGCTTTGTCATATTGGCTTCCAACATGAAACAATTGTTTATAAAAAAATATTTCCTAAACGTGCTTATGAATAAAATAGAGATGTCAATATTGTGTCGATTAATCAGTCTATCGATAAATGGAAATTAGAGGTGGTAAATTGAAAACTAAGTACTGAGATATTTTAGGCAAAATAATAAACACAAACTGAGTGGCGCACTGACGATTACGACGCTCTGAAACGCACTCGTTTAAAAATGTTGCTCTCATTTCTGCACGATCGCAAATATAAGAGCTCACTTATGGTGTACGTGTGATTCGCTCGAGAAATCGTGCAACAGCTCAGTCGGCCGTCACAGCGATATTCCGATACGCTCTCGTTAATAAATGTTGCTCTCATGCCTACTCGTGTAATGCACAAATGTCTCGTGCTCTTCACATATAACAGTAGTATTGCGACACTCAGTTTTAATCGCACTTGAAGCTTTTTGGCACGCGTTTGGTGTTTTTTTTTTTTTTTTCGTTATATTTCTCATCCCTATTAATTGGATTAATTTTTTACCTTTGAATACCCCCTTAAAGATCGGCTTTTTAGGCAGATATTAATGTGCAATACAACTAAAACAAAATGTCTTTATATTTGAAAAATTAAAGTTACCGATTTTCTTAAATAAATTATTAAAACTAAAATGTTTAAATTCTTCACTAATATGGTGTTATAAATTTGATGGAGGTAATGCCCATAACGTCGCTGTTTTATCTGCAGATGTTGATATAAATGAAAACTCAGTCGGATGCCACCTTATTGTAATAGCCTTATCATCATGTTTTGCTACAACTACAGATGCCAAATCATTAGAAAGATCACCTTGCAAATCAGTTAGCTTTATGGTAGTATCATAGCTGCATGTGAGCATATAGTATGCAGATGGAGAAAATCGAATGCATCTTAAAGAAGAAATGAAAGAATATATGTAAAAATCATGATTAAAGTTTGCTATCTGTACACCGCAACGTTTACCTTATTTCTGCATTATGGGGATAGAATCGCTGTATTTGTCTATTTCCGCGTATATCATAAAGTACACATGAACTATCTGCGTGTCCTGATACAAGGAGGCGTCCTGTAGGATCAACACAAACCGCAGTCACCGGAGAGTTTTGAGGTGCTCCACATTGGTACTCATGCTCAAAAGAATTTGTAGAAACATTGACTCGCACGTCCCAAAATCGAATCGTTTCATCCTACATTTTTTAATGATTTAGAATTATTGATTAAGTAAACATAAATGGTATAAAATTACCTGAGACCCTGACACAAACATGGCATTATTCCAACTATATAATGAAGAAATTTGTCCTGTGTGACCAGTAAACATCTGAAATGGCTTTCCTATCATACAATCTGTAACGTGTATCTTGCAATCGCCAGCACCTCCACTAACAAGTAACTGCGAACTTGTTGAGGAATTATCAAGGAAACACATATCCCGAACAGTGCCATCATGCATATTTAGTTCCATTTCATGACCCACAAGCTGGTTAATGTCATTATCAAATCGCATATATTTAATAGTTTTATCATTTGAGCCGGTAGCTACGATTTCGCCATCTGCTGACCAACAGGTACAATATATTGAGCCTCTATGATGTTTTGTCCGTTTGCATAAGACAGATGGCGGATAAACGTGCTGGTCTTGTCTAAAATGTGTTTTTAATTTTTAAATAAATGTTTTATATTAAAATAATTTATAGTATTTTACCTTAACTTCGTCAATTGTGGATACTGACAAATTCTAAATGTTTTAGAATTCGATCCCACTGCATAAAGAGTTCCATTGGGGTGAATATCCACACTACGAATTGCTTGCGAATCTAATATGGTAGTAATGGGTACAAATTGGGAACGTTCTACATCACTCTGTAAAAATAAAATGCAATCATTCAAAAATAGGTCTTTATATTTTTTTTGTATAAGAAGTCATATTTATATGTCTATTTAAGCCTTTGAACAGCGCTCATCTGTATACATATGTATGTAGAAAATTTCCTGCAGGAAAGTTATTAAATTAGACGCATCAAATTGCACACTCTTGCACATACATGTATCTATGCATTTATAACAAGTTATATCGTTTTGCAACATATAAATTTCCTGTATTGAACTTAATCTGTGAGTACATATGCATAAGCTTATGACAATAATTTAATATATGTTAAATTATTATTAGTTTTACTGGAGGCTTGTTTATGTACATAAATATGTATTTAAGTGTACATCTAAAGGCGTTCTCTTTAGTTTAAATGTATAAACATATGTATACACATACATTAATACAAATGAAGAACTGCTACATCATGCCTGCATTGATTTAACACAAAACACTTCATGCAAATATGCATATGATCATTCTCTTCTTTTAACTCTTATATGCATACATATGTATGTATACGTCCAAACATAAAAACAAACGTTTGCCAATCGCATTTACCTCTTTTAAATTTGTTTCCCTTTCTTCAGAATTCATTTAAGCAATATAGGATAACCAGATTAACAAAAATTATATTAAAATGTGTAAAAAATTCAACAATAATCGACACACTTGTTAGGAATGTCTAATACAAATATCATTTAAAAAAAAATCGTATGGGAGAAATATCTTTATGGTGAAATTGGATTTAAGATTTGAAGGTTTTACAATCTAAACTGCTTAAATTGTGCTATTTTATATATAATTTGATGGAAAATGAAAGACTGAAGCAGAAATAAGTGGAAATTATTAATTTTTCCCCCTTCATCCACTAATCTATGAATCTCTTTCAGTTGCACGGAGGTTGTCAACTTATTTTAGTTAAATAATTTTCCTAACACTCAAACCGTGTTTTTAATTTGGCTACAACATATAACATTTTTTTTTTTGACCGACATAATTTTTTTTTTCTATGCCACTGTGCGTATTATGCAATTTTTTTAAATTTAAAAATTATTTAATAAAAAACTAAAAGCGTCTTTCAAACAATTTGTTAATTTAAATTCACGATTAATTGAGCACAATCCATATAAAAAAATTAAATTTGAAAAAATTGGTGACACTGGCATGATTATAAATAAATTATTTTTAGAAATAATTCATTAAACCATATTTAACCGATCCCTCATTGTCGATATATGATAAGATGTGATATAAGTGATAAAAACAAGAAACTTATTTAACTGAGCTTAATTTGTTTACAATATATGAACAAATAAGGTTAAAAAGTTATTATTTTAATTTTAAGAGCTAAGAATATGTACAAATTTCCATGGAGTGGCAATTAGTATTTTAATTACTAGTACTCAGATCGTTCAAGAACTTTTAAGAGCAAATGACAACAGGCCTGCAATTTTTCTCATTAGGGTATTCCTTTAGGTGATACTCAGATGAGCGTAAACTCGAAAATGTTTATTTAGTTTAAAAATAAATTAAATAGTAAAAATATATTATAACTATAAGTCGAATTTACTTTGTTGTTGACTTGTGTAAGACAATTTATAAAGAGAGTTTGTAAACAAACACAGCTGATTGACCGACAGTGCGTAAAGCCTGGCCACACTTTCGATTAATGTATATCGTTTTACACAGGGCTTATTTATTTTTCGGCTAAATAATAGCCGCAAAATTCCAGTACATCCTGAGCCTTCCTATGTTTATAAATGTAGTTCCAATCTCTTGAAATAGTACAATGGCCTACGATGAACGCAGCGATGGAAGCAGCTCTAGTGAAGCACAGGAAAGCTTTCAACGCAGTATGTCAACAAAAATTGGATCTCAACAAATTACAATGCCCAAGCATATTCCTTTTCCGGAGCACGCAACGACATCGGAATGGCTAAGCGAGTTGATAATGTGCGCCTTCACAATGGGAGCGGCAATTGTTCAATTCATAAACATATACCGCACTAACTGGTGGTTGCCACAGTTCAACTCGCGTCACATGGTGGTACGGATATAACTTATAATTTTTTATACCCGGTTAATTTATTAATTTTTGTAGAACATCGAACTGATTGATCCGTACTTGCGATATCTCATACTTATATTAAATACACGGCGTTTCCTATACTGCATGCTCTTAGCTAAGTGGAAAAGCAATGAGAGGCGATTGGTGCGTATGGCCATCAAATACGGATTTGGAGGACTTGTGCAGCTGGCACTCTGCTACTGCGCCTTCAGGCTTTATCAACATCATACCTACATGTTACTATTCTATTTAAGTTATCCGTAAGAAGAGCAAAGATCTAGAATTCACTTATGTTCTAAATATGATATTTCATTTCAGAGTGGTTGTATACTTCATTATATTTGGATTTCAACTAGAGCCATTCTTACGCAGCAGATTTGAACTGCCTGGCGTCTACATTAATGATATGCCCGTTCATAGCTGCACGACGAACGCAGGCCAGGTTCGCGACGAGATTGAGACACTCCGGCACGACTTTAACAAACGCTTTAAGCAATTGATTTTTACTTGTATGCTGAATGCATATTTGGTATTGATTCCATGTCTTATGGCCCTCAGTGTACAGTACAATGTAATGCGTGCCGCTCAGCATTGCATCATTGTGTGCCTGGGTGCATTCAGCTTGTCCGCTGTATTTTTGTATCCTGCTAAATATAGCGACACCCTGCATCGAGCCACTTTACATCTGGGAAGCTGGCAACGAATGGATCGAGATCCACAGACGGTGGCGTCACAGCTAATTGTGGCAGCCAATGCTCAGACATGGTCCAAATATGCAGCTTATGCCCATGGCACTGTGATAAAACATAATGGAGCACTCTATCGCAGCCACGGACTGGTCACAGTGGCTATGCCAGGAAATGCCAGTCATTTGAGGTTCTATGTAAGATGAATTGAACAACTGAAGTTAGATTTGTGCTTACATTTCTTTTGTAATATTACAGAAACTATTTCACAACCCCACTGTTATCTATTCCACGCTGGCCACACTGCAGGCCGCTGTATTGCTGGTTGAGATTGCATCGCTAAGCGCCGCCACCATCGAGTGGCATTTCGTGCTGTCTATTAGCTTTGTGGCGTTTACCAGTATGGTCGCCTTCTTTAAGCTTGTGCGAGATTATTTAATAACCAAACACTTGTATAAGGCAGAGTGCGCATCCATTTATAATTAAGACAAAAAGAGAAAACTTGACAGTTTACTAGATTAATTTTCAAACCAAAAATACAGGATTTTAAAAACAGAAATATATATTCACGTCAACAATGTGGATGCCTGTAAAATGTCTGAACAAAATATTTTAAATACTTGTCCCACTGCCTTTCGCCCTTTCACGATATATCCAGGAACTTATTCCCTTTTGATGATCACGTATCTCTAGTCCTTGATTCTCCAACAGATCTCGCAGCTGATCACATACCACCAACAGTCCGGTATCCTTATTGGATTCTAAGAGGGCTTCCTTACGCAATTTGGCGCGTAAAGCGAGAATATCGGCAACAAGTGCATTTGCATCCACGCCACTTAGTACTTCTTGTGGCTTTGCAATGGCCACGCCCAACTCTTTAATACCAAAGTTATGCATTGCGACACTGATGAAATTACCCGCCGCCAAGAGAAATTGAATGCATGATGCTGGCGTCTCTTCTGCATCTGCTTGCTGATCGTTGATGCAGCGACTTATGCTGCTCATTTGATCAATCAGCACTGAAATGGCTCGTGCCGTGTCAAAGTCATCACACAAGCTGTTATCAAACTCTTCAACCGTGTGGTTTAGCTGTGCCTGCAGTGCGCCTTCATCCAAAAGCTTTAGAGGTTTCTTAAGCTGTAGATAAGCGCTGAGATCGGCATGAAAGTTTTGGAACTTTTTCAATGTCTGACGTGCCGTCAGCATCACTTGATCACTGTAAGCCATTGCGTTGCGATAGTTTGACAGTAGGCAGGCCATACGAAATTCATCGGCGGAATAATGCTTTAGGAACTCTGACACCGATATTGTATTACCCAGAGATTTTGACATTTTTTGGCTGTCCCCCTGTACGTGGAGCTGTCCAGTGTGGATCCAATAGTTTACCCATTGATCCTTTTTATAGTGGGTACAACATTGCGCCTCTTCATTTTCATGATGTGGAAAACGTAAGTCTAGACCACCAGCATGAATATCTAATTTATTACCAAAAAACGTGCTGGCAATCGTACTACATTCGATATGCCAACCGGGTCGGCCTTCACCTCCCCAAGATGCTGGCCAGCTGGGCTCGTCCGGCTCTTTTTTACTCTTCCACAGTGCGAAATCGGCCGGATTGCGTTTATATTTCAAATCAGTTTCAGTCTGATCTATCACATTGACCTTTTCTAGCTTTCCATAGGTGGTACACTTGGATACATCGAAGTAAACTGACTTGTCCTCAGTCACATAGGCATTTTGATCGTCCAATAATTTTGTAATAAATCGCTGGATAGCTTGAATGTTTGATGAAACATTGGCACGCAAGTTAGGCGGCTTAACATTCAATCGTTGCATATCTAATTTAAACTCTTCTAAGTAAGATTTGCCTAGTTCCTCCCAATTGCGACCGGTTTCCTTGCTACGTTTAATGATTTTATCGTCCACATCTGTGATGTTCATGGCAGATACCAGATTGAATTTGAAATAGTCGCGTAAAATGCGCTGAATAATATCTACTTTGACGTAGGTGCTTGCATGTCCTAAATGTGAAGAGTCATAAACGGTTGGTCCGCACGTGTACCAGGTAAGAATATTGGGATTGTTAAGCACAAATGGCACCTTGCTGCGCAAATTGTGATTGTAGATGGAAATGCCAGTATGTTGGCCCCATGGTTTCTTCCAGATGACTTTATTCACTACATTCTTACTTTCTTTCGAACTTTGGCTAACGTTGCGCATCAATAATTTATAATGTTTCCTATATATTTGCAAACATTTTTCTACACGGTAGCTAGTAACATAAAGGTCATATGGTTAACATATTTGTATTCAGCATTTGTATGAAACGAGGATAACTTACATTTTAAACATATTCCTTGGCTTATAACTTCTAATCTTTACTAAAAACGTTTGTTTGTTTATATTTCGTACCAGCTGATTGGTGATTTCCGATAACGCCGTCTCAGATGTATCGAAATTTGAGTCTATACTTTCAATTTATATCGGATTATGCAGTTTGCTTATTTGGCTTATTCAGCCCTACAAATTTCTCTCTCATTTATTTTGACATGTAAGAAATTGATAAATAATGTTTATGGTCAATTTTGTATGCTGGCTTAAACTATTAGCACCAAGTAAAGTTTGTGCTACAAGGTATTTTCACTTTGATACAATTTATTTCGGACACAAACCAAGTAGCCCACTAAGCTTTTGAGTTCAGAGACCTAACCTTAACATTGCTTGTGTCATTAACAGTGATACCAACTTTTGAAGCCAAAAAAAGCTATGTAAAAAAAGCTAATTTTATTTTAAATAAAAAACTCATAACATCATAACATAACAAAATAAAAGAACCGAAAAATTAGCTAAAATATATGTGCGCCATACGGATATAGCCATTTTCATACAAGAAATGTATAATAGCCGCTGCAACAAGTCATAATTTTGTTTTAATGGCTAACTTGGCATCACTAGAGCTTACTGTCTGCATGCCAATAATGCAGGACCGGCTCCGGAACTAGACATGCTGCTTGAATGATCATGATATTTAGCATAGTTGGCAATCAACATTTTATGAATTCAACAATTTATAATAAATTAATTTGTATGCAAATTAAGTTTATAAAATTATCGCTGCAATGCTTTCTACAAAACATTGAATTTAAAAAAGCAATGCCATAGTTAAATCAATATAATTAACGACTCTTTAAAAATGACCAATCGTACGCACGGTTTGCCAAACACCTCAATGCGTAAGCAAAAAAAGAACCAAACATTGGGGTCAAGGATATTAGGTAAAAGTCTGTATAAGTTGTTGTATTGTTGTGGGAGGGTGAGTGGGGGACAAATTTGGTTTGCCGGCCAAGAAAATAGCAAAGTATTTGGGTAACTAAATTAAATGTGAGTTAGCCATTTGCTGTGACCGGCTAAGGAAAAAAGAGGTTAACTTAAATTGCCAAGAAATTAAATGAACGAAGCAATACGGCGACACATTTTGTCCTATTACACAAACTGGAGGGAATTACGCCCTGGATTTTCCACGCTGCTGAGTACGTTCTGCAAATTTAGTTCATTGTGCAATCGTTTGCCCCCAATTTAGTAATTATAATTCACGGAGATTTTCCCATACATTTGAGGGATTTGTGGGATTTGGGCTTGGCCTTTACCTGTTTTATGGACAATTGATATTAATTTACTTGAACCAAACCCTTTTTAATGTGCATATGGAGGTGCACACACATACACACACACACACGTATCGGCCGTAATCCTGGGCATCGCGTGAAAATTAGCATGAACAGCTATCAGCTTGTTGCTAGCGTTAGCCAAGCAGGCCTCACCTTGCTCGGTTCTGGGTGCAGTTGCAATTTAAAATAATAGAAATTAGATTGAAAGCCTGACCAAGCCAAGTCAGAAGCCCCAATTTCTATGCGGCTAGGTTTGGGTACCATTGATTAAGGTCAGCACGACGATTACAGCCTGTGTATGTGTGTGTGTGGGAAAGGAAACCTAACCCAAAACTCTGTGTTTCTTAAATCGGAGTAACGAGATAGAAATGCGTCGTCAGATGAACATTTCATCCAAAAAATAGCTATTTGCTATTATTTCCATGGTTTTGGATTGTAATGAACGCAGTCACAATTCGAATTAAACGCCCAAAAAATACCGAATTCAGATCTACAACCATAGAATGTCAGTCTTACTAAGGGGAAACAACAATAACAATAACAGTAGCAGCAGCAGCAGCAGCAACAACGGGAAAAAGTCGTGGCGCACCGTCAGTGGCAAGTTTTCATGTCCAAGGCGTATTTATGTCAACCGGAAGTAGGTTTACTGACCCACGTATACGTTTCAGGCGGCGATGACTTCTCGAGCCGACTTCTCGGCCACTTCGGCTGGACACCAAAAAGAAACGAAAAACAAAAAAAAAAAAAAATCAAATGTGGCTAGCTTAGCTGGCCAAAGGACGAAGCCGTCGTCGACTTCGATTCTCCTCGAGTCGGTCGACCCAAGTATAGAATAAGGCAATTTCTTTCAGCGCTTTCAGTTTAGTTTTCCAACGAACGGCGAGTGCATCGGATCGATGCAAAGCGCGTTGTGGTGCCGCTGCTGTTGCTGCTGCCGCTGACGCTGCCTTCCTCCTAACTCGATTTAAATAATTGTTGTATGTACTCGTATGTATACGTATGTAGTATGCCCCCAGTATGGGACAGAAATGGCATTTTTTTGTGTTTTTCAATTGAGCATTGTAAATCTACGGGCAATCAAAGTTGTACTAATTTCCTGGAAATATAACTAAAACCTAGTAACGGTCCTCAGTGCGTGTGAGTGTGTACGACTTGAGTTAGGAGGTCATCAGCTTAAAAGAGAACCCAGTGCATTAAGCGGTCAATATATTCAAAAAAATTCAAATAATAATACACAAATGTTTGCAAGCCATATAAACATGAAGATCATAATTAAATAATCGAGCAATATATTATAAATTAAATAAAGGAACAAATATCCAAAATATATAAATTTAGCAAGCCCAATTCAAAAAATGATCGAATAGTGTTAAATCTAATTAAATATATGAAATTTTAAAGTTATCGTTATCGTTATCTATTAGAAAGTTTAAAATCTACTAATAAATTAAAATGACGTATTCTCGTACTTATAACATCATGCATTAAGTTTGTTTAGTGTGTCGTACATATATCGTAAATCGTTCAATTAGGCAAGATAAAAACCCGCATTTAAAACTTCAGTTGAAGCAACGTTTCAAGCTGAATGGAAATTTGCTATCACGACACTAGCCAAGGATTTTCCCAGTCGAGCCGAGCGCCTTGCGGAAAAGCGTTGTAACTTTGCTGTGTGTGTGTGTGTGTGTGTGTGCGTTGCACATTAATAGACTTTGCCTTGTGTGGTTGTTGCTGCTTGTGGAGCATTTGTGCCTGTTTTCATGTTGCAACAGTGCGCCGTGGCATGGCAAGTCGTTGGTCATTCAAGTGCCGCCTGCCGCGAGTCGCCGTCTGACGGCGGCCTACTACCTTCTGCCTGGTTGTTGACTTGTCGGCACTGCCTGAAGGCAACTAGAAAATTGTTGCTATTTTGACCCCCCGTTTGGCCAAAGCCAAGGAGAAGGTAGACGCCGCGGCCGCCGTCGCTGCTACTACTGTGTGTAGGGTCCTCGGCCCAAGCAGACACACACACACGCACACGCACACATGCATAAACACATACATATGCATGTGTGTATTGAAAGCTTTACATAATTTTAAGGCCGAAGGATCTGCGATTGCTGTAAAATGTTCAATAAAAGAATTTCCCGTGCGATAAAGTCGCTTGCTACGCAGATAACACACATACGCACCATGTGGCCTACATAATTACATACATACGTACATACATATGTACGCACCATAAGCCCATACATGCATACATACATGTGCATGTGTAAATATGTGTCTGGAAATTAACTGCACATCGCGTGCCAGCGTCATGCCAACAGGTGCCACGCGGCGTGGCATGAACAGAAAAAAAAAACAATAAAAAAACCTAGTGGACAAGCCACACGCGAATTCAAGCGAAACTTGGCGGCAAATGGCGGCGCACTCATGCGTTGCGGCGAATTGCGACTTTTGGCGGCGAATTAAGCTCTTATTATGTTCGTGCATTCTAAGCCTTACACTTAGAGGGGAAGAAGAGATAAAGAGAACATGTAAATTTGGAATAAAATAAAATTAAATAAAACAATAAGTAATACAAATAAAAATACATAATAAACTATATTGTGAGTTAAATTTGAAAATAATAAAAACAATGAAAATAATAAATCAATACAAATAACAAAAATAATGGTCATTATCCATTACATTTTGTAGTATTGTGAACAAGTTTATCCACCTGAGCTTGATATAAATCAAATTCATGCAAAATACTTTCATTTTTCAACGTGAAATCGGCTTATGCTACCCCACTATACGAAGTTTTGATTGTTTGAACAGTTAAGTTGACTTCATTGGGCTTTTAAATAGAAATATGTAGCAGTATTCAGTGTGCAACATGAAGTGCACCCCGATGCAGCAATTTGCCACATGCGATGCAATTTATGGCCAAAATCCAGACACGCACAAGTTATGCTCTCGTTAGCGAACATCATTAAAAGACGTACAGTTGCAACTGCGATAGAGCAAAGCGAAACGACAGATAGATACCCTAGCCAAGCATAAATGTACTTTGAAACCAACCCAATGTACCCCTTAGCTCTGCCGCTACAGTTACAGGGTAATTTTATTCGCTGAATTGTTAACTGCGGCTTTGCCTCGCCTCCGTCATAAGCTGTCTGTCTTGTGCTTTATCAGCTGCTCAAGAGCGAAAATATCACTATTTTTTATACTATATCAGATACATGTATAAGAAATACGGAATAGAAAATATAATAGTAATTACGATTTGGGTGCGCAACTTTTTGAGGCTTGTATACATTGGCAATGAAAAGAGTAGAGCTCTTGCTTTCCGTTGCACATGGTCGGGGCAGTCGCTCTCTGAAGCTTCGCGTGTCTGGTGCACTGACATTGCCAAACGGCCCAGGCAAGGTCTATCTGACAGTCTGGCAGCAGTTTGTCGGTCACGTCGGGTCGGGTGGGGCAGTAAAATTGAAAATATGCAGTAAGCGCAAGTGTGTCTATATAGTAAATATTTGAAGTTGTTCGCACAAAGCGTATGGTACGACGTTTTCTTGATGGCCCAGAAGGACTCCATAGTTCCGATATCTAAAATAGAAAATATAATAATTGCCAGGGTACTATTGGTATTGATATAATTAAAATATATTATTGTTACAATGATTATAATATTAGTACTTATTCTATGGCCTTCATTGTAGGGATTTATGTTATTTATTTAGATTTAATATGTACAACGCGTTATCGGACAATCAGCTTGTGAATAAAAATCGGCGCAAAAGCAGACAGTTGGCTATCGAAAGAGAACGATTTGCAATAAATAAAAATATATCGATTAATCACTTAGATTAATTTCTATTTAAAAAATAATACTTTGATTGGCAAGATCGGCATTGCCAGATCTCCATTTATTATATCAATTTAATAATGATTTAGCATCTATGTATTTCTCTGTTACCTCAGTTAGCTGCCCAGGACTATGGACTATTTTCGAAGCTCGCATTGACATTCAAGAACCGTGCGATTACCTCCTGGAGCAGTGTCGTCTCGGCACAACTTCTGAGCTCTACGCTTGCGAAAGAAAGTAAGAGAGAGAGAGCGAGAGAGCAGCAGCACAAATGAGACATCATGCAGCAAACACTGTCATATTCATCTTCGCCTTCACCCACTCCCATCTCGACGATAACGCAGCCAATCAGGCCGTCCAGTCGTGGAGCTTCCACGGAGACGGCGTCAGCAACAGCGGCACCAGCCATTATTTCAGTCGATTATAGCTACGATCGTAGTATGGTTATGTCACCCTCTGCGCACAGCACTGGAAACTACAATGGAAGCAGAGCTCCATCGGAGAGTTTATATGCGGACAAGGCGTCCTTTAATCAGCCTTATAGTAGCCTCTTTGGTGATCCAGTTCCCCCACCGCAGCCAGAAGATTATTTTGGCACAGCCGCCTTTGAGACAATACGTGCAGGATCTGTGGACATGCCAAGCTCGGAAGAGGATACGCTGCTTGCCGCCGTCGCGTTGAATACGCTAATTAGCAACGATGGTCACAGTCGACGGCGTCTCTTCTCCGATGTGCCCTATACCAATATATCCAGCAGCCTGCCGCAGCCTGTTGCCCATTCCTCGCTTGCAACCGCCTGACATACAAATTCTGCCCAACTCCAGCGGTGGCTCCAGTTCCGAGCAGTTGGACTCACCCAATTTTATGCTGCTCGCGCCACAAGACATTGTCAATAAGCCTAACGTCTATGAATTGGAGTACGAGCAGGCTACGCAGGATTTGGGTGCCACATACGAACAGAAACAGACTGGCCGCCAGAGGGAAGAAAGGTGAGTGGAGTGTTATGATATGAAGAGATTTCTAAGAGAGTCATCAATTTCTTTGCAGGCCCATGTCCGAGTCGTATTCCAGTACGGGGATGGCGGATTGGTATCGTCCCACGTCGCAGCATTTCGCCGAGTTCAGTCGCATTCCTAAGTTGCGCCCCAGCTCGAAAATGGTCATGTCCATGAAGCATGATGAAATGCCACTGTCGCCATTAGCTACAATGCTTCAGGATTCGAATGGCTCAAGCAGCGGCGGTGAGGAGCAATTGCCGATAGCCGCCGTGGAGCAGGAACTGCCCGTACGGTCTCCGGTGCCAAACCCGATTCCCACACCACCCATGGACATGGATATCATACTGTCGCCAAAGCAATATCTGCAGCAGCAAAAGCGCCAGATCCTCGAGAGCTACCAGCCGGCCATGTCTCCTCGGTCGCATAGGTCACCTAAAATGCCAAGAACGTCGCGATCACCAAGTCACAGTGTTAGCCAAGTGCCTGAATCGGGTAATGAGATGAGCGTAACATCGCCGGAAGAGGAGGTACGACTGCAGGGCGAAATGTCGCCTGTGGTCATCAAGGATTCGGTATCAACAGGTGGCGACTATCGGTAAGGGTCAAACAAAAAAACAACCAGCTGGATCTGATCTACGCTTCTTCTTCTTACAGTGTGGGTGATACTCGACTGCATAAGAAATCCTCCTTTACGATACTCTCTGTGCGCTCGCCCAAGTCGTCGCTCAGCCACAGTCCCAGCACGACGCCGGTGCGTCAGCAGCGACTGCGTCACGCTTCCATTCAGTCAACTACTACCTCGTCTACTGCCGCTCAGCTACCGGCTCAATCCATACCACTGCATCATCATAGGGTGCGACGTAAATCCCTGGCCGGATCTCGTCTGCCGCAGTTGCCGCCTGCGGCTGCGAATCAACTGGCTACCGACGACTCACCCCGCCCGTCAGTCCAGTTCAACATGAGTGGGGGCGGTTACAGTCCCAGTAAGCTGGCCATGCCCACCAAGGGTATACTGCAACAACGTGATTCACTAACCTCTTCCGTGGACACGTATACCCCACGTGCGCAGCGTCGTGGCTCTACGTTTGGACAACGCATCAAAAGTCTTGAAACGCTGCCCCTGATCACGGATCCATATCGTAGCGCAATACCGCGATTTCATCGTTCAGCCATGGAACTGGATAAGGAGCCCGCTGTTATTCCCCCTGGCCCACTGCCGCGTCCACTGAAGCCAAATCCGAATCCCACACGAAAGCAGCGTGGCCTGCTTGGCGTTATTAACAGGGATGCAGAACCGCCACCGCAACCACGGTCGAATTGGTTGAGTCTAGATGATCTGGTGCTCGACACACGACTGGCCAAATCAGGACTTGAGTCAATGCGACTTGAGGCGCGAAGACGCTCTAGCTCCACCTCGCCCGAACGTCGCAGCTCGACGCAGACCGCTTCGGATCGACGCAGTTCCAATCTGAGCAGCATCACCACCTCCGACTTCAGTTTCCGCCGACCTTCACTATCAACACTGCCAGCAACTACGCAACGTCGCAAGTCAGTTTATCTGCCCACTAAGAGTCCCCGCAGACGACAATCCATTGTCGCCGGACGCGATGCAGCCGCACTGCATCAGCAGCCGAGCAAGCGCGCCAAGATTGCCAAACCAAGCACTTTGTCACCGATCATTGGTACCCCCAACAAGGACACACCGCAGAGTCCGTTGCACGGATCTGCTTACGAAGCAGCGCATCGAGATTCTCCCTCCGATTTGTCCGTTCGTCGGGACTCCATATCCCGCATCCCTGTACGCAATCGCTTGGATCTGTCACAGAACAGTTCACGCTCCAACTCGCCACTCAAGGATTTCAACAGCTTGTCTCTGTTGTCGGGACGCAACTCACAGGAGAGCAACAACAGTCGATCCCCCTCGCAGGCCACAATCCGTAGCAACATAGACGTGCATGGAAACCAGCTGAATTCAAGATTGACACCCACACGTTTTCACACAAGAAGTCCCAATTCTCGCGGTCCTCCTTCGCGCCCAGATTCACGTATGGCAGTGCAAGACTCAATGCTACCATCTCGTTCGAACTCGCGGAGGAACTCCTTGGCAAACTCACAGATAAACTCACGAGCCAATTCCAGGGCTGACTCCCATGCCAATTCCCGCTTTGGTTCTCGAGCTAATTCGCGAGCCAATTCCCGAGCTGATTCCCGTGGCAACTCCCAAGCTAATTCACGCGCTAATTCTCGACTAAGCGTGCGTTCCTCCCTACGCTCCACGAGTATATCACCAGCCACCATGATGCGCAATAGTCGCATTGCAGATGCCACGCCAAACCGCAGAAAATCCATTTCCAACAGCCCCACAAGGCGTGGCGTGCGTAGCATACCCGTTCGCAAGATGTCGCTCAGCCCTGGGGAAAGGCCTGCAAAGCGTTCGCCTCAAAAAAGAGACTCAAATGAGGCACCTTCAGTGGGGGGCGAACGGCGCAACTCACGTTCCCGCATACCGCGAAGTACCAGCATTGGCCACGTCAAGTCCAGTTCCCCCAACAAGAAGCAGGCTAAGCCGACAGACAAGTCCCGTTCGCCCAAGGGCAAAAGAACCCCAGCCGGCCAGGCAAAAGTGAGTCCAAAGGAGAAACCCAACAGCAAAGCTGAAAGTGCCAAAAAGAAGAGCGCGTTAATTGGCAAACCCGAAACGGGCGCAAAGCGAGGAACGGCGAAAACCCCATCAAGAGTCCCGTCTAAAAAGCAAAGCCCAAGCCAAGCGAAGACGCCACAAGTGCAACAGAAGAAACAGGAAAAGGATTCGGGAATGGAAAAAACAGAGGGAAAGAATGCTGGCAGAGCTGATAAAGCTGTCACAAAAGCAAACGGATCCAACGGACAGGCCAAGTCTCTGACCCGCCAAGGATCGATGTCACAGAATGCAAAGCGGACAAATAACGAGAGCAATGCAGCTACAAAAGCCAACAAGTCAAAAGCCTCACCAGAAAAGATGGAGCACACCAAGGATGACGCCTCAAAGACACCTAGCGACAGTATTAATCCGCTGGCTGTGCAAGTTGGTAACGCCGTCTTGCAGGCCGCCGAAGCTCTTCCCGCCGTACGCAACGAGGTCAATGCGACCGCAACGGGTGCTGCTGTCAAGCGACAGGGATCAAATATGTCCACTTTGGTGCGTATGAGCTCCAGACTCAGTTTAATGAGCAACAAGAAGCGCGCAGATTCGGCGCAGCATCGCAAAGTGGCCACAGTGCAGGAACAACCTCAGGAAATCGAAGGTAAGATCCCTAAAAAAGCTTAGAAGAGTTCTAAAACTTTTAGACCAGCTGGGTTAAAGTGCCACGCCTGGCAGTTCTAAGTAGATAAGATCTAAAGATCCCTATTAATATTTAGCTCCGTTTAAAGACCGTATGCATTAGACTTTATCAATCCCATCGAGCGTCGTACATTCTCCTGTGTTTCTGTTTTAGTTCATTAAAGGCTAATTTATTACTGCAAAAACTTTGAACCGATTTTAGACTAAACAAGTTGACAACCCTATGAAAGACCTCATATAAATCAAGCTGCAAAACTTTAATTTCTTTTTTAATTTCGCCCGCAGTGACCAAAGGTCATGCTGGTACAACGGGCCAATTGACCTCCAGCGATGGCGTTGCACAGGCAACAAGTTCGGATGGCACGGCAAATACGTCAAACGGAAACGAGACAGGGCAACCGAAAACGATAAAAGAAACCTCAAGCGATCCCAAGTCTCATAAAAGCGAAACGGGAATTGTCTCGGAAAATGCCGCCACACCCTCACCGAGTGCTGCGACAATGTTGTCCAAGGCGACACCAACTTTACCGGCTTCACACGACTCTACGTCGCGTCTGGGCACAGCAGATGGTAGCAATGCACTGCGAAATGCTGGTGAGATGATACAAAAGTCTCCAGTACCACCGACGCAGCCGATTGAGGCAGCGATTTCTGTGGTGAATGCAACCGAAACGGATAAGGCAACAGCCGAACTAAGTGGTGGTCAATCTGTTAAAGCCAAGCCAGAACTAGACTCGGAACGAGCTAATAACGGTCAAGAACAGCATGCGGTGGACTTTGAGCATGCCACACCCACAACGGGAAGTCGAGATGATTTTCTGGTGGACGACAAGCGACTTTCGCCCGATGGTCAGGGCGGTTCCACGGCTGGCAGTGGAGGAGGCATAACAAAGTAAGTGGAGAGTTTAGAGAGCGGAGGCGATTATACCCTTATATGTAGTTTAGCTTGTAGCAATATATATATATGAGTAGAACTTTACTGGAAATTCCATGGTGCGTTCTTGACCGTGACACAACCCCAAGAAATCCAGCCCAGCTCCGGGTATGGCACAGAGTAACAGCAGAAATGAATTTTGAACCTCAACTTTGCACAGGTTTTAATGACTACTAACTTTTTGCCACGTCCTTAAAGTCTCCAACTGAAAAAAACAATTGCCAAGCGTCCTGGCTCTCTGCCCCGCTTTGGCTAGCAAAATTTGCATACCCGGAAACCCCCAACAACAGCAGCAACAGCAACTGCCGCACCACCTTAATACGAAAAACTTAATACGAAAAACTTTAGACCGCCACCTAAAGAGGTACATACATATCGTATATGTATATCGTATGTGTCTATGTATGTTTGTGCCACCTTGTGGGCCGCCAAGCCACTCATAAATGCGTCAATAAATTTACGTACAGCCCCTGCTGGAAAGGGAGGGTTGCGGGACCAGCGAGACCATACGGAACGCCTTAAAGGATATCCGTTCGCTGGCTTGTCGTCCTCAACGCTGTCGTGAGCGTAAGCCCAGCGTCCTTGCAAGCATACACACAGACACATGTACATAGCCCACCAGTATGTATGTATGTGTGTGTGTGTGGTGGCACATACGAGACTCCGTTGAATTGAAGTCGCGCCAACGGGTGACCGACAAAGCAACCGACCAAGTCGAGTACTCACACATTCGCATACATTCCTACCTAGGGGAGGGGGTAGGGGTACAACCGCGTTTCGTGGCATGTCCAAAGTTTCATGCCGCAATAACAAATCAGTTTCAGCCGGACAATCGCGCCAAGCGCAGCACAACAAAATTCCTTCCTCAAAAGGGACAAACTAAACAAAAATTCTATCCTATAGTACAAAATTCGAAAATTAATTGAAATATAATTGATATCTATCAGAATCGTGTAAATTCTGTGCTAAAATCGAGTGATCCTAAGTACTTGGGGAAAATGTTGAACAAAAAGAAACAGAACTCGGTCATCTTTCATATGGATCTACCGCAAAACGCGTTTATGGACGCTGAGAAATACTTATTTAGGTAATTCAAGGTCGGATTCTTTTATGGAATTAATAAACTTGTTCCAAAATCAAATGTGGGGTTTGTTGCCTTGTGAATTTCGGCACTTGAGCGGGGAAAGTTTTTCGTTTTTGCTGGGTTGGTTGAGTCGTGCGATGAGAACCACAGTTAACGAGTTTTATTAGTGTGCGGACTTTGCTTTCGACACGTGCGCTAGCGGAGAATTGTGTAAGTGCGGAAGAAAGGGTCCTCATTTGGCTTCCCTAATCAGCATATTATTAATCAAGTCGCCAACGCAGTAGCCGACCTTGAACTTAGTCTGAGAGTGGAATTAATAATCACAATCGCAATGAAAAACCCAACTCTGACCTATGAATCTTGATGTTGGTCACGTGCACCTCGGCATCTTTATCGCGTATTCAATACGAAAGTCATTAAAAATGCTAATGGATATAATGGCAATGCAGCAGGGCAGGACACGAAATCGATTTGCATAATAAAAGTCGTACCTACTTCTCTCGCAGGACTCGCAACCGTTCGCGACCCCATCTAGTTAGCTCTCTATGCAAATGTCAGAATGTAATCCATGATATCGCAAAACAATAACGACAAGGTCCATGGTTATTACCCATGGTGATTATTTCGCAATGATATATTGAGTGTGTGAGTGTGGCAAATGCAGTTTTATTGCTGAAGACACAATATCAGCACCTGGGAAGGACACTGTGTAATTATTTGTTCCGATTGTACTTATTCAGAATACACGTGAAAGATAACTACGAACGCTATACCATTTTAATGTAAACCTAATATATGAATAATTGTTTATACTTGTGTTGAAATTCAATTATTTTTCTTATTAATTTTTTTTTATTTTTGCTTCGAATTTATTTTTCATTTCTCGACTTCTTCAGCTTCAGCCACTTATACTTCTTAATAATCTTTAATCTTAATTCATAATCGTTAATAATATGTCTTAAATTAATCCCTTATAAAAAATACATTTGTCGCTTGTTTCTCAGGACTGGCAGCCAAGAGTTCCTTAAGGACGATGCTGGCAAAGGCGGCGTTTGCCGCTGTTGCAGCACGTTGTGCATGCGATTCCGACGCTCTCACTGCATGCGCTGCTGTGGTCGCCGACAAGATCGTCATCATGGCTCTGTTGAGGAGCAGCCAGTACTTTCTAGTGCCAGAAGCAGTGCGACAACAACAACCACACAACTAGAGGTAGTCGACGAGACCAAGAAGAATAAGAAATCACGTTGCTGGCCAACGTCGAATTGCTGCAAGAGCTGTCATAAAAAACCAAAAAAGAACCAAGAGCTCAAGGAAAAGCAGTCGAAAGTTAGTACAATGAGCGAGGAACCAATGCATCAATCTGTCCATCATCCAACTTCAAAACAACAGGGAAAATGCGGACTCTGTCTAACAAAGATATTTTGCTGTCGTTCCGTAAATAAAGTAGATCCACGCACTGGGGATGAAACAGAGCTTCGCAAGTGTTGCTTTTGTATACCATGTCGGCGAAAGAGGGGAGTCGACCACAGCACAGCGGATCCTAAAGTGGCATGGCGCGATCGAGATCCAGAAGTTGGTATTACAGCAACGGATGCGGCAATTGTAGAAGGCTCATCAGTAGCGACTCCAGCAACGTCATCCAGAGATGATCTATCCAAAATGTGTGTGTTTTTAGAGTGTTTACTTTGTTGTTGTCTTAATATATTTCATTGAAATGAGTTCTTCAGGAGTTGCTGTCGTCGGTTTTGGCTAATGTTGTTCTGCTGCCGGAAGAAACCACGTCGCGGATCGGATGCACGCCGTCAGAGCATCAAGGCGCCACCAACTAGTGAAGTACGTCTAATATTGAATAATTTTAATGCCTCATTCATATATGTATTTGTGCTGCCTTAGGAGACGCGTCGCAAATTGCATAATGATCTGGTGGAGTACACTTCCAAGATGAAGGGGGCCATTCCTGTGTTGCCACTATACCTTGCCTGGTTTTGCGCATTCTGTAATGTCATCTTTCCGGGACTAGGTTGGTTCTCAACATTACCATGCGAATTATTGTTTACCTTACTTTAAATTGCATGTCTTTAGGCACACTTCTTTCTGGACTCTTCTGCCTATGTGTTGGCATACCTCGCTTTTCGCAGTTTGACAGTGCTCGTGCACGGATCGGATCCTTTATAATTAATATTATAGTTGCAGTGGCACAATTTTTCTGCGTACTCTTTTGCTTTGTGGGCTGGGGCTGGTCAATCTGGTGGGGCACTATAATGCTTAAGTGTGCAAGTAAGTTTGCTATTCATTAATTATTTCGTTTATCTATAATTTTCTTGTCCTTGTCTTTTTAAGAGAAACTGAGCAAAATAAAAAAGGTGGAACGTCTGGAGCTTGAGGAGGAACAGCGGCAGGCTGAATTAGCGGCTGCCGCCGGCGCTGCTCGTGGCGAAACGGAGCCGGCAAAGACTTAATGGCCTCGAATAAAAAAGAAAGTCTCTTTCTTGGTACCAAAAAAGTAACTTCCAAACAATACAAAAATAAAACTTCCAATTTAACTTCCTTAACAATGTGAGACGGTATGGTATAATCCAATTGAATATGATTAATCGTCAAACTTCCAATAATAGTGGCGCAAATGAAGAAAACTTTTGAAATAACATATAATTTGTTTCCACATGTATATACATACATACAATATTGTATAAAAAAGTATTTATATAAAATATTTTGAGAATAAGTGACCTTATCCATAGTTCTTTTATTGTCAAACTCAAAGAAATAATAGGAAATAAATAAATCATATTAATTTATAAATATTGTTGTTCAAACTGACTACTAATCACTTAAATAAAATTGGCGGGTATTTCTATCGGGTGATTCGAAAAACCAAAAACAATTACTTTTCCGTTGAGTTCACATGTGAATAGCAATTTACAGTAGTCACCGATAAGACTATCGATAGCAATAAATATCGATTTCTCCGGTACAATTGAGAAAACTAGCAACGCCACGCGAAATTTTCGTTTATGTTTTTGCGTATAAATTAAATATTTAGAGACAGTAAACGTAAATTTTGACAAATGGCACACCTTGTGAAAATGGAAAACGGCCAAAGCCAAACCATTCAGGAAATGTTGGGCTGCATTGAGCGGTAAGTTTTACCTTTTGGCATTAATCAGCAGTCAACAAATACATGTACAAACATAACCTCTTCGTGCAGATACAACCCGGATCATCTAAAGATACTTGAATCTTATGTGCAAGACCAGGCAAAGAATAATACATATGATCTAGAAGCTAACTTGGCGGTTCTTAAGCTCTATCAGTTCAATCCACACATGCTGAACTTTGAAATCACCTACACGATTCTCCTGAAGTGCCTGACGAACTTGCCTCACACGGATTTTGTTATGGCCAAGTGCTTGTTGCTGCCACAGCAGATGAAGGATGAAAATGTTCAGACCATCATCGACTTGGCTGACATCTTGGAGCGTGCTGACTTTACATTATTCTGGCAACGCGCTGAAGTTAACCGCACCATGTTCCGTCACATAACTGGCTTCCATGATTCTATCCGCAAGTTTGTTTCCCATGTTATAGGCACAACTTTCCAGACAATCAAGAAGGATCTATTGAAAGAACTTTTGGGTGGCATTGAGGACTCGACCCTTGAGAGCTGGATTAAGCGCAATGGCTGGAAGCACCAAGGAACCGATTTGGTGGTGGTAGCCACACAGGACGATAAAATTAAAACTAAAAACATAACAGAAAAGATTGAATTCGAAAATGTTGGGGCGCTAATGGCACAATGTATCTAAAATAAATAAGAACTAAGAATTAATAAGTAACGTCAAACAAAGCCAATAAAATCCAGGCAAACAACTGAAATACTTATTAAACTTTTATTGGGCGGAACCAATTGAGATGTTCCGATTTACAATTAGTCAACTTTACAAATACCTAAGCTACACACTATATTCTATGTTCTGTTAAACGGAGGTTTACGACTGCTTCTTGAATTTTTTCAATATGGGAAATATCTTATCAAAGGCATCGTAGATCTCTTGTCGTACTTTTGCGCCCGTCAACACAACTTTACCCGAAACAAAGATAAGCAGCACAATACGAGGACGTACCATACGGTATATGAGACCGGGAAATAACTCGGGTTCGTAACTGCTGAAGTTGCAATGCGTAAGAACTAAACCTTCCAGCCGTATAGGGAACTTGACATCGCAAGAGCCGACCATGTTTTGGATCTTAAAATCTAGAAATTTAGCCTGAAATAATAAGGAGTACAAGTTAAAAATATGATTATCAATTTATTAATCTTGCTACGCACCTGAAAACCCAACTTTTGTATAATACGTGCGTACTTTCGAGCAGCTAGTCTCGAGTCGTCCTCACTCTTAGCTCCAGTACAAACCATTTTTCCGGAACTGAAGATTAAAGCCGTCGTGCGGGGCTCACGTATACGCATTATCACGGCTGCAAAACGTTTTGGATTGTATTCGGCATTACGTGCGTGCAAAGCAATCTTTTTCAGATCCAATTTACAGCATAAATTCACGGTGGATACAATATTCTGAAGTTGTGGTACAATGCCTGGATCCGCTGAGCCGGGCGTTGCTGGCGTCATGGGTGTCGATGGACCCATTGTTTGATGGATGTTGCTTAGCGACAAGTCTGCGCCGCCTCCCAATCCTGCAGCACTTCGCTCCGTCATTGGCATCATGTGCGACATCATACTCTGTGGTGTTTGTGGTTGCATCAGGGATTGTGGAGTACTGCCGCCTGTGTTACCTTGCACCTGCTGTTGGTACGACGTCGATGACTGATAACTTTGAATTTGCTTGTGGGCCAGTGGTAATGATGGCTCATGACCGAACAGGCCACTCCCGCCGCTTCCATCGTTGCTAACTGAAGCATTGTTGGTGTCAGCTTGTTGCTGTTGTACTCCTGATGGTACTACATTCGTAGGTTCTGGCGGTGCTGGCGGATGGTAAACCTGATGGGGTAATGCTTCTATCTGCTGATCGGCATCCAGACTGTGGTGAATGGGAGTCGGCGCATGTCCAATGCTTGGAATGGAAAAGCTCGGACTCAACATATCATCCATTTTTCTATGCTTTTGTTTTTCCTTTTCACGGAAAATCAGTATTTGAGCTAAAAATTCAGGGAAAATATACTTTGTGTTAGCGTAAATGGAAAGCCGCGTCGCTAAACAGGGTTGCAGTAAAATAAAAACTGATTTCGTATGAGCGTGAGTAGGGCTACATCATTCGTTCATTTAATCGGCTTCATGAACTAATAAACGAACTTGTTCCAATGCTTTAAGAATTCTCGTTCGTTTAGTTCATTCAACATAGGCGGTTTATATTTGTAATATGCATTTAAACATATGACACATAAAAATGAAAAACATTACAATTAAAATAAAGTTATGCATTAGCTATTTAATTATGTATGATTGAAAAAACATTTGAGCGAGCATTACTCAACATATAATATACATAAAGTAGGCTATGCTCTTGAAATAGGTCATCACCCACCTTAGATTGAAAAATCAAATCAAATCATCTATATAAAATTTATTACAGTCATTTTGTGTATGTTTTTCATACAATAACAGAATAGCTGAAGAATTGTCACATTACCATTCTAACCATCTAAAGAGACTACAAGCAATGAACGACCTAAAGCTCACAGTATCATTGACAAACGGTAATGCTGAAAACATGTCGCGGCAAAAGATGCTAGAATGGGTCAACAATTTGGTCAATGGAGAATACAAAAAAATAGAAGAGCTGAGCACAGGTTAGTCGCCTAACTTCCTGTTGTATTCGCTTTGATTCCAACATGGATATTTTTCATTGCAGGTGTCGCTTATTGCCAAATGATGAATTTGATCTTTCCAAATTGTATCAATTTGAACCGCGTTAAAATGTCGGCCAAGCTAGAGCACGAGCGCTTGCACAATATGAAGCTCTTCCAGGTTGCTCTCACACAACTCAAATTTTACAAAACGATTCCGGTGGATCGTTTAATAATGGGTCGTTTTCAAGATAATTTTGAGTTCCTTCAATGGTTCAAAAAATTCTTTGACTCACAGACCCCAGGATTTGAGAATAAAAAATCGGCCGCCGGATCTCTCTCCGAGACAGACCTGATATCATCGGTCGAAAAGATTAATACGAAAAGTATCGAAGTGATCGAGGAACGCGATCGGGCATATACCAAACTGCGCAGAATTGAGATTCTGATTTTAAAATCGATTAATAATGAAGTACTTGTAGTCGAATTACTTAATCAAATCCGTGATGTGCTTAACAAGTCAGATGGGGAGGTCGGTGTTGGCGAAAACGATACAAATGATAGCGCCATTGATTGCTAGAATGAGGGAATGTATTCAAGTATAATTATTAAATATTTATTCGGAATATAAAAATTTATCATTTATTGCTGTTATCATTTGGATTCGGGCTGCCCTCTTTGGAGGAAATAGAGCTCTCATAGTCACACACTAAGCTTACGGGTTTGTCAAGTTCACTTGCTTTTACATTAAATAGCGGTGCCGTTGCCTGCTTTCGCTTGATGCCCAAATCCTGCAGCTGGAGCTGTGTGCTGAGTGCCTTCTGTCGCTTGAGACCCCCGAATGTAGTTGTTGTGGCGCCTGGCAAAGCAGGTCGCATAAGAAGCTCGAGCCGCTGCTCAGATTCACGTTCAAGGGCACTTTTTGTTTGTAGTTTCATTAGTGACGCCATTTCTCTGTCCTGTTCTGTTTCTGGGAGTAGTGCGATGTCAAGACTGCTCTTCGCAAGCAGCTGACGATCAAGATCCTGTTGGCCCTTGATTTCTTGCTTTTGCTGTCTAAATTCTGCACGCAAGCGGCAATTTGCTTCATAGCTATCATCCCAGACACTTTGATTACGCTCGACCAGCTTCTGCAGCACGGGCTTGGCATCTGCGGCTGCCTTAGCATCTTTTGCTTGATGCTCCAGCTTGTACATAGCATCATCAAATAGTCGCTTCTGAACTTCCTTCGTCTCAGGAACCACCTGTTCATTCTGCAGAGGGTCCCATCGGTTCTCCTGCCGTCGTGCACCCGAAAGTATAACATAGTCCAGATTGCCAGGATCCGTTTGTATCTCAAAGTGATTGTCGCACAAATGGCACTTCATGCGAAATTTGTAAATGGGCGTGGTGTAATACATGCCCACCTTTGTCTTCTCGGCGTTATAGCGCACGCCCATACCTATATGATTTTTACATCCATCGCACCAAATGTTGTAGGGCATCTCAAAGCGGATGATAATGATTCCCAGGTGGATTTTGCGTGCGCGTTCACGAAGCGCATGTGTGCCGCGGAATTTGTTAAGTCCACCCTTCTTGGGATCATAGTCGGGCGGATAGTATTTATTTTGACCCTTGCGTTCACCCATTGTAATAATAAATAAGATAATACAGTTGACCTCTTGAAATATTTATATTTACAGTCAACTCACACTTGCGCCATCTATCGTAAGCAGCTGTTGTTAAACGTTTACTAATCGATATAATTAGTTATTCGCACATCGTTAATATATCGATGTGAGCGATATGTGCGATAGTTATTAGAAGTACATATTGAACAAATCGCGTGTAGCACTCTGCGTTTAGAGGCACTTTTATCCCTTTTTTGCCACGTAAATTGAATTAAATTTAATCTGAACGTAGAAACTGCTAATTCAAAATGATAATCTACACAAATGAGGGTAATCCACTCGGTCTGCAACTGCTTATGCTGGCTAAGTTCGCCAAACGAACGGTCCAAGTGCAGTTGGTTAACCTAAATGGTAAGGAGATTGAGAGAAAAAGCTGCAAACCGGCAACGTGCAACGTTGAATCATAGTAAACTGATGCAATTCAATTTAATGTTGCAGATGCCAAGTACAAGGAATTGCTGCTGTTGCCCACACTTGAAGTGAACGATGGATTGAAACTGTTTTCAACAGCGGCCATAGCCAAATATTTATTGGTTGACGAGCAGAGCCAGCAGAGGGACGAGGTATGTTGCCCCCCATCAAGGTTAAACCAATTAGAATTAACGCACAATTTATTTCGGATGCATAGTGGTTGGAATGGTCTACAACACAACTGGCGCCAGCTTTGGCTCATCATATGGCCGTGGGTCATCGTGCGGATCCCAATGCTTTACCCGTGCTTAACAGTTTGGTCAAGAAATTAAACGATTCGCTTGCTAATTCATCTTATTTGGCTGGTGACAAGATAACGGCCGCAGATATTGCAGTCTGGTGTTTGCTTGCACCTGACGGTACACTCAAAGGCGCACAGAACGTAGATAATTTACGTAGTTGGTACAATAAGATCAAAGCTTTACCAGAGGTGCAGCAAGTGCTGGCTGAACAGCCGCTTAAGGATCTTACCTTTAATGCACTGCAGCAGTCAAATCGTTATGGTGGATTGCATCATGTGCCGCTTAAACGTGCCAGCCTTGTTGATGCTGGAAAACTTCTTGCGGAAACGGCTTTCACTGTTGCTGATACTGTTACGGATGAGGAAATTCAGGCAGCACGCGATGCTTTCGTCTACAGTAAGCCCCAAGAGGTAGCAGAACGCCGCACTGTGCTGCCCAAGGCGGGTGAGCGCAATGTACTCATAACATCGGCACTCCCGTATGTCAACAATGTCCCGCATCTGGGCAACATCATTGGTTGCGTCCTCTCTGCCGATATATTTGCCCGTTACTCACGCAGCGCTGGCTACAACACGTTGCTCATTTGTGGCACAGATGAATATGGCACGGCGACGGAGAACAAGGCGCTGGCTGAGAATATGACGCCACGCGAAATCTGCGACAAGTACTTCGAGCTGCACAATTCCATTTACCGCTGGTTTGGAATTGGCTTCGACTACTTTGGACGCACCACCACACAGGAGCAAACAGAGTGAGTAAAATAGGCGAAAGAGTATAAAAAAAATGCTAAAGCTGGCTTTAAATTCTGCAGAATTGTTCAAGAGGCTTTCAAGGATGTGTACAATGCTGGTTATATACTCACAGAAAGCGTGGAGCAATTACTGTGCCAGAAATGCGATCGCTTCCTGGCAGATCGTTTTGTAGAGGGTACCTGCCCGCATCCTGGCTGTGGCTATGAGGATGCACGTGGAGATCAGTGTGACAAGTGTGGAAAACTTGTAAATGCCACCGAACTAGTGCGCCCACGTTGCAAGGTGTGCAACACTGCTCCGGTTTTACGTTCTTCCGATCAATTGTTCCTGGATCTGCCTAAGGCTGAGCAGCAACTACGTGAATGGGTAGATCGCGTCGATAATGGCTGGACAAACAATGCCCGCGTCATTACACGGGCTTGGTTGCGCGAGGGACTGAAACCACGGTGTATTACGCGCGATCTTAAATGGGGTATCCCTGTGCCGCACAAAGGTTTCGAAAAAAAGGTCTTCTACGTATGGTTTGATGCACCGTTTGGCTATGTGTCCATAACAAAGAGATATACTAAGGAATATCAACAATGGTGGCAACCCGCTAAAGGCACCGATGTGGAGCTTTTCCAGTTCATGGCTAAGGATAATGTGCCCTTCCATTCGGTTGTGTGGCCAAGCGTGCTCCTAGCCATAAACAAGGGCAACACATTGGTTAGTCACATCATGGCTACGGAATATTTGAACTACGAGGATGGCAAGTTCAGCAAGAGCCGCGGCATTGGCGTCTTTGGCAATGATGCACAGGAGACAGGAATTCCTGCAGACGTTTGGCGTTTCTATTTGGCCTCTGCACGCCCTGAGGGTCAAGACTCTAGCTTCAGCTGGAACGATCTGGCTGCCCGCAATAACTCGGAACTGCTCAACAATTTGGGCAACTTTGTGAATCGCGCGTTAGTCTTTTGCGAAAAGAACTTCAATAGCACAGTTCCTGAGATTGTGCTTACTCAGGATGATCTTGTGCTGCTCGCGCTGATCAATCGTGAGCTACGTGGCTATATTAACTCGCTGGAGAAGGCTAAGTTACGCGATGGAATACGTCATTTGCTGGCCATTTCGCGTCATGGCAACGGATATATGCAAAACCAACAGCCCTGGGTGCTGCTAAAAGGTACAGCGGAGCAGAAAGTCCGTGCCGCTACCATCATTGGTTTGTGCACCAACATAGCCTGCCTGCTGGCCAATCTGCTCTTCCCCTACATGCCTGCAACTGCCCGCACCTTGTTCACCCAACTGAATACCAAACAGACGGCACTCAGTGCGGAGTAAGTTTAGAAATAGTGACAAAATTATGTTATGTATTAACTTCCACATTATTTATAGAAAACCTCTTGCCACATTGTTGCTGCCTACTGGGCACAAGATTGGCAAACCTGCCCCGCTTTTCGCTAAGCTGGAGCAGGCGTTTATCGATGAGCTGAAGGGCAAGTATGGTGGCTCCCAAGAAGTCAAACCTGCTGCGACACAGCAGGGGAATGTTGCAAATCTTGAAGCCGCTGTGCAGGCACAGGGCGAAAAGTTGCGTCAGCTGAAGACTACTACAAAAGACAAGAGCGTATTGCAGCCAGAAATAACTAAACTACTCGATCTAAAGAAGCAACTTGAGGCGGCACAGAAGGCCGCACCTGCAGCTACTGCAGACACACATCAAGGTTCGAGCTCAGTACAGGATCTAGAAAAGGCTGTGCAGATACAGGGCGAAAAGCTGCGCCAGCTTAAGTCAACCACAAAAGACAAGGTTGTGTTGCAACCGGAGATTAACTTGCTACTCGATCTCAAAAAGCAACTGGAGACTGCACAGAAAGCGAGTTCAGCTGCAGCTCCCACTGCTACCACCGGTGCACCTGCAATAGCAGAATCCCATAAGGTTAAGGAATTGGAAGACAAAATTTCAGCACAAGGCGAAAAAGTGCGCTCCCTAAAGGCCAAAGGTGATGCTACCGTTTGGAAACCCGAGGTTGATATACTCCTTAATCTTAAAAAGGAACTAGCGGCACTGACGGGAGCACCGCCTGTTGCTACTCACGGCAAGAACAAGAAGAAGTAAAACTCAGTATATATCTATGTATTTAAAATATTTTTGAAGGTTGCAAACATCTTCGGACAATTCTAATCATTTTTCTTAAGTTTATTTGTGTTGGTTTTGCATTTAACTAACTTGATATATTTATTTAAATAACAAGTATTGCCGACTTCTTTATAGTTATTTATTGAGTTTTCGAATCACAAAAATAAATATATGCTGACTTTGATATGGTAAATCTCTCAATTAACGAGGACTGTTTTTTTTTACTATTTATTCAAAAGGCTCAAGCATATAAACATGAAATCAGCCCCAATTGTGAAGGTTCAGCGAGTAGACTTCTGAGGGAGTCATAAGACATAAAAAAAATAATGATGCAGACTTACAAATTCAACCAAAGAATAAACCATGGGAGTCTACATCACCAAAGTATACTTACGGGTATAAGGGTATACAATAACCGTGTATATTTTGAAATTAATTACTACTGTTGACTTGGCGACTACACAAATATCGAATGCAGAAGTTCGTGACTGTCAATTCCTTACTATTCGTGTATTATATCGATATATCGATAGTCTGCTTAAAGTGTATTAGAAAATGTAAGACCACGAATAGCTAGTCTGCATTATTTTGTTGTAACTTTTTTTTTCACACAATTAACAATGTAAAATGCAAACTAGACGAATAGTTTAAACATGCAATATGTGCAATTATCGATGGACACCGAGAAAATGCAGTAAAAATACCAATTGAACGCGTTTAACAAAATATAATAAACAAAAGTGATTCGCTGCGTGTCTGCAAAAAATTCGTCATCAGCTGGTCGCGAGACTCGAGTCGCCAGTCTCGGGTTCAAATCGTCACTGTAATTGCATTCGCAGTTAATTGTGTGACGTGCGCGAGAGAGCTAACAACAAGAAAAAGGGGAGCACAATAAAAACACACACAAAAAGAGGACACAACAACTACTGCTGGTGCTCACTTTAGGTTAATAAGGTGAATTGTGAAATATATTTAAACACAAATTCAATTTAGCAGAATAGATACCACCTCTTTCTCTCTCTCTCTCCCTGAACAAAGAACAGAGAAGTAGTCAAAACACACACACATACACATTCAGTCATACGAAACAGTCACATATACAAGCTGGCAGCTTTTTCGCTAATGATTTGAACAATTTTGTCCATTGTGTTGGCAAGCAGAGGCAGCAGCTGCAGCTGACGCAGTTGTGTACAGACGGCCGGATGCCACAGTTATTAATTTTGTATAAGCATAAAACAATAAGAGTAATAACGCACGGTCGGTTAGATACTTCAAGGGCATATGTAACTGCGGCAACAAGTGTTCTTTTTAATTGTTATTGATTTTCTTATCTGTCAACCATTGTTATTGTTTTCATTCCTTTCGCAGCCTCCATCCCTAGCTCACAGTTGCCGCCATGGAGTCTGCGGACACACTCATGGAGGAGCAGAAGCTCATGGCCGAGCCAAAGTATCGACAATACATGACAAACATTGATAAGGCGCTGCGTAATTTCGAATACTCCAGTGAGTGGGCGGATCTAATAGCCGCCCTGGGTAAATTAAGCAAGGTATGCTGACACTTTAATTGTATCATTTTCACAATAGTTTTTGCATTTATCAATCTATGTGTTAAGTGTATGAACCACCAAACGAAAGCCAGCATTATTCTGATTCTGATTCACTTGCCCTTATCGGTATTGTTTGCCTGACGTAAACCATTCTCACAATTGTGGGATTTTTTCAAAATAGAAAGGCTGCTGATAAGCCTAAATTGTAATATACAATTGGAGGAAACATAGTTTTGTTAGTGTTCTACATTCTTAGATGTATAAATCACGTTTGGGCCACGTAAGAACTGGTCCAAATGAATATCAATCAATATATATATTTATTTTTTTTTAAACATATTTTTTAACTCATCATGGACTTCTCTCGCGATAGGCCATATCAAGTAATACACAATACCAAGTTATACCACGTCGTCTGAAGATTGCGAAGCGTCTGGCACAATGCATGCATCCTGCTCTACCCTCTGGCGTTCATCTGAAGGCGCTCGAAACGTATTCCGTGATATTCAGCAAAACGGGACCAGAACGTTTAGCCACAGAGTTTATCTACGGGTGAGTAAAGCTTTTTTTATACGTTGCGAATCAATGACAATATAAAAAAACTAAATATAATTTTTCATCAGCGCTGGACTGTTCCCGTTACTCGGATATGCGGCTATGAATGTACGTCCCGCATTGCTTAACATCTACGAGACATATTTTGTGCCTCTTGGCGATAGATTACGACCGGCATTGAGTGGTTTTCTATGTGGTGTGCTGCCAGGCTATGATTGTGGTCTTGATCACTTTGAGAGGATAAGTGCTTTGCTCAAGAAAGTCTGTGAGGCTGTGAATCCAATGCACTTTTATACAGTGCTCTGGGAATCTGTAGCCAATAATGCAGCCATTCGATTGCCTGCGATTACATTTCTACTAGAGCATTTCAACAAGCGCCTGGACATGCAAAAACAGATATATATTATGGGTCATAATAGAGAGATAATGATGTCAGCGCTATGTGCGTGCCTAAATGATTCTTTAATCTTGGTGCAACGCAACACGTTGGAGTTTCTGCTACTTGGATTTCCCATGCACACCAAGCTGCTGAATGAGGAGCAGCTAGTTCTGCTTGTTACAAATGGGTTGAATACGATTCTGAGGCGTGACATGTCGCTGAATAGGAGACTTTTTTCATGGTTGCTGGCTAGCGAGATTACCAAGAATTCACCCACGTATGACACACTCTCTCTGGACTCAGCCACAATTGACGCTCAGAAAGAGGTGGAGCCGTATTTCGTGACCCATTCCAGGCATATACTGATTCGTGCGTTGGTCAGCACGCTGCGTTTGAGCCTGGAATGCCAGCCGACGGATCTGAAGCCATATCGCATTATGTTGTCGCTTTTGGACAAGGCGGAGATCGGTAGCGCTGTGCTGGATTTTGTGCTACACGACATCATTCGTACCATGTACATATCCAGTAATAATGCGGACGCTCTCAAATCGGCCAATCTACTGTTTGCCACCTTTGATCCGGCCTATATCTGGAGCTATATGACCGATATGTTTGAGCGTGCCTGCCAGCAGGCGACCAGCTCTGCCTCCTCCGCCCAGTCCAATGGTGACAACAAATTCGCCAGCAACGTTGGCTCCGGAGATCCGTGTGTGCTGGAAATCTGCGTACTTACCGAGTTTCTGCTTGAGACAATATCATTGGAAATGTATACAGAAACCACTCGCGTCTATTTGCCCAAGGTATTTTTGGCCATAACGCAGCTACTCTCTCTGCACATGGACCACTTAAGCAGCGACGAAGTAACCGCATCGCTAAAACTGTGCATGAAGATCGTATCACGAGTGCAGCCAATGATAACGTGAGTATAAATATGGCTTCAGGTTGCATTCATCTTTTAATAAATTCTTAAATATTTCTTTAGAAGCCCTATAAAGCTTAACAAGTTGGTGGAACAGAGCATCGCTGGCTTAGATGAAAAGGCTACTAATTCATGCAGTACCATAAGTAACCAGGTGGAGTCAGCGGCTGTGCAGTCAAATGCGCTGGAGAAGAGTAAATCAGATTCGCGTTTGAATCAATTTGGCGAACATTCTCTGCAGCAGGGCATCGAAGCCAATGATGAGGAACTCATACGACGCTCGGCCTCCAATCATAGCGTTGTACGACACAGTCCTAAAAAGAAGGCCAAATCTTTCTCTCGACTCTCTGAACTAGACAAGGAAGTAAGCCAAGCAGCCAAGAAAAAAGAACTGCATCTTTTTAAAAATAATTTTTTCTTGATAGATATCCGCCTCGGATACGGGTCAACAATCCTCATCAGATTTGGATACTCCGCGAAGCATTAAGAAGATCAAGGCAAAAGCCAAAGTGCCATTCATACGCAGCAGCCCAAAGAAAAACAGACCTAAAGACATAGTCTTGGAGACGAATGCGACGATTGTCGACGCTGCAGAAGAGCCACCAAAGAGTGCTCCACCAGAGCACGTTCAGGAGTTCCAGCTTGACGATGAGGAGGCCAAGGCCACGCAGCAACGTGGTTTTTCTATACTAGAAAAATGTATACGACAATATGAGATATTCTTTGAAGTTTACCTTGCCAGACAGCTGCTGCAAATCGACACTGGCAACAAGTGTGGTGTTAAAGTGCATCTAGAGCGTTGCCCCAGCCAAGTGCAGTCTGCGTCCAGTATGTTTATTGCTGAGCAAGTGCTGATGCATGAGTGCCCTGTGCGAGAATCCCAAATCGATAGACTATTCGGCCTATTACGTGTGGAGATTGTAGCCCGTTCCAAGCAGCTGCAGCGTCTACTAAATCTCTCATTGCCCACGGTTAGCGCTAGTGAAATTAGCAGCGACAGTGACGCTTCCGATGAGCCACAGCAGAAGCTACTTGTCGATGGTGAAACGCAACGAAGTGTTCAACAACTATCTGAATTACAGTTGAGCTCCGCGCTTCGAACTGCCATTAAGTTGGCTGCCACGTTGCTAGTAGAGATGTCTACGTTTCCTAATTGTAATAAGCATATTGTGCTGGATAAGAATGGTATGTTTTGTCTAAAATTTGTAAACTTTCAAGTTAGATGTAATCTGTATGATTCTCCATAGAACCTGAACTACCAAATTGGCTAAAGGTGCTCTGCCTGGTGGCTTGCTTTGCGCAAAGCGACAAGGAGCTGCAGGTGGCAGCCATAACCACACTCTTTGATCTTATCAGGTTAGTACAAGAAGTGTCTTATTTGAAAGTCTGTAAGTAATAATTACATATTTTTAGCTTGCTTCGCTCCCAAATTGAGCACACCACAAGTCCAGGAGTCACTTTTGTGGTGATGTTGCCGCTGCTTAAATTCGGGCATGTTAGCTATCTGGAGCAACGCACACGTGTCTTTCAGCTGGTTAGCTCCATATTGTGGGATTATTTGGGCAACCCTGGGACGGATCCCTCACAAATTGCAGCGTTACTGCATCAACTACATAGCTGTCTGGAGAGCGGACTGGTTGAGTCGGTGATAGGAAATCGGATGTATGCCCAGCATTTGCTGCAGGCACAGTCTCAGACAGGACTGGGCGCAGGCAGTGCGTTGCGTAACTTTCAGCTGGAGCGAGTTTTGGATGCACAACTCTTATGCCCAACGGCCAGTGGAATGACGGAACGTCTGCGCGAGAGTCAAGCGCGCAGCTATAAGAAATTTGAATTGCTCTGGCATCTGGGACGTGAAAAGCAGATGACGCGTGGCTTTGAAAAGACACTGCTTAAGGTGCTTGACACATTGGCTCTGCCACATTATATGTCCGAGCGCACTTTTGTCACAAATTGGCTACAGGCTTCGCTACTGCGAGGTGATTTGGAACGCCTAACCAAGCCGCTCTACAAGATACTGCTCGCGGCGAATTCCAAACGAGTGGGCATTGTGCATATGCAGCAACTTTATCGCGAGACAGAGCCGTCTGTCTATGATGAGGATCAACAGGCGCTGACATTCGAACGGGATGTCTATGCGATAAGTTCGGAGCAGGGCAATGTTAAGTATCATCACATGGAGGCGGCTAGCATTGGCAGTGGAAGTGGAAGTCTTGGCGGAGGCAAGAAAAAAAGTCCAATTCGACATTTGCCTAAGAAGATATTTGGGGTCACACTTAGCGGTGGTAAATCCAATAAGATATCCAACTTTGTTAGCGATAAGACACCTCTGGCTAGCGAAGCGTTGCAGGACATCAATACAATTGGATTGATTATTAATCCACTGGAGAATGCGCATGATTTCGATGATGAAACCGATCTGGAGGAGCCGCGGATTGAGGTAGTGCCTAACGCAGGAGGCAAAGACGCGCCGCAAACGCCGCTGGAGCAAAAACTGGCAAGTGCTATGGATGAAAATGAACAAGCTCAGCCGCAGGAGCAGGAGCCGGTATCTCTACACTACGACCAAGACATCACAGATAATTCGGAAAGTAGCGATTTCGAGTCGGATTCGGAGCACCGGGAAACAAGCATAGAAAAGGAGGACAGTCTTACGATTAGCTCTAGCGTGGGCGCAGCAGCTGGAAGCGGTGGTCCCAACGATGATGTCAAGCGCTTTGTTGGCGATTGTGAGCGTGTCACTGAGGCGTTGACGCAGCACGAGCGCATCAAGAGCCGCAAAATGTATCGTTTGACGCGCGAGATGACACCCGGAGAGTCAAGTCTTAAAGATCTTGAAGAGCCTTTGCCGGCAGCGGATAATGAGCATGCGCAACCAGCAGATGAATATTTTAGCGAGGCGACAACAACAGGGCGACCACAAGACAAGAAGCTGGCCAAGGAGTTGCGCAAGCGGAAGAAACTGCTGACCAGTAGCGAAAAGAAGCGTTTGAGCTGCATTTCTAAAACTTCAACAGATAGCAATCACAGCAATCCAACCGAGCAACTGGAAACAGAGGCCACGCACAGCGAGGAGGAGGAGCCAGAGGTGATCACGGAATCGAGCACTATCAATGTTGAGGATAAACGTCGCAATCTAAGTCTGGAGACAAGTAAACTACAGCCACCAGACTTGCAAAAGACGTTGGAGAAAAGTAAACAAAATGTGGAAATCTTGCGACAGAATGCCGCAGCAGCAGCGGCAGAGGAGCAACTAAGCATTAGATCATCGACAAAGAGTAGCAGCTCCCTGGGCATTGGTACAGCACGTCACTCGACAGATACAGCGCTTCTCTATCACAATCATCTGCTACTTTATCTGGCCATCTATGACACCCGCCAGACACTCTATGCGCTGCAGACACTGCGCAACATCATCTGCTGTGACAAGCGCACATTCCTTTGCCTATCGATAACCACAAGCTTTACCAGCGGTAGCCTGAAGCAGTTGCTCATTCGACATCGTAAAAGCATTTCGGGCAAAGGATTTGCCGGCAGCGTTAGCAACTCAGAGTACGCACATGGATATCGTGGATGTATGCATTTAGAGTTGTTGGTCACGTTACTATTGTTCTATGCACGTGGCTATTTGCAACGCGAGTCATTGGATGCTCAACGTCAGCCGCCCACATTGCAGGATGTGATCAATAATCGACGCATCCAATTGGAAAGCATCGAACTACTTGCGCTCATTTGTACGGAACTCATTGAGATCGTCAAGGGAATGGGCCGTGGGCTGGCATGTTATATAGCTGATCTGCTGGCACGAGCCAAGCTCCAAAAGGTCATGCTGCACTGCCTTAACAGTTCAGTCTGTAATTATGGACGAAAACCTTCTCCAAACACTGGCGGCAGCTATGCGGAGCAGGTGTTATATTTCAATGACCCGCAAGACGATCAACTGCATGCGGATTGCTTCCAATTACAGTTGCTACGTTTGTTATTGGCGGTCATACGGTTGGAGCACGAGGTTCATCAGCTTCGCCAGGATACGCCAAGTCATGCTACCGGCGAGGATACCAGTAATGCGTCCGGACAGGCTTCACCGACGCGGCTGGCCGAAGGTGCCGCTGCCAATGTCAAATACTTGCCCAACTGTCTGATTAGTCAGCAGCCCATGTTCTTGGCCGCAGTCCTAGGTGCATTGCAGCAGGAGCGATTGCGTCATTTGCATCGCAATTGGACAGATCTGGTGACCAGTTCGTTGAATTGTTTCAGCTTTGGTTCGCTGACGAACATCGTCATCAGTGTTGTGCATCAACTGTGCAGTAATCTGGATCGCCTAGCTAAGCTATCGCTGCCCCAGCAACGACACTTTCCGCCCGACTATGTGCTCTCCCAGCTGGAGGCATTGACCATTCTCTGTCACTATTGCCTGCTGGACAATACGCAACAGACCGCTCTGTCGCATCTCTTCAATCAGGCTTATCCACAGACTAGTGTGGCCTCACAAAGCTCTTCCACGGGGCAGCTACTGAATAGTATTGTGCACTCCTTCCTTTCGGCCAATGAGTCGACATCGACGTCAACGACTGCACCAAGAAATCCACAATTGCTGGCAGCACGAAATGCTGTGCTGTCCCATCTGCCACGCATTATGACAAGCGTGGCAGCCATTTGGGACAGTGAACTGGGTCAATTGCGGCCCGTACGACAGCAGCTGCTTGAGTTTCTATCGCCTGTTTCGCTGCATCATGGTTGTAATTTTTTGGCCGCTATTGCTGTCACCTGGCAGCAACGTGGTTGCAATTCCAGTTCCGGTTCCACATCTACCTCCAGTTTCAATGTTTCTAACGTCGTGGATCAATATCAACGTAACTCCACACTGCAGGCTTGCCCGGCACAACTTAGTCTTGTCTCACTGGTGTCTAGCATAAGGGTTATGCCAATGGACTCATTTGTTCAGACTCTGCATCAAGTGGTCAAGTCACCGCCACCCATACACCGGCCGCCGGCACATCTGAGCATCGAAGTGAGTGCCCTGGAGTTGTTTTATTTCTACCTGAAATCAGCGCCAGCACCACAACTAGCTGACGCATGGCCTTCGCTGTTGGTCCTGATACGCGATGGTCTGAATCTCACACCGCCGGCACAGTTTGCGCTTCTAATGCTGCTCAACGAGTTCGTGCAGCACTGTCCACAAATGCCGTTCCAGGATAAGAAAGAAGTGCGCGAACTGCACGATGTGACTGCTCGATTGGTGGAATCATTGTCCAGCGTTGCTGGTGCCTGTTTGGAGCAGACCACCTGGCTGCGACGAAATCTGGCTGTCAAAGAAGATACCGATGGTAATGCCAAGGACAACAGTCTGGGCGGTGGCATACAACAGTATTCACTGCAGGCCCAAAGCGTACTGGCCGCCATACTGTCAAATCTGCTCGACGTAGCTTACGGTTCACAGGAGAAGGATAAGGTGGTCACCATAGTGACGACACTGCTGTACAACATAACGCCGTATCTGAAGAATCATACGGCACGCAATGTGCACTTTTTCTATGCCTGCTCCGCACTGCTGGCCAGTCTTAGTGGATTTCAGTACACACGCAAGGCGTGGCGTAAGGATATGCTAGATCTGCTGCTGGACAACTCGTTTTTCCAAATGCACATCTCGTGCCTGCCGTATTGGCGTCAAATAATGGACAGCCTAATGACCTATGACAATACAACATTCCGAGAGCTCATGACTCGCGTCTCACTGTCCCAGGCCGGCAGCCTGAATATCTTTGCATCACGGGATCAGGAGTACGAGCAACGTGCTATGCTGCTCAAGCGACTCGCCTTTGTTATCTATTGCAGTGAATTTGATCAGCACAACAAGTACATGCCGGACATACAGGGTATGTAGAGTGGAAGAGAATTTTTTAAGGAAATTCTATAGAATTTATTTAACTTAATTTCTTAATTCCCTGCAGAGCAATTGGCCAACAGTTTGCGCCTGGTGCCCCTGGGTCCATCCGTACAGGCTGCCGTCTTTTTGTGTTTCCGAGTGATGTTGCTGCGCATGTCGCCGGACCATGTGACCTCATTGTGGCCCATCATTATTGCCGAAATGGTGCAAGTCTTTTTGCAAATGGAACAGGAGCTTAAAAGCGATAGCGACGAGCGCAGGTAAGTCATCGATTCATTATTGGTAGATTATTTTACTAAATTCTAAATCCTTTAATTTTTAACCAATTCCAGTCAACAATCACAACGCCTGCTGCCCGGTATAGATGTCTCATGGACGTCGTCGAACTCCAGTGCCAGTAATGGCATGAACACACAGACGACACTGCAGCACTGGCGTTCGGTGCAGCTGGAAGCCTGCAAGCTCCTGGAATTAGGCTGTGTGCTTCCGGCAACAAAGCTTCCGCATTTTCAAATGTATCGCTGGGCCTTTGTAGGCACCGAATTTGATGTGCATGAGGAAGTAGTGCCACTGCCATTACCCAACGGCAGCGTTGAGAATCTGGCTGCATTGCCTAGTGCGCTCTATGTGCCGCACGTTCGACGTGTCGCACGGCTAATGGACATGAAATACACGAGTCACTCACCGGTCAGTTAAAGTTTAATTTACATTGGAACCATTGAATAATGCTTACGATCTTCTATTACGACAGATTATGCAACGCCCACGGAATCGTCACTTGATGCTGGGTTTCCAGCAGTTGCAGTCTCTACAGGAGCTATATCCGTTCTTCTCCACACTAGGTATTAGCTGTCCCAATTCGTGCAATTATGCGGATACCGAACAGGATGTGGCCAATTGTCTGGAGGAGATCGAAGACGTGCTGGCCCATGACTTTCTAGAAAAATTGCCCAGCATTACGACGCCCAGATGAAAACTGGTCAATCCCTCGAGGCTAATCCAAGGCCACAACATTCAGTCCACGGCAGGCATTACACAGTTTGAGCTAGAGCTTAATCTGGGAGCCACTGGTCAAACGGCTCGCATCGTTGCAGCTGTCCAGGCAAAGCTTAATAATCAGAATGCTGAGACTAGCTTCAGCCAGGCAACCAAAAAGACGACCAACTTTCCATTTTATGTTTAAGCAAGGGATGCTGGCAGCCGCATGCGGTGCTAATAAGATAGAAAAGTATCCGTTTATCTGTATCTGTATTAGCGAGTATTTCATTTTAAATGTTTTGAGTAAGTCCTATTGAATTGTGTTAGCTCATAGAATAGCACCATGTATGTACTATATGTATATTTCAACTGTTGATAGCTGCGACGAAGTAAAAATAATGTTTAATGACTAATTGCAATTAAAAACATAACAAAATCATATTTTATTAACACGATGGGCTGCTGGACTATCCTTATCAAGAATTTCAAATGCATTTCGAAGTTTTACGATTCATTTTTATATTTGAGTCTGATATTGCGTTAGTAGCTAGGTTAATTAAATAGAGCTTGCAGACATACATACAAATGTCTACGTCTAGTACATAATTTTTATTTTAAGTAAAGTTATATTAAGAAGGCACACTATTGAATCTTAAATTACACAAGCTGTAAGCGTTGAAATTCTATCGGTAATGGTGCTGGTGAGAACGGAACGACCGGAGAAATTCAAACAACAACCGCAGATTGTGGAGTCGATTGACTATTCTTTAGTTGGAGATAATACGAGTAGACGATGCGAGCGCAAAACAGAAGAATAACTGTATAATGGGGGAAAGAGGAAGAGAGTTGTAATATGATATCAAGCTGATGATTGAAAAAGGGCAAACTCAAATACTTACTGAAAGAAATAATATAAACAAGCAATGCAGGAAAAACGCTGTTGAATCCGGTAGACTCTCGATAATAACCGAAGTGGAAAATTGTGCCCAGAATGGCAAATGGAAAGTTGATGGCCAAAATTATGGCGTATATTAACCAAACTCCAACTAGCATGTGGTTACTCTATAATAAAATTTATTTATTTAATTTATATATTTTACTTCTTATTTTTATTATACTTTTTAAATTTATATAGGCCTTCAAGCTTAAAATAGCGTCTGGACTATCTATGTCATAGAATGTATGAGATCATAGAGAGATGATCGAATAGGTATTCTTGATTTAAATGATGAATTCATTAAACATACAACAAGCTTTAAAGCGGACGTTATGGTTACAAATAAACCGATAGTGAGTTTAGTTTATGTTTGAGTAGGATTTCAAAGAATACTCTATTCGTGTATCTGGCGATACTTATCGTTTTTTTTTTTTGTAAACTTCAATTTTGTCTAAAACGTGATCATTTAAGCTTGGGCACATGCAATTTGTGTATGTATTGTATTTGTTGATTATCGTATGAACAAGCGTATATGTAAATATTCTTAAATAAAAGTTAACTCACCCGCAAAGAACCGTAAAGCAAACAAACATTAGTAATTATTGCAATAACCAACATAATAAAAGAGATGACTGAAAAGAGAAAATACAAATACAAAGTTATTCAAAATTCATCCTTCTACTAGTCACGGCTTTGATTCAAATTAACATCATCGTTAGCTTAAATTTCAAACTATGTATCTAATGTAATGAGAAGAGAAAACGAAAACAACAAATTTTCGCCTCACGAGAACTTGTTTTAAAACGCCTTTTCTAGCAAAGTATTAGCTCATTCTTTAAATTCATGTACAAATTACTCGTATATGTATGTATATGTTGTATATATATATATATATATATATAATATATATGACAATGGAATTGTTGTTCACATGCTCGAAATTAATTCTGAGAAAAATACGCGCATTGCAGAACTGAAAATAAAAGTAAATCCATTTATATACTCCTATAAATATTACTCACCCGACGGTCCAAATACTGTACTTAGTATAATGTTAATTAGACTATAGATCGCTATTCCAAGACACCAGCTACGTAGATCTGAGTTGCAGGGTCCATTATCAACGGTTAGATCGATCTTCATTTTTAGGCCACGCTATTTTTTATGTTAGATTGAAAATGTTTTAATTTATTTTTAAGAATTCAAAACGTATCTCTAACAATAATGTCGACCGACGAGATCAACAGGCAAACAACAACTGACGCATCACCACTTTCTTGTAACCAGTAACCAACCAGTTGCTTTTGTGATGAGATAAAATAAATAGCTTTCAGAGCTTTCAGTGTTTTTGATGTCGATACGAGTGTATGGGTGTGTTAAAGTGACTTTCACCAAATTGTGACAGTCTGGCAAGGTCTGAATTTTTTGTGACTTTAGACGAGTACAACAGTTACTCACTATTGCTAAAATTAAAAGTGATTTCTACTGATCGTTTGAGTAAGTAAAATGTAAGTAATAAAAAAATAAAAATAAATAATAATCATAATAATAATAAATGAAAACAAATAAAAACTATATAACAACATATTGAAAGTGGCAATCCCTCTATTTTTAATAGGTGGTAACACTTTCGAGTTTGCCATTCAATTGCATTCATAGTAGAGCTGGGAAACTATCGATAGTGGTGCCATTCGATATTTTCGATGTTTTCGACTGAAATATTCGATACTATCGATAGTATCGTTTTTTTCGAACGTCACTTAAAAAAAATATACATATAAGCAATTTTGAACTAGAGCTGGGATACTATCGATGGTACTATCGAGGTATCGAATTTTTACATTTTTGAGCGACTATCGATTGTTTTTTGTTGCAATCGATGGTGATGTTCAAATTTTGCAAAGCACTGACAAATGCTAAAAACTAAATCAAATGCTAAAAATTTAACATTAATAGACCCGCGCATTAAAAAGCAAGGATTCGTCTTTGTTCAACACGGGGAACGCTTAAAAACATTTAGAAAATGATATGACTGTCTATAAAAATGATCCAGATTCAGTACTCGATGCTGTCGAACTGCAACCAGTACCTCAAATCCGCCAACCGCTTTTCCAATTTGTGCAAAGAAACATAGAAGAATTGCCTACAAGATGGGATGACGAAATTGTTGACCTGATTGACTTTAATTTTGCTGTTTTGTTTTACCCATTACATTATGAAGTTCAAAATTGCTTATATGTATATTTTTTTAAGTGAAAAGCTGGTGCAACGCCAAGCGAGCTCAGGGCCCAGCATAAAGGAAGTTCCTCAAGTTCTAACGCTGAACGAAGAAAACGTACCAGGCAAAGCCAAAGCAAAACAATTCAAGGCCAAACGAACTGTGCGAATGCAGAAGAACAACGGAAGAGTGAGCGCGCAATAAAATTTCCCATCGTGCATCTCACACAAGAGGGAACAGAAAAAGTACGCGAATGAGCATGTGAGGCAACAAGACTCGCGCCGCAACCCATGATTAATCTCCAGGTTTCGATAACACAGTTATCGCTTTTGTGAAATGTCTCCTCCTTTAATTATTTTTGGCTTTCAGTGTTTTTGATGTCGATACGAGTGTATGGGTGTGTTAAAGTGACTTTCACCAAATTGTGACAGTCTGGCAAGGTCTGAATTTTTTGTGACTTTAGACGAGTACAACAGTTACTCACTATTGCTAAAATTAAAAGTGATTTCTACTGATCGTTTGAGTATAAGATGTAAGTAATAAAAAAATTAAAAAAAATAAATAATAAATAAAATCATAATAATAATAAATGAAAACAAATAAAAACTATATAACAACATATTGAAAGTGGCAATCCCTCTATTTTTAATAGGTGGTAACAACTTTCAGTTTGCCATTCAATTGCATTCATAGTAGAGCTGGGAAACTATCGATAGTGGTGCCATTCGATATTTTCGATGTTTTCGACTGAAATATTCGATACTATCGATAGTATCGTTTTTTTCGAACGTCACTTAAAAAAAATATACATATAAGCAATTGTTGAGCTGGGATACTTTCGATGGATATCGAGTATGTGATACATAACGCATTCATTGAACGACGATCTTGATTGTTTTTGTTGCAATCGATGGTGATGTTCAAATTTTGCTTCATTAAACAATGCTAAAAACTAAATCAAATGCTAAAAATTTAACATTAATAGGCCCGTTCATTAAAAGCTAGGATTCGTACTAGTTGTTCAACACGGCAACTCTTAAAACATTTAGAAGATGCAAAAGACTGTCTTAAAGGATGCCATTCAGACTCGGCCGGTCATAAACCCTTATCGCTTGTTTTGAATTAAAAAAAAAATTCCTAACAAGGGGTGACGAAATTGTTGACCTGATTGACTTTAATTTTGCTGTTTTGTTTTACCCATTACATTATGAAGTTCAAAATTGCTTATATGTATATTTTTTTTAAGTGACGTTCGAAAAAAACGATACTATCGATAGTATCGAATATTTCAGTCGAAAACATCGAAAATATCGAATGGCACCACTATCGATAGTTTCCCAGCTCTATTTTGAACTTCATAATGTAATGGGTAAAACAAAACAGCAAAATTAAAGTCAATCAGGTCAACAATTTCGTCATCCCATCTTGTCTTAGGCAATTCTTCTATGTTTCTTTGCACAAATTGGAAAAGCGGTTGGCGGATTTGAGGTACTGGTTGCAGTTCGACAGCATCGAGTACTGAATCTGGATCATTTTTATAGACAGTCATATCATTTTCTAAATGTTTTTAAGCGTTCCCCGTGTTGAACAAAGACGAATCCTTGCTTTTTAATGCGCGGGTCTATTAATGTTAAATTTTTAGCATTTGATTTAGTTTTTAGCATTTGTCAGTGCTTTGCAAAATTTGAACATCACCATCGATTGCAACAAAAAACAATCGATAGTCGCTCAAAAATGTAAAAATTCGATACCTCGATAGTACCATCGATAGTATCCCAGCTCTAATTCATAGCATTGCATGTTTAATTCATACGCAGTTGTGACGCTTCACAGGTAAGAGCATATGGGTTAGAAGCGACGTCTCGTAATTTTTCCCAGTCTGTATATGTGTGTAAGAGTAATTCTATTTCAACATAACTTGTAAAACATTTTATGGCGTTCCCCCATTTGCAGTTTGAAGTCTATTTTTAGTGCGAAAATTAATCGGTACAAAGATGCTTAAAAGTTTGTTCTTTATGCGCCTTAACACCGCCGGCGTAGTCATCGGTTGGTTGAGCGTTTTCGGCTCCTTTGTGGCGATCATCGCGGAGGGTGTTGCATTGGGATACGCAGATGTTATTGCCAAAATGATTGTGGAGCACTCGGACTCCAGCAATACGCCGACTGATTACGATGCTGTTCATTCGCGTGAGTAATGGAAACATTGTACATATGCATGCATACATACATGCATATGCATATGGACATATGTAAGTGTGTATACAGAAAATATATATATATATATATATTCTTTGAAAGCGAAATATTAGTCCCCCATTAAAAATTCTTATCTCGTTATCATTTTAGTTATTATTATTTTCTTAAGCATTGCTTTAGCAGTTAATGCACTTAATTTACTGTCATCGGCTATGCTTCTTGCTGGTATAATGAAGGTAAGATCGATATATACATATATATTATATAAAGCACATAGATACAAACATTCTTGTGTTCATATATTTATCTCAAATCGTTTATCTGCTCATCTCTTTTACTCCAATAAAGGAACGTCATCTAATGCTGCTGCCTTGGCTGATTAACTCTGGAATTGTACTAGCTGGTAGCATCCTATTTAATACAGTCGCATTTGTAACTCATCCGCTTGAACCCGCTGCAATTTTCGGAGTGCTTGTTCTGGGTGAGTCACTTCGATTTAATTGCTAAAAGGAAAACTAAAATACATATGACATACATTCATTAATAAATGTACATATGTATTTCCATCGATAAATGTTATTCCCGCTCGCTTATCGCGCAGTTCCGTTTTTAATTATTATATTGTGACAATTTAATTACGTATTTCGTATATTTCAGCTTTGAACATATATATATACATGGGTATCTACGCACTGTATAAGCAACTCCAGTTTGCACGCGATCAGCAGAATCCATTGATTCAGCATCAGCCCACCCATGGCAATGCCTATCCAAACTATACGAAAATGTAAACTTGGGAATTCCCGGAATGAAATGCAGATGTTAATCACATGCAAATAAAATATTTACCAATCTTATCCTATATATACATATATACATATTTCCTACATACATATATTTTTGATGTAACAAACAAGTTATACAGTACAGTGTGATTCTTTTTTGGTCATATATTATATTATATTAAACACGAACGTAATTTTTGATTTCGCCACTATTTGGCCATGAATCCTTAACGATGTGAATTCGAATAAAATATGAACTCCTTAAAATGTTTGCTTTTTTATACCTTTTGAATGGTCGAAAAGGATAAGCTAATTTTGTTACATATCAGAGAACTGCAACATGCATGCATGCATAACGAGTTACTCAAAAATGAATGAGTTTTCTTGCCACTATCCTCATTTTGCACAGCTTGCGGAGCTTCATGCTAGGGCTCGGAGCCTCCTGCTAGGACTCGGAGCCTTATGCTAGGGCTCGGAGCCTCATGTTTGGAAAAGGGGAGCAAAAGTGCAGTAGGTGGAGACAACAGCTTAAGGGTCGTGCCATAAAAATGTGTTCGGGTTTCCCTTTTTTTGTGGAAATTATTTAGAAGAAAACAAAAGATTCTATAGTAAATATTTTCCCTAATACAATTTCAGTAGATTTGTATCATATTAAAATTAAGTTCATATATTATTTTCATAAATAAATACATACATACCAGAGAACGGCTTCGGTTCAACCAAATGTGTGTAGGACACAATCATTCATATGAAAAATCACGCTATTCGGCCACAGTGTCAAAGTGTGTATGTATCAAGAAATTCGCTGCTGAAGCGACAGCGCGACTGAATTCCCCCCTTCCACTTTTCGTTTCGTTTCGTTTCTCGCTTGCCGATTCGCTGCTCGTGTGTATCATTTTCGTCTTGACCCATTTGGGCTATGTGGACCAGTGTTGCCAACTCTGAGCCGATAGTTATAGCTGTGTTGACCAAAAATAATTAAAGGAGGAGACATTTCACAAAAGCGATAACTGTGTTATCGAAACCTGGAGATTAATCATGGGTTGCGGCGCGAGTCTTGTTGCCTCACATGCTCATTCGCGTACTTTTTCTGTTCCCTCTTGTGTGAGATGCACGATGGGAAATTTTATTGCGCGCTCACTCTTCCGTTGTTCTTCTGCATTCGCACAGTTCGTTTGGCCTTGAATTGTTTTGCTTTGGCTTTGCCTGGTACGTTTTCTTCGTTCAGCGTTAGAACTTAGAGGAACTTCCCTTTTATGCTGGGCTCCTGATCGCTCGCTTGGCGTTGCACCAGCTTTGCCTTGTATTAGATTTGGAAAACCGCCGGTAGATCCCCGGCTACAATACCCTAATGCATATTTTGCACAAAAAGTGCCTTGTTTGCACATTCTTCCTAGAAATTTACAAGTACCTAGTCATAAGAAGGGCAGCCAGCTCGCAACCAAAATCGAAAATCCAGCGAGCTGCCCAAATTGACATTCGAGCAAGCTAGTGAAGATAGGCAACGCTGTAAATTAAGGAATAAAGCAAAGGCAAACGCTGTTGAAGCTACGCATACTTTCATATGCGAGTATGTGCATACATAACGCATGCATTGAAACGACGGCCTTGTTTTGCTTTGACTTCCTTTGCTTGGTGCATTTGCTTCGTTCAGCGCTAGAACGAATACACACTTCCATTTTCTGCTGGGCTCCTGTTCGTTCGCTTGGCGTAGCCTCAGCGTTGTCTCTCAAGGCAAGTGCAAAAGAGCAAAGGAGTGCCATTAACTCGCCGGGCATAATACCCTTATGCTTGTTTTGAATTAAATGTGCCTATCTTGCGCATTCTGCCTAACAAATTGTAAATGCCTAGTCATGGGAAGATCAGCCAGCTCGCCACCAAAATCAAAATCAAGCGAGCTGCTCGAATTGACTTACGGGCAAACTATTGAAAACAGGCAACGCTGTAAAGCAAGGCGTGAAAGCATTAGAGACCAAATTCGAGAGCAAAACAAAAATGAGAGAAGGAAAATATCCCAAACGAAGTCTGATGGGAAATAAAACTCAGCAGAAAAACAAAGCGGCAGTCGAGTCGGAATGAGCGGAGAAACGACAACGAGCTGCAAATCCGATAAATGTTATTGGTTATCGCTTTGTGAAATGTCTCCTCCTTTAATTGTTTTTGGTGTTGACTCTTGAAGCAAAATCAGTTGAAGTATTTTGTTTGGGGAAGTCAATGGTTGCATTTTGTTTTAAGGACGCAATACCGCCCTTATGTTTTTTTTGTTTCCACATGGGATTTCAAATCCCACAATTTTGCATTCAGTGTGCACTTGCAATAAGTGCAGAACACTTTTGTCGGATCATTCACGTCTTTTTTAATACATGTTTTAAAACGTTCATCGTTCATCCACACATCACGAGCTTTTTGTTTATATTCTTTCGGCATTTTGGCGCGTGCTCGAATTTCTGTTTAGCATTCTTTTAACTTCTAACGATGTGAATTGCAAACTAGAGATGGCAGCATGCAAGTACTCGTGAAGAGAAAGATGATGATAATTGTTTCTCTTTCTAGCCAATGGCACTTACTTAGTTGCGAATAATAAATGGAGTTGGCGCATCTAGGTAAATAATGTCTTTGTTAGAACAGCTGTTGGTCATTTTTTTTTTGTGAAGAGTTATTGCCATTTTTTGCAAAATTATTTTGTGAAACGTAAATATTTTTGTGTTATGAAATATAGCTAAAAACTAGCAGAGCTTTTGATAAGAATAGCTGAAAAAACCGTTCCTAGCTAAATGGAAAATTTTCTAGTTTTCGGTCATCCAAAATAGCCAGAACTGGCTAGAAAATAGCTGAGTTGGCAACACTGATGTGGACATGTATACTAAGATTCGCGTTGACACACAAATAGCCCGCCTCTACCCAAATCATCCCTAATGAAGCGCTTCAACAGTGTGTATTTAGGGTTTTGTATGTATTCATGAGCGTGTGCAATGCTGGTAAATGGTGGAAGGGGAAATAATTTAACTGAAAAAGGAATTCGAATTGAATAATGGAGAAATTTAATATATAAAAAAAAAAACATAAAATAATTTATTATGTAATATTAATTTAATGTATAAAAACATAAAATGAATTATTATGTAATATTATACGATTTATTTACTATTTTTAAAATAAGACCTAAGAAATAATAAATTGTCTACAAAAAAATACAAGACATCCCAATTTTGGCCCACTTTTTAAAAATGCTGGTGCATATATAAATAATAGTAATAAAAATAATAGTAATAAATAATAATAATAATATTAGGTAACGAAAAGGGGCATTCCCAAAAAATAGCTGAGTTACAAATTCTTGGAAAATACCAAGAGTAGGTACGCAAACAATTGCAGCTGCATTTAGGTAGAGGAAAAAGGGTCATCTAGACGCCGCGGCGCCACAGTAATTGCATAGGCAAAAATTACAAAAACAAAATACATACATACACACCAGCCCATACGCACAAGCGGGCAGTTACAAAAACAAAATACATACACACTGCCCCAAAAATAATTAAAGGAGGAGACATTTCACAAAAGCGATAACTGTGTTATCGAAACCTGGAGATTAATCATGGGTTGCGGCGCGAGTCTTGTTGCCTCACATGCTCATTCGCGTACTTTTTCTGTTCCCTCTTGTGTGAGATGCACGATGGGAAATTTTATTGCGCGCTCACTCTTCCGTTGTTCTTCTGCATTCGCACAGTTCGTTTGGCCTTGAATTGTTTTGCTTTGGCTTTGCCTGGTACGTTTTCTTCGTTCAGCGTTAGAACTTAGAGGAACTTCCCTTTTATGCTGGGCTCCTGATCGCTCGCTTGGCGTTGCACCAGCTTTGCCTTGTATTAGATTTGGAAAACCGCCGGTAGATCCCCGGCTACAATACCCTAATGCATATTTTGCACAAAAAGTGCCTTGTTTGCACATTCTTCCTAGAAATTTACAAGTACCTAGTCATAAGAAGGGCAGCCAGCTCGCAACCAAAATCGAAAATCCAGCGAGCTGCCCAAATTGACATTCGAGCAAGCTAGTGAAGATAGGCAACGCTGTAAATTAAGGAATAAAGCAAAGGCAAACGCTGTTGAAGCTACGCATACTTTCATATGCGAGTATGTGCATACATAACGCATGCATTGAAACGACGGCCTTGTTTTGCTTTGACTTCCTTTGCTTGGTGCATTTGCTTCGTTCAGCGCTAGAACGAATACACACTTCCATTTTCTGCTGGGCTCCTGTTCGTTCGCTTGGCGTAGCCTCAGCGTTGTCTCTCAAGGCAAGTGCAAAAGAGCAAAGGAGTGCCATTAACTCGCCGGGCATAATACCCTTATGCTTGTTTTGAATTAAATGTGCCTATCTTGCGCATTCTGCCTAACAAATTGTAAATGCCTAGTCATGGGAAGATCAGCCAGCTCGCCACCAAAATCAAAATCAAGCGAGCTGCTCGAATTGACTTACGGGCAAACTATTGAAAACAGGCAACGCTGTAAAGCAAGGCGTGAAAGCATTAGAGACCAAATTCGAGAGCAAAACAAAAATGAGAGAAGGAAAATATCCCAAACGAAGTCTGATGGGAAATAAAACTCAGCAGAAAAACAAAGCGGCAGTCGAGTCGGAATGAGCGGAGAAACGACAACGAGCTGCAAATCCGATAAATGTTATTGGTTATCGCTTTGTGAAATGTCTCCTCCTTTAATTGTTTTTGATGTTAACGCTATTTGAGACCTCTATGTGTTCTCTGCTTAGTGGTAGAAACACAAACACATTGGCATTCTCTCTTATACATGATCTCGTCGAGCAATTTTATTTCTGGATATTTTGTCTGTTCGGTTTCAGTGTGTCTTCAGCTGTAGAAAGCGACGGTTCGTTATAATCGTATTCTAAACTTTTGTGATTTCACGCGTTTTGTCAATTGATTGAAAAAATGGCCAAAGCCTGTTTTTGCCTAAGCCTGCCGACTTTCGGCTATGTTATAGGTATCATAAATTTGGTGTTAACGGTTATCACATTTTTTGTGGTTCTTGCGGGAGGATACCCTGATATGGAAACACTGAATGCTGAAGAAAAAAACTTGTGTAAGTATTATTTTGTGTAAATCAGAGTGTAGATGAACAAACATAATATATATTTATTTATATGGTTTACATATTTATCCGCAGTTATCGTTATAATGATGATCGCCTGTGCAATAAGTTGTGCCCTAAACGGTTTATTTATCTATGGTATAAACAAGGTGGGTACTGAAAAGAAATATGAACGCAAAGATATGTACATATTTGTCTGAATTTTACTAAAATCTCAATTGTTTTCTTTTTATTGCGATGTAGAAACGAGCTGGTTTTCTGTTGCCTTACCTGATCATCTTTGTTATAGCTTTAGCTAGACATTTAATTGGAGCTGTACAACTATTAGTGTTGGGTGCTGGGGAGCTATTCATAGTTCACCTAATTGGTGGTTTCGTTGGAATCTATATCTTATATGCCATCTTTATGCTGTACAACGAAATAAAGGAGTCATCGAAGGCCAGACCTTATCACGCAGCTGTATAATTTGTTCACAAGTGGACAAGCTTTTTCATTCTCAACAAATATGTACAAATACAGATCAAATATTTGCATTTTTCATAAAACATGTACATAGATGTAAAAGTATGTATTTTTATATTATATTGATTTGAGATCACAACACTTGCGACTTCTGACTTGGCCAGGGAGAGTGAACAGGAGGGTACGTATTTTTACCGATTGACCAGGATTATAATCATTATGTTATGTTTTCAAATACCCTCTGAGAATTCATGGCGATGTATACTCTATATGATTTCCAGTGCCTTGTTATATGTGTTTGACATAGAAATTATAAGTTTTAATACTTGTACATTGTCTTTCAACGCCAAAGAGCATAATAAAGCAGTAACAAAAGCTATCAAAATTAAAAAAAAAAAAACATGTGAGTAAGGCTACAGACGAGCGCTCGACAGTAAGATACTCTTCTCCCAATTTTTAACAGCCGTACCAAATATGTAAACACACTCATGATTTCTGAAAGAGAATTCTGCAGAACTTATACTAATAAACATATATGGCTTACTCGCTCTTACACACGCGTAAAGAGTAAAGCGACACGACGCGTTGCGACGTCGACGACAACTGCTCAAAGCAACGCGCAATGCTGCTCGTACCGAAAACGTATTGAAAACGTTGACTTGAATAACTCCAGTGCTATTTGTCCGATCGGATTGTAAGTTAGAGGATATGTTCATATTGTACTTAGATTTATGTACCCGAGGAGCAGAACGTTATGAGTTTAACACTTTGCTTAATAATCGAAAATTACCGATTCCGGGGCGGTGAGCGTGGCATCTTGATCTGCCTATGATAAGGAACATTCATACCAAATTTAATGTCTCTAGCTTTTTTAATAGCTGAGATCCGTTTTCTCAAACAGACAGAGAGACGTACCGAAGGACAGACATGGCTCATTTTTCTCGGCTAGTGATCCTGAGCATGAATGTACATACATATCAGAGAACGGCTTCGGTTCAACCAAATGTGTGTAGGACACAATCATTCATATGAAAAATCACGCTATTCGGCCACAGTGTCAAAGTGTGTATGTATCAAGAAATTCGCTGCTGAAGCGACAGCGCGACTGAATTCCCCCCTTCCACTTTTCGTTTCGTTTCGTTTCTCGCTTGCCGATTCGCTGCTCGTGTGTATCATTTTCGTCTTGACCCATTTGGGCTATGTGGACATGTATACTAAGATTCGCGTTGACACACAAATAGCCCGCCTCTACCCAAATCATCCCTAATGAAGCGCTTCAACAATGTGTATTTAGGGTTTTGTATGTATTCATGAGCGTGTGCAATGCTGGTAAATGGTGGAAGGGGAAATAATTTAACTGAAAATGGAATTCGAATTGAATAATGGAGAAATTTAATATATAAAAAAAAAACATAAAATAATTTATTATGTAATATTAATTTAATGTATAAAAACATAAAATGAATTATTATGTAATATTATACGATTTATTTACTATTTTTAAAATAAGACCTAAGAAATAATAAATTGTCTACAAAAAAATACAAGACATCCCAATTTTGGCCCACTTTTTAAAAATGCTGGTGCATATATAAATAATAGTAATAAAAATAATAGTAATAAATAATAATAATAATATTAGGTAACGAAAAGGGGCATTCCCAAAAAATAGCTGAGTTACAAATTCTTGGAAAATACCAAGAGTAGGTACGCAAACAATTGCAGCTGCATTTAGGTAGAGGAAAAAGGGTCATCTAGACGCCGCGGCGCCACAGTAATTGCATAGGCAAAAATTACAAAAACAAAATACACACCAGCCCATACGCATAAGCGGGCAGTTACAAAAACAAAATACATACACACTGCCCGCTGCTCGAGTGCGACCTCGCTCGACCAAAAAAATGTGTATCTATGACCCAACTGCCAATGTGTGTAAATCGTCGATTTACCCAGACCAAGTAGTTGGGCAAACGGACCGGCGCGTCAGCTGATATACATTGATTCGTAAATTCGTTGACACGACACGACACGATACAAAAAGATTGGGTCGAATTGGATCGACTGACACGCGACTGAAGCGAGTTGTGGGTCAATTCGTTTCGTTTCACCGCCGCTGTTCGATTCAGTGAATTGATATGACACTGAAATTTCGTGTTTGATGCGATTCAAGAAAAATGTGATTTTTGCAGTTCTCTGATACATACATTATATTTGCATTGATTTTTACTTATTTTCTTCCATTAACAAACGCATAAGCAGACAGAGAAAGAACCCAAAGACAATGGATTTTTATGACCCGACCCTTAAGCTGTTTTCTCTACCTCTTGAGGCTCGACTTGCCTTGTCCGATCATGCGGCTCCTAGACTTTGCTCTCTGCGGCCTGTGCATGTTGCGTCCTGTGCAAAATGCTGTCTAACACATAAGGTGGCCCTACTCTTTTCATGGAATTTAAGTACAGTTAACTTTCTGCATTTGATGTGGAATCAAGATCCTTTACTCATTTCTCCTACCGAGATTCTTTGTATTTGCACCTCGACTCGGATTTGGTGTATGATTTTGTTGGGCATACTTAAAAATTGAGAGCAGTTCTACATATTTCGTAAATGACCAACTTATATTATGACGTAGAACTATATGATCGTAACTATAATTGTATATTGTACTTATGTTACATACGTTAAACCTCATAGCTGTGAAATCTTTGGAAATCCCTTAACCTTCTATATTATCTAATCGCTATACCAATAACGTGTCAAGAAAGATCAAACCTTATCAGGAATAAGTAAAATGGGGTGTCAGATGAATAGCTTTTCAACAAAATCTCTTTGTGGTTTGTCTTATAAAATTTACTGCATATAAATTATATATACGCATACATATTTATATATGGTTGTATAGTATATATTCTTAAAACGATGCACAAATAAATTTGTTGAGATTTTGCTAATTTTGTTTTTCAGTTTGGGCTTGTTAGTGTGGAACGAAGGTTCTTATCAATAACTTTCTACAAAGAAAACTTTAGGTTATTTTCTTCTATTCTCTTTAAATAAAATGCCTAAGATCAGCTTTTGTATAAGCCTGAACATGACCGGTTATTTAATTGCCGTTCTGCAATTGATGGGTACGTTAACGTGTTGTTTTAAGCTAATCTCCAATTTTACCGATATGATCTTGGACGATGACTGGGACTATGAGGGGGAAAAGAAGGGTAGGTATTTTAACAGAATCAGTATGTTGTTAAATATGACGGAGAAGATATGTTATCTTCTTTATTGGTTGTAGTACTTCTTGTATTGTGTAGTGAGTCCCCTTTTAAAATATTTCCAAAGCACGTGTGTCTCTTCGTTCGCTTCATCTTCTTCTATAATAACGAACGACTACACTTTTTCAAAGTTACCAGGGCCACACTCGATCTTACCAAAAATCAAGACCTCACAATCAAAATACAACCCTGACACTCTTATCGATAAGTCTTCCATAAAACCCATCATCGATAAGGCGCCCTTTTCAAATCAACATCTCCATCTCCGACACGGCCATTCTGATATACTACACGTCCTCGTGTATGTGCTACACTCATTGTAAATCAGAAATTCACTCTGTATTTAAGCTTTAACATTTATTGTAAAATAACAATTCAACTTAAAAATTTCTTTCATTAACATTTTGGTCTCTTCGGTAACATAAATTCTAGTGTTCATTAACCTTTTTATACCCTTCGACCATTGAAAATGGTCAAAAAAGGGTATACTAACTTTGTGCAATGTATGTAACAGGCATAAGGAGGCGTGGCAGACCCCATAAAGTATATATATTCTTACTCAGGATCACTAGCCGAGTCGATTGAGCCATGTCCGTCTGTCTGTCCGTCTGTCCGTCTGTCCGTCTGTCTGTTTGAGACAACGGATCTCAGCTATTAAAAAAGCTAGAGACACCAAATTTGGTATGGAGGTTCCTAAATTTAGCAAGCAGATGAAGTTTATGTTAAATGTTTTATGCCACGCCCACCGCCCCCGCAAATCGGTAATTTGTGATTATTAAGAAAAATATTATACTTATAAAGTTCTGCTTTAGTATGTATAAAGCTATATGCCATACGAACATATTCTCCAAATTACAATCTGATCGGATCAATAACACAGAAGTTATTTAAGTCAACGTTTTCAGTACAAATGTACGAGCAGCAGCCTGCGCGCTGCTTTCAGTAGTTGACGCCGACGTCGACGTCACTCTTAACGTGCGTCGCTGTGTGAGTGTGAGCGAGAAAGCTATTTGTAGTAGAAGTATTTGTGCAAAATTTCTGTTTGAAATTATGAGTGTGGTTGCACGTTTGTAACGGATTTTAAAACTTGGGAGAAGGGTATCTTACTGTCGAGCGCTCGACTGTAGCCATATCTACTTGTTAAAGCTTTAACTTCTTCTTACTATTTTTAAATTATCTTATTTCAATTGAAATTCTTCCTCAAATAATTCGTTGAATTTTCATATTTCAACTCAAAAGTTCTACACATATTTCTTCAGGTAAATTCATTTCAAATTCATTCATTTTTTTTTTTTTTGTTTACATGAATTAAACTCTTATTAAACAACAACAAATCATATTTTTTTTCATTCATTTTCTTTTCTCGTTTAACTTTTTCATCTTCTTTTCTCTTTTTCTCTCCAAATATTATCTTTATCAAAATACCACTCCAGGGTCAGGTGCCGCCACGTAGCAATCGACAACCGCGTATCTCAATACACCTTCCGCCATTCGACTGTCTATTTCAACAGCTTCCATAACCATCTCTTTCAACGGCTTTACTACTGTCTATTTCAACAGCTTCACTACTGTCTGTTTCAACAGCTTCAATACTGTCTATTTCAACAGCTTCACTACTGTCTATTTCAACAGCTTCACTACTGTCTTTTTCAACAGCTTCACTTGGCGGGCTATCCTCGATCTCAAGCTCGTTTGGCACCTCCCCATTTGGTAATCTTCTTAATCTTTCATGCGCGTATTTATACCGTCTGTTACTTTTCATACTCTTTAACGTATATCTGTCGTTCTCTAATACCTCAGTTATCTCGAATGGACCTCTATATTTAGGATCTAATTTAGTCTGGTTTCTTTCACTATTATTGAGCAACACAAAATCTCCTACCCTAAATTTAACTATTTTAGCCCTGCTTTTATCAAATCTTTTCTTCTCATTCTTTCCTGATTTTTCTATATTTTGTAAAGCCTGGGCTCTTATCTCAGTCAAATTAATTTCTGCGTTTGAGTCATGAATGGGAACAAGGCCTAACGGACGAGCAACCTTTCACATTAATAATTCTAAAGGACTCGCTTTAGTTATCTTATTAGCAGTGCAATTAATGGCTAGCTGCACGTCGCCCAATGCCTCTTGCCACGATCGGGAACTTGTTTCTACAGCTGTTAGTAAATTTTTCAGAGTACTCATAACTCTCTCGACCTGTCCATTACCACGGCTTGCTCCTGTTGCTATTAAATGTAGTTTTATCTTTTGTGAAGAGCAAAACTCAACAAACCTAGCACCTGTGAAACTTCTCCCCTGATCAGCCACTACATACGGTTTATGGTCAATTCTATGCAAGAGTATGGCACCATATCCGATTGCACTTGCATCGGTGTGCAACTCGATCGGATACTGAGGGTCGAAGATCATCAAGACTGGCTTATTTGTTAGAATGTAAATAATTTTCTTACGAATCTCCTCATGGTCTATGTTCCACTTGAACTTATTTTTCTCGGAGGTTAGAAAATATAGAGGCTTCATTAGCTGTGAAAATCCGGGAACGAACTGTCGGAAATATGTCGCCAAACCAATAAACTGTCTTAATGTTGTTACCGACCTAGGAGGTGGCAAAGCATTCAAGGATTCTATTTTTCGCGAATTCGGCCTAATCTCACCCGCCCTCACTTCAAATCCTAAATATTGGACAGCAGTCCTTAAGAAGAAACATTTTTCAACATTGAATGAGAACCCAGCCTTTGTTAAAATGTCCAAAACAATCTTTAGCCTCTCACAAGCGGTTTCCTTGGTTGGAGCTACAATCATTATGTCATCCATGTACACAATGACATACGAATAAGCTATCTCACCTAACGCCTTCATGACGGCTCTTTGGAAAACTGATGGGGCATTCTTGAGTCCAAATGGCATCGACAGGAACTCGTACTGTCCGTCAGGGGTGACGAAAGCTGTGTATTCGACAGAGTTCGGATGCATGGGGACTTGATAATACCCACTTGCCATGTCCAAACAGGTAAAGAACTTTGCACCGCGCAGCCTGGCTATCTGATCAGCTATTAAGGGTAACGGAAACTTATCGGCAACAGTATTAGAGTTAAGTTCTCTATAGTCAACACAAAGCCTGGCTGATCCGTTCTTCTTCTTTACCAATAAAACAGGGCTCGCAAAGGGGGAGCTACTCGGTCTGATAACTTTGTACTCTAATAGCTCTTGAATTTTGCTTCGGACTACATCTCTCTCACTGGGACTCAATCTATATGGTCTTCTCTGTACAGTTTTGGTCTCGTCGATCAATCGAATTATCATTTCACCTGAATTAACACGAGTCTGTGGCGTTCCCTTTATAAACGAATCTGTGTAAGATTTTAACAGTGTTATTACTTCGTTTTTGTCTTCACCATATACATCACTCTCTATCTTATCAAATGAGTTGTCTTCTACTGTAGAGCACGTATTTACAGCTTTTGACTTAATTATTTCAACTCCCTCACAAGACACCATTGCAACGTATCCCTGAGCTAAAACTTCTCGTCCTAGTACCATATTATTTGACATACAGTCATCTGGTATTACATGAAATATTACATTTAGACTATTTCCATTAATAAGGACATTATTATCAATTTGCATTGTGCTACAAACATTAGCATTTCCAATTCCTTTCAAACTTACAACATTATTTAGTCTTTTTCCACTTAGCTTGTTTGAGAAACTCTCTTTAACTAATGAGCACTCCGATCCCGAATCAAAAATAATTGGAAAGTTCTCACCTCGCAACAGCATACTTGTTTTTGGCTCTTCTACCACGCACAGCTCAGCCCTCTTTTCGTTCCGCGATCCAGCTCCACCAGTTAACATGTTCTTTGGGCATTGTGAAGCTATATGGCCTTGCTCCTGGCAACGATAGCAAGTTACGCTGCCCTTAAAATGTTGTTGAAACGGTTGGTTTCCTCGTTGATCCTGCCTCGGCATACCAGTGCTCTGCTTCCTGTTTCTGCAATCAGCCATTTTGTGGCCCATGTTACCACAACGATGACACTTTATTGAAGAAAACTTGGTTCGCTTTGCTCCAGATTCCTCGTTTCCCATATGCTGCGTACGCTTGTCAAACGCAAAGACCTGCAACTCGGCTTGTAACTCACGTCTGGTCTTGATATCCGCAGTGTATGTTATTCGTTGCAGTCGTCGATCAACGTTGGCCAAATGTCCCAGGACCACAGATACAGCAATCCTCTCAGCGTCGAAGCCCTTCCATTTGCAAACGAGTGATGTCACCAAGCGACTAGCATATATCGCAAGGCACTCACCGTTGCTGGGGCGACCGTTTAATAACTGTAAAAACATGGCGGCCGGCGTCTCAATTTTTGCATAGCGTTGCTGAAATAACTGCTTAAATTCCAGCCATGTTACTCCTGTGTAACATATTTGAGAGAGCCATTGGGACGCGCTTCCTTCCAGCGATTTTGTTAGTGCCAGTATTAGAGCACTGCCTTCCAGTGGGTTTTCACTTAAAACAATATCAACGGTTTCACACCATTGAGTGGCGTCGGCGCCCGAAGTCTCGGCATTGAATTTTGGCAATATGACGACGCCATTTTGTGCCGGCTCTCGTACCGACGCTTGCAAAGTTTTTGCCAATTCCAGGAAACTTTGGCTTTGCTGCTCCATCAAAATGCGAAGTTGATCTTCCATGTTTCGTTGGCGAGAATTATATCCCACTTCTGATGACGGAGAAGATATGTTATCTTCTTTATTGGTTGTAGTACTTCTTGTATTGTGTAGTGAGTCCCCTTTTAAAATATTTCCAAAGCACGTGTGTCTCTTCGTTCGCTTCATCTTCTTCTATAATAACGAACGACTACACTTTTTCAAAGTTACCAGGGCCACACTCGATCTTACCAAAAATCAAGACCTCACAATCAAAATACAACCCTGACACTCTTATCGATAAGTCTTCCATAAAACCCATCATCGATAAGGCGCCCTTTTCAAATCAACATCTCCATCTCCGACAAATATATACTATATACCACAGATTTTATATTGGCATTCATGTTATTTATGATCATTATCTTGCTGAGTTTTGCGGTATGCGGTTTGCTTGTGTTGGGTATACGTAGGGTGAGTATTGCATTCATAAGAAGCGAAAAGAATTTCTTAAAAAACCCTAATCATATTTCCTTTTCTGTTATATATGTAGAAACGATCCGTTTTGCTGTTGCCATGGCTGATATCTGTTATCGTTTTGCTCATTCTTTTAACGATTTCAACAGCAGTAACTGAATTTAATTTATTTAAATATTGGCATCTAAAGTTATTTTCTATATCCTTTAAAACATTTGGACTTTTTGGCATTTTTTTAAGTTTTGTTGTAATCATTTACTTGCTATACCGCAAAATTAAGATTTCATCCGAAATTAAACGTGTGTGAAGTAAAATAAAGAATTCTTATGTTTGTTTACCTCGTACCAAATAATAAACAAATACATTCGATGTATTGTTCGTTCTGTTGTTAATATAGATGATATTTTCGGTGTATGTATGTAGTACATGGAATCTGCGAAGATTGGCACTTTTTTGATTCCAATAGCTGTGAAATTTCTGCATATGTATGCTTTTTATTCCATAATCTCGCTGTAATGTCATCGGGGATCAGACCTTATCAAGCACGATTGTAATTGAGAATCGTATACTTAAATTAAATACTCTTAATCAATAAATTCCAATCGTATATGTATATTTATTTAGTGTATATTCCCAATTGTACATATACGATTATTATAATCTCTGAAATTTTAGCAAACCTCGTTCTCAGCGAATTTTTGTTGATAAATGTACATAAAATGTATAAAATCTATATATGTATGTATGTATGGATAAATGTATTTTTTTAATACATATATATACAGATTTTTCTCTCTGTACTAAAAAACGTGGATATCAATGTAGGCTTCAGCGAGAAGAGAGTATAATTAACAAGTAACGAGTGGTAGGTTTGGTAAACTATGTATATAAATTCAAATTCTCTATTTCACAAACACTAACATAGAAATTCGATGACATCAGAGCAGAGCGTCTCGAATACAAAAGACTCTTACGCATGTATCAAAAATGCTTTGGTTAAGGGTGACCGACTGTGAAATACCCACAAAACCCACTTAAATTGTATATTGAATAACTTCCGTTTTGTTATGATAATTAATTTACTACAATTTAAAAAAATTAACTTACAAATTTGGGGTTCTAATTATGAAATCCGCATAAGCAAAACTACTCAGCTATTGGGATCTGCTACGCCCTCTTCTGTCTGATACATACTATATTTGCACAAAAGTTGGTATACCCTATTGAAGTCGTCAAGTTTTTTTTTACACAGTGTAGAAACACAAACACATTGACATTCTCTCTTATACATGATCTCGTCGAACAATTTTATTTCTGGATATTTTGGCTGTTCAGTTTCAGTGTGTCTTCTGCTGTAGAAAGCGACGGTTCGTTATAATCGTATTCTAAACTTTTGTGATTTCACGCGTTTTGTCAATTGATTGAAAAAATGGCCAAAGCCTGTTTTTGCCTAAGCCTGCCGACTTTCGGCTATGTTATAGGTATCATAAATTTGGTGTTAACGGTTATCACATTTTTTATGGTTCTTGCGGGAGGATACCCTGGTATGGAAAAACTGAATGCTGAAGAAACAAACTTGTGTAAGTATTATTTTGTGTAAATCAGAGTGTAGATGAACAAACATAATATATATTTATTTATATGGTTTACATATTTATCCGCAGTTATCGTTATAATGATGATCGCCTGTGCAATAAGTTGTGCCCTAAACGGTTTATTTATCTATGGTATAAACAAGGTGGGTACTGAAAAGAAATATGAACGCAAAGATATGTACATATTTGTCTGAATTTTACTAAAATCTCAATTGTTTTCTTTTTATTGCGATGTAGAAACGAGCTGGTTTTCTGTTGCCTTACCTGATCATCTTTGTTATAGCTTTAGCTAGACATTTAATTGGAGCTGTACAACTATTAGTGTTGGGTGCTGGGGAGCTATTCATAGTTCACCTAATTGGTGGTTTCGTTGGAATCTATATCTTATATGCCATCTTTATGCTGTACAACGAAATAAAGGAGTCATCGAAGGCCAGACCTTATCACGCAGCTGTATAATTTGTTCACAAGTGGACAAGCTTTTTCATTCTCAACAAATATGTACAAATACAGATCAAATATTTGCATTTTTCATAAAACATGTACATAGATGTAAAAGTATGTATTTTTATATTATATTGATTTGAGATCACAACACTTGCGACTTCTGACTTGGCCAGGGAGAGTGAACAGGAGGGTACGTATTTTTACCGATTGACCAGGATTATAATCATTATGTTATGTTTTCAAATACCCTCTGAGAATTCATGGCGATGTATACTCTATATGATTTCCAGTGCCTTGTTATATGTGTTTGACATAGAAATTATAAGTTTTAATACTTGTACATTGTCTTTCAACGCCAAAGAGCATAATAAAGCAGTAACAAAAGCTATCAAAATTAAAAAAAAAAACATGTGAGTAAGGCTACAGACGAGCGATCGACAGTAAGATACTCTTCTCCCAATGTTTAACAGCCGTACCAAATATGTAAACACACTCATGATTTCTGAAAGAGAATTCTGCAGAACTTATACTAATAAACATATATGGCTTACTCGCTCTTACACACGCGTAAAGAGTAAAGCGACACGACGCGTTGCGACGTCGACGACAACTGCTCAAAGCAACGCGCAATGCTGCTCGTACCGAAAACGTATTGAAAACGTTGACTTGAATAACTCCAGTGCTATTTGTCCGATCGGATTGTAAGTTAGAGGATATGTTCATATTGTACTTAAATTTATGTAGCCGAGGAGCAGAACGTTATGAGTTTAACACTTTGCTTAATAATCGGAAATTACCGATTCAGGGGCGGTGAGCGTGGCATCTTGATCTGCCTATGATAAGGAACATTCATACCAAATTTAATGTCTCTAGCTTTCTTAATAGCTGAGATCCGTTTTCTCAAACAGACAGAGAGACGTACCGAAGGACAGACATGGCTCATTTTTCTCGGCTAGTGATCCTGAGCATGAATATACATACATATATATACTTTATGGGGTATGTCATCCTCCTATGCCTGTTCCATACTGTACATTTGCACAAAGTTAGTATACCCTTTTTTGACCATTTTCAATGGTCGAAGGGTAGAAAAGCATACATATACCACTAAATATATGTATACATATATACATATATATGGGACATTTAGTTATACATAATTTGATAACGCAATTAAGCATTTCGAAAGCTTTAATCAATTCCTTTTCAATGTTTATTCGGATGTAGAAACCGTCGGTTCGGCTTAATCGTTATTTTTTTGTCAATATACTTAGTATATTTGTGGGGTTCTTATATTATCTATCTGATCTCTAAGCTGTACAACAAAATCAAAGAGTCATCGAAGTTTAAGCCTTATCAGCCATACAGGCGGCTTTGCACATGCTTTCGTTTTATGGACAAGCTATAAAATATACATATGTACTACATATATGTATGCACATTTATGTATACACATTTTATTGAAATGAGATCACACTTGCTGCTCCCCTGCCGAATTATGTGTGCGAGCGTACGATAAGTAAATAAATCGATTTGCTTTTTAATTGCATTTTTGTCGCATGCTCTTTTTAATACATATAAATACATATATACTTAAATACATATACATATACATATGTACACACACGCACACAGACACACACAGAGAAAAAGAGAGAGAGAGAGCAAGAAAAAAGCCTAATGGCTAAGAATATTTCAATGAGGACGCAACGGGATTCAAACGAGCAGTGCAGCCAATCGTTTTGACCTGGTTAGATCGTTGTGGGCGCTGGCTTATGGTCATTTTCCCAGACCCAGCCACATATAGCTGGGATCAATAAACTGCGATCCGCGATATCCGCTGGGATTGCGTGAGACCAGTGAGCGAATCTTCTGCGAGGGTCGATAGCTGCGAGCCGATTGCAACAATTTCGATGACTTTCTGGATGTTGAACTGGGATATCCATCGACTGCATTTTCGGTGGCATCATTGCTGCTCTTCTCCAGGCCCTGCTCTTCTGTTTCAGCTGTATTCTCATCTTCTCTGACTGGCACTTCCAGCTGATGCGGATGCAGACCCTCTAGCAGCTGGGTCTCAGCTTCGCCCAGTTGTTGCGACTGCTCGGCAAAGTGCACATTCGCCTTGAGCTGATTGAAGAACTCCCCGAGATTGGTCATGACTCCTGAAAGAGAGGAATGTGACAGAACTTAGCCAAAAACCGTACCCGAGCTCTCTGCTCAGGCAGACAGGTACCAACCAGCACTGATGGAGGGTCGATAGAGCGGACCCTGGTAATCATTCCCAATGGATGACATACGCTTGAGCAGACGCCGCAGCTCCTTGGGTTGGGAAAAGGTATGCTGCTCCTTGACCGGAGATTGCAGCTTGCCCAGCCATGTCTGTTGCAGCTGCAGCTGTTGCTTGACATGCCTGTTGTAACCCGCCTGCCGCAGACTCCAGTCGCGTCGGTTCAAGGGCAGGAAATTAAACGCTGACGTCGTCGGCAACGCCAACGCACTGGCCAATTCAGGCGCCATTTCCTTCACCCGAATTTTCGGCAAAGGGCTTCCGTTGCCGTTAAGAAAATCGCGATAGAAGGTTTCCGCCGCCGGCGAACTGTTCCAGCTGGACGACGCTGCTCGCTGCGTTGACCTCGCATCGATGGGCGCCGGTCGCATTGGTACTGTTGCTATATGAAAGCGGACATTATATACTTATCGACACTGCCCCGGGTGATTAATAAGCAGGCAATACTCCTACTACATCTACTTAATTATTTTCCGGATGTCCAATTTCCGCTCAGAGCAGGAAGATTTTAATTGCCGATACTCGCGCATTTAATTCAATTACACTGAGCTTTAAATCTATCGCTATCGGTAAGTTAATTTTTTGTAATATATATGTAGTTTTATCTTCAGATAATAATGAATAATAAGTTGAGGCTGAATTATATTAATGCTCGACATATGATGTGATAAAACATGGAAACATTTCTAAATTAATTAGATAGAAATTTAAATTGATTTGACGTATATACAAGATGAAACACTTTTTTGAAGGTTAAAGGTTGAATTAGATAAAGCATTTACAGTTGCAACTGCGGTTAAAATAATAGCACTACTGCAGGTGAATATTTATCATATGTATATACAGATTTCTAAAAACGGAACAGACTTCCGATCTAACTTTCCCAATCTTCAGTTTTTGCATGCGGCATAACATTCTGTTAAAGTTATCGATCTTAGATTAATTTCTCATTATGATTTCGATTGTTGATAAATTTCTTAATAAATTATTGTGAATTAGCGTCACATCTCTACTGCTCAAATTTTAAAATTTCCGTTTCTGAGTGAATATGTATTTATATAATTCGCATTTTGAACTGCCTTCATGAACTTTGTTTATTGTTTTTTTTTATTAGGGATAAAGTTTATACAGCACTATAATATACCATCCTTTACATCATACAAACCTGCTATGAGAAGCGTGATCAGAGTTAGGCGTCGCCTGTAAATTAAACTTGTTGGCGACATTATCTTGTCTTATTCTGCTGGGTTTTTTTTTTTTTTTAATAAACTTCACATTTTACTTAACCGTGGGGCATGATTGTTTTGTGGAACATTCCCTGAAGCAGCACAGCGTGTGCTGCCAGAAAAAGTAAGAGAAAGAGATTGAAGAGAGAGTGCTCCACAAGATCGCGTTCCTCGGGGCGAGGACTAAAGACGACTAACGATGCCTGCGTTGGCTTGGCTCGTTTTTATAGCCAGCCGAAAGTGATGCGACACGAGCACCTGTTGCCCCATACACAGAGGGGTTCCAGGTAGTGTTGTGTAGTGTAGTGGGTAGTGAGGGAGGCACTCTCGGATACCTTGCAAAGACATGCGCAGCGCTCACAGAGTCGTCGCCATAGTTGAGTATTTGAAATGTAAGACGCTCGCACATTGTTGTGGCAAATTGGCCAATCCGAGCCCGTGATTCCTGCTTCTGGCTTCGTTTGAACTTGTTAAGCGCGAGGCAATAAGGCTCAGGTGTGCTTAAAAGGGATTCGAGTGCGGCAGCACGCACAATTATCCCAACTTATTGCGTAATGTCTTTGCATATTCTATATTGAATTTCAAATTGATATCCCTCTTCGACTCCCAGCTGGCTGGCGAGTGACTGCTGCACCTGGCCCCCAGGCTGCATGGATTCCCTAATGTGACGTCAAAAGACGCCTTTGTGCACATCATTTACATAATTGGGTCAGTGGCTGGCGGTTTGGCCAGTTCTTTCCGTGCAGCTTCTGACCAACACAAACCACAGCTGACGGGGCGACGGGTGACGAACGACCTTGCGCGCTACTCGACTCGAATCCAATTAGAGTTGTGGGCAGCACGGCTTCTTTGTAGCGCGCTCTGCGAGCTAATGGCCGACAGCAGCAGCAGCAGCAGCGACAACTTTGCAGAAAACCATTTAAAAGTTTGCAAACACTTTGATAATTTGCCAACTTTTACTTCACATTTTCTTTGTCAGCGAACAGTTTACGAAAAAAAGTTCTCCTTTGTCTACTTACTCACCTTATTACGCAGTCTATTTGAAATAGTTTATATATTTGAAACTTACAAACTAAATATTATAAGAAAAAAGAAAGTTTTTCAAGCATCGAATAATATGATATCCTAGTAAGTATATCAAATTTGTATTGTTTGCAATATTTTTCTGTAAGCATTTATATTTTAGTATTTTTTTTGGTTATGATTTTCAAGAATTGGCAGCACTGCAAAAACAATTCAAATTCAACGGCTATGTTAGCAAAGGTCTGTTATGTAAACATAACATAGATTTCTGAAAGCAAACCGGTTGCTGTTATTAACAGCGTTTTTTAAATAAACTCCCGCCAAACGTGCCATTTTGAGTATAACAGCAGGTATTTAACAGCCCGCAATATAAGAATGCAAAGCTACTGTTAAAACTTAAGCTAAGTAAAGATAAATACATTTAAGCTAAGCTTAAATTAATTGGAAGAAATTTTAATTTTTACAAGTGAAATAAAATAATAAGTAAGCAACTCTAAAACTGAGAAAAAACTATTTGTTATTTATATAATTGCTACTGAAATTAGTATTAAAAGGGTGTATTCTCAGTGCTACGCTGTATCACAGTTAACAGACCTTGTGCAGTTGCTGTTGCCGGTACTGTTGCCACTTCACTCAGTCGCGTCTGAGCTTTCGTGTCTTCAAGTTGTTGTACGCGCTTAGTTAGCAAAGTCGTGGGCAAGTTGGCAGCACACGCGACGCGCAGGCAGTAACAAAATAATTGGCTTAACCACAGTTGAAATTTGTAGTGTATGTGTGTGCATTTAAGAAGTAAATGCTTCCGATATCAAATGCACAAGGACTAAGTTGGCCGGCGGAGTGCAAGTGCAAGTGCCGTTAGCTGAGAAGGCAACAAACAAGGAGTTAAGGCGTGAAATTAACAAATCAAAAGCGATAAAGGTGCGGCTGAGTAATATGAACTGTGAAAATTTGTAGGGTTGGAGGCAGGCTGGCAGCTGCGGCTGGTGCAGCACCGGGCAGAGCCGCCGCCGTCGCCTCGAGTCATGCGCAGACGCCACAAAAACATAAAACGGCTGTTTTCGCATTTCCCGCGCTTGGCATGACAGGTTCGACGACCCGCAATGAAAATACAAAACGCCGGCACAGTCGAGTGTGAATGTGCGAGTGTGTCTGTGTTTGAGTGTGCGAGTGTGATAACAGGCTCAGCCCTGCACACAACCACTCACTTTCATTAGTGGGTTGGGGGGATGTTTACAGAGGGTTGTCTCTTTCATTTGACCATTAGCGTACGAACAACTTGGCCCAGTCAACAACAACGGCAGTTAGAACAGTTAATTGCAGCATACGCTGCGTATACTTAACGCATTAGAAACCATTTCAGCGTCTCTCTCGTTCGTGGGCGAGATTATTCAGCGTGTTCTTGCTTGTTTACTTGCCCCACATCTGGCTAAGACCATCAAGCAGTCAGCCAGAGCCCTGTACAGTCCTCCCGTATTTGGTCACGCTCTTTGCCTAGCACGCATTGGCACTCAAGAGCGCGTGTGTTGGGGGCGATTCAAGAGGTACCCCATAAAGCATGTGCTAACTGCGAGAGCCCCCCAAAAAAAAAAACAGAGTCGACGAATTTACGCTACCCTTGAGCGAAAGAGAAAACACTTCGATTGATCTTGAAAAAGTATGAAAGAGTGTTCGAAAATCAAATATTTTTATAACAAGTCGGAAAGGCTACAGTCACGCGGTGACTGTAAGAGGCCATGGATTTTGAGTTTATATATTTAAAGTAAACCTTAAAAAAAAGTATCGCAAAAACATGAAATTTTGTATAAATACATTTTATTAAATAGTCGCCGCTCGAATTCGAACCCTGGCCGTTTGCATAAGAGTCCGCCATCCTAACAACTAGACCACCGTCGCCGCGCCCGCGCGCCCGTTAAAATTGCATTTTCAGACAATTTGCTCAAAAATGTCATATTTGTCTTCTACAACAATAACACAAATACTGAATTGAATGAGCACAAGAAAGACGAGTTTTATTTATCTATATTTAATAAGATTGTTTGTTGAAATTTGATAAATGAAATCAAATTTTATAATGATGAAAAAAAAAAAAATAATAACTTCCCAAAAAATAGTGAAAAAGTAAAAACAAAATCAAACCGCCTTCCCGTGGGGTCGAACCTCCATCCCTTTCCCTTCGTTCGATTGCCGGCTGCTCTACATATTTGACTATCGCTGCGACTGATTGCTGAGCAGCTAAGTTACTATTTCTATCTCTTACACATACATAACCATTTTCGCATTAAAAAGATCGAAAACGCACGTGGCTGGCAGCAGCTTGCAGGCAAGGCATCACAAATCAATAGAAAATGTTAACTCGCGTAACTTCTATGTTTATTATCCGATCGGGTTGCAATTTATAGAATAGGTTCACAACGTATTTATCTAGATGTATGCAAAAGCAGAAAGTTAAGACTTCAATACTTTGCTTAATAATCACAAATTACTGATTTACGGGGGCGGTGGGCGTGGTACCCGAAATTTGAAAACGACGTTTACTGCCTAGGGTATACAGGAATCTGTATACCGAATTCGGAGTCTCTAGCTTTCTTAATAGCTGAGAATCAGACGCTCATACAGACGGACAGACGGACAGACGGACAGACAGACAGACGGACAGACGGACAGACAGACATGGCTAGATCGACTCGGCTAGTGATCCTGAGCAAGAATATATATACTTTATGGGGTCGCAAATGTCTTCTTCTACCTGTTACGCACATTCCGACAAACCTAATAGACCATGTATTTTTTTAAAATCCATGGCCTAAAAATGAGTGAATAATTTTTAGTAGCGTTAAATGTTTTTATTATTAGCGTAAAGATAAACTTATATATTACAATATAAAAGTTAATAATAAAAAACAAAATACAATTGAAAAATAAACAAATAAAAGACAAATATATTAATAAATTAACAGTCAAATAATAAAAACGAAATAATTAAACTATTCTTTTTGCGTGTAACCCAAAAAAAAGTAACAATAGAATATTATGTATTCAATTATTCATAGCAAAACAGTTGAACACATTCGTACAGTCTTTAATCTTAGCTCATTCATGTGAATAATAAGCTCAAGCCATGCAATTATCATCTGGGTTGTGCGGCGTATACTTAATGTTGACTTATTCATCGATTTTAGCCGTAATCTGCAGCTGAGCTGGCAAATCGCTTCCGCCCAGAAGGCAAAAAAATAAACACAAATAAAAAGAAGAAAAACCGGTTAACCTTCGTAGTCATTAGACAATTGCATTTAGTCACTGCGATTATTCATCAATGAAGCGTGCAAGAAACTCTTTCAATTCAAATTTTCATTTCAATTTCAGTTGCGCTTTCAATTGCAATTTCAGACACGCGCCTCACGTGGAGCATAAAAAGAAGAAGAAGTAGAGGGGAAACAAAAACAGATGAACGAAACATAAGACAAGCGAGAAACAGCCGAGTTTGTGTATTATTCCAATACAACTACAACCGGTTCAATGTTTGCACAATTTTTGTCGCCAGCGACGATCTGAAATATTACTGAATGGTCGGTAACTTCGTTTCTAGAGGGGGTAGCACAGGGGGGGCCTTAAGTAGGGAGCCGAACTCGGCCAGGTTGTTAGCTTTGGGCTACGTGTGGCGCATTCGTTTCTGGCTCATTTGCTTGTTAATTTGAATTTCACACACACACACACACCCGCACACATTTAAGTAAACTTCAGCAGTTTTTGGCCTTTTCCAGACATTATTTTTAGCACTTTTTTCTATGGCTTGCGCCCCTAGCGTGTTGATGCGGAGTGTTCGTATGATTTACGTCAATTTCATTTTGGGGTTGGCCTTCGGCGAAGGACACGCGTGTTGCCAACTGCAGTAAGAATATTTGTATCCTTTTTCCTGTTGTGAGCTCATGCGCGAGCAGGCCCAAGTTAATTAAACATAGTATTAGCTGCGTACACTGAGAGAAAGCAGTGTGCAATAGTTATGAAAATACTTTGTTTATTTTTAGATAGAGCTGTGCAGCTGGCTTAAGTTATATTATTTTATTCAATTAGTTTTTGCTGCTTAGTATTTTCTTGCAATGTAGCGCTGCCCAGTAACCGCATAACTGTTACTCGCAACTTGTTTGTCACTGAGACAAACCGCAGAGCGTAACGGTAAACACTATGCGACCCTGATGAACTGCTTTAATTACACGCACTTTACGCGCAGTGTGTGTGTGTTTGTGTGTGTGCACAGGAACGAGAAGTGACCCTCATGGCGTACCGAAATACACATATACTCCATGCGAATTGGTAACTGTGACAATCCCACGGCAGCTTCTGTGTCAAGTCCGTTTTGCAACACTTGCAATTGGTTGCCTGCGTGTGTGTGTGTGTGCGGGGGTACTAGTAATAAGCACCTAATGGGGCTTCTTTGGCTTGCGGGTGAGAAGTGGGTAGGGGGAAGAAGAGGCCCGTAAACGGGCATTGCCCTCCAAGCACAATTGCGCCCTCAAGCATGGCCTGTCCACGGCGCAGTGTTGTTGTTGTTGTTGTTTCTGCTGCTTTTAGTTGTTGCTATTGTTGTTGCTGAAACAAACAAACAATGCAAACTTAAACTAAAACCAAAAATTGTCGTTAATTTGCGCCAAGTGAGCAAAGTGAAATTTTGTTGTTGTACTTTTATATTGTTTCTGCTGCTGTCGTTTTGTTAATGCAGCGTTAAAATTCGTGACGTTGATTTCACACATGCCGCCGCCGCCGCCGTTGCCATCGCCATCGTTGTCGTCTGTCTGGCCACGTTTTGTTGACCCCAGAACTTTCCAAGCGTGATATTGCCCAGCGAGAGAGTGCGATAGCTTTCGTCCCTCATGCCATAAACCAAGCCCAATACAAACAATATAGCGGGGTAAAAATAAGCAAAGCTTTTTTTAGTGTTTATTTGCATAATCTGCCGAATGCACTTGGGCCGTTTAATTTGCTTGGACAGCAACAAAAACAATAACAAGCGCATAAAGTAAATATTTGTCACGATTTCGCGGTAAGCGACAAAGCGAAAGCAGGTGGTGTCAGACTACTAAATACCCTTTTTTATGACGGTTAAAACTGAGAGTACTAAAAATACAATACAAGATTTTCATTAACCAACACTGGGGTGAATACCCCATTTATTGATTGATAAATATTCGATAGTTTGTTAAGATCAATTTATGTACAATAATCGATGCACATCTCTAGGAAAAAGTCCTTCTCGATCGAGCCGCCATATTGTGCATAACTTTAACAATTGAAAATAATAAATAAATCAGTCTATACAAAAGAAAGAGTTACATATTAAAATCGCATGAGTTTCGGCAACCTTGGTCAACTAATCGGAGAACCATGTCTTTGGTCGATATTATGTATCCTTCGATGGAACTTTTTGCTGCCAATCGACTGCTTAATCTACTCCCACAAATTGAGTACAATATTTTACTACATTTTTATGCTTGGTTCGTCCTTGGGTGCAGTGTAATAAAAGCGATAAGGCTGACCACATCTGACCCCACTCTCCCACTCAACAAATGCGGCAATTGCATGTGGCAAGTCATTCGGTAGTGCACGTATCCTGTGCAGATTCGAGAGTGGGCTCAAAAGGGGAGATTAACCCAAATATGCCTGGGTGCAGCGCATTCAAAGAAAAAAAAGGCGAGCAGAACAATGAATTTGCTAAGGGGAAGCAAACAACAATGAAGAGGAAGACGGAGAAGAAGACGGGCGGGAATTGGCGGCACTTAACCCACTTTTGCGGTCTGTTTAGATGCTTGAAAGAACCAAAAACTCAGGGAGGTATGATCTCATGTCGACGTGGTCGTTGTCATCCCACCCTTGTGTGACCCAAATATGTTTGTGATGCGGGCCTCGTGGTGCCCCACCGGGAGGGCCGTGTTAGTAAAACAATTACAACCTATTGATTTTCTACTTTACGTGCTTCATTACAGTTGCACATAGAATAACTGCCAAAACAGGGAAGAAGAATATAAAGAAGACTGAGGAAAAAACCCACAACAAACACAAAAACAAACTGAGGACCAAGTGGAATTTTTCAATGTTTTAGAGGCAAATTGCGTTAAACCCGAAACCAACAACAAAAAATGTATCTGCCCGTCAAATCGAATCAGTAAGTAAACATGGTGTATGGTGTAAACTGAAACAGAATCTCAAAAATGAAACTGCTGTTGGGGTTCAACCCCCGAAAAAAGTGGGAGAATAGCGACACAGACAAACAACCCCCACAGAGAGTAGTAGTACGTGCGTCTGGCGTCAGTTTGTCGCCACATCAAGCGTCAAACATCAGCAGCAACATCATCATCATCATCATCATTGGCATTATCAACCGTAACTGAGTTTTGATTCGATTTGCATTTCTCTCTTTCTCTTTCTCTCTGCAGCTCCGCCGATGCGGGTGGCAACAACGAGGACGTCACCACCACCAGCAATAATTCAACACAAACTCCCAGCGATCTGAGCCCACCGGGACCCAACGAGGAGGTGTTGCCACAGGCGCATCATCAGAATCCAGGACACTGTATCGCCTCCTTTGCAGCCATCAATCAGATGCGAAATAATGCGCAGGTGAGTGGAGGAATTATGATGGATTTATAATGTTCGGTTAGCTCTAAATTTTAAAAAGTTAATTTCATTTAAAATATAAGAGTATTATACCAACAGTTTTATATAGTTCAACTTTGTAAAGTAGCATGTACATATAACTTCCCTTTGTGTCAAGCACTTATTAGTTTACATTTTGTTCTAAAAACCCTCGAACAAGAGTAAAATTGTAATTATACCCTAATAATACTATTCACAAAATGAAATCTTGAGACTTTTCGTTGACTTTCCTTGGTATATCTTATTTCAATCTGATTTCAAACTTCATATTGACGCTTCTCCCGCTGAAAACGCCTCACATATCATGTTTTGTAATATTACCATATCTCAAACGTCTCAACTTTTCAATTTGTTTAATGAAATCATTGAAGGGGGCATCCATCGTCGGTTACAGATCGGTTCAATTAAGCACATTAGCATAACAGTTAGCATAATTAGTACTGCGAAGTGGAACTATTTGAACGATTGCGTGATTGAGCTGCGCGCAGGCCGCGGCACACGCATTGGAATTGTGCGTTCTCACTTTAAGTTTGCCTGGCCTGCTCACATGGCGTATACATAATTTCATTTCGCAAAATTAATTGCCTGCTTGTGAGGGAGGGACGCTCGGACGTTAATATTAACTGATGGGCCGCCCCGAGGGCAGCTGGGTGAGTCGAGCTAATAGACCGAAATTGTCGTTTAGCGATAAAGAAAAAAAAAACGCTAAATTCGCACACAGCGTGCGGCGGGTCAAAGCAAGACTCCACCCCCTCGTCGTCGGCATGACGTTTATGCGACAATATTTTACAGACACGCCAGAGAGAATCACCATAAAAATGTGTATAAAAACAAGAAAGCAATGCTACCTTCGGCTTGCCGAAGGTTTTATACCCTTGCAGTTGTACACAGCTATATGTAATAGTACTCAGATTTTCATAAAATTGCAACAGGTACCTTCATTCGGCCGATCGTTGATCGTTATAAGTTATAAAACTTCGATTTTGATGAAACTTTATTATTAAGGACATACTTAGATTTGGATGTGGTAAGCCTGATAGCTATATCTTGAAATATAACGAAAATCGACCGATAGGCTCCATGACAGCTGTACGATATATCAGTCCGATCTGGCCCGTTCCGACTTAGTTAATGAAGGCAGAAATAAAAGCTTGGAGCCAACTTTTATGAAGATAGCTCAATAACTGGGGATTAATTTGCGTTGCAACAGACAGACGGACTGACTGATTGTTCCTATAACAGCTATAGAATATAAACGTCTGAGATATTTAAATGGAAAAACTAAGGGCGGGTTACTGTATAACATTAAAAAGTATTGATAATGTGCTGTATTTCCAAGAACAAAACAGGTTTGCATACAAAAACCCTAATTTCAGCCGATTGTTCCTATGGCAGCTATATGTTATAGTGGTCCGATTTTAATACAATTTTGACAGCACATTAGGAACGTAATAAGAATAAGATTTCCCAAATCTTGTTGCAATATCTTGAAAAACAACAAAAATCGGCCGATAGTTTCTATGACAGCTATACGGTATATCGGTCCAATCTGGCTCGTTCCGACTTATTTACAGCGCGCAGCAATAAGAAGCTTGTATGCCAAGTTTCATGAAGATAGCTCAAAAACTGAGAGACTAGTTTGCGTTGCAACAGACGGACGGACGGACGGACGGACGGACGGACAGACGGACATCCATTTTTGGACTCCTCTGTTTATGCTGATTCAGAATATATATACTTTATAGGGTCGGAGATGTCTCCTAAGGTGCGTTGCAAACTTCTGGCTAAAATTAATATACCCTCTGCAAGGGTATAAAAATGCTATTAAAAATAGATATTAATCGGGTGCACTGACTCGACAAGAGGCGTGTCTCAATGGGGGCCTATAGACACGTCGATGTGCATGATGGCGCGAGACGGTGCAAGTCTGTCGTAGTGGGAGCGAAGCTCTTATAAGGATTCGAAGGGCATGTGGTGCTGCTGTGGGGCAAGGCAAAGGCAAGGTTGTTGGAAAATTGAGTAACATGTATGTGGATGGGGCATAATCTGAGTGCCACGATGAAACTTAAACAAAATTCAATGTATTTGATGAGAGCACATGGGTTTACTTCCTCACACGGTTTTAGCCTGCCCTTTTCGTGCTACCTCGTACCACTGTGCCATCGAGCACGTTACCTGCCGGAGGCGGCGGCAGTCGTTAATCGGATTTGTGTAAACGGACACTTTGTCAGTCTCGTCTGCTTCCTGCTGGCTTGCCTCTACTACTGCTGCTGCTCCTGCTCCGCCTTTCATTAAGATTTTCTTTCCGTTTGTCTCTCTCCACAGCTCTGCGACGTGCGCCTGGAAGTGGGTGGCGACACCATCAACGCGCACCGCGTGGTGTTGGCCTCCGTTTCGCCCTATTTTTATGCCATGTTCAACGGTAAGAGCAGTCAGTAAAAGAGATTGAACCCAAACGAACTCATCCATTGCCCATTTCAGATGACATGCTGGAACGTACGCAGGGCCTGGTGCGGCTGCATGACGTCGATAGCGGTGCACTGCGTCAGCTGATCGACTACACATACACGGGCGAGATAACGATCACCGAGCAGAATGTGCAGGTGTTGCTGCCCGCGTCGGGTCTGCTGCAGATGCACTCGGTGCGCGATGCGTGCTGCAAGTTTCTGCTGCGTCAGCTGCATCCATCCAACTGCCTGGGCATACGCAGCTTCGCCGATGCACACTCATGCAAGGAACTCCACACCAGATCCCACAAATATGCGCTTCAAAATTTCCAACAAGTCGTTGGCACCGAAGAGTTCCTCCTGCTGCCCTTTGAGGAGGTCAAGGAGCTCATTTCGAACAGTCAGCTGAACATAAGCTCTGAGGAGAAGGTTTTTCTCGGTGTCCTCAGCTGGGTGAAGCATGATCTTAGCCAGCGTCGTCTGCACATTGCGGAGTTGATGTCACATGTGCGTCTGCCACTGGTCTCACGAGATTTCCTCATGAGCTGCGTCGAGGCAGAGACCCTTATGCGTGACGACTCAGAGTGCAAGGAGCTGCTGCTGGAGGCAATGAAGTATCATCTGCTACCGGAGCAGCGCAGCCTCATGGGCAGCCAACGTACCCAGGAACGTCGCCCCGAGGGCATGAAGCCATACATCTTCGCCGTAGGCGGTGGCAGCCTTTTCGCCATCCACAACGAGTGCGAAGTGTATAATCCACGCTGCAACAGTTGGTCCCCAGTGGCACCGATGCTCTGGCGGCGATCACGTTCGGGTGTCACCTCGCTGCACAAGCAACTGTATGTGGTGGGCGGCTATGATGGCGTCAGTGACCTGGCCACGGCAGAGTGCTACAATCCGCTGACCAACAAGTGGACTAACATCACACCCATGGGCACCAAACGCAGCTGCCTGGGCATTTGCGCATACGATGGCCTCATTTTCGTTTGCGGTGGCTACGATGGCGCATCCTGTCTGAGCAGCATGGAACGCTACGATCCATTAACGGGAATCTGGAGCAGTTGTCCCGCCATGAGCACAAGGCGTCGCTATTGTCGCCTCGCCGTGCTGGAGAACCAAATCTATAGCCTCGGTGGCTTTGATTCGACCAATTATCAGTCGAGTGTGGAGCGCTTTGATCCGCGTGTGGGTCGTTGGCAGCCTGTGCCCAGCATGACAGCGCGGCGCAGCAGCTGTGGTGTGGCCTCCACTGATGGACATCTCTATTGTATTGGCGGCAACGATGGCACCATGTGCATGTCCAGCGGCGAACGCTTCAATTTGCGACGCAACTGTTGGGAGCCCATTGCGGCTATGCATTCACGCAGGTAGGCAACAGTTGCTCTAGAGGATTGACTCAGTTTTAATAAATAATCTTTTGCAGATCCACCCACGAGGTGGTGGAGGTGGAAGGCGTGCTCTTCGCTCTGGGCGGCAACGATGGCAGCTCCTCACTGAACTCGGTGGAACGCTACGATCCACGCCTGAACAAGTGGAGTGTGGTCAATGCGATGGTAGCACGTCGCAGCTCTGTAGGCGCCGCTGTGCTGGAATGCTTTCATCTTGAGCGCGGACTGGTGCAGACGACGAACTTATGACCCCCATTGAGCAGCATCAGCGAGTCCTTCGCCGCTGCCACAGCGAATGCCGCCGCCAGCAGTAGCAGCAGCAGCAGCAACGGTGCCAGCACCAGCAATGGAAGCAACATCAGCGTCTGCAACGGCACCTTGACCGTGCCCAGTCGCGCCGAGGCAGCTGCATTCACAGCTAACATTGCTCTAAGCTCATCGGCTCCATCGGCAAGCTCCACGCTGCGTCGTCACCGTCGGGATACACCGGCGCTGGCAGAGAGTCGACGCGCCAATAGTAATGCCAGCAGCAGTAGCGACAGTGGCAGTAATGGAAGCAGTGCCAGCGGCAGCGGGAAAGCCCCATCGACTGCCTGATCCTGGTCTATGTCGAGTGCACGACATCCCTAAGTTAAATTATACAACATACAAAGCTAACCCACGCGCCTATTGCAGGAATTTGATTCGATTGTTCCGAGCTCGTTATTATGAATAGACATTATACGATATGATAGCTATATTAAATATGATTATTATCATGGGAAGCAGCAGCAGCAGTAGAGAATGATGATGTCAGACCTTTGTCAGGGAGCGCCCCGATTGCTCAAGAAGTAGATCAAACAAATGTTATGCTACACTGCCGTGTTGTGCTCTTCTGTGGTTTCCAAAAACGGAAGCCAATGTGGAATACACCAAAAGTTATTGTTACGTTTAAGCATAAAATGATTTATCTACTGCCTGTCGTAACAATACCTTGAGGAAATAAAGAGAAAGAGAGAGCAATACACTTTACACACTCACACACATTTTTTCTAGTCAAGATCTCGCACGAACGAAGATAACCAAACACATAAGCTGCTCTAACAGTAACTGCAACTGCAACAAGGAACCTAATCTGCCTACAATTTACATAAAATATAAATATATAGTAATTATCTATACACACACACACACGATACATATTAAAAATTATACAGTATATACCTTCTAATGACCTTCTAATATACTATTCTTATGTATTTTGTACATGCAATTATTGTAATTATAAGTAAATGTTTCGTATTTGAAAGGAAAGGCACATGAAGTTCTTGTTCTAGTTTTTTTCTTTCGTCTTCTTGAGTTCTTCTTCCAGAATTGTGTCCACCGATAAAATATAGATATTGTATGTACGTATTATCCTGGATTCTTGTTTGTACTTTGTATTGATTTAATGGTTGCGTATGCCAAAATCTGAAGAGGGGGAAAATCAAATTTAATAACGTGAATGCTTCTTCATATCCAGTCTGCTGCTCCGTTCTCTGTTCCAATATTGATTAAGATCTATAGCAGACGACCCGCTGTGTTGTGCGCCACCTCGCCCACATTGGTAGTGGTGTCCATGGCAGGTGTTAATTTTTTGGCATTCAACCAATTCTTCGGCAAGCCCGTGCCAACTGTAAAAACGATTTGGGGTTGTGAATGAGGATGATTTAAGCTAGCTATAGGAAAAGGATTCAATTGAAGAATTACAATCGATTTCGATTCGAGTCACAGGGACACAGTGTTTTCTCAATGCGCATTTATTATAATTTTTGTTCTATTCTCTCAATGAAACAAACGCTAAATGCTTTTACAATCTCTGTGCCATCTGCTGCCATGTGGGATTGATGTGAGCTGAAGCTGCTCCCACATGGACAAGCACAAGGACACTAGCGATTGATATTGAAGGAAGTTAAAACTAATAAAACGGTACTTAGGCACTAGGCTTATTAGGTAGATAGCAATGTACTTTTAGAACCGCAATTAAATTGAATATTATGTTATTTTAAACAAATTTTTAACAAATCGATCCGCTTACTTAATCCAAATCGTCTGGAACTGCATTGCGCGCGTTAGGGAAGAGAAAGAAACGTGTTTCAAGAACGAAATGGATAATAACAATAATGATGATAATAATTATGTTGGATTGGTTGTTGTTTTTGGCAAAGAGAAGTAGAAGAGAGAAAACAAATTGTTACTCAATTATATACGCCGAAGACTATGTCTAAAATATGTTGGCCAATGCTCGAAACCAAAAAACAATCGATGTTTTCCATCATATTTTTGTTTGAACTTAAATTTAAATTATAGAACTCAATGACGAAACGAGTTATTTACTTTTGTAAACCTTCTCAGTCATGTCATCAAAGTTAGAGTCCTGAATGTTCAACATCAGACTGTCCGCGGACAGGAACACCTTGTTCTGTGAGCTGGCAATCTGTTTATGAGAAAGAATTGATATAATTACTTCTGGCACATGTATACAGATTTAAAGATACTTACCGTACGGGCAATGCTCTGGGCAGCGCGCAGCTTACGCAGCTTCAAATAGGCGGGATTCTGCTTGACGGCCAGACCTAAGTAAACATATCAGTTAAGGTGCTAACCAAAGGCAAATAAGAATGGATTGGGCTGTAAAGCAAACGATAGTAACATTGTGAAGGGGAGTCATCAGTTCAAATACTTGTTATACTGGTGTTTCCTTTCCACAATATTACTATAAATTAACAAAAGAAATGCAATTATCATGCTTGTGTTGTATAAAAAGGATATCATTTTAGCTGCCTCGGCTTCTCCCTCAGCCTGGACAATCTTCTGTTGTTTCTCCTGCTTGGCGCGTTCCACAAAGAACACAGCACGCTGTGCCTCCTGCTGTGCCACCTGTTTGGCTTCAATGGCAGCGGTATATTCCTTGCCGAAACTCAGTTCAGTCAACGACACATCATCGAGGATTATGTTGAAATCGCGCGCACGTTCAACCAACTCCTTGCGTATCAGCAGTGAAACCTGCACCGGGCAATATCGATTTCAATTAAATGCCAAATTCAATTAGATTTCACTAATCACTGACCTGTTGACGCTGTGTAATCAACTGCGAGGCATTGAACTTGGCAATGACACTCTTGAGCACTTCATTGCAAATGGAAGGCAACACCTTCTCATCGTAGTCTACGCCCAGCTGCTTGTGCAGGAAGGGTAGATTGATGGAATCTGGACGCGACAGCACACGCAGAGAGATGTTTATCATTTGCAAATCCTTGGAACCAGTGGGTGATGAAATTTTACGGGGACGCGAACGAATATCGTAGATGATTGGATATTGGAACCATGGAATGCGGAAATGCAGACCTTCAGAATAGATATCATTCTGAATTCCACCCAGGCGGCTGAAGATGATAGCACGATGACCACCCTCGACTGGAAGCAAAGAGATTGAATGTGATAATGGAGTTTGTTATGCAACCGCAACTCGCAGACGAATTTCGCCGGCAGCTGTGGCAATTATTGACAGCAGCGTAATAAAATTGAACCATCCATGAAATTTCCTTTGTCATATTTTTTTATTATTTACAAAGTTTCCTTCTTGCAAACGCATTGTGCAAGCGTCTTTATTAGTTATGAAATGAATCTATCGGACCCCTAACCGGACACACACACAACGCCACTGTATGTGTATTTGAGGTTATGTGCTCACGCCGCTACTGCAGCCGTGTTTTCGTTCGATTCGAACTAATTTGTTGTACAATTATGTTAAATCTACAACTTACCAGTGTACAAGGATTGATTAACACCATATGCTGCTGCACCAACTGCAGCCAAGAGCTTCAGTCCAATTCCCAATCCAGGTGGGCCACCTTTGCCCAGCTTGCCCGCAAGATCATTCAGTTTGCTTTGTGCCATTGTGTGTGCTAATTGAAATAAAATTTATTTCATAAAATCAATGAAGAGTTAAAAAAGTAAAATTGTTTGTACTTTCTACGAAAAATGTGAACTTATTTTGTGTGGAATGAAAAAGTTTTACGCACGTTATTTACTTGTGTCAGCAAGTACTATATTACAAGTGCGAGAATCTATCGATGCCGCTGCCGAGTAATCGATACAACTCAAATTTGTTAAGCCATAAAATATCGAACACTATGCGCGGAACTTATCGATATTTATAAGCAAATTTCCCATGATCTGGCAGCGCTTTTATCTAAATTTGTAAATTGTAAACATTTGTATATATTTTAATAAAGTATTTGGCATTACAATCACTACATCTAATGTATAATAAACTCTTAAAATCACAAATTTTGTGTCACATATTCGCAGCATTGTGTGGCTCGTTGCGACCATAGTTCGTGTCGCGCAAATAGTGCACCGTTTGGTCGTTAATGAGCGACATCACAATCATTTTTAGTCCCAAAATCGAGGCTAATTTGTATTTGAGCGTGACGGATCGAATAAGCTCCACCAGTTGAGTCAGAGATTCCTGCTGTTGAGGCGTTGGCACATTATTTTGTGAGTGCAATATGAAGCTGAAATGGGAAAGTATGAAAGGGGAGTTTCCATGTACGTTAATTACTTGCTCACCCCTTGATGACTTGCTCTATGATGTTGTCGTTGATGCGCAGATGACTGCGATACTCCTGTAGATAGTTGCGCCGCTGCAACAGCACAAACTGAGTTAACAATGCTTCGCTCCAGTTGATATCGTAGCTATAGGCACGTCCCAGTATCAACGCTTGCGGCACGCTTAGTAGATAAGGTGGTTAAGTAAGGAAATTCTTCAAATTCCAAGCGAAAACTCACCTCAGTTGGCTATTGACCAGCTCACGGAATTGATCACGGTTTTGCACTCCAATAACGCTAACACCTTGCGAGGACGTATTGTTGTGGGCCACTGCGCTAACCAATCCTACACCACTGCCCCGTTTCTCCTGCGCTCTATTGCACAAATCTATTTGCATGGCCATCAGTTCGGCACGCGCCACGCTCTGCTGTGCCGGAATCAGCTTGTTATCTAGTAGATAGTTTTCAGTTGCGTGTGTGTAATACTCTAGAGCCTGATGCAGCTGCGAATGCAGCTCCGTCGAGCATTTGAGCAGCTGTCTTTGTCCCGTTTCAATTTGTGCCTCCAAGCGCACACGGTCTATCACCTCCTTGGCCTCCTGTGTCCACATCTCTGCAAGCTCCTTGTACATAAGAAAGTGATGCGCAGCCAGACGCAGCAGTTCTTTGCCATTTGTGGGATTATACTCTCGTAGATAGCCCAGAATAGCCTGCCGCAGTCCACTCTTTTGATCGTCATCAAACTGACCCAGAAGCGACTCGAACTGTTCGTTCTCAATCAGCGAATCGAAGCAATAGAACATTTCCCGGTAACGTGCAATGCCGATGAGCAAGCGCACAATCAGGGACCACGACTTGGCTTTCGTTAACTGCCCGTTGAGCTGCTTGGCACGCTCCAGCACACTGGCAATGCCCTCCATGGAGCACTCGTGCACAAAGCAATGATTCGCTTTAATCAGTAGCTCCACATAGATTTGATTTTGTTTCTTGTGCGATAAAACCTGTGGAATGCTTGGAGAAGATGCAGCATTGCTGGTGCTGCTACTGCCGCCGCCGCCGCTGTTGCTACTGTTACTCGGAAGTCCATAGAGTGTTATAATACCCGAGAGACGTTCAAAGGCTTCAGTTTGCTCAAACGATTTCTTGTCCTGGTAGCGACGATAGGCCTTCAGTGCGTCACAGTATTCGAGCAGGCAGTTTCCCAGCAACGTTGTATTTGGAGCCAACTCGAGAAAAAGATGAAAATCTCGATCGATATTGTGTCCCCAGAGATCGGCATTGCGCAGTGCGTTGCGAGGCTGCTGGCTGGCATGGAAGATGTAGAAACGTGGTCGCACAATGCATGTGGTCAGCTCCAGTGCCAGAGATTCTGCAATCTGCAATAGAATTAAACATAATTTATTGTTCAAAATTAGATTTAAAGTGATTTGTTACCTCCTTGGGCGTCAATCTTGCCGAGATGTGTATATCGCTAACCACGAGCAAACGCTGCAGGCATTCCTCCTCGGCGGCACTCTTGAGTAGCACACTGACATCTTTGGTGCGCAACACATCGATATATTCTTTGTCCAGGTACATGGCTGCACGATAGCATAACACAATACGCCTACCCAGTTCGACGCCATGCTTAAGCTTCGATCCTATACCCAGCAGTGTGTCCAGAGTTTGTTGTTTCTCCTTGGGTGGGATTTCCTCGAATTCTAAGGTGGAGCAACTACCCGATAGATCACTGCTACATCTGCCCATGGGATTCTGATTGAGCGTCAAACGATTGAACTTTGGAAACGTGCTCTTCTCAATGTCACTCAGCAACTGGCGCTCCTTGCTGGACAAATTTATAATGCTAGTCATGCCCTCGGCCAGGGCCATGGCGAACACGATGAAGCGCAAATCGTTGGGACGATACTCAAAGAGTTCCTGCAGACGCAATGCCTCCACAATGTCGCCTTCATCCAGCAGTAGATTAAGCAAGTCGTTCAGTCGTTTTTCCATTTCATCCGTCAGCCGAGATTTGTTAGCTACACTAAGATCATCGATACCAGCCAGTTCCTTTAGTTCTGAGAAAGATTTGTAGAGCACACAACGCTCCTGTCGCATAATCTGTTCAAAGTACTCCGAGTGGTAGATGGGCAAGGGTTCAGCCTGCTGCAGATAACACATGACCATGTCGTATTCAATTTGATCCCGATCGAAACATTCGTTGGGAAACAGATGATGTTGTTTAATCACACCCAGTGCACTCTGGAGTAGCTCATATCGACGCCGCAGCTGTTGCTGCTCTGGCTGCTGTCCGGCAGCTTGCAGCAAGAAGTTCACCAATATATGTGGCGGCAGTGCATGTTGATCGATCTCTTGTTCGTATTCTTCGTGTAGACGCAGCTTGCCGGCGTCCAGTTCGGCCAGCCACTTGGCATAGACAATGTCGGCCAGGGGTAGCTGCAGTAGCGTTGCCAGTTGCAGTGCCTCCTCGTATGCCTTGGCCTCGGTTAGTGCATCCACCAGACGCTTGTACTCGGCACTGTCGCGCCTCACCAGTTGCTCATATTCGATGCCCAGTTTACGGATCCAAGGTGCTGCCACGCAGAAGATACGATGCAATAGGCAAAAGTCCAGCAGATCGCAGATGTCACCCACATCCGAGCGGCAGATGCAGTCGAGGAACTTTTGCTGTTGCATGGTGCAATCAAAGTTCGTTTGCAACTGGATAAGAAGCAGGCCAAAGCAGCGCTGCATTATCTGCTTGCGGCCAAGAGGAGCGCACAACGGCAGCTGCACTGCATCACGACTCCAGCTACAGAAGAATTGACGCAGCTCCAAAATGGTTGCTTCACTGAAGTCCTGATCCTTGGCAGTGAGTTTCAAAAAGCGACAGAGGTGCACAAATTTGCAGTCCTACGAGGATTAAGGGAAAATATAAAATAATTATATATATTTTCTGGCAAGGATTTAGCCCCATTCTTACCGGTTGAAAAATAATGAAGCTATTCAGAAGCGCATTCACTTCACCAGCGCTGACAACATTGCGAATTAGAGACCAAACGTAGTCCAACTCCTGTGGCTGTTCCCGCGATTTGCTCATTTGCAGCAGCAGCTGCTGCCACTGGCCACTGGCCACAGCCAACCAGAGCAGCCAGCACCAGTCGATGTTCTGCGCACTCAGCGTCGACGCCAGCACGGACAGTATGGGCATCTGGTGACGCACGCAATGCTTGAGTAACTGAATGCTCGAACATTGTGGAGCACTGCTCTGCATGAGTTCCACCAATCTTGCCGTGCTGCCAATGCACTCATCGGGTAACTGATTGCTGCTGCATAAGATAATCGCAAAGAGATCCTGTCGAGCGTTTTGCGTGAGCAGATTACAAACGGATTGCCCCGAGTCACGTTGCAGCTGCTGCAGTTGTGTCTCCAGTCCGGAGCTCTGCGATGAGTTTGTCATGGTTTCTTGTGAAGAATTCACTTGATTATCGCCACCGCGTCGTGTCTGTCGTGCTGCTGCACGTTTATGCTGCCGCTCGTTACTGGAGTCGTAGCTGAGGGCACGCAATAGATGGACGCCCATGGCGCTGCATTTGAAGTGTGACAGCAGCAGCTGCAGCTCGCTCAGCGGTAAATCGAAGTACTGGAAAATTAAAAGTATGCGCCACCAATCGTTCCTTGCAGCAAAATATTGCAACATGGCCGTAGGCCATTTCCCTGTCACATTACGCGCTGCCAGACGCATCAGTGCCGTGTAGGATTGCAGCGGAAACTTATCGGTCTCTACGGAATGCTGTAGCTGCTCCACCAACGCTTGATCCCAATGCTGCAGTTGCTCTGCATAATTTGTCGACGCCAGCGGTGGAAAGTTGCGTTGTAAGTGTAGAAAACTGCGCAGGTTTTGCGTATCGAAATCCAACATTTCGCAGCAGGCAACGCAGTGTGCGACAAGTTCATCATCTCCAGCATGTTGCAGTGCCAACTGTGTGGCAGTTTCACAGGCATGGAACAGTTGAGTTCTCGTTATCTGGCCATAGAGCTGCAGCTGCTCCATAAGGAAATAGTAGACGGCGTAGGCGCTGCGATGTTGCTTCAAATAATGCGTGTAGTTTAGCTGCGCCTTAGTCCCATAACGTTGACTCAGTCGTGGATTGGAAAAGGTCAACATCTCGCCATTGGCGGCAGCCAGTGCATCCAGATTGATGTGATAGAACTTGTGGAAGAGCTCGTGTGGAGTGGGCAAGGTTGGCGAACTGCCCAGTACATGTCTTTCGAAGCGCGTCATCAGGGACTTTAAATATGGCACACGACTAAGATTGCTGGACGAGAGGAATCCCTCCAGAGATTGCACAGTGGGTTCGTGACATAAGAAGTCAAAGAACGTCAGCAGCGGTTCTTCCTGCAGCGATTCGGCACCATCGTGTGTGCGATCCAAGTAGTTCTGCACATTCTTGGAGATCTAAACCAGGAGAGATATTACAATTGGATCACAGTGGTAGCTGGAACAGTTGCTTACCAGTTCGAAGCCCTCGCGTTGGGTTAGATCATTTGTCTTGAGATCGATCAGTAGGGACATCAGCGGTTCATTCTCACCCGACAATTGCTCCAGCGCCGAGACGGGCACACAGTCCATCAGCAGCAGCGAATGATAGCCACGCTCCAATAGATGTTTTGCAAGCGGCAAGCGGCTTATGAGCTCCTTGTGCTCGTCCATACATTCCATGGTACAGAGTCGACGCAGCACTGTGGACATATCTGATGACTCAGATGCAAAGAAGTAGCCAGCACGTGCAAAGTAATTGCACAGAGGTTCGCATGGTTGCTTTAGGCGATCCAGCGCATAATCATACATGGTAGATTCGATTTTCCACATGCTATAGGCTTGATCCAGTGGCAGCAGCTCAGCATCTGCGGCGTTTGCATCCTGACACCAGCACCAACGACACAGCCTATCCAGATCTTCTGTGTCCACCAGATGCTGCCAAACGAGCTGTTTCTGCAGATCCGGCAGCAGTGCATCGTTACCGTTGGCAAAGTAAAGCTCAGCCAACAGCAGATGCAACGTAGGCTCAGGCAGCGTCATCAACGCCTCGATATGGACGCGTGGCAGCTGTGCCTTGCGCCTGTCCAGCAACTCGCTGCATTCTCGCAACTGCTGCACCAGCGACCAGTAATATTCCAGCACGAGTTTCTCTTGGTCATACGTTTGCGGCTCACGGCATCGCAAATGATCCAATACGAACTCACTGAGATCCGGGTCGTTGCACTCGCAGGCATATTGATAGAAGAAGCACTTCACGTCGCGTTCTACGTTATGCAAAACATTGTCAGCCTTACAGACGAGACGTTCGGAGAGCAGACGTTGGACATAGGCCTGCACGACATCGTAGAAGTAATGACGATATTCGGAAATCGGTATCTTTCGCCTTGAGGCCAAATATTCCATGCACAGATCAATGTACTCGCCCTTGGTGGCCACCTCCTTGATAAGGGAACTTTCGCTGATGCCTAACCAGCTTTTGATGATCTTGTCTCGTGCCTTGTCGGAATGCATTTTGTTGGAATAGATGTGGTTCGCATTAAATTGTATTTTCTTTACATTTTCACAAGTTGCAAGTATCCAATTTTCACTCTCTTTGTTTGCAACAAAGTGATTCAGTTCAGTTGTTGCCGTTTCAAATCAGCTGCTCAGCCCTGCCGAGTTGCCAGACTGGCAGAAATAGAACAAACGAGTACTTTTACTATTGAGGCGGTGGGCAAACGAGTACTGAGTACCTTTCGAATTCCAATACTGATAACCGGTAGCATATGCAAAGGGTATCGTCTTTCCAGGCTGCCACTGGTAATTGAATCTTTGTCCTTGCCTGTCCACGGTTTGTCTGAAATTTAATAAATTGCAGGAAGCGACAGGCTTTTATGGCAGAGTTCAAGCCACACAACACGAAAAAAAAACAACACACACACCGTGAACATTCTTGTGTACCGGCTTATTTAGCCAGAATTATTTTTGGTTACAATTTGCAATTGGCCGGGCCAACAACATCCGCTTACAACGTTTGTAAGTTCAGATAAATCAACTAACTTACAACACATGTAACTACTACTACGAGTAGCAAATGGCCTTTTCCAAGAATGTCACATTTTACCCGAGAGATCCCGAAGACACTTTCTAACAAGACAAGTGCACCTCTCCTCACCTCACCTCGTCGCAGTCTACCCCTTTTTGCTTTCGGGGTGCCATTAATAAATTTCACACGACTGTTTTACATGGCATCTGTACAAGCTCCCCGCTACCCGTGGCTCGCTGTTCCCACCCCGCTCACCCTCCGCTTCCAAGTAAGCTTAGGGCCCTGCCAAGTTGCGTAAGCTGATATTTTCGTTGTCTTAAGTTGGGTTTATATAGTATGCAGCAGCATAATTATTCTTTATATCGTTTATGAGCCCAAGAAAAGAAAGAAAGAAGAAAAAAGGTAAGAAAAGGGAAAAACACTGTTGCCGCTTCTTGTTGCCTGTGGCCCGGTTGTTGTTGTTGTTGTTGCCGCTGGTGTTGTTGTTACCGTTTTGGTCACTTAACAAATAGCCGAAAAGCTTTATGGGATCCCGCCGCGGTCTCTGCAGTTTGTTTATAAGCGGGTGACTTGGCAATCCAAACCGGTTGATCACCCGCTCTTCCCCCTCCCCCTCCCCCTACGAAGTGCTCTACGGCTGTGTATGTGATTTATAGTTACGCACAAGCGCGCAAATCCAATTAGACGAACTCACTCACCAACTGACAGAGTGACTGCCTGACGAACTGACAGACTGCCAAGCCGACTGAGCGCCCGCGGCCAAAAGAGTCACAAAAATGCGCCGCTAGGCCCGGAGAAGGAAGGCAGCATGGTCCAATCACATGTCTCACATGCTCCTCTTTCCATAATACTCGAACATTAAAATGTATATTTCAAATAGTTGGATAAATTCAGATTCAGGTCGCCAGTCGTATCTGCAGCTGTTGTTGTTGTTGTTGCTGCGTTCGTTTTGATGTTTACATCATCGCGGAACTGTGCGCGACATTGGACAGCGACGCGACGCGATGTGACGGGGGCAGTGTGCGGTGCAGTGCGGCCTTTTGTTGCATTTTTAAATATCAAAGCAAAATGCAGCCATCTTTATCTAAAGAGGCCTACGAATGTGTATCATAATAGGCAGCAGCGGCAACTCTGGCATCCCCAGTGGGACAAGGCAGCGCTGGTTTTTATGTCTCCTTCTCCTCCTGTTTCATTTTTCTTTTTTTTATGCTGCGCGCATGATTAATTAAAACAGAAGCTATAAATTTTCTCTTGTTGCCAGTGCCACTGGGGCACCGTGCGTACGTACTCGTTGCATGCAAATGCAAGCGCTGCTGGTGACGTCACGGTGCCCAATTGTAATGCAACTCGCCTGCCAATGCAACCCTGAAATTGTCAACATTTGCGAAAAAGGGCCGTGTGTTTCCCACGTGAGCACACTGGAATTGGAACTGGAACTGGGACTGGGTGTGTGCGCTGGATTTTGCGCTTGGAATGCTTAAATAGCAAAGTCTTGGTCTCACTCTCGCTCCCACTCCCACTCTCGCGGCGCGTAACCTTCAGCATTGTCAGCAGTCGCGTCGAGGCGAGTCGATCGAGGGCTTTTCCAATGGAAAGTCGAGAGTCGACAGCCGGTCGGGTCAGCCCAACAGATTTGGTAATGGTCGACAGACAATAGACGAAAAGACGAGAGAAGAAGAAAGAAACAAAAAAAAATAACTGATTGATAGTCGCGGCACATTCCACGCTGTTGCCTCTCCCGGAGCAAGCGGTAAACTTGTTTTTGTTTTGCGCAAAAAAAGGGAGATAGAAATAAAAAAAAATAAAAACAAATGCGAGCCAATGAGCAAAGCGATGATTAATTGGTTAGGAGCGAACGAGAGGCGCGAACGCGTGTAGAGCGCACAGATCGGAGTCGGGAGTCGGGATACGAAAAATAAAACCTGCCTAGATAACCGCAAAACGCCCCCGGCACAGCAGAGGGTCATATCGCATCTAACTAGCTGTGTATGCCGATGATATTGGAATTTATCATTTAAAATCGGTTAACGAACTGTGTGTGAGAATGGCAAACGAAAGTTAGAGAACTCGAGAACCGTTGATTATCTCTCTCTATCGCTCTCTCTTTCTGTCTTGCTAGTGTTTTATTGTGGCAATTTGCATGTTGCCACCTTTCGCTTGTACCGTTAAGCAGCTACGCTTATTGGACATGCTGCAGCCGAAAAGAACCGAATTTAAGCATTGAATTTAGCATAAATTAAATATACAACAAAATGAGCTCATTAGCACCTGCGTATATATTTCTTTATTTCCCCGATTTGCATGTAACGGCCATAATCAATAATCGAGCACAAATATTGGCCTTATTAATTTGCCGATGCGCAGCTGTCACACACTCTGGCAGCGCTCTCTGGCAACGTTGGTGGTCGCGCTCACTCAATTCCTGTCCCTCTCTCTCTCTCTCTCTCTCTCTCTCTCTCCTTTTTTGCTTAATTGGAAGCGACTTACGCTGAAAATCAAAAGTGCCATAACAACAGCAGAGAAACAAAAAGAACAACAGCAACAACAACATCAGGCAGCAGCGCATACACATAAATCAACTTTGAAGTGCAGCGGCAGAGGCTGAGGCAGCGACAGCGACTCAGCTCAGCTCAGCTCTACACACGGCCTTGCTTATCAACGTTTCCTTCATTTTGCGCTGCTACGTTCTTTTTGTTTCTCTTACTTTTTAAGTCTTACTTTCTTTGTTTGCCCTGCCCGCACAAATTTTGGCTAAGTGCAGGCCAAACTGCTGTGCGCTGCGCAGCCGGCTTCACTAACGCTGCCGCTGCCACCGTCTCTGTCGCTGCCGCTGCCGCTGTTACCGCAACAGGTTCTTGTTCTTCACCGAGAACTGGACGCATAGCACGCGCAACAGGTTCTGCCCGCTGCCTGATTAAGTGGCGAGCGAGCGAGCGAGTGCCTTTGCGTGTGTGTGTGTTTGTGCTCTTGCGCTCTCAGCAAGTCACTGACACATGCACACACACACATGCAGGCGGACTCACTGACAGCTGAGATAAGTGACTTTCAATAAAAAAATACCTGTTTATGTTGTTGTTGTTGTTGTTGCCGCTGCTATTGGTTTACTCTGCTTTGCTTCTGCTGCGTGCAACAGGCAGCCTATGATAAGACTGACCCCCATTAGCAAACGTTTTTACCATGTGGAAATACGTCTCATTCCGAGCATATTGAGAGTGCTGCGTCCAAATTTCCACTGGGGTTTTTCGACAGCGACGTCGTCGTCGGCGACAGCGACGGCAGCAGCGCAGGTAAAGCAGACTTAAGATTGCGGCTTTGTGTTGCTCGCTCTTTGTAGTATGTGTGAGTTCGACCGTTCGCTCTCTCTCTCGCTCTCGCTCTGTCTCTTCGTCTCTATGTCGACGTCTTGTGCTCACTCTGCTTGTCGTTAACGTGGCCAAAGACAAACATTTTCGCAATTGCTGCGGCGAGAGCGCGTCTCTGCCCTGTGTCTGTGTGTGTGTGTAGGTGTTGGACTCTAGCTCGTCGCTGCCGCGTCGCAGTCGCTGCGCGGCGTGAGCTTTGCCTGATCGCGCCTCAGTCTCAGTGTCAGTCCACTTTTGGCTCTCGTCTCGTGCAGTTTGCAAGAAGAAAAAGAGTACATGCCGCGTCGCGTTCATTGGCCGCGCGTAACGTGTCTGTGTATTTCTTGCTGGTGTGTATCAAAACGCGATAGTGTGCATGCGTGTGTGTGTGTATGCCTGTAACGTGTGCATGTGAGTGCGCTGCGCATACGAATAATTAAAAGAAAATTAATAAAAAAAAAATAAATTTTCAATTCTCTGGCACTTGTTGCATTTCGCGCCGCGCATTATTGAAATATTTTTAATACAGAAATAATTGACAAATGCGACAACAACGCGCGATGGCAACTCTCTTGCCGTTCTCTTGCATTGAGTGCATGTGTGACAGCTCCCTCTCTGCGTGTGTGTGTGTGCATGTGTGTGAGTGTGCTTGTATCAAGTGTAAAGTGCGAGCAAGAGCGACCATCACGCGTTCTGCTGCCCAAATAAAACAACAACAACAACAGCCTCGGCTAAGCGGCGTGTAAAATGTGCCTAAAAAAAAATTATTAAAATTCAGCAAACATAAACAAAATACGAGATACGAAAATACAATTAAAAGCGCAGCGCAACCTTCAACGAGCACATTTCTTCCGCTTACAACAATTGCTTCATTTTTTTTGTGCTTCTACTTCTCTTCGTTCCTCTTTGTATCTGCTTCTGCATCTTTTACCTTTTGCTGTTGTTGCGGGTGGCAAGAAGCTTCTGCTGCCGCTGCCGCTGCCACTGCTGCTGCTTCTACTCCATCTTGTGCTTTGAGGCCAACAAGTTTTGCTCAAGCTTTTGCTCTAGCGTGTTTGCTCCTCTCCCCCTACCCTGCACCCTCCTCGCACCCCATCGCACGAACTACATTTTCCATAGGCAGACCAGTTTTTGGCGGCTGCATTTTGCCATTTTCCGCGCTTCATGAGGCCTTCTCGCGAGGCAGAAAAAAAGAAGAAGAAGCAGCAGTTGAGGAGGAGGAGGTGGGAACAGTAGGAGAAGCAGCCTCCCAGTTGGCAGTTGCACTTGGGAAAACTTCGCATCTCTCCGGCCATATAAAGCATATAGTATTTGCACAGCCCCTAAACAAAGGCAGACCATACGTGTTTTGGATTATTTTAATTGGCGCCAGACGAGACGACGAAAAAATAGGGGAAAAAGCAGCGGCACAACGAGAAATATTTTCATGGGGGTCAGTTTTCAGTTTTCTTTCGAATGGACCAAAAGTCACAGCAAACATGTAGAACAGATAGCGAGAGGTAACTAAAAGAAATAGAAAACAACAACTAAAACAAAGAAGAAGAATAAAAAGAATAGGTAGAAGCAGAGACTGGGTCGCTTACATAACGTGCGTGATAAATGGGGAATACCATGTACGCCTTAGAGTGGTGCAGCATTTGAACAACTCAGCAAAAACATTTAAAATGAGTAGCTAAATAGACAGCTAAGGAATAAAAAAAAAAAAAAAAAAAAAAAAAAATAATACGGAAAAAAGTCAATATAATATTGTTATCATAAAAATAAAATAATTAACTTAAACTATAGTAAAACACAAAAAAAAAAATAAGTAAAAATTATTGTGTGTTATAATGTATTAAATTGAACTATTAAAATTATTATTATTATTTATTATTATTACATTTTTGTATAAAATTTAATTATTAAAAACAAAATTTTCGTTTCCCTAACATAATAATAGGAGTGTGCTTTATAGTTCTCTCTTTGGAATACTTTCTTTAAAAACTGAAAATGTATCATTAATATAGTTACCTTCCCTCTTTAACACGAATATTTGATTAGATACATAATAATACATGTTTTTTAAGGTTAAAAAATATCTTTTAAAAATTACGAAAAAACTGCCTAAAGTTTTTGAGCTGAAACTACAAAAACATGTTGATAAATCTATTAAAAATTACCCAATTAAAGTCAAAAGAAATAAAGTTATTTGTGTACTATTATTGCCAAAAATATTTGAGACTCAAAAAAGCAAGCAGAAAGTACATAATAATAAGAAAATAATCATGATAATCGCAGTTAGTATCTTTATCAAACGTCTTAAGTACTTAAGATTCCCCCAAAAAATAAAACAAGTACAAAACACGTTTAACTTAATCATCGCATTCCTCGAAACTCGATGAACTCTTTGCCGAACTTTGTGTTTTCTGCTTTTTGCAAAATTTACATATAGATTATGGGCATATCAAGTAATACGCGATAAAGCAGATACAAAGAAGAATAGGGTTGCAATCGGAATACAAATAAATGTGTGTATGGGAATTATCAGCTGTCTCTCGGCTACCAGTCTTACATTAAAGTACAAATACAACTAACAAAAGAATTTCAAAACAAACTTGTTTGCTTAAAGCGGGAGGAGGAGGAGGAGGAGATGGGAAGTACGATGAAGATGGGTTCAATAGACTCGGCATATACCGGCAGAAAACGCTCCAAAAATGTGCAATTGATTGAGCTACATAGAGCAGGAACGACTACATTTATCTCTCTATAGCGATCATCGATTCAATTAAAAGCAAAACAACACATCATACAGGCAATGCAGCGAGCGAGCGACCTTGCCGTCTACGAGTGTATCTGACGGATACACAGTGTGTATCTGTGTGTCTCTGTGCGTGTAGATAGACTCAGTCTCATTGCCAGGCTCCTTACATTGGCAACCAGTTTGTAGTGCGTGTGTGTGTGTGTGTGTGTGTGGAAGAGGCAGCACAATTTATCTTATCATTCCCCCTACATGCTAGCAAAGACGACGACTGGCTAAGTCGAATTTTAATCTTATCTGTCAGAACTAAGTAGTGCAAACATCACTAGAAAACAAAAAAAATAAAATAATAAATAAATAAATAACAAAAGGAACCGAAGCAGTACTAAGCGCAAATTGAAGATTCTCTCTTCGGATTTTTGCTACTCATCTTTGTAAATTGCTTAAACCGAAAAATTCAAGTGAAATACATTGCAAACGATGCTGAAGATTTTCCTGTCCTTAGTTGACTTGCTCTCATATATCATTTCATCTTTTAAGTCGTATTTTCCACTAAAAAACAAAGAAAACACAAATTGCGCACAACAGATTCTGCCTTACAGAGAGACAGCCCAGACCAGACCAGTTAAGCAAATAGCAAACAGATAGAATAGAGTTAAACGCGCCGGTTGCTTCCAAAGTTCCATAGAAATAGCAATTTCATCGTGAATTTCCCAACAGTGTGGGAGTGAGATAGGGAGAGAGCGTGTACGCACCTCGGTGAGGATTGTAAAACTCGGAAAATTACAGGCGCAACCGGGTTTTTCTTTTACAACTAGCCCAATTTGATAAGCATCGAACTGTTTTCTCGATAGTCACTTAGCTAGCTATGTATCCAACCATCCATTTGACTATCTAAGTGTCTATCCATTTATCTAACAATCTAGCTATCTACCTTATCTTATATCGTATCTATAAAATTGCTTTACTTTTCTTCATGAAATAAGAGCATCGAAATAACTCTAACGGAGTTTTCAACTTATACTCATTTTCGTCAACGACTTTAGCTTTTTTTTGGCTTTATTTTTTCATTATACATAAAATTGCTTTACTTTTCTTTAAAAATAAGAGCATCAGAAAACTCTAACAGAGTTTTCGACTTATTCCAATGCTCCTGATTAATTTTAGCGGTTTTCTTGGCTTTATTTTTCATCTTGTTAAGTTTTAGCACTTTATACAATCTGCAAATGTATATAGTTATATTTTCTTTCAAACAACTCGATTTGATAATAATAGAAATGTATTATACAGAGATTTGGCTAGTTATCTAACTATTTTATATTATATCGGCTTAATTATTTTTTTCTTTTGGGGAAACTTGACTATTTTGCAATTTTCCACGGATTTCCATTTCTTCTTCACTTTACTTTCTTTCTGGACTTTATTTCTTTATTATTTAGCTCCTTGACAAGTTTCATCATTGCTTCCGATCTGTAAATAGTCAGTTTATTCTATTTTCATGCAATTCAAATGGCCGGTGTGTTTTCTTTCACTTTTTTTCTGTTTATGACGACATAATCGTTAAAATTTAGTACACACATATGGCGCATTTATAGCAGCTCTATATACATCTCTAAGTGGTATGTGCTGTCGTTCATTATTATGAGGCTTTTTCATTATTATTTCATTATTTATTTTTATTTTTTTTTGCGTGCTTTGGTTGATGCATTTAAAAGGCATTTTGAGATATCTCGAGTTCTCAAGTGGGTGAAGTGCTACACTCTCTCTGAATGTCCCTCTCTATCTACGCTATCTCTCTCTCTCTCTCACTCTTTAACTGGCTATCTCTCTCTTTCTGTTCCCGTTACGTTGCACGTTTTACACTTTGTATTTGCGCTGCCAAAGTGCTTGGAATGTGCTGTGCAAATATTTGTGGCACACACACACACACACACTAGCCAAGTGTGTTTAGGTTTTTTTGCTAACAAATTGGTCCACGCTCTGCTGTGCTCTGCTCAGAGAGTTGATAAGCGTCTGGATGTGTGAGCTGCGACCTTGCCCGCTCGAGCCGTGCGACCTTCACATCCTGCCGCGATCGCGTTGCGGAAGTAAAATTTGACTGAAATCTAAGTGCGATTGCTGCAGGTAGAGCAGAGGTAGGGTAGCAGTAGGGGAGGGTCTTGAGAGAGAGAGAGAGAGATGTGTAGCCTGAGCTGCGATTGTGGCATTGAGTTGGGTCGCTGTGTAGGTGCCTAGATCTCTGGGTGTAGGTGTACAGGGTGTGCCTGTGTGAGTATATTGCGGGTGTTGCTACCAAGAAGCGCGCTTGGGAATCTTTTTTCTTTCTTTTGCTACCTCTGCTTCATTTTTGCTGCAAGCCAAGCGCAGCGCAGCGCACTAAAAAAGACGTTGAACTTGCCGCAAACGTTCGTTAGCTGCCTGCACTTTTTTGTTGTTGCCACAATTGTTGTTGCTGCCCTTTTTTACTGCTGCAGTTGCCCCGTCACTTTTTGCGGAAATCCAACGAACGAATTAAATTTAATTGTAAATTTATGCGTTGTTGCCGTTTGCCGTTTGCTGTGAATGTGTTGCAGCGCCATGCGATCTTCACCTTTGTGTTTGTGTGAGAATTGACAAAAATTATAATGAATGGCAACACTGGCAACAACAACAGCGCAAGCAGTGGCAGCACTGGCAACTGTAAACATCTTCAACCCTGGCAAAGCTAATCACAGCATAAGCAGACACAGGTAAAACAGTTTTCATTCACAGCGCACCCTCCTGCACTCCCTCTCCCACCCTCTTTCTACCCACCTCTCTCTCTCTCCCTCGCGCTGTCTTGTTAAGCAGTTTGTTACGCTTGTTAGTAGCTCTGACACTCTACAACAGCAATTTGAGCGGAATTTATGACAACCCTGGCAACGCTGCTTGACTTCGGTTCAGGGACATTATCTCTTTATCTTTATCAGGCATCACACTACATACATCTTTGACAAGTTTCTTAAGCGGCAACACATACACACACACACACGAACATAGCTGAAAATCTTTAACAAGTGATAAGCACAATTTCATTGCTTGACAAAGGTGCTAATAGAGCAGCGGATACGAAACAAAAAAAAACACTTGAGATTGAGCTGGAAAAATCTAATAAATCAATCAGTGTTCAAAATTGCGAAGTGATCGATTCGAAATCTGAAATCTTTCTTTTGATTTCTGTAAACAATATTAGAGCATTTTTCCAGCGTTTCCTTTATAATTTTGTAGTGAATTCATATAGATATTTACCCTATGCCTTCTTCAGAAAACATTAACTTTTGTCTACATTAACCGATCTATTTGAAATTTGAAGTATAATGTTATATAGTACACATCTATGTGTATGTGACAGCAGAAAGTTGTCATTAAAATACTTTACGTAATAATTGCAAATTAACGATTTGCGCGGGCATCGGACATGACAAGCAATATTTGAAACTAACTCTAGCTACGTAGTACGTTTCGTACAGTGAGCTATATACAAAATTGAATGTCTTTAGCTTTTATAATAACAGAGATCTGTGTGTTCATACAAACAGAAATGCCTATATCTAGTTGGCTTGTGCTTATGAGCAAGCATATAAAAACATTGTGGGCTGTGCCACGCCTACTATTGCCTGTTACACGCATTTCTAAAAGTTCAATGATCGTAGGGTATAAATAGTGATATAATATGATATGATAGCTAATTTTGTATAGTTTTAAATTTGTTTATGACTGCAGGAAACTTCACACTTTGTTTCTGTGCAAATATGTGGTTGGTTTGGCTTATATGGTAAACTCTGTCATGATTCATATAACGTATATACAATTTATTATCTGCCTCATATGGCTTATAGCGATATGATCTTCTGCTTTTTATTTCGTTGTTTTTTTTCCACTGTTCCCACAGTAAATTGTTTATTTAAATCAATCACATCAATTATGTTAGTAGAGAATTCCTGTTTCGGATTAAATATCTGCGGAAAGTGATCGTTGCTGTCAGCTGTTTGTTGTTGTTGTTGTTGCTGATGTTGTTTTTGCTATGTAGCCTAGTGTAGCCTGTTTTTGACCTCGCCGTGGAATTTATTGGACTAGCGAGCAGCAGCAACTCTTGGCTTATAAACTCGTTCTCTGCCGAGGAGTGTGTGTAGCGTGAGCTGCAGAAGGGGTAACTGTGTTTGTGTGTGTGTGTGGGGGGGGGGTACTACGGCTACTGGGAACTGTGCCCATTTCGCTGGCGCCAATGTGTGTGTGTGTGTGTTGGCCAGTGTTGTGTTTTTCCGCATTAAAAACTCGAAAACAAAACTGTCATTTTGCATTTTGGCCAATTCGCTCGTGTCGTTGTCGATTTCGATGTTGATTTTGATACGCAGAGCACAGCAAAAGTGTCTAATTTCGCTTTTAGCGCAAAAGGCAGCAACAACAGCAGCAGCAACAACAGCAGCAGCAGCATTAGCCATGCCCTGCGGCATTTTGCAGAAGTTTAGAGCGCTCCTTGTGGCCATAATTAACGCCATCTCACTCACACTTTTCTAGTCTATCTTGCTCTGTCTCTCTGCCTACAGCTTTCGTCAATAATTTGGGCAACAGCTTTCACGCATTGCCGCTGGGCACAAGAAGCGAACCGGCAGCAGCAGCAGCAGCTCCAGCAGCAGCAGCCTGTCGATGGCGATGGCGATGTCATTGCACTCCCAGACTAACATGGCTGAGACTGTCTGCCATGTCGTAGATTTATCTGCGCCTGTTGCCAACGTACTTTGCCCCCTCAAACAGGCTTCTTGCAGCTTGTGGCAAGAGCTGGCTGGCAGGCAAGGTTTTGTCAACTCGAGCAGGAGAGAGGGGGGAGAGGGAGAGATGGGATAGAGAGACAGACTTAGAATCCAGTTTAGCTGCAGTATTTGCCAGTTCCAGTTCTTGGGCGCCTTGCCAGCTACCCCATATCCGTCTCCCTGCTGCCTCCTCCCCTCTGCTTTGCATAATTATGCATTAAACACTTGAGGTTTAGGAGAAGGACTAGGAGGTGGAGGAGCAGGGCAGATTTGCATAGAAACCATAGAGCAGATGCGCTGTGTATATGGCATCAAAAAAATGTGCCCAAGTTGACACATGCAGTGGCGTAGACCCCAGAGGGGGCGGGTAGAGCGAACGTAACCGAAATGCAGTCGGCAAACGTAAATCGCATTAAAAAAAAAAAAAAAAACTTGTTTATTGGCTTAGGCAGGCAGGCCGTAGGTGTAGAGGGGGTCTGCCCTCATGGGTCAATGTTATGTAAACCTGGTTCACTTTTTATTTATTTATTTTCTT